>CM075672.1:94512500-95866500 GCA_037962975.1 Clitoria ternatea
CTCTATTTAAAAATTTCTTAATTCTCTTGAAAAGTTATAAATTGCTAAAAAAGAAATAGTCTAAAACTATTTCTTCATATGAGGATGGAATATCTGAGCTAAAGAAAAAGGATTCAGAAAAAGAACTTTTTAAGGAGCTTGATGAGAAAGAAATGATGCATCTTAAGGAGATACACAAACTTAAAAATGGAAAATGATTATTTAAAAACTGAACTCAATAGTTCAGACTCTCATTGTATCTCACAAGATAAGGAAATCAAGTATCTTCAATAGGAAGTAAACTCGCTTACTACAGACTTGGCCAAATTTGTTAATGGAACTAAAAATTTATGTAAACTTATAGGAAAATCAAAAGGAAGTTCCAAAAGGCCTGGTCTGGGATATATTGAAGAAACTGATTCCAAAGTAAAGAATACTCCCTCTATATCTTTTCAATCAAAACATAAGCATGTTAAATGCAAATGTTGCAAGAAGCATGGTCATGTGACTAAAGACTGCTTAAACACGCACTTTGTACCTGCACATAAACATGCTAAGTGCAACTATTGCAAAAGACATGGTCATGTGATTCAAGATTGCCTAAAAAGAAAAGGGAAAAATTCTAAGACAACTAACCCTATAGGACCCAAAACGTTCTAGTTACCAAAGATAATGATTATTCCTTTTTCAGATGTGCTTAAGGACAAAACAAAGCAACACTTCTGGTATCTAGACAGTGGGTGCTCATATCACATGACAAGTAAAAGGTCTATGTTCCTAAACTTGGAATAATTTGAAGGAGGAAAAGTTACTTTTCCGGGAAACTAACCTGGACGAATAACTAGGATTGGTAAAGTTGGTAAAATTCCTTCCCCTGTAATTGAAAATGTTTATTTTGTTGAAGGTCTAAAGCATAACTTACTAGGCATAAGTGAATTTTGTGATAATGGTTATAAAGTTTCTTTTGATAAAGAAAAGTGTACAATCATCAATGGTGATGGAACCATTTTTTTCTCAGCCAACAAAGACAACAATCTTTACAAGGTTGATTTGGGTGAGCTAGACAGTCAAAATGCAACCTGTCTTTTTTCTTCGTCTGAAGAAAAATAGATCTAGCACAAGAAGCTTGGATATGTTAGCATGAAACATATTTCTAAGATCAACAGAAAAGGGTTAGTCAAGGGACTTCCTAGAACATCATTCAATGGAACCCAACCCTACAAAGCATGTCAAAAAGAGAAACAACACAAAACTTTTTTTAAAAGCAAAGATATTGTTTCAACATCCAGACCACTTGAGCAATTGCATTTAGACTTGTTCAAACCATCTCAAATCCATAGTCTTACTGAAAAAAGATATGGATTTGTTATTGTTGATGATTTCACCAGAATGACACAGGTTTATTTCCTAGCCCACAAGGATGAGTCTGTACAAGTATTCAGTAAGAAAATCCAGTATGAAAAAGGAATCTATATTGGTACAATAAGAAGTAGCCATGGTAGAGAATTCGAAAATGAAATTTTTAAAAAGTTTTGTAACAAAATGGTGTTGTGGAAAGGAAAAACAGAAGTCTGTTGGAGATGGCAAGAACTATGCTTTGTGAAAATGATTTACCAAAATATTTTTGGGCTGAAGTTGTAAGCACTTTTTGTTATATTTAAAACAGAGTCTTTGTTAGACCAATACTGAATCAGACTCCCTATGAATTGTGGAAAGGAAGAAAACCCAACATATCTTATTTTTATCCATTTGGATGCACATACTATATCTTAAACACAAGAGATCAACTTAGAAAGTTTGACTCAAAGTGTGATAAAGGTATATTCATGGGCTATTCAAATACATCAAAATCTTACAGAGGCTTTATACAAGAACTCAAACCATTGAGGAATCAATGCACACAAGATTTGATTATCTAACAAAGACTGACAAGAAATTGGTAGATCTAGATGGTGATGATGCAAGTATTAGGAAATCTAAAGAAGAATCCCAACCTTCAAACTTTGTTGCTCCTCAACAACAAGAATCAGACCAACGAACATTATCTGAACAAGAGAAACCAAGAGATAGGAAGTTCAAGACCTATCATCCTTCAGACCTCATCATTGGAGATCACTCTGAAGGAGTCCGAACCAGATCAAGGTTCTAGAACCAATCATCAATGACACTCATTTCAGACTTTGAACCGAAGACCATTGAGGAAGCTTTGGAAGATCCCGACTGGATCATAGCTATGTAAGAAGAACTAAACCAGTTTGAAAGAAGCAAAGTCTAGACCCTGGTTTCAAGACCAAAGAACAAGAGCATCATTGGAACAAGATGAGTGTTTAGAAACAAACTGGATGAAGATGGAAAATTCGTAAGGAACAAGGCAAGGCTTGTAGCGCAAGGTTACAACCAACAATAAGGTGTTAGGGAATCCCTAGTACATGAGCAACGGAAATACAAGGATTCCTATAGGATTTGCAAAGTGTCGTTTTTCAAAGCATAAAAGAAACACAAAAAATATTCATTTTTAGGATTACCTCTTGAAGAACACCGAAGTAGTTGTAGCCTCGTCCTTTAGGAGTCCACAGGAGCACTCCCACCAGAATCGCAACACTTGCCAACTACTAGTTTGACGGCGTGTAGCTCTTGCAACTTTTGCGTGTTTGTCTCTTTTTTAGTGAATGACCTATGAGCATCTTATGCTCTATCTATAGGCTTTGGTTTGACATAATTTGTTCTCTCTAAAGAGTGGGCTCCTTACTCATTCTAAATGAGTTAGGCCCAATAACTATTTTAGTCCAACTAAAATAAAACAAAACATTTTATAATGGGCTTACTTTATGTGTGTGACCTTATAGGTAAAATACTCGGTCATATTAATAATAAATTATTTTATTATTAATATAAAATAAGAGTGACATCTAGCAATGAATCATTATGTCCGAATATTATTTAATATCAACATAACCTATAAGTGATAATTATTTTATATGTTTGTTCCTTTTGTCACGATATCCTAATTGGGCCCAAGACATGGTCGCGTCCTGTAACACCCTAATTTTTAATAAATAATAAATCCAAAAACAGGAAAAAATTTTCACAAATCAACCACTGGTCAATCGGCATAGAAAAAGAAGGGAGAAGGCAAGGGAAATAAAAGAGCATTCACACTTATAGCAGTCAGCGGAAGGAACAAAGCTGGGACCGACCCATTCGGTTCAGCGAAACACATCAGCGCCTGGGTGAAATCCATGACAACTCTGACTCGGTCAAGCGAGGTTCAACACCGCCTGAGCAAGAGGTGACAATGCAACAGTGGAAAAGGAGATCCTCAAGCGAAGCTCAACACCAGCCTCTACTCGCTTCAGCGTAATCCCACGTGCTTGGGCGAAACAGCTCCTTTTGTTCGGGCGAGGCACGATCCGCTTAAGCGATGCCAACACAAAGGCCTCTCCAAACACACACTCGCTGGAGCTAAGTCTAATTCGCTGGGGCGAACACAGGTACAAGGTAATTTCTCAATCGGATATGGACAAAGGTTCACTCGGCAAATCCTCACGCTCGCACTTCACTCGGGAAATCAGGTAGTTAAGTCCCACTCGGACTTATTCGAAACCCAATCACTCGGGATACCAATACCTTACACTTAGGATCCAATCCACTCTAAACCGCTATTCGAACTCCTCTCTCAGAAGGGAATCACTCGAGGTTTTCACTCGGGAAATACAAACTCTTCCTCACTCGGAATTTATTTATGATTTTCGCTCGGAGTCACATAACATGTTCACTCAGAAAAGCCACCCAGAAATCTTCACTCAGAACCACTAACTTAACATAATTTCACTCCTCAACTGCCCTCGAGTCATTTAGCAACACTTCCCAGTCGAAAAACGCATCGAATCAGTACAAAACACATACATATGAATACATGATCACAGAAACATAAATCTGCTAACAAATCCAGTCTACCGACCCATAGACATGTAACCACACACTCGGAATACCCATTATCTTGATATTATGCATTTACCAATACTTACGAATACCATACAAGTGACACCATGACTATTCAATCTTTATAAGTGAATATATTTAATCGTCATTTTACATAAGAGCCGGCCAAGGCTACACGGACAAAACATAATAATGCAATACAAGTGCTCAACAGTCGGAGTGCACCACACTCGGACTTGAAACCCTATCATCATTTCCGAGTACGACCTGCACACTGAAAAATGGTGTAGGGGTGAGCATCTTAGATATTAAATGATAGATACCGACTCAGGCTGTCCCACAATCATACAGCAAAATACATATCCACGCAATTAGACATAGCAACGAGTAAGGTCAAGCATTATCAATCAACCAAGACACACATGGAACACTTACCAATCGGAATTCGTCAGTCGCCACTTGGCCAGGTGCACATATACAGCTAATAACATTAGTATAACAGCAATCAACAACATGATATTACCAACTAATCAGAACGCACGTATTCAACACTTTCCGGTCGGAATCTAACAGTTCTCACTCGGCTATACACGCATGACATTTCAATGACATTAACACACATTCATGGAGCAAACTTCAATTAGCATCAGATGCGTATACACACAGAATACTTTCTCGGTTATAAACATGCATCATCTCACTAACACCTTCGCATGCACAACCAATTCCAAACATTGTCAACAGTTAATAAGCACATATTATTTCACTCGGTTCCGCATTCGTGTGTATCGGTTTAGACGTTGCAACGTAGGCTCTCAGCCTTTTTATACATAGCTCTCAGCTATCAAATCAGCTCCCAGCTGCTTGGCCGTTTTACAGGTACCCAACCGTTTGCCCACAGGTGACACCAGCGCTCTCAGCGCCAACGGAGGTGTTCACAGGCAGCCCGAGTCCTACTCAAGGGCTACCTTGAGTCCCACTCAAGGATTTTGCAGCGTCCTGCGCTGAATAACCGATGGTAGTGTCCCACACTACGTGCTCTCAGCACAAACGCATCCCATGCGCCACACGCGGATTCATCACACACACAGAGTTCATATACACAGTCATACATGCATCTCATGCAATCGGCATCATACATCATCAGCATTCAAACGGCACATGCATCTCATGCAATCAATGCTGGACATTAACAGTATTCCACAACACATGCATCTCATGCAGTCGGCATTATACATCATCAGCATTCAACAATACACGCATCTCACGTGACTGGTATAACACATCAACAGGACTCAAACAACATACATGCAATCGGCATTAAGCAATGCCAGGACTCAGACAACACATGCAATCGGTATGGTACATTATCAGAATCACTGAGTCATATTCTATCACATGCAGTCAGCATTCTAAGCTCATAGCAACTTGCAGGTCATGTAAACACACGGTAATCCTCAACATCACTACAACACATTCCTTTCATACAATCGTTCAACATTCACAGGCCATCATCATGCAACACTCATCTTTCACTCGTCATGCAACTGGGCAGTACACACTCGCATGCAACACAACACACAATCAGAACACGGAAATAGCAAGCATCAACACTCGGAACCTGTTCATAACCCATGCATTTAAGATAGAAGATACCCCCTACCTGGACTGAAGCTTTCAGTCGGTCAACACGACGTTCAGTTCCAGAGGAACACTGAATCACTCTTAGCATATCTGCATGCAAGAGCAGGGGAGGCCCAAGACGTCCAGCTCTCGGCTCGCTCCCTGGAATGGCTCTATCACAATGCTGTGAACACTCCGACCCCCTTGAAGCTCCTCGCAGTGCAGATCTCCACTGGGACTTGGCAGCTTCGAGCAAGGAGAGGAAGAAGGAGGGAAGCCGACGAAGGAATGAAGGAACAAGGAAGGAGACGTGTTGCATGCAGAGGGAATGCACACCCTCATCCTCACGGGTTCGTCGAGCAAGGGAGGAGGACCCCAATCCTCAGCCACCATTGCTGCGAGCTCACGGTAACAGAGCGCAGAGGAGGAAGAAGAAGATCCAAGAGGAAAAGAAGGAGAAGAAGAAGAAGAAGAAAGAACAGGGGAAAAGGAGTCTGCAGGGAAGAATGGATGATAGTGTACCCGTATATACATGTACGAAGAGAAGGAAGAGTGGGGTGGGAAAGCGTGCACAGCAGCAGCCCCCCACACGCGTCACACACACCATCACATCTAATCAGTCATTGACAACCAATCACCATTAATCAACCTTTCATTTCTTAACTTAATTAATTAAACCAATTATAATTAATAAATAATTCTCCCCACACTTATCAATTTATTATTTTAATGATTTATTTTCATTCGGTAATTAATTATTAAATCGGGATGTTACAGTTCTCCCCCTCTCAAAAGAATTTCATCCTCGAAATTCAATCGGTAATTTACCTTACATACATAACTCAGAAGATTGCTGACTCCATTACGCACACGACTGTGCTTCCACAAGCATTCACCGATCGGATCACAATATCACTCGGCAGAGATTCACCACTCAAGCGGTTTACTGATCGCACCATAATTTCAGTCAGTAAGACACAAAGGTCAGGTCCCACCTGATTACCACCTCATCACAGAATCTAATATATTGGGAATTTCAATCTCTAAAACGTACAATTTACCTCATTTTAACTTAGCCCATTCATCAAAGCAGTGGCACTTCCAATCTGTTGGCCACTCGGCCATATACTCTCAACACCGTTCGGCATATTCACACCATCGATTTTCTTGACTCGAACGAGTTACTCGGCACAATAATGAAATCGCATAAAGCATAGGCTCGACATTGTGTCGTGGGGACACATCCTTAGAGGTTATTCAACCGGTTGGGGAAAATTCAGTCGATAAACAATACCACCGACTCCAAAAATACTCATTCCCGACCGATTCCTCTCGGACCAAACCCTCAATTTTCAAAACCTGACCACAAAATCTCTCTCTTACACCAAAGGGAACACTCAAGGAATTTCCATGCGTTTCAATTAACGCAATTTACTCGGATTAACTTCACATATGCATTACACTAATTTCTGAAATCTTAGATTTCCTACCCATGCTTCCGGCTAACTCTATGCTTTCATCCTGAGAGTTCACTCGGTCCTCTTACACCGACATCACTCGGGGTTGAGGGTAATTCTCACCTGGAAATTCTTCCGCTTACCAGAAATTCACTCGTAACCCGAGTCTACCTTGAAACCAAACCTGAGTTCAAGCTTAATAGTCCTAATTACTGATCTGAGTACGCCTTCAATTAAATTCTTCACTCGGATATCTACTTCCTCTCGAAGCCCTCTTCACTCGGAAACTTGCACACTCTAAGTTCCATTTTCCGACTAGAAGGACTTTTCTCCTGGAAGATCACTCGGTTGGACATCCCAAGGGTATTAGGAATTCTACACTCGCTATCTTACTATTTAGAATCGTTCCACACGGTGCCATTCCACTCGGAAGTGATACACTCCGAGTCACGTCACTCGAATTCCTGCTCTACTCAGAATGTTACGCTTGGACACTGTTCCCTTAACTTGATACTTATCCTCCCTATGAGGTTCTACTCGGAACACCATAAATTTTCACTCAGCAGATCTTTCTCACAAGGACTTCACCCGGAATCGTCTCCACCGTTACACACTCGGAATATACTAATCCCTTCCCAAGCAAGTCCTCACCTTGCAATTTAGTTTGGCTCCAATCCTAGTTTCCTCATTAGGCTTACAGTATCACTCGGTTAACTTTTCAAAACTCCAATTTCAGTGACAGTTTGATCACCCTTCTTATTCCAATACCAATCGTCCTTTTAGTAGCCAATCCGTACCCAGTAACCTCTAATCCTCTCGGAAGCAGACACGCCAAGGTCAAATAAACCCTCTTTCTTCATTTTGATAAACAATCACATAACACTCATTTAATATAACTCTCATTATCACTCGGAAACGTCCGAAAGACTCACCATCACCATAAGTAGTTACAGCTTCACCTGCCCGACTCATGAATTGCTGCATCCAACTTATAGGATGACGTCTCATTCCTATAGGGTTACAACAATTACATGGTCACTGCAACGTGTACGCTGCCACGTTACCCATGGCAGGAAGAGTCATCTCAAAGCAGCGTGCCTCACACGAACCAGACTTCACCCAACTAATACAAATTCACACGGTAGTTAATGGCAGTTCACACACATAAGTAATACACATACATCAACATCACGCATTACATAGGGTACATCACGTATCAATAATCATGAAAATTATTCATCACTTCTGTAAAACAGAATCAAGGCAATATTTCCTCTAAACCTTATTCCTCACAAAACCATGGCTCGAATTAAATTCTTAACTCCCAGTTATATAATAACGTCACTCACTCGGGTTCATACAATTCACTCAGGATTAAGCAATTCACAATCACATATGCTATTATAACACACCACGAACTTCAGCAACAGCACTAGTGTACACACAGACACTCAGTCGGATTTAATACCAATTATTCATGGCTATAATATTGTCCACTACATCATGCACCATAACCACAACGTCACATTGCACTTGGTAATAGCATCGACATATACATACGCCCATCCAATTAGATTTACCCAAATCAATTCCAACTACATTAAGGGTTTCATTCACAATATCATATTCACACCTTCACATAGTTCACACTGAGCTCATTTATCCTCATAGTGTACACACAGTCATTCAATCAGAAATTGTACTATAACATACATTCTCAATTATATCATTGCATCACACTTGGCAACAGCATCAATACATGTACATTCATTCAGTCAGACCTCATTCATACAACATCATCAAGTCAGAAACTACTCAAATCATTCAAATCCATGCAAATTATGTCAGCCTCAATAATAATACTCTTATACACATGTATTCATGCAGTCGGCGAATCAGATGCATACGATTATTCACCAGGAGTCCCACTCCAATGCACTCGGCATTTGCCTTGAGTCCAACCCAAGGACTTTCATTAAGCATCCAATGCTCATGCTCCAAGCATGGCCTCGAGTCCCACTCGGAGGTCTTTTAGGATTAATCTCAGAATCCTCAATACCCCACGCATTCATCTGATTGCCCACTCTGAAAAATGTTCAATGCTGCTGCATTTCATTATAGATCATGTAACATCCCCGTTTTAAAATTTAATGCTGAATGAAGAATAAACCATTAAAATTTGATTTTTTAACTAAGAAATAACTGTTAATTGCATTTAACTACTTAGGATTTAGCCATTAAAATATTAAAGATGGTGATGGTCAGGGGATGGGGTGGAGTGCACGTGACTGCTGGGCACGCACTCTCCCATCCCACTCTTCTTTTGCTGTGCGCATGCACATATATATATATATATATAAGCGTAAGCCCTTGGCGGAAAAACACACTTGCTATTTCTTCAGACTCCCTTCTCCGTCACTTCATTCTCTACTTCCTCCCTTCGTCTTCATCTTTCTTCTTCTTCTATCTTACTCTTCGCTCCTGGAGGTCTGGGTTGCAGTACTGGAGAATGGACCACACTCCATCCCAGAATCAGGCACAGGATATGACAAGCCAAGGAAGACCGAACGAACCAAGAGAAAGACGTCGGACCCAACAACGAGAACAAAAAGGTTCTGAGGATTCTTCAAAAGGTAGGGGGGCGCTTGCATGTCGAATGCATGGTCTAAGAACGGTACCGGATGAATGTATTGCTGAGTGCGGGTGTGTGTGTGCATGTATTTATAATCATTAGAACTGATGCTGTGCATGTGTGCATGTATTCACAATTACTAAAACTGATGCATGATTTTAGATTCTGATAGTGATCTTCGTGGCGATGGTGTAGCTTGCTCGTGGATGATAATGATGGATCTATTTTGTTGTCACTATGAAATGTATGTATGTGCATGTTCTTAATTGGATTGCTCAATGTTGTTAGTCTGATGACCGATTGTAACATGCGCTGGTGTGACTGACTGAATTGATGACGAGTAGTGGGGGATAATCGTTCTTACTTAATGACTACGGTAAGGTGCTCATGGCGCGATGATGTGTAATAATGAATGTGTTAGTTGCATGAGTAAGAGTGCGGTGACCCATGGAAGGTCAAGAACCCCAAGGGAAACGACTTCCAGTTACCAACCCTGGCTAGATCCCAATAGAGCTCGTGGTAGCCGTTGGAGCTAGAGAAGAGAGTCTCGAGACGCCGTGGGGAGGCTGGTGCCACCTGGTAAGAGCTGAGGGACGAGGGGCCAAAAGAAAAAGGGGGCCGTAACTGAGAGTCTTTACCCGAGTCGGATCCGCAGGCATGCATATAGAAATAAGGCTGATTGTGGTGATGTATAAATCTATGTATGTGCAAGTGTATGATTTTGAATGCATGAATATATATTTAGATGTGGAATAAACTCTGTGAATTATGTGTGTCATGAATATTGTTGAATTGTATGAATTTGGTTACTTGAGAAAGGTTGAGTGATAGCAGGAGCGTGTACTGACGCTGATACCGAGTCTGTGAGTATCATTTTACATGTAAAAGCTCACCCCTGCAGTGGCCATTTTCAGTGAATGTCTCTCGTGAGGAGGATCAGAAACAGAGCTGGAATGCTGGGCGGAGCGCTGATGCATTTGGAAGGTTTAATTAAGGCATTGCTAGATTAAGCCCGGACTAGCTCATACCGGATGTTAATGTTTTGGGGATGAATAGAACTTTACGGACAAGGAGAAGCCCGATTTTGTATTGTAAATATTGACATACACTTTTATGTATATATATGGATGTATGGTTTTGGTGTGCGTGATGCTATGTGCTGCCTTGTTTCCTAATTATGCTTTAATAGATACGCAGGGACAGTATGAGTGAACCGAGAATTATCTTAGGAAAATTTATGTCGGATATGCTGGGCGGAGTCGTACCCCGCCCAAAGTGTGGGAGCAATTCGCCCAAGCGTGAGGATTCACGCTGACGCAAGTAATTACCAGAGTGAGATATCGACCAATATCCCTTCCTATTCGTTGAGATGCTAACCCAATCCAGACCCCGATGTTGACCCCGAATTGGGCGTTATGGCTAAGTCCGCCCAGACGTCGTCATACTTAGTTGAGCTGGGTGGAATAGGTTCAGATCCCTCTTTTCTCCACAACCTACTAACGTATATGTACCCTGTAACTTCTCATTTTTTTTTCCTTCTTTCTGAATGAAATGCGAGTGTGAGGATTTATTTAGTGAACCCTTGTCCATACCCGATGGAGGAAATTACCTTGTAGTTGCGTTAAAGAGGCGTTATGTAGATTTCGTTTAGGCGGCGTCATACCTCGCCCAAGTAACTAGGACAGCCCGCCCAAGATAAATATACCCCGCCTAGCCAAGTAGGACGACTTTAACTCCGCCTTTCCACCGAATGCTACGCGTGTGAATGTATTAACATATTTCCCTTATCTATTCCTCCCGTTGAGTAACCAGCATTACTCGAAGGGAAGCCTCATTGCGAAATCTCCTCTATCCGCTGCTGCATTACCATACTCCGCCTGGACGGTGTCAGACCCCGTCTGAGCGAATAAACGGTGTTGTGCAATCCGCCCTAGTGTTGGTGCGTTATGATAAACCCATTGAGCCGGCCCCAGTTTTAGTTTCCCTGTAGGTTACTATGTACGTGTGAATACTTTTTGTTCTTCCCTTGCCTGCTCCCTCATATATCGAATAATACGGGACTGATTTGTGAAAAATTTTCTCATATTTTTGGAATTTTTAGTTGCAATTAATTAGGGTGTTACATTTTGGTATCAGAGCGGACTGAAAAGTCCAAGGCCAAAGTATGCTTACCAAGTGTAAGCGGTGGTGTTTGTGTCTTTTTGATTGAATGGTTGAAATTGTTCTGATGCTGGTTGACCTGATTGATGATTGTCTTGAGGACGAGGGGTTGTTTTCCCCTGGTCCGATTGTGTGTATGACTTAGGCGAATGACATAATGTGCTAAGCTATTAATTGTTGGACTAATAACTAGATTGGTAGTAAGTGGCTCCGTATACTTATCCTTAAACGTCAATTTCAGGATAAGGAATGGCGCATCGTCAAAGTATGGAGGCTATAGCCACAGCATTCCAACGCTTTGCTGATGTGTTTGAAAGGCAAGGCCAAACTCAACCTGAGGATGGCCATGTGCTGGACCGCTTCCTGAAGAGGAAGCCGAGTGAATTCTTAGGAGGACGGAACCCTGAGGCGGCGTTCAAGTGGACTCAGGAATTAGAGAGAACTTTTAGGGGTCTTCGCTGTACCGAAGCCCAGAAGGTGGAATGCGCAGTGTATATGCTGCGAGATGAAGCGGAGAATTGGTGGAAGATAGCCAGGAGCCGATTCCCCGAAGATGACAATCAACTGACGTGGAACGATTTTAAGGCCTGCTTCCTAGACAAATACTTTCCCGACACAGTGAGGAGTCGAAAAGAGCTGGAGTTTATGGAGTTAAAACAGGGCTCCATGACTGTGGAAGAATACGCGACCAGATTTGAAGAATTGTGCCTATTCTATCCGCCCTTCCAGCAGCCAGGAACGGAGCACTCCAAGTGTCTTAAGTTTGAGAACGGACTGAGATCGGATATTAAGAGGGCCTGCAGATACCATGAAATCCGGAGTTTCCCTGCCTTAGTGAACAAGTGTAGAATATTCGAAGAGGATGACAGGGCCCATTCGGGCCAGTGCAGCAGAGCCAACCAGCACCTGAGGCCTCAGCAATCACGTTTCAAGAGGCCAGGGAACGTGAGGAGGAATGAACCCTTCACCAGATATCAGAACCATGATGACCGAGGGAGACAGATGAGTGGACGACCAAGGTATGGCGGATGCTTTAAATGCGGCGGTGATCATTTTGCTAAGGAATGCAATGATACAAATGTTAAATGCTACCACTGCGGAGAGAAGGGATACGTTCGCCCGGACTGCCCCCAACTCCGCCAGGCAAACACCAATGTGCGTCAAGGAGGATTTCAAGATCGAACCAGAGTGAATGATAACCAACGACCTGGTGGCAGAGGCAATGGAACCAGAGAAAATATGATGCGTGCCCCGAACAGCCGAGAAAGGAACACCGGCCCAACAGCGACAGGAAGGATCTACACCATCAATGCAGAGGATGTTGCACCAGCAAACGATCTAGTACAATGTAAGTGCTCACTTGGAATGAATACGCTTAATGTTGTTTTCGATTCGGGAGCAACCCATTCTTTTATAGCTGATGAGTGCGTGAAACGGTTGAAGCTACCAACTGTGTCTATGAACCGGACTTTGGAAGTGGCCAGCCCCACTGGCCCTAGTGTGTTCACATCGTCAATATGTAAAAATGTAGCGTTTGAGTTGTATGATCGGAGTTTCATCTTCGATCTGATTTGCATGCCCTTAAAGGGTCTTGATATTGTGCTTGGAATAGATTGGCTTTCAGCCAATAAGGTATTAGTAGATTGTAGAAACCGAGAGATAGTTTTCCCAAAACAACCCACTGAAGATGGCACGGCACTAGGTATAACCCAACTATTTATGATGCTTTGTCTAACCAAAGATGAGAATGAGCCCCTAATGAACGAAATTCTGGTTGTCTGCGAATTCCCAGAAGTGTTCCCAGAGGACGTCCCGAATGTGCCTCCCAATAGAGAGGTTGAATTCTCTATAGACTTGATCCCTGGAGCCGAACCAGTCTCCAGTGCACCCTACAGAATGTCCTCAACTGAATTGGTAGAGTTGAAGAAACAAGTGGATGAGTTACTTGAGAAGCAGTTCATTAGACCAAGTGTGTCACCATGGGGCGCACCTGTGCTACTTGTTAAGAAGAAGGATGGCAGCATGAGACTTTGTATAGATTATCGACAGCTTAACAAACTCACAATCAAGAATCGATACCCGCTGCCTAGAATTGATGATTTAATTGACCAGCTGCGTGGAGCCTCAGTCTTCTCGAAAATCGACTTACGATCAGGATATCACCAAATCCGAGTGAAGGACTCGGACATTCCTAAAACTGCCTTTAGGACTAGGTATGGTCACTATGAGTATGTAGTGATGCCGTTCGATGTGATAAACGCCCCTGCTGTTTTCATGAATTACATGAACAGCATATTCCACTCCTTCTTAGATCGGTTTGTTGTTGTCTTCATCGATGATATTCTAGTTTATTCTAAGACATCTGAGGAACATGAAGGACATCTCAGGACGGTACTCCAAGTGTTGAAGGAGAAACAATTGTTTGCAAAGCTTTCAAAGTGCGAATTTTGGATGGATGAGATCCACTTCCTCGGGCATGTGATCTCCAAGCGAGGCGTCTCGGTGGATCCTGCGAAGGTAGCTGCTGTAATGGCATGGGAGAGGCCCAGATCGATCTCGGAAATAAGGAGTTTTATGGGCTTGGCAGGTTATTATAGAAGGTTCATCGAAGGTTTTTCTAAGTTGGCATTACCCCTGACTAAATTGACTCGGAAGAACGTTCCTTTTGTATGGAGTCCGGAGTGTGAGAGCAGCTTCCAAGAACTGAAGAATAAGTTGACAACTGCTCCGGTGTTGGCATTACCTGAGTTACGAGAAAGCTTCGTGGTCTATTGTGACGCGTCCGGACTCGGATTAGGATGTGTACTCATGCAGAAGGATCGAGTGATAGCATATGCCTCTCGACAATTGAGACCCCACGAACAGCATTATCCGACCCATGACTTGGAGTTGGCAGCAGTAGTTTTTGCATTGAAAATCTGGAGGCATTACTTGTACGGATCCAAATTTGAGGTATACAGCGATCATAAGAGCCTCAAATACCTATTCGACCAAAAGGAACTGAACATGAGGCAGAGAAGATGGATTGAGTTTTTGAAGGACTATGATTTCGAGTTGAAATACCACCCAGGTAAGGCAAATGTCGTAGCAGATGCATTGAGTCGAAAATCCCTCCACATAGCAGCCATGATGGCAAAAGAAGTTGAGTTGTTGGAACGGTTCCGAGACATGAACTTGCATGTTGACGCCCCTTCCTCTCAGAAGATGACAATCGGCACGTTGAGGATTGCCAACGAGTTCTTAAAATCCGTGTACGAACAGCAACAGGCGGACTCTTACCTAGCTGAAATGAAGGAAATTCAGGCTAGAGGAAAGGATTTATCCTTGGCAGAGGGGTCAGATGGGATCTTCTGGGTGAGAAACAGGATATACATACCAAGTGAAGGAAGATTGAGAAGAATGGTGCTTGATGAAGCCCACAAAAGCCTACTCAGCATTCACCCAGGAACCACAAAAATGTACCACGACTTGAGGAGACAGTTTTGGTGGCCCGGACTAAAGAAGGATGTGGCGGAGTACGTGGCCCGGTGTATCACTTGTCAGAAATTGAAGGTAGAGCACCAAAAACCGTACGGTGCAATGCAGCCTCTAGAGATCCCCGTGTAGAAATGGGACTCAATTGCGATGGATTTTATCATGGGATTACCCAAAAACCGAGCGGGCCATGATGCCATTTGGGTCATTGTTGACAGATTAACGAAGAGTGCACACTTCTTACCTGTAAATATGAAGTACCCATTGCATAAATTGGCTCGAATCTACATTCAAGAAGTTATCCGACTTCATGGCATACCTACTTCCATCGTCTCAGATAGGGACCCTAGATTTACGTCCAGGTTTTGGACCAGCATGCATCAAGAATTGGGGACGAAGCTTTGGCTTAGTTCTGCCTACCACCCCCAATCGGATGGACAATCCGAGCGAACAATTCAGAGTCTAGAAGACTTATTGAGAGCGTGTGTGTTAGAGTACGGTGGGGACTGGGAGCAGTACCTTCCCTTGATCGAGTTTACGTACAACAACAGCCATCATCACAGCATTGGTATGGCACCTTACGAGGCATTATATGGGCGTAGATGCCGAACCCCACTCTGTTGGTCGGAAGCGGGTGAAAGTCTATTACTGGGACCAGACATCGTGAAGCAAACCACAGAACAGATCCGAGTAATAAGGGAGAAGATGAAAGCATCACAAGACAGGCAGAAGAGCTACCATGACAAACGCATTAAGCCATTGGAATTTCAAGTCGGAGATCGAGTGTTTCTGAGAACCTCTCCGAGTAAAGGAGTTGGACGAGCCTTAAAAAGTGGGAAGTTTAGCCCTCGCTACATCGGACCTTATGAGGTAGTAGAACGGATTGGCTCCGTGGCATACCGCCTTGCGTTACCAACTCACTTGTCCCGATTACACAACGTTTTCCATGTGTCTCAGCTAAGAAAGTATTTGCATGACCCCAGCCACACGATGCCTGACGACGAGGTAGAGATCAAGGAAGACCTAACCACTATGACTACATCGGTTGGAATCGTGGATCAATCGGTAAAACGCTTAAGAAATAAGAACGTAAGGCTGGTTAAGGTGGAGTGGCAGCAAGGCAAGACCACCTCCTACACGTGGGAACGAGAAGACGCCATGCGACAGCAGTACCCCGAATTGTTTACCTAGGTAAGTACCGACTGAATTTCGGGGACGAAATTCTTCTTTCTGAATGAAATGCGAGTGTGAGGATTTATTTAGTGAACCCTTGTCCATACCCGATGGAGGAAATTACCTTGTAGTTGCGTTAAAGAGGCGTTATGTAGATTTCGTTTAGGCGGCGTCATACCTCGCCCAAGTAACTAGGACAGCCCGCCCAAGATAAATATACCCCGCCTAGCCAAGTAGGACGACTTTAACTCCGCCTTTCCACCGAATGCTACGCGTGTGAATGTATTAACATATTTCCCTTATCTATTCCTCCCGTTGAGTAACCAGCATTACTCGAAGGGAAGCCTCATTGCGAAATCTCCTCTATCCGCTGCTGCATTACCATACTCCGCCTGGACGGTGTCAGACCCCGTCTGAGCGAATAAACGGTGTTGTGCAATCCGCCCTAGTGTTGGTGCGTTATGATAAACCCATTGAGCCGGCCCCAGTTTTAGTTTCCCTGTAGGTTACTATGTACGTGTGAATACTTTTCGTTCTTCCCTTGCCTGCTCCCTCATATATCGAATAATACGGGACTGATTTGTGAAAAATTTTCTCATATTTTTGGAATTTTTAGTTGCAATTAATTAGGGTGTTACAGATCACACACAGATCACGTATTTCAATCATCAAACAACGGTCATGTTTCAATTATAGAGAAATACATAAAAGCAGTTCACCCTCAATCACCTATATTATATATATATATATTACGCAGGGTTCATGTGCTAGGTTACAAAACATCCGTCACAAATAGCACTCGGCAGTAATGGTAACACTCCTATTTACAAGTATTCAGTTAGTATTCGCAGAATTATTAACTTGCATTTGTGGACGGAGTCATACAATCACTAAACAGTTTACAATACCATAATCCAGGAGTCGCATGCACCATTACGCAATCATAGTACAGCTACCAACACATCTCACACATAACACATCACATGATAATCATTCAAGCCTCAATGAGCTACTACGCAATTGTTCTACTCGCCTCAACAACTCACAAGGTTAATAAACTATCAGATTTAGAATCCCTAAGGGGTCATTATTTATCCAGTATCCCATGATGGGTACCTCACAATATTCAAATATTGTTATAAGGTCTAGTACCATTCACTCGGTTTTTCCATACACCAAACCAAGACAATATCCAGGTCAAACAGATGTTCTATTTCACATTCATTCGTTCCTGGTCATGCCTAATCAACTGGGTCACTATTCCTATTGGTCCAGCATCTAGCCATCACTCACTTGGCTTCCTCAATCGCCACCGAGACGCAACCCCAATTTTAACATATATCCGACCTCATCTTCACTCACTTATTACACACCCAGATTTTTAACTTAGGAACTACAACCCATCCCTTATACTGCAAGTCACATACATCATGTACCATTCATTCATCACACATTCAACTTCCTCAACAAGGCACAGGCATACAACCACACCATTCATAGTCAATATATACCAAATCCGATATAAGTTCATAAGCACATATCATCACCCGAGTCATAATTGAACAGGTATCAACATACAATAGAATATCATAAGCAACTAGGACAAGCTGGCATAATATACTCAACCGCCCACAAACAGTAGGCAAACCTTGGCCATGGACCTTTTGGTCTGCTCTGATACCAAAATGTAACACCCTAATTTTTAATAAATAATAAATCCAAAAACAGGAAAAAATTTTCATAAATCAACCACTGGTCAATCGGCATAGAAAAAGAAGGGAGAAGGCAAGGGAAATAAAAGAGCATTCACACTTATAGCAGTCAGCGGAAGGAACAAAGCTGGGACCGACCCATTCGGTTCAGCGAAACACATCAGCGCCTGGGCGAAATCCATGACAACTCTGACTCGGTCAAGCGAGGTTCAACGCCGCCTGAGCAAGAGGTGACAATGCAATAGTGGAAAAGGAGATCCTCAAGTGAAGCTCAACACCAGCCTCTACTCGCTTCAGCGTAATCCCACGTGCTTGGGCGAAACAGCTCTATTTGTTCGGGTGAGGCACGATCCGCTTAAGCGATGCCAACACAAAGGCCTCTCCAAACACACACTCGCTGGAGCTAAGTCTAATTCGCTGGGGCGAACACAGGTACAAGGTAATTTCTCAATCGGATATGGACAAAGGTTCACTCGGCAAATCCTCACGCTCGCACTTCACTCGGGAAATCAGGTAGTTAAGTCCCACTCGGACTTATTCGAAACCCAACCACTCGGGATACCAATACCTTACACTTAGGATCCAATCCACTCTAAACCGCTATTCGAACTCCTCTCTCAGAAGGGAATCACTCGAGGTTTTCACTCAGGAAATACAAACTCTTCCTCACACAGAATTTATTTATGATTTTTGCTCGGAGTCACATAACATGTTCACTTGGAAAAGCCACCCAGAAATCTTCACTCAGAACCACTAACTTAACATAATTTCACTCCTCAACGGCCCTCGAGTCATTTAGCAACACTTCCCAGTCGGAAAATGCATCGAATCAGTACGAAGCACATACATATGAATACATGATCACAGAAACATAAATCTACTAACAAATCCAGTCTACCGACCCATAGACATGTAACCACACACTCGGAATACCCATTATCTTGATATTATGCATTTACCAATACTTACGAATACCATACAAGTGACACCATGACTATTCAATCTTTATAAGTGAATATATTTAATCGTCATTTTACATAAGAGCCGGCCAAGGCTACACAGACAAAACATAATAATGCAATACAAGTGCTCAACAGTCGGAGTGCACCACACTCGGACTTGAAACCCTATCATCATTTCCGAGTATGACCTGCACACTGAAAAATGGTGTAGGGGTGAGCATCTTAGATATTAAATGATAGATACCGACTCAGGCTATCCCATAATCATACAGCAAAATACATATCCACGCAATTAGACATAGCAACGAGTAAGGTCAAGCATTATCAATCAACCAAGACACACATGGAACACTTACCGATCGGAATTCATCAGTCGCCACTCGGCCAGGTGCACATATACAACTAATAACATTAGTATAACAGCAATCAACAACATGATATTACCAACTAATCAGAACGCACGTATTCAACACTTTCCGGTCGGAATCTAACAGTTCTCACTCGGCTATACACGCATGACATTTCAATGACATTAACACACATTCATGGAGTAAACTTCAATTAGCATCAGGTGTGTATACACACAGAATACTTTCTCGGTTATAAACATGCATCATCTCACTAACACCTTCGCATGCACAACCAATTCCAAACATTGTCAACAGTTAATAAGCACATATTATTTCACTCGGTTCCGCATTCGTGTGTATCGGTTTAGACGTTGCAACATAGGCTCTCAGCCTTTTTATACATAGCTCTTAGCTATCAAATTAGCTCCCAACTGCTTGGCCATTTTACAGGTACCCAACCGTTTGCCCACAGGTGACACCAGCGCTCTCAGCGCCAACGGAGGTGTTCACAGGCAGCCCGAGTCCCACTCAAGATCTACCTTGAGTCCCACTCAAGGATTTTGCAGCGTCCCACGCTGAATAACCGATGGTAGTGTCCCACACTACGTGCTCTCAGCACAAACGCATCCCATGCGCCACACGCGGATTCATCACACACACAGAGTTCATATACACAGCCATACATGCATCTTATGAAATCGACATCATACATCATCAGCATTCAAATGACACATGCATCTCATGCAATCAATGCTGGACATTAACAGTATTCCACAACACATGCATCTCATGCAGTCGGCATTATACATCATCAGCATTCAACAATACACGCATCTCACGTGACTGGTATAACACATCAACAGGACTCAAACAACATACATGCAATCGGCATTAAGCAATGCCAGGACTCAGACAACACATGCAATCGATATGGTACATTATCAGAATCACTGAGTCATATTCTATCACATGCAGTCAGCATTCTAAGCTCATAGCAACTTGCAGGTCATGTAAACACACGGTAATCGTCAATATTACTACAACACATTCCTTTCATACAATCGTTCAACATTCACAGGCCATCATCATGCAACACTCATCTTTCACTCGTCATGCAACTGGGCAGTACACACTCGCATGCAATACAAAACACAATCAGAACACGGAAATAGCAAGCATCAACACTCGAAACCTGTTCATAACCCATGCATTTAAGATAGAAGATACCCCCCTACCTGGACTGAAGCTTTCAGTCAGTCAACACGACGTTCAGTTCCAGAGGAACACTGAATCACTCTTAGCATATCTGCATGCAAGAGCAGGGGAGGCCCAAGACGTCCAGCTCTCGGCTCGCTCCCTGGAATGGCTCTATCGCAATGCTGTGAACACTCCGACCCCCTTGAAGCTCCTCGCAGTACAGATCTCCACTGGGACTTGGCAGCTTCGAGCAAGGAGAGGAAGAAGGAGGGAAGACGTTGAAGGAATGAAGGAACAAGGAATGAGACGTGTTGCATGCAGAGGGAATGCACACCCTCATCCTCACGGGTTCGTCGAGCAAGGGAGGAGGACCCCAATCCTTAGCCACCATTGCTGCGAGCTCACAGTAACAGAGCACAGAGGAGGAAGAAGAAGATCGAAGAGGAAAAGAAGGAGAAGAAGAAGAAGAAAAAAAAAGGGGGGAAAAGGAGTCTGCAGGGAAGAATGGATGATAGTGTACCCGTATATGCATGTACGAAGAGAAGGAAGAGTAGGATGGGAAAACGTGCACCGCAGCAGCCCCCCACACGCGTCACACACACCATCACATCTAATCAGTCATTGACAACCAATCACCATTAATCAACCTTTCATTTCTTAACTTAATTAATTAAACCAATTATAATTAATAAATAATTCTCCCCGCACTTATCAATTTATTATTTTAATGATTTATTTTCATTCGGCAATTAATTATTAAATCGGGATGTTACACGTCATCCTTGTACGGCCTAATTTATTTTACCTAATACCGGAGTAGACTTGATCCGAATAAATATCTTATATTTATTCTTCTAGCATGGCCATGCATTTCCTTAGTCTCACTCCATCAAGTGGCCTACAGATATCACTCCTGTCATATAGGAGAGACAAATCCCATCTACATCACTCACATCCCTCTGCATAGAAGACGTTTGATTGTATTAAAATGACAAACTCCTTATGTAGGAATCGAAGTGACTTCAAGTGGAAGGACTACATATACCATTATCACATTGAGAATCGTTTATGACATTCATGTAACGGTCCATGAAATGTTCTCATGGTGGGTCTGTCCAGTACATCATTACTCTTAATGTATGCCCATGTGAAGACTTGATATCATTTATATTTATGATCTGTGAGATCAGGTCATTAGTATACTCACACACTAGTCTTAATGTATTTACATGTCCCTATGTAAATACTTGACTAGGTATATTTTAGGAATAACTTTCATATGACCTATTACTCCAAGGATAAATATGTTTTAAAACAATTTTAAAATAAAATACTTATTTAATTGATAAGTAGAAAAATGATACAAATGAAAAAGCATAAAATCTCATAGTGCATACACCAACATAAGGTATAGACTTCATTGAAACTTTTCCTCTTGTAGCTAGACTTGAAGCTATAAGGATTTTACTTGCCTTTACTGCTTTTAAAGGAATCAAATTAAATCATATGGATGTTAAGAGTGATTTTCTAAATGGTTTTATTGAAGAAGTTTTTGTAAAACAATCTCTGGGTTTGAAGGCAAGTCTTTAGAAAATCATGCCTTTAAAACTTAGTAAAGCACCGTATGGTCTGAAACAAGCACTAAGAGCTTGGTATGATAGACTCAGTTCTTTTCTCAAATCAAAAGGTTGTACTAGAGGAAAGGTTGATACAACACGTTTTAGAAAAGGTTTAGATAAACACTTTATTATAGTACAAATTTATGTAGATGACATTGTCTTTGGTGCTACTGAAGAAAGTTTGTGCAAAGAATTTGCAAAAACCATGCAGTCCAAATTTAAGATGAGCATGATGGGTGAACTCAAATTCTTTCTTGGTTTGTAGATTAATGGGGTTTTTATTCATCAATAAAAGTACACCAAAGAGTTACTCATGAAATTTAAAATGGTTGATGCCAAACCCATGAGTACTTCAATGCATCCAAATTGCACTATAAGTAAAGATGAATCTGGTAAATTAGTTGATCAAACTCTATATAGAGGAATGATTGGATCACTATTGTATTTAACATCCAGTAGACCAGATATAATGTTTAGTATGTGTGTATGTGCAAGATATCTAACATACCCTAAGGATCCACACCTGTCTGCAATGAAGATGATTCTAAGGTATCTTGCAGGTACCACTAACCTTGGGTTGTTCTATGAAAGAACGAACTCTTTCTCTCTTCATGGTTTTTGTGATGCAGACTTTACAGGTGATATAACAGATAGAAAAAGCACAAGTGGTGAATGTCACCTTCTAGGAACCAGCTTAATTTCGTGCAGTAGTAAGAAACAAAATTCAATAGCCCTCTCCATAGCTAAAGTAGAATACTTGTCTACAGCTAGTTGTTGTTCACAACTTCTGTGGATGAAGTACCAACTAGAGGACTATTCAATTAAGGAAGAAGAAATTCCAGTATTCTGTGACAACACAAGTGCTATCAACCTATCAAAGAATCCAATCCAACATTCAAAGGCAAAACATATTGAAGTGAAGTATCACTTCATACGTGATTACGTTCAGAAAGGCATTTTGGATCTACAGTACTTGGATACAAACCACCACTGGGTAGATATCCTCACAAAGCCCTTAGTAGAAGCCAACTTTTTCTTTTATCAAGCATAGTATAAACATATGTAATATTGTATGATTGAGGTGTCTGAATGTTTACAGTCTGCATGCTTTGTAACTTAGAATTATTTTTGTTTTATTCTCTATCAACTGAGAAACGCAGTCTGTACCCTCTTAAAATTCATTTAATCCTATTTTCCCTCCATTATGCCACGGTTTCTATAAATATAACTGTTCTTACTTGTCTTTTCACCTTTTCTAAAACCTCTCTCTGTAACTCTTCATTCTTTCTGCAAAATCGTTCCCTCTTTCTCTCTCACTTTTCAAATTCCTCGAGAACTTTTTATTTGCCCTAAACCTTTCATCTTCTGAAACCCTTTTTCTCTATAATAGCTGGAGTCAACTACTCTATGAAAGATGTGATTGAGTCATTGCTCTTCAATGCTGCTCAACATCAAGTTGATGGAAAAGATGTTATTGCTGAAGTTGAAGGAATTGGTTGGACCAATTTCTGCTTGGACCAAGAACCATTCTCGCCATCTGTTGCTCTCAAGTTCTAGAGAACAGTTTGGTATGACAATGATAAATGCATTTTGGTTGGCTCTCTGGGTGAAAGGCAGATTGAGATTTTTGAGGATCTTCTGAAAATAGTTTTGCATTGCAACCTTGGAGGAACAGTCTTCTCTAAAGACTTTGAGTTTACAAAAGTCTTTAGCTTCATGATCAACGAGATTTTGAATGGCAAGGCTCATCCAAAAGCTCACTTCTAGAAGTCTGTTGCCAAGGAAAAAATGCTACATGTTTTGATGTGCCAGGTCTTTTGCCCCAGAAAGTATGCTAAAGATATAGTATCTAAACTGGATAGAATCTGTATGTACCATATGATGATGAAGGTACCAATCAACTTAGCCACATTCTGTTGACGTACATGACCACCTCTGTGGTGAATAAGCAAAAGAAGATCACTTACCCAGCTCTCTTGATGAAAATCTTCAAGCTGGAGAACGTCAATCTGGAGTCTGTAACAGATTGGATGACCAGCGTCTGTTGATCACCAAGCTTCCTACATTTTCTTTACTCATGGACAAGTCTCCTGGTGCTAAAGCTGTGAAGACTCCTCTGAAGAGGAAGGTCAAGACTTAACTAGTCAAGGAAGAGCCTCAGGTGAAGAAGCTCAAACTTCAGAAGGTGTTCATTCTGAAGAAGTTTGTAGAAGAGAAGTCTACTAAACCCATAGTGCTCTCTGTTGATGATGGGCCTATCGAACCTTTATTGAAGAAGAAACAATCAGCTCAAGAGTCTGTTGATGCTTAGACTACTGGAAAAGCAAAGCCCATTGCTTCTGCTCCTTCATCCACCAGCTCATATGATCCATATTCTGTCAAGCTTAAGGATTAAGTCAAGATCCCTAGAAAGAAATGGTATGTGAACTTCATCCGTTTTTTATTACAAAAAGTTTCCTGATATAAATGTTGAAAAATGGACCAAGTATGATAGGATTGACATGTATAACATGCATTACGACATGTACAAGCTGGATAAGGCTCATCACGAGGAAGCGAAGAAGGAAGCCAAATTAAGAGCCAAAGCAAGAGAAGTTGCCTTGGCCAAGAGGAAAGAATTTAAAGCCACCGAGGTTCAGAAGAAGAAGAAGCAAAAGTCGTCTACAACCCTTCTTCAGACAACCACCAAAGCACTGGTACAGACCCCTGTTTCTCCTCCTGCTCAAGTATCTGCACTACCTCCACCTCCCTCTACACCTAAGGTAACTTCACCAAAACCCGAGACTCCCTCACCCAAGTTTGCACCAAAATCCCTTTCTTCTAACCCTTCCCCTATTCCTTCAGTTACCTAACCCGAAGCTTAACCTGAAAAACAACCTTCACCCTAACCTGACCCTACACCAAAGCCTGTAACCCCTAAATGAACAAATGTAAAAATTGTTGCCCCTAAACCTCCCATTATTCTTATGTCTTTTCATATTATATTCCTATCCCACTCCCCCTTGCCTCTTGTATGCTGATTCGTTATTGAAAATCTGTGCGCGCCTCGTCTCCGAGTTCTAAAACATGAATAGTAAATAGTAAAATGTGAATAATAACAATAAATAGTAAAACAGTAAATAGTAAATCATAAATAGTAACAGTAAATAGTAAAACGTGAATAGTAAAGGTAAATAGTAACAATAAATAGTAATTTACTATTTGAATAGTAATTTACTATTGAAATAGTAATTTACTATTAAAATAGTATTTTACTATTCAGAGTAGTAACTTAAAATAATATTATTTTTAGTATAATAATAGATTTCTAAAAAAGATATGAAAATAACCCTAAAAAATATAAAAGAGAGGTATTCTTACCTTAGGATTTTAGCAGAACCTTCTTCCAAAAAAATTTATTTCTCTTTCTTACTTCCACCACTATCTCACTAGCACTACTATATTAAGAAAACTTAATCTGAAATTGTAAATTCTAAAGAAGAATTCCTTCGGTATTTATAGGAAGAAAAATTACTATGCATTCCATTATTTTAATATAAAAGTACTGTGCATTTTTTGAAAATTCAATCCTGATTACTGTGCACCTTTTAAAAATTTTGTACATGCATAGTGTTTTTCATACTAAATGTCGGCTGAATTATTAAGTCAAATAGTAACCTTTCACTCGGTATATTTTAAATATTCAAAATCAGTCCTTTTTAAAATTTAGCGATATTATATCAGTTCTTACTAATTTTATGATAAGTATTTCTGTTAATAAAAATTTATTCGTATGTTTTTGATTTGTTTACGATTGGTAAAAATTAAGATTTTATTCAAACCGATAATTTTTAGATAAGTCTTCTTGAAATGGATTTTAGAAAATTTTCTTATAATTTAAATTTACTTTCTTGTAAATATTATTAATTTTAAGTAACTTTATATGAATTTAAAATTATTTAAAATATATTATTTTATTAAAATATTTCAAAATTTTCAAAAAATTCTAGAAAATCATAAATATTATGCAGATAAAAAAGTTATAAAGAACTATAGTCTAATTCCTTTAAAATTGTATTTTAAAATTCTAATAAGAGTTAAATCACAAATATGTAAAAACATAAATATAAAAACATAAAATAAAATTTGTGAATAATAAATATATTTAAAATACTTAATATAATTTTGATCCGGTCTGGATACCGGACCCCAAAGTTATGACGTCAGAGTAACCTCTTAAAGGAGCATCCGGTGTCACAGGAAGACAGTGCCGCAGTAATCATCCGTTGTCACTGTATCCGTTCTCACTTCATTAAATGTTTCATCCGTCCTCTCTACGATGGATACCTTATCTGTTCTTATTTCCACGACGTGTATAACCGTTTGCCTCAGGATCATTATGAGATAAGAGTTCCTTATAACTTATCAGCGAAGATACCCAGCATAGCGGAATGTGTCTATGTCAATTACCTCAGAGAGTAAGTACAATTGTCATTGAAATATGCAGAAAGGTGATTATCCTCCATCCCTATCACAGGATCGTACTCTGATAATTGACCTACCCCCTAACACACTCTGAGTACTGAGTCATCTTGATTGACACACTCTACACGCTATCAGAACCAAGGGGCCCACTTGCATCCAACGATTCATTTCCTACGTTCAACTATAAATAGCATGTTCCAATACACATGCAATGTTGCGTTGTCCTATCTTACATCTTTACTATTGCATTGCTTGAGTATTCACTGAGTTTCATATACTCTTCTAACTTGAGCGTCAGAGAATCTTCACAGGTGGCACCACCTTTCGCCCTCTCTCAACGCGAAGCTCTGGTGTGAAGGATCTCCAGGATAACAAGACCGGTTTCTCCCACTGAGAGACCGGATTATAATACCGGATACCCACTGTACCAGTGTACAAACCCTAGAACACCTGCACTCTTGTGGCTGGTCCCATACTGGATCCTAGACCCCGGTTCAGACCAGTTCATTGGCACGCCCAGTGGGACTCGTTAGAGTTATTCCCTTCATAGAAGTTTGGTTGTCAGAGTGGAAGGTGATGGACGTGATTTTGTTGATGGTCATGTGAAGGACGTGACCCACCAGCAGACTGGGAGGAGACTCGTCTTCGAATCCCCTGTCACCAATACCCGAAGGATGGTACCAGTGGCAACCCCTGATCCTCGTGATGAGGTTATTAGGCAACTCCAGGAGGAGTTGATGGAGTTGAAGCGGGAGAAGAGAGGAGCTGGGGACAGGGTGACGTCCCATGCAGAAGAGGCTCACCATGCATCTGTGAGGGAAAGATCCATGACCCTCTAATACTCAAAAATCCCTACGTACGAGGAGAGGGATCAGACCCAAGACTCTAGTGATAGAGTCAGTACTAGGAGAAGGGAGCAAGCGGTGGTGACCTCTGGAACTTATAGACTCAGTGTTCCTTTCTCGAGTAGACTCATGAGTGTCGTCATCCCTAAGCACTTGCAAAAGACTCAGCCACTGTCGATCGGGAAATACAATGGAGAAACTGATCCCACTAAGCACCTAGATTCTTATGTTTATGAGGCTATGTATCTGGGAGCTGATGAAGACGTCATGTGTAGAATGTTCACCAGAACCCTGACGGAGGAGGCTCTTAGCTGGTTCAAGAGCTTGCCTTCAGGATCTATAGATTTCTGGGAAGAGATGGCAGCTGCGTTTGAAAGTCACTTTATCATTTCCAGGGACATCCTAAGGACTTCTCACACCTTGGCTCAGATAAGGCAAGGAGAGACTAAAACTCTCAAGGAGTTTCTGAAGAGATTCTACAAGGAGGCTGCATTGGTCCCACACCTCACGGAGGCCATACAGCTCCACATCGTGGTCGAAGCTTTGCAACCTAGTTCTACTTTTGCCCTATCTTTGGCAAAGAGCCCCCCAGCAACCTTCGAGGAGTTTCGAAGGAAAGCTTCCAAATACGTGAGTATAGAAATGCACCTGGAGGCTACGGCAGCTAGAATGAAGCCTCCAGTGCCCTCTCAGCAGCCACGAAGGGAGAAGGAGAGGGTAAGACCAGAAAAGCATACCTTTAGAGAGGACTTTGCAAGCGCTCGACCTCATCAACGAGACAGGCGCGTCTCGTCTTTCAGTAACTATGCTCCTCTGAACGCTAGGCATTCCCAAATCTGGAGGGAAGTTGGCTGGCCAACGCTCAGTGTCTTTGGTATAAGGAAGCCACCCCCAGTCAAAAGACCTGGGAACCCACGTAAATATTACGCCTTTCATGAACAGACGGGTCACCACACAGACGAGTGCAAAGTGTTGAAGAATACTGTAGAGACCCTCATTAGAGAGGGAAAGCTGAAGCAATATCTGTTCAGAGAAAAATCCTTAGACGAGCCTGACAGGATGGACAAGAGGGGGAGAGATCCAGATGATGAGGGTGACAATAGTCGTAACCCAGTTAGAAGGTTTACTGCGGCTGAAAAGCAAAAAGGAGTGGTGATCGCTGGAGGAGCCCAGCAAGACAACATGCCTCAGCAGCAGAGGCAAGGTAGGTGTGAAGTGATTAAGATGATTGCTGGAGGGTTTGCAGGAGGAGGAGCATCAATCACAACCAGGAAAAATCACCACCAGATGATTTTGTCAGTACAGGGTAAACCTAGAGATAACCGCCCTTTCAGGGACGGTGTGGCAGCTCTGGCGATCCCAGGAGGAGACGACACGGTGGTAATCATCGCTGTTATTACTAACAAAGATATGAAGAGGATCCTCGTCGATCAGGGAAGTTCTTGCGATGTAATTTTTTATAACTGTTTCAAAAGAATGGGTTTTAATGATGCAGATCTGTAGCCGTATACGCAAGAACTCACAGCGTTTAATGGGGCGAAGCAACCTACCAAAGGGTATCTCGATACCCTCATTTCTTTTGAAGGTGAGCCCAGAGCGAGAACAGTGAAATCAAGAATCCTAGTGATCGATGTGGAATCCCCTTACAACGGGATTATAGGCCACTCTACCTTGAACGCAATGGAAGCAATTGTGTCCACTCCTCACCTCCTAATCAAATTCATTGACAAGGATAACTGTGTATCTTCCCTCCGAGGTGATCAAGAGATGGCTCGATACTGTTATAATCTGAGCCTCAATATGGTTAAGTTGGAAGCGTTCAATAAGAAGAGGAAGCTGAATGACGGAGGAACAACGATTGGGTCTGTCAGTCTGATTGACTTGGACCCCAGGGCGGAATTGAAGATCGACCCTCTTAACCCCTCAAAGCCCACACCGGATGGTGGTTCCAAGGATGTTATCTTAGGGGATTCCCCAGAGAAGGTCACGCACATTAATGATAACCTGGAGTCAGGCACAGAGCAGCGCTTGCTGGCTCTTTTGCAGGAGTTTAAAGACCTTTTTGCATGGATTGCAGCGGACATACCTAGGATGGACCCTAATTTCTGTTGCCACAAACTCGCTGTCTACCCAGAAACAAGACCGGTGGCCCAGAAGAAGAGGAGGTTGGGATCGGAGAAGCAGAAGGCAACGTGTGAGCAAACAGAGGAGTTGTTGAAAGCTGGTTTTATAAAAGAGATTCGTTATTCGTCTTGGCTTTCTAACGTAGTGATGGTGCAAAAAGCCAATGGCAAGTGGAGGATGTGTATGGATTACGTGGACCTTAACCGATGTTGCCCCAAGGATCCATATCCCCTCCCAAACATTGATCGTATGGTAGACGACTCATCTGGTTATCAGTACCTCAGTTTCATGGATGCTTATTCAGGGTACAATCAGATTCTGATTTGGGAAGGAGATCAAGAAAAGACGGCCTTTGTCAATGACCGTGGTGTCTTCTACTACACTGTCATGCCGTTTGGATTGAAGAACGCCGGTGCTACCTACCAGCGCATGATCAACAAAGTATTCGAAGGCATGCACACCAAGCTGGTAGAGGTGTATATCGATGATATCATCGTAAAGACTCCCACTGGACGGGATCACATTGAGGATCTGCGCCAAGTGTTCACTCGGCTGCGACAATACAACATGAGGTTGAACCCATTGAAGTGGACTTTTGCCGTTCCAGCAGGGAAGTTCTTGGGATTCATGTTGACCTAGTGGGGCATCGAGGCCAACCCTGGTAAGTGTCAGGCAATACTGGATATGCAAAGCCCTAAGAGCCTAAGGGAGGTACAATCGTTGAATGGGAAGGTGGCCGCTCTGGCTCGATTCATGCCCAAAATGGCACATAGATCCCTTCCTCTGTATAAGGCGTTGAAGAAGCACAAGAATTTCGAATGGGGAGAGGAGCAAGAGCAAGCTTTCCAGTAGCTTAAGGCCGTGCTTTCAAGTCCACCAATACTGGTAAAGCCTAACCCTGGTGAGACTCTAGTCCTATATTTGGCAATTTCTGATGAGGCCTTAGGTGTGGCTTTGGTCAAAGAAACTTCAGAAGGACAGAGGCCAATGTACTTCACCAGCAAGACATTCCAGGGGGCCGAGAGCAGATATCAAAAGATAGAGAAGGCCGCTCTAGAAGTTGTGTGGGCTTCACGATGGTTGAGGCCGTATTTTCATGCGCATCCAGTACTTGTGAGAACGGATCTACCTCTCCGTTCAGTGCTCAGTAAGCCAGATCTCGCTGGAAGGATGATTAAGTGGTCCATCGAGCTTTCTGAGTTTGAAATTTCTTATGAGCCTCGAGGAGCTATTAAAGCCCAAGTTTTGGCAGATTTTGTGGTGGAAATGACCGGGGCGGATCCAGCCACACCTCGAGCGCATTGGACCGTTTATATTGATGGGTCGTTGAATAGTAAAGGTTATGGAGCCGGTGTTGTAGTGGAAAGCGATGACGGTGTGCATTTGGAAATTTCCCTCCGATTCAATTTCAAAACCTCCAATAATCAAGCTGAGTGTTAGGCATGCCTGGCCAGCCTCCAAGCGGCGATTGACATCGGAGCGTCAGAAGTAACATTGTGCAATGATTCACAGCTGGTGATTTCATAAATCCAGGGAGAATATTAGGTCTGAGAGCCACAACTTCAACTGTACTTGAATTGTGTGAATGAACTGAAGGGGAGATTTGATGTGCTGGAATTTAAGCATGTGCCAAGAGAGGAGAACACCAGAATGGATATCTTATCAAGGCTTGCAAGCACAAAACATCCTGGCAGTACCACAACTGTGGTTCAGAGCACGCTGACATCACCTAGCATCTCTCTGTTCCCATCTCTAAATGCTATAATGGTCAATTACCCTTACGAGAATTCTTGGGTCATCCCCTACATCCGTTATCTGGCGGACGGACAGCTCCCTACTGATGAGAAAGAAAGAAGGCGAGTGAAAAGGGAACTGCTATACTTCACCATGGTCGATGGTGTTCTATACAAGAGAGGATTTTCAGTCCCATATCTCCTTTGTTTGAGAGAAGATGAAGTACAAGGAGTGTTAGAGGAAGTACACGAGGGGCAGTGTGGGCACCATGCTGGGGGCAGGAGTTTAATGAGAAAAGTCCTTAGGGTTGGATATTGGTGGCCCACGGTGAAGCAAGACTCAGCTGATTTTGTGAAGAAATGTGATGCTTGCCAAAGATTTTCTAACCTCCATCACACACCGGCCCAAGAACTCTCTTCATCCGCTGTGCCATGGCCGTTCTACCAGTGGGGCCTTGATATCCTGGGTCCGTTTCCTACCGCTCCAGGAGGCATTAAATATTTGATCGTGGGGGTAGACTACTTCACTAAGTGGATCGAGGCTAAGCCAGTAGTACATATCACCTCTGCGTGGACAAGGCGCTTTGTATATGAAAACATCATAGCTCGATTTGGTGTCCCAGGGCGGATTGTGACTGACAATGGCACCCAGTTCACAGATAAGAAGTTCACAGACTTGCTCGAAGGACTGGGGATAGTCCAAATTTTCTCGTCTATTGAGCACCCCCAGACAAATGGCCAAGCAGAGGTGGCTAATCGAGAGGTATTAAAGGGATTGAAGAAACACCTTGGAGAAGCAAAGGGAGGTTGGACCGATCAACTATGCCATGTTCTGTGGGCATATCGTACTACACCACACTCTTCCACTAATGAATCCCATATCGGCTAACTTATGGGGTCGAGGCGATGATTCTAGCAGAGCTACAAACCAGATCGGCTCAAGTGGAATATTTTTTAGCGGAAGACAATAACGCCAATCTGGCATCAGAGTTGGACGTTCTTCATGAGTTGAGAGAAGGAGCCTTTATCAGAGACCAGGCAATAAAAGCGAAGGCAGCTCTCCGGTACAACAAGCGTGTCCAATACAGAGTGTTTAACACTGGAGATCTTGTTCTGAGGAAGGCAAGTGTGGGGAATAAATTCGCGTATCAAGGGAAGTTGGCACCGACATGGGAAGGCCCTTACAGAGTCTCTGAGCTGACTGGAAAGGGATCATACCGGCTCGAGGAGCTCGATGGAACCCCAATTCGCAATAAGTGAAACACTCAGAATTTACGTATTTATTACAGCTAGTTGGTAAGACGGCATGTACTCTTTTTCCTTACTTGAGTTTTTTCCCATTGGGTTTTCTCAAGAAGGTTTTGATGAGGCATGGCCCTGACTACGCTTCCTTTGTAATATACATTCAGTTTAATGAAAATGCAATTCACGACTCTCTCGTTCTCACCCTTTCATTTGTATGTTGTGCTTTATAGTTATAAGCCGTCACGTATAAAGACCCTCAGGACGGATGATCTCAATCACCCATTCTGTGTATTGACGATGTAACTCCTCGAGGGGCGAAATGGGTTGTAGGATTAAACTGAACCCCATTTGAAGACCCAGATTGTAGGATTAAACCGAACTCTGGGTACGGTTAGTAAGTTTGGCTGAACACCGGTGAAGGCTCGGATTGTAGGATTGAACCGAACTCTGAGTACGACTAGTAGGTTTGGCCGAACGTCGGTGAAGAATAGTGGATGGGTAAAATTCAACACTGATTGAAGATACGGCTAGTAGGATCAAACCGAACGCCGTTGAAGACCTGAGTGGTAGGATTAAACCGAACCTTAGGAAATGGGTTGTAGGATTGCACCGAACCCCATTTGAAGACCGGTGAATGGGTAAAATCCAATACCGAGTGAAGAAAAATGGTGAATGGGTAAAATCCAACACCGACTGAAGGCTCGGATTGTAGGATTAAATCGAACTCCGAGTACAACTTGTAGGCTTGGCCGTTTGCTATTGAAGAATCAATCGTTATCGAATTCACTCAGAAGTATTCCTGGGAATCCCTCACTCGAAAATATTCTCCCTTGGGATTCCTTACTCAGAAACACTTTGAATTCGATGCGAGACTTTTAAATTCTTTAGTCGACAATATCTCATTAAAGTCGGACTCATGAGCTCTATAAGCTGAGAAAATCTCACTTTGAAGTTTCAATCAGGAATTCGAAACGTAATCACGAGACTCTTAAATTCTTTACTCGGGAAAGTCTCTACCCGAAACGCACTCATTCGAAGTCGAAGCCTTTCTCTGTCCCTAAGTGTTTCACTCGGGAAATGCTTTACTCGGTACCATATCACGTGGAGGTCGAAAATTCTTCACTCGGTGCCGTATTACGTAGAGGTCGGAAATGTTTCACCTGGTATTATCCTGTTCAAAAATATTCCACTCGGAGACATACTACTCGGGAGTCAGAAATATCTCACTCGGTATTTACCCCGCTCAGAAATGTCACACTTGGGGACACCTTCTCAGGAGAGTTGCACTCGGAAATCTCCAACCCGAACAAAGACTCGGATTGTAGGGTTAAATTGAATTAAACCGAGCACCGTCGAAGCATCAGTCAGAAATATTCACACGGGAACGGTCACTCAGAAATCCTCCTCCTAGAAGGATCAATATGAGAGCTTCCACTCGGAACTTCCCAGAAAATACGGCCAGAACCAATTTCACTCGGAGTGATCACTCAGAGTCAAATGCTCACTCTGAATCGGTCATTCAGAATCAAATGTTCACTCAGAGTTGTTCATTCAACGTCAAACCTCCACTCAGAACCGCTCGCTCAAAGCCGTTTGATTCGCAACGCTTGGTGCCAATGTTTGACGATCAACGAGTATTACTAAGGTAAAAACATAACGTGTAATTTTGCAGGTTATACCAGTATCCAGACCTCTCACAAGTTGTATAGCTTATATGAGCAACTTCATAAGTCCCTCATATAAGCTAGGGGACATAATATCCGGTCTGGATACCGGTTCTAAAGACAGGGCAGTTGAATGCGAATATTGCCATTCCACATCTGTGAGATTGAATAAACCTTTTTAATCTCCGAGAAGTTAAAGTTTTAATCTCCGAGAAGTTAAAGGTAACACTTCACAACAGATATTTCCTTTCCAAAATACCCACACTTGGGGACAGGGCATACTTTAACGTAAGTATCGTGTATCTATTACGATTTTTGTTATCTTCCTCTGGGGTGAAAACTACGCTTTAAATGACAATAAAGTTAAACAAAGCGGATGTACAACGAATGAAGAAGTAAAAGTATAGCATATATGTCTAAGTTATTTGGCAATCATATACTTGTTACAAATGATAGAAGAGAAGTGAAGGAGAATTTAATTGATGAGAAAAAAATTTTATAAGTATAGTTCATCAAAACTAGAGCTAAGCACAGTACACAGCTATAAATAAAGCACAAAATTAAAGAACAGGTAGTTGGTTCTCCGATGTGGGCACTTCCGTTCTCTCCTCTTCAGCTCCCTCAGCTTGAGTCTTATCCGCTTCGGTCTCTTGGCCAGCTTGGGCATCCTCTTGTATTTCATTTTCGGGGCCAGGAGTGGTCAGTGTTGGTTCCATGCTTTGACCCTCTGGAAGTGGAGGCAGTTCATAAAGAGTATCAGGAGGATCCTGGTGCGAGCCGTCACCCTTCACTTCGACTAGCTTCCCTCCGTGGAATTCATAGAACGGATCCAGTCCGTACAAATCAAGCTTCACGTCGGGGTTGCGATAAAAGACTTGACAAAGTGCCAGGCCGAAGGATTCGAAAGCTACTTTCTTGTATATCTCCAAGGCTTTGGCAGCCTTGGCCTTAGAAGTAGTTAATTTCTTTTAAAGCTTGGCAAAATCCTCCTCCGACGGCCCAGTGCCCACACTCCCTTTCTTCAGCTCCTCAATCTGAATCTGCATCTCCTTCCGAAGGGCCTCCCACTCTCCTAAGCTCTTATTATGGCCGGCCTCCATCGCTGCAAGGTCGTTAGCCAGCTTAGCGGATTTCTTCTTCTCCAGCTGGAGCTCTTCTTCAAGGAGCGGAATGGACTTATTCTGCTGCTGAAGTTCAGTGACCTACCGCTCCAGGGATTTGTTGGTGAAATGGAGCTGGCTTATTTCTTTGGTTTTCTTCTGCAGCGTCTTTTTGGCCTTAATCAGCTCCGATTCCACCCCTTTATGAATTTCAGCTTGTTTGGCCGCCAGGCCTCCTTTACAGCAATGTCGGCTTCAAGTTTTTCAACTTGTTCCATATAGTCTGCCTTGTCGCTTAAGGAGTCCAAGAGGCTGGAGAGCTCATCCAGCTGCCAGCGACCTGCCTGGCAAGTGCCTCGAACTTCGGCAGCATCGAGAGAGGGGCGGAGACAGTACCTCGCCTTCGGAAGAGTGGGGGGCATGGATCCCTGGAACCAGAGATAAGGAGAGAGAAAAGACTCGCTTGGAGGGTCAATCACTAGAGGAGGACCGCTCTCAGAGTCCAGTTCAGACGTGGCGTGTAAAGGAGGGGCAGAAGAATCAAGGATGGGTTTCTTCCCCTTGTCTTTTTTCAGCCCAGACTCCTCGAGAGTCTTCTGGCGTTTCTTTGCAGGGTCACCAGAAAAAGGCTTCTCCACATCCGTTGCCTTGACCAGATGTCTTTTTTTCTTTTTCTTCTCCGGGGCGGCCTCTTCATTACCCGGCCTCAAGGCCTCAGTTTGTCCCTCAGGTTCCTTCTCATCAAGGAGAGGGACCTCGTCTCCCACGGTGGAGGTAAGAGGAATTATTGGAGCCACTGCCTTAGTGGAGTTCCTCTTGGATTGAATTTTGTTTTCTTCAGAAGAAGAATTGCCATCCGCCAGCATGGATTTCAGGGACAACATCTCGGGAGAGACTTTTTCGATTTGCTCTGCAAAATAAGGAAAAAATGAGTTAAAACATGGAAGGAAAAATAATAAGAACGGAATGAATACATAATATAACCACAGTTCAAGAACGGCTATTACGAAGGTAAGTGTCCCGGACAGCGGCATCTCCCAGAAGAAGCCTGTAAGAGAACCCCTTGAGGGCTTTTGAGGCCGATTACATGGCACTCAACACTTCGACAGAATGAGAGGAAAGTTCGCTCTCCTCAGTGTAGTAAGCACGGCTCAGCAGCAGAAAATGCTCGTGCGACCAACTGATAGGGAATTTGGTGAACCCTTCCTTGTTGAGCCAGAAGACTGGCTTATTCGATTGAACTCAGACCCGCGTGTAGTAATGTTTAAAGGAGCGTCTGTCCACCTTAGCGGATTCAGTGTAGGACTTGAAGTTTACTACCCTTGAGTCACAATGGAGTGTTATGAACCCAAGGCCGCCCTTCTTGTTGGCACGGCGGACCACTTGGCAGTAGTAGAACAGTTTGGCCATAGTGGCAGTAAAGTTGAAATGCTCTCCTAGAATTTCAAGAGCGCGCACTTAGCCCCAGCCATTAGGATGCAGCTGTGTGGGGGCGCAGTCAAGGAAGCAGAGGACGGCCATTTGAAACTCCGTCATGGGGAAACGGACTCCCAGGTTTTGAAAGACGAAGTCGTACATGTAGACCGACCTCTCGTCAGGGACACGGTGGCAGACCCTCTCCATTGGGCGGGGGGTAAGGAAGAGAAAGCATCCCTTATACTTCTTATCGGAATAGATTTTGCAGTAGAGAGTAACTGGGTTTCCCTCTTTATTTGCATGATGAGAGTGGATGTTCAAGAATTCCTCCTCAACCCAGCAGTACGGTTTTTCTTTGTTCAGCTTTTCCCAGTTCATCTAGTGTGCCACGACGTTGACACACCCTTTAGTAGTTCGTAGAATCAAAGTTTTACCAGACCCCAGAATCTCCATGATACCTAATGCACGATGGAATACGTGTGTACTGTGGTAGAAGGCAATATCGTCATAGAGGTAACCTTCATTACTTGACCCATCGTCAGAGCAGCTGGTAGCCCTCGAGTCAAGGGGATCCTCAGGGCGGCGCTGAACAACTGGCACTCGCGAGGAGGAAGTTTCAACCCTCTCTAAGCGACGAGGCCCGGCCACAGGAAAATTCACTAGAATCCTTCCACCAAGATGGCTAGAGGGGGCACGAGAGCTTAGACTCCCCCTGTTTGAGGTACCAGCGCTGCTTGTTCTAGGACGCATGGTTGAAGCAAAACAAACTAAAATGATATGGAGGAAAGGGATAGGGAGGTTACCTAAAGAAGGAAGAGCTTTGTGAAGAGGAAAGGTAGCAAGGGAGTCTTTAGAAATTTGAGTAGAGGTTCACTAAGCTTGATGACAGAAGTGAATTCCAAAATTCGTTAAGTGACCCTTTTATAGGTAACGAAGAGGCACAGTGTTCAGCCAAGAGTCACGACGTTTATTTTAAAATGCAACTTTTTGGATTCAAATGACTTCGTCATTTCGTAACTTAAAGCGCGAAAATAGTAACATTTTAGGAAAGTTTTTGAACGAAACGGGCCTGTGGAAGTTGAAATCCAGGCCCAATAAGCCCAATCGACGGTTACATTCTTGGGTAATGATAGTTCACGTGTTAAAAAGGGCATTTAATGTCCAATCATTTCAGACGCATTTAATGCACCCCAACAACTATTCGAATACCAAGAGTTTCGATTTCCAAAAACTCTTGGGATTTCCCTCGCTATGAATTCTTGTCTGAATCCATTGTGAAGACATCAGAAGAACGGTAACTTAATCTACAGAGCGGATGCGTTGGTAAGAAACCAAACACGCATATGTCAAAGAGTTTTTAGAAGGAACTTCGGGAGTGTTCCACCGGCATCCAGACTTCTCAAAGATTGAATAGCTCATATGAGCAACCTAACAGTCCCTCACATAAGCTAGTGGACAAATGATCTGGTCTGGATACCAGACCCCAAAGTTATGACGTCAGAGTGACCTCTTAAAGGAGCATCCGGTGTCACAAAAAGACAGTGCCGCAGCAGTCATCCGTTGTCACTGTATCCATTCTCACTTCATTAAATGTTTCATCCGTCCTCTCTATGACGGATACCTTATCTGTTCTTATTTCCACGACGTGTATAACCGTTTGCCTCAGGATTATTATGAGATAAGAGTTCCTTATAACTTATCAGCGAAGATACCCAGCATAGCGGAATGTGTCTATGTCAATTACCTCAGAGAGTAAGTACAATTGTCAGCAAAATATGCAGAAAGGTGATTATCCTCCATCCCTATCACAGGATCGTACTCTGATAATTGACCTACCCCCGTGACACACTCTGAGTACTGAGTCATCTTGATTGACACACTCTATACACTATCAGAACCAAGGGGCCCACTTTCATCCAACGATACATTTCCTACGTTCAACTATAAATAGCATGTTCCAATACACATGCAAGGTTACATTGTTCTATCTTACATATTTACTATTGCATTGCTTGAGTATTCACTGAGTTTTATATACTCTTCTAACTTGAGCGTCGGAGAATCTTCGCAGGTGGCACCACCTTTCGCCCTCTCTCAACGCGAAGCTCTGGTGTGAAGGATCTCTAGGACAACAAAACCAGTTTCTCCCACTGAGAGGCCGGATTACAATACCGGATACCCACTACACCGGTGTACAAACCCTAGAACACCTGCACTCTTGTGGCTGGTCCCACACCGGATCCTAGACCCCGGTTCAGACTAGTTCAAATTTCATTCATCAATACATACTAATTAATTCATTTTAAAATTCTCATTCATAAATATTATTATTATTATTATTATTATTATTATTTTTAAAAACAAATAATTAAATATAAATAATAATAAACTAACTTATAATAAGTATTTCTCATGAAAGATATATTAATATCTATTTTCTATTTGTGTTAAAAATGGGATGTTACAACTCTACTCCCCTAAAAGAAATTTCGTCTTCGAAATTTGATATTGTTAATAAATCTTAACAAGGCTAAACTAAGTAAATAGTTCTAAATTATATTTCTAGTTTCCTTGACAATTGTGTACCTTTTCCTTAACATTGTCATTTACCTTTTTTAATCTTATCAGTATATTTTTTTTAACTCCAAAATATTACCCGTCTTAATTTTGTCAACCATGCTCATCATAAATTGATGGTTAACTCTAAACATCTCAATAATTACATTTCTGAATCTATTAAAACCTTACTTAATATAATCCATTGTTAACCAAGTGGCCTCAATTACTCAAGAGGGGGGGTGAATTGAGTATTAAAATTTTTTTGTTGAAATGCTTGTGAAATTGGTTCTTTGACAAATATATGTAGAGAAGATGATAAACTTATTCTAAAGTGAGAATAATAAAGAAGTTTGAATAACAAAGTTATTAAGCGTAATAAATTAAGCAAGCAATTTAAATACACAAATTTAAATAGATTAGGGAAGAGAAGATTTGCAAACCGATATATACGAGTTCCACCAAACTGGTGTACGTCTCGCCTCCAAGTAACCCACTTAGAGGATTTCCACTATTGAGAATTTGAGATACACGCCTTGAGCAATTACAGTCTCTTAGTGTTCCACACTCAAGAACTTAATCCTCACAAGCTAAAGGGCAACCCACCCAATCTCACAATCTCTCAATTACAAGGTTGAATCCCAACCCAACAAGTATCTCAGATTTTGTGTATGTGATTTTACAAGTGTAACTCTCTCAGTAGAGTGGATATACAAATTTTAAGCACTTTGAAAAATATTTTTCTTTTCTCAAAGAGAATATGCAATTTTAGTACTCAAAAATATTTTTCTCACAATATAACTCTCAAAAAATTAATACTTCAAAATTTAAGAGAATCAGAGAGTAAGTAAGAAGAAAGAATGAAGGCAAGTATTTGATGCTGCGAAGGTGTGTCTCTGCTGCTTCACTTCTTCTCTATTTATAGGAGTTCCAGAGTATGTGCTGCCAAAAAATTTGAATTCCACCGATTCCTGATTTTATGCATCGAGAGTCTTAATTTCCCAACATTCCATGTTTCCTGACTTGAGAAGTAAAATTGTCTGCCTCAATTAATGGAATTTGAGTCTTCGAGAGAGGAATAAGTGGTCTTGAGTTTCTAAAAGCGCGTTGGCACATGATTCCAATTTTTCCAGTGTATTTTTGACTAAAGAACAACACATGAATCGATTCCTCCCAGGGAGAATCGATTCCTAGTAGCATGAATCGATTCCTTCAGCATATGAATCGATTCCTTGAGCTAATTTCCACCATGAATCGATTCCCAAGCTTGATGAATCGATTCCTTCACTTAATTTGCAGCATGAATCGATTCCTATGTGCCTTGAATCGATTCCTCTTTCATTTTTCACGTGGGAATCGATTCCCATAGAGATGAATCGATTCCTTGGCCTGTTCCCTTCACGTTTTGATATATTTTGCTTGTTTTGGATCCATTCTTGATATTCTTGCATGGTTCTTAGAAATGATCTTTCTTTAGCACTTTGGATAATTATTTCTCCTGTTTTGGACCTATGTGAATGTCTTAACTTAATTCTTTGATCTTCATTATTTCTTATGCATTTGATTCTTGATCTATGTTTAAATGCTTGTGTAACATCCTTTCATCCTTCAATTGTTTGTCATTCATCAAAACCTGTTTCAACATACAAATACATCCATAACATCCATTAATTAAAATTCCTACTCGTAACATAGTAAAATGGACTGCTAAGAATTAATTACTGGACAACTAGCTGTTAGCAACTAGTCATTGGACTAGCCGTTTATGACCGTTGTAAACTTTCCCTCCTTTGCTTGCTTATAAATTCTCATTCCATTCTCACTTCCTATCACAACTTCAAGGTTTCTTAGTTTCTCTCTTCTATCTAATTTCTTTAATCTTTTTCTCAGCACAATACATATTCAAATAAACATATCCACAAGGCAATATCATATACATAACATATCCTTAGCCTTCTTAATAATAATCACACATATAATGTTAGCACCTCAACTTACTTTCTCTCTACTCAACAATTATCCATCGCCATCTCGGCTATCAACTAGGCATATCTCGGCTATATGCAAATGCTCTTAAAGCTAATGCATATGCACAACGGAATTATTATCAAGTACGGATCCGACTGTGGGAAACAACAACATATGAAGTGTGGGATAAGCATAGGTGTGCTACTATGCCCTACTGCAGTAGTAAAATATGTACACTTATATCCAATTGCATGCATGTTTAACATCATATTTTACTGGTACCAAACCGCTCTCGCCCATCTATAGCACTAGTCACCTCGTGACTACGGATCATCAACATGGCCGTACTTGCCAAAGTGCTACGGGCCTCCCCCGAACACACATCAAGGGAGCCGTGCCCTGTCGGACACTGAGGTAACCGCTCATCCTACCGGGCCTGCCACATAGGGTGCCTCGTTACCAAACTAAGGGTAGCTTCATGATTCCCCGAATCACTAGGGAACAATAGCAATATACCCGTGCACTGGGCCGCCCTCGACTGGGCCTGCCTATTGGAACTGTAACGTCCTAGGTTATTTTTACATTTATTTTTATTCGAACGATTACATCTTACAATAAATTTTTCTTTTTCTTAAAAATTAATTGATATTTAGAGAAAAAGCAATTTAATTTGAACACAACGGATGGGAGAAAGGGAATCAGGGCTTCTCGCTTGAGCGAGCCCCCTACTCGTTTAAGCTAGATTCCGGACTCTCACTTAAACGAGGTTCTATTCGCTGGAGCGAACACCTTTCACACATCGGATTATACAAGACATGCAACCGGACTCTTAGGACTTCACTCTAAAAATGGTTCTGTGAACCTAAAGAGTTACCATGAAAGCATATGCCAATAACAGTGATATATTTTTAAAATATATTTTACATTCGATCCGGTCTTAATTAAACACAACTAATAATTATACTACGAAGTTTTATACACACATATGACTCTATCAAGAGTCACTCAAATTCACTCGGACCCTGGCACCGTTCTCCCCCTTGGCGTGGCTCCATGGCTCCTTCCCCCTCCCTGTCTCTGGTTACTAAAAAAATATGCAAGGGTGAGTGTTTGGCATAATAATTAATATAGAACGGCATTTAACACTATACATGCATATTGATACATACACATCAAGCATCACCCATAAATAAACATACCAAACATAGAGTTTTTCATGCAGTAACTGTATTAAACCAACTACGCAATTCCATCACATTCCTCACATTCATCACATTCATTACATACATCACATTCATTACATGCATCATGATCACAACTGACTCTCATACAATCTGACTCCTAGTATCCGGATACTAAAGGATTGGCCTTCAGCTGGGGGTCCTACTTGACACCCCGTGAACCCTGCTTGGTTCACCGAGTCCTGCTTGACTCTCCACCTCGACCACTGGGTCCTACTTGACCACTGGGTAGCTCAACTGGGCACGAAAACCACGGGAGCCGGAAATGAGGGGCTATCATATACCGTCGGCCATCCCATACCACATAATCATTCAACAGTTTACCTTTCTCACAATAATATCAATTTCTCATCACTCGGGTAGCCTGCTTGCTAACCCGACGTCGCATAACACTGATCATTTCACATTAGATTCACAAGATCATACATGATAAACTCATCCACATCCGATCATCCACAAATTAATAAACTCAGTCACACATGCACAACATAAACACACAATTACGTTTAACAACATTTTTCTTAACTTGTTTACGTTACTTCAATGACCTGATTAAGAAGTGAGTCCTATTCTAATTAATTATAACCCGAACACCCCCTTACTTTGGTTCCACGCTTTGATGATCTGCTCTCTGTGTCGATTTCTTTCTCTGAGCACCGGTTCTGCAGTCTCAACTCCTTCACTCAGTCTTCCGTTGCTTAGCCTACTACCTACGAATCATAAAGTATAGCTCATCACCTCAACGCCCTTAGTTCATGGACAACATCTGGACTCATGCTCACCAGAGGAGTGGAGAACAGCCACGAATATAGCCATGCATGGCTCTTAACGGTCAAAGAATAAAAGAAATAAGGGAATTACAATTGGATTGGATCAGCAGACTCACCTTGAAGTCCCGATCACAGGAATGGGGTTAAATTAAAGTTTAGACACAAATGGAGTCCCTCTCCAGCGCATGTAAATCAGCGTTAAGAGAGGAAAGAAAAACGAAAGAGGAGGAATAGACCAATAGCAAGGTAACTTGTAAAATAATGAAGAGGGAAAGAAGAGAATTTCCTTATAAATATAGCTCATGGGCAAGATCGTCTTTTCCTTTATTTTATTTGTATTCTTACTAAATTTAATCAATTTTTCACTATTTTAAACTATTGCATAGTTATCAAATCAATTACACGTGTTTATTCCCTCAACGTTTAAGTATTCACAATCCTCTAATAATTCGCAAAAGTATAGGCCCGATATAAATATCGGCCCCCGACGTCCTAACTTAGGGTTCATACCTCGGAAATCCGAGCTACAACCTGATAGATCGGATATCTCATCCGTGCTCACCTCATGGTTACCTACATCTGTTGTTTCAGTCATCGCGAGGTTAATCCGGTCTCTAACCTCGTGTGAGGCGCTCTCCTCACAACGGTTGGACCAGACCGCCTAGCCCTGCCCGCTCTTCTCCTACACTTCCGATCTTTAACTCCACCTGCTCGCACTTCAGATACCGACCTCGACACCGGCTTTTCCAATCTTTGGCTCGGATAGAACAAATATTAAATAAAACTTCTAAAATATTTACTAACATTTCCCATTTCTTATAATTCTCATTAAAACATCAGGGATGTTACATCCACCCCCCCTAAAAGGAGATTTCGTCCCCGAAATCAGTGTTCCGGTTGAAAAAGATGAGGGTACATTCGTTTCATATCGGATTCTAACTCCCAAGTGTAGTTTATCCAATGTAAATTCTGCCACTTCACCTTCACCAGCGGTACCTCCTTGTTCCTTAACCGTTTGGTTTGATGCTCTTCAATGCCAATTGGTACCGCCTCCACCGTCAAGTTCTCCTTCACTTCAATGGAGTCACTCGGTACAATCATGGTATCACACGGAATGTAGGCTCGAAGTTGCGATACGTGGAACACGTTGTGAATGTTAGTTAACGATTGGGGAAGATCCAGTCGATAAGCGACTTCACCAATCCGTTCTAGTATTTGGTATGGTCCAATGTACTTCGGATTAAGCTTTTGACTCTTCAAAATTCGACCTACACCCTTAGTCGGTGAAATTCTTAGGAACACCCAATCACCCACTTGGAATTCAAGGGGTCTGTGCTGATTGTCATAATAACTCTTTTGACGGTCTTGAGCAATTTTTATCTTCTCTCGGATTAAAGCGATTTGTTCATTCATCTCTTGAATCATCTCAGGCCCCAGATGAAGGGCATCGCCGTTCTCATTCCAACATAATGGAGTACGACATTTCCGACCATAAAGAGCTTCGTATGGAGCCATCCCAATGCTGCTGTGGTAACTGTTATTATATGCAAATTCCACCAAGGGCAGGTATTTCTCCCATGATCCGCCCTGTTCCAGTACACATGCCCTTAACATATCTTCAAGAGTCTGTATAGTCCGTTCTGATTGGCCATCGGTCTGGGGATGGTAGGCTGAACTCAATTTGAGCTCAGCACCCAATTGTTGTTGTAAACTCCCCCAAAACCTCGAAGTGAATCGGGGATCCCGATCGGAGATAATGCTTGAGGGCACACCATGCAGTCGTACGATCTCAGCAACGTACAACTTAGCTAATCGATCTAGCGACCACTTCATATTTATTGCCAGGAAATGCGCACTTTTGGTTAGTCGATCAACAATCACCCAAATCGCGTTGTATCCGGTTTGAGTGCGGGGTAGTCCAGACACGAAGTCCATGGTGATACCTTCCCACTTCCAGATCGGAATTTCTGGAGGTTGAAGCAAACCCGGAGGTCGTTGGTGCTCAACCTTGCACTTCTGACATATCACACAGGATTTCACGTACTCGATTATTGCCTTCTTCATGTTTGGCCACCAAAATTCCTTTCTTAAGTCATGATACATTCTTGTTACTCCCGGATGTATACTCAGAGAGCTCTTGTGTGCTTCTGATAACACCGCCTGCCTGAAATCTCCATGTGCAGGCACTACCACTCGATTCCTGAATTTCCATATACCATCGTCACCCCTAGTTATCCCCACATTTTTGCCTTGGTTCTGAGTATCAATTAGCTTCAGTAACTCTTTATCATCTTTCTGTGCAGCTACCATCGACTCCAGAAATTCGTTGGAAATTTTTAACATTCCGATTGTCATTCAGTTTGGTGCGTCTATAACAACTCCAATATTCATATCTCTAAAGTTTTCCAGTAATTCCTGTTCTCTACCCATTAGGTAAGCCATATGCAGTACCTTTCTGCTTAGCGCATCTGCCACAACATTCGCTTTGCCCGGGTGATACTTCAAATCGAAGTCATAATCTTTCAAATACTCTACCCATCTCCTCTGTCTCATATTTAACTCCTTTTGATCAAATAAGTACTTTAGACTCTTGTGATCACTGAATACTACAAAGCGAGCTCCATACAAATAATGACGCCAAATCTTCAGCGCGTACACTACTGCTGCAAGTTCCAGATCGTGAGTTGGGTAATTCTCCTCATGTGGCCTCAATTGCCTCGAAGCATAAGCAATTGCCCGATCAGCTTGCATCAACACACACCCCAATCCAAATTTGGATGCATCACAATATACTTCAAATTCCTGTGTTACATCGGGCAGTACAAGTACAGGGGCAGTAGTTAAACATCGCTTAAGAGTTTGGAAGCTTAATTCACACTTCTCCGACCACACGAAGGGGTTTCCTTTCCTTGTTAACCGAGTCAGAGGAAGTGCTATCCGAGAGAACCCTTCAATGAAGCGTCGATAGTATCCAGCTAATCCGAGGAAACTCCTGATCTCAGTTATCGACTTCGGCCTCTCCCAAGCCATAACCGCCTCAATTTTTGTCGGATCAACTGAGATTCCCTCTTGAGAAATTATATGCCCCAAGAATTGTACACTACTCCTCCAGAAATCACACTTAGATAGTTTAGCGTACAACTTCTTCTCCCGAAGTACTTGTAAAACAAGTCGAAGATGTTGAGCATGCTCCTCGTCCGACCTCGAATATACCAAAATATCATCAATGAATACTACCACAAACTGGTCCAAGTACGGTTGAAAAGTCCGATTCATATAATCCATAAAAATGGCAGGAGCATTTGTTACTCCAAAGGGCATTATTACGTACTCGAAGTGCCCATAACGAGTCCGAAATGCTGTCTTTGGGATATCCTCCGACCTCACTCGGATTTAGTGGTATCCCGACCTCAAGTCAATCTTAGAGAACACAACGGCGCCTCACAACTGGTCCAGTAAATCATCAATCCGAGGTAATGGATATTTATTTTTGATTGTCAGTTTGTTCAGCTGCCGGTAATCAATGCACATCCGCATACTACCGTCCTTCTTCTTTACCAGTAACACCGGAGCGCCCCAGGGTGAAGTACTAGGTCGAATAAAGCCCTTTTCTAGTAATTCATTTACTTGTTTCTTCACTTCGGTTAATTCCACCGAAGACATTCTATATGGCGCTCGGGACACCGGTTCTACCCCAGGAATCAAGTCGATAGAGAAATCAATCTCTCGACTGGGAGGTAGCTCCGGAATTTCTTCCGGAAAAACGTCAGGGAATTCACAAACAATCGGAATATCACTTATCAGGAGGTTATGCCGACCCTCCAAAGCGAATAAAACAACATACGTGATTAGGACATCGCTCACCCCGTTCTTCATGTCAAGTTCCTGAGAAAAAACAATATTCTTCCGATAACAATCGACCAACACATGATTAGCAGCAAGCCAATCAAGACCTAGAATAACGTCTAAGTCCTTTAATGGCATACAGATAAAATTTACTCAAAAAGTACGGGCTTCAATTTGCATCGGTAGTTCCCTACACACAGTAGTTGCACGGAAAGTGGAACCCGTTGGAGTGGAAACAATAAGAGCGTTCTCCATTAAACTGATTGGCAGACCAAGCCGTCGCACACAACTTTCTGAAATAAAGGAATGAGTGGCACCTGAATCATAAATCACATCAACCAGATAACCACAGATGAGGCACTTACCCTGTACCAAATTGTCATTCCTCGTAGCCTCTGAAGCATCAAACGCAAATACACGTCCAGTCATGGCGTTCTGGGCATCGCTAGATTGGGCATCATATCTTCCCAATTGTGGGTTCCCTCTACCAGCTCCATTCCGACCTCCTCTCGTGAAGTTGGAACCCCGGTTCCCAGAAGAGTTAGTTCGGTTATCCGTCCTGCCCTGCTGCTGCCTCTGAGGGCAATCGGGCCTGAGGTGCCCTGGTCGTCCGCACTGGAAGCACACAATCTGATTAGCTTGGCAATGTTTGGCAATGTGTCCTTCCTGACCATAATTATAGCATGTACGATTCCCAGGGGGATCACCCGATCGACCAGTGGAACCTCGACCAGAGGAGGATGAGGAGGTAGCAGAAGACTTGCCGCCCCGAAAGAATTGACCCATCCTCTTGAAGCTGAATCCTTTTGCCTTCAATGGCTTTTTATCTCTTGGCTGGGACATCCTTTGCAACTGCACTTCTTCAGTCAGTCTTGCTTTGTTCACCAAGGTCGGATAGTCCCTAATCTCCATCGGTACGATTACACTACGGAGCTCAATCCGTAGTCCAGCTTCGTATTTGGCGCACTTGCTACCTTCAGTCCCTTCTAACGAGAAAGGGTGGTAAAAATCACACAGCTCGTCAAATTTGCTGGTGTACTCAGCTACAGACATCTGGTCTTGCTCCAACTTCAGGAATTCCATTTCTTTCCGGATTTTGTAGTTGTCCGGGAAGTATTTAACAAGGAACCTCCTTCGAAAATTCGCCCATACCAACGGCTCATTGGCTGCGTTCATCTGCACCTTCATGCGGGACCACCATACCTTAGCCTCATCTTTTATTTGGTAACTAGCAAATATAACCTTTTGCTCTTCAGAGCACTCAAAATATTCAAAAACCTGTTCAATATCCCTAATCCAGATGTATGCCCCGTCATAGTCATGTCCCCCTTTGTAAGTTGGAGGATTCCTTTTCAGGAATTTATCCAGAGTGGGACCGGACTCGGTCCTACTCATCAGCTGAGTAAATCTAGAGAAGAAATCATCTCTTCCCCCAGAACTAGTCTCTCCGTCCATTTAGTAACTCTACAATGGGCAAACACGTCACCATTAATAACCAAGATCAGTCAGGGGATCATAGATTTACCTTATATTCATAGAATACTACGCCAGTGGAGTGCCATGGGAACGGTGCCAGACCACACGCAATCTCAACACAACAAAATACAATCAACTTTCATAAAATTATCACAATCATTAGATCGGGCCACACACCGGCTCTAGAAAGAACCACTCTGATACCAAGTGTAACGTCTTAGGTTATTTTTACATTTATTTTTATTCAAACGATTACATCTTACAATAAATTTTTCTTTTTCTTAAAAATTAATTGATATTTAGAGAAAAAGCAATTTAATTTGAACACAACGGATGGGAGAAAGGGAATCAGGGCTTCTCGCTTGAGCGAGGCCACTACTCGTTTAAGCGAGATTCCGGACTCTCACTTAAACGAGGTTCTATTCGCTGGAGCGAACACTTTTCACACATCGGATTATACAAGACATGCAACCGGACTCTTAGGACTTCACTCTAAAAATGGTTCTGTGAACCTAAAGAGTTACCATGAAAGCATATGCCAATAACAGTGATATATTTTTAAAATATATTTTACATTCGATCCGGTCTTAATTAAACACAACTAATAATTATACTATGAAGTTTTATACACACATATGACTCTATCAAGAGTCACTCAAATTCACTCGGACCCTGGCACCGTTCTCCCCCTTCGCGCGGCTCCATGGCTCTTTCCCCCTCCCTGTCTCTGGTTACTAAAAAAATATGCAAGGGTGAGTGTTTGGCATAATAATTAATATAGAACGGCATTTAACACTATACATGCATATTGATACATACACATCAAGCATCACCCGTAAATAAACATACCAAACATAGAGTTTTTCATGCAGTAACTGTATTAAACCAACTACGCAATTCCATCACATTCCTCACATTCATCACATTCATTACATACATCACATTCATTACATGCATCACGATCACAACTGACTCTCATACAATCTGACTCCTAGTATCCGGATACTAAAGGATTGGCCTTCAGCTGGGGGTCCTACTTGACACCCCGTGAACCCTGCTTGGTTCACCGAGTCCTGCTTGACTCTCCACCTCGACCACTGGGTCCTACTTGACCACTGGGTAGCTCAACTGGGCATGAAAACCACGGGAGCCGGAAATGAGGGGCTATCATATACCGTCGGCCATCCCATACCACATAATCATTCAACAGTTTACCTTTCTCACAATAATATCAATTTCTCATCACTCGGGTAGCCTGCTTGCTAACCCGACGTCACATAACACTGATCATTTCACATTAGATTCACAAGATCATACATGATAAACTCATCCACATCCGATCATCCACAAATTAATAAACTCAGTCACACATGCACAGCATAAACACACAAATATGTTTAACAACATTTTTCTTAACTTGTTTACGTTACTTCAATGACCTGATTAAGAAGTGAGTCCTATTCTAATTAATTATAACCCAAACACCCCCCTTACTTTGGTTCCACGCTTCGATGATCTGCTCTCTGTGCCGATTTCTTTCTCTGAGCACCGGTTCTGCAGTCTCAACTCCTTCACTCAGTCTTCCGTTGCTTAGCCTACTACCTACGAATCATAAAGTATAGCTCATCACCTCAACGCCCTTAGTTCATGGACAACATCTGGACTCATGCTCACCAGAGGAGTGGAGAACAGCCACGAATATAGCCATGCATGGCTCTTAACGGTCAAAGAATAAAAGAAATAAGGGAATTACAATTGGATTGGATCAGCAGACTCACCTTGAAGTCCCGATCACAGGAATGGGGTTAAATTGAAGTTTAGACACAAATGGAGTCCCTCTCCAGCGCATGCAAATCAGCGTTAAGAGAGGAGAGAAAAACGAAAGAGGAGGAATAGACCAACAGTAAGGTAACTTGTAAAATAATGAAGAGGGAAAGAAGAGAATTTCCTTATATATATAGCTCATGGGCAAGATCCTCTTTTCCTTTATTTTATTTGTATTCTTACTAAATTTAATCAATTTTTCACTATTTTAAACTATTGCATAGTTATCAAATCAATTACACGTGTTTATTCCCTCAACGTTTAAGTATTCACAATCCTCTAATAATTCGCAAGAGTATAGGCCCGATATAAATATCGGCCCCCGACGTCCTAACTTAGGGTTCATACCTCAGAAATCCGAGCTACAACCTGATAGATCGGATATCTCATCCATGCTCACCTCATGGTTACCTACATCCGTTGTTTCAGTCATCGCGAGGTTAATCCGGTCTCTAACCTCGTGTGAGGCGCTCTCCTCACAACGGTTGGACCAGACCGCCTAGCCCTGCCCGCTCTTCTCCTACACTTCCGATCTTTAACTCCGCCTGCTCGTGCTTCAGATACCGACCTCGACACCGGCTTTTCCAATCTTTGGCTCGGACAGAACAAATATTAAATAAAACTTCTAAAATATTTACTAACATTTCCCATTTCTTATAATTCTCATTAAAACATCAGGGATGTTACAGGAACCCCTAACATTCCACATAAGCAACGAATGATATGCCATGGATGCAAATGCCAATCAATGCATTCTCACACTGTGCATCCTAAATACCACTCAATCAATTATCAATTCATGACCACCACTTAGTGGATTTCAACATTCTCAACCTTCACCAATTCTTCTTGGAACTCATACACATCGGTAGTTAGTGGCAATCACAATTAATTCACATATACAAAACATTGGGATATTTCCCACCCTTGAGTTTAATTGAAAACATGGCCTTAAATCATTATATAATATTTCATTACATATTCCACATAATATGTGATCTGGTCTCTATGCCGGTTCTAGTACAGATATCACTTCATCCGTTCTGTATACAATACAGATTCAGCAAATACAACATCAAACATTAAAATTGGTCTTCCCTCACTGGGATACCGGATAATTATATCGGATACATGCAGCACCAGCATAACACCTCATCCATCTACTAATTCTAGTGGCTGATCCCACACCGGGATATTGACTCCGGTTTAATTCATTGCAACAACACATCCATCATTCATATTCATACTACAAACATCAATCATTCTAAATGCATTTCAAATCATAAAATCATCACATCGCCGACACAAGAAATCAACAAGCACAATCATATACACATATTTTCACACCATCAATGGATGAAATCATGCATTTAGAAGCTACCCCCTCCTACCTCAAGAGAAATAGTAATCACTGCGGTCAGAAGGTTCCACCTCGAATCTGGGGTTAATTCCTACACCACAATACATCACACAATCAATCTCCTATTCAACCATATCGGCCTACGTTCATATTCGTTTATCTGATGTCTTCCGACATCATAACTCTTAAGCCCCCATCCATTTCACTCATTTCGCCACTATTACCATGGTTTAGGCATCTGCATTTATTATTACGCACATTCAATGCCAAACCCATTACCGGGTTCCCACCTTAATGGTTCCCAACAACCATTAAGCTTTATTAATGGCCATTCACCATTAATAACATCATCTCACATTTCCCAGAAATCTTTGGGTTAGGGTTTTCATTAAAACCCAACAACATTCTTTAAATCACTCTCCCAACACAAAACTCAAAGACCCATAGTTTATACTCTTGAGGAACAACAAGATCTTACCTCAAGAGGAGAAATGAGAGAGTTTCCCCAGAGAGAAAAAATCCACACGAAAATGAGGAGAAGGAAAGATGAGACTTCAAGCTCCAAGCTCCTCCAAGCTTTCTTCAAGCATGAAAATGGGAGAGGAAAAAGCCATCACTTTTTGCTTAGGGTTTTTGGAGAGAAGAAGAAGTGAAGGAGAAAAGTTGTAGAAGAAGGAAAAGTGAAGTACAAGTTATGGGAAATCCAAAGGCTGACGGAAATAAGAAAGGAAAAATAGGCCATCTGGCTTTATTTTTAATTCCCTATTAAATATGCATCGTTTTATGATAAACAGGGTCATTGTTTGGGCTTAATACCATATTCAAAAATTATTCCGAATATACCATCGGATTCCCAATATTTTTCTTAACAGCCCTGACCAATATCATCCAATTCGGAGATACTTGGTCTGACACCCATATTTCAACCGGGCTTAAATTCAGCTTATCTGGTTCCAAATAAATCATAAACAATTCCCATAAATCTTAATTCATTTATTCCCAATATTTTAGGATATTAAATAACCCAAATATAATTATTTAATATTTATCCCTTCAATTAATCCTTTAATTTAAAATTCAGGGTGTTACATTCTCAATTTTAGTATGCATGTTGTTGCCATTTAAATTTGTATGATATATGAGTTTATGCATTTTTCATATTTGATATGTGTTTTTACTTATAGGATGGTCATCGTACAAATTATGAATCAATTGAGTTGATCTTCGAACATGAATGGTTCATGTTATGGGGCGTTGAGTGATAAGGTTTAAGTGTTAAACCTTGGCCATTCCTTAATCTAGGGTTCAAGAGTTGAAACCTAGACGGCCGTCATGGAAAGGCATTGCATGTTGGCATTGGCGCTAACTTGGTTTTGAAACCCTAGACGGCGCTGCCTCCACGTGCCTTGATGGCTGTGTTGTGAAGCATTCGCAATAAAGAATTAGGGTTTCAAAATTGTTGAAACCGTTGAAACCCTAGCTGAAATTTTAGAGCTGTTAATGGTAAGAGGGACATTCTGGCTAGGAAAGACTTGGTACTTAAGGGGTCACACTGGAACCACCTCTCTTTCCTGGGAACCAACCTGACTACAGTACTAATTTTTCAAGTCAGGGCGCTGCCCCGCACCCCATAAGGGGCGGCCTCCCCTTGACCCGTACCGACCCCATATGTTTAATTGCCCATTTTAAAAATTAACTACTCTTTTAATGCTTTTAAAAGGGTTATAATCAATTAATTAACACGTTGCATGATGAATGGTTATAGTCTTAGTTATTTTATTTAAATACAGCCTGCGTGTTGTACCTCTCTCTATTCTGTTGTATTTCTTTTCTCAACCCTTCACTCGTATGTAAAGCGAGTTTCTCTTTAATCATGTAATCTTGATCAGGCCAACAAAGTAGAGACTTAGAAGAAAACCAAGGAGTGGTGACTTTAAGAGGATAATGGATTCAAGAAGTAGGACTTCATGAAGCCATTTTAACATAGTTCCTCTAGGTTTATTTATTTATTTATTTTTCTTCAAGGAAGACCATAACCATCTCACAATTTCGTTTGCATGCTTTGGGGATAATTTTATTACGTTAAAGCGTTTAACAAAGATGGTAATTTTAAAATAAATTAAAATCCCTCAAAATAATATTAAGTTACAAACGTCTTCCAATAAGTACACTCGTCAACACTAATGTCAGTAAATAGTGGGCCTGCCAAAGCAGGATACTATCATTTATATTAGTAAGACACGATGGGATAATGGTAATATCCAAACTGTTTTATTGGGCTTTAACTTAACTAAGTTTTCAATTGAATTGAATATAACTTAGAGGCGTAAACATTAGGCTAAATATTCATAAGATGAATAATTAGTAATGGTTACTTAACCCAATGACTAAGAGTTATATAAAGATACAATTGGAAAAGGTTTCCTACCTAAATAACCAAGTATTAGGTGATCAGCCAAAGCTGACTTAACACTTGGCAAAATATGGATCTTGGCCCACTAGAAAATCTTCCAACGGGATTTTTTGATTCGTGGAGGGTATTTTGTTTTAAATCAAAATAGTGGGAGACATATTTAATTTAAATATGTTTTGTAAATGATACTTACTACATATTTTCTATTTTAGATAACCATGACGTCAAACACACCTTCGAACCTTTCGTGGCGATCAATCCTAAACAAGGAAAAATTATCTGGTTCCAACTTCTTTGACTGGTATAGAAACTTGAGGATTATCCTCAAACAAGAGAAAAAGTAGTATATCTTGGAAAGTCCAGCTCTAGAACCACCTACTGCAAACGCCTATAAAGATGACAAGGATGCTTATAAGAAGCATCAGGATGATGCTTTAGATGTCCAATGCCTTATGTTAGCTACCATGTCTCCTAAGCTTCAGAAGCAACATGAGCACATGGAGGCTTTCAATATGATTGAAAACCTAAGGAAGCTATATCAAGGTCAAGCTGACCAAGAAAGATATGAAGTTTCCTTAGCCCTATTTAGCTGTAGACTTGAAGAGGGAGGTTCTGTAGGATCTCATGTGCTCAAAATAATTGGGTACTTGGAGAATCTAGCTAGGCTAGGATTTCCCTTCCCTCAGAAGTTAGCTACCAATCTCATTTTGAAATCATTACCTGACAGTTTTAAGCCAGTCATCATGAATTATAACATGAATGCATTGGACAAAACATTGCCAGAGCTACTCAATATGTTGAGGACTACTGAGCTGAATATTTCTAAAGGAAAGGGCAAGGCCATAATGATGGTCAATTTTGGAAAAGGTAAAGGAAAGGGCATATATAAAGGCAAAGGAAAGGCTGTTACAGGAAATGTCAAGAAAATTTGGAAAGGCAAGGATAAGCCAAGTATATCAGCCTTAAAACCTGTGGGCGGGGTGGCTAAGGAAGGTAAATGTCACCATTATGGACAAAAGGGACACTAGAAGAGAAACTGTCCAAAGTACCTAGAAGAGCTTAAGAAGAAGGGAAGTGAGACTTCCACTTCAGGTATTTTTGTTATAAAAATTAACATGTCAACTTCAACATCATGGGTATTAGATATTGGATGTGGATCTCACATTTGTCTTAATGTGCAGGGTCTAAGAAGGAGTAGGCAGTTGAGGAAGGGCGAGGTAGACCTACGCGTTGGAAATCGAGCAAGAGTTGCTACATTAGCTGCAGGGACTTATTTTTTATCCTTGTCCTCAGGGTTAGTCCTTGAATCAGACAATTGTTATTTTGTTCTGGCAATAAGGAGAAACATTATTTCTATTTCTTATCTTGATAAGAAAGGGTTTTCCTTTATAATAAAAAACAATAGTTGTTCTGTTTATTTAAATGACATATTTTATTCTTATGCAAATTTGAGTAATGGACTTTATGTTCTAGATCTCAAAACCCCTATCTATAACGTTAATACTAAAAGGGTTAAAACAAATGATTTAAACCTAACTTATCTTTGGCATTGTCACCTAGGATATATAAATGAGAAACGCATTTCTAAACTCCATCAAGATGGATATTTAGAATCTTTTGATTTTGAATCAATAGATACATGCGAATCTTGTTTATTGGGGAAGATGATTAAGACCCCATTTACCGGGAAAGGTGAAGGGGCCAGTGATCTTCTTGGCTTGATACATAGTGATGTATGTGGGCCCATAGGGACAATGGCTAGGAGAGGTTTTAGTTACTTCATCACTTTTACTGATGAGTTCAGTAGATATGGATTTGTGTTTCTCATGAAACATAAATCAGAATCCTTTGAAAAGTTCAAGGAGTTTAAACATGAAGTAGAGAACCAACTTGGCAAGACAATTAAAACCCTTTGATCCAATCGAGGTGGTGAATATTTGAGCCTAGAGTTTGATAAATATCTTAAAGAGTGTGGGATTATATCTCAACTTACTCCCCCTGGAACACCAAAATGGAATGGGGTTTCTGAGCGGAGAAATAGAACCTTTTTGGATATGTTTCAATCAATGATGAGTCAAACTGACCTCCCTAACTCATTCTGGGGACATGCTTTGTTGACAGCAACTTTTACACTTAACCGTGTTCCACCAAAGGCTGTCATTAAGACACCATATGAGATATGGACTGGGAAATGACCTAGTATATCTTTTCTTAAGATTTGGGGAGGTGAAGCTTATGTTAAGTGTCAAAGTTTTGATAAACTCGGACCCAAGTCAGATAAATGTCTTTTTGTGGGATACCCAAAAGAAACTAAGGGTTATTATTTTCACAATCCCACCGAGGGCAAAGTGTTTGTTGCTCGGAATGCTATATTCTTAGAAAAGGAACTCATCTCTACAAGAATCAGTGGGAGGAAAGTAGAACTTAAAGAAATTCAAGACTCACAAGGCATTGAAGAGCCAATGGTGGAAATGGAGCAAGACCTATAAAATGTTGTGATAACACCAGCGCCAGTAGCACAAGACTTAGGTAGATCAGGTAGAATATGTTAACAACTTGAAAGATATGGATTTCTTGTAACTCAGGAAGGATACGTATTGCTAATGGATCAAAATGATCCAACATCTTATGAAGAGGCCATTGCAAGTCCAGAATCTAAGAAATGGCTAGAAGCCATGGAATCTGAAATGGACTCCATGTACACTAATCAAGTTTGGAACTTGGTTGATGCATCTAAAGGGGCAAAACCTATAGGATGCAAGTGGGTTTTCAAAAGGAAAAATAATATGGATGGTAATATAAGTAACTTTAAAGCAAGGTTGGTGGCTAAAGGTTTCAAGCAAATACATGGTATAGACTATGATGAAACATTTTCCCCAGTTGCTATGCTAAAGTTTGTTCGGATTCTGCTTGCTATTGCTGCATACCATGATTATGAGATATGGCAAATGGATATCAAGACTACTTTCCTTAATGGAAATCTTCTTGAGGAAGTGTACATGACACAACTTGAAGGCTTTGTTAAGCTTAAAGCATCCAAGAAGGTGTGCAAACTACAGCGTTCCATATATGGACTTAAGTAAACTTCTAGAAGCTGGAATCTTCATTTTGATGAAGCTGTTAAACAATTTGGCTTTACTAAAAAGGAGGATGAACCTTGTGTCTACAAGGAGGTTAGTGACTGCACAATTGTTTTTCTGGTCCTGTATGTTGATGACATATTACTTATTGGAAATGACCTTCCTACTCTTCATTCTGTGAAGAGTTGGTTGGGAAGCTGTTTTTCTATGAGAGACTTAGGTGAAGCAACCTACGTGTTGGGAATTAAGAACTATAGAGATAGATCAAGAAAACTTCTTAGCCTAATCAGAATACATACATAGACAAAGTGTTAAAAAGGTTTAACATGTAAGATTCCAAGAAAGGAACTTTGCCTATGGCTTAAGGCATAAGCTTATCAAAAGTTCAATCTCCCTTCACTAAAGAAGAGAGAGAATGAATGAATAAGATTCCATATGCATCTGCTATTGGATCAATCATGTATGCCATGATATATACCAGACTAGATGTCTCGTACGCTTTAAGCATGATGAGCAGATACCAGTCTGATCCTGGTGAAAGTCACTGGACTGCTGTCAAGAATATCCTGAAGTACTTAAGAAAAGCTAAGGATTCATTCTTGATATATGGAGGGGAAGAAGAGCTCATTGTAAAAGTTACACTGATGCTAGCTTCCAAACTGATAAGGATGACTCATGATCGTAATCTAGGTACATGTTTTGTCTAAATGATGGCGTTCTAAGCTGGAAGAGTTCAAAGCAAGAGATAGTTATTGATTCTACTACAGAGTATGAGTATATTGCTACCTCAAATACTGCTAAAGAGGCAGTATGGATCAAGAAGTTCATAACAGAACTTGGGATTGTTCCTAGCATTGTGGACCCTATAAGTCTCTACTATGACAATAATGGAGCAATCGCACAAGCTTAGGAACCTAGATCTCATCAACGATCCAAGCATATACTTAGGTGATTTCATCTCATTGGAGAGATCCTTGATCAAGGAGATGTAAAAATATATAAGGTGCATATTGATGAGAATATTGTTGACCCACTCACAAAACCTCTTACACAACAAAAACATGAGGGGCACACTAGATCATTAGGCATTAGGCAAATGTCTGATTGGCTCTAGTGCAAGTGGGAGATTGTTGGTGTATGCACTATGAGCTTTTATGCTTTTTTCATTTGTATCATTTTTCTGCTTAACAATAAAATAAGTATTTCAATTTAAAATTGTTTTAAAACGTATTTATCCTTAGAGTAATAGGTCATATGAAAGTTATTCCTAAAATGTCCCTAGTCAAGTATTTACATGGGGAACTTTCAGAGCATGCAAATTGTTGCAGTTCTTCTCTCAAGGTAGGAGAGGAGTTTATATTTCAATTGCATGAGTAGAATGATTAGTGATTGATGTATATATGATTTATACTCATGCTTGCCTTGCCATGAATATAATGAAATGATAAGATGCTTGGTAATGTGATAAATGATTTGTTTTAGCAATTTGATGACTTTGGGAGTCATGTATATATGAGATGACGATGACTGTTTAGTGGTCCCTTTTGAAGGGCATGATTTAATTGTTGATGGAAATATATGGATGGTTGGATTGTTCAAATTGTGATGATGTGTTTATGATGTTATGCATAATTGAGGAACTAATAGGGCAATATTGAGTTTTAGTATGATTGAACGCCATGGAATAGTTCCAATAGCCCATGTATGTAGTTTATGACTTGTAGGAATTGGAATGGGCCAATTCCATTGAGAATAGGCCCTTGAGTTGCACAAAAATACCTTGAAATGGTCTAAACGCATTTATACGCATAAGTCCCTCATTTTTAGGAATTTTTGAGTGCGTCCAGTGGTCACACGTCATAAATAATGTTATAAGTTGGTGTTAAAATTTGATGGGCATTGGAATTCATATGAAAAAGTTAGGGGGATTAGAAGTTCAAAAATATGGCTTTTTCTGTATAAAAAGGGGTCTATGCTGTTGACGTGAATATTTTTACAGTCGTGATTCCGTCAAATTAGTACATTAAAATTAATTAATGTAGTACTAGGGTGTCAACCTAGGTCGTTCTCTCAAGGATCAACCCAAAAATTTAGGAAAAATCAAGTCTTAAACTAATTTTTTTTAACAATTAAAAATAAAAACTCAACAACTAAAATTTTTTACAAACAAAAGTTCAACATGCATACAATTGGGGGGGTTTTGTTTGATTGTCACAGAAATTTTAAATAGAATACAATATATAAGATAAGTGTAGAACAATTAAATAACAAACAATTGATTTTCTTGGAGTATTGTAATTTATTTTATCCTTGGATTTGAAAAGATTTCTATACACTTCCTTACTGTCAATTCCTTAGTTTAATTTGAATTAATCAACTAAGCGTCTTTTAATTCATAATTCCTTTACTTTCATTCAATTAAAAATGAAGATTTTAATCAAGAATCCTAATTAAGCAAAAGGAGTCAAGATTTTAAATTCTAGGAATTATTGAACATATATAGAAACATCGCCTACATACATAATCTAACTTCAATGTTATGGAATTAAGCAAACCACAACTATTAAGATTGATTTTGAAATATTCATTAAGCATGTATATTTCTTAATCTATCTTAATATAATTTTTTATTTAATTCCAACTGTATAATTAAATTGATTAAGCATATAACTTAATTAAACAGAATAGACATTAAATAATTGAGCTAGAATTATGAAGAGTTTAACAACAAGGAAATATATTAAAAATCAAAACCTCAAAAATAACATTACATTAACCTCCAAGAAAATCAATCTAAGGGTTTTAGCCCTCCATAGTTAAAACAAATTAAAAACCGAACCCGGAATGAAGTTCTCCCGAATTCTTCCTTTGTTTCTCCTACTGCTGCCCATTGTTTCTGCCTCTAAAAATTCCTCTGACTCCTTCTCTCTGCAGATGATCTTCATTGAGTACTAAGCTCCCTATTTATAGCAATTCGAGGCTGATTTTTCTCATTAAAAATCAGCCCATTAAATGTCCACTATGCTTCCTTGTTGGCCATTATTTAGCACCAATAGAACATGCCAAATTGTTCTCCAAAACCGTGAGAGTTGCTGCACTTTGTGGAGTTCTTCTTTTGCTTTCTTTAATGTAATAAAGTGGAAAACATTTGCACAAACATTCTGCACTAGAAGGACTATTCATGTTGAATTATAGAGAAAAAGAGAACATGCCTTTGTGTATTGCATTTCCGTGAGCTCCTTTGCACTTTGGTGGGTTTCTCTTTTTAATTCTTTAATGCATCATGTGACAATGATTTTCACAACCATTCTGCACTTTTTAGAAGGCAAATCACGTTGGAAGCATAGCCTTTGTCACTTATTGCATTAAAATATTCATAACATGAAAACCTTGTTGCTAGTTGACGTGAGGAGTCTTTGGAGTGCATTATTTGCTTTGAATAATTGTCACATGGGGCCATATTAGGTGCAGCTGAATTTGGAAGCTTGCTTGGCATATTTTGTAGCATAAAATAATGGTTCTTGGAGCATTGAAACCGTGAGAATGAATGGAGTCTTGGTAGCCACTTAAATTGCATAAAATATTGGCAATTTCCTTGGTGTTGTCCGTGTGGAAAAATGAAGAGGGATTAGTGCATTTTGCTTGGAAAAATTCTGCACATAGGACAAAGTGTGGGCCTTAGAAATTATAGCATTTTAATGTGTTTCTTTTGCACCAAAAAAAATTCTGCACTTGGGAGCTTATTAACTTGAGCAAGAATTGTCCATTAGCCATTGCTTTTCACGTAAATACACTAGTATAAGTTGGAATTTAATTTGTTTATTTTTTTTATGCATGGACAAGGCTTTAACAATTTCACATTAATATACTTGTCAAGAAAAAGTAATTAATGTGAATTTGTTCTTAGAGGAGAGTAATTTATTTACAAAGTAATCATGAAGCTTCCAATAATTTGATAGCCTGTAAAATAAAATAAAATCAAATTAAACTTAGTTAATTCAATAAATTTTATTTTAGGACTAAACATTCATGAAAGCTTAATTTATTTTAAACAAACTAATTATCACAAACTAAACAGAAACAGTAGAAATTAGAAACAACAATCACTAGTAAACAGTAACAGTCAAAGAAAACAGAAATCACAAAATACAACACTCAATAGTAACAGTAAAAAAATAGAAAATAGTGATCACTAGCAAGTAGTGAGATAAAAATTAAAAATGGAGACTACTGACAAACTACGCTAAAACACAGTTATTATAATTTAACAGTAGATAAAACAGACAAACAGAGTAAGTAATTAAAGGTAAAAAGATATGTCATCAGCTGTCATGAATCGATTCAAAATAGTGTTTGAATCGATTCAGAGGCTACTGGATGGGCTTGAATCGATTCATATAAAGGCTTCAATCGATTCAAGACCCACTAGATTTATGGTTCCTAAATTTCATAATGCTTGAATCGATTTATACGAGGTTTGAATCGATTCAAGGCTGTAACATCCCGAAATTTATAAAAATGATTAATTAAGGAGAATAAATAATAAATAATTATATATGAGTTGATTTATGTCCTAAAAATTGGGAAATAATTAAATTGGGATTTATTATGGATATTTATAATTTATTGAGATTTAAGGAGCTGAAATTATACCTGGTTAAAATATGGGTGTCGGACCAAGTATCTCCGATTGAGATGCTGTTGGTCAGGGCTGTTAAGAATATTTTTGGGAATCCGAATATGTCTTCGGAATAATTTTTAGATAAAGTATTAAGCCCGAGGTGAGATCCTATTTGTCATAAAATGGATAAATTATTAATGAATGGTTAAATTAAAATGTTAATTCTCACTCTTCTTTCATTTCTCACGACACCTTCTTCTTCCAAAGGGCAAAAACACTTTCTTCTTCTCCTCTCATATCTTTCTTCCTCTTCACCTCCTTTCTCTCAAAAATCCAAAGGGTGGTGTGCTCTCCTTCCCCTCCATTTCATTTTCTCCATTAGGCAAGAAGGAAACTTGGTTGATTGAAGCTCTCCTTCTCCTCTTTCACTCATTTTCGTATTCACCTAGGTGCTCTTGAAAGAGGTATGATTTATGACCACCCATGGCTTTTATTGATAGTTTTTGAGTTATTTAAGTGTTGTAATGGAAGGTTAGATGTTGTTTTGATGAATGGAGGTATGTTGAACCAAACCCTAGGCTTAAATGCTTGGAAATGAACCCCTTAAATTATGGTTTTGTGTTATAAGAGATTGAAAGGTTAATAAGGTTATTATGATTAAATGAAATGGTTGGGAATGATGGTTGTTGGGTGATTTTAGAGGAAAACCCTAAGTATGGAAATCCGGGCTTTGGGAAATCCTTAAGAAAATTGTGAGTTATTGATGTTAGAGTGGTTATATACATAAGAATGAGTTTTTGAATGAGTAATATTGATTGTTGATGTTGAGATGTTGCTAGGAGAGACTTGAATAATGAGGATTTGATGAGGCCTTAGGCCATGTTATGGACTACTTGAATTTGTGGATTGATGATGATTTGAATGGAGCTAAGAGGCTCATGATGAATTTGAATGGCAAATGATAGTTTAAGTGATGGTGAAAGAGATGTTGTTGTTGTTGGGTATAGTTGGCGCTTTAAGATCTAGAGAATCTTAGTTTTGGGAAAGGAATTCCCGAAAGCTAACACAAGCATGTGGATTGGTGTTTTGTTAAGTCTAGGACTTGATATTAAGCCTTGAGATATGTTTATAATTGCTTAGAATTAAAATGATGCCTTGTGTTGGCTCATTGATTGGATATATATATATATATGTGTATTGATGTAGATGATATTCTGGGTAATATGGCAAAGCATTTAGAGCGTGCATTAGATTGTGAGAGGAGTTTACATGAGAGGAGTTTACATTCAAATCACATGAGTTATATAATTGATGATTATTGTATGTCATGATACTCATGTTTGCCTTGCCATGTTTATAGTGAGTGAAGTGAATGGCAAATTATTGGCTTTTGAAGATGATATATATATATATATACACATGAGATGATGATTAAGGTTTAATTGCCCTTTTGATGGCCATGATTTATTGTTAGTGGAAATCCATGGATGGATGAATTGTTTAATTCATAAAGTTATGTTCATGTGGTTTATGCATAAATAAGGAACTCATCGAGTCAAATTGAGTGTTATGTGTATTTGATGGCATGTGATAGTTCCAATAGCCCATATATGTAGTTTATGACTTTTAGAAATTAGAATGGGCCAATTTGAATGAGCATAAGCCCTTGAGTTGCATTAAAATGGCTCAAAATGGGTAAAACACATTTATGCACATAAGTCCCTGATTTTTGAGAATTTTTGAGTGAGCCAGTGGCCACACGTCACAAATAATATATATAAGTTAGTGTTAAAATTTTGTGGGCATTGGAATTCGTATGAAAAAGTTAAGGGGATTAGAAGTTCCAAAAATGTAACTTTTCTACATAAAGCAGGCTCTGTGCTGTCATGAATCGATTCACAATAGTGTGTGAATTGATTTAAAGCTCTCTGGTTTTAGTGTTCATAATTGCAGAAACGTGTGAATCGATTCACACCAGGGGTTGAATCGATTCATACTCCTCTATTTCATTGTTTTTAGGCATTGGCATGCGTGAATCGATTCATACCAAGGGGGAATCGATTCCCAGGCCCTGTTTTCACTAAATATTTAGATTTTCATGCATGAATCGATTCACCACATATTAGAATCGATTCATGTCCCTGTTATGGCCACTGTCATGCTATTTTTCTAACTGTTGTGATTTCCTTATTGTTTTTGGCCCGTTTGGCCCCTGACTTCTGCATAAAAGTTATAGATAATTATGTTACGGAGGGGTGAGAATTGGTCTCACATTAATTAGAGTTTTCTAACTCTCATTAGGCATAAAACATCGGACCTACTACGTCATAAAATTCAAATTTAAGAGGGTTTTGAGACTAACTTTTTATGGTTATCAAATTGGGACTAATAGGTGATATTTGTGTCATGTCCCATTATTTTTAAGAATAAAGATAAGATTTCCTCATGTCTTGATGTTGAAATTTGTCATGAGCTCATTAGTATCCAAAACCTCTTTTATTATGTAAAAACGAGTGAATTCATTGGGGGTATATGTGTGGTGTGTCTTTATGGTGATTGGGGAATGGGTTAAGGCCATGGCAAGGTATGTGTATGCCTATGCAATGTTATGAAAACATGTATGCTTCCCCTCTATTGATATACTATGAATCATGGTGAAAAGGAAATGATGACGCACCTTAATTAACGATGAAACTAATGACGGGACAATTGAATGGCAATGAGTTATTATAACTTAATAAATTTTAAAAAAGTATCAATAGTGATTAAAAATGGATGATGCCATACATATTGAATAATGATTAATGATGTTGAATGAAAAGGGATGTTGTTGTTGAATATACCCTTGATAAAACAGTGATTATTAGTATTATTATGCCATTGTGTTTGATGCAAGTGAAATCTTGTATATGTAACTTGAATTGTATTGGCTAGCATGTGATGCTATGAACTTGAAATGTGTTTGTTAACATGCCTTGTTGATTTCCATGTGTGGATTAATGTGAGAATGATATTGTGGCTATTGAGATGCTAAGTATATGAATGATATGCCTTGAGGGGCTTTATAAATGATTGTATGTTAATTATTGAAGATGCCAAATTAAAATATATCCCTATGTGAGAGGGTGAGATATCCTTGCGAGGTTAAGATTGGCATATGCATCATTTCATTATTGCATTCATGGCATGGCATAGCATTAGTATTATGTGGTTATGAGCACAATGAATAACCTTGCGGGGTTTCACGAAGGGAGTCCCCTACGTGATGCTGTTATGATATTTGATGAATGAATAACCTTACAGGGTTTCATGAAGGGAGTACCCTACTTCATGATGTTATGATATTTGATGAATGAATAACCTTGCGGGGTTCCACGAAGGGAGTACCCTATGTGATGATGTTATAATATTTGATGAATGAATAACCTTGCAAGGTTCCACAAAGGGAGTACCCTACGTGATGGTTGTAACATCCCAGATATTTTAGTAAAATTATTTGTAGCAGAAAATCTTGATAAATGTTTGAGTGATTTATTTGATATTTTTACAAATTATTAGGCAATTATAAATAATTAAATGTTGTGAAAGTAAATTAAATTTATTTGATTGATTAATTATAAAAAGGGTTAAATAAGGAGTGATTAGAAGGAGGAAAAGGTTTAATTAAAATTTCCAAAGAAAATATAAAAGAAATGGGGAAGTGACCGGTTTGCCCCTGAGCTTTACATAAAGAAGGTTTCTTTCTCTTTCCTCAATCATTCACTTTTACGCGAACCTTCTTCTTCTTTGTCTATTTCTTTTCTTCTTCTCCTTCCTCCATCGCTGCGAGCTCTATGCTCTAAAGGGAAGTTCATTTCGCATCAAAACCTTGAGATAACTACATTTCTGTGACTGTGGTTTCAAGGTGAGTCCATTGAACCGTTTAAATTTGTGTTACCTCGTCTCTTTCGTTTCCTCCTTTGGACTGAATAGTCATGCATGGCGGGGTAAGGTCCCGATCTCTACTCCTCTTGGGTGTATGAGCCTGAAAATGGTCTTTTGACTGTGAGGGTGGAACGACGTTAACGGGTTTCGCATTCTGACCCCGTAGGTAGCAGAACGAACACCGGAGGACTGATTGACGAAGCTGGTGCTGGATTCGGAGGAGAAACCGTGAACCCAGCGCTTAAAGGATGTAATCGGCATCAGGAGCAGATTGTCGAAGCTTGGAACCGAGGTAAGGGGGGTGTTCGGGTTATAATTAATTAGAATAGGTAAATATTTTGGTTCCGGGTCGTTGAACCAGTTATGAACACGGTAAGAGATATTGCTGAATGATAAGTTGTATGTGAATGTATGTGTATGTATGCATGTATGAATATGGACACCAATCGGTTGAGGATCGTATGTGGCTTTATTGAGTTTGAAATACTTAATGTTGTGATAATCGAAGTGTATGGTGACAATTTGATGCCGGGCTTGACAAGTAGGTCGCCCGTTTGATGAGAAATGTGAATTTTATATGTATGATAAGTATTTGCTATGTGAGAGGACATTATATTGATGGGCTTGACAAGTCGGTCGCCCTACGTTGTGAGCATAACTCAGTTTCTGACAGTTGCAAATGATGATTGTAATGATATGCCTATGTTTATATAATTGAATATGTGATTATGTGGTAGAGGACGATCGACGGTATGTATTACCCTATTTTTGGCTTCCGTGGTCAAGTCGGACCCAGTTAAGCTACCCAGAGGTCTATGACCCAGTGGTTAAGGGGGAGCCAAGTCAAGCTCGGTGAACCAAGTCGGGTTCACGGGGTGTCAAGTCGGACCCCCAACTGAAGGTCGATCCTTTTAGTATCCGGATACTAGGGGTCAATTTTGTCTGAGAGTCAGTGGTGACAATTGATGAATTATTAGTATTGTGATGTGTATGTATTTAATTATATTTGCCGAGCGTGATTTATCACAATTGTGGTGTGATTTCCTATAATTGCCGAGTATGATTTAATTATATTTTTCGAGTATGATTAGTTATATTTGCTGAGTGTGATTGGCCATGTTTGCCGAGCGTTAATCGCTATAATTGCCGAGTGTGAATTGCTATATTTGCCGAGTGTGACGTGTAATTGATGATAAAGCAATCGGACAAAGTTTATACTTGTATTTTGTTATTTAAATTCTGTTCTAGATTAATTATGATGCCAAACACTCACCCTTGCTGTGGTTTTCAATTTAGTAACCAGTGACAGGGAAGAGGTCAGAGCCTTGGAGGCGCGCCAAGCGGAGGATTGATGCCAAGGGACCGAGTGATTGTGAAATGAATTGTGTAATGTATAATGAATTTTCCGAGTGTGTAATGCCATACTATCTTGCCTAATGTGCATATGAATTTATGTTGCTATGTGATCGGTATTGATTTTCATGAGTGAATTTACGTTGCTGTAGTAAAGTCGATTACCGGACGAATCTCGCCGAGCGGATTTAGTCTTGTTCAAGCGTAGGCCGAGGGAATTGATCCTGTGCCTATTTCGCTCAAGTGAGTATTCCTTGTCCCCTTCCGAGTGAAGATTAGAGTGCTTCTGAGTGAAGGTTAGAATGTTTCTGAGTGAAGATTAGAGTGCTTCTGAATGAAGATTAGAATGTTTCCGAGTGAAGGTTAGAGTGCATCCGAGTGAAGATTAGGATGTTTCCGAGTGAGGTATGGCCGAAAGAACCTTTTCTGAGTGAAGTAAGTTTAGGGTGTTTTCTGAGTGATACACGACCGAGAGAACCCTTTTCTGAGTGAAGGTTAAGGGGTTCCCGAGTGAGATATGACCGAGTGGATCCATTTTCGAGTAAAAACCGATTTGTTAATTTTCCTTGCATGTCTCCTATTTCACTCAGGTTTGAAATGGGGGATTCGCTCAAGCGAGTTGGAACTCGCTTAAGCGACCGTCTCGGCTTTCGTTTAAGCGAATTAGGGTCTCGCTCAGGCGAATGACTCCTGTCTTTGTTTTTCTTCTTTTGCTTATTTAATTGATTCAATTTTATTATTTGATTTATTTCCTATCGGTTAGTATTTTGAGTCGGTTTAAGAAGAATTAATGTGGTTTTACATTTGGATTTAATTAACTATCAGCAAACGTGAAAAGCTATTGTGAAAAATAATTAAACCGGGTGTAATTAAATGGTAAATTGACGCGGGTCGTCACAGTTGGTATCAGAGCGGTTCTTTCTAGAGCCGGGTGTATGGGTCAACCCAGTGATTTGTGTGAGTCCTATACTGGGTTATTTTTGCATTCTATTGCATTGTGCTTGTGGTTGTTTGTGCAGCTTGGCATCATTCCCTTGGCACTCCAGCGGCGTTGTATTTTATGTGAGGTAAATATCCGACTCTCTGGTTGAGCATTGGTTATTAATAGTGATGTGTTTGTTCATTGTAGAATTTACATTATGACTGAAGGAACTAGTTCTGGTGTAGGAGATGACTTCTTCTCAAAGTTTTCCCAGTTGATGAGTAGGACCAAATCTGGTCCCACTCTTGATAAATTCCTGAAAAGGAATCCCCCTGCTTATAAAAGAGGGCATGATTACGATGGGGCCTATGTTTGGATAAGGGAAATCAAACAAGCTTTTGAGTATTTCGAGTGCTCAGAGGAGCAAAAGGTACAGTTTGCTACTTACCAGTTGAAGGACGAGGCTAGGGTATGGTGGTCTAGGACCAAGGTACAAATGAATGCGGCGAGTGAACCGCTGGTATGGGCGAATTTCCGAAGGAGGTTCCTTGTCAAGTACTTCCTGGATAATTACAAAATCCGAAAGGAAATGGAATTTCTGAGGCTGGAATAAGGCCGAATGTCTGTAGCCGAGTATACTACTAAATTTGAGGAGTTGTGTGATTTCTATCACCCTTTCTCCTTGGAAGGAACCGAGGGTAGCAAGTGTGCTAAGTATGAAGCGGGATTGCGAATTGAACTTCGTAGTGTTATTGTGCCGATGGAGATTCGGGATTATCCGACTCTGGTAAACAAGGCTAGGATGACTGAGGAAGTGCAATTACAGAGAACGTTTCAGCCGAAAGATAAGAGACCGTTGAAGGCAAGAGGGTTCAGCTTCAAGAAGATGGGTCAGTTCTTTCGTGGCAGCAAGTCATCCGCTACGTCTTCTTCCTCTTCTGGTCGGGGTTCTACTGGTCGTTCTGGTAGCCAGTCGGGTAGCCGTGCGTGCTATAATTATGGCCAGGAGGGCCATATTTCGAAACACTGTCTGGCCAGTCAGATTGTTTGTTTCCAATATGGACAACCGGGACACCTTAGGCCCGATTGCCCATAGAGGCAGCAACCGAGTGGGCATGGCAACCAAGCCAATATTTCTGGGACTCGGGGTGCTAATTTTTCGAGAGGAGGTAGACACAGTGCTGGTCGTGGAGGCCAACACTCGGGGAGGTCAGATGCTCAATCCAGTGGCACTCAGAATGTTATGGCCGGATGAGTATTTGCTTTTGATGCCTCAGAAGTTGCAAGGACCGACAACTTGGTATAGGGTAAGTGCCTTATCCATGGCTATCTAGTAGATGTAATTTATGATTTGGGTGCAACCTATTCTTTTATCTTTGAGAGTTGTGTACGACGACTTGGTTTGCCAGTTGTGTTAATGGAGAATGCTCTTAGTGTCTCCACTCCTACTGGCTCTACTTTCCGTGCAACCACTATGTGTGGGGAATTGCCGATGCAAGCTGAAGATTGTACCTTCCTGGTGAATCTGATTTGTATGCCATTGAAGAACCTAGATATTATCTTAGGTCTTGATTGGTTAGCTGTTAACCATGTGATGGTGGACTACTATCGAAAGACCATCGTTTTCTCCCAGGAACTCGGCACAAAGAACGTGGTGAGTGATGTCTCCGCCACTTATGTTATTTTATTTACTTTGGAAGGACGGTATAATCTTATGCCGAGTGATATACCGATTGTGTACGACTTCCCTGATGTATTTCTGGAAGAAATTCCGGAGTTGCCTCCCAGTCGGGAGATTGATTTTTCCATTGACTTGATTCCCGGGGTCAAGCCTGTGTCCCGTGCGCCTTATAGGATGTCTTCAGTGGAATTGACCGAAGTGAAGAAACAAGTGAACGAGATGCTAGAGAAGGGGTTTATCCGACCGAGTGCTTCACCGTGGGGCACTCCGGTACTATTAATGAAAAAGAAGGACGGTAGTATGCGGATGTGTATCGATTACTGACAGTTGAATAAGTTGACGGTTAAGAATAAATATCTGTTGCCACGGATCGATGACTTGTTGGATCAATTGCGAGGCGCTGTCATATTTTCTAAGATCGACTTGAGATCGGGATATCACCAAATACGAGTGAAGTCGGAAGATATTCTGAAGATGGCATTTCAGACTTGGTATGGACACTTCTAGTATGTTGTAATTCCCTTTGGAGTGACAAATGCTCCTGCTATCTTCATGGACTACATGAATCGGATTTTTCAACCGTACTTGGATCAGTTTGTGGTAGTGTTCATCTATGACATATTGGTGTACTCAAAGTCGGTTGAGGAGCATGCTCAACACCTTCAAGTTGTTTTGCAGATATTACATGAGAAAAGGTTATACACTAAGTTATCAAAATATGATTTCTGGGAAGGAAGTGTACAATTCTTGGGGCATGTGATTTCCCGAGAGGGCGTATCGGTTAATCCGTCTAAGATTGAAGCAGTTATGGCTTGGGAAAGGCCTAGGTTGGTAACTGAAATTAGGAGTTTCCTCGGATTGGTTGGGTATTATCGGCGTTTCATTGAAGGATTTTCTCGTATAGCGCTTCCTTTGACTCGGTTGACGAGAAAGAAAAGTCCATTTGTATGGTCAAAAAAGTGCGAATTGAGTTTTCAGACTCTTAAGCGATGTTTAAGGACTGCCCTTGTGCTTGCACCACCTGATGTAACGAAGGAATTTGTAGTGTATTATCATGCATCTAAGTTTGGTTTAGGATGTGTGCTGATGCAAGACGACCGGGTGATTGCCCATGCTTCAAGGAAATTGAGACCACATGAACAGAATTATCCGACTCATGACCTTGAGCTTACGGCAGTGGTGTTTGCATTAAAGATCTGGCGCCATTATTTGTATGGGTCTCGCTTTGTGGTGTTTAGTGACCACAAGAGCTTGAAGTATTTATTTGATCAGAAGGAACTAAACATGAGACAAAGGAGATGGGTGGAGTACCTAAAGGATTATGATTTCGATTTGAGGTACCACCCGGGTAAAGCAAACATTGTTGTTGATGCGCTGAGTAGAAAGGTATTGCACGCGGCTTTCTTGATGGGCAAAGAGCAAGAACTGTTGGAGAGCTTTCGGGATATGAACATTGAAGTTGTTATGACCGCTCCGAATCAAATGACAGTTGGAATGCTGAAGATCTCCAATGAATTTCTGGAATCTTTAGCTGTGGCCCAAAAGGACGATGAAGAGTTGCTGGGACTGCTTGACACTCAAGCAAGAGGAAAAGATATAGAATTAACCCAAGGTAACGATGGAATTTGGAGATTCCGAGACCGAGTGGTGGTGCCTACAAAAGGTGATTTCAGGCAAGCTGTGCTAGCAGAAGCACATAGAAGTTCTTTGAGTATTCATCCTAGTGTTACAAAGATGTGCCACGATTTGAAGAAGGAATTCTGGTGGCCGGGAATGAAGAAGGCAATAACCGAGTATGTGAAGTCGTGTGTGATATGTCAGAAATGCAAGGTTGAACACCAGAGACCCCCAGGTTTACTTCAACCTCCTGAGATTCCGATTTGGAAGTGGGAGAGTATTACTATGGATTTCATATCTGGGTTACCTCGTACTCAATCCGTGTGTAATGCAATCTGGGTGATTGTAGACCGACTGACCAAGAGTGCTCACTTCTTGCCTATGAACATGAAATGGTCATTGGACCGACTGGCTAGACTGTACATTACGGAGATTGTACGATTGCATGGCGTACCTTCGAGTATTATTTCTGATCGAGATCCTCGATTTACTTCCAGATTTTGGGGAAGTCTGCAGCAAGAATTGGGTACTGAACTAAGACTGAGTTCAGCTTATCATCCGTAGACCGATGGTCAGTCAGAACGTACTATACAAACATTAGAGGATATGCTGAGAGCATGTGTGTTGGAGCAAAGAGGCTCATGGGAAAGATATTTACCCTTGGTGGAGTTTGCGTATAACAACAGCTACCACAGTAGCATTGGGATGGCTCTATATGAAGCTCTATATGGTCGGAGGTGTCGTACACCTTTGTGTTGGAATGAAAATGGCGATGCCATTCATTTGGGGCCCGAGTTAATCCAGGAAATGAATAAACAGGTTGCTCTGATCCGAGAGAAAATGAAGATTGCCCAAGACCGACAGAAGAGTTACTATGACAATCGGCATATACCACTTGAGTTTCAGGCGGGTGACTGGGTATTTCTAAAGGTTTCACCGATCAAAGGTGTAGGTCGGATATTGAAGAGCCAAAAGCTTAATCCGAGATACATCGGACTGTATCAAATATTGGAGAGGATCGGTGATGTTGCTTACCGACTGGATCTTCCCCAGTCGTTAACTAACATCCATAATGTATTTCATGTGTCACAACTCCGAGCGTATATTCCGTGTGATTCGATGATTGTGCCAAGTGATTCTATCGAATTGAAGGAGGACCTAACGGTGGAAGTTACACTGATCGGTATTGAGGAATATCAGACCAAACGGTTAAGGAACAAGGAAGTGCCATTGGTAAAGGTGAAGTGGCAGAATTTGAATGGGGTAACCAACACGTGGGAATTGGAATCGGACATAAGACGGGTGTACCCCAATCTTTTTCAATAGATGCGTTGATTTCGGGGACGAAATCCTTTTTTAGGGGGTGGATTTAACATCCCGGATATTTTAGTAAAATTATTTGTAGTGGAAAATATTGATAAATGTTTGAGTGATTCATTTGATATTTTTACAAATTATTAGGCAATTATAAATAATTAAATGTTGTGAAAGTAAATAAAATTTATTTGATTGATTAATTATAAAAAGGGTTAAATGAGGAGTGATTAGAAGGAGGAAAAGGTTTAATTAAAATTTCCAAAGAAAATATAAAAGAAATGGGGAAGTGACCGGTTTGCCCCTAAGCTTTACATAAAGAAGGTTTCTTTCTCATTCCTCAATCATTCACTTTTACGCGAACCTTCTTCTTCTTCGTCTGTTTCTTTTCTTCTTCTCCTTCCTCCATCGCTACGAGCTGCATGCTCTGAGGGGAAGTCCATTTCGCATCAAAACCTTGAGATAACTACATTTCCGTGACCGTGGTTTCAAGGTGAGTCCATTGAACCGTTTAAATTTGTGTTACCTCATCTCTTTCGTTTCCTCCTTTGGACCGAATGGTCATGCATGGCAGGGTAAGGTCCCGATCTCCACTCCTCTTGGGTGTATGAGTCTAAAAATGGTCTTTTGACTGTGAGGGTGGTACGACGTTAACGGGTTTTGCATTCCGACCCTATAGGTAGCAGAACGAACATCGGTGCTGGATTCGGAGGAGAAACCGTGAACCCAGCGCTTAGAGGACGTAATCGGCATCAGGAGCAGATTGTCGAAGCTTGGAACCGAGGTAAGGGGGTGTTCGGGTTATAATTAATTAGAATAGGTAAATATTTTGGTTCCGGGTCGTTGAACCAGTTATGAACACGGTAAGAGATATTGCTAAATGATAAGTTGTATGTGAATGCATGTGTATGTATGCATGTGTGAATATGGACACCGATCGGTTGAGGATCGTGTGTGTCTTGATTGAGTTTAAAATACTTGATGTTGTGATAATCGAAGTGTATGGTGGCAATATGATGCCAGGCTTGACAAGTAGGTTGCCCGTTTGATGAGAAATGTGAATTTTATATGTATGATAAGTATTTGCTATGTGAGAGGACATTATATTGATGGGCTTGACAAGTCGGTCGCCCTACGTTGTGAGCACAAGTCAGTTTCTGATAGTTGCAAATGATGATTGTAATGATATGCCTATGTTTATATAAATGAATATGTGATTATGTGGTAGAGGATGACCGACGGTATGTATTACCCTATTTTTGGCTTCCGTGGTCAAGTCGGACCCAGTTAAGCTACCCAGAGGTCTATGACCCAGTGGTTGAGGGGGAGCCAAGTCGAGCTCAGTGAACCAAGTCGGGTTCACGGGGTGTCAAGTCGGACCCCCAACTAAAGGTCGATCCTTTTAGTATCCGGATACTAGGCGTCAATTTTGTCTAAGAGTCAGTGGCGACAATTGATGAATTATTAGTATTGTGATGTGTATGTAATTAATTATATTTGCCGAGTGTGATTTGTCACAATTGTGGTGTGATTTGCTATAATTGCTGAGTACGATTTAATTATATTTTTCGAGTATGATTGGTTATATTTGCCGAGTGTGATTGGCCATGTTTGCCGAGTGTTAATCACTATAATTGCCCAGTGTGAATTGCTATATTTACCGAGAGTGACGTGTAATTGATGATAAAGCAATCAGACAGATTTATACTCGTATTTTGTTATTTAAATTCCATTCTAGATTAATTATGATGCCAAACACTCACCCTTGCTGTGGTTTTCAATTTAGTAACCAGTGACAGGGAAGAGGTCGGAGCCCTGGAGGCGCGCCAAGCGGAGGATTGATGCCAAGGGACCGAGTGATTGTGAAATGAATTGTGTAATGTATAATGAATTTTTCGAGTGTGTAATGCCATACTATCTTGCGTAATGTGCATATGAATTTATGTTGCTATGTGATCGGTATTGATTTTCATGAGTGAATTTACGTTGCTGTAGTAAAGTCGATTACCGGACAAATCTCGCTGAGCGGATTCAGTCTTGTCCGAGCATAGGCCGGGGGAATTGATCCTATGCCTATTTCGCTCAAGTGAGTATTCCTTGTCCCCTTCCGAGTGAAGATTAGAGTGCTTCCGAGTGAAGATTGGAATGTTTCTGAGTGAAGATTAGAGTGCTTCTGAGTGAAGATTAGAATGTTTCCGAGTGAAGGTTAGAGTGCATCCGAGTGAAGATTAGGATGTTTCCGAGTGAGGTATGGCCGAAAGAACCTCTTCCGAGTGAAGTAAGGTTAGGGTGTTTTCTGAGTGATACACGACCGAGAGAACCCTTTTCTGAGTGAAGGTTAAGGGGTTCCCGAGTGAGATATGACCGAGTGGATCCATTTCCGAGTAAAAACAGATTTGTTAATTTTCCTTGCATGTCTCTTGTTTCACTCAGGTTTGAAATGTGGGATTCGCTCAAACGAGTCGGAACTCGCTCAAGCGACCTTCTCGGGTTTCGCCTAAGCGAATTAGGGTCTTGCTCAGGCGAATGACTCCTGTCTTTGTTTTTCTTCTTCCGCTTATTTAATTGATTCAATTTTATTATTTGATTTATTTCCTATCGGTTAGTATTTTGAGTCGGTTTAAGAAGAATTAATGTGGTTTTACATTCGGATTTAATTAACTATCAGTAAACGTGAAAAATCTATTGTGAAAAATAATTAAACCGGGTGTAATTAAATGGTAAATTGACGCGGGTCGTCACAATGGTGATATGATATTTATGAAATGAATAACCTTGCAGGGTTCCATGAAGAACGTACCCATGCGAGATGGGAAACTGACGTGATCACAATTGATATGTAGATTTATGAAATGAATGATATGGTGGTTGTGATCACCCGATGGTGAGAAATGGATCTATTGCATATGCACTAAATAGTTGACATATGGATTAGCCATAGATACATGGCATTTGATTACCAAAATGAGATGAGAACCTCTTGAGAAAGTGTTAATTGAATAAAGATTTAAATGATTTAATGATGAAAATTATGAATGCCCATAATGATGTAGGGCTATGTGAATGTGTATGTGCTTGTGCTTGTGCTTGATCATGCTTGACCCATAATTTGGTGTTTATTCCCACAGTCGGATCTGCATTTGTTGTCTATTCCATTGTGCATATGCATTAGCCATAAGAGCATTTGCATATAGCATGAAAATATGCCAGAATTTGATGATGATTGATGATGATTGAGATTGTGGCATGGTGTTGATTGGATGGGTAATTGAGTACCTAAAAGACCACATAAAATTGATAAATGATATAATTACTATCGCAACCGAGATCGCGACGGCGTGGCCGACCCTTTCGAAATAAAACGGGTTTCAAAATCCTTTCGAAAAGAAAACAGGGAGTCGCCACCAACGTTTTTATCCATAGGAAAAACATTGGGAAAAAACTAAGTTCAGTAAAGCACTGGTTTAAAAAATGAGATTCAAGTTCGGGAGTCGGTTACGAGTAGGGAAGGTATTAGCACCCTACATCGCCTGTCAAAAACAGTACCAAGATTGAAAATGCGCAACATAAATAGCCTTATAAAAGACGTTATATTTCTCCCCTTTTATTGTTGTACTTTGTATAAAAAAATGGGAGGAACAAACTGAACAAACATGGAGTGTAGGTCAACAGGACGTCGCGTCCAAATTAACCTTGGCCTTGGTATAAAACAGGGAAAGGGAAGGATGCTAACAAGACGTCGCGTCTAAATTAGTCATCCTTTAATCAAAATGCAGAAAAGTAACATGGTCCTCTACCCTAGGGTTCAACAAACATGCAAAACATAGACAACGAAACAAATAACAAGAATAATTAAAACAGGAACAACACTCACAACAATTAACAAAAAATAAACAAGGGGAAGAAATCCAAGCTAACAAAGGCTATATAATAAAACATACGCTTTCAATCAAACTGGCCTGACTCTCTTAAGTGTCCCCAGCGGAGTCGCATCTGTTGCAACCGGGATCGCGACGGCGCGGCCGACCCTTTTGAAATAAAACGGGTTTTGAAATCCTTTCGAAAAGAAAACAGGGAGTCGTCACCAACGTTTTTATCCATAGGAAAAACATTGGGAAAAAACTAAGTTCAGTAAAGCATTGGTTTAAAAAATGAGATTCAAGTTCGGGAGTCGGTTACGAGTAGGGAAGGTATTAGCACCCTACATCGCCTGTCAAAAATAGTACCAAGATTGAAAATGTGCAACATAAATAGCCTTACAAAAGACGTTATATTTCTCCCCTTTTATTGTTGTACTTTGTATAAAAAAATGGGAGGAACAAACTGAACAAATATGGAGTGTAGGTCAACAGGACGTCGCGTCCAAATTAACCTTGGCCTTGATATAAAATAGGAAAAGGGAAGGATGCTAACAAGATGTCGCATCTAAATTAGTCATCCTTTAATCAAAATGCAGGGTTAGAAACGGGAAGGGGATAAATGGGACGTCTCGTCTCAAGTATCCCATTCCTTATGAATCGTGGTGATGGCCTACCAAAAATAAGGGAAAATCAACAAGACATCACGTCTAAATTGATTTTCATGGGATTTAATCAAAATGCAGGGCTAGAAACGGGAAGGGGATAAACGGGACATCTTATCTCAAGTATCCCGTTCCTTATGAATCATAGTGATGGTCTACCGAGAATTGGGGAAAATCAACAAGACGTCACGTCTAAATTGATTTTTTCATGGAAGTGATAAAAAGGGGAGTTACAAAGGAAAAATAAAGAAAATAAAAGTAGGAATAAAATGGGAAAGGCGGGGAATTAATTCAATTAATAGAAATTAATAATAATTGAAAAGGAAATGGATCCATCAAATAACAATCAATTTGACATAGAAAAATAAATAATACAAGTATTGAAAATGAGGAACAGATCCTGGTGGGGAATTAATCCAATCAATAGAAATTAATTACTAATTGAAAAGGAAACGGTCCCATCGAATGACAATTAATTTGGCAGGAAAATAAATAAATACAAGCATTGAAAATGAGGAACAGATGGTGACCGGTGTGACGAGGGAGAACTGGGCGCTGGTGTGAAGGGAGAACAGGTGGGTGACGGTGTGACGAGGGAGAACTGGGCGCCGGTGTTGGAGCAGCCGTTGAATTGTGGAGCTGGTGTGGGACTTTGTTGAGTGGATCGAGTGAAGGAATGGCAGAATTCTTCTCAAATGAAAGCTCCCGAATCCCTTCTTTTCTCTTCAGTTGGGGTATTTATAGAAATCCCAATGTTGGCTGATTGCTTGAACAGCCCAGAGACAGCCTGGCCACCAATGATTTATGGGGAACGGTGGCTAGTGGGAATTCTTTATTGCTTTCTTTCTTTGTCTGTTGCCAGTTGCCCCACAAGATTAACAAACCAACTTGGATGGTGTGTTGGTGTGTGATGGAGAAACAACCTAGACATCGACAATCATGGAGAACGACGGCTAGTGGGACTTCTTTATTATTTTCTCTTTTGTCTGTTGCTGGCCGCCGCCCCTCCTTAATTCAAGGATACACTTGGATGGTGGGGTTCCAAGTCAGCATGAGCAAACGGTGGAAATATGGAACCGATGTTCTCTTTATAACTCGGATTCGTGTCTCAGCCAGTATCCATCCTCAGCGGGTATTAATCCGAATAGAATAGATGCCGAGTAAAAGCTTGAATTCATAGATCCAATCCGACTTTTGATACTCGGTGTGTAGGCTTGAGTTCACAGATTATTGACTCAGAAATCCTTTTTCGAGAAGTATTCATTAGGACCTCTGTTCATTAGGAATTGCTTCACTTGGAATTGCCTTGTCCGGAGTTGTCACTGTTTGAAGCATTCATTCAGAATTGCTTCAATCGGAGGGGCTTTGCTCAGAATTTGTCACTGCTTGAAGCATTCAACCGGAATTTCTTCAATCGGAGGTGTTTTGCTCAGAAGTGTCACTGCTTGAAGCAATCAACCAGAATTTCTTCAATCGGAGGTGCTTTGCTTGGAAGTGTCACTGCTTGAAGCAATCAACCGGAATTTCTTCAATCAGAGGTGCTTTGCTCAGAAGTGGACCATTGCTTGAAGCATTCGACCGAAATTTCTTCAATCGGAGGTGCTTTGCTCGGAACTTGTTTCTGCTTGAAGCACTCAATCGAAATTTCTTCAATCGGAGGTGCTTTGCTTGGAACTTGTTTCTGCTTGAAGCATTCGACCGGAATATCTTCAATCGGAGGTGCTTTGTTCATAAGTGGACCACTCAGGAACATATTACTTGGAAACACCTCTAAAATATTTCATTCGGCTATACCTCCGGCCGATAAGCTCCTTCAAAGTCGGAACCATTTAAAATTCATTCGCTCGGGAATTCTTCACTTGAATACTTTAGCCCGAGAGATATTCCTTCAAAGTCTTTCTTCAACCGGAAGCACATCTCTCAGAAGTAAACCACTCGGAAATACTTCACTCAGAGAAAGCCCACACAGATGTGTCTGCTCGAAAAGTATTCATTCACAGAGCCTTTCTTTGCTCGGGAGTAAACCACTCGGAAATACTCACTTGAAAGCACCTCATTCGGGAGTATGGAACTCGAAAGTGAAAAGTGCTCCTTTGAAATCAAAGTGTTTCTTTGCTCAGAAACACATCTCTTGAAAATGGCTCACTCAGAGACACCCTACTCAGATATATCTTTTCCCGAACAGTAATTCATAATCAGAGCCTTTCTTTGCTCGAAAGCAATTCCCTTTTGAAGCAACCCACTCGGACATGCGTCACTCGGAGACATGCCACTCGGAAGTAGGGACCTTGAGAGTCTCTGTCCGAAAGAGGCTCACTTGAGATCAGAGATTTTCTTCACTCGGAAATACATCTCTCGAAAGCAAACCACTCGAAAATGGCTTCCTTGGTGACATCCCACTCAGAAGTATAGACCTTGAAAGTTTCTGCCCGAAAGAGGCTCATTCGAGGTCGGAGCCTTTTCTTCACTCGAAAATATATCTCTCGGCAGCAAACCACTCGGAAATGGCTTCCTTGGTGACATCCCACTGGGATATAACTTTGCCCGACAAATGCTCTTTCAAAGTTCAGTCCTTTTTGTTCAGAATCAATTCACTCGGAAGAGATTCGCTTAGAAACATCTCTGTCTAGAAAAAGCATTCATCCAAAGTCAGAATCTCTTTTCCCTCGGAGGTACTTCAATCGGGAATTCTTCACTCGGATGTATTCATCAGACATCGGACTTGCTTTTCATTCAGACTGGCTTCAATCGGGAATCCTTCACTCGGATGTATCCAATTGGTAAGTATTCATTCAAAGATAGTCCCTTTTTCATTCAGTGGTTTCAATCTGAAATCTTTCACTGGGAAACACCCCACCCATAGACAATTCACTCGGCAGCGTCTCACTCGGAGACATGTTACTCGAAACGCCTGAGCGAAGGAAAGGAATATGCATCAGGTATCAATCTCGCTCGGGCGAGACATGTCTCGCTTAAGCGAAATCGTTCCAGTATATAAAACTTTTCCCTCTCGCCTGAGCGCTCACTTCTCCGCTTGAGCGAAATTGATCCAGGGGCTAACTCCTGATTCTCCATAATCTCGCTTGGGCGAAACCACCACCCACTCGGGTGAAAATAAGCCAGAGGCCAAATTCCTTCAATTTAGCATATGAAATACTATTTTCTCCCACTCTAACTCTTCCTAATGCATCATATCACATCACCATACATCTATAAACTTTATCAGCATCCTGAAGCATTATAGTTTGAGAGGTTTACTTCATCTTTCAGTAGAATCAAGCAAACACCTCGCTCGGAAATAACCCACTCGGTAAATCTTACAGCCAAAAGGATCAGTCAGAATTGAAGCTCAGTCCTCTCTCGGAGATCCTTTCACCTCTCGGAGTCAGAGACAATCTTGAACCCGAGCACAAGCTCTCAATAATTCTTAAGGCACATCCGAACATGAATAGAAAGGAGGGATTCCAAATAACGGAATTCCCATTCTTGGTGAAAATTGACCGGACCGAAATAGGTGTTCACTATTACCACGAAATAATATTGAATATGACGATGTGTATGTTATGGCCCAATGTAATGAAGGGCATAATTATTCACGGTTGATGATAATGATGTTGGCCCATAGTGGCTTTGAGAAAAGAGCTGAATGGTCAATACTGATGATGTTGGCCCATTGTGGCATTGGAATTGATGTGTATATGCCTGCTTTGCTATGACTTGATTAAAGAATATGAAATATGTATATATTGTTGAATTTAACAATTTATGATGATCATTATTGTGTTTAGCAAAGCATACATGATGTTGATATGCATATGCATATAATTTCAATTGTATTCACATCATCATTTGAAATGTATAACTCACTCTCCCATGTGGTCTCCTTTTTAGTATTGATGTAGGAATATCATGGGATTAGGATGTATATAAAGTAAAGTTTTTGAGAAGGTAAATAGTGATAATGGAATGCCTTGGCCGGCAACATTTGTAAATTATAGAGTTATGTATAAAATGGATATTATGATGTTGCTAATCACTGATATTGATTGATGAACTGTGAATAATGTATATATATAGATGATGTATCGATATTGGAAGTATTGGAATTTTACCAATCTGGTGTATAATAGGATGTTGATTTATTAATCCTCTAAGTATGTACTAGTATTGGAAATACATCAATCGAGGGTTGAAATAATATGGTCAATCATAGATTATGAATATTAGAGATGTATGACGCATGACCATATAGATATGTATATGCATATATCTTAGGCACTGTGTGTTCATGAAATTATATGAAAAGATGATGGTTGTCTATTAGGCTTATATTACGCTGTTACATGCTTTGCCAAGCCTTTTTCCATATCTTCATATATGGGACTAGGCGTATGCCCGGTATACATATTCTTCTTCCGCTGTAAACTCTGTTATTTCTGTATACCGTTATGGGAAAGCTATTTACCGATCTAGTTATAGATTATCAAATCTCACCCTTTGGTTTTATGGTTTGAGTCTTGATGTAGTCATGGTGGTGTTTTGGAATTATTTCAAACGTGAAAAATTTATTCGTATTTTTATTATTTAATTATTTAGATTACATCGGGATTCGAGTCCAGAAAATCGGGGTGTTACATGAGCCAAATGGGATTAAAAGAAAAATGAAAACTCCTTTTTCCCTCTCCAATTCACCGTGTAATGTTTCCCCTTTTTCCCTACTCTCTTTTACACAATGGATATTGGAAATATTGACCAAAGGAAAAAGACATGATGAGGCACCTTTTGGACCAATGGACAAAGAATAACTTTGGCACTTTTCTCCCTCTCTCTTCCACCAACCTGCACACTCCTTCTTCTTCCTTCTATCTTCATTTTTCTCTTCTCCTTCTCCATTCTTCCTTGCCTAACCGTGACCCCCTTTTGTGTGCCCATTTTTCATCATAATTAACATTGAAGTTTGGATTCATGAAGGGATAATGGAACATTGAAGCCAAGCTCCACTCATCTTCCTCTTCCTTTCCCTATTTTCATGTTTAGCTTAGTGCTTGGAGAAAAGCGTAAGTTTTCATGACACCCATGGTTTCCTTAGTGGTTTTGAGGTTGTTGAAGTATTGTAATGAGTGATTAGGTGTTGTTTTAATGAATAGATGTATATGGAGTCCAAATTCCAAGGTAGATGATCATTAGAATTTTTTTGTTGTTGATGATGGTATTGATATGATGTTGTTGTCTTGGAAGTGATTAAGTGATGTAAAGAAATGATTGGGCTTGATGTTGGGCAATTTTTGTTAAAAACCTTAACATGTGAAAAATTGGGGCTTTTGGTGGAATTGATGAATTTGGAGACTATAATCTTAAGAATGATTTTTGGATGAAGAAATAAATGTTAGGATAGTTGACAATAATTATTAATGTTGGGAGTGTGAGAAAATTAAGAAATATGGAATACATCAAGTTGGAAAATTAGAGGAAGTGATATTTATAGTGTGTTGGGCTTAGGAGTTGTTTGTGTTCATTTAATTTTAGAAAGTATGGATTAATGGGAAAGAATTCCCGAAACCTAACAAAATAAGAAAAATTGGTGTTTAAGACATGTTAAGTGTTTTAGATATAATGACAAATATTTAGAATTTAAAGTTAATGCCTTGATTGGCTAATTGATTGAAAATGGTATATATATATCTTAATGTAGGATTTATTCCAAATGACAAGGTGGGACCGTCGAATCGCTCAAATTACTTCTCTTGAGGTAGGAGAGGAGTTTATATTCTAAATGCATGAATAAAGTATTTGTTGATTGTTGTATGTGATATTACAGATGTTGCCTTATCCTGGATGTATTGGTGAATGGTGATGTGGGATATTGTGATGCTATTGTGCTTGGCAAGTGTGTATCATGCATTTGGAATATTGGTGGTATGCTTTATGGTGATTGTTAATTGTATTGAGAATTTGGCCAATTGTTGTGACTTTTGTTGTTGGGAATGTATGTGTGTCCACCACAAATATTGAATGATGAATATTGGTGTTGAATGAATATGGGTGTTGAGCATACCTTGAATATTAATGAAAGATTGATGAATGTTATTGGTGATTGTGATGCCATTGTGGTTGTTGCAAGTGTAGACTTGTGTGTATAATATGAAAATTATGTTAATGGAAAATATTGTGAAACGCCACACTAAAAGCTTGAAGCAATGGAAATAACCAATGATAATGAAATCCACTAAGAATTATATGGTGATGTTGGTGATGGTGATGATTGATGAATGACATGATAGGATGCATAGTGTGAGAATGCATGTGATTGACATTTGCATTGCATCCATGGCATATTGCATAGCTGCTGGTAAGGGAATGTTAAGGGTTCCTCCAGTTGGCCCAGTGGAAGGGCGGCTCTATACACGAGCGTTGTTATTGTTACCCTAGCGACAATGGATGTTCGATAGCCATCTTGATGGCCTTGATGTTTATGATTAATGGAAATCCATGAATGGATGAATCATTTGAAGTGTGAGGACATGATCATAATGTTTGTGTATGAATTAGGAGTGTATTTGATGATGTTAATGATACTTAATTTGATGAATAGGGGCATGGGGTGATGTTTCCCAACTTAAAATGTTTTTTGTTAATGGTTCCTAGCTCTTGAATCGATTCATGAGTCCCCTGAATTGATTCACAGGTTTTTGGATTCCCCTGAATCGATTCATATAATCCCCTGAATCGATTCAGAGGCCACTGGATTTTCATGAATCGATTCATGACTGAGCTTCAATCGATTCATGGCATTCTATTTCTAATGGGGGTGATTCCTAGGATCATGAATCGATTCACATGATTGCTTGAATCGATTTAGAGCCTACTGTTTGTTTTGGGTTTGCTTTGTAATTTGTATGAATTTATTCATATGAGCCTTGAATCGATTCATAAGCCTCTGTTTTTTCTATTCTAGAATTCTAAATTGCATGAATCGATTCATGGATTACTTGAATCAATTCATGGCTTGTTAATTGTCAATTTTACATACGTTTTGGTGCTTTCTTGTTCTTTCTACTTCATGGCATGTTTATGCAATTAAATGCACACATTTTTAACATATTATAGCGATCAATGTGGGTATCCTTGAATCTCTTCTTATACCCTTTCATCACTCTCAAGTTAACTTACACGTTTCGTAATGCCTTGAGTGATGATTATGTGACTGATTGTCCAACGAGGACTCTTGCTTTAAACTACATACCTTCTTGTAACATCCCGATTTAAAAATTAATTACCGAATGAAATTGAGCCATTAAAATAATAATTGCAAAGTAGAAGATTACTTGTTAATTATAATTAACTTAATTAATTTAACTTAAGAAAATAATGGCTGATTAATTATGATTAATTGTTAATAGCTGGCTGCTTGTGATTGGTGTGTGACGTGAGTGGACTGCCGTTCGCAAACTCCCACCCCACTTTTCTTCTCTTCGTACGCATATACATATATCCAGAGCCACTGATGTTATTCATTTTCCCTTCAGACTTCCTCTTCCGCTACTTCTCTTCTCTTCGTTCTCTCTTCTCTTTATCTTCTCCCCTGTTCTCTGTTCTCTGTTTTTGAAAACCCATGATGACGGTACTGTAGAAGATTCAGAGTTTCCTTCTGTTGGTGAAGGACGATCATCGAAGCGGAGGAAGAACAACTCCCTGTTCCCGAGCCGATTGCAGAATACAAGGGCGTTCGAGGGGCTGAACGAGTGAGAGTACTGGACAAAGCAACAAGGCAGAGGATCAACGTCAAAACAGAGGAGCCTCTCGGAGTCTCTTAGTTGGTAGGGGGTATCTTATATCTTAAATGCATGGGTTATGGACGAGTTCCGGGTGTTAATGGCTTGCTGATTCTGTGTTTGATTCTGTGTTTTATTTGCATGAAGAGTATATGATACCCGGATGCATGATGATTAGGAATCGAGTGTTGCATGTTTAGTTTTGTCCATGAAATGCATGTTGATAGCCTCGAGAATATTGAATGGTTGCATGAAACGAATGTGTTGAAGTGTTGTTGATGATTACTGTGTGACTTATGTGGCATGCTGGTTATTATGAGTTTGAAATGCTGACTGCATGTGAGAAAATATGGATTTAGTGAGTCTGATGATGTGTTACACCGATTGCATGTGATGCATATATTGTTGAACGAAAGTTGTGTATGAAACTTGTGTTGTGTGATGAATCCGCGTGTGGCGCATGGGATGCGTTAATGCTAGGAGCATGTAGTGTGGGAAACTACCATCGGTTATTAAAAGTGTGAGACGCTGTGAAATCCTTTTGAGTGAGACTCAAGGTAGCCTTTGGGTGAGACTCAGGTTGCCCGTGAACACTGCCGTTGGCGCTGAGAGCGTTGGTGTCACCTATGAGGGCAAACAGTTTGGTACTAGTAAAACGGCCAAGCAGCTGGGAGTTGAATAGAAGGCTGGGAGCCTACGTTGCAATGAATGAAAACTGATTACACACGAATGTGGAACCGAGTGAATTAATCTGTGTACATGTATTGTTGATATTGATTAAAATCTGATCTATGAATATATGTTAATGTTATTGAAATGATATGTGCATATAGTCGAGAGATAACTGATGGATTCAAATCGGAAAATATCGTATGTGTGTTCTGATTAATTGGTATTGTGTATCTTTGATGGTAGCTGTGTACATTTATACTGTTGCATAATTGAGGAATAATCCGAGTCAGTATCTATCATTTAATATCTAAGATACTCACCCCCTACTGTGGCTATATTTTACAGTGAATGTCTCTCGGAATGATGAATGAAGGAGGAGCTGCATGCCGAGTGAAGTGCTTGTGCACTATGGGAATATATGTGTATATGTATATAGTGTGTATAAGGTTTTGTTAAGCCTTGGCCGGCTCGTATTTTGGTCTTAGTCACTTTATATCAGAATTTGAACTCTCTTGGGTTGAGAGTATGACAATGTGCATGTAAATATTTATTTATATATGTATATGCATCCTAATGTGTGTTTATTCTGTGTTGCGTGTGAATGTCCGAGTGGAATATATATATATATTTAAACTTATCCGAGCGTGTGAGGTTGTATGATTTCATGTAAATTGAGCTAAGTTATTGTTGTGGGAAGCAAGATAGTGACCTTATCCCGAGTAAGGATAGGTTTAGATGTTTCCGAGTGAATGAGGTCGTATAATCCCGGGTGGGAATTGATCTGAACACCTTCAGAGTGATAAACCGTTAGGATTTCCTCGAGTGGGGAATAATTAAATATTTCCGAGTGAGAACTTGCCGAGTGAATGTTTCCCGATAGAGGAATGATACCTAAGGCTCTAAGTAAACTCCATTATAGTAAACTTATTAGAAGCTAGAAGATCCTTGAGTGAGTCTTGACTTAGTAGGATAACTTGAGTGAGAAAGATTATATATACGGTGTGAAAAACGAGTGAAATACCCCCGAGTGGTAAAAGACCGTGAAAGATATTCCGAGCGGAAGGTACCCTTAGATTCCAAGTGGAATGACCATGGGAATCTTCTCCTGAGTGGTCAACATTTGTATTCTGAATGAATGATGTTAAGGAGTGTGATGTAAACTTCTGAATGAAGCTTGTACGTGTAAGGGTCAATCCGAATGAATCGAGAGTAAAGACTCATCTGAGTGAACCAGACTCTAAATCCGAGTGAGGGAATAACGAGTGCAGTTGCTCGCCTCAGCGACTAAATGTTCGCTCCAGCGAGTGAGAGCGAAGGGAAGGTCTCGTGGTGGGTTCCGCTTAAGCTATGCGTGCTTCGCCCAAGCGTGTTGAGTCGTCTCGCTCAAGCAATGTTGAGTCTCGCCCGAGCGAGTGGGCGCTGTTCGGTTCGCTCAGGTTCTGCATCTTCCGCTGTTTGCCTTGTGATTAAATTGCTTTCCTTCCTTCTTGTCCTGATTGTACTCTCCTTAACCCCCAACTGCTCATTTTGCCCTTGAACACCCTTTGATTATTGGAAAAATTTCCTGGTCTCGGTTTATTCTCAAATTGAACTTAGGATGTTTCATTTTGGTATCAGAGCAAACCTAAAAGGTCCATGGCCAAGGTATGCCTACTGTGTGTGGGCGGTTGAATGCATTTTGACCGATTGTCATAATTGTTTATGATCTTCTATTGGATATTATACATGTTTAACCATGATTTGTGTGATATATGTCTATGTGTTGTTGGGGACAGTGGTGAAAGGTACTACTGTTGTGATGTTGATTTGAGGGATAGAATACTTGATGCTACCCTAGCCCGATTGTTTATGAGCTGCTTAGGGGTTATTTTAAGCCTGGGTTGGTCAGAAAGAAAATAGAACAATATATGTTGGGACCCTTGTATAGGTGGAGGTCAAATCAATTGGTCAGGACTCTTGGGTGCGCTATGCTAATGGTTCATGGCCAAGTCATGCTTGTTGAATAGATTAGAACTCCTATGTTCGAGTTGGTTAAGTGAATGATATCTGACGTGTGTGGTTTATGGCATAAGTAATTTATTGCAGTTTCCTAAGTTGGAAATCTGAGTGTGTGATAGATGGTTAAATGTAAAGCTTGATGCATGTTGATTCGGGTAGTGTCTCGGTTTCTGATGTGTGAAAACCGAGTGGATGATTGGTTGATGTTGGACCACTAGGTATCGTGACCTAGATTGATTGGACACGATCATGAATGAACAGATACTATTAACATGGGTACCTGAGAGATTAGAAAATTGGGTGAGAACTTGGTGTAATTGGATACCTGAGAATTTGGATTAGACTCGGGCTTGTGGTTGAAAACCGAGTAAATACTTGATTGAATTATGACCTTATACTGTCAAACTTGTGGACTAGAACCTATGGTGGTTTCGACTCGGAGGTAATTGGATGTTGTGGGAATGCCCAAAATGGGTACTTAATGACCCCTAGAAATTTTGATCCTGATAATTTGATTAACCCTATGAATTGTTGAGCCGAGTAAGACAATTGTATGGTAACTCTTTGAGGATTGATTAGTCATATGGTGAAGTACAAATAACGAACGATACCAGATGGATAAAGAAATGGTAGTGTTGAATTCTGGGTGCATTTGGGTATTGAGTAGGGTAATGATAGAACCCGTGTGATGATGCTGATTGTACATCCAATAGGTGGATTGTACTTATGATTGGTGAAGAGAGTTCACTGAGGCAAAAACTTGTTATTTAATCAGAAATTATATGGTAACCTCGAGATGTATACTCAAGAGGGTTTAATAAATTGTTTAGGCTTCAATTGATTGATGAGTGACGACATGATGGAATAATGGACTGTCAGATTATAGCTTTATGAGGATGAGATTCAATGACGAGGTGTGTACCCTGTGTGAATCGAAAATCTATTGCTATTATACAGTTTACAGTAATGGTAATTGATAACTTATGACTGTTGTTGTGTGATGTACCCTAGTCGGTGCATAACAATGATGTTGATATAAATGTGTCGTTTATAAATTTATGTGAATTGTCATTAATTTCATGTGCGTTAGTATTATCTGTGTGAGTACAGTCGGTGTGAGTTATGCTGTTCCAAGATGACTTTGCATACCATAAGTATTGTGGCAGCATACACTCTTGTAGTGACTCTAAGTAATTGTTGTAACCCTATAGGAGTGAGGCGTCATCCTATAAGTCGGATGCAGTAATTCAAAGGTCGGGCAGGTGAGACTGTAGCTACTTATGGTGATGGTTGAGTCTATCGGGCAGTCCTGAGTGAAGGTGAGAGTGGGTCGAGTGGATATTAATTGGTAGTGTATTAAAATGAGGATAGAAGGCTTGTTGACATTGATGTGCTTGCCTCCGAGAGAATCAGAGGTTATGTGAGGTATGAATTGGTTGTGGAAGTGGTGTTGACTGTCGGAAACAAGAAAGGGATCTTGCCGACATAAGTACTCTATGTTACTGATCGAAAGGTGTGGCGGTGGTGTATGATCATGCCTTGATTGCCACCAATTGAGTAAGTTAACTATAGGGAATGATAACCACTACCGAGTACTGAAGATTTGGAGGATCAATTTGGTGCGACTCGGTCTTTCAGAGTCAATTGACAGTTAGAATGCCATTAGAGTGGATTAAGGTTTCTGATACACCTAGAACAGCGTTTATAATTTGCTATAGCCATTTTGGGAATGTGGTAATGTTGTTGGTATGACGAGTATTCATTGATGGTATCCCGAATCCTGATGGGAGCAATTAGTTGCTGAGTGTATATATCTGTGACCCAAACCTATCACTAGAATTAGAAGTTTATGGGTTTAGACGAGTAATATTGAGGACTCAGTGAAGGATCATGATTTTCGAGCTGAGATAATTAGTGAGGCAAAATTTACTTAGGGAAGGTTAATATAATTTGAGTGTCAGGAGGTAGAGATGATTCTGAGTGAGGAGAAGGAATATAATTCCGAGTAAAACCTTCTGGGAGGAAGGACTACTGAGTGAAGTTATGGTGTTCCGAGTAGAACCTCATAGAGAGGATCATTACTAAGTTAAGGGAATTGTGTCCGAGCGTGACACTTCTGAGTAGGGTAAGATTCGAGTGATGTGACTCGGAGCGTGACGTTTCCGAGTGGAATGGTACCAAGTAGACGATTCATCGTGTGAAATTTCTAAGTTGTAGGGTGTGCCCCTGACTAATCTTTCCCTGAGGAGCTTCTGGTCGGAATGTGGAGCTTTGAATAGGTAAGTTTCCGAGTGAATTACCCCGAGGGGGAGTAGACGCCCGAGCGGTAAATTTATTCATATTTATGATCGGTTGATGTTTAGAGCTGCTGAATATGGACTCAGATTTATAATTGATGTAAGCTTGAATGCCGGGTGAAAATTTCATAAGTAGAGAGTTTTCCGGGTGAGGATTATTTCCAAACCCCGAACAACCCTTTTGATCGAGTGATCCGAGTAACAGTCTCAAGGTGTAGGCATGGATTTGGCCGAAGGAATGGTTAGAAATCTGAGATCTTAGAACCGAGTGTGATGCCTGTAAGGGATGAATCCAGGCAGTTTGTGCTAATTAGAGCACCTTGAAGCTCTGTTGGGTGTTGGTTTCGGTATTGCCAAGATATATTATGGTTTAGAGAAGAGATTTTGTGGTCGGATGTTGAATACTCGAGAGTTTAATCCGAGATTAATCGGACATTGGTGAGTATTTTGTGGGAATCAGTAATGTTGTTTACCAACTAGGTTCTTCCCAATTAGATAATTAGCATCCATAGTATGCTTTATGTGACATAAATTTTGAACTTACGCTCTATGTGGGTACTTAGGTGTATTGAATGATTCCTTAGAATTGGGGGAAATGACGATAGAGGTACACCGATTGGTGTTGAGAGTGTAAGGCCGAGTGGCCAAAGAACTAGAGGTACCATTGGTTATAGTGAATCGGCAGAGTTGAAGGGGGTAGATTGTACGTTTAAAAAAAAATTGAATCCCCGAGTATATTGAATTCTATGAAAAGGTTATACTCAGGTAGGACCTGACTCTAGTGATTATGCCGACTGGAATTGTGGGGGAGGTCGGTAAAACGCTTGAGAAGTAAAACTATGCCGATTGGAATTGACTGGTCGGTGAATGCTGGAGAAGCATAGGTATGTAATTGTTTAGAGTGGCATGACAGTAATATGCCGAGCGGTTGATTGGGGCAAGTATATATTGGAATTTCAAGGACGAAATTCTTTGAAGGAGAGGGGAATTGTAACATCCCGATTTAAAAATTAATTACCGAATGAAATTGAGCCATTAAAATAATAATTGCAAAGTGGAAGATTACTTGTTAATTATAATTAACTTAATTAATTTAACTTAAGAAAATAATGGCTGATTAATTGTGATTAATTGTTAATAGTTGGCTGCTTGTGATTGGTCTGTGACGTGAGTGGACTGCCGTTCATGAACTCCCACCCCACTCTTCTTCTCTTCGTACACATATACATATGTCCAGAGCCACTGATGTTATTCATTTTCCCTTCAGACTTCCTCTTCCGCTACTTCTCTTCTCTTCGTTCTCTTTTCTCTTCTTCTTCTCCCTTATTCTCTGTTCTCTGTTTTTGAAAACCCACGACGACGGTACTGCAGAAGATTCAGAGTTTCCTTCTGTTGGTGAAGGACGATCATCGAAGCGGAGGAAGAACAGCTCCCTGTTCCCGAGCCGATTGCAGAATACAAGGGTGTTCGAGGGGCTGAACGAGTGAGAGTACTGGACAAAGCAACAAGGCAGAGGATCAACGTCAAAACAGAGGAGCCTCTCGGAGTCTCTTAGTTGGTAGGGGGTATCTTATATCATAAATGCATGGGTTATGGACGGGTTCCGGGTGTTAATGGCTTGTTGATTCTGTGTCTGATTCTGTGTTTTATTTGCATAAAGAGTATATGATACCCGGATGCATGATGGTTAGGAATCGAGTGTTGCATGTTTAGTTCTGTTCATGAAATGCATGTTGATAGCCTCGAGAATATTGAATGGTTGCATGAAACGAATGTGTTGAAGTGTTGTTGATGATTACCGTGTGACTTATGTGGCATGCTGGTTATTATGAGTTTGAAATGCTGACTGTATGTGAGAAAATGTGGATTTAGTGAGTCTGATGATGTGTTACACCGATTGCATGTGATGCATGTATTGTTGAACGAAAGTTGTGTATGAAACTTGTGTTGTGTGATGAATCCGCGTGTGGCGCATGGGATGCGTTAATGCTGGGAGCATGTAGTGTAGGACACTACCATCGGTTATTAAAACTGTGAGACGCTGTGAAATCCTTTTGAGTGAGACTCAAGGTAGCCTTTGGGTGAGACTCAGGTTGCCCGTGAACACCGCCGTTGGCGCTGAGAGCGTTGGTGTCACCTATGAGGGCAAACAGTTTGGTACCAGTAAAACGGCCAAGCAGCTGGGAGCTGAATAGAAGGCTGGGAGCCTACGTTGCAACGAATGAAAACCGATTACACACGAATACGGAACCGAGTGAATTAATCTGTGTACATGTACTGTTGATGTTGATTGAAATCTGATCTATGAATATATGTTAATGTTATTGAAATGATATGTGCATATAGTCGAGAGATAACTGATGGATTCAAATCGGAAAATGTCGTATGTGTGTTCTGATTAATTGGTATTGTGTATCTTTGATGGCAACTGTGTACATTTATACTGTTGCATAATTGAGGAATAATCCGAGTCAGTATCTATCATTTAATATCTAAGATACTCACCCCCCTACTGTGGCTATATTTTACAGTGAATGTCTCTCGGAATGATGAATGAAGGAGGAGCTGCATGCCGAGTGAAGTGCTTGTGCACTATGGGAATATATGTGTATATGTATATACTTTGTATAAGGTTTTGTTAAGCCTTGGCCGGCTCGTATTTTGGTCTTAGTCACTTTATATCAGAATTTGAACTCTCTTGGGTTGAGAGTATGACAATGTGCATGTAAATATTTATTTATATATGTATATGCATCCTAATGTGTGTTTATTCTGTGTTGAGTGTGAATGTCCGAGTGGAATATATATATATTTAAACTTATCCGAGCGTGTAAGGTTGTATGATTTCATGTAAATTGAGCTAAGTTATTGTTGTGGGAAGCAATATAGTGACCTTATCCTAAGTGAGGATAGGTTTAGATGTTTCTGAGTGAATGAGGTCGTATAATCCCAAGTGGGAATTGATCTGAACACCTTCAGAGTGATAAACCGTTAGGATTTCCTCGAGTGGGGAATAATTAAATATTTCCGAGTGAGAACTTACCGAGTGAATGTTTCCCGATAGAAGAATGATACCTAAGGCTCTAAGTAAACTCCATTATAGTAAACTTATTAGAAGATAGAAGATCCTTGAGTGAGTCTTGACTTAGTAGGATAACTTGAGTGAGAAAGATTATATATGCCGAGTGAAAAATGAGTGAAATACCCCCGAGTGGTAAAAGACCGTGAAAGATATTCCGAGCGGAAGGTACCCTTAGATTCCGAGTGGAATGACCATGGGAATCTTCTCCCGAGTGGTCAACATTTGTATTCTGAATGAATGATGTTAAGGAGTGTGATGTAAACTTCCGAATGAAGCTTGTACGTGTAAGGGTCAATCCGAATGAATCGAGAGTAAAGACTTTTCCGAGTGAACCAGACTCTGAATCCGAGTGAGGGAATAACGAGTGGAGTTGCTCGCCTCAGCGACTAAATGTTCACTCCAGCGAGTGAGAGCGAAGGGAAGGTCTCGTGTTGGGTTCCGCTTAAGCTATGCGTGCTTCGCCCAAGCATGTTGAGTCGTCTCACTCAAGCGATGTTGAGTCTCGCCCGAGCGAGTGGGCACTGTTGGGTTCGCTCAGGTTCTGCATCTTCCACTGTTTGCCTTGTGATTAAATTGCTTTCCTTCCTTCTTGTCCTGATTCTACTCTCCTTAACCCCCAACTGCTCATTTTGCCCTTGAACACCCTTTGATTATTGGAAAAATTTCCTGGTCTCGGTTTATTCTCAAATTGAACTTAGCATGTTTCACTTCTCATATCATCATATATGGAATAGGTCTTTAAAATGGTACGGGGTTTGTTGTTAAAATTTTATTTGGCGGTGTCCTTTATCCTTTGTTTGTTTTTACTTGAAACCGTGAAAAATTTACTCTACCTTTATTTACCAAATTATTATTAACTTTAATATTATTTACCGGGATTAAGGGCATCATCACAATGGTGGTATCAGAGCATTGATTGCTCATTGTTTGATCTTTATGAATTAGATACTATTGAAGGGTAGTTTCTCTTATTGAATTGAGGATTGTTTGACATTGAAATATAATTGCTCCTTGTTGAAGCATTGATGTACCTTACTAGAGCATAGTTACTTATTACTAAGGCCTTGTGGTGCATTATTTGAATGATGTGGTTGAATACATGCAAATGAATTCTTCGGCGTGATTGATATATTTGTGGTAAGTCCGACCAAGTTCCTTACACTATTTACCTTTAGTGATGAATACTTTGTGATTATGCATTGAATTTGACACATTATTTATGAAATGATATATGGTAGACCATTAGACACTGAAACCTTAGTCATAGATTGGAATTAATTGTATGGTCTAGTTTACTTATGTGTGAGCTGTGTCTTATTATATAGGCGTGAAACATGGCTAGTAGACATAACCGTGATGCTGCTGCTATGGCATGTGCTTTGAATCACTTTGCGGATCTCTTGGAAAGACAAGGCCAACAAAACGTGGGACAAGGTGCCTAAGGTCCTGATCGATTTCTCAAGAGGAAACCTTCCGAGTTCCCTGGAGGGTATAAGCTTAAGGATGCCTATGTATGGGTTAACGACTTGGAAATGATCTTTGCAAGCTTTGAATGTTCTGAAACTCAAAAGGTTAAGTATGTGGTCTTTATGGTCCGTGATAAAGCTGAATCATGGTGGTGCCTTACTAGAGGGCGTATGTTAGCTGCTCAAATTCCATTCATATAGGAAAACTTCAAGGTTGAGTTCTTGAAGAAGTATTTTCTAGAGAGCTATAAGAGTAAGAAGGAGCTTGAATTTATGGAACTTAAGCAATGTGATATGACCATGGAGGAGAATGCCTCCAAGTTTGAAGAGCTTTGTGAATTTTATCCCCCTTATCAACAAGAGGGTACTGAGGCTTCAAAGTGTGTAAAGTTTGAGAATGGCTTGAGGCCCGAGATCAAGCGGGCTATTCGACACCAAGAGATTAGAAGCTTCCCTACACTTGTTGACAAGTGTCACATATATAAAGAGGATGATGTGGCTTATTTGAGTCATGGCAAGCATAAACCCAAGTTGAAGGGTCAATGCTCTAGTTTCAAGAGGCATGGTCATTTTAAGAAGAACCTCTTTCGTGGTGGATCCTCTAATGCAAAAGGACGCGGTGGATATAGAGGTGGTAATAGTAATCAAGGTCGTGGCAATGCCCAAGGCCTTACTTGCTTCAAGTGTGGTGCTAATCACTTGGCACAAAATTGTCCTCAAGATGATGTGGTGTGTTATCAATGCAACCAAGTGGGGTATATTCGTCCTAATTGTCCATTGAATGCAAGGTGTAACATCCCAATTTTTATATAAATGCATAAATAAGGGAAATAAATGACAACTACTTATATATGGAAAGATTATGCCCCAAAAATATTGAAATAAATTAATTTGAGCTTATTATATTTTTTCATAAATTACTAGGCTTCATGAGCTAAAATTTATACCCGGTTAAAATATGGGTGTCGGACCAAGTATCTCTGATTTAGATGCCGTTGGTCAGGGCTGTAGGTAATATTATTGGGAATCTGAATATATGTTCGGAAATATTTTTAAATAAAGTATTGAGCCCACACAGAGATCCTGTTTGTGGTAAAATGGTAAATTTTATATGAAAGGGGATGGGATTAAAAATAAAACTCCACTTCTCACTCTCCTTTCACGTTGGATTTTCCTCTTCTTAGCAAACACACTTCACCCTTCTTTCTCTCATTTTCCTACTCAACTCCTTCACCCTCTTCTCCTTCAAAAACCTAAGAAAGTTTGGTGCCCTTCTCCTCTATTCATTTTCATTCTCAATGAGCAAGGAGGAGGCAATGGGTGCTTGAAGTTTCTCCACTTTTCTCTTCCATTTTCATCATCATCTTTCTCCCCCTTGATTTCCATTTTCGTTTCTGGAGCAAGTTAAGCTTCTTACCATTTTTCTTATGTTTGGAACCTAGGAAATAGATGGTTGTGGCTTAGGAGAGTATTAAATGCATATGAGTATTGAAGGAAACTATTGAATACATAAACCCTAAGGTGGAGTGAGAGGAATATGAACTTTTATGGGCATTGAATGGGGTACATGAAAATGGTGTTCGAATATGATAGATATTGATAATGTTTAATGGGTTTTAATGAAACCCTAACCTTTGATTTTGGGGGAAGTGTGTAATGTAGATATGATTGGCATTTATTGATGAAAGAGATGTTATTAATGATGAGGTGTTGGCATTAAGTGATAATGAGAATATTATTTATGATAAGGTATTGCCATAAATGATGATTGTGATGGTGGTTGGAAGCCATAAATGGAAAACCCACTTAAAAAGAGTTGAGTGTGAAGTTGGTATATGTGGTATCTTAACTATTTAGGTTGTTGCCTTTGGCAATAATGAATTTTGATCAAAGGGAAGGAATTCCCAAAGCCTAATTAGGCAAATGAATAAAACCTATAAATAGTTTCTACATGATAAGAATCATGTGTATATATATGTATGTATACATATTGATAATGATGCTTGAATAGATGATTGATGTGGCCCTACAATTGATTGATGTAGGATTTGATAACACTTGTGAGGCGGGAACATCAAACTCGGAAGTCTACTTCTCTTGAGGTAGGATAGGGGTGTATTTTCTAAATGTATGAGCCTTGTATGTTGATAATGTATGTATTGATACCATGTTGCATGTTTTTCCTTGAATGGATGTAGTGCTTTATATGTGTGATATGAAATAGAGATTGAATCCTGTGATGGTTGATTGTAAAATGGTACCTTGAAAAGGTTATGAGTTGTATAATATGTGATGACATGTTATTGTTTCCATGTGTGGCTTTATGAATATTTAAAATCCTTGGCTAGGGTAATTCTTGAATATTATGAATGGTATATATATTTGATTATGTGGGATTAACATTGTGATTATGTATGAGTTGTACCCTAGATGAGAGGGTGAGATAATCCTTACAAGGTTAAGGCATGCATGAGCATTGTTGCATACATAGCATGACATGCATATCATGATATTTGAAAGTGGTTGTGATCACTTGATATTTGGAATATAAAGGGCTTGCGAGTTCCTATGGTATTGAGCCGGTGGTTGTGATCACCTGGTGTTTGAAATGAAAGGCCCTACGGGACCATTGAGAATGAATGCCCGTGGTTGCGATCAGGAGGCGGGAGTACCCCTTGCGAGGTGGGAAACTATTATGAATTGTTAAATGTGGTTACGATCACGAGAAAGCACCTTGCGAGGCTGCTAGAGGGAGTACCCCTTGCGATGCAGGAAACCAATGAGAATGAATGATTATGGTGGTTGCGATCACTTGATGAAATGAATCAGATCCGTGCATATGCATTCTTGAACACCAGGATGTGCATTATCCATAGAAGCATGGCATGGAGTGATACCCTATTGAGGAAGTTATGTGAGGTGTATGTGGAAGGCTCTTTTGACACTAAATATATTTGTGTTATTGGTTTAGTTTGACTTTTATGAAACCTTATGAAATGACAATGAATGTGATGGAACCATGAATGAATGATATGATTAAATTGATCTTGGTGTTATTTGAGCTTCTTTTGGGAGAAGGTGTTAACTTGTATTCATATGTATATTATCACAAATTATTGGATTTTTCATCATTGAGAAAATATACTCACTCTCTATGTTATCTATCTTTTCAGCTCTTGTGTTGTAGGGCTTGACTATGGAGCTCATGTGTGGAGGAATTGTGTGAAGGAAGTCATTTTGGGTAAAGATGCCTTGGCTAGAAATGCTTTGATTTCATGGCTTATATGTATACTTTTGTAATCTACATACATGATGGATACTTTGTATAGCCATGAGTTAATGTGGGTAAATTGTATGGATGATAAGTAGATGAATGATGATTTTGGAGGTCATGTAGGAAAATATGACCCTTGTATTTATGGATCATTTTCATTGGTGACCTTGACAATGGTTGGATAATGAAAATGATGTGTTATGCTGTTAGAATTGAGGAATGAATGAATATTTATCTAGATTTTGTGTCTTGTAGAGCATATAAAATTATAAGCTTGATTTGATATGATTAATGAATTTGGAATGGGAGTTATTGAATATGATTGCTTGAAACAAGTTTTAAATGCTTAATGAGGTATATGATGTGATGAATTTGATTAATTTTGCTTAGTATTAGTTTTGGTATATGGAGTTGTGAAATTTTATCTATTTCTGCGCATGTGCTGATAATCTCGCTCAAGAGAGATGGATTCTCGCTTAAGCGAGAATCCCCTGTATCAGTTATATGGACTTTGGCCTAATCTTGCTCAAGCAAGAGTGGTTCTCGCTTAGGCGAGATGCCCCTGCACTTAGTATATACATACTGGACGATTCTGGCTCGAGCAGGTTCGCCTTGGCTTAAGTGAGAGTTTGGTGTAGTTGTTACTGGATAAAATTCGCTTAGGCGAGCTGGTATCTCACCTAAGCTAGATTGCTTATGGATCCGGTATTAGCTACTAGAAGAAATTCACTCAGGCGGGCCTGGCCTCGCTCAAGCGAAATAAGGGCAGTAAGATTCTGTCCCTTTTTCGCTCAAGCAAGCTTGCCTCAATCAAACGAGTGAGCGTGCCTTCGATACTGGAGCTTTTTTGCTCACGTTCGTTGGTCTCGCCCAAGCGATCCATGTGGGTCTCTCTCAAGTGAGATAGGGACTCGCTCAAGCGAGATACCCTGATTCCACTTTCTTTATTTTTGCTTCTTTTATCCAATTTCCTTGCATGTTTTGGGTTCCTTGACCTCTAGAAATATTATTACTATTGTGAAATTGTATTATCACTGTTTAAACAAATTAACGATGCATCTCTAAATCTCTAAATCTCTTTTCATATGGAATTTTTATAATTCTTAATTTTAATTATATCTTCCGCTTTTCCCTTATAACGATTTTGAGTTTGATCGTCCAAGGAGCACTTCGACACCTTCTCATATCTTCATATATGAGATAGACTATTAAATGATCCGGGGTAATTATTTGGTATTATATATATATATATCGAGTTCCTTCTATTTATAATTATTTCTAAATCGTAAAAAATTTACCCCTATTTTCGGGGTGTTACACAAGGAATACTAATGTTGATGCTCTTGCTCGTGTAAATCATAATGCTAACCGTGGAGGCCATGGTGATTTTGGAGGTCTTGGTCATGGAAACAGAAATGGTCATAATGGTGGGCGCAATAGTGGCCGTAATGGTAATGGTCGAGCAAATGGCCATGGTTGAAGAAATGGTAATCATAATGGTGGTAACTAACCACAAGCTGCTGGTAGAGTCTTCACCGTCACAGGTGAAGAAGTCACATGAGCAGAAAACCTTGTTCAAAGTAAGTGTGAAATTCTCGACACCTCTGTATGTGTTATCTTTGATTCCGGTGCTACCCATTCCTTCATTTCTGAGGATTGTGTTAGGCACTTGAAAATGCCTGTTTGTATGATAAAAGGTTCTATAATAGTGACTACACTGACCGGTGGTTGTTTGACATTGGTGACTCGATGTGAGAATATCGAGATGATTCTTGAGGGTAGAAAGTTTGTGATATCCTCATGTGCTTACCTATGAAAGACTTAGATATTATCTTAGGCATGGATAGGTTATCTGCCAACAAAGTCTTGGTGGATTGTCACAATAAGGCAGTGATTTTTTCGACTCTGAATTCTGAACACTTTGACCTGCAAGGTATCTCTCAGCTTCTTGTGATGTTCTGTATGGTTGATGGGAGTAGTACTTCCCAATCTAGTGAAATCCCTGTTGTTTCATAATTCTCTGTTGTTTTTCCTAATGAGGTTCCTAGTTTGCCTCTGCCACGTGAAGTGGAATTCTCTATTGACTTTATTCCTGGCATTAAGCCTGTTTCTAGAGCTCCTTATAGGATGTCTCCTATGTAGTTAAAAAGAATTGATTTTTGCTATGAATAAATCTCATGAGTTGTGGTTTAAATGATTCGACATTTTCCAGACTTTTCTTCAATAGAAACTATGAAAGGACCTCCAATGTCAAGAGATCGAAGAAAATACTGTTGGCTAAACAGTATGACAACTTCAAGATAGAGGAGCACAAGTTTATAGATCAGATGTTAGGAAGATTCCAAACTTTATTAAACAAACTTTAGTCCTTGGGTACAACTATGACCGATGAGGATATAAATGTCAAGCTCCTTGGAAGTTTACCAGAAAAGTTCGATGCAAAATGCTTAGCCTTTGAGGAATCCAAAGATCTCAGCACCCTCAGTCTTGATGAACTCTTTAAAGTAGTTAGAGTTCATGAGATGAAGCTAAAGTAGAAGAAGGTTGCCAAGACCTTCACCTCCAAGAGCATTACCTTGAATTTAGCTAACTCAAGCAAGTCGAAGGCTCTTAAAGCTGTAGAGTCTACCAGCTTAGACACAGACTTTGATAAAAGTAGTGTAGATACAGATGAGGAGCTTGCTTTCATAATAAAAAGATTTTAGAGGCTGCTAAGGAAAAAGAAAAGCAGACCTGAGAAGTTCTAGAGGAAAAACCATAAAGGTAAATCTCAATTTAATTTAAAATATGACAAATCTACCTTGGAATATTTCAACTATAGAAAGTCAGGTCATATAAAAGTAGAATGTCCTTTCTTGAACAAGGACAAGAAAGAAAAGAAGAGATTCCCCAAGAAGCAAAAGGGGTTGATCACATAAGATGATGAAAACTCATCCAATTTGTAACATCCCAAATTTTTAGAAAAATAAATTATTAGTACGATGTTAATTAATTATTTGATGCCCAAAATGCATAGGAAAATTAATTATGTAGTAATTGTGATTCATCGGTAAATTAAGATCTACTAAAAATGGATAATTTAACAGATGGTGTAGGACCCACTGAGTCAAATTGGATATTTAATGAGTCTAGAATAATGAAGGATTTATCATGGTTACAGTGATATATTCAAAATAATTTTTGGTGTTGAGGAGATATTTATTCGTACACGACGTATGTTAATAAACAGCAAAATTATGAACAAGGTAGAAATTAAGAAAATTCCAAAATCCCTTTTTTTTCTCACTTTGTCGTGGACACCTTTTCCTCTTTCTCTAATCTCTTTTGTCCATTGGACAAAGGGGTTTTGTTGACCACAAAGCAAAAGACAAAGTGTGTGCATGGACCATTGGACAAAGAACCAATTTCTGGCTTTTCTTTATCATCCCTCTCCTTATTTTTGATGGAGCCTTTTCTTCTTCTCCACCCTCTTTATTTTTCATCTTCTTCCTCTTCCTCTTAAGCAAAAAATGTCCAGCAACTCACCATAGCCATTTCTTGCAAAAATCAAACATAAACTCATGATTCATGAAGCTCTAATAGGACTTTGAAGCAAAACGTTGGGTGTTCTTCTTATTTCTTCTTATTTTTGTTTTTGCACATAGGTTGGAAATAAGGTTGGTATTTTTGACATTTAATGATTTCTAGTTGTTGTTTTAAGGTTCTTGAAGTATTATAATGAAGGATTAGGAGTTGTTTTGATGGATAAGTACATGTGGAACCCAACCCTAGGCTAGAAGACCATTGGGAATTGTTGTTGTTGTGTTGATGATTTGAATAAGATATTGATAGCTTGAGGATGCTTGAAATGGGTTATTTGAATGAGTGAAATTGAAGATTGGTGGGTTAAGTGAAAACCCTAAGATTTATAGAAGTGGGATTTTTGGCAAAGCTTGTGAAATTTGGAATTTAATTACCATGAGATTATCTTTATATGTAGAGATGTATTTTTGAATGTGTCATGATGAATGTTGGTATTGAAAAATTAAGAGGCCAATGAAGATTGTTAGTGTTATGAGTGTTGGAATTGATGGTAGTGTGTTTTTGGAGTAATGGTATGAATGAGATTGATATAAGGTGTTTGGGACATTGAAAACCCATTAAAGGTGTTGGGTAAGAGGTTTGAAGTGTGTAGGTAAATTAAGTGTTGTGTCATAACCCTTTAAAAATAATAGATTTTGACTAATGGGAAGGAATTCCTGAAACCTAATAAAAAAGGAAATGAAGCTTATAAATAATTACCACGTTATGAGAACCATGTATATGTATTCATTTGTATCACAAGAATTGAGAATGATATTTGAAATGAGTGATTGATGTGGCCCTATATGTATTTAATGTAGGGTTTGATAATTCTTGTGAGGCGGGATCATCTAACCCAGAGGAATACTTATCTTGAGGTAGAAGAGGAGTATATTTTCTAAATGCATGATCAACTGTATATTGATAATGTATATATTGATGCATAATTGAATATTTTTCCCTGGATGGATATACTACCTCTTGTGTCTGATATAAATTGAAAGTGACTCATATTGATGATTAGATGTTGGTTTGGCATATTTGATGAGGATATGAATTTAGAGTATATTTATTGACATGCTCTTTGATTTCCATGTGTGGATTAACATTGTTATGAATCCTTGGCTAGTATAATCTTGAACAATATGTGTGGTATGCCTTGGAGAATGTTATATATGATTGTGTGCCACTAACTATAATGTTAAGTGCAAATTATACCCCTAAGTGAGAGGGTGAGGAATCCTTGTGAAGCCAGGGCTAGCATGTGCATTATTGCATTCATAGCATGCATGACATAGCATCTTATATGTGGTTACGATCACATGGCAAATTAAAATAATAAAGGTCTTGCACGATCTTGAGAAAAATGACCCTTGAGTGTGGGACTAGTATTCAAATTACTATAAGTGGTTGCAATCACTTGATATATTGAAATGATAAAGGTCTTGCAAGATCTTATGAAAAATGGACCCTTGTATCGGGGACATATATTTGATTGATTATAAGTGGTTGTGATCACTTGATGTGTTGAGATAATAGAGATCTTGTGGGATTTTATGAAAAGCACCCTTACGGGGGACAAATGCTTAAGCAACTATGCATGGTTGTAAATATTTGATAAATCATGTGCGCATGAGCTATGAGTAAATGTTTCAAATCGGATCCATTGCATATGCATTTCATGGTATGACTTATGCATTAGCCACAAGAACATGGCATTTGAGTTGGAGAAAATCAAGAAAAGTGACACCCTATTAAGAGTGTTAATTAAGAAATGAATCCCATTTTTAGTCACTAACCAACTATGTATTATTGTTGTTGTGACCCCTTAATGGTGTTGATGGATTGTGACAATGGGTGTGGTAATATTGTGATTTAGTGACTTGGTTCTACTTGGTAATACCCTTGCTAATAAGCTTGTTATGTATGACTGGGTATGCTCAACAGAGATTGATAAGATATGTGACATTGTACTTGATTGAACTCCCTTGATAGGAGAATATGTTGGATTGCATTCATATATTTATGTTATCACAATTTGATTGATTGTTCATTATTGAGAAAATATGCTCACTCTCCATGTTGTCTACTTTTAAGCTCTTGTGTTGTAGGGCATGACCATGGAGTAGAGCTCTTCAAGAGATAAGGTATGGTGTGAAGGAAGAATTGGTAAAGATGCTTTGGCTGGCATGTTTTTGAATTGATAGCTTTTGTATATCCTTTTTGGAAATGTTTGTATATGGCATTATTTTGTATAGTTATACTATAGTTAATGCCTTATGAGTATGATGATGATTGGATATGATTGATTTGATATCCTAGAATGGTAATTGATACACTAGGATCATTTGAAATGAGCTTGTGATTATTTTGTAACACTAATGTAATGTATGATGATGCTTGGCATTGAATTTGTTAGCTATTTTGATGGAATTCATGTTTTTGTTGATGAGAATCCATGGATGGATAAATTGTTCAAGTATAAGATTATGATTATAATGTTCATGCATGATTAGAAGTATATTTGATGATTTAATAATGCTTAGAGTTAGTATAATAAGGGCTTAGTGGATTGATGTTATGTCCCTTTACATCTTGTGCCATAATTGGATTGATTCTTGATGGTTTTGTGCATAAGAAGGTCTAGGCATTGCATGATCTAAGGTCCTGATAAATGGAAATTAAGCATTGATTTCATGACTCATTTTTACTAAAATTGCTTAAGAATTAAAACAAATTGATAAAGGATAGAAGAGATTGAGCATGAATTCTTCAAGTAATGATAGATATGTGCCAAAAAGAAAAAACATTGTCAAAACTCATGAAGAAATGCAGGAAGTACAAAAAAACAATCAAGTCAGCATACTTAGTCTTGGTCATGAAGAAACATGAAGCTTGAACCATGCATCAGGCCCCTGCCACGCTTGAGCGTAACACAGGGGGCGCTTGAGTGAAAGAACATTAGCATCAGGCCCTTCCACGCTTAAGCTTGAGAAGGGGATGCTTGAGTGTGAACCAGTACATGCAAGAACATTAGCATCAGGCCCTTCCACGTTTAAGCGTAAGAAGGGGACGCTTGAGCATGAACCAGTACTTGCTTGGCGTAGCATTGGGCGTGACCTGTGTGCTTGGGCACGATCCTAGGCGAGATCAAGTGTGAGAACCAGAATGCATCAGGTCTCCTCCCGCTTAAGCATAGAAATTCTAAGCTCAAGCACAGTCACGCTTAAGCAAGAATATCTAACGCTTGAGTGTGATAGAAGAAGCATAAGCACTGAATTTTCTATTGACCAATGGTGCGATCCCAACTTATCCACTTTCGTATGTTTCTAACCACTCCTACAACGCCACTCAGCAAGTTGGGGTTACACTTAAGCGTGACAAAGGGAAGCTTAAGCATGACTTCTCTATAAATAGAGCAGAAGAAGAGAGGAACATCATCAATTCATTCAGTTTTTATTCATTCATCAATCATTCATTCAGCTTCACTTTTCTCTCTTGTATTCTTTTCTTTCCCATATTTTGGAGTGAAAATGCAAGGCATGAGTAGCTAATTCCTTTATTGGGATTAGCTGTTATCTGCACTTAATGCTTGAAAGTACTTGATCACTATTTTCTTGTCTTTGGTTTTCATAAGTATATTAGGAAATAACTTTTGAGAGTAGATCTGAATGAAATGCTTGTTGTAAGTAGATGACCAGGGATGGTATCTAATGCAATGAACGTTTAAACAATCGATCATTAATGCTGTAATGATTTCAAGGTGACTAAGGGATCAGCAGGTTGAAATCATTCTTATGAATTTTGTAGTCAAGGGATCGATGCAAATGACTTTGATTGTGATGTAAAAATTATCTGTTCAAGTTATATACATGCAAGCTTACATAACTTACATAAGGTGAGATGTGATGAATAACTAATCCCAGTTTTCCAAATCTGATTATTACCAAAACTCATTACTGTTGTTCTTTACATGTATTACTTTCTGTTAACCCTTTAAATCCGTATCCTTTACAACAAACCAAAACAAACTTCTTGTCAAATCAATTCAAAAACTAAGATCTTCAAGCTAACACCTCCTCAGTGGAATGATAACCGCTTTTTACTACAACTCTAGTGTTTAAACTTGGCACTAATCTTCCATTGAATCCATATTATACACACTTGATTCTTTTATTGAAAACTTCCTTTTCAACAAGCTTCTGTGCAAGATCTGATAACATTAATCAAGTTAAAACCATATCAAGTTTTGGCGCTGTAGCCGAGTAGGTGATTCAAGTTTGAAAATCTAAGCATTGAATTGATAAGACTTTGTGAATAGTTTTTGTTATTTGTGTTTTCATTTCCTTCTAACTGTGTTTATATATTGCAACAGGTTTTGATAATGACAAACAAGAATCAAGATCAAACATAATAATTACGGACAAATTAAATATGTTTGATGATGAACTCCAAAGAAATGATTCAAGACATGTACAAAGGTTTAAAACAAGTGAAATAAATTCATCAAAGTGCCTAAGGACCAAAAGAACAAAGCCATATGCAATAACATGTCAAAAGAAATACAAAGCACATGGAAAATGAAGCATCAGGATGATGAATCGATTCAAGCCTATGCTGAATCGATTCATGCGTAATGAAATGGCCCATGGTGTGATTTTTTGGTGCCTGACTCGATTCATAATGCTGATGAAATGATTCATACGTGAATTCATGCCCAGTGACTTCAAAAATCCATCAATGAATCAATTCATATGCAATAGGAATGGATTCATATGTTGATTAAAGTCCAAAAACACTAAATGAATCGATTCTTTGGTAAAATGAATAGATTCATTCGGTGTAAATTTGAATTTCAAATTTTGAATCTTAACAGACTTACAGGATTTACGGGAACCTCTCGCTGCTTCAAATTCCAATCAATCAAGCTGTAAATTTACACATTCAAGGTCAGGAAACTTGTGCAAGGAAACAAGGAACTTAAGTCATGGATTAATTTGAGGATTTATGCTTCAGAGGGAATTAAAAAATTGCAAAAATTCCATGCATCCCTGCCTATAAATAGAAGAGAAGTTGGAAGCTAAAAACAACACCAAGCATAAGAAAGCTACGAAAATCACATTGCCTCTCTTCTCTGTTCTTCATCATTTCTTGGCTATTTACTCTCTGTTTTATTTCATTTGTAATTAATTTTGAGTTATATTGTGAGAAAAATATTTTCTTGTGTGCTAAATTTGCATATTCTTTTCTAAGAGAGGAAAATATTTTTCAAGTGATTAAAATTTGTATATCCACTCTATTGAGAGAGTAACACTTGTAAAATCACCTACACAAATTCTGAGAGTTTTTGGGTTGGGTTTCAACCTTGTAACATTGAGAGATTGTGAGATTGGGTGGGTTGCCCTTTTGCTTGTGAGAATTAAGTTCTTGAGTGTAGGACACTAAGAAGCTATAATTACTCAAAGCTTGTATCTTAAATTCTCAATAGTGGAATCCTTCAAGTGGGTTGCTTGAAGGCGAGACGTACACAGGTGTGGTGGAACTCGTTACATTGGTTTGCAAATCTCTCTTCCTTAAACTCCTTTATTATTGTGATTTAATTTGCTTGGTAATTTAAGTACACTATGAACTTGATATAAATTGTTTAAATAATTATTTAGATTAATTTGTTATAATAATAATCTAAGTAATATTCTTGAATTAATTGTGTTAAAATTAATTATTAATTTCTAAATGCTAAAATAGTGTCATGATTAATTTGATATTGTTCTTTTGTGTATTATTCTTATTTATCAAATTGATTAGAAAAGAATTAATTTCAAAAGCATTCCAACAAAAATTTTTAATACTCAATTCACCCTCCCTCTTGAGTAATTGAGGCCACTTGGTTAACACTAATGTGTGGTAACTTTACTAGAGTAAGTGTTCAACTTATGCTTTTAAGAGGACAGGGATCAAAAGAATAATTTGCATTTGATCCAGAGATAGATAGGTTCCTCAAGAAGATCAAGAAAGCAAAGAAAAAGCAGAACTTCCACACGGGTGAAACTTCTTCCTCAACACAAGCTGAGAAAATAGCGAAAGACAATAACCACAATCAAAATCCACCAAGAAGAACACTGGGAGATTATTCCTTACAACAAGGACCTAGACATTTTTTAAGCATTGTTATTCCAAATACAATAAGGGCCATTGAAATGAAACCTGTTTTTCTTAGTTTAATTAGTTCCCACCAATTCCATGGAATGACAAATGAAGATCCATATACTCACTTGGCCACTATCTATGAATTGGTTGGAACAATGGGTTTTGACCAAGATGTAATCGAAGCTGCATATCTAAGATTGTTTCCTTTTACTTTAGCAGGTAAAGCAAAGGAATGGCTACAATCTCATCCCAATCAAAGTCTAAATAGCTAGGATAGAGTTGAAGAAAAATTCCTACAAAGATTCTTTCCACCATCCAGATTCATCAAAGCTAAATCAGATATCACAACATTTAAACAGGGCCAAGATGAACCCTTTTGTGAAGCTTGGGAACATTTTAAATCTCTGCTGAGAAAGTGCCCAAACCATGGTTTGGAAGATATTGTCCAACTTAATATCTTCTATAGTGGATTGAAAGTTGATACCAAAATGATATTGGACGCAGTGGCAGGAGGCACAATGATGACTATAAATGCGGAGCAAGCCACTAGAATTATAGAAGCATTATCCTCCACAGACTACCAAGCCCAACATGATAGATCCGAAGTCCAAAAGAAGGGAGTATTAGAGTTGAACACTATAGATGCCATTCTAGCTCAAAACAAGATACTGACCTAACAAATTAAAGCTCTCACACAACAGATGGCAAAGCTTCCTCAGCAGTTACATGCAGTACAAACCTTTACAGGAAATCAAAACTCACAGTCAAAATGTGATTTTTATGGAGGTGATCATCAAAATGGACATTGCCATGGAGAACAGCCTGATGAATCCATCTTGTACATGAACAATCAAGGTAAGTAGAATAATTTCAATAATAATGCTTTTTCTAACAATTTTTCACAGGGATGGAGGAATAATCAAAATGGTGGATGGAAACAAGAGGCTAGCACATCCAACAGGCAACAAACGTACCAACAGGGACCTTCTTTAATGGAGAAAACTTCCAGACTAGAGGACATGTTGGAAAAGTTTATGCAAGCTTCTCTAACAAATCAAAAGAACACTAAGGCATCCATCAGGAATTTGGAAATGCAGGTGGGACAACTAGCTCGCCAAATTGCTGAACAACAAAGACCTCACTATGGAGCTAACACTGAGCAGAATCCTGAAGAGCAATGCAAAGCTGTGGTGACATGCAGTGGAAAAATGGTAAGTAGTGAGTTAACTGAAAAAGAAGAAAAAAAGGAAGAAGAGATTTCAAAAGAAAAAGAGAGAGAAAAAGAAAAAGAAGAAAAAGAGAGTGAAGATGTAAATAGAAATAAAGAAAAAAAAGAGAGAAAAACAAAAATAGTGAAAGTGAAAAAGAAAAAGAAAAAGTTGATGACATTCCATAGTTAAAAAGTGTGCCTTATCCCAAAAATCCTTCAAAACATGATAAGGAAAGACAATTTGCTAGATTCATGGATATTTTTAAAAGGTTGCAGATTAATGTTCCATTTATAGAAGCCATGAAGAAAATGCCTACCTATGCAAAATTTATGAAGGATTTGCTGACAAAGAAAAAGAAATTTTTAGAAGAGACAGCTGAGCTTGAAGCTGGATGTAGTGCCATCATTCAAAAGGCACTACCTCAGAAGTTCAAAGATCCAGGGAGTTTTATAATTCCTATTACAATTGGAACCCTTCTAGTAGGAAAAGCCTTGCTGGATCTTGGAGCTAGTATCAACTTACCGCCACTATCCATGTTAAAAAGGATAGGAGACTTGGAGGTTAGGACAACAAGAATGACTCTCCAATTGGCTGACCGATCAATAAAATTTCCATATAGAGTGGTATAGGATGTCTTGGTGAAAGTAAACAAATTTGTGTTTCCTATGGATTTCGTGATCATGGATATAGAGGAAGATTCTGAAGTGCCTCTTATTTTAGGAAGACCATTTATGGAAACTGCAAAAGTTATCATAGATGTTGATGATGGGAAATTGAAAGTAAGAGTTCAAGATGAGGAGGTCAACTTTGATGTCTTTGATTTAATAAAACATCCTGTAGATAAGCAAAGCTGTTTCAAAATTAATATAGAAGATGATGTGGTTTTACAAGAAGCTACGAAAATGCAAAATGTGTGTTCCATTGAAAAAGCTTTAACATGGGCAGTTGAAGGACTTGATGAGAAAGAAGCAAAAGAAGTTAAGGAAATTCTCAGAAGTTTTGACAGAAGCAAGGAGGTATCAAAATAAGGAAGAACCTGCACAAAGCGTTGGTGAAAAACAAGTCATAAAAATTCAATAACTAGAATTAAAGGAACTACCTTCCCACTTAAAATATGCATTTCTAGATGATGAAGGTCAAAAGCCAGTTGTAATCACCAATAGCCTGCTAAAGGAAGAGGAGAATAAATTGATCCAAATTCTGGAGAGAAATGAAGGAGCAATTGGATGGAGATTGAACAACTTGAAAGGTATCAGTCCCTCTTATTGTATGCATAACATTTTCATGGAACAGGAGTACAAACCCATTGCATAACCTCAAAGAAGACTAAATCCAACCATGAAGAGGTTGTGAGAAAGGAAGTAATGAAGTTGTTGGAAGCTGGAATGATCTACCCTATTTTAGACTGTACTTGGGTAAGTCCAGTACAGGTTGTACCCAAGAAAGGTATTACAGTGGTGAAAAATGAAAATAATGAGTTGATCCCAACCAGAACTGTTACTGGGTGGAGGATGTGTATTGATTACAGGAAACTCGACCAAGCAACAAGGAACGATCATTTTCCACTACCTTTCATGGACTAGATGCTGGAGAGACTTGCAGGACAGGCTTACTATTGTTTTCTAGATAGTTATTGAGGTTGCAATCAGATAGCGGTGTCTCCAGAAGATCAAGAGAAAATATCCTTCACTTATCCTTTTGGTGTGTTTGCTTACAAAAAGATGCCTTTTAGACCGTGCAATGCTCCAGCCACCTTCCAAAGATGTATGCTGGAATCTTTGCTGATCTTGTGGAAAAGTATATTGAAGTCTTTATGGATGATTTTTTGGTGTTTGGAAAATTTAGACACTATCCTTCAAAGATGTGTGGAAACCAACCTAGTGCTAAACTAGGAGAAATGCCATTTCATTGTAACCAAAGGTATTGTATTGGGCCACACAATTTCAGGAAAAGGCATTGAGGTGGACCGGGTAAAAGTTGAAGTGATCGAGAAACTACCCCCACCAACCAATGTCAAAGGAGTCAGAAGCTTTCTAGGACATGCAGGGTTCTATAGAAGATTTATCAAAGATTTCTCCAAGATCGCCAAACCTTTGAGTAATCTATTGCAAAAAGATATCTCGTTTCAATTTGATAACGCATGTTTGTCTGCTTTTAAGTTAGTGAAAGAAAAGTTGATTACTGCTCCTATTATAATTGCTCCTAATTGGAAACTTAATTTTGAAATGATGTATGATGCGAGCAACTATGCAATAGGTGCAGTTCTTGGTCAAAGAAAATCTAAAATTTTTCATCCCATACACTACGCTAGTAAAGCTTTGAATGAAGCTCAAATTAATTATGCTACGACAGAGAAAGAATTATCAGCAGTCGTGTATGGTATGGAAAAATTTAGATCATATTTAATTAGTTCTCAAGTTCTTGTCTTTACAGACCATGAAGCCATTAAATATTTACTGAACAAATCTGAGTCTAAACCAAGACTAATCAGGTGGATTCTTCTTCTCCAAGAATTCGATTTGATTATTCGAGACAAGAAGGGAAATGAAAGCCATGTAGCAGATCATTTGTCAAGGCTGATTAATGATAAAGTCATAAAATTTTAACTTAAAGTTCAAGATAACTTCCTAGATAAAAAACTATTATTGATTTAGAACAGACCATGGTTCGTAGACAAGGCAAATTTCAAACCTGCATGAGTGCTTCCTGAAGATCTTACATGGCAGCAAAAGAAAAAGTTCTTGAAAGATGAAAAACAATTTGTATGGGATGATCCATACTTGTTTAAGCTTGGACCCAACAACATTCTGAGGAGATGTGTATCTGAGGAAGAAGCCAAGAACATCCTATGGCACTGTCATAGTTTACTTTATGGTGGACACTTTAATGGATAAAGTACAGCAAGCAAGATTCTTCAATCAGGTTTTGATTGGCCTACTTTGTTTAAAGATGCTAATGTTTTTGTGCAGCATTGTGATGCTTGTCAGAGAACAGGAAGCATATCAAGAAGAAGTGAAATGTCGTTGGCCATCATTCTAGAGGTGGAAGTATTTGATTGCTGGGGAATAGCTTTTGTTGGACCTTTACCTACTTCACTAACAAAAGAATATATTGTTGTAGCAGTAGACTATGTGTCAAAATGGGTGGAAGAAATGGCCTGTGCTAAGGCAGATGCCAAAAGTGTTATTGAATTCTTGAAAAGAAATATCTTTAGGAGGTTTGGCATGCCTCATGTGTTAATAAGTGATGAAGGATCCCACTTCTGTAATGCTCAACTCCAGAAATGTTTAGAACACTATAGAGTTAAACATAGAGTCACCTCTCCTTATCATCCTCAAGCTAATGGACAAGTAGAAGTCTCCAACAGAGAGATAAAGAAAATTTTGGAGAAAACCATGTCCCAGAGTAGAAAGGATTGGTCCTTAAAGTTAGATGATGCTTTATGGGCATACAGAACTACTTTCAAAGCACCAACAGGATTTTCACCTTTTCAGCTAGTGTATGGAAAGAACTGCCATCTTTCGGTAGAACTTGAACACAAGGCCTACTGGGCAATGAAGTTGCTCAACTTTAATGCACAAGCTTCTGGATAAGAAAGAAAAATTCAACTAGAGAAGCTGGGAGAATGGAGGTTAGAGGCTTATGAATCTTCAAGGATTTATAAGGAAAAGATGAAGTTCTATCATGATAAGAAAATTCTACATAAAAGTTTTTATCCAGGCTAATTTGTGTTGTTGTTCAATTCAAAATTAAAACTTTTTCCAGGGAAGTTAAAATCAAAATGGTCAGGACCCTTCGTTGTCAAAGAAGTCAAATCTCATGGAGCCATTGAATTACAAGATCCTCAATCTAAGAGAACATGGATAGTGAATGGACAAAGACTTAAGCCATATTTGGGAGGAGAAGTGGAGAAGCTCACCACTCTCATTCATCTGCATGAACCATAGGACAACTCTTCAGGCGTCAAGCTAATGACGTTAAACAAGCGCTTATTGGGAGGTAACCCAACATGTTTTCCTTTCAATAATATTTCAATTCATTTCAATTTATGTATGTTTTGTTTGTTTGATGTTTTTGATTTTGTTAAGGAACAATGTTCAGCACATCACGCTCAAGCGTGAGTTCTCACGCTCAAGCGAGGAACTTCAGTTTTGATTTTGTCTCAAATTCACTCAAGTGAATGATTTCAAGCTTGAGCGAGGAGGGAAAATAAAGCATCAGGTATATTCATGCTTAAGCGTGAGTCTTCATGCTTAAACATGAGTCTTCACGCTTAAGCGTGTAAAGGTAAGTTACATATTGTCCAATTCTCGCTTAAGTATAAGGATCAAGCTCAAGCGTGGTAAAACTCTGTCAAATCAAAATTTTAAATTCACCCCCGATCACGCTCAAGCGGGAGGAAATTAAGCATCAGTAGTGTTTCCACACTCAAGTGAAGCAAGGGAGGCTCAGGCGTAAGGAACTTTTAGAGCATCAAGGGTTGTCACGCTCAAGTGTGACAAAGGACGCTCAAGCGAGAAGAAAAATAAGCATCAGGGGGTGAACTCGCTTAAGCGAAGGTTTTTGAGCTTAAGCATGAAACTTTTGGCCTTTGGGAACACAATCACACTCAAGCGTAATGCTCCATGCTCAAACGCGGAAAAGAAAAAATTGCATAGGGGTGACGCGCCCAAGCGCAAGACTAAGCACGAGAGGAAGGGTGCATTCTGGTTCGTTCACGCTTAAGCGAGCAGTTTTTTAACTTCTCCGTCTGATACCATTAAATACGAGAATCAAAGCAATTACACCTATCACTCTCATTTTAACCATTTTGCATTTCATAACCCCATTCCATAAAAATTTCAACTTCTCACACCTTACCATTTCATTTTCTTAAAACATTCAAAATCATAACTGCACATTTCTCATTTTTCTTCTGCACTGTGTATTCTTCTTATCATCCGAAGCAAGGTAACTCTAAACCTTTCTCTTTATCTTATGTGTCTTGCATATGTTTTGTTGTGTTATGATGTAAAAAGCATGTTTAGGTCTTAATATGGAATCAAGTTTCTCTGTGTTGCTTGCTTATATGATAAAATGTTCTACTTCAGCTGGATTTGTTCATTTTATCTTGAATTGATTCATTATTTTATAGTGAACATTGTGAAAATTTTCTTATGTTTTAAGGGTGTACACCAACTATCTGATAAAAAGTCCAGAATGTGTTATACATGCTTGGTATTAATGGATTGAATTGTTATTGCCATGTCAAATAAAATCACTGTTGTTTTAATTAGTCACTGATATGCATGCTTGATGTGGAAATGGATGCATTGATTAAGAAGTCCCTAGGCTCACTGAAATTGTTAAAGACTTATTTTACCATTTGATATGATGATTGCTAAGTATATTTCAGATGGCCAGAACAAAACAAGTTGGACCTGCTTCCCCTACACCCACTTCTCCAGCAAGAAGTTCTAAAAGAAATAAAGGAAAGAGGCCACACACTAATGACCAGGACACTGCTCCTAAATTCAGAGACAAGGCCAGGATTAAGCGTTATGAGGATATCAAAAACTGGACCTACATCCCTGAGAGAAAGGTAGACCTAGCTCTTGGAGAATATGATGATTTCCTAATGGTAATCAGGAGAAGAACTTGCTCAAAATTTGCTACCCCTGGGATAAATATGACCCTAAAGTTGTTAGAGAGTTTTATGCCAACGCATGGCCTAAGGAGGGTGAAGGTGATCGAAGGACTTATGTGAGAGGCCATTGGCTTTCATATGGCAGAAATGAGATCAACACCTATCTAGGAAGCATTATGGAACTAGGGGAAGGAGAGTCCTGCGATTATGCTGCTATGAACAAAGGAATGAGTTCATTGAAACTCATGACATTGAAGCTGCAATATGCATACCAGGACACCATTTTTAGTTTGGCCAGGGAGAGAACCCATTACATATCCTGAGAAAGGATATGACCACCATCTCTCAAGTTTGGACATCCTTTTTGCTTGCTAACATAGCCCCTAATGCACACGTCAGGTGCTATTTGTTGTACTGCATTCTGTAAGATGATATCTCTATTGACCTGGCCCAAATTATTTTGGATTAAATCCATAAGTTCGTAAAGGTTGATCAGAAGATATCCTAGGATGGAAATAAGGTAAAAGGGAGTCTAGGATTCCCTACTTTTATCACTAATTTTTGTGCAGGACATGGAATTGAGGTACAGGATCTCAAACCTATCAGGCCTCCCATTGATAGGTGTTTTATTGAGTGCTACTGTAGTGTCCAGGCACCACCTACAGCTCCACTACCTGGCACAGATGCACCTTCCTCACCACCAGCAACTGCAACAGCACCTATCCCACCTCCTCTAAACACAAAATCGAAGATGATTCTTCAGGCCATATTCTAGCTCAAAATCTATCAAAATCATATCATGGCACAATAGAGTGCCAATCACAGAGGCCTCGTACACCTACACCATGGCCTGTATCACAACACTCTTGTAGGACAAGTCAACCCGTGGATGGACCCTGCTGAGTTTGCAGCTCACATGGCAAGGCCTGGGGATAGGCCTTTTCTACCAGGGAGGGATAAGACACCAGGACCACCCTTACAACCACCTCCAGCAAGAGAACCTGAGCTAGATAATTCAGAGTCAGAGGATGAGGCAGAGGATGATGAGTGAGGAATTGAATCATTGCCACTTTCAGATTAACACTTCATAATTTTTATCTTGGCTTATTGCGTTTCTTTTTGGACTACTTTTATTCTGGTTTCCTTTTGATTTTCTATTTAGATTTATTTTTATTTTTCTCTTTTATTTCCACCTTGCTACAGACAAATTTTTTTTGGTATTTCAGTTTGAATTATATGCTTAACGGATGAATTTGCATGATCTGTTTAATTGTTTGGATATGAATATACATGCAGCTGAATTGTTTTCCCAACTCGTAAGCAAGAAAGTAAAATGCATGCAAAATATTCATTAGGTTCTAGCAACAAATTCTAAGGCAGTAACATTGTTTGAAAGGACAATTGGCTGAATTAAGAACCAGGAAATGAAATGAATGAACTTTTGAATTGTTTTTTGCTTGAACCTCTTACTTTGAGAACATTGGAGTATGCCTTATAACCTAGTGAGAAGCGAGAAATTAAACACTAAGAACCTCATTAGAAGTTGTTAAGTTTGCATTGCCTAATTTTCTGATTAACCTTTTTCTAAAGAAATAAGCAAGGAAATGATCAAGGAATTCTTTTTGAAAACATATTTAGAGAAGAGCCAAAAAGATACCCTTAATAAAATATCACATTCTTTGGTAACCCATTTGAACCAAAAATTTTAAAAAAAACCCTAACCTAAGCATGAAAAATAAAGTCCTACCTTATCAGCATGGTTAATGTGAAAAGAGCATAGAATATTTTTTTTCCAATAAGGGTGATGCAAGAAATGGAGGTTCAAAAAGAAAATGCTAAAGAAAAGCAGCATGTTCTCCATCCAGAAATCTTTAAACAAAAGGAGAACTAGAAAAAGAAGATAAAGAATTCTGAAGTTTGAAAAGGAAGAAGCCTCATAAATTATGAAAATTTCATTACTTATACTCTTCTTTATGCATGCAATTTGAAATCCAAGAGAAACCAAGAAATCTTGTTAGCCCAGCCTCATTACAACCTTGATAAAAGATGTTTTGATCCTTGCTGTTCTTTTAATTTTGGTTTGATTAGAAATGACTGGCAATGTTAACTATACAGTTCTAATGATGAATGTGTGAAACAGACACCTAGTGAGAAACAATGAGAAGCTCCTTATTCTTACAGTATTAGGCTACTTGCTTTGTGAAAAAAATTAAATTATGCATCACATTTCAAATGAATGGGTATTAAGGATGCCATATGTCCAAAGAAGTATGTTGTCTTTTGATTTTGTTTATACTTAGAATCTAAGCATCATGGATATCTTCTTGTTTAAACTTTTATTTGTTTTTGCTTGAGGACAAGCAGAACTCTAGGTTGGGGAGAGTTTGATAAATGGAAATTAAGCATTGATTTCGTGATTCATTTTTACTAAAATTACTTAAGAATTAAAACAAATTGATAAAGGATAGAAGAGATTGAGCATGAATTCTTCAAGTAATGATAGATATGTTCCAAAAAGAGAAAACATTGTCAAAACTCTTGAAGAAATACAGAAAGTACTAGAAAATAATCAAGTCAGCATACTTGGTCTTGGTCATGAAGAAACATAAAGCTTGAACCATGCATTAGGCCCCTGCTACACTTGAGCGTAACACAAGGGGCGCTTGAGTGCAAGACAATCTGAAAGTCACACTTGAAGGCGCTTGAGGGAAAGAACATTAGCATCAGGCCCTTCCATGCTTAAGCGAGAGAAGGGGATGCTTGAGTGTGAATCAGTACATGCAAGAACATTAGCATTAGGCCCTTCCACACTTAAGCGTGAGAAGGGGACACTTGAGCGTGAACCAGTACATGCTTGGCGTAGCATTGGGCGTGACCTGTGCGCTTGGGCATGATCCTAGGCGTGATCAAGCGTGAGAACCAGAAGGCATCAGGTCTCCTCCCGTTTAAGCGTGGAAATTCTAAGCTCAAGCGCAGTCACACTTAAGCAAGAATATCTCATGCTTGAGCGTGATCGAAGAAGCATGGGCACTGAATTTTCTATTGACCAATGGTGCGATCCCAACTCATCCACTTTTGCATGTTTCTGACCACTCCTGCAATACCACTCAACAAGTTGGGGTTACACTTAAGCGTGACAAAGGGAAGCTTAAGCGTGACTTCTCTATAAATAGAGCAGAAGAAAAGAGAAACTTATCAATTCATTCAGTTTTTATTCATTCCTCAATCATTCATTCAGCTTCACTTTTCTCTCTTGTATTCTTTTCTTTCCGATATTTTGGAGTGAAAATGCAAGGCATGAGTAGCTAATTCCTTTATTGGGATTGGTTGTAATCCATTCAAACCCCAAGTAATGTTGCTGTAAGTTTTTCATATATATAATAAGATTTGATAGTTTTTGTATTTCATTACGCATTTAATGCTTGAAAGTACTTGGTCATTATTTTCTTGTCTTTGGTTTTCTTAAGTATGTTGGGAAATAACTTTTGAGAGTAGATCTGAATGAAATTCTTGTTGTAAGTAGATGACCAGGGATGGTATCTAATGCAATGAACGTCTAAAAAAATGATCATTAATGCTAGAATGATTTTAAGGTGACTGAGGGATCAACTGGTTGAAATCATTCTTATGAATTTTGTAGAGGAGGGATTGATGCAAATGACTTTGATTGTGACGTAAAAACTATCACTTCAAGTTATATACATGCAAACTTACATAGCTTACGTAAGGTGAGATGTGATGAAAAACCAATCCCAGTTTTCCAAATCTAATTTTTACCAAAACTTATTACTGTTGTTCTTTACATTTATTACTTTCTGTTAAACCTTTAAATCAGTATCCTTTATAACAAACCAAAACAAACTTCTTGTCAAATCAAGTCAAAATCTAAGATCTTCAAGCTAACACCTCCTCAGCGGAATGATAACCCCTTTTTACTACAACTCTAGTGTTTAAACTTGGCACTAATCTTCAATTGAATTCATATTATACATACTTGATTCTTTTATTGAAAACTTCCTTTTCAACAACCTTCTGTGCAAGATCTAATAACATTAATCAAGTTAAAACCATACCAGGTCCCAAGGCATGGCATTATTCGATAATGAATTTTGGAGCATCAGGGAGTGATCCACGGCTAGGGGAAATTCCCATGGCCAGTGGATCACACTGTTTAAGAAATTGCTTAATTTGGGTCATGGAACCAGAGAGTTCCACGACTTACGGGAATTTCACACGGCCAATGGTTTTTCCTGTTTTGAAAATTTTGAAATCCTGGGCATTAGGGCAATGAGTTCCACGGCCAGGGGAAATGCTAGAGTGGTTTTTCGCGTGTTTTCTTGCCATGGCCTTGCACCTTTTGGTTCCCTATGCCTAGTACTTCAATCCTTCATCCATGATTACTTGTTGTACACCTCTTTGACATGTTTTCACTAAACTTTAGCAATCAATTTAGGTTTTCATGAATCTCTTTTCATATACACTTATACTCGAATTAACTTACATGTTTCACAAACACTTGAATGGTGATTATGCAATCGATTATCCAAAGATGAAATTTGTTTAAATTGCATACCTTCTCATATCTTCATGTATGAGATAGGTTTTTAGAAAGGCCTGGGATTAATTCTTGAAGTTTTTAATTGTGGTGTTGTTCTTTTGACAATCGTTTAAATTGTGAAAAGTTTATCCTAATTTTTAATATCTAATTAATAATATCTTTAATATTATTTACCAGATTAAGGGCGCCACAATTCAAGTGAGTTTGAAGAAGAGACAGAGTCTGCTCAGATCTATCTCATGGGTGATGTTGAATAAGACTCAAGCCAATTCAAGCTACTCAGATTCTGAGGAAGTAAGTTATTCTAAACTAAAAGAGAAATACAATATTTTGCTTAATGATTTCTCAAAATTATTGAAAAACTTCAAGAATTTGAAATGAAAGCAAGTTGATATGGCTATTGAGTATGAAAACCAAATTTCAAAAATAAAACAAGAAAGTTTTGATAAACATACTCAGAATAAGATGGAAGTGAGAGAAAGATTGCATTTTAAGGAATTGTACAGACTTAAGAAAGAAAATGATTGTTTAAAAATAAGTTAAACGATGCTAAAGTCTACTGTAACTCCTAGACTCAAGAGATCAACCAGCTTTAGAAACAAGTGAGTTCACTCACTTTATACCTAGACAGGTTTGTTAATGGGACTGAAAATTTGAACAAGCTTTTAGGAAAACATCGTAAAGGCCATGACAGACCTGGTCTGGGTTATGTTGAGAAAGTTGATCTCAAGTAGTCTTCCTCTCCTCTATCTGTTCCAAAGAAACAGAAGCATGTAAAATGTAATTACTACAAAAGGCATGGTCATGTAATTAATGATTGTGAGAAAAGAAAGAAAAGAAATGTTAAGATTTCTAACCATGTAGGACTGAAAAGATCTTGGTACCAAAATCATTGATCATTCTTATTGCAGATATGCTTAAAGACAAAGACAAAGCATTAGCACTGGTATCTGGACAGTGGATGCTCACATCATATGAATGGAAGAAGATGTCTATTCCTAGACCTAGAGTGGTTTAAAGGAGGAACAATTACCTTTGGGGGAAACTAGACAAAGAACGTAGTTGGTACTGGTAAAGTTGGTAAAGTTCCCTCCCCTATTATTGAAAATGTTTTTCTTGTTGAAAGTCTGAGACATAACCGGCTTAGCATAAGCCAATCTTGTGACAGTGGATACAAGGTCTCATTTGATAAAGAAAAGTGTACTTTTATTATTCATGATAGAACCATACTCTTTTCAACAAACAGACACAATAACCTGTACAAGGTTATTTTGAGTGAACTGAATGATCAGAATGTAACATGTCTGTTTTCAAACTCGAAAGAGAGATGGATCTGGCACAAAAAGCTTGAGCATGCAAGTCTAAAGCATAAAACTTTACAGAAAAGACTTAGTTAAGGGACTGCCAAAAATCTCTTTTAACAGTTCCTTGCCTTGTGAAGCATGCCAAAATGAGAAACAACATAAAACCTCTTTTGAAAACAAAAATGTTGTTTATACTGCCAGACCATTAGAACTATTACATTTAGATTTATTTGGTCCATCTTAGATACAAAATCTGGCAAGAAAGAAATGTGGATTTTTCATTATTGATCATTACATTAGAATGACATGGGTATACTTCCTAACACACAAGGACGAGTTTGTGAAAGTATTCAAGATTTTCTACAAGAAAATCCAGAAAGAGAAAGGGTTGTGTATTGGTACAATAAGAAGTAATTATGACAGAGAATTCGAAAATGAAGCTTTTAAAAAATTCTACAATGAATCTGGCATAACTCATAGTTTTTCTCCTTCAAGAACACATCTAGAGAATATTGTTGTGAAAAGGAAAAATAGATCTTTACAAGAAATGGCTTGAATAATGCTTTGTGAAAATAATCTTCCAAAATATTTTTGGGCAAGGGCTGTGAGTATTTCTTGTTATCCAAAATAGGATCCTTATCAGACTAATACTAAACAAGACACCTAATGAATTGTGGAAGGGAAGGAGACCCAACATTTCATATTTCTATCCCTTTGAATACACATGTTATATTCTCAAAATAAGGGATCAACATGGAAAATTTGATCCTAAGTGTGATAAAAGGATATTCATGGGGTACTCAACCACCTTAAAATCTTACAGAGTCTTTAATACAAGGACTTATACCATTAAGGAATTAATGCATGTATGATTTGATGATGTTCAAAAGACTGACAAGAAACTAGCAAATCTATATATTGATAATGTAGGGATTAAACAACAAGATTCTGATCTAGTGGAGCAAGAACCTGTTGAAAATGCACACAAAGAATTTGAACAACAATCATCCATGTCTGAACCTAAGAAGCCTAAAGAGTAGAAGTTCAAGGCCTATCATCCTTCAAACCTTATCATTCGAGATCAAGCTACTAGAATAAGGACCAGACCAAAACTACTCAATTAGTCTTCCATTGCTCTAGTCTTAGAATTAGAACATAAGTCTATGGCAGAAGCATTAAAAGATACAGACTGGATCACAACTATGCAAATAGAGCTAAACCAGTTTAAGAGGAATAAATTCTGGACCCTTTTCCCCAGGCCCAAGAACAAAGACATAATTGGAAATAAGTGGGTCTTTAGGAACAAGCTTGATGAAGATGGGAGAGATGTTAGAAACAAAGCCAGACTTATAGCACAGGGCTACAATTAGCAAGAACGTATAGATTTCACTAAAACCTTTGCACCTGTAGCCAGACTTGAGGCTATAAGGATTCTTCTTGCTTTTGCCGCTTATAAAGGTATAAAATTATGTCAGATGGATGTTAAAAGAACTTTTCTAAATGGTTACATTAAAGAGGAAGTCTTTGTGAAACAACCTTTAGGACATGAAGACAAATCTTTTCCAAACCATGTTTTCAAACTCAATAAAGCACTATATGGTCTGAAACAAGCCCTTAGAGCTTGGTGCGATAGACTCAGTACCTTTTTGATCTCAAAGGGATTTACTAGAGGCAAGGTTGACACCGCTTTATTTAGAAAAAAAAGCTTTAACAGACACTTTATAATTTTGCAAATCTATATGGATGATGTCATTTTTTATGTTACTAATGAAAGTCTATGTAAACATTTTTCAAAAATGATGCAGGCTAAATTTGAGATGAGTATGATGGGAGAACTCAAATTCTTCCTACTTCTGCAAATTAAATAAACTAATGATGATATTTTTATTCATCAGTAGAAGTACACCAAGGAGTTACTCAAAAACTTTAAAATGGCTGATGCTAAGCCAATGAGTACTCCTATGCATCCAAGTTGCATAATTGGCAAAGATGAGTCTAGTACATTAGTGAATCAGACTCTATATGGAGGAATGATTGGTTTACTTTGTAACATCCCAAAATTTATAAAATTGATTAATTGAGAGGAATAAATAGTAAATAATATATATGAATTGATTCATATCCCAAAAATTTAGAAATAATTAAATTGGGATTTATTATGGGTAGTCATAAATTATTGAGGCTTAATATGCTAAAATTGTACCTGATTAAAATATGGGTGTCGAACCAAGTATCTCCGATTGAGGTACTATTAGTTAGGGCTGTTAAGAATATTATTGTGAATCTGAATATATCTTTAGAGTAATTTTTGGATAAAGTATTGAGCCCAGATGGAGATCCTATTTGTTATAAAATGGTAAAGTTTTAATGAAGAGGTGAAAATTAAAACAAAAATCTTTCTTTCCCTCTAATGTTTCACATTGGCTTCTTTTTTCCAAAGGTAAATACTCACTCTCTTCTCATGTCCTCTTCACTCTCGACTCTTCTCCAATCTTCTTCCTCTAAAACCTAACCAAAGTGGTGTGTCCATCCTCCCTCTCCATTTTCATTTCTTCATTGAGCTTGAAGGAGATGATGTTGGCTTGAAGCTCTCCTTATTCTCTCTTAATTTTTGTGCTCTCATTCTACCTCTCTCGCAACTCACTCTTTTCTTGGCCTGAGTTATGTTCCTTACCATTCTTAGTGAGTTTATGCCCTAGGTTTTGGATAATTATTATTGGGTGAGTGGTTGAATGCATGTGGGTTGTTTGAGATAGTCATTAATATGGAAACATTAAGGTGGGGTGTATTAAATGCAAGCTTTTATATTCATTAATGATGGTACACAAAAATATGATGATTAATGATGGGAGATGATAATTATTTATAATGATTATTAGGTTTTTAGTGAAAACCCTAACTCTATAAATTGGTGAAAACATTAAATGTTGGTTTGAGAATGGATTTTAAGGGGAAATCTATGATATTGAGGGTATAGGTGTTATTAAATATGTTGGGAGAATATTTATTATTGATGAGAGATGATATTAAAGATTGTGAATAGCCATAAGTGGTGGTTGATGACCATTGGTGTATAAACCCATTAATGGGTAAGGCTATAAATGAATAAAAATTAACTTCAACACCAAACCCATGGTGGTTGTGGTGAAATAAATGAAAAGGGAAATAGTTTGATAATAATAATGTTATAAACACTAAGTCTTTAATTGAGAATATGTAAATCTTGGTGGGTAAATAGAAAGTAATTGTATAGTATATTGTGTGGTGTAGGATCTATTTTGAACGACGAGGCGGGACCGTCGAATCGCTCGGATTACTTCTCTTGAGGTAGGAGACGAGTTTATATTCTAAATGCATGAAGTTGAATATTGATTGATTATTGTATGTGATATTGCACATGTTTGCCTTGCCTTTGTTGTATTGATGAATTATGATGTTGAGTATTGCAATGTTATATGCTTGGCAAATGTGTGATATGCATTTGGAATATTAGTTGTATGCTTTTTGGTGATTGATAATTATTATGATATATTCAGACAAATGATGTGCTCTATGTTGTTGAGAGCATATGTGTATTCACTATAAATATTGACTAATAAATGTTGATGGTGAACAAAGATGAATGTTGTTGTTGAGCATACCCTTAAACAATTGATGATTGTTATTATTGATAATTATTGGTGCCATTGTGGTTGATACAAGTATGAACTTGTATGTGTGATTGAATTACAATGGCAAAATATTGTGAATACCACACTAAAATATGAAACAATGGTAATAATCAATAAGATAAAAATCTACTAAGAATTTTCTGGTGATGTTGAGTGGCATGATAGGATGCATAGTGTGAGAATACATATGATTTGCATTTGCATTGCATTCATGGCATATTGCATAGCTGTCGGTAAGGGAATGTTAAGGGTACCTCCAGTTGGCCTAGTAGGAGGGCAGCTCTATGAACGAGCATTATTGTTGTTACCCTAGTCACTCAGTGGTGCAGTCACAAAGCTGCCCATGCTTAGCTACAGAGAGCTGCATATGGTTGACCCTCTAGGAAGGGGGGTCTTTGAGTAGCAGGTGTCCCTAGTGGTCTTGTGGATCACAACTGCCATGGTATGATTCATGGTTGGTAAATCCTGCACCTTACTTGGTGTGTAACTCTCAGAGGATTTATTTTCTTTTGGCAAGCGCACCAATCATTAAATTTGTAATATATTTGCTCATTCCCACAGGGATTATGGTAATTACCACAATCTTAGACTAGTACAAGCTGAACCAATGCAAGCAGATGCAATTCATTCTATTTTTGTTGTTTTATACTTTCTATGTTTTTGTATTTTCAGAAGTAGTACAAAATATGAAATGTGATTAATGGAAGATAGGTTAGGATTACTTCAGCTTACAACTTCATCAAGGAACATGCAATCGAGGTTCAATTAAGCTTCAGATGCAAGAGGACAATTCACAGATGGTTAATCCCTAATCCCTTAGGTTACTAACACTAATTCCTAAGCATTAAACCCTAATCCCTTAGGTGTTCAATTACAGAGAAATCTAATGTGAAATTGGGGGTTGAACCCTAACTATTCACCTAATTACTAGGCCTAAATTAATTAGGAAGCCAGAAGTTACCTAAGCCTCAACCATGATTCCTCACTGGTGAGATTCTTCATTTGGATCTGGATTTGTCAATCCAGCAAAGTAGATCCACTTCTTAGCTTGTTCTCCTCTTGTTTCAAAAGATAATTTCCTGAATACAGCTTCAAGATTCCATCGAAAGCTTCAGCAATCCCAAGCCTAGGGGTTTAGAAACCCATGGAGATGGATTCTGACGAAGGAATATGAAGAGACATGGACGAGAGAATGTAGAGAGAGAAAATAATTAGAGAGAGATTGAAAATGAGAAAATAAATCGTATTATTGTTTCTGTATGTTCTCTCTTCTCTACTACTTCCCTTTACAGTGTATGTATAAATATATGAATAGGCATCTAACTAACTAACTAACTTCATTAATTACAAAGGAAACTTAATTAATAATTAAACTAACTAATCTAAATACATAATTACAAATAGATAATTAATTACAACTCAATACTTAAGTTACTAATGTACAACAACAAAACAAGAATAACAACAGTGCAGCACTTTATTTGGAGGGAAAAATAACAAACTGGGCAACAGAATCACGCTTGAGCGTGATGGACTCACGCTTGAGCGTGCTCGTTTTATTCACTGCACTATGTCTTCACGCTTGAGCGTGAATAGGGAAGCTTGGGCGTGATCGCATGTTGTGTCTTCCTATCTTTGTACGTAACTTGCATGGTTCTCAAGCTTAAGCGTGAAGCTTTCAAGCTTGAGCATGTAGAATATCTTATTGCACCTGCACATGCAAACAAATAAATGCCTAGCGTATGTATGTTGGCTGTCCAGCATATGTACGCTGGGTTAGTGAATTTATAAATAAAAAAAATTTCCTTAACTAATTATTATTTTTAATCATTTTCTTACATAAATTAAACACTTTTGAAATAAATAAATAAAATAAGAATTATTGACAATTTATTAAATAATAGTGCCAAACTAAACAATATTTAATGGATTAAGTTAAATTAAAGGTGAAATAATTAAGTCTTTTCAAGACTTATCAGGAGGGGGGTTCTTTGAGTAGCAGGTGTCCCCGGTGGTCTTGTGGATCACAACTGCCATGGTATGATTCATGGTTGGCCCGCAACACCATATGTTGTTTATGTTGTTACCGCGGTCATGGTAAGAATGACCGGTGTTACAAGATGGGCGATGTGGTTTGGTACCAGTTAAATATGATGTTATGCATGCAAACAATGAGATAAGTGTACATATTTTACTACTGCAGTAGGGGCATGATTATATATCTATTCTTGAACCCACAAATTAGTGTTTATATTCCCACAGTCGGATCCATGATTGATATTAATTCCGGTGTGCATATGCATTAGTCTAAGAGCATTTACATATATCATGGAGATATACCAAAAGAGGATGAGATATAATGATGGTTGAAATGGGTGAAAGACAACCTAAAGGTAACAAGTAAAATATGAATACAAAGAAAATACCTTGTGTATGGATGATGATATTTGTGTTAGCCCAATGACGGTGAAGCGAAATGATGTATATATGTATACACTTCGTTACGAGTTTGAGTGATGAATATGATATATGGGTATGTTGTTGAAATGATAAAATTATGATGATAATTGATGATTTAAATCAAAGTATACATAATGTTGATATGCATATACACATAATCACAAATGTATTCACACTCGTCACTTGAAATATATAACTCACTCTCCCATGTTGTCTCTTTTTAACATTGTGATACAGGATATGCATGGGGTGAGATACATCTTGTTTTGGAACAAAATGTTTTGGTGGAGAAGGTAAAATAATTATATAGGAATACCTTGGCTAGCAATCATTTTGTAAAGCATATGATATTTATGAATGCTTATTTTGTATATGAATATTGAATGATTATGAATGTACATTATTGGTGGGTCATGTGTGAAAATTAAGCCTCATTGTTGGAAGCCTAATTTTTGGTTATGACCTCAATATTGATGAATGGCTATTGTAGTACAGTGGTTCTATGCCACATTGATGAATGAATGATGTTATCGGCGGATCTTGACATATAATAATGCATAATGTATGATGTATAAGCATGTAGGATGTTGAAATGTATGTGTAATAGGAAGTGGATAGGTCATATTTTCATTTAAGGGATAAGACTTCATGTAAAGGTCACCTACAACCCATAAATTATGTATGAAACTTGTTGGCATGCTTGGTTTATCTAAAAAGGGCTATAGATTGATTAAATATAGTTAAAAAGAAATGGTTTTGAGTGAATTTCATGCATAAATGAGGAACTGGATAAGCCATATAGCATTCTGTGATGTTTGGATACAACGGGATGGCTCTATTTGTGTGATTTGGAATGGACCAAATTCATTGAGAATTGAAGTATGAGTTGATGTTTAAGGCCTAGGATGGTCAATTTTGCATTTTGAACATAAGTCATTCAATTTTTGGAATTTTTGAGTATGACTGGTGGCCACGCGTCATCAATGATGTATTTTAGGTGATGTAAAAGTTTGGCGGTGTTTGGAGATCATTTAGAGAAACTATGGCATGTAGAAGTTGGTTGGAATACCAAATTCTGCATAATTTTTGCATTCTGGCATGGCGTAATCGATTAACTTAATCGATTAGGGTCATTCTAGAATGTGGAAATTAGTTAATTGGTCGGCGTAATCGATTAGCTTAATCGATTATGAACATTCTGTTTTAGGCGTAATCAATTAAGATAATCGATTACGGACATTCTGGATAGTGGTAATTGTTTAGCTGTCAGCGTAATCGATTAGCACCCTTGTAACAGATTAGCTTAATTAATTAAATTAGTTCTGAGATTGCATTTTTACCACCTTTGGGTACTTACCTTGTACTTCAATCCTTCACCCTTGAATACTTATTGTACACCTCTTTAACATGTTTTCCTTAATCAAAGGCATACATTTCCAATTACCTTAATGAATATCTTGTGTCTTGTTATACCATTTCTCATATCTTCATATATGGGAAGTGTGACTAATCGATGATCCACGGCGATGTTAAATCTTTTTCTTTTAATTCGTGGTGTCTCTTAGGCAAGGTGATGAACTTTAAAACGTGAAAAATCTATCCTCATACTTATTATGTCATATCTATTATATTTATTTATATAAGTCTGAGGGGCGCCACACACTTTTGTAGTTAACATCCAATAGACTAGATATAATGTTTAGTGTGTATATGTGTGCAAGATATTATGATACAAATTTTATAGGAGATAAAGTGGATAGAAAAATACAAGTGGAGGATTCCACTTTCTAGGTAAAAGTCTAATCTCCTGAGGAAGCAAAAAGTAGAACTCAATTGTACTTTCAACAGTAGAGGGCGAGTACATGTCTACGGCAAGTTGTTGCTCTCAACTTCTTTGGATGAAGTATTAGCTTTAAAACTACTTCATCAAGGAACAAGAGATCCCAGTGTTCTATGATAACACAAGTCTGATCAACTTGTCCAAGAATCTTATTCAGCATTCCAAAGCCAAGCACATTAAGGTGAAATACCATTTCATCAAAGATTATATGTAAAAGAGAGTTCTTGATATAAAGTTTATGGACACAGACCACCAATAGGCAGACATCTTCACAAAGCCTTTGACTGAGGCCAGGTTTACGTTTATTAAGCACAATTTAAATTTGAGAAATATTGCTTGAATTTGTCTGCCTTATGCATAAGCATGTTAAATGCTTTTATTTATTTTAAAAGTCTATGAACATGCATGATAAGTCTACTTCTAGGTACATATGTGTTTATATTGCATGACTTACCTATAAGAGTCTACTCTTCTTAACGCTGAGAGGTTAAACCAACTGGAACTGTTTTTAAATTGAACAGTTGTAGGTTTTCATAAAACTGTATTTGAACCATTTTTCTCTTTCCTCTCTCTGTAACAATTATTGCTTTTTAAATATATGTCTTTTCAAATCATTTCCCTATCTGCAACCTTTCTTGTTTTCCCTCTCTCTTTGCTTTCTCTTTATTTTGTGAAAAATCCCGAAATTTGTTTCTCCCAAAACCCTAAAATCCTTTCATCTTCTTCAACCTTAAACCTTCTCAAATGGCTGTTGATTTCGGTGTTGCTAACATTGTGGGGTCTGTATACTTCCACCCTATGCAACATAATATGGATGGAAAAGACATCACTAATGTGAATGTGCACCAGGAGGAACAGTGTACAGGAGGATTTTGAAGTCACAGAAGTCTCTGCCTTCAATGAGGTTTTGTATGGAAAAACCTATCCAGCTAAAATGACTTCAGGGTGTTTGCTGCCTAAGGTGAAGATGTTTCACCTTTTGATGAAATATGTCTTTTTCCCAAGGAAAAGTGCAAAAGACACGGTGTCAAAGTTGGATCTTTTCTGCATGTACCACATGATGATGAAGGAAAAAGTAAGTCTAGCCAACATCATAATGACTTACTTTATCTCTTCTTGGGGAAGAAGTAGAAGAAGATCCCATATCTCCCCTCTTGGATTAGGCCTTTGAAAGGTCTGTTGAGAAGCCTGTTGCAAAGAAGAAGCCTGCTCAAGTCCCTGAAGTGGTAAAGCCTGCTTCTAAGAGGAACCCTGTTCAAGAACCAATTATGGTGAACCCTGCAATCAAGAAGGAAAAGACTGCAAGAAAAGCAAAAGTTAAGCATGAGAAGCCTATTTCTCCAATCAAGGAAAAACCTCAACATGATTCTCCCTCTCCAGCAAAGAACTCAGTACTAGACCCCATGGATACTAAATTTCCCACCAAGTCACCGAACCTAGATGATCAAGTCCCTATTGGTCACTGGATGAAACAATAAGCAACACCTCCTCCTCCACCTTTTCCCCCCACAAAGCTAAACATATTGTGGCTATAGAAAAGCCTAATTATAAAAAGCCTTCCTATGAAAGAATCAAGGTTTTCATGAAGTCTTTTCATGAAGATGTATCCATCTATCAAGGTCACTAGTTGGACTGGTGAAGATTGGTACAATGAGTACTACAATTAGTGAGACGCCCTAAAAATGAGGGTAAATTTTTCGTTATTTTAAGGTAATTAAAGAATAGAAGAAACCGCGAGATAAGTCTTTAATAAGTAACCCCGGATCATTTTAAATAACCTATCCCATATATGAAGATATGAGAAGTTGAATAAATTTAATCAAGAGTCTTCCATGGACAATCGATCATAGGATCATCAACAAGGGATAACGGAAAGCGTAATCTATTTGAGAGTTATGGAAAAGAATGAAAAGGGATTAAAGGGACATGAATTAATGATTTAGAAGTGGTAAATAAAGTCACACAAGGATATATAATTGTGTCATGGCTAAATGGAAGCTTGCATGAATCGATTCAAACGTTCCTGGAACTTATGAATAGTGATTCCAGTGAGCTTTGAATCAATTCATGCGGGGGCTTGAATCAATTCAAGTTGTTCTGAAATTAGGAAAATGAAAATAATGTGTCTTGAATCGATTCATGCACTGTTGTGAATCGATTCATGACAGCATAGAGGCCATTTTATGTAGAAAAAGTCTCATTTTTGGACTTTTAACCCCCCTAACTTTTTCATATGAGTTCCAATGCCTACCGAATTTTGACACCAACTTAAATACATTATTTGTGACGTGTGGCAACCAGCCACACTTAAAAATTCTCGAAAAACATCGGAGTTATGCATATAAATGTGTTTCACTCGTTTTGAGGCATTTTTGTGCAATTCAAGGACCTATTCTCAATGGAATTGGCCCATTCCAATTTCTACAAGTCACGAATCATGGATTTAAGCTATTGGAATCATTACATATCATCAAAACCACTTAAAACACAATTTGACCCTATTAGTTCCTCAAATAGGCATAAACATCAACACACAACATCACATATTTTCTATAAAACATTGTAATTCATGAATAAATATCATCCATTCATCACTTGGGCAATAATTTCAGCCCCATAACTAACATCATATATTGTCTAGGTCATAATCAAAAATTAGCCACACATATAGGGTCCAATTTTCACCTATGACCTCCAAAATAAATATACCCCAATCCAAATACATATTAAGCATACACCATTCATCATATGCTATACAAAATAAATATTCACCGACCAAGGCACTTCCGATACACTAATTTACCTTCACCCTCAAAATGCACAATTCCAAAAGATATAATCTTACTTCCATGAGTGTCCTACATCACAAGGCTAAAAATAGACAACATGGGAGAGTGAGTTATACATTCCAAAGGATGAATATGAATACAATGTGATTGTGTGCATATGCATTTAACATCATGTATACTTTGCATCAACATATCATTCATCATCATAATTATCAACATCTCACCAATCATACACATAACTCAATCATCCTTATGGGTTATAACAAAGTATATATGCATACACACAATTGAACCCCTCATCATATTGGGCTATTAAACATAAAATCACTATACACCATATATGTATTTGTATTCATATCTTTTATGTTGTCTTTAGGTATTTTCTCACTCAATCACAACCATCATCATTTCTCATCACCTTTGACATACCTCCTTGCTATATGCAAATGCTCTTAAGCTAATGCATATGCACAATAGAGTAATATCAATTGCGAATCTGACTGTGGGAATAATCAGTAAATTATGGGTCAAGTATGATCATATAACCATACCCCTACTGTAGTAGAAAAATGTGTACACATATATCATCAAATTGCATGCATATCATTATGTTTTACTGGTACCAAACCGCATCGCCCATCTTGCAACACCTAGCCATTTACAACATGAACGCGGTAAACACCATAATCAATTAAAAGGTGTTGCGGGCCGGCCATTATTCATACCATGGCGGCTGTGATCCATAGGACCACCGGGAACACTTGCTCATCAAAGAGCCACCCCCACAGGGTCGGCCATATGCAGCTCCCCGTAGCTATGCATGGGCGGCTTCGTGACTCACATTCTGAGTCATAGGGGAAAATAAGAATACTCATGCACTGAGTCACCCTCCCACTGGGCAGGCCAAGGGAATCCCCTAAAATTCCAACACCGGCGGCTATGTAGTATGCCATGGATGCAATGCAAATGTAAATCATAATGCATTCTCATAACTATGCATCCTAATTATGCCACTCACCAATCAACATCTCCATCATTTCCACCAAACGTTTCTTAGTGGATTTTATTATCATTGGTTGTTACCATTGTTCAAGTTTTAGTGTGGCATTTTCAACAATTCCTCATTGTCACAATGGCATCAAATCATCAATTTCAATCATCAATATTTCATCATCATAAAGGCATGCTAATCATCCATTTTTATTGTCATTTATCATTAATAATGACCATTCCATATCCATGGTGAACATAACACAATCACATCATCATTAAGGCATTACAATAGCCAAACAATTCAACATCACCATTTAGCATACCATAAACATTCCAAATGCATATTACATGTTGCCAAGCATATTCATCATCATCATCATCATGTTTAACAACCACAAATCATCATTACCACTTAAACAAGTTAAACATGCATATTGTCATATATGACAATCAAACACTACTTAATTCATGCATTTAGAATATAAATATCTTCTTCTACCTCAAGAGAAGAGTTTCGAGCGATACGAAGTTCCCGTCTCATCGTTCGGAATCGGTCCTACATTTCACAAGACACCATATCATTATATTCTACTCAAGATCACCAGGATTCACATATTCTAAACTAATACTTGGTGATTACAACATTATCATTATCAAGCCATTTTCTATTTTATTAATCTCACCACAAACACCATGGGTTTGGTGTTCATATTTATTACCATGCATTTATAGCCATACCCATCAATGTGTTGATATATCAATGGCCACTAATCATCATCAATAACCATCTACCTTTATTAATGCTATCCACCATCATCAATAACTACTCTCTTAACACGTTTACTCATACCCATTATTCAAATATCATTTATTCCCTCATTAAATCACTTTCCAACTAACATTAATCATTTTCCCTAATTTTCACAGGTTAGGGTTTCTCTAAAAATCCTACAACATCATGAATGCATATCATCTTCTACCATTCCAAGCATCAATTTTCATGTACCCCATTAATAGTCCATCAAGCTTTCATTTAAAACCACCCTACCTTAGGGTTTCCATATTAATGGCTTCTCTTAATAACCCATATACATAAATGCTCACTCAAACATCAAAACCCCAAAACCTAGGGCTCATGCTCTTGAAAAATGACAAAGAGCTTACCTCAAGAGAAGAAATGAGAGAGTTTTCAAGAGAAGGAAAGAGCCACACAAAAATGAGAGAAGAGGGAGAAAAGACTTCAAGCTTCAAGCTTCAATAAAATGAAAATGGTGGGAGGAGATGGGTTCAACACTTTCCTTAGGGTTTGGAAGAAGAATGTGAAGAGGAAATGAAGAAGAAGAAGAAGAAAGCAAATGTGTTTTGCCAAAGAAGTAGAGAGCCAATATGAAAAGAGAAGGGAAAGGAGAAGGTTTTATGTTTAATTTCATTCCCTTCATTAAACTCTACCATTTTATAACATACAGGGTCTCTGTTCAGGCTCAATACGTTATCTAAAAATTATTCCGAATATATATCCAGACTCCCAATAATATTCTTAACAACCCTGACCAATAGCACCTCAATCGGAGATACTTGGTCCGACACCGATATTTTAATCGGGTATATTTTTAACTCATAAAGTCTCAATAAATTATGAATAATCCACAAAAATCTTAATTTAATTATTTCCAATAAATTAGGACATTAATTAACTCACATATAATTATTCAATATATATTCCTCTTATTTAATCATTTATTTCAAAATTTGGGATGTTACAATCCACCCACCTAAAAGAAATTTCATCCTCGAAATTTTAATGTACCAGATTCAAATACATTCGGATAACGCTCCCAAGTATCATCTTCACGTTCCCACATGAATGTCTCCATATTACCATGTTTCCAGGCCACCTTCATAAAAGGTACCAATTTGTTCCTTAACCTCTTCACGGAATGCTCAACGATATGAACAGAAACAGGAGGAATGGACAAGTCATCCTGCACATCAACATCATCAACAGGGATCACGTGCAAGGGATCATGAACATACTTCCTCAACTGTGACGCATGGAACATATTATGTAAATTTGCAAGATGTAGAGGAAGTGCAATCTGATAAGCAACATCACCGATTCGCTTAAGAATCTCATACAGTCCAGTAAACTTAGGACTTAATTTTATGCTCTTCAAGGCTCTACCAATACCTTTATTACATGAGACTCTCAAGAATACATGATCACCAACTTGAAACTCAAGTGGTTTATGTCTCTTATCATAATAACTCTTCTGTCTGTCTTGAACAACCTTCATATTCTCTTGTATCTTTCTAATCTGTTCAGTAGTCTCCTAAACAATCTCCGGCCCTAAGGCTAAATTCTCACCAGTTTCCAACTAACATAGAGGCGTTCTACATTTTCTGCCATGAAGTGCCTCATAAGGAGCCATACAGATACTACTGTGGTAACTATTATTGTACGTGGATTCGATCAATAAAAGAAATCTCTCCCAACATCCACTATACTCCAGAACACAAGCCCTCAACAAATCTTTAAGGCTTTGAATAGTTCTCTCAGATTATCCGTCGGTCTGAGGATGATAAGCCGAACTAAGCTTCAACATAGAGTCTAACTCCTGATGTAAGCTTCCCCAAAATCGGGAAGTAAACCAAGGGTTACAGTTAGATACAATTTTAGATGGCACACCATGTAATCTAACAATCTCCTTTATGTACAACTGGGCTAATTTCTCCAATAAGCTCTTCATACTCATGGGTAGGAAGTGAGCGGACTTAGTCAACCGATCTACAATTACCCAAATAGCATCATTTCCAGCACAAGTTCTGGGTAACCCCAAAACAAAATCCATAGCAATACTATCCTATTTCCCAACTGGGATCTCTAAAGGTCTTAAATAACTAGATGGTTTTTGATGTTCAACCTTAGCTTTTTGACAATAAGGTAAGATGCTACAAAGTTTGCCACATCACGCTTCTTATCGGGCCACTAGAAATTTTTCTTCAAATCTTGATACATCTTAGTGGAACCATAATGAAGGCTTAATACACTCTTGTGAGCTTCCTCCAGTACCAATTTTCTCAAATCACTGCTAGATGGAATATAAATTCAGCCCTTTACATGCCAAATACCATCATGACCTTCCGTTAAGAATGAATTCTTCCTATTAGCTTGAGCTTCTCTCATCTCAATCAAATACTCATCTTTCGGTTGTTGCAATTTCACAGTTTGAAGGAACACATTAGCAACCGTCAACATCTCAAGCGATATCTTCTTTGGGGTATATATCTCTACACCCACATTCAAGTTTCTAAATTGCTCAATTAGCTCCATCTCTTTCACCATCATTGTGGAAACATGTAACGAATTCCAGCTCAAAGCATCGACAACCACATATGCCTTTCTGGGATGATACCTCAACTCGAACTCATAATCCTTTAAAAATTCAATCCATCGTCGTTGGCGCATATTAAGTTCTTTTTGATCAAAGAAGTATTTAAGGCTTTTATGATCACTAAAGACCACAAACTTAGAACCATACAAATAGTATCGCCACAACTTCAAAGAAAACATCACCGTGTTAACCCCCGTGTTACTGTTGGGTTATTAATTGGCAAGCGCACCAATCGTTTGTAGTTTTCAAAATTTAGATATCGTTCCATTGGGATTGAAAGTCTAATAACTAACAGTAATTCTCTAGTTACTATGGTAAACTTAACAAAACTTATATACAAAAGAATGATTTATATACAATTTATACAATATTCACAAGATTGCATAATTGAGTGGTTCATGAGATAAAAAGAAAATAAAATCTATCTAAAAAGTTGAGTTGCAATTTAGAATAGCTAAGATACTTGAGGTAAACACAGATAAACAAATTATGTTAGAATTTGGATCCCTAATCTAGAATAACAATGAAGGAACTCAAGATATGCATATTTAATCATCAAGTTCATGTCATTGCAGCTTAAAATCATTATAACCGATCCCTCGTGATATAAATTCTAAGTAATTACCGTAAAGTCTGATCCCTCGTGAGCTTTCTCAGTAAAAACTTGCATTAAGTCCTGGCTTTATTACAACAATAATTACCAACTCTATCCCTAGTAATTGGTATATTAAGGGCATTTCAACTTTTACTTTCATTAAAATAGATTTTAATACGGCATGAATAATCATTCTCTCATTTGACATTCACACTAATAAAACAAGTTTCAATACGCATGAAAATCATTCTCCCATTTGATGTTCATACTAATAAAAGGTTGAAATACTAACATGTACTTGAATCATAAACATGCAGAGGTCGAATTCATAACATCATACTCAATAGACTAGTTCACCAATTCCAACATAAATAGATTAGTTACACATGGTAAAAGTAAAAACAACACTTAAAGAGATTGACATTATGAAGGCGATGGAAACTTCATGATACAACGATCACAATACTACACAACACTCTCAAGCATCTAGAAAACTATTCTAGAACTACAAACTCACAAAAGAAACACTCAAACACGAGTGTATAAGAGAGAAAGAGAACTCAGAATATAAGATGGGATACCAAGGATGTGTGGAGAATGGCCCTATTTCTAGGGCTGAGGAAGGGTCCTGACGCTACGCGCCATCAGGTCCCTGAGTCAGCTCCCATTAAATAGCTCAAAGTGGCCACTATGGAATTATTTAATCAATCATGCCTTGCCATTGGTCCTTGTCCCCCAATTCGGTGTGTCTATTTGTGCAAAGTGGAGAGGCCATAATGGGTCAAAGGCTGAGTGCTTGGCCACCTGGAAGTAGAGTCCACGTAGCTTCTGACGCTACGCGTGGCTGTGACGCGTGGTTGTGACGCGTGGCTGTGACGCATAGCGTCAGCATCAGAAATCCCCGCTACGTGTGGGGTTGATGCTACACGTTAGCTCTCCAAATCTTCATTTTTTCTTTAAATTCTTTACTTTTTCACTACAAAACTAGAGAAAATTGATCAAGGGCAAATTATTTCCAATAACATCCATTTATTAAATTTAAAACCTAAATTTCTAACAAATTAAACTAATTTTTTTTATTTTTACAAAATTTTTATTAAGGATTTTATTTTAAATTTGAGGACTAATACACTGCCGCTAATTCAAGATCATGTGTGGGATAATTCACCTCATGCGGTCGCAACTGTCTTGATGCATAGGCTATCACACGCTCTTTTTGTATCAATACGCAACCAAGACCAAGCTTAGAAGCATCACAGTACACCACAAAGTCATCGAGCAAATCAGGCGAGGATAACACTGGTGCGGTAGTAAGCCTTAATTTCAACTCTTGAAAGCTTTCTTCACATTCGAGAGTCCACACAAATGGTTGGGTTTTTACGAGTTAGCTTTGTCAATGGTAAAGCTAAATGGGAAAATCCTTCAATAAACCTCCGGTAATAACAGGCAAGACCAAGGAACTTCTTATTTTCGTCATGGACGTCGGTCTTTCCCAAGCCATAATAGCTTCAACCTTTGACCGATCAACAACAACACCATCACAAGAGATCATATGACTAAGAAATGAAATCTCATTCAATTAGAATTCACATTTAGAGAGCTTGGCATACAACTGTTTCTCGCGAAGAATAGCCAACACATGGCGAAGATGCCTTTTATGTTCTTCATGGCTCTTAGAGTATACCAAAATATCATAGATGAATACCACGATGAATTGATCAAGAAACTCATCGAAGATGCGATTCATGTAGTCCATGGAAATCACAAGAGCATTGGTCACACTGAATGGCATCACCACATACTTGTAATGGCCATAACGCGTTTGGAAAGTAGTTTTAGGAATATCATCGGTCTTCACTCGAATATGGTGATATCCGGAACGTAAGTCAATCTTGGAAAACACAACTGCACCCTTCAATTGATCCAAAAGATCTTCAATTCGAGGAAGAGGATATTTGTTCTTAATAGTCATCTTGTTGAGTTGGCGATAGTCAACGCACAACCTCATGCTTCCATCTTTCTTCTTCACCAACAACACAGGAGTACCCCATGGAGATATACTTGGGTGGATAAATTCTCTTTCGAGCAATTCCTTGACTTGTTTTTTCAACTCAGACAACTCCATAGGAGACATTCTATAAGGAGCTCGAGATATAGGCTTAGCATCATGAATAAGGTCAATAAAAAATTCCACTTCATGTGGAGGAGGCAATCTGGGAATTTCATCCGGAAATGCATCAAAAAATTCAGAAACAATGGGAATTTCACAAGACTGGGAAGTACCATTCCCATCAACCATACAGAACATCACAAGAAGCTGAGAGATACCTTGTAGGTCAAATCATTCCGTATTCAGAGTCAGAAAAATCACCGCCTTATTATGACAATCCACTAAGACTTTATTGGCAGACAACCATTCCATGCCTAGGATAATATCCAGGTCTTTCATAGGTAAGCAAACGAGGGATACAAAAAACTTTCTACCCTCGAGAGTCATCTCGACGTTCTCACATCGAGTCACCATTCTTAAAGAAGCACCGGTTGGTGTAGTCACCATTATAGAACCTCTTATCATACAAATAGGCATTTTTAAATGCCTAACATAATCCTATAAAACAGAGGAACGAGTAGCACCCGAATCAAAGATAACACATATAGATATGCCAAGAATTTACACTTACGTTGGACAAGATCTTCCGCTTATGTAGTTTCTTTGCTGGTAATGGCAAAGACTCTTCCAGCAGCTTGTGGTTGATCACCACCATTATGATTTCCATTTCTTCTACCATGGTCATTGCCTCGATCATTCCCATTTTGTTCACCATTATGGTTTCCACCACGGTCACTATTACAGCCACCATTATGATCGTTACCGTTTACATGACCACGGCTTCCAAAACCACTATGGCCTCCACGATTAGCATCATGATTCATGCGAATAGGAGTATCAACATTAGCATTTCTTATGTTCAATAGGCAATTAGGGCGAATATGCCCGGGTTAGTTGCATTGGTAGCACACCATATTATCTTTTAGGCAATCATGTGCCAAATGGTTGGCACCACACTTGAAACAAGTAGGGCCTTGGACATTGCCATGACCTTGGTTGGCATTACCATTACCACCTCTAAACGCACCACGTCCTCTTGCATTGGATGATCCACCACGAAATAACTTCTTCTTCTTGAATTGGCCATGCCTCTTAAAACTAGAAAATTGACCCTTTAATTTGGGCTCATTCTTACCTTGACTCAAAGGAGTCATATCTCCTCGTCATAAATGCAACACTTGTTCACAAGCGTCGGAAGACTTCTAATCTCTTGATGTCGAATGGCCCGCTTGATATCGGTCCTCAAACCACTCTTAAACATTACACACTTTGAAGCCTCGGTGCCCTCTTGTTGATAAGGAGGATAGAATGCACACAACTCTTCAAACTTAGAGGCGTACTTCTCCACAGTCATGTCACCTTGCTTAAGCTCCATGAACTCAAGCTCTTTCTTACTTTTGTAGCTTTCCAAAAAATATTTCTTCAAGAATTCAACCTTGAAGTTTTCCCACTCCAAGGGAACATTAGCAGACAACATGCGTCCCTTAGTAAGACGCCACCATGATTCAGCTTTATCGCGGACCATAAAGATCGCATACACAAAGATCCTCTCAAGATCATTGATCCACACATACGCATCCTTGGGTTTATACCCTCTATGGAACTCGGAAGGTTTCCTCTTGAGAAATCGATCAAGACCTTGGGCCCCCTGTACCACATTTTGTTGGCCTTGTCTTTCCAAGAGATCCGCAAAGCGATTCAAAGCAGATGCCATAGCAGTCGCTTCTCGATTATGTTTACCAGCCATATTTCACGCCTATACATTAAGACATCACTCACACATAAGTAAACTAGACCAAACAATCAACCTTCAACCTATATATATAGAGGTTTCAACACCAATTGGTTCATCATGCATCATATCACCATAATTATATTAATCTTAATGCATAATCATAAAATATTCATCCTTAAAGGTAAATAGTGTAAGGAATCTTGGCCGAACTCAAAACACAAGCACACCAATTTCAATTCGACGTCAAACAGTCATAATCCAATCAAAAAGTCCCTAACTCAATCAAATACAACTCACACAATTTAATCATAAGCAAGAATTGCTTGCATAACATCTATTAAGTCTTTATCAAAGAGTAAGAAATGCTCTGATACCAGATTGAGATGCCACAAAAATAAGGGTAAATTTTTTGTGATTTTAAGGTAATTAAAGAATAGAAGAAACCGTGAGATAAGTCTTTAATAAGTAACCCCGGATCATTCTAAATAACCTATCCCATATATAAAGATATGAGAAAGTGTATAAATTTAATTAAGAGTCTTCCTTGGATAATCAATCATAAAATCATCAAGAAGGGATAGCGGAAAGCATAATCTATTTGAGAGTTATGGAAAAGAATGAAAAGGGTATAAAGGGACATGAATTAATGATTAAGAAGTGGTAAATGAAGTCACACATGGATATCTAATTGTGCCATGGCTAAATGGAACCCACCAATCAGTAAAACACATGAAATATTGAATAATCAGGGGTATGAATCGATTCAAGCACCCCAAGAACTGATGCAAGTGCTTCTGGAGTCCAAACAGTGAAAACAGGCCCCTTTGAATCGATTCAAGCTCGCATGAATCGAGTCAAACATTCTTGGACCTTATAAACAGTGATTCTAGTGAGCTTTGAATCGATTCAAGCCCCCGTATGAATCGATTCAAGCTGTTTTGGAATTAGGAACAGTGAAAATAGTGTGTCTTGAATTGATTCATGCACTATTGTGAATCGATTCATGATAGCATAGAGGCCATTTTATGCAGAAAAAGTCTCAGTTTTGGACATCTAACCCCCCTAACTTTTTCATATGAGTTCCAATGCCTACAAAATTTTGACACCAACTTATATACATCATTTGTGACGTATGGCCACCAGCTACACTCAAAAATTCCCAAAAATAAGGGAGTTATGTGCATAAATATATTTCATTCTTTTTAAGGCTTAAGGCCTTATTCTCAGTGGAATTGGCCCATTCCAACTTCTACAAGTCACAAATCATGGATTTAAGCTATTGGAATCATTACATATCATCAAAACCACTTAAAACACAATTTAACCCTATTGGTACCTCAAATAGGCATAAAAATCAACACACAACATCACATATTTTCTATAAAACATTGTAATTCATCAATTAATATCATCCATTCATCACTTGGGCAATAATTTCAGCCCCATAACTAACATCATATATTGTTTAGGTCATAATAAAAAATTAGACACACATATAGGGTCCAATTTTCACCTATGACCTCCAAAATAAATATACCCCAATCCAAATACACATTAAGTGTAACACCCTAATTTAATAAATAAATAAATACCATAACAGGGAAAACTTTTCCACAAAAATAAACCAATGGACTATAACACAACCGGGTATAATATGGAGGGAATGAAACAAGAGAAATAAAGACATTCGTAAGGCGTATAGCGGGAGAACAAGGGCCTACCCGAGCCCACAACCACGCTCAAGCGAAACAGCCACCTAGTACACATTGCGCTCAAGCGAGATTCAACATGCTTAGGCGAGACAACCCGACTCGCTCGGGCGAAGTACGCATAGCTTACGCGTAACCCATCAGGGACATTCCTATCGCTCACACTCGCTGGAGCGAACACTTCATCGCTGGGGCGAGTAACACACTCGGTAATTCCCATCACTCGGGGTCGGTGTTCCATTCACTCAGGATTGACCCCAACATTTTATACTTAGTCACTTATTTTTATCCATAAGGGTCACGCAAAATCCACTCGGGAAAAGATAACTATCCCACTCGGAGTCCATAAGACTTCCCCACTCGGAATACCTCCTAATCAAACACCGTTCAGTATATTTCAACCTCGATACAATCGGGATTTCCTTACACACTCATCACTCGGCATATTTACACTTCTTGCTCGGGGAACTCATAGACCTTCCTTCACTTAGAAGGGGTCTCCACAATCATTTATCACTCGGAATATTCCAGCCAGATTCACTCGGTATACATCATCATATTCACCCGGTGAAAATCAGAAAGTTAGGTCCCACTCAGACTCATTCGGACCTTAACCACTCGTGTAGATCCTCGCTCACTCGGATTATATATATAACATTCATTCGGATTATAAATATCATACACTCCAAATTCATCCCAATCTAGACCATTACAACAACCCTTCCCTCGGAAGAGGTTCACTCGGATTTATCACTCGGAAATACCCAAACTCTTTCCCACTCGGGATTTACACATATTTTTCACTCGGAATAACCAAGCCTAGTATTACTCGGGAATTCTCCCATTAAGTCCCACACAGAATAGGTTCATCAAAAGAGATCTCTCTCAGAATCCTCTTAAGTCTTCTCCACTTGGAAAAAAAGCCCAAACACTATAGTCTCACTCGGAATCATCAACTTAACACTATTTCACCCATCAACAACCCTCAAATAATTCAACAACTCTTCACAATTAATACAGCGTACGTTACCCATATAGCCACACACACACATATATATATATATATATATGTAAACATATACTCGGATACTTATCATCCTCACATTATTCATTCACCAACACTTATTACTCGAAGCAATTAACACCATACCCATATAAAGTATTTATATATATGTATACGTGTACTTGTCTATAACTCTGATAGGCATTGCTCATAACAAGGATATTAAATTATCATATTACATGAGAGCCGGCCAAGGCTATACTGACTAAACATAATAAATACAATATAAGCACTCAGTAGTTGGAGTGCGCCTCACTCGGACTTGAGGCCTTATCATCACTTCCGAGTCTGACCTGCACATACTGAAAAATGGTGTAGGGGTGAGCTTTTACACATAAAATGACAGTTATTGACTCGGATTATACCTCAATCCTCAATTATACAATTTACATGGCTCAATCCACAATATATATACACTATCAATTAATATAAGAGTCACACAACATCACCCAATCAGAAATTGCTCAATAACATACATTCTCAATCATAACATCACATTACACTCGGCAACAACATCAATACATACATATTCATTCAGTCGGAATTCACTCATGCAACATCATCTAGTCAGAATTTACTCAATCATTCATATCCATGCATTCATGTTAGTCTCAATAACAATACTCTCACACACATGCATGCGGATCCGACTTAAACAGTAATCTCAGTTACAGATTCCTTCCCTGCCTCTCGTCCATTAGCCCTTCCCGTGTTGTACCAGTCTTTCAAAGACGTCTCGAGACCTAACTCTAGCTCCCTCGGCTACCACGGGTCCTCACGGATCTAGCCAGGAATCTGTAGTTGAGAGTCATCTCATATATGTAATTTCATGCAATTCCATAATAAGCATCCAAGCTTACTAAGTGCGTCTCACGCAGCCATCAATAGGTCACAACCGATTCCACACAGCAATCAGATTCACTCGAAATTCCACAGTTTCATCACAGCATCACATGCGTTTATCATAGTAACTCATAACAAGTAAATCAGGGTAACAATACTACAATACATCCACTCGACATTTGTAATGAAATTAGCATGCATTTCAACCCAACATTCCAAATGGAAATCAACATATCAACTTATATCTCATGCATTCGGAAATTATAGTGATACTCATATTCATATGCATTCAGTCATAAACTGCAAACAGAACTCAGCAAGTAACCCCCTTTTTAACTCATGCATTCGGCAATAATGATAACGCACACATGTATTCACTCTGCATTCTCCTGTTCAACAACATGCATCTCAGAAATATTAACAAGCACTCAAGGATGGAATCACCACAACACTAGACAAGCCATAACCATCCTAGACCCGGGCGTTGCAAGCACGCCTACTCGAACACAACACATCAATCAACACACTCAGACACAACACGACACATGAAAGCAAAACGCCTGGAACCCGTCCATAAACCATACATTTGACATGCAAAGCGCCCCCTACCTGCTGTCGGGGTTCAGAGGCTCCTCGAGTTGCAATGCTAACAGATCACCCTTCTGTTACTCCTCCTCCAACAGCCTTCGAACTCAGCGTCGATTCTGGGCCAGAGTTGCTCCTTCCTCCAACGGATTCGTCTCCCCCACATCTCCAAGGCACTTCCTAGCACAGCCTTCCAACTGGGACACTAACAGCTCCAAGTGGGAGAAGAAGAAGAAGAAGAAGGGGAAGAAGGTGACGGAGAGAAAGAAGAGGACGGGGAGTAAAACCGGGGCCGCGTCACTGTTCCTCCCAGAAAAGCTCTCGGCTCTCTCCCTGTTCTTCCCAAGCGGACGACGCGAATGAGAGTGAAGAAGAAGAGAAACAGTGGAAAGAAGAGACCAGACGCACGCACAAGAAGAGTTGTCCAGTGTGAATAATGAGGGAAAGAGAGAGCTGAAGTCATCTTATACCATTAGGGGTACATGCGTCCTTTCGCCTGGCATTATTATTATTATTATCATTATTTATTCAATCATTTTCTAACCAATCAGCAATTAGTTTAATTGATCATTAATCTCAATTCTGTAGTTAACCCTTAATTAATGGCTTAATCTCAATTAGTAAAATCAGGATGTTACATTAAGCATACACCATTCATCATTTGCTATACAAAATCAATCTTCGCCGGCCAAGGCACTTCCTATACACTAATTTACTTTCACCCTCAAAATGCACAATTCCAAAAGATATAATCTCACTTCCATGAGTGTCATGCATCACAAGGCTAAAATTATTGCCATGGACCCTACCCATGTTGATATGGCCATCACCCAGGAAGAAGCCATGGACCCTACACAGTCTTTAGAGGTTGCCTTGGATGCTTTTAAGGGCCCTATGACTAGGTCAATGGCCAAGACAGCCAAGGAAGGTCTCCAAAAGCATATAGCTTCTTCCATACATTCTTTGAGTAGGCCCAAGCCCAAGGAGGAGCTATTGAAGACCCTTACTCTTTTCTCTTGCACTATAGAAGGGTAATGGGCTTGGTATGGAAGTTTGGGCCTCCTTTGGGCCTCTTCATTGGGCCTCATATATCTTGTACATAGTTTTTATTCCTTTGTATTCTAGGTATATTAGGACTATATTTTAGGAATTAGTTTGGGCTTTGCATAGCCATTAAGTTTGGGCCACTTTTGGGCCTTGTACCTTGTTCCTTTTTGCATTTGGGCTTGTATTGGGCCAAGTAGAGTAGGTTTTAGTATTGGGCCTTAGGAGCTAATCCAAGGCCCATGGTTAGGAAGCTTTGGCTGAAAGTTTCAAGGTACTATATAAGTCCCAATCCTTTGTAATTAGTTCATAACTTGAATAATTAGAGATTTTAGAGTGAGAAACTCTCCCTTCTCTCTAGAAAAGTAAAAGCTTTAGGCTCCTTTCTAGTGTCTTATCCTTTGGACCTTCTCCCAAAGGTGGTGACATTTATACCTTGTCTCTCTACATCCTAGAGAGTGGCAACACCTCCTATTCCTTTCCTCTCTATCTCCTCCATTTCTAAACCAATTCTCCTTAGATCTAGGTTCTTTCTCCTTCTAACTTCCACCACAAGCTAGCTTCCAATACAAGACTCTCCTACCTTCTTCCCTAAGCTTCCAAAACCGTGACTATCCTCTTCAAATTTTCTTTAAGCATTTTGGATCTAAGAAGGTTCAAGAAGAGAAGATCCTTCAACAAAAGCTAGGAATTCAAGAAATTCCTACAACATGTGGTATCATGAGTCTCAACTTTTCTTGAATTCATTTTCTTAGATATGTTTTGGTGCTGTTTTCTTTTTTCAATTCTGGTTCTAGATCTAAATTCCTTGCTTTCTCTACATAAATTTTCATATATCATATGCCTAAAAATCTCCAGAAAATGCAGAAGTTATGCTTACTTGAGATCTAAGATGTAGACCTTGTTGGCTTTGAATTTCCAAACTTGCTTCACAAAATATGCTACTGCATGGATCCGAAATATAACCTCAAAATTTCATAAAGTTTGGAGAAAAAAATTTTAAAAGTCAAAAAGTTGACCTTAGATGCCTTCTACCTCAAGTAACATGTGTTGCCTTGTGTTTCTTTGACTTTTCTTTGCATCTTATGTCAATTTTTGTGTCATTTGATCATTTCCAACTTCAATTTCAGTTCTAGACCTGTTTAGATCTATGTCATATACTTGATTAGATTAGGTCTTAGTTGCTTGTTTAAGTGTTTCATAGTTGCCTTAGATTGTGCCTTGAGTTTGGAGCTTGTTCTTGTTGATTCTAGGAATTTTATGTGTTGATCTTTGCTTGAGTCATTTGCTGGATTATTAGGTACTTTAATCACATTTATTGAAGTACCTAACAAGCTCCATAGAGTCTTGTTGTTCACCTCACTTTAAGGTGACAAGTTGTGCCAAATTGTTGTAGGTTGTTAGATCTCCTTTTAGGTTGAATTTTCTAGTTTGTTTTGATTTTTCCAGAAGCTGTCCACTACTCTTTGCATGCTGTTTTTGTCTTTATTTTGATGTCTTTTGTTGCATAAAACAATGCCTTCCATTGCCTATTTGATTTGGAAGATGATGCTTGCTTTACACTAGCTTTAGTTGCCATTTTTGCCTCTTTTTGTGCACTATTAGTACATGTGTTGTTGCGGAAGTAGGTGGCTGTAAAAAACAGAGGAAAACACATATAAAAACAGGGGAAAAAAAGTGAAAAAGTTATAAGTACATTGGCCATTCATTCCTTAATTGTTTAGGCCTTTTTCCTTACAAAAAAGAGTGAAAAAAGTGTTGAAAAATACTTGAATTAGAGAAAAAATACAGTCCAGCACCTATATTTTCATTTGTGAGTACCTAATTGACTTCTTTTAGTGCCTAATTGTACATTTGTTTGAGGCAAAAGCATTAGCAACATACTTCTAAAGCTTGTGAAAAGTTTTGAGCATTCTAGTGTTCTAGGTAGCTTTTTGTGTGCTTACTTTCTTTTGTGCATTTAATTTTAGCTTGTCTTGTTTTCATTCTAAGTTTGTCATAACAATTCCATACTCTTGTGTGCCTTTCTTTCTTTACACTTTTGTTGCTTGTCATATTCTAGTTTGTCACTTTATCTTCTCCTTTGGTTTAGCTTCCTAATTTGCTTTTCTTGCTTGTCTTGTTGTCTCTAGTTTTGTCATTTGAGTATTTGTCTTTCTTGGCATTCTTGAGATTAAGGCTTGTGAGTCATTACATATTTGGGTAGCATATTGAAGGGATTGAGATTTGATCACTAGATTTAACCTAAAGCAATCTATAATAATAGAGAGAAGTGGACCTTGAGTGAAACACCTTGTGAGCTTAGAGTGTAAACACAAATTCTTTTCCTTTTCTTATACTTTGTGCTAACCATTACTTTGAGTTTCCAAGTTTCTATTTTGTAGCTTGTTGGATTATCTTGGTGGACTTGAAGAGTCTTGGAAGACTTGTGTATTGGAAAGCAAAGTTGTAATAAATTAGGACTTGTTTCTTTTGCATTGTATTTTCTTTTCCTTTGTATTTTGGGACTTTAAATTTGATTCTTTGTGTAGTCCTTGTATTTGGACTTTAGAGACTTTGGACATTAGACTTAAATCTTTCTTTTACTTAGTTGATTAGGAATAATTGCGCTTAGGACTTAGTTTATATTTTTACTTTCGACTAATGTAAGTGTGATTTGGTATCCTAGGCCTAGTTTACATTTTTGCACTATCTGACTAGTTTACTTTAATTGCTTTCTAGTTAGCATAAGTGTGCTCTTGCATGCTAGGTTTAGTTTAAATTCTTGCACTCCGACTAGTCTTGTTTAAAAGTTTTCTTCTATTTTCTTCTTTGTGGCCGATTCAAATAAATTGAGTGACACGACTAGTATCTCATCACTAGCATCCTTGCATTATAGCATGTCTTCATCTAGTGAGAGAGTTGAAGAGCAAACCCCCCACACATGCGTAAAATTTTAGAGCAACTTAATAGCATGGCTACTAGGCTAGATAACATAGAACATGGGGAGGGTAGAGATAGAACCACTATGCGGATAAACAATATGATGACACTAGTGAGGTTGAACATAGGCACCATAGAAGACATACTAGAAACCATGAGGAGGGTGGCTTGAGAGAGGTCAAGCTAGAGGTCCCATGTAACATCCCAAATTTTTATGAAGATGAGTGATGTGGTAATGAGAGGATTGTATGGTTATGTTCATATGAGGTGATAAATATGGATTTAATGGGGAGTGATTGATGAGTTGAAAATAAGAACTTAAGAGTATGAATGGTTTGAGTAAGTTTCATATGCCTCATGTTATGCGTAAGATGTGTTGAAGTTGAACCGATTGGATTGGTATGAGTCTTGGAGTGTTAGATTATTAAATCTTCATGTTTCTGCACTAGAATTGGTATTCTCTCTCAGGCGAGGTGGATGCTCGCTCAAGCGATAATCCTTTTGTGTTGGTTTCAGGGCTTCTGGCCCGAATTCGCCCAGGCGAATAGATTACCCGCTTAAGCGAATCGAGTGAGAAGCGAGCAGGAGAGATTCTGGATGAATCTCGCTCAAGCAGATGTTGTTGCGCTTGAACGAGCGAGAGAGGAGAGGGATTCTGAGTGTTGGTCACTCAAGAGAGCTTGGGACGCTTGAGCTAGTGAAGTGGGGTCTGATGCTGGGGCCCGGTTTTCTCTCTCTTGATGCATGTTGGTGATACGTGGTGCCTTGGTGTTTGGTTCTTTTCCTCTCCCTTGTCCACGTTGGATGGGAGTGATGATTGCTGAGGGAATAGCATTAAATGTTGATGGACTTGTATTAAATGAGGATGGGATGTTGTGATGAGTGGGATGCTGATGAGGCTGAGATGATAAGGCCTTGGTTGCATGTTTTTCTTCTCACTCTCTCCCTTCATTCCTTGGGAGTGCATGTTCTGATGAGAGAAGTGCTCCTTCTTCTCCCTAGAACTTGTTGGAGCTTCTGCTTCATCTTCTTCCTCCCTTTTATCTTTTACTTCCACTCATGTATGGTATAGAATTCTAGTGGAACTGTGTGGTGTTGAGGAACAGATATGGCTATGTGTGGAGGCTGGGTTTAGGTCCCTTTTATCCTTCCCTGTTCCCTGGTGCTTCCTCTTCATCTTTCTCTATGTGATGGGCTGGTTGTGCCTTGGTTGGAAGCTGTAGCAGTCTCTGGGTGCCTCAGTTGTGGATGCAAGATGGTCCACTGTGTTGTGAAGATAAAGACATGCATGTTGCATGGAGGCATGGTGGTCCTTCACTATTATTGAAGGTGTATGGTGCTGTTGTGAAGAAGAGGGCATGCATGAAAGTTGGTTGTCCTCCATGGTGGTGAGGACAGTGCTGATCGAGAGTATGGTACAGTTTGTGTCAAGCTTGGGAGCTTCTCCACTGACTTTGTGGCTTTGAGGCTTGTGTGGAAATTATATTGGCTCTTCCCACGTTTAGAAAGCCGAGCAGAGTATTGCTGTGGCTGGGTCGAGTGTCCATGTGACTCTTAGAAGCTTCATCCAGGTAAGGGGAGCTATTGCATCTTAAGTGCATAGTTTATGGATGGGTTTTCCGGGTGAAACTCTTGTATCGTGATGTGTGTGGTATTCAATATGTGTTGTTTGATTGATTTCCAAGTGAGCAGTAGCCCGGACATGTATGATGATTATATATTGCTTGATGTTGTTGAATTCCGTCCATATAGGTGTTGTTGTTTATGGTGATGACTATGTTAAGACGCTTGGGATGTATGTCATGATAATGCTGAGTGCATTGTGTGATTTGTTACTGGTCCCTACGTGAGTAATGGTGTGATTGTATGTGTGAGATGCATGTTATTGATGTATATGTGTATGCTGAATGCATGAATAGGGACTGTTATAATGAATGCAGAGTAGGCTTATAAATAAAAGCATGAAATGCTTACTGGAAAGGATAAATCCGAGGGAATAGAGGATAAATCCGAGTGATAGATGATAATCCGAGTGGAAGGCATAGGATTGCCGAGTGAATGTGGTATAAGCCGAGTCATCTGACTGTTGTTGAGTTGCAGAATAAATTTAATGTTGAACGCAGATTTCCGAGTGGGCAATCGAATGAATATGAGTTGAATTTTATATGCATACGTGTTATTGTGTTATTGAATATGAACACCTTGTGGGGTGCCACGAGGGTGTTATCCCGAGTGAAGAGGACGTGGTCCTAATGTTGAGTGTGATGAAAGACCCGGATTGGATTCGGGCAGTGCCTGGGGTACTAAGTGTGAAATGAGACGCTTGATGAAATGCTGAGTGCATCGGCATTGAACGCCGAGTGAATGAAACCGTATGCATCCGATTCGCCATTGGAATGCGTTGGACTTCTATTACCGATCGGCAACCAAAAGATGAAACATAAGATGAATATGATTAAGTCCTGGAGCTTGGCTCAGGCAGACTCCGTGAGTGTGGCTCGGAGTGTGGATATTGTTTGATATAGAGCTGGGATAAATATGAGGTGAAATCCGATTGGATGAGTAGCTATTTGTTAAGAGGTTAGGCTTTATAGCCGAGTGAAATGGGTAAGAACCCGATTGGAGTTGTTTGTGATTGTTCATATTTAATTGGCAGTGTGTATATTTGATTGATTGATGATATATATTTGTATGTTATGGATTCTATGATTAATCCGAGCCAATATCTGTCATTTAATATGTAATGCTCACCCCTACACCATTTTTCAGTGTTTGCAGGTCGGTTTGGAATGTTATGATGGCCTTAAACCCGAGTGATGGGTATTTATGATGAGGCTGTGTGAATGATGTAATGTACCGAGTACAATTAATGTATTAAAGCCTTGGTTGGCTCATATAACCTGTTGTATAATGAATGCGAACATATGTATTAGACCCGAGTGTGTGTATATGTAGGATTTACATGGAAATCATTTAAATGTATCGGATAATGGATACTAGTGAATGAATAAAGTTAAGTTGGCATTACCCGAGTGTAAATTCCTATTGGTATATTTATATATATATATATTTTATTTGGGCATTATATATTGGAGTTGGTTTAGGATTGCTCATGATAAATCATGTTAAGATGATGGATAATCCGAGTGTTTGTATGTATACATATGTTTTAAGGATAATATGAATATATTTTAGTGTTGAGCATTGCTGAGTGGGTAGTCGGCTTTGGGAAGCAGAGGGTACATTTATGTATGAGGTTTATGTTGATTTGATGCTTCTTACCGACTGAAATATAATGGTGTTGAAGGAGTGAAATATAAGAGGTTTAGTGCTTTTCTGAGTGTGACTTATGTGTAAGCCTTTTTCTGAATGGTGGTAGCCTTAGTGAATTTTGAGTGAGAAACATTATTTGGATATGGAATAAAAAGGTGGAAGTCTGTTCTGGTAGAACCATATGATTTGAGTTCCGAGTGGATAAATGGATATGTATGTATATAAGTATTTATGTTGATTTGATGCCTCTCACTGACTAGGGAATGATATAGTATGAATGATGTTAAGTTAATAAATTTCGAGTGGAATATTATTGTAAGAGTTGGTCTGAATATTGAGGCTTAAGTATATGAACTTCCCGAACGTGTAGGCTTGATTTCTTTCTGAGTGAGGCTATGTATGTGGCCCTTCCCTGAGTGGAAAATATGGGTAAACCCAAGCGGGGAATGGTTTGTGTTTCCCGAGTAGAATCCGAGTGAATCTCTTAAGGGAAGACTGGTTGTACTAACTTAGTTCGGAGATATATTCTAAGTATGAAATATATGTATGTTGAGTTAAGAGCGGAATGAGTCCGAGTGGAACCCGATTTAATGGTTTCCCGAGTGGTTAAGTATTTTATATGTCCAAGTGACTTAACCTGGTGAAATCTTCTAAGTATGGAGGAGTTCGGATAATTCCGAGTGGAATTGTTTAGGAAGTTATTTCCTAGTGATGGATATTAAGGTGTTCTCCGTGTGAGAAATGAGGGATATTCCGAGTGGAGTATGGTTGTGGAGATCCCTTATGAGTGAAGGAAAATCCATATATTCTCCGAGTGAAAATAGGCTTGAATGCCGAGTGTGGGGCCGAATGAGTATTGGTCGGTAATGATATCAGATATCGAGTGGAATACCACTCAGAAGATGAGATGGTTTATAAATGATGTGTCGAGGGATGAGTGTGAAGTACATTCCCGACTGAAATGTGATGGATCCTACTGAGTAGTATTTGGTTGGACAACAACCCGAGTGAAGTGGTTTTATGGAATCCGAGTGAGATACCCCTCATTTTCCGAGTGGTTTATTGTGTATGGTCTCAGTGGATAAAATATGAAACTAAGTTGTGGGGTGTACGTATGGGGAGTCATTATTGAACAATTGAAACCCCAGACTCCGAGTGATGTAGTTGTCTCGGATCCCAAGTGATGGGATTACCGAGTGAGTGGTTGCCTCTAGATACCGAGTGGTGGATTAGCCGAGTGTGGCTTCTCGCTTCAGCGAGTGAGTTCTCGCTCCAGCGGGTATGTTGCTGGGAAGGCTTTTGTGTGGCTTCGCCCAAGAGAGGGTGTGCTCGCCCGAGCGAGTTTGGCTATTTCGCTCAAGCAGAGTCGGGTCTCGCTTGAGCGGATGTGCGCTGTTCTGTGGTTTTGCTTGAGCACTGACTGTCTTCCGCTGAATGGTTTTGGGTTGGCTTTTACTTCTTCTGCCTTCCATTGCCTTCTTTTCCTTTCTATTCTTGGTCATTGGACCGAGCTCTCATATCTTCATATATGAGAGTGGATTTTGATAGATCCAGGTATGTTTTTGCGAAAAAAATTGACCCCTATTTTTAGGGTGTCACATCCCACCCTTCCATAGCAAAAGTGATGTAGAAGCCTATCTTTATTAGGAGATAAGAGTTGAGCAACTCTTCACCTCCCATGAAACTAAGAATGAGAAAAAAGTTAGGATTGCCACCCTTAGCTTTCAAAATTATGCATTAGTATAGTGGACCTAAATCCTAAAGGAAAGAAAAAGAGACAATCTCCCACCCATTGATGAATGGGAGGATTTGAAAACCTTACTTAGGAAGAGGTATGTTCCCTCCTACTATAGGGGTGAACTATTGGCCAAGCTCAATAGACTCACCCAAGGGTACAAGAATGTGGAGGATTACTATAAGGCTTTAGAGATGGCTATGATTAGGGCCAATGTTGAGGAGGATGAAGAAATCCTCATGCATAGGTCTTTACATGGCCTTAATCATAATATTAGGAAAAGAGTGGAACTTCTACCTCATGTGGACATTGAGGAACTTCTCCATTAATGCAAAATAGTAGAAGCTCAACTCATGGATGGAGCTTCCTACTATAATAGAGAATCCAAACCTTTTAGGACTAGGTGGAAGGGTAAAGAAGACTCCATCCCTAAAGAGGGTAGTTTGGATAAGAAGGGTAAGGAGTATGAAGTGGGCACTTTAACTCCTAAACTCAAAAATGAGGTTCATAGGGATCATACCCCTACAAGACCATCTAGGAACAACCCTTCTAGGAACAACAACTCTTCATCCCAACCCAACTCTTTGAGAATAAGTTCAATCAAGTGTTTTAAATGCTTAGGAAGGGGTCACATTGCCTCTCAATGCCCAACCAAAAAACTTATGATTTTAAAAGGCATTGATCACTATTCAAGTTATGAGGAAGCATCCTCTTCACACTCAAGTGATAGCTCCAATAGTGATTCCTATGAGAGTGAACATGTTCTAAGAGATTACGGTGAGCTTTTTATGATTAGAAGACTCCTAGGTAGTCATATAAGGGATGATGACACTACACAACGAGAGAACATCTTTTATACAAGATGTTACATTCAAGAAAAACTTTGTTCTCTCATTGTGGATAGTGGTAGTTGTGCTAATATGGCTAGTCAAAGGCTAGTTCACAAGCTTGGTTGTCCTCTAATAGATCACCCAAAACCTTACAAACTTCAATGGCTTAATGAAAAGGGTGAAATGTTAGTGAACAAGCAAGTTCTTCTCTCTCTTGCTATAGGCACCTACCATGATCAAATATGGTGTGATGTGGTTCCTATGGAAGCCACTCATGTGCTCTAGGGTCGCCCTTGGTAATATGATAAGAAAGTCACCCATGAGGGGTTTACTAACACCCTCACCTTTGTACATAACAATAAAAAGTTTGTGTTACATCCCTTGTCTCCCAAACAAGTTTTGGAAGACCAACTTCAAATGAAGTTGAAGAGGGATAGGGAGGTTGGGCCTTCCACCTCCTCTCCTAAACCTCAAAAATAAAAAAACAAAAAAAAACAAGTCACTCAACAAGATAAGGGTAAAAGGATTCTCACCTATGAAGATTCCGAGAGGCACTTCTTTTTCTTTGCCTCTAAGCATGATGTGAAGCAAGCCTTGCTTCTTCACAAACCTCTCTACATGCTTTACCCTACACCTTCTTCATCTAGCTCTCCTAGCCCTTTTAGTAGCTCTAACCCTTGCACTTCCCTATCCTTAGTGGGTTCTCCTTCTCCTAGGCCCAAGGGATTGCAAAATCTTCTTCTAGAATTTAAGGATGTCTTTCCTAAAGATCTTCCTCAAGGGCTCCCACCTCTTAGGGGTATAGAACACCAAATAGATCTTATCCCCAGTGCTAGCTTGCCTAATAGACCTGCATATAGGTATAACCCCAAGGAGAGTCTAGAAATAGATAAATAAATTAGAGATCTACTTTCCAAAGGTTGGATTAGGGAGAGTCTTAGTCCATGTGATGTGCCAATTCTTTTAGTTCCAAAAAAAGATGGTTCTTGGAGGTTATGCACTGATTATAGAGCAATCAACAACATCACCATCAAGTATAGGCACCCTATACCTAGACTTAATGATATGTTGGATGAACTTTGTGGCTCTACCATATTCTCCATAATTGACCTTAAAAGTGGCTATCACCAAATATAAATCAAGGAAGATGATGAGTGGAAAGCTGCTTTTAAGACCAAGCTTGGTTTATATGAGTGGTTGGTTATGCCTTTTGGTTTGACCAATGCACCTAGTACCTTCATGCGCCTCATGAATCATGTTTTGAGGGACTTCATTGGCCACTTTGTTGTTGTCTACTTTGATGACATCCTTATGTATTCCAAGTCTATGGACTCTCACCTTACCCACCTTAGACATGTTTTACTTGCCTTAAGAGCAAACAAACTTTTTGCTAATCTTGAAAAATACTTTTTTGGTTTGGATCACTTTTGTCTTTTTAGGATTTGTAGTTAGCTCCAAAGGGGTCCAAATTGACCAAGACAAAGTCAAAGCAATTAGTGCTTGGCCAACCAATAAAAACATACATGATATTAGAAGCTTCCATGGCTTAGCTAGCTTCTATAGAAGGTTTGTGAGAGACTTTTCTACTTTGGCATCTCCCCTAAATGATTTGTTGAAAAAGAATGTTCCTTTTCTTTGGGGGCCAAAGCAAGAAAAGGCCTTTCAAGACCTCAAGCATAGACTCACACATGCTCTCATTCTTGCTCTACCAAATTTTTCAAAAACATTTGAGCTAGAATGTGATGCTTCTAATATTAGAATAGGTGTGGTTTTACTTCAAGAGGGGCACCCTATTGCTTTCTTTAGTGAAAAACTTAATGGGGCATACCTTAATTATCCCACCTATGACAAAGAGTTCTTTGCTTTGATTAGGGCCTTACAATCTTGGGAACACTACTTAATTCCTAAAGAGTTTGTCATTCATAGTGACCATGAGTCACTCAAGTATATCAAAGGCCAACATAAGTTAAATAAAAGGCATGCCAAATGGGTTGAATATTTGGAACAATTCCCTTATGTTATCAAGCACCGTAGTGGTAAAGCTAACATTGTAGCTGATGCCTTATCTAGAAGGCACACCCTCCTTTCTTCTTTGGATGCCACTCTTCATGGTCTTGATGAAATAAAAGAATTGTATCCAAATGACCTTGACTTTGCTAATGCCTACCACACTTGTGGTTCCTTACTTGCATCTAGTGGATTCCATAAATTAGATGGCTTTCTCTTTAAAGCCAATAAGCTCTACATTCCTAGGGGATCCATTAGAGACCTTTTACTTTATGAGAGCCATGAGGGAGGGCTCATGGGGCACTTTAGGAGGGATAAGACTTTAGCCACCCTTAGTGAACATTTTTATTGGCCCCATATGAAGCGTGACGTGCAAAGACTTTGCTCTAGGTGCTTTGCATGTAAAAAGGCCAAATCTAGGGTGTCTCCACGTGGCCTTTACACTCCCTTGCCTATTCCAACTTCCCTTTGGGTAGATATTAGTATGGACTTTATCCTTGGGTTACCTAGGACCCAAAGGGGAATGGATTCTATCTTTGTGGTAGTTGATAGATTTAGTAAGATGGCTCACTTCATCCCTTGCCATAAGGTTGATGATGCAAGCCATATTGCTAAACTATTCTTTAAAGAGATAGTTCGCATACATGGGATTCCTAGAACTATAGTTAGTGATAGGGATACCAAGTTCCTTAGCCATTTCTTGAGGACCCTTTGGGCCAGGCTAGGAACTAAACTTCTCTGTTTTACCACTTGCCATCCACAAACAGATAGCCAAACTGAGGTTGTTAACAAGACTCTTTTTACTCTTCTACGAGTCCTTGTTAAAAAGAATATTAAGTCTTGGGATGAGTGTCTACCACATGTAGAGTTTGCTTATAATAGGGTAGTTCACTCCACCATCAAGCATAGTCCTTTTAAGATTGTGTATGGTTTTAATCCCCTCACGCCTTTAGATCTTTTGCCTCTAGAGGTTTCAGATGACATCCTTCATATGGATGGTGAGGCAAAAGCATCTTTTATTCAAAAACTTCATGAGGAGGTTAAACACCATATACAAAAGAAAAATGATCACTATGCTAGATGTGTGAATAAAAATAAAAAAGATGTTATCTTAGATGTTGGGGATTGGGTTTGGCTTCACCTAAGGAAGGAACGCTTTCTTAACCTTAGGAAGTCCAAACTTAACCCTAGAGGTGATGCTCCTTTTCAGGTAATTAGGAGAATTAATAATAATGCTTATGTACTTGACCTCCCTGGTAAGTATGGGGTCAGTGCTACATTTAATATCTCTAATCTTACCCCTTGTTTTATGGATGAGCTGGATGAGGTTGCCTCGGATTTGAGGGCAAATCTTTTTCAAGAAGGGGAGCATGACATAGCCATCACCCAGGAAGAAGCCATGGACCCTACACAGTCTTTGGAGGTTTCCTTGGATGCTTTCAAGGGACCTATGACTAGGTCAAGGGCCAAGAGAGCCAAGGAAGGTCTCCAAAAGCATTTAGCTTCTTCCATACATTCTTTGAGTGGGCCCAAGCCCAAGAAGGAGCTATTGAAGACCCTTACTCTTTTCTCTTGCACTATAGAAAGGTAATAGGCTTGGTATGGAAGTTTGGGCCTCCTTTGGGCCTCTTCATTGGGCCTATATATCTTGTACATATTTTCCATTCCTTTGTATTCTAGGTATATTAGGACTATATTTTAGGAATTAGTTTGGGCTTTACATAGCCATTAAGTTTGGGCCACTTTTGGGCCTTGTACCTTGTTCCTTTTTGCATTTGGGCTTGTATAGGGCCAAGTAGAGTAGGTTTTAGTATTGGGCCTTAGGAGCTAATCCAAGGCCCATGGTTAGGAAGCTTTGGCCAAAAGTTTCAAGGGACTATATAAGTCCCTCTCCTTTGTAATTAGTTCATAACTTGAATGATTAGAGATTTTAGAGTGAGAAACTCTCTCTTCTCTCTAGAAAAGTAGAAGCTTTAGGCTCCTTTCTAGTGTCTTATCCTTTGGATCTTCTCCCAAAGGTGGTGACATTCATACCTTATCTCTCTACATCCTAGAAAGTAGCAACAACACCTCCTATTCATCTCCCCTCTATCTCCTCCATTTCTAAACCGATTCTCCTTAGATCTAGGTTCTTTCTCCTTCTAACTTCCACCACAAGCTAGCTTCCACTACAAGACTCTTCTACCTTCCCTAAGCTTCCAAAACCGTGGCTATCCTCTTCATTTTCTTTAAGCATTTTGGATCTAAGAATGTTCAAGAAGAGAAGATCCTTCAACAAAAGCTAGGAATTCAAGAAATTCCTACAACACAAGGGCATCAAATCATCAATTTCAATCATCAATCTTTCATCATAATAAAGGCATGCTAATCATCCATTTTCATTCTCATTTATCATTAATAATGACCATTCCACATCCATGGAGAACATAACACAATCACATCATCATCAAGGCATTACACTAGCCAAACAATTCAACATCACCATTTAGCATACCATAAATATTTCAAATGCATATTACATGTTGCCAAGCATATTCATCATCATCATCATCATGTTTAACAACCACAAATCATCATTACCACTCAAACAAGGCAAACATGCATATTGTCACATATGACAATCAAACACTACTTAATTCATACATTTAGAATATAAAACTCCTCTCCTACCTCAAGAGAAGAATTCCAAGTGATACGACGTTCCCGCCTCGTCGTTCGGAATGGGTCTTATATTTCATAAGACACCATATCATTATTTTCTACTCAAGATCACCAAGATTCATATATTCTAATCTAACACTTGGTGTTTACAACATTATCATTATCAAGCCATATTCTTTTTTATTAATTTCACCATAAACACCATGGGTTTGGTGTTCATATTTATTACCATGCATTTATAGCCATACCCATCAATGGGTTGACATATCAATGGCCATTAATCACCACCAATCACCATCTACCTTCATCAATGCTATCCACCATCATCAATAACTACTCTCTTAACACATTTACTCATACCCATTATTCAAATATCATTTATTCCCTCATTAAATCACTTTCTAACCAACATTATGTTGGGGAATCCCTAGTGCATGAGCAGCGGAAATACAAGGATTCCCATAGGATTTGTAAAGCGCCGTGTTTCAAAGCATAAGACAAACACAAAAAAAATATTGTGTTTTAGGATTAACTCTTGAAGAATATTGAACCAATCGTAGCCTCGTCCTTTAGGAGTCCACACGAGTACTCCCACCAGAAATGCTACACCTTCCAAATGCTAGTTTGACAACGTGTAGCTTTTGCAACTTTTGCGTATTTTGTGTCTCTTTTTGGGTAGTCGCTTATGAGCATCTTATGCTCTATTTATAGGCTTAGGTTTGGCCTAATTTGCTCTCTAAAGAGTGGGCTCCTTACTCATTCTAAATGAGTTAGGCCCAATAGTTTTATTTTAGTCCAACTAAAATAAAAAGCTATTTTTTGATGGGCTTACTCTATGTGTGTGACCCTATAGGTAAAATACTTGGTTATATTAATAATAAACTATTTTCTTATTAATATAAAATAAGAGCGGCATCTAGCAATGCATCATTATGTCCGAATATTATTTATTATCAACATAACCTATAAGTGATAATTATTTTATATGTTTGTTCCTTTTGTCACGATATCCTAGTTGGGCCCAAGGCATGGTCGCGTCATCCTTGTACGGTCCAATTTATTTTACTTGATACCGGAGTAGACTTTATCCAAATAAATATCCAATATTTATTCTTTCTAGCATGGCCATGCATTTCCTTAGTCTCACTCAATCAAGTGGCCTATAGATATCACTCCTGTCACATAGGAGAGATAAATCTCATCTACATCACTCATATCCCTCTGCATAACTTGTTCATTACCTAACCACAACCTTTATAGTCCTCTTGTTACAGAAGATGTTTGATTGTATTAAAACAACAAACTCCTTATGTAAGAATCGTAGTGACTTCAGGTCAAAGGACTACATATACCATTATCACATTGAGAATCGTTTATGACATTCATGTTACAATCCATGCAACGTTCTCATGGTGAGTCTGTCTAGTACATCATTACTCTTAATGTGTACCCATGTAAAGACTTGATATCATTTATATCCATGATCTGTGAGATCAGATCATCAGTACACTTACACACTAGTCTTAATGTATTTACATGTCCCCACGTAAATACTTGACTAGGGACATTTTAGGAATAACTCTCATATGACCTATTACTCCAAGGATAAATAAAGGTTAATGACTTATTCAAAATGATGTGTCCTATATAGGCTTTTAGTGCATATTTCCAACAATCTCCCACTTGCACTTAGAACCGATAAGGTTAATGCCCAATGACGTCTACAGTGTCCTTATGCTTTTCCTACGTAAGCTGTTTTACTAGTGGGTTCCCAACAATTTTGTTGGTATGCACATTGTATATTTTCACATCTTCCAAAGATAGAACTATTTAAGTATATGTTTAGATTAATCCACTTCCTTATATTATTCTATGGTTCTATTGTCATCACAGTGGAAACTTATAGGGTACAAAACATTTGGAATGATTAAATATAAACTGACTTCTTATGTAATTTAACATCACAAAATACTTAGATTTGTTAGTAGAACCAAGGATTGTTTCTTGCTTTGAACCTTTCAAGCATACATCACAACCATCTTGACAACATATATATTTTTATTGCAATCTTAAGTCTTTCAAATTAATTAAAAGATTGGCATCGATGTAACCTTTACAACGAGCTCATCTTCCATTTATCAAGATTAAATCCTTAGTCTTTCTTAAGTGTTTAAGGATACTCTTGACTATAGAATGAGAATATTATTAGTTCTAGAAGAAGCATGTCTTCTACATGTAATACTAGAACTATAATTGTGCAGTTACTAACCCTTTTATAGTAACAAGATTTATCTTCATTCTTTAATGAAGATTCTAGCTTCTAAAAGCTTGCTTTAGTTCATAAATAGAACATTTGTAGTTCACATACCTTCCTAGATGTTTCAGGCATAAAAGGCCATTAGGTTGTGTCACATACACATCCTCAAGATGATTTCCATCTTGACATCTATCTACCATATCTCATAATGGTGGTATACTGCTACAACAAGCAGGATCTAAATGGTTTTTAAGCTAATTGAATTTTGTTAATCTTGCTTTTAAAGGTACTTTTATTACCATCCATGTTTAGTTTTCCTTTTGAAAACCCACTTGTATCCTATAGGTTTTACCCTTTAGGTGCGTCAACCAAGGTTCGTACCTTGTTAATATACATGGAGTCCATTTCAAATCCCATGGTCTTATGCCATGTCTTAGAATCTAAACTTGCATTGGCCTCTTCATAGGAAACTAGATCAATTAGCAATATGCCTCCTTCCGGATTTATAAGATATCCATATCTTTCAGATTTGGTTACATATGCTATTTGATCTTACACAAGTACTGTGTTACCAGAGCTAATGATGTCACAACATTTTGTGATTTCTGCTCCAAGTCTATCCTTGACTTTTGAATTCTTTGTGATACTTGAATTTTTTCAAGTTCTACTATCCTCCCACTGATTCTTTAAGAGATGTACTCTTATTCAAGAATACAACATTCTAAGCAACAACCCTTTTGTTCTCAGATGGATTGTAGAAATGATAACCCTTAGCTTTCTTTGGGTATCTCATAGAAGACATTTATCTAATTTGGATTTGACCTTGTCAAAGTTGGATGCTCTATAGAAGCATCATAGTCCCAAATTATTAGTAAAGATATACTAGGTTTCTTCCTAGTCCATATCATATACGAATTCTTTAAGAAAGTCTAAGATGGAACATGGTTAAGTGTGGAAATTTTGTTAATAAAGGAACGTTGAAGGATTTAGAGATGTTTGATAATAATCAATAATCAAACTATGTCCAACAAGGTTTGACTTTTCTCCGTAGAGATGCTCTTAAGGCATTCCATGAGGAATGAGTTAAGAGGTAATCTCTCACTCTATTAGATAGTTATCAAACTTGTAGCTCAAATTATTTGCTATCTTAATCTAATCAAGAGCTTTAATTGTCTTGCCAATTTGGTTTTTCACTTCATTATAAATTCTTTGAACTTTTCAAAGACTTTCTAACTTATGTTACATAAATCTATACTCATTGAATTTTCAATTAGTATGTTGAAGTATTGAAAAACATATCTAGTTATTATTCCAATAGGCCCACATACATTGTCATGTATTAGATAATAGATTACTCATCTTTTCAATGAATAAGGTCTCAATCATCTCTCCAATAAATAAGATTTACATGTTTCAATTGATTCCAAAATCAAAAGAGTCCATATAACCACATTAATGGTATTTAGAAATGTGTTTCTTATCCATTTGCCTTAGGAGACAATATCATGTAAGTAAGGTTCAAAATCACTTATTTTAACCTACTTTGATAGTTTTTATAGATGGGTGTTTTGAGATTTAGGATATGGAATCCATTACTCAATTGTGCATCAACATCCATTTGAAGAAATAAAGTTATTTTATAATAAGAAAAACATTTCTTGTCCAACAAGAAGCAATATACACAATGTCTAGTTCACTAACTAGCCCAATAGGTAAAGATCTTATCTTTATTGTAACAACTTTTGCTCAATTTTACATAGATTTATCCACCCTTAAAGTGATCTACTTCCTTGATCTTTCAAAATTTTAGATCTAATACTAGTATCTGATACTAATGTTAGTGAGGTAAAATAACTTGACTTCTGTAACATGACCTGTAGTGGAAGTCTTACTTCCTTTTCTTTTGAACTCCTTCAAGTTCTTTATCACCTTTTAGACTTCCAGACCAACTTGGCCTTAATAAAGTTTGTATACGATCATATCGTATATCTCCCATATATTCATATTGCCTTTTACTGTTCAAAGTTTATGCAGACTCCATAGGGTATTCAAGATCCAACCATAGATGATATATAAGCCAAACATGACACACTACCGCTTCATCTTTAATGAAGATAATTCTCAAGTCTCAATACCTATCTAGGCATTTTTCTAGATCGAAGGACAGATTGCAACAAAACAATATTTGGTTTGTCATGGTTATTCTAAAACAAATTACATGCAAATCTATCACTTCTATTTAAAACATATTTAAATTTTGGTCATTAAATAAATATGTTGTCTCCCACTATTTTGATTCAAAAATAAATACCCTCACTGAATCATAAAAAATCCCATTGGAAGATTTTTCTAGTGGGCCAACATCCATATTTGGCCTAGTGTTGAGTCAGCTTTGGCTGATCGCCCAACCCTTGGTTATTTAGGTAGGAAACACATTTCTAATTGCATCTCATGCAACTCTTGGATGATTGAGTGGGTAACTCTTTACCCTTATTCATCTTATGAATTTAAGCTCAATCCTTACGCCTCTAAGTTATTTTCAATCCAATTGAAAAGCTTAGTTAAGTTTAGGCCTAATAAAAACAATTTGGATATTATAATTATCCCATCGCGCCTTACTAATATAAATGATAGCACCCTGCTTTGGCAGGCCCACTATTTATTGACATTAGTCTCGACGAGTGTTACTTATTAGAAGGCGTTTAAACTTAATATTAACGCTTTTAGGTTCTTTAATCTGATTAAAGTTACCTAGATAAGTCTAATAACAAATGGTTGGATAATCCAATTATCCATCATCCTTTACTAATATCAATAAAAGCACCCTGCTTTGGCAGAACCTATAGTTTATTGAAACTAGCATTGATGACTGTTGTTTATTAGAACGCGTTTTAGACTGTTCATACCTTTAGGCTTTTCCAATCCAATTGAAAAATGTCTATTTGAATAAAACATAATAAGTTATACTTGGATAATCCAATTATCCAATCATGTCCTACTAAACATAAATAAAGGCACCCAACTGACATGACCTGCACTTTATTTATATCAAGTTAGATGTTATTACTTATTATAAGGTATGATTGTCGGGCTTGAGGGATTTCAATTTTTCTTATTGTTCATTACCGACTTTCATTAAACACTTTAACGCAAAATAAAACCCCAAAACATGCAATCAAAATTATGAGATAGTTATGATTTTCCTAGAAAATAAAATAAAATAAATAAACCTAAAGGAACTATGATGTCTTGACTTCGTGAAGTCCTACTTCTTGAAACCACCATCCTCCTGGAGTCACCACTCCTTTGTTCCTTTCAAGGTCATATCCATTAAGAATCACCACTCTAGGTTTCTTCTAGGTCTCCACCTTGTTGGCTTTTCCAAGATTACAATCTAATAAAGAAAACTCGTTTTACATAGGAGTGAAGGGTTGAGAGAAGAAATTTTAAGAATAGAGAAAGGCACAGTACGCAGGCTGTATTTAAAATTAAAAAAATCTAAGACCATAACCATTCACTGCTAGACGTGTTAATTAATCAATTAATACAGTAATCAATTGTATTTAAAATAAAATAAATTTTAAAACACATAATTAAACACGCGGGGTCATAAAAAAAACAACGCAAAGAAGTTTGGTGAGACTCCCCAAAAATACGGGGGAAATTTTTCACGTTTTATAAATCTCAAATTATTTAAATATTTAGAGTGGTGAAGCTTTTAAATACAACACCTGGATCTATAAAATCCACTCCCATATATGAAGATAAGAGAGAGTAAGGGTAATTTCATATTAAACTTCTATTTAGACACAGCGGAAGAATTAATTGATTAATTTAATGTAATTGTTGCATGATTCAAATTAAAGAGAGAGGATTTCATAAGGTTCAGGGATCCATAATAGGTCCAAACTTATTTTTAAGATGTTGCAAGGAAAGTTTTGATGCAAAGGAAATATAATCATTTAAAACAAAACAAATATGTGCATCAGGGTGTCACTCGCTCAAGCGAGAATCATATTCGCTTGAGCGAGCCAACGTAGGCACACTTGGGCGGAACCAAGAAAGGCTGAGCGAAGGAAAAATTTAGTATTAGGGGCTCCTCTCTCTTGAGCGAGCCCCACCTCGCTTGAGCGAGAATCGAGAATTCACCCTGGGCGAGTCAGCAAAACGCTTGAGCGAGAGGAGAGTTTTACATCAGGAGCCAATCTCGCTTGAGCGATTTCCTTCTCGCTTGAGCGAGATCGTCCCAGTGACATTAAGAACTCTCTGCCCAATATTCGCTTGGGCGAAGCATGTCTTGCCTGGGCGAAAATCGTCCAGTGTCTAATTCCCTTCTTCCTCGCTTGAGCGATCACCAATCCAGGACCATTTTGCTTGAGCGAAAATGGTCCAGTGACCAACCTCTAATTCCAATCCAATCTCGCTTGAGCGAGAAGGCCGTTCGCTTGAGCGAATTTCGGCCAGTGGCCACACCCCTGTTTCATAAGCATCTCGCACGAGCGAGTTATGCAGAATTTGTGCAGAAACGGGAAATTTACTCAACTTGGCATATCAAATCTCATTTTCTACCATTTCAGGCTATCCTAATTCATTAGTTGAACTTTGTTCTATATTTATAAGATCTCCCAATTGTTCATACCCTTTAAATCAAATCTTTTTCACTCAATGCATAGGATTTAAAATCATTCCAACTTAAACTTCACAAAATGCTATAAATTATGAAATGCCTCATTCATTCATGAAGTTAAACATCAACCAGCATCATCATTCATTGCATTACATCATTTGGGTCATTAATGAAAATTGGCCATGCTCACCAAGGTCCAATTTTCCTACATGACCTGTAACACCCTAAATTCTAATTAAATAAATAAAACCAACAGGGAAATTTTTCCGAATTATCGAGTTAGCAAAGTTTGTATAATCCGTCCCAAATCAAATAACCCGATGCAACAAGAAGGAGGAGGGAACGGAAAGCAAGGGAAGACAAGGGCCAAACAAAAGCCCTCCAGCGGAGCCCATCAACGCTCGAGCGAACCCAAAGGAAATAACGTACACTCGCTCGGTATCAAGACAATCGTCCACTCGGTAAAGGCCTATTTCACTCAGAATTCATTCTTAAGTCTACTCGGATTTCATTCCTATATCCACTCGGTAAAGGGGACTCCCTCCACTCGACCCCAGACTCGCACGCCCATAACTTAGTTCTCTATTTTGTCCATCATGCCACACAACAATTCACTCGGGAAACGAAGGCTGTTCCACTTGGAAACCAGGGGTATCCTCACTCGGACTACTTCTCAATTATCTACCCCTCGGTATTTCCCTCATCTCTCGCTCGGCAAGTATAGTCCTTCCTACCCCAGTGCTCGCACTAACTTAACCTGCCTTCAAGGGCTCCATAGCTTTCTACCATTTCTCTATACAGCTTACACTCGGAATCAGATGGATTGCCCTCTAGTCGGAAAACACTCTCTCGGCTAGTCCTTATTCGAAGGCATGATTAGGCTATTCTACTCTGAATCGTAACAGCTTATCAATTGGGAATCTACTGCGTCAATCCCCATTCGGAGTGGTATGCCCTCATCCCCTCGGAACACCTAAAGCTTTCCTCACCCGGAAACAGGATCACAAATTCACTCTCTAGATCATATCTTGACTCCCTTCATACTAAGTCTTTCCATTCCTACACACTCGGGTGAACATGAACATATATACCAATCAAACATCACGCACAGAATGGAATTAAACATACAGCATGGCATAAACATAACCATATACATATGAGAGTGTATATCAATATTTACAAACACATTGCCATGCTTCCCAGCCCCAAGGGATTCTGTTCTATTCTAAAAGATTAACATCAGATACGAGCCGACCAAGGCATAATCAAAACATTATACACAGTATCTACATAAATATATATAGTTCCTTGGTGCACAGCTAATCCGCTCAGTAAGTAGCTCCACTTTACTCGTAGTTCCGAGGAATGTTCACTGAAAATATTGCCACAGTAGGGGTGAGCTTTTACATTTAAAATAACAGTTAGTGACTTGGGAACCCGTACGCTTTCCATCACACCACATCACATTTCAAGCAATCATAACGTTAACTAACCTCTAGTTTATCTACTCGTAACAGTGCCATGCAATAAGAATTCATTCATGCAATATTCCATTATACAGATTATATCATTTCTGACTTACACTATACACATGCAACACAATAAATTCATCATAGCACAAGAGTATACATACATATACATATCCATTCAGTACACACCAGTCTACTACAGTCGGATCCGACCCCCACTTGATTAATTTTTACATTGCAACATAGGCTCCAAGCCTTTTTCCTCCAGCTCCAAGCTGGTTCAGCCGTTTTACTGGTACCAAACCGTTTGCCCTCACATGTAACACAATCGCTCCAAGTGACCACGGCAGTGTTACGGGCAGCCGCGAGTCCTACTCGGTGGCTTGCTTGAGTCCAACTCAAGACTTTAAGCGTCCAACGCTAGTGCACTCGGCACTGCCTCAAGTCCAACTCAAGGTCTTTTAATTACATTCTTTTGTGTGTATGTCTGCTAATACAATATTACTTCTCCTTTCATTTATCATAACCACACTCTGCATGCAATTCAGTCGTCATCTCATAACAACACAGACTCATTTTCAACACTCGCATGCAAGGAAACATAGGGTAGCAATCAGGATCTACTCATCATCCCATGAACAGAGCACTCAGAAGTCACACAATATGTCTCTACTTCACCCATGCACATGTAAATATTTAACTAGAGTCAGTATGGCAGTTTGAAGAGTATGCACTGCATTCACACACGGTCTCATAACACACGCATGCATCCACATCCCAACAGTGTATCTCATAAACACATATATCAATTATAAGCTAACTACCATCGGATTCAGACATAGCATGCCTCGGTATACAAATCTATTTATCAAACATACATTTCATCACAAATACCCTTAAGTACATATGCATGCATAATAAACCACTCGGAACCCATTCACAAGCTATGCATTTGAAATGCAAAGCGCCCCCTACCTACTGAAGGAAGTTCGAGGGGTTCCTCTGTTTCCCGATGCTGGTCCGATTGCCTCGCCCAGGCTCACACTTGTTCTGGCTTCCTTGGTCGAAGTCGCACCGTGAAACAGGGGCTGTTCGTCTTTTTGGCCGAACGAACTCCAAGTCTTTTGCAGTATCGTCGTCGCGCGTTCTCAGGAACAGAACAGTAAACAGGGGGGAGGAAGAAGAAGAACAAAAGGGAAGAGAGAGTGTACGAGGAGAGAAAAGAAGAGAAGAGAAGAAGTCTAATGAAGATGCATAACTCTAGTGATCAAAGGCACATATATAAGCATATGCGTGCACGAGGAAGGGAAGGAGAGTGGGATGGGAAAACGTGAATTGCAGTCCCACTCACGTGACTCCCAATCGGAAGCAGCCACCTCTTACCAACTAAGCTTAATTAGTTTGTCACTATTTCTTAGATTAAGTTAACAATCAATTTTCCTGCTTTGAAATCAAAATCTTAATGGTTTATTTTCATTCGGTATTCAACTTTCAAAACTGGGATGTTACAGTTCTTCCCCTCTCAAAAGAATTTCGTCCCCGAAATTCACTCGGTGACTCACCTTAGTAAACAACTCGGGGTACTGCTGCCTCATGGCGTCTTCGCGTTCCCAGGTACAAGAGGTAGTCCCGCCTTGCTGCCACTCCACTTCAACCAGTGGTACGTCTCTGTTCCGCAGACGCTTTACTGATCGGTCCATGATTCTAACCGGTATAGTTACAGTGGTAAGGTCCTCCTTAATCTCCACTTCATCATCTGGCATCGAATGGGTGGGATCATGTAGACATTTTCTTAGTTGTGACATATGAAACACGTTATGCAATCGGGATAAGTGAGTCAGTAGTGCTATCCGGTACGCCATAGAGCTGACTCGTTCCAACACCTCATAAGGCCCAATGTATCGGGGGCTCAACTTTCCGCTCTTCAAGGCTCGCCCGACTCCTTTACTCGGTGAAGTCTTCAAAAACACTCTGTCTCTGACTGAAAACTCTAATGGGTTGGTTTGTTTGTCATGGTAGCTTTTCTGCCTATCCTGAGATGCCTTCATCTTTTCTCTTATCATTCGGATCTGTTTTGATGTTTGCCTCATAATTTCTGGTCCTAACAGTAAATTTTCACCCGTTTCCGACCAGCAGAGTGGGATCCGTCATCTTCGACCATATAGTGCTTCGTAGGGTGCCATACCGATACTGTTGTAGTGGCTATTGTTGTATGTAAACTCGATCAGGGGAAGGTACCACTCCCAATCTCCACCGTGCTCCAACACACACGCCCTTAGCAAGTCCTCCAGGCTTTGAATCGTTCGCTCGGATTGCCCATCCGATTGGGGGTGGTAGGCAGAACTTAGCCAAAGCTTCGTACCCAATTCTTGGTGCAGACTGGTCCAAAATGGGGACGTGAATCTAGGATCCCTGTCTGATACGATAGAAGTCAGTATACCATGCAGTCGGAAAACTTCATGAATGTAAATCCGAGCTAACTTATGCAACGGGTACTTCATATTCACAGGTAAGAAATGTGCACTCTTCGTCAGTCGGTCAACAATGACCCAAATCGCATCATGGCCCGCACGGTTTTTTGGCAATCCCATGACAAAGTCCATGGCAATTGAGTCCCATTTCCACACGGGAATCTCCAGGGGTTGCAATGCACCATACGGCTTCTGGTGCTCCACTTTCGATTTCTGACAGGTAATACACCGAGCCATGTATTCTGCCATATTCCTCTTTAATCTGGGCCACCAGAATTGTGTTCTTAGATCGTGGTACATCTTCGTGGTACCCGGGTGGATACTAAGCAGACTCTTGTGAGCCTCATCAAGTACCATTCTTCTCAATTCTCCTCCACCCGGTACGTATATTCTGTTTTTCACTCAGAAAATTCCGTCTGATCCCTCGGTCAAGGACAAGTCCTTCCCTTTGGCCTGAGTTTCCTTCATCTTAGCTAAGTAGGAGTCTGACTGTTGTTGTTCATATACAGATTTTAGGAATTCACTAGCAATCCTTAGTGTACCGATTGTTATTTTCCGAGAAGAGGGGATGTCAACATACAAGTTCATGTCTCGGAACTGTTCTAATAACTCCACCTCCTTCACCATCATTACTGCTATATGAAGGGATTTCCGACTCAACGCGTCGACAACAACGTTTGCCTTACCCGGATGGTATTTTAGCTTGAAATCATAATCTTTTAAAAATTCCATCCATCTCTTCTGCCTCATGTTCAGCTCCTTTTGATCAAATAAATATTTGAGGCTCTTGTGGTCGCTGTAAACTTCAAATTTAGAACTGTACAAGTAATGCCTCCATATTTTCAATGCGAAAACCATAGCTGCTAGCTCTAAATCATGGGTCAGGTAATGCTGTTTGTGAGGTCTCAATTGCCGAGAGGCATACGCTATCACTCGGTCATTCTGCATTAGCACACATCCCAATCCGAGTCCTGACACGTCACAATAAACCACGAAGCTCTCTTGCAAATTAGGTAATGCCAACACTGGAGCAGTCGTCAACTTGTCCTTCAGCTCTCGGAAACTGCTCTCACACTCGGGACTCCATACGAAGGGAATATTTTTCCGAGTCAATTTAGTCAGTGGCAAGGCCATCTTAGAAAAACCCTCAATAAACCTTCTATAATAACCGGCCAGGCCCATAAAGCTTCTTATCTCCGAGACCGACTTAGGTCTCTCCCATGCCATTATAGCTGCCACCTTCGAAGGGTCCACCGAGACACCTTCCTCTGAAATCACATGTCTGAGGAAGTGGATCTTATCCATCCAGAAATTGCATTTTGAAAGCTTTGCAAACAACTGTTTCTCCTTCAACACTGGAAGTACCACACGGAGGTGTTCTTCATGCTCCTCAGGGGTCTTGGAATAGATTAGGATATCATCAATGAAAACTACTACGAATCGGTCAAGATGTGGGTGAAATATGCTGTTCATGTAATTCATGAAAACAGCAGGGGCGTTTGTCACACCGAACGGCATCACTACATACTCGTAGTGACCATACCGAGTCCTAAAGGCAGTCTTTGGAATATCCGAGTCCTTCACCCAGATTTGGTGGTATCCCGATCATAGGTCAATTTTCGAGAAAACTGAGGCTCCACGCAGTTGGTCAATCAAGTCATCAATCCTGGGTAACGGGTACCGATTCTTAATCGTGAGTTTGTTTAGCTGTCGGTAATCTATACAAAGTCTCATGCTGCCATCCTTCTTCTTAACAAGCAGCACCGGTGCGCCCCAAGGTGACACACTCGGCCTAATGAATTATTTTCCGAGCAACTCATCTACCTGCTTCTTCAACTCGGCCAATTCGGTTGGGGACATTCTATAAGGTGCACTGGAGACTGGCTCGGCTCCAAGAATTAGGTCTATAGAGAATTTGACTTCTCTACTCGGAGGGACGCCCGACACATCCTCTGGAAACACTTCTGGGAATTCACAGACATCAGAATCTCGCTCACTCGGACTCTACTCTCGCCCTCGGTTAAACAAAGCATCATAAATAGTTGAGCTGTACCTTGTGCCATGTAATCTTCATTGTTCTACCTCGGAAAGATTATCCTCCGGTTCCTGCAATCCACTAGCACCTTGTTGGCTGAAAGCCAGTCTATGCCGAGTACAATGTCGAGGTCCTTCAGAGGCACGCACACCAGGTCGAAGGTAAAACTCTGATCGCACAACACAAACGTTACATCTTTGCACATTGATGATGTCAACACCTTAGTGCCAGTCGGATTGGCCACTTCCAAGGTCCGATCCATACACACAGTTGGCAACTTTAAATGTCTCACACACTCATCAGCTATAAAAGAATGGGTGGCTCCCGAATCGAAAACTACATTAAGGGTATATTTACCAAGTGAACACTTACATTGTACCAAATCATTCGCTTACACAGCATCCTCCGCGTTGATGGCGTAGACTCTTCCCACTGCCGGTTGGTCGGTATTTCTCCCTCGGTTACTTGTAGTAGCCATCATGTTGCTCCTTGCTCCGTTGCCTCTACCACCATTTCCTCCACTGGTGGTTTTGCGTCCCCCCACACGGAAACCCCCACGACGTGTATGGCCACCCTCTGGTTGCAGTTGTGGACATTCGGGGCGAACATGCCCCCTTTCGTTATAGCGAAAACATACAACATCGTTTCCAGTATCATATTCCCGAGCAAAGTGGTTACCTCCGCATCTAAAACATCTACCATTTCCGGAGCGACTCCCGAACCGACCCCCACGGTTTCCTCGTCCTCTGAAATTAGAGGGAGGTCCAGTACTCCCAGCATTGCCTGACCTCTTGAAGTGTGATTGTTGAGGCCTCAAGGAGGGGTTTGCCCTGCTGCTCTGGCCCGAGTGGGCCTTGTCATCTTCTTCAAATATCCTACACTTATTCACCAACGTAGGAAAACTCCTAATCTCTTGGTATCTGCAAGCTCTCTTAATATCTGACCTCAATCCATTCTCAAATTTTAGGCACTTTGAATTCTCTGTCCCCGGTTGTTGGAAGGGTAGGTAGAATAGGCACAATTCCTCAAATCTCGTCGCGTATTCTTCCATAGTCATGGACCCCTGCTTCAATTCCATGAACTCCAGTTCCTTCCGACTCCTGATTGTGTCGGGGAAGTACTTTTCTAGGAAGCATGTCTTGAAATCGTTCTAGGTCAGCTGAGTATCATCATCAGGGAACCGGTTTCTGGCTATCTTCCACCAATTTTCCGCCTTTTCCCGCAGCATGTACACTGCACACTCTACCTTCTGGGCCTCGGTACAGTGAAGACCCCCAAAAATCCTTTCCATCTCCTGAGTCCATTTATAAGTTGCCTCGGGGTTACGTCCTCCCGGAAATTCTCTCGGCTTCCTCTTCAGGAAGCAGTCCAGTACTTGACCATCCTCAGTTCGAGGCTGGCCCTGCCTCTCAAACACGTCTGCAAAGCATTGAAAGGCTGTGGCTATGGCCTCCATGCTTTGACGACTCGTCATCTCTTATCCTGAAATTCACAGCCCTTTCAAGGATAAGTTTATGAAGCTACTTACTACCGATCGGATCTCAGCCTAACATTCAGTAACTTTAACACATTATACCATTTCTATATGCCATACAATCAGTCGGACCAGGAGGGAGACAACCTCCTATCCACAATTCAATACTACAATATCAATCAAGTTTCACAAATATCACAATAATGATGACCACTCGGTCACAATGCACGCAACTGCTTACACTCGGTAAACATACCTTGGCCTTAGACCTTTCGGTCTGCTCTGATACCAAAATGTAACACCCTAAATTCTAATTAAATAAATAAAACCAACAGGGAAATTTTTCCGAATTATCGAGTTAGCAAAGTCTGTATAATCTGCCCCAAATCAAATAACCCGATGCAACAAGAAGGAGGAGGGAACGGAAAGCAAGGGAAGACAAGGGCCAAACAAAAGCCCTCCAGCAGAGCCCATCAACGCTCGAGCGAACCCAAAGGAAATAACATACACTCGCTCAGTATCAAGACAATCGTCCACTCGGTAAAGGCCTATTTCACTCGGAATTCATTCTTAAGTCTACTCGGATTTCATTCCTAAATCCACTCGGTAAAGGGGACTCCCTCCACTCGACCCCAGACTCGCACCCCCATAACTTAGTTCTCTATTTTGTCCATCATGCCACACAACAATTCACTCGGGAAACGAAGGCTGTTCTACTCAGAAACCAGGGGTATCCTCACTCGAACTACTTCTTAATTATCTACCCCTCGGTATTTCCCTCATCTCTCGCTCGGCAAGTATAGTCCTTCCTACCCCAGTGCTCACACTAACTTAACCTCCCTTCAAGGGCTCCATAGCTTTCTACCATTTCTCTATACGGCTTACACTCAGAATCGGATGGATTGCCCTCTAGTCGGAAAACACTCTCTCGGCTAGTCCTTATTCAAAGGCATGATTAGGCTCTTCTACTCTGAATCGTAACAGTTTATCAATTGGGAATCTACTGCGTCAATCCCCATTCGGAGTGGTATACCCTCATCCCCTCGGAACACCTAAAGCTTTCCTCACCCGGCAACAGGATCACAAATTCACTCTCTAGATCATATCTTGACTCCCTTCATACTAAGTCTTTCCATTCCTACACACTCGGGTGAACATGAACATATATACCAATCAAACATCACACACAGAATGGAATTAAACATACAGCATGGCATAAACATAACCATATACATATGAGAGTGTATATCAATATTTACAAACACATTGCCATGCTTCCCAGCCCCAAAGGATTCTGTTCTATTCTAAAAGATTAACATCAGATACGAGCCAGCCAAGGCATAATCAAAACATTATACACAGCATTTACATAAATATATATAGTTCCTTGGTGCACAGCTAATCCGCTCAGTAAGTAGCTTGATAAGTCTTGAAAAGACTTAATTATTTCACCTTTTTATTTAACATTATTCAGTAATCATTGGTTAGTTTGTTAGTATTATTTAATAATTTGATAACAATTCGTATTTTAGTTATGAATTTCAAAAGTACTTCATTTATGTAAGAAAACGATTGAAAATATTAATTAGTTAAGGAATTTGGAAGTGTTTATAAATTCACTAAGCAGCCAGCGTATAAATGCTAGGCAATTAGCTATTTAATAGTGCAGGAACAGGGCATACTCGAGAAAAGAAGACAAACCCGAGTAAAACTTACAAAAAAGCCGAGCAAGAAATTACAGAGCCGAGTGAGAATTCGTAAATCCGACTGAAGGAAGTTCACAAGACCGACTGGGCGAGACTTCAAAGGGTTGACCAAAAAGAATTAACGAAAAGCTGACTGCAAAGATTTCCAAGATATCGACTCCAAAAGAGAACAAGGAACCGATTGAAAATAAAAGGAAGAACCCGAGCGTCCACTTCAGAAATGCTGATTGAAAAGATAATTCACTTAAGCGATTGTTTAATTCGCTCGGGTGAGGGTCAAAGTTCGCTCAAGCAAAGCAAGCCTACGCTCAAGCATGACCTCAAAACATCACCTTTCGCTTAAGCTACTCTATCACGCTTGAGCGAGAAAGCCATTCTGCATTACATATTTTCACTTCGCCCAAGCTTCGCCATAACGCTTAAGCGACAAAGCAACACTGCAGTACAATTCCCGAGCTCGCCCAAGCGAGAGTTAATCAGCTTAAGCGAAAACCTAGCAGCTGAAGCGAAAAAGCAGTAACTTAAACCCTGTTTCTTCCTTCCAACAACACACACCTGGTGCAGTACTGTTTCCGCTTCCATTGCCTTCTTCTCCACTGTTGCAACCTTAGTAACTTAAGTAGTGAACTGTCAATTAGCTGGTGCTGCGCTGTAAATTAGCTAAGGCTGAGCTGGATCCTGTTAAGAGCTGAGCTGTAATTTAGTTACTCTGTAAACTGTGTAACTAGTAGTTTAGTCATTAACTTAAGTTTTCTAAGTTATTTTTGCTAAGTTAGTTAAGTTAGGTAAAAACATATATATAGGTTGTACATATTTTGTAAAAAGGAGGGGGAACGCATACACAGATACGAAATAACAGAACGGAGAACATTCATTACACACTTCGAACATCTCACTACATATTTTTCTCTCTCTAATCCTCTCCTCCATGATGTTCCACAATCCTTCGATGGAACCGAAGTCAATGGAGTTCTAAATCCCTAAGGTTGGGATTGCGAAGGTTAGCAATGGAGTCTTGAAGCTGTGAGCAAGTAGATCGACTTCTAAGATCCTGAGGCGAACAAGCTGAGGAGTGGAGCAGAATTGCTGGATTGACAAATCCAGAACCAATGAAGAACTTCACCAGTGAGGAATCATGGCTGAAGCTTAGGTAACTTCCAGCTTTCTAACTAGTTCAGGCCTAATCAATTTAGGTGAATAGTTAGAGTTCAACCTCCAATTTCACATTAGATTCTTAGGTTAATCGAGCACTTAAGGAATTAAGGTTCATTGCTTAAGGATTAGTGTTTTTCACCTAAGGAATTAGGGAATAACCACAAGCGGATTGTCCTCTAGATTGTGAAGTTCCATTATACTTATTTGTATGTTTCTTGAGGAAATTGTGAGCCGAAGCAATCCTGACCTGCTTTCTTTTAATCACTTTTCATATTCATCTTAACTCTGTTTCTGAAAACACCAAAAACAACTAGAAAACAGTAAATTCATAAAAACTGAATGAACTACCTGTATTTCATGTTGGTTCAGCTTGTACTAGTCCTAGATTGAGGTACTTACCACAATCCCTGTGGGACGATCAAATACACTACAATTTTAATGACTGGTGCGCTTGCCAAAGTGTAAATCTGAGAGTCACATTTTGTTTTACTAAGATTTTCATATCAAATTAATGACTCGGGATCAGAGCTTCAAGTTAATGGCGCCGTTGCCGGGGATTGTTGAGTAATATCAACAATACTTAGACCGGTACTAGACTGCACTATTTTACTTTTGTTTGCATTTAATACGTAGTTTCAATTTTGTTTTTAGTAGTAGTAGTTTGTCATTTTCGTATAGATTTAGTCGTAGCTGTGAATTGTTCTTTTGTTAGACATTTGTTGTATGCAGTCAAGGAGCAGAGGAGAACCTTTCTTCTTTGATCCTGACATAGACTTGTTAGAACGTAGATTAAGAAAAGAGAAAAAGCAAAAAGAAGAAAAAGAAATGGAACAGAGGAGAGTTACACTAGGTGACTACTCCAGGCCGACTGAAGAAGGATCGCAATCTAGCATCCTTAGGCCACCAATTTCAGCAAATAATTTTGAACTAAAACCAGCTTTACTGCAGTTGGTAAGAAATGAACAGTTCGGAGGAAGTGAGGTTGAGGATCCAAATTTACACCTAGCAACCTTCCTCCAAATCTATGACACGGTAAAAATGAATGGAGTCCCTGACGAGGCAAATCCGACTGAGATTGTTTCCATTTTCAATGAGGGACCGAGCAAAAGCCTGGTTGCAGAGTCAACCGAGAGGCAGTATTTCAACTTGGGAGGACTTGCAACGAAAATTCTTGATTAAATATTTTCCTCCCTCTAAATATGCAAAGTTACGCAATGAAATCACATGTTTCCAACAAAGAGAAGGTGAGTCTTTGATGGAAGCATGGGATCGGTATAAAGAAAGTTTGAGGAGATGCCCTCATCATCAAATTTCTGATGTGCAACAAGTAACTATTTTCTATAATGGTGTCAGGCCAGCTACTAGGGTCTTGATTGATGCCTCAGCTGGAGGTTCATTAACAACAAAAACTGTAGAAGAAGCCATAGAGCTGATTGATGTTATGGCTTCTAATGAATGCTTGATTAGTGAGAGGAGCCAAGTTCCTAAGAGGGGGATATTAGAATTAGAAGCACAAGATGCTTATCTGGCTCAGAGTAAACTGATGACTCAGGCTCTGGAGAAACTAAGCATACAAATTTCAGAACTCCAAAAGCCGAGTCAGGTTTCTATGATCAGTTGTGACTTTTGTGGTGGAGATCATGAGAATGGATTGTGTGATCCAAATGTGCCTTCCGAGCAAGTGAATTATATGGGGCAGCAACAGTATCAAAGGAATTATCCTTCTAATTCCTTTAATCCTAATTACAGGAATCACCCCAATTTTTCCTGGCAGAAAGGTCCAATCTGAATCAGAACATCCCACCAAGTCAACCCACAAATAGACCACAACAACCTTCTCACCCCCTGTCAAGGAAAAATCCAAACTTGAGAATGTACTTTCTCAGTTTATCCAGGCCACTCAGGCCAGTTTTAAGAATCAGGAAGCGTCCATTAGAAATCTAGAAAGTCAAGTCAGACAGCTTTCTAAACAATTAGTTGAGAGGCAAGTAGGCAATTTCCCTGGAGATACCAAGGTAAATCCAAGGGAACATTGCAAGGCCATAATTACTAGGAGTGGAAAAATTATTTCTCCATCTCTGAGTCAGGAAATAACTTCAGAAAAAGAAAAAGGAAAAGAAATAATACAAGAAACCGAGCAGGATAATAATGAAGAAGAAAATAAAAATGAAATAGAAAAAGAAAAGGAAAATAAAGTCCATCAAAAGAAGAAGAAAAAGGTTGATCTGATTTTGGAGGAAGCTTCTAAGCTGACTCCTGAAAAACTAAGGAATGCTCCATTTCCACACAGGTTTAAAAAACAAATAGAGGAGCAGAAGTTTGTTAGGTTCTTAGAGGTTTTCAAGAAACTTCACATCAATATCCCTTTTGCCGAGGCATTGCAGGAGATGCCTTCTTATGCAAAATTTTTGAAAGAATTATTATCTAAAAAGAGGAAGCTTAAGGGAGACGAAATGATTACTCTCACTCAAGAGTGTAGTGCAATCATTTAAAAGAAACTTCCCCAAAAGCTAGAGGATCCTGGATCTTTTACAATACCATGTGCAATTGGGGATATTCATGTAGGAAGTGCTCTCTGTGATCTAGGAGCCAGTATAAACCTGATGCCTCTATCTTTGATGAAAAAACTGGGAATTAATGACTTGCAACCGACTCGCATGTCCTTGCAGTTGGCTGACAGGTCCATTAAATATCCCCAAGGGATGCTGGAAGACTTGTTAGTGAAAGTAGATAAATTTATCTTTCCAGCAGACTTTATAGTGTTGGATATGGAAGTTGACCGAGAGATCCCTTTAACCTTAGGTAGACCCTTCCTAGCTACTGGCAGAGCATTAATTGATGTAGAAAAAGGTGAACTCATACTAAGAGTTCAGGAGGAGCAGGTAACATTCAATGTCTTCAATTCCATGAAACATCCAACTGAAAGGATGGATTGTTTAATGGTTGAAGAGATTAAAAGCTACCACACTCCAATGCTTTTAAAAACTGAGGAAGAGGCCCTACGAACTTTTTTAGAGGATGACTTTGACTCCGAGACTGAGGAGTTAAATGATCTCACTCAGAAATAACGACTGTAAGAAATGACCAAGGTGAAGTTATTGCCACCCGGGCCATAACAGGCTGGAGGATGTGTATTGATTACAGAAGGCTGAATGACTTCACTCGGAAAGACCATTTCCCCTTGCCATTTGTTGACCAAATGCTCGAGAGGTTATCAGGGCATGAGTACTATTGTTTTCTTGATGGGTACTCGGGTTATAACCAAATTGTGGTTGACCCAAAAGACCAAGAAAAGACTGCATTCACCTGTCCTTATGGAATTTTTGCATATAGGCGCATGCCATTCGGGCTGTGCAACGCTCCAGCAACCTTTCAAAGGTGCATACTGGCAATTTTTGGGGATATGGTGGAAAAATTCATTGAAGTGTTTATGGATGACTTCTCGGTATTTAGAAGTAATTTTGATTCATGCCTCAGCAACCTATCTAAGGTGCTGGTGAGATGCCAAGAAACTAACCTCGTCCTTAACTGGGAAAAAAATGCCATTTTATGGTTAAGGAAGGGATAGTCCTTGGCCACAAAATCTCTGCTGAGGGCATTCAAGTGGACCGAGCCAAGATTGAAATTATTGAAAAACTTCCTCCTCCAATCAACGTGAAAGGAGTGAGAAGTTTTCTAGGATGTGCTGGCTTTTATAGAAGGTTCATTAAAGATTTTTCAAAAATAGCTAAGCCTCTGACTGACTTACTGGTGAAAGATCATGTATTTGCGTTTAATGAAAACTGTGTCAAGGCTTTTGAAAAATTAAAACAAAATCTGATTTCAGCTCTGATCCTTGTAGCACCTGATTGGTCTTTACCGTTTGAATTAATGTGTGATGCAAGTGACTTCGCAGTCGGAGCTGTACTGGGTCAGAAAGTAGGAAAATTAACTCATGTAATTTATTATGCTAGTAAGGTGTTGAATGAAAATCAAATACATTACACCACTACTGAAAAAGAAATGCTTGTTGTGGTGTATGCATTTGATAAATTTCGTGCTTACTTGATTGGGGCCAAGGTTATTGTATATACAGACCACTCGGCAATCAAGTATTTACTAGCTAAGAAAGAGTCTAAACCGAGACTGATCAGGTGGGTTCTGTTGCTCCAAGAATTTGATTTAGAAATACGAGATAAAAAGGGAGTAGAGAACTCAGTTGCAGACCAACTGTCTCGTCTGGAAGGTGAGTCGGATTCTGTCTTAATAAAAGAAGAATTTCCAGACGAGAAGTTGATGGTAATTATAACCGGGCCATGGTATGCTGATATGGCCAACTTTAAAAGTGCCTCGGTGGTACCCGAGGGTTGGACATCCCAAATGAGAAAACAATTCTTTCATGATAGTAAAAACTTCCTTTGGGATGATCCATTTCTGTTTAAAATAGGAGTAGATGGATTGATCAGGCGGTGTGTGCCTGAATCCGAGCAAGAAAGGCTCTTGTGGCATTGCCACGACTCCTATTATGGAGGTCATCATGGTGCCTCCCGCACAGCAGCAAAAATCTTACAGAGTGGCTTTTATTGGCCAACTATCTTTCAAGATGCTAAAGAATATGTTAAAAGGTGTGATAAATGTCAAAGGAGCGGAGGTCTCTCTGCTAAAGCTGGCATGCCTTTAACAAACATTCTAATTATGGAATTATTTGACGTTTGGGGTATCGACTTCATGGGACCCTTTCCTAAGTCGTTCTCCAACGAATATATTCTTGTTGCTGTAGACTATGTCTCCAAATAGGTGGAGGCAATTCCGACCAGAACCAATGATGCACAGGTGGTGCTTAGGTTCATCAAGAAGAATATTTTCTCTAGGTTTGGAGTTCCGAGAGTAATTATTAGTGATGGGGGTTCACATTTTTGCAATAAGATAATGGAGAAAGCCCTGCGTCACTATGAGGTGTTACATAAGATATCGACTCCTTACCTTCCACAAACTTGTGGACAAGTCGAGCTGTCAAATAGAGAAATCAAAAGATTCTTAGAAAAAGTGGTCAGAAAATCTATAAAAGATTGGTCGGTAAAGTTAGATGATGCATTGTGGGCTTACCGAACAGCTTTCAAAACTCCGATTGGCATGTCCCCGTATCAATTAGTATACGGTAAGGCTTGTCATCTCCCTGTGGAGTTGGAACACAAGGCGTGGTGGGCCACAAAGCTATTAAACATGAACTGTGACCAATCTCAGGAGGAAAGAGTTTTGAAACTCCATGAATTAGAGGAGTTCCGACTCAACGCTTATCAAAGTGCCTCCATATATAAGGAGAAAACCAAGAAATGGCACGATAAGCGAATTAATAAGAAAGAGTTTCAGAAGGGTGATCGGGTTTTATTATTCAATTCCCGACTGAGACTCTTCCCTGGAAAACTCAGATCCAAGTGGTCGGGGCCTTTTACTGTAAATGAGGTTTTTCCTCATGGTGCAGTCGAACTGAAAGACCCAACTACTGATCGGATTTTTAAGGCAAATGGCCAGCGACTCAAACTCTACCTTGGAGGAGAGTTTGATAGGCAGAAAACATCCCTGTTACTGCAGGCATCTTCTTAGATGCAATAAGGTCAAGCTAGTGACCTTAAAGAAGCGCTCTAGGGAGGCAGCCCTATCTTCCGATTGTCTTGTTTGGAACTTTGAGTCGGAATGAATAAAAAAGAAAAAAACTAAAAATTTTAGTAAATAAAGTTTGTGAAGTTGAAGAAGGAAATCCGAGCTAGATTCTTCGATTTTCGCTCAGGCGAAGCACTTGTAGCTTAGGCAAAACACTGCTAGGTGGTCTTTCACACTTAAGCAAAAATTTACTGAGTTTGAGTGAAAATAGTACACTCGGATAACTGTTACTTATTTTTAACCTTTCTTCCCGACTGAACTTTACTCGTCATTTTTCAATAAAATTCCAATTTCTGATGCGAATAAAAGGAAGACTTTGAAGGATTTCTGATCGTTGATATAATGAATGGGTTAGATGGTGAAAGGAGACTTATTTCAGTCGGCTTTTTTATCACTCGGATTCCTCACTCATCACAATCAGTATTGTATCCATTAGTCTCCTATTCACACGGTCTTTCGATTTTTCATTCATCCACTCGGCTTTCTCTCTTTCTCTTGGCTGACCTTTATCACTCGGTATTTCTTTCATGCGTCTCTTTTCGTAATTTCTTTTTCATTCACTCAATGACTCATTAGAGTATTGGGTTTCTTCCACTCGGTACTCCGTTCACTCGGATCCTTCCGCAGTCGTTCACTTTTCACTCATCTTTCTTACTTTGTCACTTCATTTTATTCTGACTTTTGTTTTTCACCTCATATTCGTTTCATTTGGTTCTTCATCCACTTGGTATAACTTATTTTCATCTATTTTACTCAGCCTTCGTTCAACTAGTCAATCTTTCACTCGTCTTTCATTTACTCATTCTTCATTCACTCGGTATTCTTTCCATTCAGTATATCATTCACTCGTTTTACATTCACCCGTTTTACCATTTGTCGACCACTCGTTGTTTCATTCCACTTATTTTCTTCCTCGTTTTTCTCATGCTGTATTTTCCTTCTTCATTTACTCGTTTTTCATTCGTGATTGTCACATTCGTATTTCTAGTACCCAGTTTCCTGTGATTTAGTTTTTTTTATTCACCCGGTGTTCGCATCACTCGTTTTTTTTCATCCTTTCAGTCTCATTCAAATTCTCTCATTTCTTCAACCGATTCCTTTCTTGATGTTATTCATTCGGTAGTTTGTTATTCATTTTTCCACTGGCTTGTGCAGTTATTCATCTCCTTCATCCAGTCAGTTTACCCTTTACTCATCTCTACTCGGAATATTCTCAGGCATTTTCTCATTCATTCTTTCATCTACTCGTTTTTCTCACTCACCCTCAATCCACTCGTTCCTCAATACACTTGGGTGCCATTCCACTTGTTGTTTTATTCCTTCAGCTTTACTCTCAATTTTCTGTTCATCTGTTATTTATCGGTTCTTCCATTTACTCATTCCTTCTTGGCACTCGTTGTTTTGTTTACTCTTCCAACTTGTTCTTCATTTCTCAGATCTCTATCACTCGGTATCTTTTTCCATACTCACTCGGTCATTATCGTTTCACTCTTTTTACTCATTTACGCAATCTCTTCCTTTACAATCTTCCATTCTTTGTATCTTATTCATTTACTTGGTATTCCTTCATTCATTTATACTTCCATTCGTTTCTTCTACTATCCGCTTTTCTATTCACTAGTATTTCACTACAGTAGTTCACTCGTCTCTCATACGCTCTATTTCATTCATCTATTTCACTCATTCGTTCTTTCACTCATTCATTTACTTATAGTTTTCATTCGCCCATTCTGTCTTATTGTTTGTTCATTTATTCATCTTCCATTCTCTTGTGTCCAATTGGCATCACATTGGTATCATCCCACTCTTACTCGATCTTCTACCTATCCAGTATATGAGTATATTAATATTAATAAAATAAAATAAAATAAAATAAAATAAAATAAAATAAAAAATAGAAAATAAAAAATAAATAAAAAATAATAATAATATATATATTATAATAATAAAGTAATAATTAAAGCTGGAACACATTTACGCGTTTCTTGGAAAATGAATTCAACAATATAAAAAACCTTTCAGCTTCCAAACCCTAAGTACCTATGCTGAACTTGGGCTGAAGACGAAAAGACATTTTCTGGTTTCTAAGAAAGGTATCATCTTTCCACTTCTTTCACTTAGTTCGTGCACTTGTAAGTTCGTGTTTATTATCTTCTTGTTTCATTGTCATTGTTTTCCACTGTTCATAAGCCATGCATCTCACAGTTTTGGTTTGCTGTCTTTCTGTTGGATTTCTGTTCTTATTTTTGTTTATTTAGGTTGGTTATCATCATTCTTTTAACATTAATAATAAAAAGAAGATCATAAAGACTTCTGTAAAAACCTAGACCAAATTTTGCAGAAGGAAGTGTGCGAAGAAAACAAATAGATAACGAAAGCGAAGTGGCAACCATCACTATATCTGATTCGTCTGCACATGTACCCAGTCAAAGTCAGGGTCAAAGGGATGTATCTCCTCAGGTTCAAAGGAATGTATCCCCTGCGAGTGAGGAAAATGAATCACCAGAGGTTGAAAGTGTTAAGGCTGTTGAAAACTATGCTATGAAGTTTAAAGCCACAGAACCAGAACGTCCCAGGCAATCTGAAGGAGCTGATTCTTCTTCTTCTGACATTCTTATGGTGTTACAGGAATTACAGGTCATGAAGAAGATGCAACTTGGAATTTATGATCGGGTCTTGAACCACGATTAAATGCTCAGGAAGATTGCCACGAAACTGAGGGTTGAACATTCAGCAGAAATGGGAGCCCCACCGGATAGAGATGCGTGGTTAGCTTCCATTGGATTCACGATTCCCTCCCAGCAGGACAAAGACGATGAAGATCAGGATGTTTAAGCAGTTGTTCCACGTTTTTATGATGTTTCCTATGTAATTAATTTGATATTACTGTAACTGCTTTCTGAACAGTGAACTTGCTTCTATTTTAATTATGTAATGAAAATTTTATTTTCTGGTTAATTTGTTTGTTTTATTCGGTTTTTCATATGTATTGGTAAAATCCATGAGTCCCAATCCGACTACGCGTTTCCCATCCACAGCCACTCAGGTAAAAAGGGAAGTATCTTTTCGACTTATTCCTTAATTAATATTCTGAATTATAAGTTACAAAATTATGTTTATTGTTTCTTTCACTCCATCTTAATAATTTAAAAGTTGCTGATTCGTCAAGCTTAGTCGGATAAATTAATTGATCGGTTTTGTTTAACTCATCATATCTGCCCCTAACGATTTTTCATCTTTAATTAAATTGTTTACTCGGCATGCTAGTTAGCAATCTGAATGTATGATCTTACATTAAGTTTGGGGACATGACTGGCTGAGTAACTATTATATTCGTAGCTTTTGAGCCTGTTTTATCCTTTTCCGAGTGAGCTTGCATGCTAGTTAGTGAGACAGAATTTGCTTCAGTGCTTGCTAATTGTTGTATGTCAACCAATCGGAAATGATAGAGGCCTTCTTTGTTTATTTAGCCAGGGCCAAAAATAGCCTTCCTAATCTATTAAATTATCCTTTGACCCAATAATTATGTTTGAGCCTGAGACCCTTTTATTCGTTTTAAATACCTAACGTTACAAGCCTAATTATCCAAGAAAAACCCGACTAGAATACCCTGGATGTTACACTGGTGAATTACTCGGTTTTTGCTTATTGCTAGGGACTAGCAATTTCTAAGTTTGGGGATGAAGAGTGTGCCAAACAGTAATTAAGGACACACTCTGACCTTAATTATGGATAAATATGTAGAAAAATAAAAAGAAGAAAGGCAAAGCCAAGAGAAAAAAATGAATAAAGTCAGAAAAGAAAAAGAGGGTGCAAAGCACCACAAGAAAAAAAAAATTTCGATCGGGAAAAGATGGAAAGAAAAGAAAGAAAAGGAAAGGAAAAGTCCGAAGGACTAAAAGAAAAAGAAGGTGCAAAACAGCATGAGTTATTAAGTAGCATTCAGTCGGAAAAGTTAAGAGAGTTGTTAGTAGAGGCAATTAAGTTAGAATTGAGGCAAGGCATCAGTGGATACATCTTGTAACCTATCTATGACTCGGAAAAACAATAATTGAGCCTGTAGCCCAGCCCCATTACAAGCTTAAAAAAGCCCTTACTGATTGGATTGGGTTGGCATATTTCATGATGTTTAGAACTGTTGCAAGCCTATGTTTATCTAATAAGTATGCAAGTGATGAGTGCATTCTATTTACCCCATACACCGAGAGAAGAGTTAAACACCGACCAGTGAGGAAAGCATCAGCAGCTTGTCTTCCAAAAGAGGTGTAAGTTATTGTATTTTCAGAAATTGCGAGAAGAAAGCATGATCGGTATTCAATAATTATAGCATGAACTAAGTTAAGGAAAGGATGAGTGTGTTGATCAAATGCTGTTAGTTAATAAGTCTGAATATTTGCTTGAGGACAAGCAAGTTTTAAGTTTAGGGATGTGATAAGTCTTGAAAAGACTTAATTATTTCACCTTTTTATTTAACATTATTCAGTAATCATTGGTTAGTTTGTTAGTATTATTTAATAATTTGATAACAATTTGTATTTTAGTTATGAATTTCAAAAGTACTTCATTTATGTAAGAAAACGATTGAAAATATTAATTAGTTAAGGAATTTGGAAGTGTTTATAAATTCACTAAGCAGCCAGCGTATAAATGCTAGGCAATTAGCTGTTTAATAGTGCAGGAACAGGGCGTACTCGAGAAAAGAAGACAAACCCGAGTAAAACTTACAAAAAAGCCGAGCAAGAAATTACAGAGCCGAGTGAGAATTCGTAAATCCGACTGAAGGAAGTTCACAAGACCGACTGGGCGAGACTTCAAAGGGTTGACCGAAAAGAATTAACGAAAAGCTGACTGCAAAGATTTCCAAGATATCGACTCCAAAAGAGAACAAGGAACCAATTAAAAATAAAAGGAAGAACCCGAGCGTCCACTTCAGAAATGCTGATTGAAAAGATAATTCGCTTAAGCGATCGTTTAATTCGCTCGGGTGAGGGTCAAAGTTCGCTCAAGCAAAGCAAGCCTACGCTCAAGCATGACCTCAAAACATCACCTTTCGCTTAAGCTACTCTATCACGCTTGAGCGAGAAAGCCATTCTGCATTACATATTTTCACTTCGCCCAAGCTTCGCCATAACGCTTAAGCGACAAAGCAACACTGCAGTATAATTCCCGAGCTCGCCCAAGCGAGAGTTAATCAGCTTAAGCAAAAACCTAGCAGCTGAAGCGAAAAAGCAGTAACTTAAACCATGTTTCTTCCTTCCAACAACACACACCTGGTGCAGTACTGTTTCCGCTTCCATTGCCTTCTTCTCCACTGCTGCAACCTTAGTAACTTAAGTAGTGAACTGTCAATTAGCTGGTGCTGCGCTGTAAATTAGCTAAGGCTGAGCTGGATCCTGTTAAGAGCTGAGCTGTAATTTAGTTACTCTGTAAACTGTGTAACTAGTAGTTTAGTCATTAACTTAAGTTTTCTAAGTTATTTTTGCTAAGTTAGTTAAGTTAGGTAAAAACATATATATAGGTTGTACATATTTTGTAAAAAGGAGGGGGAACGCATACACAAATACGAAATAACAGAACGGAGAACATTCATTACACACTTCGAACATCTCACTACATATTTTTCTCTCTCTAATCCTCTCCTCCATGATGTTCCACAATCCTTCGATGGAACCGAAGTCAATGGAGTTCTAAATCCCTAAGGTTGGGATTGCGAAGGTTAGCAATGGAGTCTTGAAGCTGTGAGCAAGTAGATCGACTTCTAAGATCCTGAGGCGAACAAGCTGAGGAGTTGAGCAGAATTGCTGGATTGACAAATCCAGAACCAATGAAGAACTTCACCAGTGAGGAATCATGGCTGAAGCTTAGGTAACTTCCAGCTTTCTAACTAGTTCAGGCCTAATCAATTTAGGTGAATAGTTAGAGTTCAACCTCCAATTTCGCATTAGATTCTTAGGTTAATCGAGCACTTAAGGAATTAAGGTTCATTGCTTAAGGATTAGTGTTTTTCACCTAAGGAATTAGGGAATAACCACAAGCGGATTGTCCTCTAGATTGTGAAGTTCCATTATACTTATTTGTATGTTTCTTGAGGAAATTGTGAGCCGAAGCAATCCTGACCTGCTTTCTTTTAATCACTTTTCATATTCATCTTAACTCTGTTTCTGAAAACACCAAAAACAACTAGAAAATAGTAAAATCATAAAAACTGAATGAACTACCTGTATTTCATGTTGGTTCAGCTTGTACTAGTCCTAGATTGAGGTACTTACCACAATCCCTGTGGGACGATCAAATACACTACAATTTTAACGACTGGTGCACTTGCCAAAGTGTAAATCTGAGAGTCACATTTTGTTTTACTAAGATTTTCATATCAAATTAATGACTCGGGATCAGAGCATCAAGTTAATGGTGCCGTTGCCGGGGATTGTTGAGTAATATCAACAATCCTTGGACCGGTACTAGACTGAACCATTTTACTTTTGTTTGCATTTAATACGTAGTTTCAATTTTGTTTTTAGTAGTAGTAGTTTGTCATTTTCGTATAGATTTAGTCGTAGCTGTGAATTGTTCTTTTGTTAGAAATTTGTTGTATGCAGTCAAGGAGCAGAGGAGAACCTTTCTTCTTTGATCCTGACATAGACTTGTTAGAACGTAGATTAAGAAAAGAGAAAAAGCAAAAAGAAGAAAAAGAAATGGAACAGAGGAGAGTTACACTAGGTGACTACTCCAGGCCGACTGAAGAAGGATCGCAATCTAGCATCCTTAGGCCACCAATTTCAGCAAATAATTTCGAACTAAAACCAGCTTTACTGCAGTTGGTAAGAAATGAACAGTTCGGAGGAAGTGAGGTTGAGGATCCAAATTTGCACCTAGCAACCTTCCTCCAAATCTATGACACGGTAAAAATGAATGGAGTCCCTGACGAGGCAAATCCGACTGAGATTGTTTCCGTTTTTAATGAGGGACCAAGCAAAAGCCTGGTTGCAGAGTCAACCGAGAGGCAGTATTTCAACTTGGGAGGACTTGCAACGAAAATTCTTGATTAAATATTTTCCTCCCTCTAAATAGGCAAAGTTACGCAATGAAATCACATGTTTCCAACAAAGAGAAGGTGAGTCTTTGATGGAAGCATGGGATCGGTATACAGAAAGTTTGAGGAGATGTCTGTATTTGCATGTGATAACAGGTTTTGATAATGACAATGGAAACAAGCAATAGGAAGTCTTCAAAGAATCAAAAACAACTAGAGATATCATATAAAAGAAGAAAATGATCTCACAAAGGTTCAAGAGATGAAGAAACCAATGAATCAAACAAAAGGAAAGCAACCATGCATCATTAGATTCAAATGGATGACCAACAGGCATGAGAAAATGTCAAAATGAAGAGCCTGAATCGATTCAAGCACGAGTGAATCGATTCACAGCCCTGGAAGTCATAAAAATGAGAAACAGAATGGGTTGAATCGATTCACCATGACCCTAAATCGATTCACAGCCCTGGAAGTCACTAAGATTGCAAACAGTATGTCCTGAATCGATTCACAAGGACCCTGAATCGATTCACACGATGCTGACAGACCAGGAACCCAAAACAGAATGCTCTGAATCGATTCAAACAAGGCTCGAATCGATTCATTTGACTCTGAAACTCCAAAATGTATAAAACAGAATACTCTAAATCGATTCAAGAATCTACGAATCGATTCACATAGTGGGAAACACCACTAAATAGACAGACTTAAGTGGAAAACAAGCACTCAAATCCCACTATGCGCAGAGCCATCATATTGCAACGGCTAGGGGACTCCTCAACAGCCATCTTGGCTCTATAAATGCAAGAAGAACACAAGCACAAAACACACCCAACGAGAACCAAGAAGCAACAAATCCTTAGCTCTATTTTGTGCTTTGTAAGCCTATTTCTTGTATCTTATACTTCACTTGTATATCCTCTCATCTTGAGAGTTAGAAGTTGTGAGAGCTTTTCATTTGTATATCTGCTCTATTGAGAGAGTGTATTGATTGTAAACAAACACCAAACACAAGTTATTCACTCTAGGTTGAGTGGTTGTTCACTCTAGGTTGAGTGGTTACAAAGGTTGAGGATTCAACCTTTCGGATATTGTGAGATTGAGAGATTGGGTGGGTTGCCCTTATACTTGTGAGGATTGGGTTCTTGAGTGTGGGATACTAGGAAGCCGCAATTGCTCAAAGTTGTATCTCTAGTCTACAATAATGGAAAATCCTCTAAGTGGGTTGCTTAGAGGCGAGACGTACACCGGATTGGGTGGAACTCGTTACATCGGTTTGCAGGCTTCTCTTCCTTACTCTTTTACTTTCATATACTGCATATTTATTGATTGGTATTGTTTGGTTGAGAGGAGCATACTTGAACTTGCTTAATTTGTTATATCTTAGATATTGCACACCAAGTGTTTGCTAATTTGTCTCAGCTACACTTACCTCTTGTAGTGCATTGCATATCATTTTTACTTGCTTTCACTTGCATAATCTCATAAACTTGGTTATAGAAATCAATTTCAAAGGTATTCCAAGCAAAAGTTTTATTACTCAATTCACCCCCCCTCTTGAGTATTGAGGCCACTTGAACAACAAGTGGTATCAGAGCTTGACTCTTGGTAGATCAAGCTTAACAGCTTCAAGAGATTAAATGGCCTCAAGTTCTCAAAATGTTTTTCCCGAGGGTGGTGCGATAAATAGACCTCCCGCTTTCAATGGGGAAGGGTATGCCTTTTGGAAAGAGAGAATGAAAATCTTCATTCAATCAATTGACTTGAGAATATGGAATACCATTGAAAATGGTCCTTATATACCAATACAAACTATAGATAGCAAAAATGTTGAAAAACCTATAGATGAATGGACTAGCGAGGAAGAAAAGAAAGTCCAATATGGCTACAAGGCCAAAAATCTCATTACTATGTCTTTAGGTCAAGATGAAGTTTTTAGGATAATGACATGCCAAACTGCTAAAGAAATGTGGGATACTCTTCAAGTAACCCATGAAGGTACTAATGATGTAAAGGACTCCAAAATTAGTACCTTGACTAGCCAATATGAATGCTTTAGGATAAATTCAAGAGAATCTATTGTAGATATGCAGAAAAGGTTTACACTTATTATCAACCATCTTATTACTCTTGGCAAAGTATATACTAACAAAGAGCTTGTGCACAAAATTTTGAAAAGTCTTAGCAGGGAATGGCAACCTCTTGTCACAGCAATAAAACAATCTCCTAGCATCAATGAAATGTCTCTTGCAACACTCTTTGGAAAATTGCAAGAACAAGAGCAAGAACTTAAAGCATTGAAGCTAGCCGAGGAAGAGGAGAAATCCACCAAGAAGAAAGGACTAGCCCTCAAAGCCACCTCCATGCATGAGGAAGAATCATGCAGTGACTTAGATGAAGAAGAAGAGTTTGGGCTATTCGTAAAAAGATTTGGAAGATTCATGAAGAACACAAAGTTCCAAAAGAACTTTAAGTCCCAAGGTAAGAAACCTACCTCTAATGAAACTTCCTCTTCACCAAGTTGTTTTGAATGTGGCAAGGAAGGGCACTTCAAAGCCGATTGTCCAAACCTCAAAAAGAATGGCAAGGACAAACAAAGAAGAAGAAGAGCCTATATTGCTTGGGATGAGAACGATGTGAGCAGCTCCGACGACTCTGAAGATGAGCAAGCCAATCTTTGCTTAATGGCAAATCATCAAGAAGAAGATAATGAGGTAAATCTTCTTGACTTAGATAAAAATGAGCTGTTAGATGCATTTGAAGAATTATATGATAAATTTACAAAAATCTCTAGTAAACTCAAAGTGTCTAGGAAAACTAGTGATACCCTTGAATTGCATCTCATGGAAGTATGTAAAGAAAATGAGAGCTTAAAAGAAGAACTAGAGAAAGTTCAAACATGCTCTAAGGATAAACCATGTGATTTCGCAAAAAGGTGCATTGTATTAGAAACCAAGGTTGAAGACCTAAATAGGACACTAGAGAAATTCACAAATGGAAGAGATAATTTGAATATCCTACTTGGGCAACAAAAATGCATGCTTAGTAAAACCGGTTTAGGGTATGACCAAGAACATAGTAATCATAAAATGGAGAAGCACTATAAAAACTTCTTTGTACCACCAAGCAAATCCTCCTCACCTTTTATGAAATGCAATCATTGTGGTACCAAAGGACATAGTGCTTATAAGTGTAGTGTTAGGAAACTAGGACCAAAAGTCTTAAGAAAGGTGTGGGTTCCCAAAGGGACATTACCACAAACTAACCTTAAAGGACCCAACATAAAATGGGTACCTAGTTCTCTAAACTGATTTTGTTTTGTAGGTATGCTTCAAGGCAAGCAACACCCATTGGTACTTGGATAGTGGGTGTTCAAAGCATATGACGGGAGACATAAGCAAATTTACATCATTCACTCCCAAATGAAAAGGAAGCGTCACCTATGGAGACAACACTAAAGGAAGAATCCTAGGTATTGGAAATATTGGTAAGAATTCTTCCACATCCATAAGTGATGTATTGTATGTTGAAGGCCTCAAACATAATCTACTTAGCATAAGTCAATTATGTGACAAAGGATATAGAGTTTTATTTGAATCAAATTGTTGCATAATTGAGCATAAGACCAATAAGGAAATTAAGTTTGTAGGCCAAAGAATTGATAATATTTACATGATTGATATGGATAGTTTGTCTACAAATGATGAACAATGCTTCATTTCAAAAGAGGATGAAACATGGCTATGGCATAGAAGAATAGCTCATATACATGTAGACCACTTGAACAAACTTGTTTCTAAAGATTTAGTAATTGGTCTACCAAAGCTTAAATTTGAAAATAGATTTTGTGATGCATGTCAAAAAGGAAAACAAGTAAAGGCATCTTTTCAATCCAAAAACATTGTTTCTACTCAAAGGCCTTTACAACTTTTGCACATGGACTTATTTGGACCATCCAAAATCAAAAGCTTTGGAGGTAATTACTATGGTCTAGTTATAGTAGATGACTATTCAAGATATACATGGACATTGTTTCTTGCTCATAAAAATGAAGCATATCATGCATTCAAGAAACTTGCAAAGATTATCCAAAATGAGCAAAACTCAAAAATTGCATCCATTAGAACCGATCATGGGGGAGAATTTGAAAATCAATCTTTTGAAAAGTTTTGCGAAAAACATGGTATTAATCACAACTTTTCAGCTCCTAGAACTCCACAACAAAATGGAGTAGTTGAAAGAAAGAATAGATCTTTAGTGGAGCTTGCTAGAACCATGCTAAATGAAAACAATATTGCAAAACATTTTTGGGCCGATGCGGTAAACACCGCGTGTTATGTTATGAATAGATGTTTGATAAGGCCTATTTTAAAGAAAACCCCCTATGAGCTTTACAAGGGTAGAAAACCCAACATTGCATACTTTCATATTTTTGGATGTAAATGTTTTGTGCTCAACAATGGAAAGGATAATCTAGGAAAGTTTGATGCAAAATCTGATGAGGCAATATTCCTAGGATATTCTCAATCAAGTAAATCTTATAGAATTTTCAACAAACAAACAAATACCATTGAGGAATCTATTCATGTCAAATTTGATGAAAATAGCCATAACCCTCCGAGAAAGGAAGATGTTGATGATCTTGTAGGTACTTTTCAAGAATTGAACTTGCAAGACAAAGAAGAAGAAGTCAACAATGATGGAGGTGCAGCACAAATTGAGAGACAACAAGAATGGGTAATTTTGAAGGATCATCCCTTGGACAAAGTCATAGGTGAAATGACTCAAGGCGTAAGTACTAGAAATGCTATTAGAAATACTTGTAATCATCTAGCATTTGTATCACAAATAGAACCCAAGAACATAGATGAGGCTATTATTGATGAACATTGGATGTTGGCCATGCAAGAAGAGTTAAACCAATTTAAAAGAAATGAAGTTTGGGAACTTGTGCCAAGACCCAATAATCATCTAATAATAGGCACCAAATGGGTCTTTAGAAATAAGCTAGATGAAAATGGTATAATAACTAGAAACAAAGCTAGACTAGTTGCAAAGGGATACAACCAAGAAGAAGGAATAGACTATGAAGAAACATATGCTCCCGTAGCTAGGTTAGAAGCCATTAGATTATTGCTAGCTTTTGCATGTTGTATGGATTTCAAACTGTATCAAATGGATGTCAAAAGTGCGTTCTTAAATGGCTACATTCAAGAAGAAGTTTATGTAGATCAACCTCCCGGTTTTGAAAATCATAAATTTCCAAACCATGTCTTCAAATTGAGAAAAGCTTTATATGGTTTGAAGCAAGCTCCAAGAGCTTGGTATGAAAGATTAAGCAAATTCCTTTTAGAACACCACTTTGAAAGAGGAAAGGTTGATACTACATTGTTTATAAAACGCAAACATAATGACATCCTATTGGTACAGATTTATGTAGATGACATAATATTTGGTGCTACTAATGAAAATCTTTGTCAAGAATTTGCCAAGATTATGCAGAATGAGTTTGAAATGTCCTTGATGGGAGAACTCACCTTCTTCCTTGGACTACAAATAAAACAAGCCATTGATGGAACATTCATTAGCCAAACTAAATACTGTAAGGAACTACTTAAAAGGTTTGGAATGGACAAGGCAAACGAGATAGCTACACCCATGAGCACATCCTGCTATCTAGACAAAGACGAAAAGGGTAAGGACATTGAAATCACCAAATATCGAGGTATGATTGGATCCTTACTGTATTTAACTGCGAGTAGACCTGATATTATGTTTGCGGTATGCATGTGTGCTAGATATCAAGCATGTCCTAAAGAATCACACTTGACTGCCGTAAAAAGAATTTTGAAATATCTTGTGGGTACTCAAAATGTTGGTTTATGGTATCCCAAAGGCGTTGAATGTAATCTTTTAGGATATTCTGATTCCGACTTTGCGGGGTGTAAGCTTGATAGAAAAAGTACTAGTGGTACATGCCATTTGCTTGGTAGTTCCCTTGTTTCTTGGCATAGCAAGAAACAAGCAAGTGTTGCATTGTCAACGGCTGAGGCAGAATATGTAGCAGCTGGTAGTTGTTGTGCTCAAATTCTTTGGATGAGACAACAACTTCTTGATTTTGGTATTACCTTGAATAAAGTCCCCATTAAATGTGATAACACTAGTGCCATTAATATCTCGAAAAATCCAGTAATGCACTCTAGGACCAAACACATTGAGATTAGGCATCACTTTATTAGAGATCATGTGTTAAAAGGGGATTGTGTGCTTGAACATGTTGAAACCTCTAGGCAACTAGCAGATATTTTCACAAAACCCTTGGCTAGAGAGCAATTTATTTACATTAGAAGAGAATTGGGCATTCTTGATATGACAAATTATGTTTGAGTGATCACTTCATCTTGTGTATTGATTGCTTGACACCTTTACTAGTGATTAATGCAAAAGAACCCCATGGAAATAGAGATTTGATGATCCTATATGGAATTCCTCATGCCTTGAATATATTGGAATGGAAAGAAATGAATTTTGGAGTGAAACAGCCCTTCGAATCGATTCAGCACCCCCTCGAATCGATTCAAAGACCTGTTGGTTCAAAAATCCTCAAAACAGTATCGTTCGAATCGATTCACACTCCCCTTGAATCGATTCAAACACCTGATGGTCCATATTCCCTCAAACAGAGAGGTTCGAATCGATTCACAGCATCCTCGAATCGATTCACGCACCTGACCCTTCCATTTCTCTCAAATCAGTAACGCTCGAATCGATTCACCCATCCTTCGAATCGATTCACGCGTCAGTTAATGCATATTCACGCTGATTCAAGTCTTTAAATCACACACTTCCTCATGTCACTATCTTCCACTCTCTCCTCTCAAACCGCTCAACCTCTAATCTCCTCAACTTCTTCTCCAAACCTTCCACTCAAATCCTTCATCTTCCATGGCTTCCTCCTCTCAACCTCGCAAGAAGCAACGTGCAAACACTGCTGCAGCCTCCATGCCTCAATACTCTGATTTATCTAGATTATTCACTACCCAAAAGGATCTTGAAAGGTACCAATCTTCATTCTCTGAGAAAAATCTCATTTCTCCTCATTGGCTTGATCTCCCATTCTTTGAAGCATCTGGACTTCCTCTACTCACCACCTTACATCAACAAGAGTTAGTTGGCTTCATGGCTCTTGAGGAAGTAGCAATCTACCCCGAACAGATTCGTGTATTCTACTCCACTTTACGCCTTCAAGATACTCGCTATATTGCCCGAGTGAAAGGTAAGACTATCATTCTTGATAATGAGGTAATGAATCAAGTTGGCTTACTCCCTCTTAGCAACGCTTCCTTCCATGGCAAAGAACCTCCTCTTGCATGGAATTATAATCCATTAGAGGCAAGAGCCTTCTTTAATCTTGCAGGTCCCTCGAGCACGGTTGGCACCTTAAGTCTCCATCACCGCCTCTTGCACTTTGTCCTTGTCAAAATTCTCCTCCCCTCCGGTGGAAATTATGCAAGGCTAAATGAGGCCCAAATCTTGCTGCTCTGGGCAATTGTCAATGAGAAAGACATAAATTGGATTGACTTGGTTAGGCACCACATGATTGAAGCCCAAAACCTCGCTCATCTTCCATATGCCATACTCATTACCAAATTGCTCCACCATTTTAAAGTGGACTTGAAAAATGAAATCAAGGAAGTTGTTGGTCCCAAAGCACCTATTGGCAAATCTCATCTCACTAAAATGAATATTGTGGAATACCAAGGCAGGTGGCAATTTCTTAGGCGTCCCCGTCATGAAGGTGAAGATGACGCTCCTCCTCCACCTCCACCCGCTCCTACTGATGATCTTTTCACAAGACTCACTGCCCACCTGGACCAGCGCCTGAACTCCATGGAAGCAAACATCTACGCTCGACTGGACAAGATTGAAGCAAACATAGAAGAACGATACACGGAGCTTGCCACCCAGATATCCAGCATCCACTTCCCACACCCATGATTGATCGTTACTTTTCTGTCTTTCTATTTCACATTCAGACTTGGTTGTTTACTTTGGTTTATATTTTGGTTTATTACTTTGCTTTATGACTATGTCGGTTGAACGATTATCTCGTTTGGTTAATCATTTTTGTTTATCTCAACTGCATTGCCTGCGATCATTACTCGATTTACTGCATACTCCCAACATTTGTTTTTGATAATGACAAAGGGGGAGAAATAGAGAGATACATGTGCGATATGATATATGTGCGATATATGTGAATGTGATACATGTGCGACATTAATTCAACGATTGAGATGATTTGATGGTTTTATTGAAAAACAAAGGGGGAGACCTATTTTCTTAAAAGAAATAATTGCTTAAAATAGAGTTTTCTTAAAAGAAATAATTGCTTAAAAAAGAGACATTAGTTTTCATAACTTGTTATTGGCTAATAAACACCCCAAAGAGATGGCCATTGGTTGTCATCATCAAAAAGGGGGAGAATGTATTTGCATGTGATAACAGGTTTTGATAATGACAATGGAAACAAGCAATGGGAAGTCTTCAAAGAATCAAAAACAACTAGAGATATCATATAAAAGAAGAAAATGATCTCACAAAGGTTCAAGAGATGAAGAAACCAATGAATCAAACAAAAGGAAAGCAACCATGCATCATTAGATTCAAATGGATGACCAACAGGCATGAGAAAATGTCAAAATGAAGAGCCTGAATCGATTCAAGCATGAGTGAATCGATTCACAGCCCTGGAAGTCATAAAAATGAGAAACAGAATGGGTTGAATCGATTCACCATGACCCTGAATCGATTCACAGCCCTGGAAGTCACTAAGATTGCAAACAGTATGTCCTGAATCGATTCACAAGGACCCTGAATCGATTCACACGATGCTGACAGACCAGGAACCCAAAACAGAATGCTCTGAATCGATTCAAACAAGGCTCGAATCGATTCATTTGACTCTGGAACTCCAAAATGTATAAAACAGAATACTCTGAATCGATTCAAGAATCTACGAATCGATTCACATAGTGGGAAACACCACTAAATAGACAGACTTAAGTGGAAAACAAGCACTCAAATCCCACTATGCGCAGAGCCATCATATTGTAACGGCTAGGGGACTCCTCAACAGCCATCTTGGCTCTATAAATGCAAGAAGAACACAAGCACAAAACACACCCAACGAGAACCAAGAAGCAACAAATCCTTAGCTCTATTTTGTGCTTTGTAAGCCTATTTCTTGTATCTTATACTTCACTTGTATATCCTCTCATCTTGAGAGTTAAAAGTTGTGAGAGCTTTTCATTTGTATATCTGCTCTATTGAGAGAGTGTATTGATTGTAAACAAACACCAAACACAAGTTATTCACTCTAGGTTGAGTGGTTGTTCACTCTAGGTTGAGTGGTTACAAAGGTTGAGGATTCAACTTTTGGGATATTGTGAGATTGAGAGATTGGGTGGGTTGCCCTTATACTTGTGAGGATTGGGTTCTTGAGTGTGGGACACTAGGAAGCCGCAATTACTCAAAGTTGTATCTCTAGTCTACAATAGTGGAAAATCCTCTAAGTGGGTTGCTTAGAGGCGAGACGTACACCGGATTGGGTGGAACTCGTTACATCGGTTTGCAAGCTTCTCTTCCTTACTCTTTTACTTTCATATACTGCATATTTGTTGATTGGTATTGTTTGGTTGAGAGGAGCATACTTGAACTTGCTTAATTTGTTATATCTTAGATATTGCACACCAAGTGTTTGCTAATTTGTCTCAGCTACACTTACCTCTTGTAGTGCATTGCATATCATTTTTACTTGCTTTCACTTGCATAATCTCATAAACTTGGTTATAGAAATCAATTTCAAAGGTATTCCAAGCAAAAGTTTTATTACTCAATTCACCCCCCCTCTTGAGTATTGAGGCCACTTGAACAACAATGTCCTCATCATCAAATTTCTGATGTGCAACAAGTAACTATTTTCTATAATGGTGTCAGGCCAGCTACTAGGGTCTTGATTGATGCCTCAGCTGGAGGTTCATTAACAACAAAAACTGTAGAAGAAGCCATAGAGCTGATTGATGTTATGGCTTCTAATGAATGCTTGATTAGTGGGAGGAGCCAAGTTCCTAAGAGAGGGATATTAGAATTAGAAGCACAAGATGCTTATCTGGCTCAGAGTAAACTGATGACTCAGGCTTTGCAGAAACTAAGCATACAAATTTCAGAACTCCAAAAGCCGAGTCAGGTTTCTATGATCAGTTGTGACTTTTGTGGTGGAGATCATGAGAATGGATTGTGTGATCCAAATGTGCCTTCCAAGCAAGTGAATTATATGGGGCAGCAACAGTATCAAAGGAATTATCCTTCTAATTCCTTTAATCCTAATTACAGGAATCACCCCAATTTTTCCTGGCAGAAAGGTCCACATCTGAATCAGAACATCCCACCAAGTCAACCCACAAATAGACCACAACAACCTTCTCACCCCCCTGTCAAGGAAAAATCCGAACTTAAGAATGTACTTTCTCAGTTTATCCAGGCCACTCAGGCCAGTTTTAAGAATCAGGAAGCGTCCATCAGAAATCTAGAAAGTCAAGTCAGACAGCTTTCTAAACAATTAGTTGAGAGGCAAGTAGGCAATTTCCCTGGAGATACCAAGGTAAATCCAAGGGAACATTGCAAGGCCATAATTACTAGGAGTGGAAAAATTATTTCTCCATCTCTGAGTCAGGAAATAAGTTCAGAAAAAGAAAAAGGAAAAGAAATAATACAAGAAACCGAGCAGGATAATAATGAAGAAGAAAATAAAAATGAAATAGAAAAATAAAAAGAAAATAAAGTCCATCAAAAGAAGAAGAAAAAGGTTGATCTGATTTTGGAGGAAGCTTCTAAGCTGACTCCTGAAAAACTAAGGAATGCTCCATTTCCACACAGGTTTAAAAAACAAATAGAGGAGCAGAAGTTTACTAGGTTCTTAGAGGTTTTCAAGAAACTTCACATCAATATCCCTTTTGCCAAGGCATTGCAGGAGATGCCTTCTTATGCAAAATTTTTGAAAGAATTATTATCTAAAAAGAGGAAGCTTAAGGGAGACGAAATGATTACTCTCACTCAAGAGTGTAGTGCAATCATTTAAAAGAAACTTCCCCAAAAGCTAGAGGATCCTGGATCTTTTACAATACCATGTGCAATTGGGGATATTCATGTAGGAAGTGCTCTCTGTGATCTAGGAGCCAGTATAAACCTGATGCCTCTATCTTTGATGAAAAAACTGGGAATTAATGACTTGCAACCGACTCGCATGTCCTTGCAGTTGGCTGACAGGTCCATTAAATATCCCCAAGGGATGCTGGAAGACTTGTTAGTGAAAGTAGATAAATTTATCTTTCCAGCAGACTTTATAGTGTTGGATATGGAAGTTGACCGAGAGATCCCTTTAATCTTAGGTAGACCCTTCCTAGCTACTGGCAGAGCATTAATTGATGTAGAAAAAGGTGAACTCATACTGAGAGTTCAGGAGGAGCAGGTAACATTCAATGTCTTCAATTCCATGAAACATCCGACTGAAAGGATGGATTGTTTAATGGTTGAAGAGATTAAAAACTACCACACTCCAATGCTTTTAAAAACTGAGGAAGAGGCCCTACGAACTTTTTTAGAGGATGACTTTGACTCCGAGACTGAGGAGTTAAATGACTCTTACTCAGAAATATTGAGCCTACTGGAAGTATTAGAAGTAGGTGATTGTGAAGAAGAAAAGAAAAATAATTTGAAAAGTGCTGAAGCTGAGAAAGGAAAGGAATTTTCTGAAGAAAAATGTGATTTAAAACCTTTACCTTCTCATTTGAAATGTTTTCTTGAGAGGAAACGACACTCATCCTGTCATTATTAATGCCGACTTAAAAGAAGAGGATGTGAATAAACTAATTGGGGTATTAAAGGCTCATGAATCTACGATTGGCTGGAATATTTCTGACTTGAAGGGAATCAGTCCATCATTTTGTATGCATAAAATTCTGATGGAGGATGACTATTCCCCTGTAGTATAGCCACAACGCATACTGAACCTCATTATGAAGGAAACGGTAAGGAAGGAAGTGGTCAAGCTCCTAGATGCAGGAATCATTTATCCTATCTCGGACAGCACTTGGATCAGCCCGGTCTAAGTGGTACCCAAGAAAGGAGGAATAACGACTGTAAGAAATGACCAAGGTGAAGTTATTGCCACCCGGGCCATAACAGGCTGGAGGATGTGTATTGATTACAGAAGGCTGAATGACTTCACTCGGAAAGACCATTTCCCCCTGCCATTTGTTGACCAAATGCTCGAGAGGTTATCAGGGCATGAGTACTATTGTTTTCTTGATGGGTACTCGGGTTATAACCAAATTGTGGTTGACCCAAAAGACCAAGAAAAGACTGCATTCACCTATCCTTATGGAATTTTTGCATATAGGCGCATGCCGTTCGGGCTGTGCAACGCTCCAGCAACCTTTCAAAGGTGCATGCTGGCAATTTTTGGGGATATGGTGGAAAAATTCATTGAAGTGTTTATGGATGACTTCTCGGTATTTGGAAGTAATTTTGATTCATGCCTCAGCAACCTATCTAAGGTGCTGGTGAGATGCCAAGAAACTAACCTCGTCCTTAACTGGGAAAAAAATGCCATTTTATGGTTAAGGAAGGGATAGTCCTTGGCCACAAAATCTCTGCTGAGGGCATTCAAGTGGACCGAGCCAAGATTGAAATTATTGAAAAACTTCCTCCTCCAATCAACGTGAAAGGAGTGAGAAGTTTTCTAGGATGTGCTGGCTTTTATAGAAGGTTCATTAAAGAGTTTTCAAAAATAGCTAAGCCTCTGACTGACTTACTGGTGAAAGATCATGTATTTGCGTTTAATGAAAACTGTGTCAAGGCTTTTGAAAAATTAAAACAAAATCTGATTTCAGCTCTGATCCTTGTAGCACCTGATTAGTCTTTACCGTTTGAATTAATGTGTGATGCAAGTGACTTCGCAGTCGGAGCTGTACTGGGTCAGAAAGTAGGAAAATTAACTCATGTAATTTATTATGCTAGTAAGGTGTTGAATGAAAATCAAATACATTACACCACTACTAAAAAAGAAATGCTTGCTGTGGTGTATGCATTTGATAAATTTCGTGCTTACTTGATTGGGGCCAAGGTTATTGTATATACAGACCACTCGGCAATCAAGTATTTACTAGCTAAGAAAGAGTCTAAACCGAGACTGATCAGGTGGGTTCTGTTGCTCCAAGAATTTGATTTAGAAATACGAGATAAAAAGGGAGTAGAGACCTCAGTTGCAGACCAACTGTCTCGTCTGGAAGGTGAGTCAGATTCTGTCTTAATAAAAGAAGAATTTCCAGACGAGAAGTTGATGGCAATTATAACCGGGCCATGGTATGCTGATATGGCCAACTTTAAAAGTGCCTCGGTGGTACCCGAGGGTTGGACATCCCAAATGAGAAAAAAATTCTTTCATGATAGTAAAAACTTCCTTTGGGATGATCCATTTCTGTTTAAAATAGGAGTAAATGGATTGATCAGGCGGTGTGTGCCTGAATCCGAGCAAGAAAGGCTCTTGTGGCATTGCCACGACTCCTATTATGGAGGTCATCATGGTGCCTCCCGCACAGCAGCAAAAATCTTACAGAGTGGCTTTTATTGGCCAACTATCTTTCAAGATGCTAAAGAATATGTTAAAAGGTGTGATAAATGTCAAAGGAGCGGAGGTCTCTCTGCTAAAGCTGGCATGCCTTTAACAAACATTCTAATTGTGGAATTATTTGACGTTTGGGGTATCGACTTCATGGGACCCTTTCCTAAGTCGTTCTCCAACGAATATATTCTTGTTGCTGTAGACTATGTCTCCAAATGGGTGGAGGCAATTCCGACCAGAACCAATGATGCACAGGTGGTGCTTAGGTTCATCAAGAAGAATATTTTCTCTAGGTTTGGAGTTCCGAGAGTAATTATTAGTGATGGGGGTTCACATTTTTGCAATAAGATAATGGAGAAAGCCCTGCGTCACTATGAGGTGTTACATAAGATATCGACTCCTTACGTTCCACAAACTTGTGGACAAGTCGAGCTGTCAAATAGAGAAATCAAAAGATTCTTAGAAAAAGTGGTCGGAAAATCTACAAAAGATTGGTCGGTAAAGTTAGATGATGCATTGTGGGCTTACCGAACAGCTTTCAAAACTCCGATTGGCATGTCCCCGTATCAATTAGTATACGGTAAGGCTTGTCATCTCCCTGTGGAGTTGGAACACAAGGCGTGGTGGGCCACAAAGCTATTAAACATGAACTGTGACCAATCTCAGGAGGAAAGAGTTTTGAAACTCCATGAATTAGAGGAGTTCCGACTCAACGCTTATCAAAGTGCCTCCATATATAAGGAGAAAACCAAGAAATGGCACGATAAGCGAATTAATAAGAAAGAGTTTCAGAAGGGTGATCGGGTTTTATTATTCAATTCCCGACTGAGACTCTTCCCTGGAAAACTCAGATCCAAGTGGTCGGGGCCTTTTACTGTAAATGAGGTTTTTCCTCATGGTGCAGTCGAACTGAAAGACCCGACTACTGATCGGATTTTTAAGGCAAATGGCCAGCGACTCAAACTCTACATTGGAGGAGAGTTTGATAGGCAGAAAACATCCCTGTTACTGTAGGCATCTTCTTAGATGCAATAAGGTCAAGCTAGTGACCTTAAAGAAGTGCTCTAGGGAGGCAGCCCTATCTTCCGATTGTCTTGTTTTGAACTTTGAGTCGGAATGAATAAAAAAGAAAAAAACTAAAAATTTTAGTAAATAAAGTTTGTGAAGTTGAAGAAGGAAATCTGAGCTAGATTCTTCGATTTTCGCTCAGGCGAAGCACTTGTAGCTTAGGCGAAACACTGCTAGGTGGTCTTTCACACTTAAGCAAAAATTTACTGAGTTTGAGTGAAAATAGTACACTCGGATAACTGTTACTTATTTTTAACCTTTCTTCCCGACTGAACTTTACTCGTCATTTTTCAATAAAATTCCAATTTCTGATGCGAATAAAAGGAAGACTTTGAAGGATTTCTGATCGTTGATATAATGAACGGGTCAGATGGTGAAAGGCAACTTATTTCAGTCGGCTTTTTTATCACTCAGATTCCTCACTCATCACAATCAGTATTGTATCCATTAGTTTCCTATTCACACGGTCTTTCAGTTTTTCATTCATCCACTCGGCTTTCTCTCTTTCTCTTGGCCGACCTTTATCACTCGGTATTTCTTTCATGTGTCTCTTTTCGTAATTTCTTTTTCATTCACTCAATGACTCATTAGAGTATTCGGTTTCTTCCACTCGGTACTCTGTTCACTCGGATCCTTCCGCAGTCGTTCACTTTTCACTCATCTTTCTTACTCTGTCACTTCATTTTATTCTGACTTTTGTTTTTCACCTCATATTCGTTTCATTCGGTTCTTCATCCACTTGGTATAACTTATTTTCATCTATTTTACTCAGCCTTCGTTCAACCAGTCAATCTTTCACTCGTCTTTCATTTACTCATTCTTCATTCACTCAGTATTCTTTCCATTCAGTATATCATTCACTCGTTTTACATTCACCCGTTTTACCATTTGTCGACCACTCGTTGTTTCATTCCACTTATTTTCTTCCTCGTTTTTCTCATGCTGTATTTTCCTTCTTCATTTACTCGTTTTTCATTCGTGATTGTCACATTCGTATTTCTAGTACCCAGTTTCCTGTGATTTAGTTTTTTTTATTCACCCGGTGTTCACATCACTCATTTTTTTTCATCCTTTCAGTCTCATTCAAATTCTCTCATTTCTTCAACCGATTCCTTTCTTGATGTTATTCATTCGGTAGTTTGTTATTCATTTTTCCACTGGCTTGTGCAGTTATTCATCTCCTTCATCCAGTCAGTTTACCTTTTACTCATCTCTACTCGGAATATTCTCAGTCATTTTCTCATTCATTCTTTCATCTACTCATTTTTCTCACTCACCCTCAATCCACTCGTTCCTCAATACACTCGGGTGCCATTCCACTTGTTGTTTTATTCCTTCAGCTTTACTCTCAATTTTCCGTTCATCTGTTATTTATCGGTTCTTCCATTTACTCATTCCTTCTCGGCACTCGTTGTTTTGTTTACTCTTCCAACTTGTTCTTCATTTCTCAGATCTCTATCACTCGGTATCTTTTTCCATACTCACTCGGTCATTATCGTTTCACTCTTTTTACTCATTTACGCAATCTCTTCCTTTACAATCTTCCATTCTTTGTATCTTATTCATTTACTTGGTATTCCTTCATTCATTTACACTTCCATTCGTTTCTTCTACTATCCGTTTTTCTATTCACTCGTATTTCATTACAGTAGTTCACTCGTCTCTCATACGCTCTATTTCATTCATCTATTTCACTCATTCGTTCTTTCACTCATTCATTTACTTATAGTTTTCATTCGCCCATTCTGTCTTATTGTTTGTTCATTTATTCATCTTCCATTCTCTTGTGTCCAATTGGCATCACATTGGTATCATCCTACTCTTACTCGATCTTCTACCTATCCAGTATATGAGTATATTAATATTAATAAAATAAAATAAAATAAAATAAAATAAAAAATAAAAAATAAAAAAATAAAAAAATAATAATAATATATATATATATTATAATAATAAAGTAATAATTAAAGCTGGAACACATTTACGCGTTTCTTGGAAAATGAATTCAACAATATAAAAAACCTTTCAGCTTCCAAACCCTAAGTACCTATGCTGAACTTGGGCTGAAGACGAAAAGACATTTTCTAGTTTCTAAGAAAGGTATCATCTTTCCACTTCTTTCACTTAGTTCGTGCACTTGTAAGTTCATGTTTATTATCTTCTTGTTTCATTGTCATTGTTTTCCACTGTTCATAAGCCATGCATCTCACAGTTTTGGTTTGTTGTCTTTCTGTTGGATTTCTGTTCTTATTTTTGTTTATTTAGGTTGGTTATCATCATTCTTTTAACATTAATAATAAAAAGAAGATCACAAAGACTTCTGTAAAAACCTAGACCAAATTTTGCAGAAGGAAGTGTGCGAAGAAAACAAATAGATAACGAAAAAGAAGTGGCAACCATCACTATATCTGATTCGTCTGCACATGTACCCAGTCAAAGTCAGGGTCAAAGGGATGTATCTCCTCAGGTTCAAAGGAATGTATCCCCTGCGAGTGAGGAAAATGAATCACCAGAGGTTGAAAGTGTTAAGGCTGTTGAAAACTGTGCTATGAAGTTTAAAGCCACTGAACCAGAACGTCCCAGGCAATCTGAAGGAGCTGATTCTTCTTCTTCTGACATTCTTATGGTGTTACAGGAATTACAGGTCATGAAGAAGATGCAACTTGGAATTTATGATCGGGTCTTGAACCACGATCAAATGCTCAGGAAGATTGCCACGAAACTGAGGGTTGAACATTCAGCAGAAATGGGAGCCCCACCGGATAGAGATGCGTGGTTAGCTTCCATTGGATTCATGATTCCCTCCCAGCAAAACAAAGACGATGAAGATCAGGATGTTTAAGCAGTTGTTCCACGTTTTTATGATGTTTCCTATGTAATTAATTTGATATTACTGTAACTGCTTTCTGAACAGTGAACTTGCTTCTATTTTAATTATGTAATGAAAATTTTATTTTCTGGTTAATTTGTTTGTTTTATTCGGTTTTTCATATGTATTGGTAAAATCCATGAGTCCCAATCCGACTACGCGTTTCCCATCCACAGCCACTCAGGTAAAAAGGGAAGTATCTTTTCGACTTACTCCTTAATTAATATTCTGAATTATAAGTTACAAAATTATGTTTATTGTTTCTTTCACTCCATCTTAATAATTTAAAAGTTGCTGATTCGTCAAGCTTAGTCGGATAAATTAATTGATCGGTTTTGTTTAACTCATCATATCTGCCCCTAACGATTTTTCATTTTTAATTAAATTGTTTACTCGGCATGCTAGTTAGCAATCTGAATGTATGATCTTACATTAAGTTTGGGGACATGACTGGCTGAGTAACTATTATATTCGTAGCTTTTGAGGCTGTTTTATCCTTTTCCGAGTGAGCTTGCATGCTAGTTAGTAAGACAGAATTTGCTTCAGTGCTTGCTAATTGTTGTATGTCAACCAATCGGAAATGATAGAGGCCTTCTTTGTTTATTTAGCCAGGGCCAAAAATAGCCTTCCTAATCTATTAAATTATCCTTTGACCCAATAGTTATGTTTGAGCCTGAGACCCTTTTATTCGTTTTAAATACCTAACGTTACAAGCCTAATTATCCAAGAAAAACCCGACTAGAATACCCTGGATGTTACACTGGTGAATTACTCGATTTTTGCTTATTGCTAGGGACTAGCAATTTCTAAGTTTGGGGATGAAGAGTGTGCCAAACAGTAATTAAGGACACACTCCGACCTTAATTATGGATAAATATGTAGAAAAATAAAAAGAAGAAAGGCAAAGCCGAGAGAAAAAAATGAATAAAGTCAGAAAAGAAAAAGAGGGTGCAAAGCACCACAAGAAAAAAAAAATTTCGATCAGGAAAAGATGGAAAGAAAAGAAAGAAAAGGAAAGGAAAAGTCCGAAGGACTAAAAGAAAAAGAAGGTGCAAAACAGCATGAGTTATTAAGTAGCATTCAGTCGGAAAAGTTAAGAGAGTTGTTAGTAGAGGCAATTAAGTTAGAATTGAGGCAAGGCATCAGTGGATACATCTTGTAACCTATCTATGACTCAGAAAAACAATAATTGAGCCTGTAGCCCAGCCCCATTACAAGCTTAAAAAAGCCCTTACTGATCGGATTGGGTTGGCATATTTCATGATGTTTAGAACTGTTGCAAGCCTATGTTTATCTAACAAGTATGCAGGTGATGAGTGCATTCTATTTACCCCATACACCGAGAGAAGAGTTAAACACCGACCAGTGAGGAAAGCATCAGCAGCTTGTCTTCCAAAAGAGGTGTAAGTTATTGTATTTTCAGAAATTGCGAGAAGAAAGCATGATCGGTATTCAATAATTATAGCATGAACTAAGTTAAGGAAAGGATGAGTGTGTTGATCAAATGCTGTTAGTTAATAAGTCTGAATATTTGCTTGAGGACAAGCAAGTTTTAAGTTTAGGGATGTGATAAGTCTTGAAAAGACTTAATTATTTCACCTTTTTATTTAACATTATTCAGTAATCATTGGTTAGTTTGTTAGTATTATTTAATAATTTGATAACAATTCGTATTTTAGTTATGAATTTCAAAAGTACTTCATTTATGTAAGAAAACGATTGAAAATATTAATTAGTTAAGGAATTTGGAAGTGTTTATAAATTCACTAAGCAGCCAGCGTATAAATGCTAGGCAATTAGCTGTTTAATAGTGCAGGAACAGGGCGTACTCGAGAAAAGAAGACAAACCCGAGTAAAAATTACAAAAAAGCCGAGCAAGAAATTACAGAGCCGAGTGAGAATTCGTAAATCCGACTGAAGGAAGTTCACAAGACCGACTGGGTGAGACTTCAAAGGGTTGACCGAAAAGAATTAACGAAAAGCTGACTGCAAAGATTTCCAAGATATCGACTCCAAAAGAGAACAAGGAACCGATTGAAAATAAAAGGAAGAACCCGAGCGTCCACTTCAGAAATGCTGATTGAAAAGATAATTCGCTTAAGCGATCGTTTAATTCGCTCGGGTGAGGGTCAAAGTTCACTCAAGCAAAGCAAGCCTACGCTCAAGCATGACCTCAAAACATCACCTTTCGCTTAAGCTACTCTATCACGCTTGAGCGAGAAAGCCATTCTGCATTACATATTTTCACTTCGCCCAAGCTTCGCCATAACGCTTAAGCAACAAAGCAACACTGCAGTACAATTCCCGAGCTCGCCCAAGCGAGAGTTAATCAGCTTAAGCGAAAACCTAGCAGCTGAAGCAAAAAAGCAGTAACTTAAACCCTGTTTCTTCCTTCCAACAACACACACCTGGTGCAGTACTGTTTCCGCTTCCATTGCCTTCTTCTCCACTGCTGCAACCTTAGTAACTTAAGTAGTGAACTGTCAATTAGCTGGTGCTGCGCTGTCAATTAGCTAAGGCTGAGCTGGATCCTGTTAAGAGCTGAGCTGTAATTTAGTTACTCTGTAAACTGTGTAACTAGTAGTTTAGTCGTTAACTTAAGTTTTCTAAGTTATTTTTGCTAAGTTAGTTAAGTTAGGTAAAAACATATATATAGGTTGTACATATTATGTAAAAAGGAGGGGGAACGCATACACAGATACGAAATAACATAACGGAGAACATTCATTACACACTTTGAACATCTCACTACATATTTTTCTCTCTCTAATCCTCTCCTCCATGATGTTCCACAATCCTTCGATGGAACCAAAGTCAATGGAGTTCTAAATCCCTAAGGTTGGGATTGCGAAGGTTAGCAATGGAGTCTTGAAGTTGTGAGCAAGTAGATCGGCTTCTAAGATCCTGAGGCGAACAAGCTGAGGAGTGGAGCAGAATTGCTAGATTGACAAATCTAGAACCGATGAAGAACTTCACCAGTGAGGAATCATGGCTGAAGCTTAGGTAACTTCTAGCTTTCTAACTAGTTCGGGCCTAATCAATTTAGGTGAATAGTTAGAGTTCAACCTCCAATTTCGCATTAAATTCTTAGGTTAATCGAGCACTTAAAGAATTAAGGTTCATTGCTTAAGGATTAGTGTTTTTCACCTAAGGAATTAGGGAATAACCACAAGCGGATTGTCCTCTAGATTGTGAAGTTCGATTATACTTATTTGTATGTTTCTTGAGGAAATTGTGAGCCGAAGCAATCCTGACCTGCTTTCTTTTAATCACTTTTCATATTCATCTTGACTCTGTTTCTGAAAATACCAAAAATAACTAGAAAACAGTAAAATCATAAAAACTGAATGAAGTACCTGTATTTCGTGTTGGTTCAGCTTGTACTAGTCCTAGATTGAGGTACTTACCACAATCCCTGTGGGACAATCAAATAAACTACAATTTTAACGACTGGTGCGCTTGCCAAAGTGTAAATCCGAGAGTCACATTTTGTTTTACTAAGATTTTCATATCAAATTAATGACTCGGGATCAGAGCATCATAGCTCCACTTTACTCGTAGCTCCGAGGAATGTTCACTGAAAATATTGCCACAGCAGGGGTGAGCTTTTACATTTAAAATAACAGTTAGTGACTTGGGAACCCGTATGCTTTCCATCACACCACATCACATTTCAAGCAATCATAACGTTAACTAACCTCTAGTTTATCTACTCGTAACAGTGCCATGCAATCAGAATTCATTCATGCAATATTCCATTATGCAGATTATATCATTTTCGACTTACACTATACACATGCAACACAATAAATTCATCATAGCACAAGAGTATACATGCATATACATATCCATTCAGTACACACCAGTCTACTACAGTCGAATCTGTCCCCCACTTGATTAATTTTTACGTTGCAACATAGGCTCCAAGCCTTTTTCCTCCAGCTCCAAGCTGGTTCAGCCGTTTTACTGGTACCAAACTGTTTGCCCTCACATGTAACACAATCGCTCCAAGCGACCACGGCAGTGTTACGGGCAGCCCCGAGTCCAACTCGGTGGCTTGCTTGAGTCCAACTCAAGACTTTAAGCGTCCAACGCTAGTGCACTCGGCACTGCCTTAAGTCCAACTCAAGGTCTTTTAATTACATTCTTTTGTGTGTATGTCTGCCAATACAATATTACTTCTCCTTTCATGTATCATAACCACACTCTGCATGCAATTCAGTCATCATGTCATAACAACACAGACTCATTTTCAACACTCGCATGCAAGGCAACATAGGGTAGCAATCAGGATCTACTCATCATCCCATGAACAGAGCACTCAGAAGTCACACAATATGTCTCCACTTCACCCATGCACATGTAAATATTTAACTAGAGTCAGTATGGCAGTTTGAAGAGTATGCACTGCATTCACACACGGTCTCATAACACACGCATGCATCCACATCCCAACAGTGTATCTCATAAACACATATATCAATTATAAGCTAACTACCATCGGATTCAGACATAGCATGCCTCGGTATACAAAGTTATCTATCAAACATACATTTCATCACAAATACCCTTAAGTACATATGCATGCATAATAAACCACTCGGAACCCATTCACAAGCTATGCATTTGAAATGCAAAGCGCCCCCTACCTACTGAAGGAAGTTTGAGGGGTTCCTCTGTTTCCCGACGCTGGTCCGATTGCCTCGCCCAGGCTCACACTTGTTCTGGCTTCCTTGGTCGAAGTCGCATCGTGAAACAGGGGCTGTTCATCTTTTTGGCCGAATGAACTCCAAGTCTTTTGCAGTATCGTCGTCGTGCGTTCTCAGGAACAGAACAGTAAACAGGGGGGAGGAAGAAGAAGAACAAAAGGGAAGAGAGAGTGTACGAGGAGAGAAAAGAAGAGAAGAGAAGAAGTCTAACGAAGATGCATAACTCCAGTGATCAAAGGCACATATATAAGCATATGCGTGCATGAGGAAGGGAAGGAGAGTGGGATGGGAAAACGTGAATTGCAGTCCCACTCACGTGACTCCCAATCGGAAGCAGCCACCTCTTACCAACTAAGCTTAATTAGTTTGTCACTATTTCTTAGATTAAGTTAACAATCAATTTTCCTGCTTTAAAATCAAAATCTTAATGGTTTATTTTCATTCAGTATTCAACTTTCAAAATTGGGATGTTACATGACCCTCAAAATCATCAAATACAATCTAGATCACAAAATAAGCATACATGATAAGTCTTGAAAAGACTTAATTATTTCTTCTTTTATTTAACATAATTCATTAATTATTGTTTAAGTTTGGCTTTATTATTTAATAATTTGTTAATAATTCGTATTTTAATTGTTTATTTCAAAAGTGCTTTATTTATGTAAGAAAATGATTTAAAACATTGAATAGATAAGAGTTTATGATTATTTATAATTTCACTAAGCAGCCAGCGTACAAATGCTAGGCAGTATATGTTTATTGGTGCAGGAACAGGTTGCGCTCAAGCTAAGTAGGAAAATCCGAGTGAAATTCCTAAAAGCCGAGTGAGATTTCACAAATCTGAGTGAAACTCCAAAAGTCTGACTGGGAAATGCTTCAAGACGCCGACTGAAAAAGGGAATAGAATAACCGTATGAAGAACCCGAGCGAGACTTTAAAAGCACCGATTGAAAAATACGTCAACTTCAGAATGCTGATTGAATAATCCTTAACGCTCAAGCGAGAAAGCTCACGCTCAAGCGTGACTCCAAAATATCACTCTCGCCCAAGCTTCTCCATCACGCTTAAGCTAAGAAAGCGATACTGCAGTGCATACTTCAAGCTCGCTCAAGCGAGAGTCTTTTGCGCTCAAGCGAGAGTCCTTCACGCTCAAGTGTGAAGGCAAGTTATTTAAACACCGACTGTTCCCTCTAAAGAGACACTCGGCACCAGTGTTGTTCATACTGCTTTCTCTCTTACTTTTGTACCTTTATAATTTAAGTGCTGAGCTGTTATTAGTTAATGCTGAACTGTAATTAGCTAATGTTGAACTGTAATTTGTTAAGAGCTGAGCTGTAATTAGTTAGTTATTCTGTAATTATGTAATGAGTTAATTAGTTTAGTTATTAACTTAGCTTTCTAAGTTATTAGTTAAGTTAGTTAGTTAGGTAGATGCCTATATATATGCTTGTACATATTCTGTAACAACATCGGAGAACAGAGTATATAGAATACAATTCATTTTCCATTTCCAACATCTCTCTAATTCCTTTCGCTCTCTAAACTCTCTCCTCCATGTCTTTCCAACTTCCTTCGATAGAACCAATATCGATGGATTTCTAAATTCCTAAGGTTGGGATTGCAAAGGTTTGTAATGGAATCTTGAAGGTGTATTAAGGAAGTTGACTTCTAGATCCTAAGGAGAACGAGCTGAGGAGTGGATCTGCTTTGCTGGATTGACAAATCCAGATCTGATGAAGAACTTCACCAATGAGGAATCATGGTTGAAGCTTAGGTAACTTCCAGCTTTCTAACTAATTCAGGCCTAGTAATTAGGTGAATAGTTAGAGTTCAACCTCCAATTTCACATTAGATTCGTATGTTAATCGAGCACCTAAGGGATTAAGGTTTGATGCATAAGAGTTAGTGTTTTTCACCTAAGGAATTAGGGAATAACCACTTGCGGATTGTCCTCTTGATGTTTGAACTCGATTGAACCTCAATTGCATTTTCTTGATGAAGTTGTAAACTGAAGCAATCCTAACCTATCTTTTATCAATCGTATTTCATCCTTAATACTGTCTCTGAAAAATATAAAAACTTAGAAAGTATAAAATCAACAAAAACTGAATGAATCCTTTGATCATTGTGTTGGTTCAGCTTGTATCTGTCCAAGATTGAGGTACTTACCACAATCCCTGTGAGACGATCAAATATAATACAATTTAACGACTGGTGCGCTTTCCAAAGAATAAATCCTTTGAGAATTACACAGCAAGTTAATGGCTCAGAGATTTAGCATCAAGTTAATGGCGCCGTTGTCGGGGATTGTTGAGTAATATCAATAATCCTTGGACCGGTACTAGACTGAACTATTTACTTTTGTTTTCATTTAGTACGTAGTTTGATTTTTGTTTTTAGTAGTAGTAGTTGTTTGTTTTCGTGTAGCTGTAGTCGTAGCTGTGAATTGTTCTTTTGTTTAACATTTGTTGTATGCAGTCAAGGAACAGAGGAGAGCCTTTCTTCTTTGATCCTGATATCGATTTGTTAGAACGTAAACTGAGAAAAGAGAAAAAGCAAAAAGAACAAAAAGAAATGGAACAGAGGAGAGTTACACTAGGTGACTACTCCCGGCCGACTGAAGAAGGATCGCAATCTAGCATCCTTAGGCCTCCGATTTCAGCAAATAATTTTGAACTTAAACCAGCTTTGCTGCAATTGGTAAGAAATGAACAGTTCAGAGGAAGTGAGGTTGAGGATCCAAATTTGCATCTAGCAACCTTCCTCCAAATTTGTGATACAGTAAAAATGAACGCAGTCCCTGAAGAGGCAATTCGACTGAGATTGTTTCTGTTTTCTCTAAGGGACCGAGCTAAAGCCTGGTTGCAAAGTCAACCGAGAGGCAGTATTTCCACTTGGGAGGACTTGCAAAGAAAATTTTTGATTAAGTACTTTCCTCCTTCTAAATATGCGAAGTTGCGCTCGGAAATCACGTGTTTCCAACAAAGAGAAGGTGAATCTTTGATGAAAGTATGGGATCGGTATAAGGAGAGTTTGAGGAAACATCCTCATCATCAGATCACCAATGTGCAACAGGTTACTATATTTTATAATGGTGTCAGGCCAGCTACCAGGGTCCTGATTGATGCCTCGGCTGGAGGCTCATTAACAACTAAAACTGTGGAAGAAGCCATAGAGCTGATTGACGTTATGGCTTCTAATGAATGTCTGATTAGTGTGAGGAGCCAAATCCCTAAGAGAGGGATATTAGAACTAGAAGCACAAGATGCTTATCTGGCTCAGAGTAAGCTGATGTATAGATTTCAGAACTCCAAAAGCCGAGTCAAGTTTCTATGATAAGTTGCGACTTTTGTGGTGGAGACCATGAAAATGGAATGTGTGATCCAAATGTGCCTTCTGAGCAAGTGAACTATATGGGGCAGCAACAATATCAAAGGAATTATCCTTCTAATTCCTTTAATCCTAATTACATAATCACCCCAATTTTTCCTGGCAGAAAGGTCCACATTTGAATCAGAACATCCCACAAAATCAACCCACAAATAGACCACAACAACCTTCTCACCCTCCTGTTAAAGAAAAGTCAAAACTTGAGAATGTACTTTCTCAGTTCATCCAGGCCACTCAGGCCAGTTTTAAAAATTAGGAAGCGTCCATAAGAAATCTAGAAAATCAAGTCAGACAGCTTTCTAAGCAATTAGCTGAGAGGAAAGCAGGCAATTTACCTGGAGATACCGAGGTAAATCCAAGGGAACATTACAAAGCTATAACCACTAGGAGTGGAAAAATTCTTTCTCCACCCCCGAGTCAGGAAATAAGCTCAGAAAAAGATAAAAAAAAAGAAATAGTACAAGAAACTGAGCAGGTTAATAATGAAGCTGAAAATGAAAATGAAATAGAAAAAGAAAAAGAAAATAAAGTCCAGCAAAAGAAAAAGAAAAAGGTTGATCTAATTCTGGAGGAAGCTTTTAAGCTGACTCCTGAAAAACTGAGGAATGCTCCATTTCCACACAGGTTCAAAAAGCAAATAGAAGAGCAAAAGTTTGCTAGGTTCTTAGATGTATTTAAGAAACTTCACATAAATATCCCTTTTGCCGAGGCATTGCAGGAGATGCCTTCCTATGCAAAATTTTTGAAAGAGCTGTTGTCTAAGAAGAGGAAGCTTAAGAGGGATGAAATGATTGCTCTCACTCAAGAGTGTAGTGCAATCATCCAAAAGAAACTTCCTCAAAAGCTAAAAGATCCTGGATCTTTTACAATACCATGTGCAATTGGGGATATTCATGTAGGAAGTGCTCTTTGTGACCTAGGAGCTAGTATAAATCTGATGCCTCTATCTTTGATGAGAAAATTGGGAATTAATGACCTGCAACCGACTCGCTTGTCTTTGCAGTTGGCTGATAGGTCCATTAAATATCCCCAGGGGATGTTGGAAGACCTGTTAGTTAAGGTAGACAAATTTATCTTCCCAGCAGATTTTATAGTGTTGGATATGGAGGCTGATCGAGAAATTCCTTTGATCTTAGGCAAACCCTTTCTAGCTACAGGCAGAGCATTGATTGATGTAGAAAAGGGTGAACTCATGCTGAGAGTTCAGGAGGAGCAAGTAACTTTTAATGTATTTAATTCCATGAAACATCCGGCTGAAAAGATGGATTGCTTAATGATTGAAGAAATTAAAAGTTACAAGACTCCAATGCTTTTAAAAACTGAAGAAGAGGTCTTACGAACCTTTTTGGAGGATGACTTTGACTCTGAGACTAAGGAGTTAAATGACTCTCACTCAGAAATACTGAACCTACTGGAAGTATTGGAAGTAGGTAATTTTGAAAAAGAAAAGAAAAATGATTTGAAAATTACTGAAGTTGAGAAAGGAAAGGAAGTTTCTGAAGAAAAATATGATTTAAAACCTTTGCCTTCTCGTTTGAAATATGTTTTTCTGAGAGAGGACGAAACACATTCTGTCATTATTAATGCTAACTTAAAAGAAAAGGATGTTGACAAATTAATAGGGGTTTTAAAGACACACGAATCTGCGATTGGCTGGAACATTTCTGATTTGAAGGGAATCAGTCCATCATTTTGTATGCACAAAATTCTAATGGAGGATGACTATTCCCCTGTAGTTCAGCCATAACGCAGATTGAACCCCATAATGAAAGAGGCTGTCAGGAAAGAGGTGGTCAAGCTTCTTGATGCAGGAATCATCTATCCTATCTCGGACAGCGCTTGGATCAGTCCGGTCCAAGTGGTGCCCAAGAAAGGAGGGATGACAACTATTAAAAATGAAAAAGGTGAAGTCATAGCTACTAGATCGACCACAGGTTGGAGAATGTGTATAGACTATAGAAGGCTGAATGACTTCACTAGGAAAGACCACTTTCCCTTACCGTTTGTTGACCAGATGCTTGAGAGACTGTCGGGTCATGAATACTACTGCTTCCTTGATGGTTACTCGGGTTATAACCAAATTGTGGTTGACCCAAAAGATCAAGAGAAGACAGCATTCACCTGTCCATATGGAATCTTTGCCTATAGGCGCATACCATTCTATTTGTGCAACACTCCAGCAACCTTTCAAAGGTGTATGCTGGCAATCTTTGGGGACATGGTGGAGAAATTAATTGAAGTATTTATGGATGACTTCTCTGTCTTTGGTAGTAGTTTTGATACATGCCTCAGCAACCTATCTAAGGTGCTGGTGAGATGCCAGGAGGCTAACCTTGTCCTTAACTGGGAAAAGTGTCATTTCATGGTTAAGGGAGGGATAGTCCTTGGCCATAAAATCTCTGCTGAGGGCATTCAAGTGGACAGAGCCAAGATAAAAATCATTGAAAAACTTCCTCCTCCGATCAATGTGAAAGGAGTGAGGAGTTTTCTAGGATGTGTTGGCTTCTACAGAAGATTTTTAAAAGATTTTTCAAAAATAGCTAAGCCTTTGACTGACTTGCTTGTAAAAGATCATGTCTTTGTGTTTAATGAAAACTGTGTCAAGGCTTTTGAAAATTTGAAACAAAGTTTGACTTCAGCTCCGATCCTTACAGCACCCAATTGGTCTTTACCGTTTGAATTAATGTGTGATGCAAGTGATTTTGCAGTCGGAGCTGTGCTGGGTCAGAAAAAAGGAAAATTAACTCATGTAATTTATTATGCTAGTAAAGTGTTGAATGAAAATCAAATACATTACACCACTACTGAAAAAGAAATGCTTGCTGTGGTGTATGCATTTGATAAATTTCATGCTTACTTGATTGGTGCTAAGGTCATTGTATATATAGATCACTCGGCAATCAAGTACTTACTAGCTAAGAAAGAATCTAAGCCAAGACTGACCAGGTGGGTTCTTTTACTCCAGGAGTTTGACTTAGAAATAAGAGACAAAAAGGGAGTAGAGAACTCAGTTGCCGATCAACTGTCTCGTCTAGAAGGTGAAACGGATTCTGTTTTAATAAAAGAAGAATTTCCAGATAAGAGGTTGATGGCAATTATCACCGGGCCATGGTATGCTGATATGGCCAACTTCAAAAGTGCCTCGGTGGTACCTGACGGCTGGACATCCCAAATGAAGAAAAAATTCTTTCATGATAGTAAAACCTTTCTTTGGGATGATCCATTTCTGTATAAAATAGGAGTAGATGGAGTAATCAGGAGATGTGTTCCTGAATCTGAGCAAGAAAGGCTCTTATAGCATTGCCATGACTCCTATTATGGAGGACACCATGGTGCCTCCCGTATAGTAGCAAAGGTTTTACAGAGTGGCTTTTATTGGCCGACTATCTTTCAGGATGCTAAGGTGTATGTGCAAAGGTGTGATAAATGTCAAAGGAGCAGAGGTCTCTCTGCTAAAGCTGGCATGCCTTTGACAAACATTTTAGTTATGGAATTAGTTGATGTCTGGGGTATCGACTTTATGGGACCATTTCCAAAGTCATTCTCCAATGAATATATACTTGTTGCTGCAGATTATGTCTCCAAGTGGGTGGAGGCAATCCCGACCAGAACCAATGATGCACATGTGGTGCTTAGGTTCATAAAGAAGAACATTTTCTCTAGGTTTGGAGTTCCGAGAGTCCTCATTAGTGATGGGGGGTCACATTTTTGTAATAAAATAATGGAAAAAGCCCTGAGGCACTATGAGGTCTTGCATAAGGTATCCACTCCATACCATCCACAAACTTGTGGACAAGTTGAGCTTTCAAATAGAGAAATTAAAAGAATTTTAGAGAAAGTGTCGGGAAATCTAGGAAAGATTGGAAGGTTAAATTGGATGATGCATTGTGGGCCTATAGGATAGTGTTTAAAACTCCGATTGGCATGTCCCCGTATCAGTTAGTTTATGGTCAGGCTTGCCATCTCCCTGTGGAGTTAGAATATAAAGCATGGTGGGCCACAAAGCTGTTAAATCTGGATTTCGATCAATCCCAGGAGGAAAGAGTTCTGAAACTCCATGAACTTGAGGAGTTCCAACTCAACACTTATCAGAGTGCCTCCATCTATAAAGAGAAAACTAAGAGGTGGCATGATAAGAGGATAAACAAAAAAGAGTTTCAAAAGGGCGATAAAGTCTTGTTGTTTAATTCCCGATTAAGACTCTTTCCTGGAAAGCTTAAATCTAAGTGGTCGGGACCTTTTATTGTAAATAAGGTCTTCCCTCATGGTGCAATCGAATTGAAAGACCCGACCACCGAGAGAACTTTTAAAGTGAATGGCCAATGATTTAAACTCTACTTTGGAGGAGAGTTTGATAGGCAGAAAACCTCCATACTGCTGCAGGCATCTTCTTAGATGCCAGAAGGTCAAGCTAGTGACCTTAAAGAAGCGCTCTAGGGAGGCAGCCCTACGTTCTGAGTGTTATATTCTGTAAATTTGGAGTCGAAAAAAAAATAATAATAATAATAATAAATAAATAAATAAATGAATAATGTTTGAATAAAATTGGTGAAGTTTTAAATAAGGGTTCGGTGATCAGATTTCATCTATTCCTTGGTGCGAATTAGAATCAGTATTTGGTTTGCTTGAGCGAATTTATTTACGCTCAAGCGTAACTCTTTTTCAGTTAAACATAAATGGAGTCCGATTCTGATTCTTCCATTCCGCTCAGGCGAAACATTGTTAGCTTAGGCGAGAAGCTTCTGTTGTTGATTCACTCTTAAGCGATTGCTTAACGAGCTTGAGCGAGAATGGCATACTCGGATCACTGTTACTCATTCTTAACCCTTTTCCCGACTGAACTTCACTCGTCATTCTTCAATAAACTCCCAATTTTGATGTTGAATAAAAAGGGAGACTTTAATAAATGATTTCTGATCATTGATTTAATGAACGGGTCAGATGATGGAGGGTGACTTGTCTTAGTTAGCCCTTTGATCACTCGGTCTCTCATTTAATCCACTCGGTCAGTCATTCACTCTTTCACTTTCTTTCACTCGTTTTTCCGTTCTTACATCCACTTATTGTTCATTCATTTGTTTTTCATTCTCACCTGGTATAATCCACTCGGTATTCATTCACTCGTTGTTTTGTTCCACCTAATTTCTTTCTCGGTTTTCTCACACAATCTGTATTTTTCTTTTTCATCCACCCGTTTTTCATTCACTCAGTTTCTCACTCATTCACTCGTCACTCATCCACTCGGTATCTTTTCCACTCATTCTTTCATCCACTCTTTCACTCTTCCAATCGTCATTTATTTTACTCGTGTGTTCCTCCACTCGTTCTTTCTTGCACTCGGTATTACTTTCATTCGTTCTTTCTCCCACTTGCTTTCCTGTTCACTCGTATCTCACTACAGTTGTTCACTCGTCCACTCATTGTCACACTCGTCTCTCATGCACTTTACTTTATTCTATTCATACTTTCACTCGTTCTTGTATCCATTCATTTTTCATTCACTTATTATCATTTCCATTCAGTGTCTCATTCACTCATTTTTCATCCACTTGGTGTTCCCATCACTCGTTTCCTTTTATTTTTTTTAGTTTCTCGTACGATTCTGTCATTCTCTCACCTACTTGGCCGACCTCTTTCTCGGTTTTGATTCACTCGGGATTTTGTTCTTTCATTCACGTGTCGTTATCCCATTTGTTCTTCTACTCACTCTTGCATTTACTCATCCCCTTTATCAGGTCGGTATATCTTTCACTTGTCCCATTTACTTGGAATTTGTTTTCATTTGTTCTTTCTTCCAATCATTCTTTTTCATCCCCCCCCCCCTCATTGTCACTCGTCTTTCTTGTATCCACTCGTTCATTCTTTCACTATTTTGTTTTCACCTGTCATTCAGTCTCTCATTCCCGAACTCTATCTTTAATTCATTCGTCCTTCCATTTGTAGTTTCGTTCACTCAGCTTTTCTCTCACTTTACCGTTCGTCTTTTATTCATCAGTTCTTCTATTTACTCAGCCTTCTCTGTACTCGATGTTTTGTTCACTCACCACTCGGTATTTCTTTCTCAGTCCTACTCGGTCTTTCATCTATTCGGTATGTGAGCCCGAGCAAGATTGCTTTATCGAATGCCATATTTTGTTTTTTAAAAAAATATATATAAATAAAAAAATAAAAAAAAATAAATAACATTTAAATAAAAATAAAAATAAAACAAAATGAAATAACAATAAATGAAAATAATAAAAGAAAATGGAGCGTTGGTACGCCAACATTTCAGCGTGCTTACGCATATCTCAGGTAGAGGGTTCAACAGTATAAAAACCCTTCAGTGTACAAACCCTAAATTTGTACGCTGAAACTTGGGTTCTTAAAGACGAAAAGGCACATCTGTAATTCCTGAGAAAGGTACCATCTTTTCTTTTAACTCTTTCAATTTTAGTTATATAATTCGTATTGTACTATTTCATTGTAAAAATTTCTTCCATTGTTCATAGCCATTTGTCTTACATTTTTTCGGTTGTTGTGATTTTTGGTTTTTGTTACTTGTATTTCATAAGGTTGTTTATTACCATCATTTTACAATCATTCACTATGAAAAGAAGATCTCAAAGACTTCTGCAGAAACCTGTACAGAGCTCTGCAGAGGGAAATGAGATGAAAAACAAAAGGGGAAAAGAAAAAGAAGTGGTGACGGTTGAAATTCCTGATTCTCCATCTCATGAATCAAGCCCAAGTCCAGCTGCGAGGACAGAATCTCCGGTGAACAGACGTTATGATGGGTTTAGGTTTCGAGATGCAAAGGCTACCCAGGAATATGAAAAGAAATTCAAAACCAGGGGAGTCATAAGGGATAGAGCTCTTGTCCTTGAAGAAGACAAATGTGCTGATGATGCTGTCCAAGTTGCCATGATTCAAAGAGGCTGGCAGTTTTTCAACGAAAATTTTGGCCATGGATACCAGGAACTCACCCGAGAGTTCTATGCTAATCTCAGAACCCACTCAAGAGAAGACGACTTTCCATTTTCTTCCTTCCTGAGAGGAGTTACCATTCCTTTAACTGGTGACATCCTGAACAAGCTTCTGAAAGTACCAATTCTGGAGGAGGAAGGATGCCAGTACACGTGGAAAGTTGATATTTTTCATCGGGCAGAGAATGCAAATTTGAGGAAAGATATATTAGAAGAATGCTGTCAACAAGGCGCTGCTTATCTGACAAAGGCTGATGGTCGACCAAAGAGTGTCAAGAAAAATTCTCTGAACCATCTTCCCCTGTTGTGGTGCCATTATATCCTCTCATCTCTACAACCAGTGATGCATGCAATATAAATCACCATTAAAAGGTTGGTATTGATGTTCTGCCTGATGAAGGGTTGGTATGTGAATCTCGGTGAGCTGATCTTAGAAGAAATGATGAGAAACCTGGACAAGAATCTTCAACTGCTATACTGCTCGGTTATCACCTTGCTAGCTCAAAAGTATCAGGCTAAGGTCAACTATGCTGAGTTGACGAAGGTCAAGCCTGAAAGAGTGATGGATAAGCAGTGGGTGATAAGCCATGTTGATAATTTTATGCCCAAAGAGCCCAAGCATCCCAAGCAATCAGCAGGAGCCAGTTCTTCTTCTTCTAACATTTCTATGGTGTTGCAGGAATTGCAGGTCATGAAGAAGATGCAACTTGGAATCTATGATCGGGTCTTGAACCATGATCTCATGCTCAGGAAGATTGCCATCAGATTGAGGGTAAAGCACACAGCAGAAATAGGAGCCCCACCTGACAGAGATGCATGGTTAGCCTCCATTGGATTCATTATTCCCTCTGAGGACGTACCCCTGGCAGCTGACCTCCCACCATCTTCAAAGCAGAACGAAGAGAATGAGGATCAGGATGATTGAGTTGTTGCTCCGTATTTTTATTATGCTGTTTTTATGTAATGACTTGACTTTATTTTAATATTTTTCTGAACAATGAACATTTTCTTGTGGTTGTAATGAAATTTTATGTCTTTATTAATTTGTTGTTATTATTTATTCTCAATTGTATCGGTAAATCCATGCATGCCAGTCCGAGTAATTGCTTTCCAGGCACTGCCAGTCAGGTAAAAGGGAAGTATTCTATTATTCCAACTCCTCAATTGATATTCCGACTCCTTAATTGATAAAATATGTTTATTGTGCTTAATTTCAAATCCATCTTGATAATTTAAAGTTTGCTGATTCTTAAGCTTTAGTCAGGTTAATGAATTAATTGGCATTGTTTGACTCATGATCCCTGCCCATAACTATTTTTCATCATTAATTAATTGTTTACTCGGCATGCTAGTGAGCAATCTGAATGTATGACCTTACATTAAGTTTGGGGACATGACTGGCTGATTAACTGTTATATTTGTAGCTTTTGAGCCTCTATTATTCTTTTCGAGTGAACCTGCATGCTAGTTAGTGAAACAGAATTTGCTTCAGTGCTTTCTAATTGATTGTATGCCAGCCAATTGGAAATGATGAAGGCCTTCTTTGTTAATTTAGCCAGGGCCAAAAATTAGCCATCCTAATATTATTTAATTATCCTTTGACCCAATAATTATGTTTGAGCCTGAGACCCTTTTATTCTATTTATTCACCTAATGTTACAAGCCTAAATATCTAAGAAAAACTGACTAAATTTACCCCTGGATGTTCCACTGATGAATTGCTCAGTCTTACTTATTGCTAGGGACTAGCAAGTTCTAAGTTTAGGGATGAAGAGTGTGCCTAACAGCAATTAAGGACACACTCCGACCTTGGTTATAGAGGAATAACTAGTGAAATGGAAGGAGAAATAGAAAAGCCGAGAAGAAAAATCAGCAAGGAAAAAAGGTGCAAAGCACCACAAAAAAAGAAAAAAAAAATTTATGATCAGAAAAAGATGAAAGGAAAGAAAAGTCCAAAGGACTGAAAGGAAAAAAAAAAGTGCAAAGCACCGTAAGTTGTTAAGTTAGCATTCACTCGAAAAATAATGGAGCTTGCTAAGTAGAGGCAATTAAGTTAAAATTAAGTCAAGGCATCAGCGGATACATCTTGTAACCCGTCACTGACTCGGAAAAACAATAATAGAGCCTGTAGCCCAGCCCCATTATAAGCTTAAAAAGCCCTTACTGATCCAATTGTGCTGGTATATGTCATGATGTGTAGAACTGTTGCAAGCCTATGTTGATCGAATAAAGATACAGGTGATGAGTGCATGTTGCTTAACCTATACACCGAGAGAAGAGTGAAACACCGACCCAGTGAGGAAGGCATCACCAGCTTGTTTCCCAAAGGAGGTGTAAGTTATTATATTTTCAGAAATTGCGAAAAGAAAGCATGGTCGGTATTCAATAATTATAGTATGAATTAAGTTAAGGAAAGGTTGATTGTTTTGAATAAGTGCTGTTAGTTAATTAATCTGAGTATTTGCTTGAGGACAAACAAGTCTTAAGTTTGGGGATGTGATAAGTCTTGAAAAGACTTAATTATTTCTTCTTTTATTTAACATAATTCATTAATTATTGTTTAAGTTTGGCTTTATTATTTAATAATTTGTTAATAATTCGTATTTTAATTGTTTATTTCAAAAGTGCTTTATTTATGTAAGAAAATGATTTAAAACATTGAATAGATAAGAGTTTATGATTATTTATAATTTCACTAAGCAGCCAGCGTACAAATGCTAGGCAGTATGTGTTTATTGGTGCAGGAACAGGTTGTGCTCAAGCTAAGTAGGAAAATCGGAGTGAAATTCCTAAAAGCCGAGTGAGATTTCACAAATCCGAGTGAAACTCCAAAAGTCCGACTGGGAAATGCTTCAAGACACCGACTGAAAAAGGGAATAGAATAACCGTATGAAGAACCCGAGCGAGACTTTAAAAGCACTGATTCAAAAATGCGTCAACTTCAGAATGCTGATTGAATAATCCTTAACGCTCAAGCGAGCAAGCTCACGCTCAAGCGTGACTCCAAAATATCACTCTCTCCCAAGCTTCTCCATCACGCTTAAGCTAAGAAAGTGATACTGCAGTGCATACTTCAAGCTCGCTCAAGCGAGAGTCTTTTGCGCTCAAGCGAGATTCCTTCACGCTTAAGCGTGAAGGCAAGTTATTTAAACACTGACTATTCCCTCCAAAGAGACACTCGACACCAGTGCTGTTCATACTGCTTTCTCTCTTACTTTTGTACCTTTGTAATTTAAGTGCTGAGCTGTTATTAGTTAATGCTGAACTGTAATTAGCTAATGCTGAACTGTAATTTGTTAAGAGCTGAGCTGTAATTAGTTAGTTATTCCATAATTATGTAATGAGTTAGTTAGTTTAGTTATTAACTTAGCTTTCTAAGTTATTAGTTAAGTTAGTTAGTTATGTAGATGCCTATATATATGCTTGTACATATTCTGTAACAACATCGGAGAACAGAGTATATAGAATACAATTCATTTTCCATTTCCAACATCTCTCTAATTCCTTTCGCTCTCTAAACTCTCTCCTCCATGTCTTTCTAACTTCCTTCGATAGAACCAATGTCGATGGATTTCTAAATTCCTAAGGTTGGGATTGTAAAGGTTTGCGATGGAATCTTGAAGGTGTATTGAGGAAGTTGACTTCTAGATCCTGAGGAGAACGAGCTGAGGAGTGGATCTACTTTAAAGAACTTCACCAGTGAGGAATCATGGTTGAAGCTTAGGTAACTTCCAGCTTTCTAACTAATTCAGGCCTAGTAATTAGGTGAATAGTTAGAGTTCAACCTCCAATTTCGCATTAGATTCGTATGTTAATCGAGCACTTAAGGGATTAAGGTTTGATGCATAAGAGTTAGCCTTCTTGACCTAAGGAATTAGGGAATAACCACTTGCGAATTGTCCTCTTGATGTTTGAACTCGATTGAACCTCAATTGCATTTTCTTGATGAAGTTGTAAACTGAAGCAATCCTAACCTATCTTTTATTAATCGTATTTCATCCTTAATACTGTCTCTGAAAAAATATAAAAACTTAGAAAGTATAAAATCAACAAAAATTGAATGAATCCTTTGATCATTATGTTGGTTCAGCTTGTATCTGTCCAAGATTGAGGTACTTACCACAATCCCTGTGGGACGATCAAATATAATACAATTTTAACGACTGGTGAGCTTGCCAAAGAATAAATCCTCTGAGAATTACACAGCAAGTTAATGGCTCAGAGATTTAGCATCAATACATATACATCACATGCTACACAAAAACCTAGATTTCACCAGCCAAGGCACTTCCTATACCACTATTTACCTCCTCAACTAAAATGTACTTCAAAATGTCCACTCTCCCCACAATTGCCCTGCATCACAAATCATCATCAATACCATTACCAATATTACCTCATGGCTTTTAGTGGATTCAGTATCATTGGTTATTCTTATTAATTTAAACATTTGTGTGGTGTTACAATAATTCTCAATCAACACCACCAACAATCACATTATATTCATGGTGGATACAAGCATAACTTCATATTATAGATCATTCTACGCCACCATATAGCACACCATGAATATTTTAAATGCACCAAAGCATGTTGCCAACCCCATTATCTACACCATACACCGCATTATAATTTCTCATATCATTCTAAGCAAGGCTAACATGCATACCAATACATATGGCAATCAAATAACATTCAAATTCATGCATTTAGAACATAAGACTCCTCCCCTACCTTAAGAGAAGAATTGAGATTGATAAGACGCACCCGCCTCATCATTCGGAATGGATCCTCACACCCAAAACGAAATGGGTTTACAAGGGAGAGGAAGGCCACACGAAAATGAGGGAAAGAAAAGAGGAAGAACTCCAAGTTTCCAAGTCCTCTTCAACGAAAATGTAGAGAGGGAAGAAGTCACCACTCAAGGTTAGGGTTTTAGAAGGAAGAAGAAGAAGAAATGAAGAAAAGGTGAAGAAAAGAAGAAGTGAAGTGTTTTTTCTTATTCCCTTCAGCATGCCAACGAAAGAATAGGAGAAGGAATGGGTTTTTAATTTTTCTTTTTGATCTTTCTCATTAAAGTTTATCATTTTACCACTAACAGGCTCTTTATTTGGGCTCAATATTCCATCTGAAAATTATTCCGAATATATACTCGGACTCCCAATATTATTTGTAATAGCCCTGACCAATATCATCTCAATCAGAGATACTTTGTCCGACACCCATATCCCAATCGGGCTTATTTTCAGCTTAACCGATCTTAATAAATCATTAACAGTCCCTAAAATTCTTAATTTAATTGTTTTCAATATTTTGGGGCATTAAATAACTTACATTCAATTTGTCAATGTTTCTCTTCTTAATTAATCCTCTAATTTAAAATTTGGGATGTTACAATCCACCCCACCAAAAAGAAAATTTCGTCCTCGAAATTTTAACTTACCGGATTCGAATACATCAGGATATCGTTCTCTGATGTCGTCCTCACGTTCCCATGTGAACGTCTCCATATTTCCATGTTTCCAAGCGATTTTCACCAAAGGTACCAACTTGTTCCGTAGTTTCTTCACAGAATGCTCGACGATGCGAACAGAAATAGGAGGGATAGATAAATCTTCAGTACATCAATATCGTCCATAGGAATCACATGTAGAGGATCATGAACATATTTCCTCAACTACGACACGTGGAACACGTTGTGTAGATTAACGAGATGCGGAGGGAGTGTAATCTAATAAGCAACGTCACCAATCCGCTCCAATACCTCGTAAGGTCCAATAAACCTAGGGCTCAACTTTCCACTTTTCAACGCCCTTCCAATCCTTTTAACGCGTGAGACCTTCAAAAATATATGATCACCCACTTGAAACTCAAGTGGTTTATGCCTCTTGTCATAACAACTTTTCTGTTGATCCTGAGCAATCTTTATATTCTCTTATATCTTTTTAATCGGCTTAGTAGTCTCTTGAACAATCTCCGGCCCTAAGGCCAAGTTTTCACTGGTCTCCAACCAACACAACGGAGTCTTGCACTTTCTCCCATACAGAACCTTGTGTGGTGCCATACCAATAGAACTATGGTAGCTGTTGTTGTATGTGAATTCAATCAATGGCAGGAATCTCTCCCAACATCCACCGTGTTCAAGAACATAAGCTCTCAACAAATCTTCAAGGCTTTGTATCGTCCTCTCAGATTGTCCGTCGGTTTGAGGATGATATGTGGAACTAAGTTTCAACTTAGAACCCAACTCATTATACAAAATTCCCCAAAATTGAGAAGTGAATCGAGGATCACGGTTGGATATGATACTAGACGGCACACCATGCAGCCTAACAATCTCCTTTATATATAATTGTGCCAATTTCTCCAAGGAACTCTTCATATTCATGGGCATGAAGTGAGCACACTTCGTCAACCGATCCACAACTACCCATATGGCATCATTTCCAGCACGAGTTCTGGGTAGTCCAGAAACAAAATCCATAGCTATGTTATCCCACTTCCAAACAGGGATCTCCAAAGCTCTTAAATAACCAGATGGTCTTTCATGCTCGATCTTTGCCTTTTGACAAACAAGGCAAGAGGCTACAAAGTTTGCCATATCACGCTTCATGCCAGGCCACCAAAATTTCTTCTTCAAGTCTTGATACATTTTGGTAGAACCAGGATAAATGCTTAATATACTTTTGTGAGCTTCTTCAAGCATACATTTTCTCACATCTCCACTTAAGGGAACATAAATTTGACCCTTCACATGCCAAATGCCATCTTGACCTTCTACTAGGAACAAATTCTTCCCTTTCTCTTGGGTCTTCTTCATCTCAATCAAATACTCATCATTCGGTTGTTGTACCTTCACATATTCAAGAAACTCATTTGTGACTTTCAACATTTCAAGCGACATTTTCTTGGAAGTATAGGTCTCTACGCCCACATTTAAATTTCTAAACTGTTCAATCAACTCCATTTCTTTCGCCATCATCATAGAGATATGCAATGACTTTCGGCTCAAAGCATCGGCAACCACATTTGCCTTTCCGGGGTGATACCGCAATTCAAATTCATAATTCTTTAGAAATTCCATCCATCGTCGTTGGCGCATATTCAGCTCCTTTTGGTCGAACAAATACTTAAGGCTCTTGTGATCACTAAAGACCATAAACATAGAACCATACAAGTAATGTCGCCACAACTTCAAAGCAAACACCACCGCCGCCAATTCAAGATCGTGTGTAGGATAATTAACCTCATGCGATCGTAATTATCTTGACGCATAGGCTATCACACACTCCTTTTGCATCATCACGTATCCAAGACCAAGCTTAGACGCATCACAATACACCACAAAATCATTCATCAAATCGGGCAACGCTAACACCAGTGCGGTAGTAAGTCTCAACTTCAACTCTTGGAAGCTTTCTTCGTATTCACGGGTCCACATAAACGGTTGATTCTTACAAGTCAACTTCATCAATGGCAAGGCTAAACGGGAAAATCCTTCAATGAACCTCCGATAATAACCGGCAAGACCAAGAAAACTTCTTATCTCCGTCACGAACGTCGGTCTTTCCCAAGCCATTACAGCTTCAACTTTTGATCTATCCACAACAACCCCATCACCAGAAATCACATGACCAAGAAAAGAGATCTCACTCATCCAGAATTCATATTTAGAGAGCTTAGCATATAATTGTTTCTCTCGAAGAATGGTCAATACAAGACAAAGATGTCTTTCATGCTTTTCATGACTCTTGGAGTATACCAAAATATCATCAATAAACACCATGACGAATTGATCAAGATACTCATGAAAAATACGGTTCATGTAGTCCATAAAGATCGCAGGAGCATTTGTCACTCCAAATGGCATCACTACGTACTCATAGTTTCCATATCGCGTTCGGAAAGTAGTTTTCGGGATATCTTCGGTCTTCACCCGTATTTGGTGATATCCGGAACACAAGTCAATCTTAGAGAATACCACAACACCCTTCAACTGATCTAGAAGATTGTCGATTCAAGGAAGAGGATATTTGTTCTTTATAGTTAGCTTGTTGAGTTGGCGATAATCAACGCATAATCTTATACTTTTATCCTTCGTTTTCACCAACAACACAGGAGCACCCCAAGGAGATACACTTGGGCGAATAAACTCCCGTTCAAGCAATTCCCCGACTTGCTTCTTCAATTCGGCCAACTCCATAGGAGACATTCGATAAGGGGCTCTAGAAACAGGCTCAGCACCAGGAATGAGGTCAATGGAAAATTCTACTTCTCGTGGAGGAGATAATCTGGGAATCTCTTCTGGAAACACATCGGGAAACTCCGAAACATTGGGAATCTCACCAAATTGGGACGTACCATTCCCATCAATCAAACAGAACATCACAAGAAGCTGAGAGATACCTTGCAAATCAAAGCCTTCAGCATTAGAAGTCGGGAAGATCATCGTCTTGTTATGACAATCCACTAAGACTTTGTTAGCAGACAACCAATCCATGCCTAGAATAATATCCAGGTCTCTCATAGGAAAACAAACAAGGGATACATCAAACTTTCTACCCTCAAGGTTCATCTCGACATTTTCATATTGAGTCACCGCTCTTAAACAAGTACCGGTCGGTATGGTTACCAATATAAAACCTCTCATCATACAAACAGGCACCTTTAAGCGCCTCACACAGTCCTCGAAAATAAATGAGTGCATAGCACCAGAATCATAGATAACATTTACCAAAATACAAAGGATTTCGCACTCACCACGGATAAGATCTTCAGCTTGCACAGTAACTGCAAATACTCTACCTGCAGCTTGTGGTTGATCACCACCATTGCGGTTTCCATTCCTCCCACCATGGCCATTACCTCGGCCATTGCCATTTCTCCCACCGTTATGATCTCCGCCACGGCCACCGTTGTATCCATGACCGTTTCCATGACCACGGCCTTCAAATCTACCACGGCCTCCACGATTAGCTTCATAATTCATGTGGTTAGGAGTGTCAACATTAGCACCTCTTGTGTTCAATAGGCAATTGGGACGAATATGTCCGGGTTGGTTACATTGGTAGCACACCACGTCGTCCCGCGGACAATTACGTGCCAAATGGTTAGCACCACATTTGTAACAAGTTAGACCTTGGACATTTCCACGGCCTTGGTTATCACCACCGTAACCACCTCTAGGAGCACCGCGTCCTTTAGTATTGGAGGATCCACCACGAAGGAACTTATTCTTCTTGAAATAACCTTGCTTCTTGAAACTAGAAAATTGGCCTTTCAAGTTAGGCTCATGCTTGCCATGACTCGAAGGAGTCACATCATCTTCTTTATAGATATGACACTTATTCACAAGAGTCGGAAAACTTCTAATTTCTTGATGTCGGATAGCCCGCTTAATCTCAGGCCTCAATCCATTCTCAAACTTCACATATTTGGAAGCTTCAATACCCTCTTGTTGATAGGGCGGATAGAATGCACATAGCTCCTCAAACTTGGAGGCATATTCCTCTACCGTCATGCCACCTTAAGTTCCATAAACTCAAGCTCCTTCTTGCTTCTATAGCTGTCCAGAAAATACTTCTTCAAGAACTCCACCTTGAAGTTTTCCCAAACCAAGGGGATATCAGCAGACACCATGCGTCCCCTAGTAAGACGCCACCAAGCATCGGCTTCATCACGGATCATAAAGACCGCATATTCCACCTTTTACGCTTCAGAACACTCGAAGCTAGCATAGATTCTTTCCAAATCATTAATCCAAGCATATGCATCTTCTGGCTTATAACCTCCATGAAACTCTGAAGGTTTTCTCTTGAGAAACAAATCAAGACCTTGGGAGCCTTATCCCATGTTCAGTTGGCCTTGTCTTTCCAAGAGGTCAGCAAAGCGGTTCAAGGCATTTGCCATAGTAGCAGCCTCATGATTTGGTCTACCAGCCATATTTCAAGCCTATACGTTAAAACATGGCTCACACATGAGTGTACTAGACCAAACATCTAATTTTTCATCTTATAAATTCAAAGTTCTAATACTTATAAGCTTATCATGCACCACATCACATAATCACATCACTTTTCGATACACAATCACAACATATTCATTATTAGAGGCAAATAGTGTAAGGACTCTTGGCCAAACTCAACAACAAGTGCATCAATCTTAATTCAATGATAACAATCACAATTCACCCAAATAATCCATAAATCAATCAATCATAGCTCATATAATTCAATCTTAAGCAACAATTACATGAACAACATTAATCATGATCGTATCAAGAGCAAACCAACGCTCTGATACCAGGTTGAGACGCCCCAAAAATGCGGGGGAAATTTTTCATGTTTTATAAATCTCAAATTATTTAAATATTTAGAGTGGTGAAGCTTTTAAATACAACACCTGGATCTATAAAAGCCACTCCCATATATGAAGATATGAGAGGGTAAGGGTAATTTCATATTAAACTTCTATTTAGAGACAGCGGAAGAATTAATTGATTAATTTAATGTAATTGTTGCATGATTGAAATTAAAGAGAGAGGATTTCATAAGGTTCAGGGACCCATAATAGGTCCAAACTTATTTTTAAGATGTTGCAAGGAGAGTTTTGATGCAAAGGAAATATAATCATTTAAAACAAAACAAATATATGCATCAGGGTGTCACTCGCTCAAGCAAGAATCATATTCGCTTGAGCGAGCCAATGTAGGCATGCTTGGGCAGAACCAAGAAAGGCTGAGCGAAGGAAAAATTTAGTATCAGGGGCTCCTCTCGCTTGAGTGAGCCCCACCTCGCTTAAGCGAGAATCGAGAATTCACCCTGGGTGAGTCAGCGAAATGCTTGAGCGAGAGAAGAGTTTTGCATCTGGAGCCAATCTCGCTTGAGCGATTTCCTTCTCGCTTGAGCGAGATCGTCCCAATGACATTATGAACTCTCTACCCGATTTTTGTTTGGGTGAAGCATGTCTCGCCTGGGCGAAAATCGTGCAGTGTCTAATTCCCTTCTTCCTCGCTTGAGCGATCACCAATCCAGGACCATTTCGCTTGAGCGAAAATGGTCCAGTGACCAACCTCTGATTCCAATCCAATCTCGCTTGAGCGAGAAGGCCGTTCGCTTGAGCGAATTTCGGCCAGTGGCCACACCCCTGTTTCATAAGCATCTCGCTCGAGCGAGATTCCCACTCGAGCGAGATTCCCACTCGCTTGAGCGAGTTATGCAGAATTTGTGCAGAAACGGGAAATTTACTCAACTTGGCATATCAAATCTCATTTCCTACCATTTCAGGCTATCCTAATTCATTAGTTGCACTTTATTCTGTATTTATAAGATCTCCCAATTGTTCATACCCTTCAAATCAAATCTCTTTCACTCAATGCATAGGATTTAAAATCATTCCAACTTAAACTTCACAAAATGCTATAAATTATGAAATGCCTCATTCATTCATGAAGTTAAACATCAACCAACATCATCATTCATTGCATTAAATCATTTGGGTCATTAATGAAAATTGACCATGCTCACCAAGGTCCAATTTTCCTACATGACCCTCAAAATCATCAAATACAATCTAGATCACAAAATAAGCATACATATACATCACATGCTACACAAAAACCTAGATTTCACAGGCCAACGCACTTCCTATACCACTATTCACCTCCTCAACCAAAATGTACTTCAAAATGTCCACTCTCCCCACCATTGCCCTACCTCACAAATCATCATCAACACCATTACCAACATTACCTCATGGCTTTTAGTGGATTCAGTATCGTTGGTTATTCTTATTAATTTAAACATTTATGTGGTGTTACAATAATTCTCAATCAACACCACCAACAATCACATTACATTCATGGTGGATACAAGCATAACTTCATATTATCGATCATTCTACACCACCATATAGCACACCATGAATATTCTAAATGCACCAAAGCATGTTGCCAAACATATTATCTACACCATACACCGCATTATAATTTCTCATATCATTCCAAGCAAGGCTAACATGCATACCAATACATATGGCAATCAAATAACATTCAAATTCATGCATTTATAGCATAAGACTCCTCTCCTACCTTAAGAGAAGAATTTCGATTGATAAGACGTACTTGCCTCATCGTTCGGAATGGATCCTCACACCCAAAATGAAATGGGTTTACAAGGGAGAGGAAGGCCACACGAAAATAAGGGAAAGAAGAGAGGAAGAACTCCAAGTTTCCAAGTCCTCTTTAACAAAAATGTAGAGAGGGGAGAAGTCACCACTCAAGGTTAGGGTTTTAGAAGAAAGAAGAAGAAGAAATGAAGAAAAGGTGAAGAGAAGAAGAAGTGAAGTATTTTTTCTTATTCCCTTCAGCATGCCAACGAAAGAATAAGAGAAGGAATAGGTTTTTAATTTTTCTTTTTGATCCTTCTCATTAAAGTTTATTGTTTTACCACTAACAGGCTCTTTATTTGGGCTCAATATTCCATCTGAAAATTATTCTGAATATATACTCGGACTCCCAATATTATTCTTAATAGCCATGACCAATATCATCTCAAACAGAGATACTTGGTCTGACTCCCATATCCCAATCGGGCTTATTTTCAGCTTAACCGATCTCAATAAATCATTAACAATCCCTAAAATTCTTAATTTAATTGTTTTCAACATTTTGGTGCATTAAATAACTTACATTCAATTTGTCAATGTTTCTCTTCTTAATTAATCCTCAAATTTAAAATTTGGGATGTTACAATCCACCCTACCAAAAAGAAAATTTCGTCCTCAAAATTTTAACTTATCGGATTCGAATATGTCAGGATATCGTTCTCTGATGTCGTCCTCACGTTCCCACGTGAACATCTCCACATTTCCATGTTTCCAAGCGATTTTCACCAAAGGTACCAACTTGTTCCGTAGTTTCTTCACAGAATGCTCGACGATGCGAACAGAAATAGGAAGGATAGATAAATCTTTAGTACATTAATATCGTCCATAGGAATCACATGTAGAGGATCATGAACATCTTTCCTCAACTGCAACACGTGGAACATGTTGTGTAGATTAGTGAGATGCGGAGGGAGTGCAATCTAATAAGCAACGTCACCAATCCGCTCCAATACCTCGTAAGGTCTAATAAACCTAGGGCTCAACTTTCCACTTTTCAACGCCCTTCAAATCCTTTTTGTGACACCCCAAAAACAGGGGTAAATTTTTCACAATTTTAGTGTAATTAATTCATGATAGTTGTAAGTGGTGAAGCTATTTATTTATTTCCCTTGACCTATCAGAGACCTGTCTCATATGTAAAGATATGAGAAGGTAAGTCAAGAGGAACAACCATGAATAAATGCCTCAATTAAAAACAGCAAAAGAATTTAGAATAAGTTAATGCTATGTGATTAAAATTAAGAGGTCGACCATTATAAAAATTAATAAATCAGATTTTATGACCAAGGTATTCATGAAGTAATGTGGAATCAGGGTTTAATGAAAAGAAGAGAGAAAATAGTTTAATCAATATGTTTTTGGGAAGTCAGGGTCCCCTCGCTCAAGCGAAGTTCCCACACGCTTGAGCGAGTGCCATACAATGCACATGGACGAGACAGAAGGGAGCTGAACGAAAAGAGAAAGGGAGTTACAGGGGTCACTTCGCTCAAGCGAATTCCGACTCGCTTGAGCAAGACACACAAGCCTCGCTTGGGCGGAGCCAGCGAGCGTGGGCAAAAATCGTCCAGAACCGAATTCAATACCGACTCGCTTGAGCGAGCACCTCAACCGAGGTCATTCGCTCGAGCGAAATTCGGCCAGTATCTAAACTACTCATTACTCGTTTGGGTGAGACCTCCTCGCCTAAGCAAATAACTTCCAGAGCTGAGCTTATACTCGCTCGCTCAGCAAGGCTCCCCAACGCTCGGGTTTTCATTCGGCAGAATCCTTCCAAACCGACCCATCTCTCACTCAATTTTCTACTCGGCAAAATAATCTAGACCGACCCATATCTCACTCAATTTTCCACTCGGTAAAATAATCCAGACCGACCCATCTCTCACTCAATTTTCCACTCGGCAAAATAATCCAGACCGACCCATCTCTCACTCAGTTTTCCACTCGGCAAAAACATTCCATATCTGAGTCATCTCTCACTCTGTCTGGGCTCCCTAGCACTCGATTTTTGACTCACCTCGCTGGGGCGAATGTCATCCTCATGATCCTTCGCTCGGGCGAATTTTGTCCAGTGGCTAATTCCCTTCACCCTTGCTCGGGCGAGACCCCATTCGCCTGGGCGAATTTCATCCAGTAACCAAACACTGATACTGGGACAATCTCGCTTGAGCGAGATTCACTCTCGCTTGAGCGAGATCATCAGATTACATGCAGAAACTTGGAAATTTACACAACACAGCATACCAAAATTTAACTCAAGCTAATTTACCATAATTCATTACATCTCAATCATCATATTAGTCATTTAAAACTTGTTCCAGACAAGCATGTTGAAAAATTCCCATTACGACTCATCAAACGTATAAAAATCAATTCATCATCTCTTCTACTTCATAAATTAATACACAAATATAATTCTTCATTCATTCATTAAAATAAGGGAAGATTCGTCATTCATACATTCACAGGGTCATGATTGAAAATGAGTCATGGACAAAAGATCTCATTTTCCTCCATGACCTTCCCAAAATCATCGTTTTATATATATCTAGTTATCATCCATACGAATATTTATTCTAAACCCATATTATACAAAATATGAAGGATGTCATACACATTACAACCCTTCCACACAATTATCAAAATCAAAATACTGTCGGCCAAGGCATTCTTTACCAAAAAGAGGCTTCCTTCACACTTCTCCTTCACAAAACAGCTCCAAAGCAAGTCCTACAACACAGGAACTAAAAAGATATACCACAAGGAGAGTGAGTATACTTTCTCAATGATGAAAATCAAACAAATAAGATGACATATGAATGAATGCAATACAATTATTCCCTCCTCAAGGAAAGTTCATTCAACACTAAATCAATCACCCCTCAATATTCATCTAAATACATATACCCATCAAGTTTCCCAAAATCACATTAACCAATATCACAATCAAGATTAATAATTCAAAAAAAGGGTTCCACCTACTCCTCTCATAACCTCACAAACAGAGTATCACTTTATGCCATGCTTCTATGGCTAATACATGTGCTAGTGTTTATAATACATATGCATAGATCCGATTTCAGTCACATAAATTAACATCATCACTCCGGGATATACCCTTTGTGGCACCCCGCAAGGTGATATATTCATCAATTCACAACATCATCATTACTCCGGGATTTACCCTTTGTGGCACCCCACAAGGTGATATATTCATAAACACGATAAAATCGTCTTTACTCCGGGATATACCCTTCGTGGCACCCCACAAGGTGATATATTCATCAATTCACAACATCATCATCACTCCGGGATTTACCCTTCGTGGCACCCCGCAAGGTGATATATTCATAAACACGATAACATTGTCTTCACTCCGGGATATACCCTTTGTGGCGCTCTTTAAGGTGATATATTCATCAATTCACAACATCATCATATCGTTCATGAAGTCAATAATACATCATATCATAACATGCCATTCACAGCCTCATTTAGGCTTCGTCATATAAATACTCATTTCAAAAACACCATACACAGTTCCCATTTCAACCACATGATAACACATCCATTCAAAACAATATACCATATTACATTAATACATACATTATCATTACAATTCTCATATATTTAGAAAATACACCCCTCTCCTACCTTAAGAGAAGTACGCTTTTGGGTTTGACGTTCCCGCTTCACAAGAGTTACCAAGTCCTACACCAATCATTATAGGACCTTATCAATTATTCATTCAAAAGCCATTTCAATATACATATACATGTCTATGTACACATGATTCTCCTCATGTGGAAGCTATCATAAGTTTATTCATTTGCTTACTTAGGCTTCGGGAATTCCTTCCCTTAATCCACCATTCATTATTATCAAGGCTACAACCTAACTTGTTAGGTTATCCCATTTGCCATACTTTACATTAATTCTATCTCAAGTGGGTTTTATTCATATTCCCCAACCACCATCTCTAGTCACCATTAAATGTTAATGCCTCTTCATTTATTACACTTCCCTCATCAATAAATGTTAACCCTTTCAATATTATATATTTCCCCCAAAATTTCATAAGTTAGGGTTTTGTAAAAACCCAACTCCATCTTAAATGCACTTCCATACTCATAATCTTTTAACCCCATCATCCATATATTTCATTTATTACTCATAAATACCCATATTTATTTCACCTACACCTTAGGGTTCATGCATTTAATGTTTTCTTTCTCTACCCATAAACATTTAATACTCTTCCAAGTTACCATCCTCTATCCTCTAGGTTCCAAACATAAAAGTAGTGGTAAAAAGCTTACCTTGCTCCAAAACGAAAATGGGATTCAAAGGGAAGATGAGGATGACGAAAATCAAGAGGAGGAGGGAGGAGCTTCAAGCCACAATGTCCTCCTCCAACTTGGAGAAAACAAAAATGGGAGAGAAGAATAGGCAAACCACTTGCTTAGTTTTTGGGAAGGAAAGAAGAAGAAGAAGAAAGGAAGAAGAAGTGTGTTGGCGTGGAGAAGAAGAGAGTTACGGGAGCAATGAGAGTGAATTGGTGAGGTTTTTATTTTATTTTTATTCTCATCACTTAATTCTTCCGTTCTTCACTAAACAGGTTCTCAGTTCGGGCTCGATATGTATTCTAAAAATTATTCCGATTACATATTCAGATTCCCAATAACATTATCTACAGCCCTGACCAATGGCATCTCAATCAGAGATACTTGGTGCGACACCCATATTTTATCCGGGTCAATTTGCAACTTATCCGGTCATAATATCTCACCACAGTCTCATAGAATCTTAATTAAATTATTTCTAGTATTTTGGAACTTTAGTTAGTCCATGTTTAACTATTTAATATTTATTTTCTTGATTTAACTTTCTATTTTAAAAATTCAGGGTGTTACAATCCACCCCTCCTAAAAGAAATTTCGTCCTCAAAATTTGACATACCGGATTCGAATACGTGAGGATACCGCTCACGGATATCATCCTCGCATTCCTAGGTGAGTGTCTCAACATTTCCATGCTTCCACGCTACTTTCACCAAAGGTACCATCTTATTCCGTAGTCTCTTCACGGAATACTCCACAATACAAACCGAAACGGAAGAGACAGACAAGTTATCCCGCACATCAACATCATCAAGAGAGATCACGTGTAAGGGATCCTGAATATACTTCTTTAACTGCGACACGTGAAACACGTTATGTAGGGTCGCAAGCTGTGGAGGGAGCGCAATCCGATAAGCGACATCTCTAATCCGCTCCAAGATCTCATAGGGTCCAATAAATTTAGGGCTTAGTTTTCTGCTCTTCAAAGCTCTTCCAATACCCTTATCACGCGAGACTCGCAAGAACACATGATCGCCAACTTGAAATTCAAGTGGCTTTCTCCTTTTGTCATAATAGCTCTTTTGCCGGTCTTGAGCAATTTTCATCTTCTCCCGGATCATCTTGATCTGCTCAGTAGTTTCCTCAACAATCTCAGGCCCTAAGGCTAAGTTCTCACCAACTTCAAGCCAGCATAAAGGGGTTCGACACCTCCTTCCATATAATGCCTTGCATGGTGCCATACCAATACTAGAATGAAAACTGTTGTTGTAGGTGAATTCGATCAGAGGCAAATATTTCTCCCATGAACCACCATGCTCCAAAACACAAGCACGTAATAAGTCCTCAAGACTTTGAATAGTCCTCTCAGACTGCCCATCGGTCTAAGGATGGTACGCCGAACTTAGCTTCAGTTTTGAACCCATCGCCTCATGTAAGCTTCCCCATAATCGGGAAGTGAATCGGGGGTCACGATCAGAAACAATGCTTGATGGCACACCATGTAATCTCACAATCTCCTGAATGTACAACTGTGCCAAATCCTGTAAGGAACTCTTCATACTGATCGGCAAAAAATGCACACTCTTCGTCAAACGATCTACAATCACCTAGATTCTGTCACATCTGGACCTCGTTCTTGGCAATCTGGACACAAAGTCCATGGCAATCACATCCCACTTCCAAACGGGAATATCAAGTGACCTCAAAGTACCTGAAGGTCTCTGATGTTCTACCTTCGCCTTCTGACAAGTAAGGCATGAAGCTATAAAGTTAGCAACATCAAGCTTCATTCCGGGCCACCAAAAATTCCTCTTTACATCTTGATACATCTTGGTTGCACTAGGATGAATGCTAAAAATGCTTTTATGTGCTTCCTCTAGCACCGTGTGTCTCCAATCTCCGAACAAAGGTACATACACACGACCTTTTACTCGCCATAAGCCATTAACGCCTTCCACAAGAAATAAATTCTTTCCATTATCCTGAGATCTTCTCATCTCTTATAAATAATCATCATCTCTTTGTTTCTCTTTTACAAGCTCCAAAAAATCATTACATATCTTCAAGGTAGAAAAACATAGCTTCTTGGAGGATTGAACCTCGGTCCCTACATTCAAGTTCCGAAATTCCTCAAACAATTCAAACTCTTTGACCATCATGGCCGACACATGCAAGAACTTCTAACTAAGAGCATCGGTAACCATATTGGCTTTTCCAGGATGATACCTCAGTTCAAATTCGTAGTCCTTCAGAAATTCCATCCATCTCCTCTGGCGCGTATTCAATTCTTTTTGATCGAAGAGGTATTTCAAGCTTTTGTGGTCACTAAAAACCACAAACCTCGAACCATACAGGTAATGACGCCAAATTTTTAAAGCAAACACAACCACCGCCAACTCTAAATCGTGAGTCGGGTAGTTAATTTCATGAGGTCACAACTAGCGTGAAGCATAAGCTATAACACGTTCCCTTTGCATTAGCACACACCCAAGCCCATGCTTAGAAGCATCACAATACACCACAAAGTCTTCTTGTAAATCAGGCAATGCCAAGATAGGCGCAGAAGTCAGCTTCATCTTTAACTCTTCAAAGCATCTTTCGCACTCAACCGTCCATACAAAAGGTTGGTTCTTCCTTGTCAAGTTCGTCAAAGGTTTAGCAAGACGAGAAAAGCCTTCGATGAACCTCCGATAATAACCGACAAGTCCAAGGAAACTTCGGATCTCTGTAACCGACTTAGGTCTAGGCCATGCCATAACGGCTTCAACCTTAGAGGGATCCACCGAAACACCATCTTCGAATATCATATGTCCAAGAAACTGGACGCTCATCAACCAAAATTCACATTTAGAGAGTTTAGCATACAACTGGTTCTCTCTAAGAATACTCAACACCACTTTCAAATGTTCTTCGTGTTCCTCACGGCTCTTGGAATATACTAGGATGTCATCGATGAACACCACAACAAAACGATCCAGGTTCTCATGGAAGATGCGGTTCATGTAGCACATGAACACCGCTAGAGCATTAGTTACTCCAAATGGCATCACAACATACTCGTAATGGCCATATCGCGTCCTAAACGCAGTCTTCGAAATGTCTTCGGTTCTCACTCGAATTTGATGATAACTGGAACGCAAATCAATCTTTGAAAACACCACCGCACCTCTCAACTGATCCAATAGATCATCGATACAAGGTAAAGGGTATCTATTCTTTATCGTCAGCTTGTTCAATTGGCAGTAGTCTACACACAACCGCATGGTTCCATCCTTCTTCTTGACTAATAAAACAGGAGCTCCCCAGGGTGACACATTGGGTCGAACAAAATCCTTCTCAAGCAACTCCTCAACTTGCTTCTTGAGTTCAGCTAACTCCATAGGAGACATCCTATAAGGAGCAATAGACACTGGTTTCGCACAAGGTACAAGATCAATAGCAAACTCAACCTCCCGTGGAGGTGGTAAGCCGGGTATCTCTTCGGGAAACACATCCAAAAATTCAGACACCACAGGGATATTAATGGGATCGGGACCACTCATCCCATCGGCAAGAGATAGTAATACGTAAAGTTGAGCTATACCTTGCACGTCAAATTGTCCCATATCAGAAGAAGGGAAAATGACGGTCCGTTGTTGACAATCAACCATAACTTTATTGGCGGAGAGCCAATCCATACCAAGTATGATCTCCAATCCCTTCATAGGTAGGCAAATAAAGGACACAACAAATCTTCTCTCATCTAGGAGAATATCAACATTATCACACCGGTTAACCGTTCTGAGACAAGCACCGGTTGGGGTGGTAACCACAAGGGCATTTTTCATCAAACATACCGGCAATCTCAATCGCCGAACACAATCATCGGAGATAAAAGAGTGGGTTGCACCCGAATCATAAATGACATGAACTGAGTGTCCAAGAATTTCACACTTACTTTCAACCAAGTTATCTGCTTATGCTGCTTCCTCACCGGTCATAGCAAATACTCTTCCGGCATTGGGTTGAACATTTCCACCGTTTCTGTTTCCATCACGAGCACCATTTCTATTCCCTCGACCATTGCCATGCCTCCCACCATTATAGCCACCTCGGCCACTATTTTGGCCTCCATTGTTTCCATTACCACGGCCTCGACCACTATTGTGGCCTCCGCGGTTCACAAAAGCGGGTGCATTAGCACGGTTAGGGGTATTAGCTTGCATATGAGCCCGCCTCGCAAGCAAAGGACAGGCGGGGCGAATATGTCCTACTTGGTCACAATTAAAACACACCACATTATCCCGTTGTGCATACTCACAAATATGATGAGGTCCTCCACACCTATAGCATCTCGGCCCATTGGAATTTACATTGCCCTGCCTAAAAGTGTTACCATATCCACCACCTCTAGCTTGGGCATTAGAATGAGCACCCCTCAAAAAGTGTCCTCTTCTGAAATTTCCCTGCCTCTAGAAACTAGAAGATTGACCCTTCAACTTAGAGTCGAATTTAGAATGTTGAGGGGGAGCATGCTCTTCATAAATACGACACTTATTCACAAGTACCGTGAAACTTCAGATTTCCTGATGACAAATGGCCCTTTGAATATCAGGGCGTAGACCGTTCTTGAATTTTACACATTTTGAGGCTTCAGTTCTCTCTTGTTGATAGGGAGGGTAGAATTCACAGAGTTCTTCAAATTTGGAAGCATACTCTTCCACCGTCATCGTGCCTTGCCTGAGTTCCATGAACTCGAGCTCCTTCTTGCTCTTATAACTTTCGGGCACATATTTCCTCATGAGTTCAAATTTAAAATTTTCCCAAGTTAAGGGAATAGCAGCAGCATTCATTCTACTCTTGGTGAGTCTCCACCAAGTCTCCGCTTCATCTCTCAGCATAAAAATGGCATACTCCACTTTCTGGAGCTCACTGCACTCAAAGCTATCGAAGATCCGCTCAACATCTCAGATCCAGACATAGGCTTGTTCAGGCCTAAATCCACCATGAAACTCAGAGGGTTTCTGCTTCAGAAACATGTCAAGGCCTTGAGTACCTTGAAAAATAGGACCAGGTTATCTTTCCGCCTCTTGTCTTTCACGGTTTTGCGACTCAAGGAGAGCCGCAAAACGATTCAAGGCTCGAGCTATAGCGTCATCATTATCTTGACGACGACGGGCCATCTCAATATCTATAATCATAACATGAGATTCATCTAACATTAGTAAACTTATTCATAAAATTCCTCTATAATCTCACACTATAGTACTTCATTAAAAATTTAAGTTATAGCCCTCCTTCATGGAGTCTAATATCAACTAATCCATATTTAAGCTCATACAAGCGTATCATCATATCATAATGTAGTATGCATTCGCAATACATAGGATTCATCATTGAGGGAGAATAGTGTGAAGAAAGCTTGGCCGGACTTATAACAATCACTTTTCAATCCATAATCAATTCGTATAAAATCAAACAACAAGGACAATCATTCATCAATCACATACCATGTTCTAGTAATAACAACAATTTTTGTGACACCCAAAAATAGGGGTAAATTTTTCATGATTTTAGTGTAATTAATTCATGATAGTTGTAAGTGGTGAAGCTGTTTATTTATTTCCCCGGACCTATCAGAGACCTGCCTTATATGTGAAGATATGAGAAGGTAAGTCAAGAGGAACAACCATGAATAAATGCTCCAATTAAAAACAGTGGAAGAATTTAGAATAAGTTAATGCTATGTGATTAAAATTAAGAGGTCGACCATTATAAAAATTAATAAATCAGATTTTATGACCAAGGTATTCATGAAGTAATATGGAATCAGGGTTTAATGAAAAGAAGAGAGAAAACAGTTTAATCAATGTTTTTGGGAAGTCAGGGTCCCCTCGCTCAAGCGAAGTTCCCACTCGCTTGAGCGAGTGCCATACAATTCACATGGGCGAGACAGAAGGGAGCTGAACGAAAAGAGAAAGGGAGTTACAGGGGTCACTTCGCTCAAGCGAATTCTGACTCGCTTGAGCGAGACACACAAGCCTCGCTTGGGCGGAGCCAGCGAGCGTGGGCGAAAATCATCCAGAACCGAATTTAATACCGACTCGCTTGAGCGAGCACCTCAACCGAGGTCATTCGCTCGAGCGAAATTCGGCCAGTATCTAAACTACTTATTACTCGTTTGGGCAAGACCTCCTCGCCTAAGCAAATAACTTCCAGAGCCGAGCTTATACTCGCTCGCTTAGCAAGGCTCCCCAACGCTCGGGTTTTCATTTGGCAAAATCCTTCCAAACTGACCCATCTCTCACTCAATTTTCCACTCAGCAAAATAATCCAGACCGACTCATCTCTCACTCAATTTTCCACTCGGCAAAATAATCCAGACCGACCCATCTCTCACTCAATTTTCCACTCGGTAAAATAATCCAGACCGACCCATCTCTCACTCAATTTTCCACTAGGCAAAATAATCCAGACCGACCTATCTCTCACTCAATTTTCCACTCGGCAAAATAATCCAGATCGACCCATCTCTCACTCAGTTTTCCACTCGGCAAAAACATTCCAAATCCGAGTCATCTCTCACTCGGTCTGGGATCCCTAGCACTCGGTTTTTCACTGACCTCGCTGGGGCGAATGCCATCCTCATGATCCTTCGCTCGGGTGAATTTTTTCCAGTGGCTAATTCCCTTCACCCTTGCTCGGGTGAGACCCCATTCGCCTGGGCGAATTTCATCCAGTAACCAAACACTGATACTGGGACAATCTCGCTTGAGCGAGATTCACTCTCGCTTGAGCGAGATCATCAGATAACATGCAGAAACTTAGAAATTTACACAGCACAGCATACCAAAATTTAACTCAAGCTAATTTACCATAATTCATTACATCTCAATCATCATATTAGTCATTTAAAACTTGTTCCAGACAAGCATGTTCAAAAATTCCCATTACGACTCATCAAACATATAAAAATCAATTCATCATCTCTTCTACTTCATAAATTAATACACAAATATAATTCTTCATTCATTCATTAATATAAGGGAAAATTCGTTATTCATACATTCACAGGGTCATGATTGAAAATGAGTCATGGACAAAAGATCTCATTTTCCTTCATGACCTTCCCAAAATCATCATTTTATATATATCTAGTTATCATCCATACAAATATCTATTCTAAACCCATATTATACAAAATATGAAGGATGTCATACACATTACAACCCTTCCACACAACTATAAAAATCAAAATACTGCCGGCCAAGGCATTCTTTACCAAAAAGAGGCTTCCTTCACACTTCTCCTTCACAAAACAGCTCCAAAGCAAGTCCTACAACACAAGAGATAAAAAGATATACCACTGGGAGAGTAAGTATACTTTCTTAATGATGAAAATCTAACAAATAAGATAACATATGAATGAATGCAATACAATTATTCCCTCCTCAAGGAAAGTTCATTCAACACTAAATCAATCACCCCGCAATATTCATCTAAATACATATACCCATCAAGTTTCCCAAAATCATATTAACCAATATCACAATCAAGATTAATAATTCAAAACAAGGGTTCCACCTACTCCTCTCATAACCTCACAAACAGAGTATCACTTTATGCCATGCTTCTATGGCTAATACATGTGCTAGTGTTTATAATACATATGCACAGATCCGATTTCAGTCACATAAATTAACATTATCACTTCGGGATATACCCTTCGTGGCACCCCGCAAGGTGATATATTCATCAATTCACAATATCATCATCACTCCGGGATTTACCCTTCGTGGCACCCTGCAAGGTGATATATTCATAAACACGATAACATCGTCTTCACTCCGAGATATACCCTTCGTGCCACCCCGCAAGGTGATATATTCATCAATTCACAACATCATCATCACTCCGGGATTTACCCTTCGTAGCACCCCGCAAGGTGATATATTCATAAACACGATAACATCGTCTTCACTGCGGGATATACCCTTCGTGGCACCCGACAAGGTGATATATTCATCAATTCACAACATCATCATATCGTTCATGAAGTCAATAACACATCATCTCATAACATGCCATTCATAGCCTCATTTAGGCTTCGTCATATAAACACTCATTTCAAAAACACCGTACACAGTTCCCATTTCAACCACATGATAACACATCCATTCAAAATAATATACCATATTACATTAATACATACATTATCATCACAATTCTTATACATTTAGAAAATGCACCCCTCTCCTGCCTTAAGAGAAGTACGCTTCCGGGTTTGACGTTCCCGCTTCACAAGAGTTATCAAGTCCTACACCAATCATTATAGGACCTTATCAATTATTCATTCAAAAGCCATTTCAATATACATATACATATCTATGTACACATGATTCTCCTCATGTGGAAGCTATCATAAGTTTATTCATTTGCTTACTTAGGCTTCGGGAATTCCTTCCCTTAATCCACTATTCATTATTATCAAGGCTATAACCTAACTTGTTAGGTTATCCCATTTGCCACACTTCACATTAATTTTATCTCAAGTGGGTTTTATTCATATTCCCCAACCACCATCTCTAGTCATCATTAAATGTTAATGCCTCTTCATTTATTACACTTCCCTCATCAATAAATGTTAACCCTTTCAATATTATGTATTTCCCCCAAAATTTCATAAGTTAGGGTTTTGTAAAAACCCAACTCCATCTTAAATGCACTTCCATACTCATAATCTTTTAACCCCATCATCCATATATTTCATTTATTACTCATAAATACCCATATTTATTTCACTTACACCTTAGGTTCATGCATTTAATGTTTTCTTTCTCTACCCACAAACATTTAATACTCTTCCAAGTTACCATCCTCTATCCTCTAGGTTCTAAACATAAAAGTAGTGGTAAAGAGCTTACCTTGCTCCAAAACGAAAATGAGATTCAAAGGGATGATGGGGATGACGAAAATGAAGAGGAGGAGGGAGGAGCTTCAAGCCACAATGTCCTCCTCCAACTTGGAGAAAATGAAAATGGGAGAGAAGAATAGGCAAACCACTTGCTTAGTTTTTGGGAAGGAAAGAAGAAGAAGAAGAAAGGAAGAAGAAGTGTGTTGGCGTGGAGAAGAAGAGAGTTACGGGAAAAATGAGAGTGAATTGGTGAGGTTTTTATTTTATTTTTATTCTCATCACTTAATTCTTCCGTTCTTCACTAAACAGGTTCTCAGTTCGGGCTCGATACGTATTCTAAAAATTATTCCGAATACATATTCGGATTCCCAATAACATTATCTACAGCCCTGACCAACGGCATCTCAATCGGAGATACTTGGTCCGACACCCATATTTTATCCGGGTCAATTTTCAACTTATCCGGTCATAATATCTCACCACAGTCTCAGAGAATCTTAATTAAATTATTTCTAGTATTTTGGAACTTTAGTTAGTCCACGTTTAACTATTCAATATTTATTTTCTTGATTTAACTTTCTATTTTAAATGTTCGGGGTGTTACACTTTTAACGCGCGAGACCTTCGAAAATACATGATCACCCACTTGAAACTCGAGTGGTTTATGCCTCTTGTCATAATAACTTTTCTGTCGATCTTGAGCAATCTTCATATTCTCTTGTATCTTTTTAATCTACTTAGTAGTCTCTTGAACAATCTCCGGCCCTAAGGCCACGTTTTCACCAGTCTCGAACCAACACAACGGAGTCCTGCACTTTCTCCCATACAGCGCCTCGTATGGTGCCATACCAATAGAACTATGGTAGTTGTTGTTGTATATGAATTCAATCAATGGCAGGAATCTCTCCCAACATCCACCGTGTTCAAGAACACAAGTTCTCAACAAATCTTTAAGGCTTTGTATCGTCCTCTCGGATTGCCCGTCGGTTTGAGGATGATATGCGGAACTAAGTTTGAACTTAGAACCCAACTCATTATGCAAACTTCCCCAAAATCGAGAAGTGAATCGAGTGACCGCTTAAGTACCAAGTCTTTCCTAGCCAGAACGTCCCACTGACCATTAACAACTCAAAATATTTGGTTATGATTTCAAACAATTTGAAATCTTAAATTTTGAAACGGCCAAGGTTTAACTTTTAAGCCTTATCTTTTGACCCTTACAACTATCATAAAATACGACTAGTCAAGGTTTAACTTTTAAACCTTATCTCTAGAATCTCAACAATCATCCTATTTTTTTAGGAATGATCAAGGTTTAAATTTTAGACCTTATCTCTAGAGTTTAAGATATTTTATTTTGAATCCTATTAAATTTGATAAAGACCTTATCTTTAATTTGTAACTTTTACAAATCCTATCAAATTTATTAAGGATTAAATATTTGATTTTAAAATTATTAAATTTAATAAAGATCTTATCTTCTATTTGTAACAATTACAAATCATATTAAATTTAATAAATATGAATCAATTTGTAACTTCTATAAATCACATTAATTTTAAAAACATCACATATGATGCAAATCCTATTAAAATTAATAAGAATAAATTATTTAAATTTGTAACTCTTACAAATCACATTAATTTTAAAAAGATCACAAATGATGCAAATCCTATTAAAATTAATGAGAATAAATTATTTAAATTTGTAACTCTTACAAATCATATTAATTTTAAAAAGATAACAAACGATGCAAATCCTATTAAAATTAATAAGAATAAATTATTTAAGTTTGTAACTCTTACAAACTTTAAATTTAACAAACAATTAACATTTGATTTGTAACTTTTACAAATTGAATTTAAAATATAATATTAAAATCAAATATTTTATTTGTAACATTTACAAATAAATAAAATACCATTACAGCTAGGTTTCAACTTTTGAATCCTAGTTTTCATTACGGCTAGGGTTTAACTCTTAAACTTTCTAAACACAATCTCACATGAATAATTCATATTAGAAAGAGAAAGCATATAGACATGCATTGCATACAACCCTTGATTTCAATTTAATTAAACGAACATAAAACATGCCTTATAATTAGAACACATATAAAACAATCACCATCGCAACATGCAACATGTACATATAATAAAGCACATCCCAAAAACATGTTCTTTAATTAAAATGTTGAGAAAAGCAATCAATATACATAAAACAAAAATAAATTGATATTAGCTTTCAGAAGGTGCAACCTTTGCAACATATCTCATAAAAATGCAACCTTTGCAAAAAGATTCAACTTTTACAATTCTTTTTGTAAAAGAAAATTTTTTCACATGTTCTTTAAACAAACATTTGCCCAAAACACGATTTTGCAACCTGGCTCTGATACCACTGTTGGGGAATCCCTATTGCATGAGCAGTGGAAATACAAGGATTCCCATAGGATTTGCAAAGCGCCGTGTTTCAAAGAATAAGACAAACACAAAAAATATTACGTTTTAGGATTACCTCTTGAAGAATATCGAAGCAATCGTAGCCTCGTCCTTTAGGAGTCCACATGAGTACTCCCACCAGAAATGCTACACCTTCCAAATGCTAGTTTGACAACGTGTAGCTTTTACAACTTTTGTGTATTTTGTGTCTTTTTTTGGGTAGACGCCTATGAGCATCTTATGCTATATTTATAAGCTTAGGTTTGACCTAATTTGCTCTCTAAAGAGTGGGCTCCTTACTCATTCTAAATGAGTTAAGCCGAATAGTTTTATTTTAGTCCAACTAAAATAAAAAGCTATTTTCTAATGGGCTTACTCTATGTGTGTGACCTTATAGGTAAAATACTCGGTTATATTAATAATAAACTATTTTATTATTAATATAAAATAAAAGCGGCATCTAGCAATGCATCATTATGTCCGAATATTATTTATTATCAACATAACCTATAAGTGATAATTATTTTATATGTTTGTTCCTTTTGTCACGATATCCTAGTTGGGACCAAGGAATGGTCGCGTCATCCTTGTACGGTCCAATTTATTTTACTTGATACCAGAGTAGACTTTATCCGAATAAATATCCAATATTTATTCTTTCTAGCATGGCCATGCATTTCCTTAGTCTCACTCAATCAAGTGGCCTATAGATATCACTCCTGTCACATAGGAGAGACAAATCCCATCTACATCACTCACATCCCTCTGCATAACTTGTTCATTGCCTAACCACAACCTTTATAGTCCTCTTGTTACAGAAGACATTTGATTGTATTAAAACAACAAACTCCTTATGTAAGAATCGTAGTGACTTCAGGTCAAAGGACTACATATACCATTATCACATTAAGAATCGTTTATGACATTCATGTAACAATCCATGCAACGTTCTCATGGTGGGTTTGTCCAGTACATCATTACTCTTAATGTGTACCCGTGTGAAGACTTGATATCATTTATATCTATGATCTGTGAGATCAGATCATCAGTACACTCACACACTAGTCTTAATGTATTTACATGTCCCCATGTAAATACTTGACTAGGGACATTTTAGGAATAACTCTCATATGACCTATTACTCCAAGGATAAATAAAGATTAATGACTAATTCAAAATGATGCGTCCTATGTAGGCTTTTAGTGTATATTTCCCACACATTAATCATTTTCTCCAATTTTCACAAGTTAGGGTTTCTCTAAAAATCCTACAACATCATGAATGCATATCATCTTCTACCATTCCAAGCATTAATTTTCGTGTACTCCAATAATGGTCCATCAGGCTTGCATTTAAAACCACCTCACCCTAGGGTTTCCATATTAATGGCTTCTCTCAATAACCCACATACATAAATGCTCACTTAAACATTAAAACCATAAAACCTAGGGCTTATGCTCTTGAGAAATGACAAAGAGCTTACCTCAAGTGAAGAAATAAGAGAGTTTCCAAGAGAAGGAGAGAGCCACACGAAAATAAGAGAAGAGGGAGAAAAGACTTCAAGCTTCAAGCTCTTCCTTCAAGCTTTAATAAAACAAAAATAGTGGGAGTAGATGGGTTCAACACTTTGCTTAGGTTTTGGAAGAAGAATGTGAAGAGGAAATGAAGAAGAAGAAGAAAGGAAATGTGTTTTGCCAAAGAAGTAGAGAGCCAACGTGAAAAGAGAAGGGAAAGGAGAAGGTTTTATGTTTAATTTCATTCCCTTCATTAAACTCTACCATTTTATAACATACAGGATCTTTGTTCAGGCTCAATTCGTTATCTAAAAATTATTCCGAATATATATCCGGACTCCCAATGATATTCTTAACAGCCCTGACCAACAGCACCTCAATCGGAGATACTTGGTTCGACACCCATATTTTAATTAGGTATATTTTCAACTTATAAAGTTTTAATAAACTATGAATAATCCCAAAAATATTAATTTAATTATTTCTAATAAATTGGGACATTAATTAACTCACATATAATTATTCAATATTCATTCCTCTTATTTAATCATTTATTTTAAAATTTGGAATGTTACAATCCACCTCACCTAAAAGAAATTTAGTCCTTAAAATTTTAACGTACCAGATTCAAATGCCTTCGGATAACGCTCCTGAATATCATCTTCATGTTCCCACGTGAATGTCTCCACATTACCATGTTTCCAGGCCATCTTCACAAAAGGTACCAAATTGTTCCGTAACCTCTTCACGAAATGCTCAACGATACGAACGGAAATAGGAGGAATGGAAAAGTCATCCTGCACGTCAACATGATCAACAGGGATCATATACAAGGGATCATGAATATACTTCCTCAACTGTGACACGTGGAACACATTATGCAGATTCGCAAGATGCGGAGGAAGTGTAATCCGATAAGCAATATCACCAATTTTCTCAAGAATCTCATACAGTCTAATAAACTTTGGACTTAATTTTTTGCTTTTAAAGGCTCTACCAATACCTTTATCACGCGAGACTCTCAAGAATACATGATCACCAACTTGAAACTCAAGTGGTTTATGTCTCTTATCATAATAACTCTTCTGTCTGTCTTGAGAAACCTTCATATTCTCTTGTATCTTTCTAATCTGTTCAGTAGTCTCCTGAACAATCTCTGGCCCTAATGCCAAATTCTAACTAGTTTCCAACCAACATAGAGGCGCTCTACACTTTCTTCCATAAAGTGCCTCATAAAGAGTCATACAGATACTATTACGGTAATTGTTGTAAGTGAATTCGATCAGTGGAAGAAATCTCTCCCAACATCCACTATACTCGAGAGCATAAGCCCTCAACAAATCTTCAAGGCTTTGAATAGTTCTCTTAGATTATCCGTTGGTCTGAGAATGATAAGTAGAACTAAGCTTTAACTTAGATCCTAACTCCTGATGTAAGCTTCCCCAAAATTGGGAAGTAAATCATGGGCCATGGTCAGATAAAATACTAGATGGCACACCATACAATTTAACAATCTCCTTTATGTACAGCTAGGCTAATTTCCCCAATGAGCTTTTCATACTCGTGGGTAGGAAGTGAGCGTACTTAGTCAACCGATCTACAATCACCCAAATAACATCATTTCCAGCACGAGTTATGGGTAACCTACAAATAAAATTCATAGCAATACTATCCAATTTCTAAACTGGGATCTCCAAAGGTCTCAAATAACCAGATGGTTTTTGATGTTCGACCTTAGCCTTCTGACAAATAAAGGCAAGATACTACAAAGTTCGCCACATCACGCTTCATATCAGGCCACCAGAAATTTTTCTTCAAATCTTGATACATCTTAGTGGAACGAGGATGAAGGCTTAACACACTCTTGTGAGCTTTGTCCAGTACCAATTTTCTCAAATCACCGCCGGATGGAACATAAATTCAGCCTTCACACGCCAAATACCATCATGACCTTCTATTAAGAATGAATTTTTCCCATTAGCTTAAGTTTCTCTCATCTCAATCAAATACTCATCTTTCAGTTGTTACAATTTCACGGTTTGAAGGAACATATTAGCAATCGTCAACATCTCAAGGGACATCTTCTTTGGGGTATATATCTCTACACCCACATTCAAGTTTCTAAATTGCTCAATTAACTCCATCTCTTTCACCATTATTGTAGAAACATGCAACGAGTTCCGGCTCAAAGCATCGGCAACCACATTTGCCTTTCTAGGATGATACCTCAACTCGAACTCATAATCCTTTAAAAATTCCACCCATTGCAGTTGGCACATATTAAGTTCTTTTTGATCAAACAAGTATTTAAGGCTTTTGTGGTTTAGACACCCTAAATTTGAGGGTAAATTTTTATGATTTTTAAAATAATTTAAATAAAAGAAAATAGCGTGATGAAACTTAAATCAATATCTTGGATCATTTAAAGGAACCTTTCTCATATACGAAGATATGAGGAAGTGTAGAAATTTTAATCCAAAATGCCCTTGGATAATCAATCGTAGGATCATCAACAAGGAATAGTAAAAAACATAATTTAGTTTGGATAGTTATGCTATTGTGTGAAAGAGTTTTAAGGATACTCAACTTAATTGCTAAAATAAGACAAGTACAATTACACAATGATATGTAAAGAATACCATGGCTCAACAGAACCCTGAATGCAATAAAATCCATGATTTTCCACTTGAACAACACCATGAATCAATTCAGGGACAAGGTGAATCGATTCATGCATGTTGTAGGGCCCAAAAATGTGAAAATTAGCAGGATGAATCGATTCAGACCCCAGGTGAATTGATTCATGCGTTTTGTTCAACTCAACAGTATGCTTCCAGGCCTATAAATCGATTCAGCCCCCAAGGTGAATTGATTCACACGTTTTGCTTGAACTGGACAGGGCTCTAAATCGATTCAGAATCGATTCAAGGCTTTAGGTGAATTGATTCAAGCCCTGTATGACAGTATCCTACTATGAATTATGTAGAAAACACACATTTTTCCAACTTCTAACCACCCTATCTTTTTCAAATCAAATCCAATGATCACCAAATTTTGACACAAGCTAAAATACATCATTTGTGATGTGTGGTCATTGGTCGCACTTAAAAATTCCTAAAATCGAAAGAGTTATGCGCATAAATGCGATGAACACATTTTGAGGCATTTTGGTGCAACCTAGGGGTCCATTCTCCATGAAATTGGCCCATTCCAATTTCCACAAGTCACAAATCATGTGTTTGAGCTATTGGAACCATCACATTGCATCTAAACCTCATGAATCATAAGTTGACCCTATTGGTTCCTGACATAAGCATAAACAACCAAGTATAACCTCACATACAATTCATAAGAGATTGGAATTTATGAAAGACGTCATACATTCATCATATTGGGCAGTAAACAAACACCACAATGGTCATCATACATCATCAAGGTCATATGCAAAAATTAGCTTACATATAAAGGGTTCAATTTTCCTATATGACCTCCAATATCATCATTCATTAACCCAATTACAAAATTAGCATATGTCTACACTATATGCTATACAAAACCAATGGGTTTGTCGGCCAAGGCACTTCCTATACAACTATTTACCTCCACCATCAAAATGCACATTAAAAGAGATTCACCTCACCCTTGGATGTCCTGTAATCATGGAGCTAAAATATGGGAGAGTGAGTTATACATTCCAAAAGATGAATATGAATACAATGTGATCATGTGCATATGTATCAATGTCATGTATACTTTGCATCCATATAGGTCATTCATTATTTCCATCACTATCCTTACTCTAACATTCATATGGCTTAACCATTTCCATCAAACATAACAAAGTATATAAGGATATACATAATCAAGTCCTTCAACATATTGGACTTCCACACACATCATCAATATACACAATATATATGTTCTTTGCATTCATATTATTTATGTTGTCTTTTAGGTATTTCCTTAACCAATTCACAACCATCACCTGAAACACCTTAATTTTCCAGACCCGAATCCCGATGTAATCAAGATAAATAATTAATAAAAATACGAGTAAATGTTTTGCGTTTAAAATAGTTTCAAAACACCTCAACAATTACATCAAAACCTAAACCCTAGAAAACTAAAGAGTGAGATATTAGAATTTATAACTGGATCCTTAAATAAATCGCCTATAAGTGTATACAAAAATATCAAAGTTTACAGCGGAAGAAGAATATGTATACAGGGCACACGCCTAGTCCCATATATAAAGATATGGGAAAAGGCTCGGCAAAGCATGCAAATACACAACATAAACCATATAGGCCACAATCAACCTTACACATAAGTCATAAACACGCAATGCCTAGAATATATGTATATATATGGTCATGCAGCATACATCTCCAATATTCACATTCCATAATTGACCACATTCAATTCAACCTCAAAGTTATATATCATTAACACTTATACATTCCTAAAATGGGCTACATATCTAACATCATTTTATTCATCAAGTAGGTATAAATTCAAATACCCTAAATATCGATACATCATCCACTTATATCATTATTCACAATACATCCACCAATATCAATAGTCATCACATCATTATATACATGTTATTCACAATTAAATAATTTACATCCGCTGCCAGCCAAGGTATTCCATTACCACTATTTACCTTCACCAAAGCTTTACTTTTAAAATATCTTCATCCTATGATATTCTTGCATCAATGCTAAAAATAGACAACATGGGAGAGTGAGTTATACATTTCAAATGACGAATATGAATACAATTGAGATTATGTGCATATGCATATTAACATCATGTATACTTTGCTAAAATCATCAATAATCCTCATAATCTATTCATTTCAACAATATACGTATCATGTATTCATCAATCAATTCATAGCAAAGAAATCACATACACACATATTTCTCATTGCCACAATGGGCCAACATCATTGTCATCAATATAAACAAACAAAGCCTTCATCACATTAGGCCATCACATACAATATTATTGTATTCAATATCGTTTCATTGTATTCATATATTACATGTTATCTTTTAGGTATTTATTTACCCATCTCATCATCATCATATCTCAATCTCAATCATCATTACCCTTTGGCATATCTCCATGCTATATGCAAATGCTCTTAGGCTAATGCATATGCACAATGGAATAAACATCAACAAATGCAGATCCAACTGTGGGAATAAACACCAATTTATGGGTCAAGTATGATCATATAACCATACCCCTACTACAGTAGTAAAATGTGTACACATATAACACCAATCACATGCATATCGTTATGTTTTACCGGTACCAAACCGCATCGCCCATCTTGCAAGACCTAGCCCTTTACACCATGACCGCGGTAACCACCATAATCAATATAGAGGTGTTGCAGGCAAGCCATGATTCATACCATGGCGCCTGTGATCCATAGGACCACTGGGGACACTTTGTAACACCCTCGGTTAGATAAGACAAATCCATTTGTAGGTTCATCCTATTTAACTGAGTGTGTTAACAGTTTTCAGAAAAAGTGAATATATTTTTTTTTTAAATAAATAAGTACGTGGCAGATCAGTGGAAGCAATAATGTATATATCACATAGTCATTCACAAACTGTAAGTAATTGTACTCTTAACAGAATGGGGCACGCAGGCACCCTTAAATATTATACAGTCATCCGGTGTCTGATTATAAATATTCTATCCTTAATGATTGTTCTAAATGGGTTCAGTTTATTGCTGATCTTCATACTCGGGTTCTTGAGTTTCTAATTCCTCTGAAAAATGTTCAACAGTAAGGGTGAGTATAACCCAAGACCCTGATTGGTTCATCCGGTGCGGACATAATCCAATTAACATACAATGTCACATAGATCATACATTTAGCATATTTATAACAATCAAGCATGTTGTCATCCCATAATCGTATATTTAGCATGTTCCCAATTATAACAATCAAGCATGATGTAATGAATGCATGAGTTCGGATCCATTATGATTTATCTTTGATTAAGTCTCATGATGCATGTGGGCCCAAGAAATTATTTCTTCTTCTCTGGAATATCACCATTCCAATTCTCTAGAGCGATCAGGGTCCGCCCAAGCTCTGGTACAAATGAACTCATTGGTTCTTATCATTGATTTATATATATATATATATTTGAGACTTGGATCCCTACGATCATGGTCACACTCCGTCATTTAGTCAAAGTACACCAGAATTACTCGTCTCACCCGGCTATCAGGGCGCGACTCTGATGCCATTGGGTTGCCATTCCAGTTGTACTCCCAAGATTCTTCTACTGAGATCGAACGTGAGTGTCCTTCACTGTACCAAGTGTATGCTCTAGAGGTTTTTCTTCTTCAAAATATTTTCATGATGCGAAATGCATTTATCTTATCAATTGATCCTTTGGGTATCTTATGTATTTCCAGTCTCATCATATCATTTCCAAGTTCTTTGAATTCTATCAATTATTGTAAGTATGTCTATTATATAATATTTTCCATAAGGAGTAAAATAATTTATTCTTTATATAATTACGCATAATTAAAATGTTAACAAGGTTTATAACAGGAAAAACTACTGATAATAATAATAAGATTAATAATAATTAGGATAATAATAGAATAAGGATAATAATAATAATTATAACTTCTCATTAATTTAAAAAGTATTAAGAAGTAGTTTCTAAATGAAAATCCAAGCGAAAACCATTAAAAATAGAGTTTTCCGAGTGAAACAGGGGCAAATCCGAGTGAAATAGGTATGATTCCGAGTGGAATCATACAGAGAAGGGTTCTCCAAGCGATCTGACTAAAAATCCGAGTGAAATTGTACTGGAAGGGCTGTTTTCCGACTGAAATAAGTTTGGATCCGAGTGAAATGAAGTGGAATGCTGTTTTCCGACTGGAACAGCTTGAATCCGAGTGAAAAACAAGTTTTCCGCATGAGATAACTATGAATCCGAGTGAAATAAACTGAGCAGAGTTTTCTAACTGAAATTAATAAGTAATCCGAGTGAAACAGAAGCTGAAAAATAATTTTCTTAACTAAATAACTTGAATTCTGAGTGAAACAATTTCTGAGTGAATTAAAATATAAATCCGTGTGAGGTCAGTAGGGAAAATGGTTTCCTGAGTAGCATTGTTTGCAAATCCGAGTGAAAATCATTCTGCTGACTGAAATACCTTCGAGTAAAGTAAATCCGAGTGAAATAATTCCTGATTCTGAGTGGAATCAGGTTGATACAAGTTTTCTGAGTAAAATAGGTGTAATACTGAGTGAAATAAGCACGATTTCAAATAAAATCAAACTGAGAGGGTCTCTTAAGTAAAACAATTCTAAATCCGAGTGAAGTCAATCTGAAAGAGTTTCCTTAATGAGTTAAAATGCCTTCCGAGTGAAACATAATGAAGAAATAGTTTTTCTGGGTGAAAATGTTTGTGAATCCGAGGAAAAATGTGTCTCCAAGTGAAATATAATCTGATTCCGAGTGGAATCGGCATGAAAATGGTTCCTGAGTAAAAATAAGATAAGTTCCAAGTGAAACATGAGTTTACCGAGTGAAATTAGTTGAAAAGAGTTCTGTCTGAATGAAATAATATAAATCCGAGTAGAATAAGTGCTTGCTGAGTAAAATATAGTGTTTGCCGAGTGAAATAAGACTGGGAAGCTACTGACCGAGAGCAATAGAGTGTTTTCCGAGTGAATTTACTGAAAAGGCTTCTGAGTAAAAGATAACTATATTTTTCTGAGTGAAATTAAGTCAAATGCCGAGTGAAATAATTTAAGAAATAGATTTTCCGAGTAAAATAAAACTTGGGAGATGCTGTCCGAGAGAAAAAGAGTGTTTTGCGAGTGAAATGATACCAAAACCGATTGAAATGGCCTAAAACCGATTGAAATGATACCAAAACCGATCGGATTAGCCTAAAACAGAACCTGTTATCATTAAACTCATAGTTTTTCACTGGAAATCACACGGTACCCATGATTATTAGCATTTTCAGTCCAATAAGTACATGTCAAATCACAATTCATCACTCGGTAACAGATATATATATATATATCTACACGCATATACAGATATCAATATAAAGCATATAATTCATACACACTGAATCTGTCCCCACTCGATTTTCCCACAAGGCACCCAAGAATATACCCCCTTACCTCTATGAAGTTCCTGGAGGAGAAGAAAGAGGCTCCCTTCACTGTCCTGCTGCGAATCCGAGTGAAACAGAGGGGAAAGGAGAGGGAAAGAACTTGCTGGAAAAGAGAGTGATGAAGAGTGTTGGTTCGTGTGTGTGGTGTGAGTTCTGAGGACCTTGAACTCGTTTAAATAGGGAGAGAGTGAGTGGGAAGACAAGTGGGAGACATCTTTTCTAAGTGGTATGCTGAGTCAGTGCCCATTTCCGAGTGGTATGCTGAGTCAGTGCCCATTTCTGAGTGGTATGCTGAGTCAGTGATAATGGAAGGGTCACTAGGGATTAAACAAATATATATGCTGAGTCAGTGTCTATTTCTGGTCGTCCACCATCCATAATGCGCACGATTGGATTTAAATATCATTAAAAGACAAAATTGAAGTCAAAACGCACTTCTGTCAGTGAATACCGAGTGAAATTACACTCGTTAACACTTCTGTCAATGAATTCCGACTGGAATTCCCACTTCCGAGTCACAATTGCAATTCTTCACTCGGAATGTCTTCGAAACCGACTCATCTTTCCCATCTTTCACTCGGTAATTCACCTCCACACCGACTCCTAATATGCTTGTCCTTTCACTCGGTATTATATCCCAAATCCGGGTCATTTCTTAATGGTTCTTACTCGGTTAAATCATTCCAAGCCTAGTCCTTTATCACTCGGTAATGTCCTTCAAAAACTGACTCCCTCGCATTCTTTTCCTATCTTTCTTCTACTCGAAGTTTTTATTCCAAATCCGAATCTCTACATATACTGTTCCACTCGGTAAAAGTCATCCACTTACTCGGAATGCTACTTCAACACAATCGGGAATGTACTTCATATTCATCACTCGGCATAGACTTAAAATTCTCACTCGGAAGTGTTTCTTCTAGAACCCGACTTTCTCTCCTAATTAGTCAATCACTCGGAATTTATTTAAACTCTAATCACTTAATAACAATTCATATCTTAGAAAGGAATCAATCGGATTTACCACTCAGAAATACTCAAACTTTACTCACTCGATTTACTCATATTTCTCTCTCGGTTTTAACCAAATTCTTCAACTACAATTTCAATCAGAACATATTGAGGCCCTCACTTCTCGGAAAAGACCTACACATACAAGTCTTCACTCGGAATTGGTCCAATAGAGTATATCTCACTCGGAAGAGAAGTCATACTCATAGATTCACTCGGAAATGGTTCAGCCTCTCTATATTTCACTCGGATTTTACCTTCCAGGAGCATTTAAGTCCTTCCCCACTCATTTTTCACTCGGATAATCATCTCTTAGGTACACATACACTATCCTTCCTAAAAATGTGTTTCGATCGGAATCCTTTAAGGTTTTTATCACTCGAAAAAAGAGTCATAAACATAGCTTCACTCAATAATGGCTCTAAAACTTATATATTCTACTCGGACTGGGTTCTCCTTCCTATATTCCACTCGGAATGAGCTTCCATTACTCTATATTTCACTTGGAATTGCCATTTTGGGGTCATGCTTCTTAGAACAGGTTATACTGGATTCAAATATGCCCTTACTCGGAACTCTACTACCCAAAACACCACACTCGAAGATCTTTCTACCCGAAATGTTATTCCCTTCTTCTCTAGGAAAATCCGAGTTGGACAACTTACTCGGATTGTACTTGGTTATAATTCTAATTGAGTTTATTCACTCGGTATACTGTACTTATAACGATTGTCACTTGAAAAGAAACAATTGGAAAGGTCTGACTCGGAAATGAGTCTCTCAAGGGTGTTTTCACTCGGAATATTCATCCAGAAGTGGCTCCCTTGAACCCACTTCACTCCAGCTATCTCTGTGATCAAGGATCTACTCGGTAGTAACCTTCTTGGTCATATATTACTCGGATAACATAACCTTACACTCGGAATTTCATCCTTCACTCGGAATCTCTAACCCTTCACTCGGAATTTCATCCTTCACTCGGAATCGCTAATCCTTCACTCGGAATTTCATCCTTCACTCGGAATCTCTAATCCTTCACTCGGAATTTCACTCTGTCACTCGGATCAGAGCCTATTTCACTCGGAATTTACATAATTTTACTAATAGTCCATATAAATTCCATTATTATGTACAAAAATAACATTTCTGAGATACCACAGACTATCAACGGGGTGTATATTCACTTATTACCACTTACAGACCTTCTAAGCTTCAATTTTTACTAAATAAGACTGCTACTAAAAACAGGGATGTTACATTCTCCTCCCCTTTTAGGAATTTCATCCCGAAATTCATGGTTGGAATAATTTAGAGTACAATCCTCTAATCTTTTCCTTAACTTTCCAAGTAGCGTCTCTATCATTCAACTGACTCCAACTAGTTTGACCAAAGGGACTTCCTTTCCCCTTAACTATTTTCGACATCGATTAACAATCTTAACCGGTGATGCTTCAAAGGTAAGGTTTTCTTTTCAGAACAAATTGATTGGGACTCCGAACATGATCAGGGCCTAGTACATATGTGTGGACATCATGAAGGTTTGAAATAGCTATACGGCACACATTGGTTCCTATCTTTTGCAGAATTCGATAGGTTCTATGTATCTAAGACTTAACTTCTTGGTCTTTATAGCTCTTTCTATTCCAATGGTAGGGGTAACTTGAGAAATACTTGCTACTAATATACCATTATAAGGCATTATTCCCTCATAACTCGTTGTCAAGTCCTAGACTTGTCTAAATCCAATTTACACGTTTGTATTAGACTTCGGAAATTCTTCTCCCAAAACCAAGATTCTTTAAATCTTAAAATGCTAACTACACCTAACAATAACAATACTATGATTCCTTAGCCTTAAGACTTCCAAATCATCACATGAATCATTTAATCATTACTAAAATTTAGTCAAACTCATTATAAGTCTCTTGGTTTCATCTAAGATCATCACCAATTCATCTTATTCCAAAATGACATGCCTATTTATCATTTCAAATATCTTAATCCACTATCAATTGTTTCCTTAATCTACTATCATAACATCAATAGTCTAAATTAATTACTCCAATTACATACACTTCTTTACCAATCCTCAATAATCAACACCTAATGCCTCAGATATTCATTTCCTTATATGTAATCATTCTAGGGTATTTTAAGCCATCAAGATCATCAACTTAGTTAAAATCCTCAAATCACTACACTTAGGGTTTTTCATCAAAATTCAATGATCATTTCTAATAATCACCAATTTCCATTAACAACACCTACATACACATTATCGTGGGTTTTCGCTAAAAATCATCTCTCATGACATTATTATTCACTTCCCTTAAATCCTAAGTTAGGGTTCCACTAGAATCAAACAATCGTCATTAACAACCATCATCTTCTGTCTCAAATCTTGAATTTTTTTTTTTATACCACTTCACATCCATCCTGAAACACACATAAGTGTATTCTACCTTTGGGTTTTGCATGAAAATGGTTTCTATTCCTAAAACCCATTCACAAGGCATGCTCTTAATCACATAGAAATTCAAAACCTAGAAACAAGGATTAGAGAATTTTACCTTAAACTCCAAGGTATCCCAAGTCCTAGTATATACACGAAAATGAAGGGAGAATAAGAAAATAGGTCATATCTTGTTTCTGGATAGGATCTCAGTTTTGGGCTTATTACTAACTTCAAAAAATTCCACTAATATCCTTAATAGTCCTAACCAATGGTATCTCAATTGGAGCTACTTGGTCCTATACTCAGATTTTCTAATCGGTTCTTATTTTAACTCTTATGGTCTAATAATACTTGACGGATTTTCTGTCGTAGCTCTTCTTCAAATTGTGTAAGATCGTTTCGCTGAAAGTTAGCTAATCCTTGGCTCTGTCTAGTAGAGTATGGGATAATTCTCGTTGTCTTATCGTCTCCACGATTTGAGTAAGAAGTTTCTCCAGGTCATGATCATTGTTTAAGTGAATCGCTTAGGAATTTGTTGATAGAATATCAACAAAGAAGTTTTGTGTATATGTCATGTGGAGTATTCCACATAGGAAGTCTAGTTTTAGATGTTTTATGGACTGTTAAATATTTCTATCAGAGTACGTGGAAACCTAATGGTCTACTCCACAAGCTTAATGAATCGACTATGCTCTGATACCACCTTGTAACACCCTCGGTTAGATAAGACAAATCCATTTGTAGGTTCATCCTATTTAACTGAGTGTGTTAACAGTTTTCAGAAAAAGTGAATATATTTTTTTTAAATAAATAAGTACGTGGCAGATCAGTGGAAGCAATAATGTATATATCACATAGTCATTCACAAACTGTAAGTAATTGTACTCTTAACAGAATGGGGCACGCAGGCACCCTTAAATATTATACAGTCATCCGGTGTCTGATTATAAATATTCTATCCTTAATGATTGTTCTAAATGGGTTCAGTTTATTGCTGATCTTCATACTCGGGTTCTTGAGTTTCTAATTCCTCTGAAAAATGTTCAACAGTAAGGGTGAGTATAACCCAAGACCCTGATTGGTTCATCCGGTGCGGACATAATCCAGTTAACATACAATGTCACATAGATCATACATTTAGCATATTTATAACAATCAAGCATGTTGTCATCCCATAATCGTATATTTAGCATGTTCACAATTATAACAATCAAGCATGATGTAATGAATGCATGAGTTCGGATCCATTATGATTTATCTTTGATTAAGTCTCATGATGCATGTGGGCCCAAGAAATTATTTCTTCTTCTCTGGAATATCACCATTCCAATTCTCTAGAGCGATCAGGGTCCGCCCAAGCTCTGGTACAAATGAACTCATTGGTTCTTATCATTGATTTATATATATATATTTGAGACTTGGATCCCTACGATCATGGTCACACTCCGTCATTTAGTCAAAGTACACCAGAATTACTCGTCTCACCCGGCTATCAGGGCGCGACTCTGATGCCATTGGGTTGCCGTTCCAGTTGTACTCCCAAGATTCTTCTACTGAGATCGAACGTGAGTGTCCTTCACTGTACCAAGTGTATGCTCTAGAGGTTTTTCTTCTTCAAAATATTTTCATGATGCGAAATGCATTTATCTTATCAATTGATCCTTTGGGTATCTTATGTATTTCCAGTCTCATCATATCATTTCCAAGTTCTTTGGATTCTATCAATTATTGTAAGTATATCTATTATATAATATTTTCCATAAGGAGTAAAATAATTTATTCTTTATATAATTACGCATAATTAAAATGTTAACAAGGTTTATAACAGGAAAAACTACTAATAATAATAATAAGATTAATAATAATTAGGATAATAATAGAATAAGGATAATAATAATAATTATAACTTCTCATTAATTTAAAAAGTATTAAGAAGTAGTTTCTAAATGAAAATCCAAGCGAAAACCATTAAAAATAGAGTTTTCCGAGTGAAACAGGGGCAAATCCGAGTGAAATAGGTATGATTCCGAGTGGAATCATACAGAGAAGGGTTCTCCAAGCGATCTGACTAAAAATCCGAGTGAAATTGTACTGGAAGGGCTGTTTTCTGACTGAAATAAGTTTGGATCCGAGTGAAATGAAGTGGAATGCTGTTTTCCGACTGGAACAGCTTGAATCCGAGTGAAAAACAAGTTTTCCGCATGAGATAACTATGAATCCGAGTGAAATAAACTGAGCAGAGTTTTCTAACTGAAATTAATAAGTAATCCGAGTGAAACAGAAGCTGAAAAATAATTTTCTTAACTAAATAACTTGAATTCTGAGTGAAACAATTTCTGAGTGAATTAAAATATAAATCCGTGTGAGGTCAGTAGGGAAAATGGTTTCCTGAGTAGCATTGTTTGCAAATCCGAGTGAAAATCATTCTGCTGACTGAAATACCTTCGAGTAAAGTAAATCCGAGTGAAATAATTCCTGATTCTGAGTGGAATCAGGTTGATACAAGTTTTCTGAGTAAAATAGGTGTAATACCGAGTGAAATAAGCACGATTTCAAATAAAATCAAACTGAGAGGGTCTCTTAAGTAAAACAATTCTAAATCCGAGTGAAGTCAATCTGAAAGAGTTTCCTTAATGAGTTAAAATGCCTTCCGAGTGAAACATAATGAAGAAATAGTTTTTCTGGGTGAAAATGTTTGTGAATCCGAGGAAAAATGTGTCTCCAAGTGAAATATAATCTGATTCCGAGTGGAATCGGCATGAAAATGGTTCCTGAGTAAAAATAAGATAAGTTCCGAGTGAAACATGAGTTTACCGAGTGAAATTAGTTGAAAAGAGTTCTGTCTGAAAGAAATAATATAAATCCGAGTAGAATAAGTGCTTGCTGAGTAAAATATAGTGTTTGCCGAGTGAAATAAGACTGGGAAGCTACTGACCGAGAGCAATAGAGTGTTTTCTGAGTGAATTTACTGAAAAGGCTTCTGAGTAAAAGATAACTATATTTTTCTGAGTGAAATTAAGTCAAATGCCGAGTGAAATAATTTAAGAAATAGATTTTCCGAGTAAAATAAAACTTGGGAGATGCTGTCCGAGAGAAAAAGAGTGTTTTCCGCGTGAAATGATACTAAAACCGATTGAAATGGCCTAAAACCGATTGAAATGATACCAAAACCGATCGGATTAGCCTAAAACAGAACCTGTTATCATTAAACTCATAGTTTTTCACTGGAAATCACACGGTACCCATGATTATTAGCATTTTCAGTCCAATAAGTACATGTCAAATCACAATTCATCACTCGGTAACAGATATATATATATATCTACACGCATATACAGATATCAATATAAAGCATTTAATTCATACACACTGAATCTGTCCCCACTCGATTTTCCCACAAGGCACCCAAGAATATACCCCCTTACCTCTATGAAGTTCCTGGAGGAGAAGAAAGAGGCTCCCTTCACTGTCCTGCTGCGAATCCGAGTGAAACAGAGGGGAAAGGAGAGGGAAAGAACTTGCTGGAAAAGAGAGTGATGAAGAGTGTTGGTTCGTGTGTGTGGTGTGAGTTCTGAGGACCTTGAACTCGTTTAAATAGGGAGAGAGTGAGTGGGAAGACAAGTGGGAGACATCTTTTCTGAGTGGTATGCTGAGTCAGTGCCCATTTCCGAGTGGTATGCTGAGTCAGTGCCCATTTCTAAGTGGTATGCTGAGTCAGTGATAATGGAAGGGTCACTAGGGATTAAACAAATATATATGCTGAGTCAGTGTCCATTTCTGGTCGTCCACCATCCATAATGCGCACGATCGGATTTAAATATCATTAAAAGACAAAATTGAAGTCAAAACGCACTTCTGTCACTGAATACCGAGTGAAATTACACTCGGTTAACACTTCTGTCAGTGAATTCCGACTGGAATTCCCACTTCCGAGTCACAATTGCAATTCTTCACTCGGAATGTCTTCGAAACCGACTTATCTTTCCCATCTTTCACTCGGTAATTCACCTCCACACCGACTCCTAATATGCTTGTCCTTTCACTCGGTATTATATCCCAAATCCGGGTCATTTCTTAATGGTTCTTACTCGGTTAAATCATTCCAAGCCTAGTCCTTTATCACTCGGTAATGTCCTTCAAAAACCGACTCCCTCGCATTCTTTTCCTATCTTTCTTCTACTCGATGTTTTTATTCCAAATCCGAATCTCTACATATACTGTTCCACTCGGTAAAAGTCATCCACTTACTCGGAATGCTACTTCAACACAATCGGGAATGTACTTCATATTCATCACTCGGCATAGACTTAAAATTCTCACTCGGAAGTGTTTCTTCTAGAACCCGACTTTCTCTCCTAATTAGTCAATCACTCGGAATTTATTTAAACTCTAATCACTTAATAACAATTCATATCTTAGAAAGGAATCAATCGGATTTACCACTCAGAAATACTCAAACTTTACTCACTCGGTTTACTCATATTTCTCTCTCGGTTTTAACCAAATTCTTCAACTACAATTTCAATCAGAACATATTGAGGCCCTCACTTCTCGGAAAAGACCTACACATACAAGTTTTCACTCGGAATTGGTCCAATAGAGTATATCTCACTCGGAAGAGAAGTCATACTCATAGATTCACTCGGAAATGGTTCAGCCTCTCTATATTTCACTCGGATTTTACCTTCCAGGAGCATTTAAGTCCTTCCCCACTCATTTTTCACTCGGATAATCATCTCTTAGGTACACATACACTATCCTTCCTAAAAATGTGTTTCGATCGGAATCCTTTAAGGTTTTTATCACTCGGAAAAAGAGTCATAAACATAGCTTCACTCAATAATGGCTCTAAAACTTATATATTCTACTCGGACTGGGTTCTCCTTCCTATATTCCACTCGGAATGAGCTTCCATTACTCTATATTTCACTTGGAATTGCCATTTTGGGGTCATGCTTCTTAGAACAGGTTATACTGGATTCAAATATGCCCTTACTCGGAACTCTACTACCCAAAACACCACACTCGAAGATCTTTCTACCCGAAATGTTATTCCCTTCTTCTCTAGGAAAATCCGAGTTGGACAACTTACTCGGATTGTACTTGGTTATAATTCTAATTGAGTTTATTCACTCGGTATACTGTACTTATAACGATTGTCACTTGAAAAGAAACAATTGGAAAGGTCTGACTCGGAAATGAGTCTCTCAAGGGTGTTTTCACTCGGAATATTCATCCAGAAGTGGCTCCCTTGAACCCACTTCACTCCAGCTATCTCTGTGATCAAGGATCTACTCGGTAGTAACCTTCTTGGTCATATATTACTCGGATAACATAACCTTACACTCGGAATTTCATCCTTCACTCGGAATCTCTAACCCTTCACTCGGAATTTCATCCTTCACTCGGAATCGCTAATCCTTCACTCGGAATTTCATCCTTCACTCGGAATCTCTAATCCTTCACTCGGAATTTCACTCTGTCACTCGGATCAGAGCCTATTTCACTCGGAATTTACATAATTTTACTAATAGTCCATATAAATTCCATTATTATGTACAAAAATAACATTTCTGAGATACCACAGACTATCAACGGGGTGTATATTCACTTATTACCACTTACAGACCTTCTAAGCTTCAATTTTTACTAAATAAGACTGCTACTAAAAACAGGGATGTTACACACTTGCTCATCAAAGAGCCACCCCCTACAGGGTCGGCCACATGTAGCTCCCTGTAGCTATGCATGGGCGGCTTTGTGACTTACACTCTGAGTCACAAGGGAAAATAAGTATACTCGTGCACCGAGTCGCCCTCTCACTAGGCTGGCCAGGGGAATCCCCTAATATTCCAACACCGACGGCTATGATATGCCATGGATGCAAATGTCAATCAATGCATTCTCACACTATGCATCCTATCATGCCATTTATCAATCATCATTATCAACACCAATACCACTATACAATCGTTTAGTGGATTTTAGCATCGTTGGTTTTCGCCATTGTTCTCAAGTTTTAGGTGTGGCATTTCATTTTAACACAATTTATATCATACATGCAAGTCAATACTTGCAACAATCACAATGGCACCAATATCATCAATAACATTCATTACATCATATAATTTCTTAGTGGATTTTTCATTTCATTGATCATCACCATTGTTTTATATATTAGTGTGGCATTCATAACAATTCACCAATATAATTCAAACCACACATACAAGAATCACACTTGTATCAATCATAATGACATTCAACAAATCATCAATAATAACAATCATCCATCATTACTCATTATTGACATTATTTCTGATTCGTCGATTTATAACAAACCCATTGTCATGCAATCATCCCCTCATTAGTTTCATCATGATGCAAGGGAGTGTCTTACAACCACATCATTTAACTTTTCATTATCAAACATCATAACATATCATTAGTGGTGTACATTTATGTTTTCATAACATATCATAGGTACATACATGTTTTCCAATGTCTCAATCATTATCAAACACCACTAAGACACACCATCATCATATACCCTTAATACAAACTCTTATTTTTTACATAATAAAGGGGTTTGGATACTTTTAAGCTCATGAAAAATTTAAACATTAAGATATATGAGGGAAGTTCCTTTTTAGTCTTAAAAATAGTGGGAGATGTCATAAATATTACCTATTAGTCCCAATTTGATAACCATAAAAAGTTGGGTTCAAAACCCTCCTAAATTTGAGTTTTACCATGTAGTAGGTCTGATGTTTTATGCCTAATGAGAGTTATAAAACTTAAATTAAGGAAAGACCAATTTTCACACCTCCGTAACATATTTATCTACAACTTTCATGGAGAAGTCAGAGGCCAAAAATGTCATTAAGATGCCCAAACGGGCCAAAAACAGCAAAAGAAACGCAGCAGTTTGAAAAATAGCATAACAGTGGACATAATAGGGCTTTGAATCAATTCATTTGAATCAATTCAAGCACTTCCAGAGAGCTTTGAATCGATTCAAAACTCGTGTGAATCAATTCAAACACTTCCAGTGGCCCTTTGAATCGATTCAAGACAGCAATTATGTAGATTTTGCTCAATTTTTCAACTTCTAAGCATCCTAACTCTTTCATATCAACTCCAAACTCTACCAAATTTTAACACCAACTTATATACATCATTTATGACATGTGGCCACTGGTCACACTCAAAAATTCCCAAAAATGAGGGTCTTATACACATAAATGTGTTTAGCCTGTTTTAAAGCGTTTTTATGCAACTCAAGGATCAATTCTGAATGGAGTTGGCCCATTCCAGTTTCTACAAGTTTTAAATCATGCATAGGCACTATTAGAACCATTCCATGGCATCCAAACATACTAAAATTCAATATGGCCCTATTAGTTCCTCAATTATACATGAAAATCATAAAACACAACCTCATATCTTTGAGTAATTCACCTGTTCATGGGTTTCTATCAACAAATAAATCATATTCATCAAAAGACCACTAAACATTCATCATTATCTCATATATATGCAATTCTTAAACATTCAACAAATGGCCAAGCCTATCAACCATCACATTATCAATCACCATTCAAGATAATCATTGAAAGGCAAGCATGAGTACAATCATATACATCAACCATCAATTATTCATTCATGCAATTGAAATGTAAACTTCTCTCCTACCTCGAGTGAAGAATCACAACTCAAATGCTCTGATTGTTCTGCCTCATTGCCCGAAACACAATCTACACACACATATATACATTCAATCAATGAGCCATCATAAGGCATCATCACAATTCTAATAAATTCTTAACATTATTTAGGGCTTTTGTCAAGTCTTAGGCTTGCTAAAACACCAATTCACATACTTGTATTAGGTTTCGGGAATTCTTTTCCCAAAACCAAGATTTTCTAAATCCTAAAGGGTCAACCATACCCAACCATAACAACATCATATCCCTTATCAATATGGCATCTAATTCATCATATAAATCACCCAATTGCCATTATTGTCACACAAATTCATTTAAGCCATCTTAGCTTCATTCAAGCCATCATAAATCAACAATTCCACATGGCAACATCATGGCCTAAGTTCTCTTCAAATCCTCATCAAAATTCAACAACCTCAAATATCAACTCCTCTAATTCTCTTGTATCCTCATATATATATATATATATATATATATATATATATATCTCAAACTTTGAGATTGGAACCTCATCAAAACCCAATAACTCTAACAATCATGACCAATCATTCCATTCATTTTTCTTACATATCAAAATCATTCTCATGACAACAAAATCATCAATCTCTTTATCTAGGCCAAAAGCCCCAAAATTATCAACTCTTAAGGATTCCACACAATTTGACAATCATCAATTCTATCAATCCTCATACACCATCACAAGCATATTATCATTATCAAAGTGCCAACCAATATAAACAGCACACAATGTTCTTAATGGTCATCTACCCTCTGGTTTGGGTTTCACATGTATAATTCATCATTCAAATAACATCAACTTAGCCCAAACTTCATCAACATCAATAATCAATCCCAATACTTCTAAAATTTTATTTTTCCTCATATAAATTATTCTAAGGCATCCAAATCTTCAAAATCATCATTTGAGCCAAAAATCCCTAAATCACCCCACTTAGGGTTTTTTCTAAAATCACTAAATCAACCACTACAACCCATTTTATGAATCCTCATGACTCAATAGCCCTCATTCTTATTCATTCACAAAACCATAATCTAAATCACTTCTTAAGCCCTTCAAGCTTAGGGTTCGTCATTTCCTTCAATACCTAAAGTTTCTAACATCACCATTTCAAGCCTAACAACATCAAAACCACAAATGGAGGAAGAGGGTTCAAAGTTTTACCTCATTTCTAAGCCATGGCCAAATTGAAAATGGTGAAGAAGGAAGAGAGGAAACCACAAAATATTTACCCCATAATGCCATACAAGCCTTATGAATCCATGCTTTGACTTTAATTTTGGCAAGAAATGGAAGGGAGAGAGGGGTGTCATGGTTTTTTGCCATGAGAGAGAAGAAAAGAAGAAGAAAAATAAAGATGAGAGGAGAAGAGAAGGAGCCCACATTGATAGAGAGAAAGAGAGAGGATTTATGCAAAAATTGGACATTGTCTATTGGTCCAAAGGGTGTCTTCATTTGCTTTTACCATTGGGTAATAAATCCCTATTGTACAATGGACAAAAGATTGAAAAAGATGGGAAGAAAAGGCTACGGTGGAACAAGAAAGAGAAATGGGATTTTTGGTTTTCTTTTAATTCTATTTGACTCGTATATTCCCCGTTTAATAACATACGCCACCAATTAATTATTTTCTCACTACCAAAAAATATTTAAACTATACCACTATAACCACAATAATTTTCTAAGTATTCTAGGTCCATCAAATATCCAATTTGACTAACTGGGTCCCACACCATCCGTTAAATCATCTGATTCCGGTAAGTCTCAATTTACTGATAATTCATCTCTAATGTCTAGTTAATTTCCCATAATCATTGGACCATAAATAATTAATTATTTTTATTCAATAAATTTATTTTCTTCAAAATTTAGGACGTTACATCACCATTTCTCATCACCTTTGGCATACCTCCTTGCTATATGTAAATGCTCTTAGGCTAATGCATATGCATAACAGAGTAAATAACAATTGCAAATCTAACTATGGGAAATAAACACCAAATTATGGGATTCAAGCATGATCATATAACCATACCCCTACTGTAGTAGTAAAATATGTACGCTTATCATCAAATTTCGTGCATTACATTATGTTTTACAGGTACCAAACTGCATCGCCCATATTACAACCCTTGGCAATTTACACCATGACCGCGGTAAACACCATAAACAACATAAAGTGTTGTGGGCTAACCATGATTCATACCATGGCAGCTATGATCCAAAGGACCACTGGGGATATCTACTCATCAAACGTCACCCCCCACAAGGGTCAACCATATACGGCTCCCCATACCCTTACATGGGCAGCTTCGTGACTTACACACTGAGTCACAGGGGAAAAACAAAGATTGCTCATGCATAAAGCTGCCCTCCCACTAGGCCAACAGGGCGGGAATCCCCTAATATTCCAACGCCAGCAGCTATGCAATATGCCATGGATGCAATGCAAATGCCAATCATATGCATCTCTCACAACTATACATCCTAAATCATGCCACTCATCAACCACCATTTTCATCAATACCACCACAAGGTTTTTAATGGATTTATTATCATTAGTTATTGCCATTGTTCAAGTTTTAGTGTGGCATGCTCAACAGTTCCTCATTATCACAATTCAAGCTTTCAACATTCACAATGGCATCAATCATCAACTATAATCCTCAACCTTTCATTATCAATCAAGGCATTCTAATCGTCCACAACCATTATCATTCAACATCAATAATAACCATTCCACACTTATGGTGAATATAAGCACAACCACATCATATTAAAGCATCACATTAGCAAAGCAATTTAACATCACCCTTTAGCATGCCACACATATATTCCAAATGCACAAATACATGTTTCCAAGCACACTCATCATTATATGCAATATCTCAAATTGTCTTCATAATGTAATCAAGACAAACATGCATATTGTTACATATGACAATCAAACACTACTCAACTCATGCATTTAGAATATAAAACTCCTCTCCTACCTTAAGAGAAGAATTCTGAGCGATACGACATTCCCGCCTCGTCGTTCGGAAAAGATCCTACATTAACATACATGTAATTATCAATCAATTGGCCTTCCAATGCATAATTTTAAGCTCTAACTACTCATTATTACATTTACAATTTTTCAACATGTACTAAACATGTCTTAATCATTACTTTCTTTATTTTGTTAGGCTTTGAGAATTCTTTCCCATCAATCCATATTTTCTATACTCAAGGGCTACAAAACAACCCTTAAGCCCATCATCCATAAGCACTATATAATTATTTCCAACTCAAAGTACCAAGACCTACACACTCTAATTTTAACACGTGGTGTATTTAGCATTTCCACTACCCAACTATTTTCTATTAAATTAATCCCACCTTAACCACCATGGTTTAGGCATTCAAGTTTCATTAGTATGCATTTATATCTTCACCCACCGAAGAGTTCATGTACCAATGGCCACCAATCACCATTAATGGACATCCCCATCATTAATGCTCTCTAACACTATCAATAAATATTATTCCAACACATTCTCCAACACCCATCATTGAAATATCACATATCTCCTCTCAAAACATATTCTTGAATACACATTTATCATTTTCCCCAATTTCTCATAGTTAGGGTTTCTCTAAAAATCTAACAATACCATAAATAATCATCATTTTCCACTATTTAAATTACCAATTTCATGTACCCCATTAAAGCTCACAAAACATGCATTTAAAACCACCTTACCTTTGGGTTTTCCATAATAATGGCTTCTACCAATAACCCACATACATAAACCACTCTCCTAACACCTAAAACCCATAACCAAAGGTTCAAGCTCTTGAAAATGGAAAAAAGCTTACCTCAAGAGAAGAAAAGACAGAGTTTCAAAGGGGAGGATGATGCCACACGAAAAATGGAGGAGAAGAGGGAGGAGGGTTCCAGCCACAAGCTCCTCCTTCAAGCTTCCAAGAGAACGAAAATGGTGGAAGGAGATGGATTCAACCCTTGCTTAGGTTTTAGAGAGGAAGAATGAAGAGGAAATGAAGAAGAAGAAGAAGAAGAAGAAGGGAAAGTGTATTTGCCAAATGAAACAGAAGCAGCGTGAAAATAGAAGAGAATGGAGTGGGTTTTTATGTTTTATCTTTACTCATTATTTAAATTTCACCGTTTTAAAACAAACAGGATCTCCATTCAGGCTCAAAACTTTGTCTAAAAATTACTCTGAATATATATCCGGACTCCCTATAATATTCTTAACCGCCCTGGCTAATGGCACCTCAATTGGAAATACTTGGTCCGATACCCATATTTTAATCGGGTCAAAATTCAGCCCATAAAGCCCCAATAAATTATGATTAATTCCTAAAAATCTTAATTTAATTATTTCCAATATTTGGGACATTAATTAACTCATATAATTATTTAATATTTATTTCTCTCAGTTAATTATTTATTTTAAAATTTGGGATGTTACAATCCACCCCACCTAAAAGGAATTTCATCCTCAAAATTTAACGTACCAGATTCAAACGCATTCGGATACCGCTCCCGAATATCATCTTCATGTTCCCATGTGAATGTCTCCATATTTCCATGTTTCTATGCAACCTTCACCAAAGGCACCAATTTGTTCCACAATCTCTTAATGGAATGCTCATCATTACAGACGGAGGCAGAAGGAATGGATAAGTCATCCCGCATATCAACATCATCAATAGGGATCATGTCCAAGGGATCATGAATATACTTCCTCAACTGTGACACATGGAATACATTGTGTAGATTCGCAAGATGCGGAGGGAGTGCAATCCGATAAGCAACATCACCGACTCGCTCTAAAATCTCGTAAGGTCCAATGAACTTAGGACTTAGTTTTCTGCTCTTCAAAGTTCTTTCAATTCCTTTATCATGCGAGACCTTTAAGAATACATGATCACTAATTTGAAACTCAAGTGGTTTGTGTCTCTTATAATAATATCTTTTCTGTCGGTCTTGAGCAATCTTCATATTCTCCAGCCCTAAAGCCAAATTCTCACCAGTTTCCAACCAACATAGAGGCGTTCTACACTTTCTGCCATAAAGTGCCTCATAAGGAGCTATACATATAATATTGTGGTAACTATTGTTGTAAGTGAATTCAATCAATGGAAGAAATCTCTCCCAACATCCACCATACTCAAGAACACAAGCCCTCAACAAATCTTCAAGGCTTTGGATAGTCCTCTCGGATTGTCCATCGGTTTGAGGATGATAAGTGGAACTAAACTTCAACTTAGAACCTAGCTCATAATGTAAACTCCCCCAAAATTGAGAAGTAAACCGAGGATCACGATCGGATACAATACTAGATGGCACACCATGCAATCTAACAATCTCCTTTATGTACAACTGGGCTAATTTCTCCAATGAACTCTTCATATTCATGGGCAAGAAGAGAGCACACTTCGTCAACCGATCCACCATCACCCATATAGCATTATTTCCAGCACGAGTCCTGGGCAACCTAGAAACAAAGTCTATAGCAATATTGTCCCACTTCCAAACAGGGATCTCCAAGGGTCTCAAATAACCAGATGGTTTTTGATGTTCAACCTTAGCCTTCAAATAAATAAGGCAAGATGCAACAAAGTTTTCCACATTACGTTTCATACCAGGCCACTAAAAATTCCTCTTCAAGTCTTGATACATCTTAGTGGAACCAGGATGGATGCTCAACACACTCTTATGAGCTTCCTCAAGCACCAATCTCCTCAAATCACCACCAGATGGAACATAACTTTGGCCCTTCACATGCCAAATACCATCATGGCCTTCCACTAGGAACAAATTCTTCCCTTTTTCTTGAGTCTTTCTCATATCCAATAAATACTCATCCTTCAGTTGTTGCAATTTCACGGATTCAAGGAACACATTAGCAACCGTCAACATCTTAAGGAACATCTTCTTTGGGGTATATATTTCCACACCCATATTCAAGTTTCTAAATTGTTCAATTAGCTCCATCTCTTTCACCATCATTACGGAGACATGCAACGACTTTCGGCTCAGAGCATCAATAACCACATTTGCCTTTCTGGGATGATACCTCAACTCAAACTTATAGTCTTTTAGAAATTCCATCCATCGCCGTTGTCGCATATTAAGTTCCTTTTGATCAAACCAGTACATAAGGCTCTTGTGATCACTAAAGACCACAAACTTAGAACTATACAAGTAATGCTGTCACAAATTCAGAGAAAACACCACCGTCACCAATTCAAGATCATGTGTGGAATAATTAACCTTATGCGGTCGTAATTGTCTCGATGCATAGGCTATCACACGTTCATTTTGCATCAACACACAACCAAGACCATGCTTAGAAGCATCATAGTACACCATAAAATCATCCAGCAAATCAGGCGATGCTAACACTGGTGTGGTAGTAAGTCTCAATTTTAACTCTTGAAAACTTTCTTCATATTCAAGAGTCCATACAAAAGGTTGATTCTTATGAGTCATCTTCATCAATGGCAAAGCCAAGCGGGAAAATCCTTTAATAAACCTTCATAATAACCAGCAAGACCAAGGAAACTCCTTATTTCTATCACAGATGTTGGTATTTCCCAAGCCATAACAGCTTCAACTTTTGATCGATCAACAACAACACCATCACAAGAGATCACATGACCAAGAAATGAATTCTTACTCAACCAGAATTCACATTTAGAGAGCTTGGCATACAATTCTTTCTCTCAAAAAGTAAGGCGAAGATGCCTTTCATGTTCTTCATGGCTCTTAGAGTACACCAAAATGTCATCAATAATCACCACGACGAATTAGTCAAGACATTCATGGAAGATGCGATTCATGTAATCCATGAAAATCACAGGAGCATTTGTCACACTGAATGGCATCACTACATACTCATAGTGACCATAACATGTTCGGAAGGCAGTTTTTGGAATATCATCGGTCTTCACCCAAATTTGGTGATATCCAGAATGCAAGTCAATCTTAAAAAACACAACGGCACCTTTCAATTGATCCAAGAGATCATCGATGCGAGGAAAAGGATATTTGTTCTTTATAGTTAATTTATTGAGTTGGCGATAGTCAACGCACAACCTCATGCTTCCATCCTTCTTTTTCACTAACAACACAGGAGCACCCCAAGGAGACACACTTAGACGAATAAACTCCCATTTAAGTAATTCCTCAATTTGCTTTTTAAGCTCAAACAACTCCATAAGAGACATCCTATAAGAAGCTCAGGAAACAAGCTCAGCGCCAGGAATAAGATCAATAGAGAATTCCACTTCACGTGGAGGAGACAATCCAGGAATCTCATCTAAAAACACATCAGGGATTTCAGAAACAATAGCAATTTCACCAGATTGGGAAGTACCACTCCCATCAATCATGCAAACATTACAAGAAGCTGAGAGATACCTTGTAGGTCAAAGCTTTTAGCATTAGAAGTCGGGAAGATCACCGCCTTATTATGATAATCCACCAAGACTTTGTTGGCAGATAACCAATCCATACCTAGAATGATATCCAGGCCTTTCATAGGTAAGCACACGAGGGATACAATAAACTTTCTACCCTCAAGAATCATCTTTGACATTCTCACATCCAGTCACCAATCTCAAACAAGCACCGGTCGATGTAGTCACCATTATGGAGCCTTTCATCATGCAAACAGGCACTTTCAAGCGCCTCACACAATCTTCAGAAATAAATGAGTGAGTAGCACCCGAACCAAAGATAACACATACTGAAATGCCAAGAATTTCACACTTACCACGAATAAGATCTTCCGCTTAGGCAGCTTCTTCACCGGTAACGGCAAAGACTCTTCCAGCAGCTTGTGGTTGATCACCCCCATTATGATTACCATTTCTTCCACCATGGCCATTGCCTCGACCATTGCTATTTCTTCCACCATTATGGTTTCCACGATGGCCACCATTGCGGCCACCATTCACAGCCTCCAAAGCCACCATGGCCTCCATGGTTACCATTATGGTTCACACGACCAAGAGCATTAACATTAGTATTCCTCACATTCAATGGACAATTAGGGCGAATATGCCCCGGTTGATTACATTGGTAGCACACTACATCGTCTTGTGGACTATCACATGCCAATTGGTTAGCACCATATTTAAAGCAAGTAAGGCCTTAGACATTGCCAAGACCTTGATTACCACTCCCATAACCATCTCTTGGCCCACCACGTCCTCTTGCATTGGAGGATCCACCACAAAAAAACTTCATTTTTCAAAGTGACCATGCTGCTTAAAATTAGAGAATTACCCCTTTAACTTAGGCTCATGTTTGCATTGACTCAAAGGAGTCACATCATCCTCTTCATAAATGCGACACTTGTTCACAAGTGTCGGAAAACTTCTTATCTTTTGATGCCAAATAGCCTGCTTGATTTCTGGCCTCAAACCATTTTCAAACTTCACACACTTCGAAGCCTCGGTACCCTCTTGTTGATAAGGAGGATAGAATGCACACAATTCTTCAAACTTGGAGGCATACTCCTCCACGGTCATGTCACCTTGCCTAAGCTCCATGAACTCAAGCTTTTCTTGCTTTTATAACTCTCTGAAAAGTATTTCTTCAAGAACTCAACCTTGAAGTTTTCCCAAACCAAGGGAACATTAGCAGACATCATACGCCCCTAGTAAGACGCCATCATGCTTCAACCTCATCACGGACCATAAAGACCACATACTCCACCATTTGAGCTTTAGAACACTCAAAGCTTGCAAAAATTCTCTCCAAGTCATTGATCCAAACATAAGCATCCTCGGGCTTATACCCTCCATGGAATTTAGAAGGTTTCCTCTTGAGAAATTGATCAAGACCTTGGTCACCTTGTCCCACATTTTGTTGGCCTTGTCTTTCTAAGAGATCCACAAAGCAATTTAAAGTAGATGCCATAGCAGCAGCTTCACGGTTTTGTCTACCAGCCATATTTCACCCCTATATACTAAAACATGGCTCACACATGAATAAACTAGACCAAACAATTAACTTTCAACCTATAAACATAGAGGTTTCAACATTCATTAGTCCATCATGCATCACATCATATAATCATGTCAATCTTAATACACAATCACAACATATTCATCATTGAAGGTAAATAGTGTAAGGAATCTTGGTCGGACTCAAATAACAAGTATATCAATCTCAATCCAATGACAACAGCCATAATTCAATCAAAGAAAAATCCATAACTCAATCAAACATAACTCATATAATCTAATTATAAGCAATAATTATTTGCATAACATCCATCAAGTCTTTATCCAAGAGTAATCAATGCTCTAATACTAGGTTGAGATACCCCAAATTTGAGGGTTAGTTTTTCACAATTTGTAAAACAATTTAAATAAAAGAAAATAGCATGATGAAACTTAAATCAGTATCCTGGATCAGTTAAAGGAACCTTTCTCATATATGAAGATATGAGGAAGTGTAGAAATTTTAATCCAGAGTGCCCTTGGATAATCAATCGTACAATCATCAACAAGGAATAGCGAAAAAACATAATTTAGTTTTGAGAGTTATGCTATTGTGTGAAAGAGTTTTAAAGATACTCAATTTAATTGCTAAAATGAGACAAGTACAATTGCACAATGATATGTAAAGAGTACCATGGTTCAACAAAACCCAGAATGCAATAAAATCCATGATTTTCCATTTGAACAGCACTATGAATCAATTCAGGGCAAGGTGAATTGATTCATGCATGTTGTAAGGCCCAAAAATATGAAAATCAGCCAGATGAATCGATTCAGACCCCAGGTGAATCGATTCATGCGTTTTGTTTGACTCAACAGTGTGCTTCCAGTCCTATGAATCGATTTAACCCTAGGGTGAATCGATTCACACATTTTACTTGAACTGGACAAGGATTCGAATCGATTCAAGGCTTTAGGTGAATTGATTCAAGCCCTATATGACAGTACCCTACTATGAATTATGCAGAAAACATACATTTTTCCAACTTCTAACCACCCTATCTTTTTCAAATCAAATCCAATGATCACCAAATTTTGACACAAGCTAAAATACATCATTTGTGATGTGTGGCCACTAGACGCACTCAAAAATTACAAAAAATGAGAGAGTTATGCGCATAAATGCGATGAACACATTTTGAGGCATTTTGGTGCAACCTAGGGGTCCACTCTCCATGAAATTGGCCCATTCCAATTTCCACAAGTCACAAATCATGTGTCTGAGCTATTGGAACCATCACATTGCATCTAAACCTCATGAATCATAATTTGACCCTATTAGTTCCTGACATAAGCATAAACAACCAAGTATAACCTCATATACAATTCATAAGAGATTGGAATTTATGAAAGACATCATTCATTCATTATATTGGGCAGTAAACAAACACCACAATGGTCATCATACATCATCAAGGTCATATGCAAAAATTAGCCATACATATAAAGGGTCTAATTTTCCTATATGACCTCCAATATCATCATTCATTAATCCAATTACAAAATAAGCATATGTCTACACTATATGCTATACAAAACCAATAGGTTTGCTGGCCAAGGCACTTCCTACACAACCATTTACCTTCACCATCAAAATGCACATCAAAAGAGATTCACCTCACCCATGGATGTTCTACAATCACAGAGCTAAAAGTAGACAACATGGGAGAGTGAGTTATACATTCCAAAAGATGAATATGAATACAATCTGATCATGCATATATGTATCAATGTCATGTATACTTTGCATTTATATAGGTCATTCATTATTTCCATCATCATCCTCACTCTAACATTCATATGGCTTAACCATTTCCATCAAGCATAACAAAGTATATAAGCATATACACAATCTAGTCCTTTAATATATTGGACTTCCACACACATCATCACCATACACAATATATATTTTCTTTGTATTCATATCATTTATGTTGTCTTTTAGGTATTTCCTTAACCAATTCACAACCAACACCATTTCTTATCAACTTTGGCATACCTCTTTGTTATATGCAAATGCTCTTAGGCTAATGCACATGCACAATAGAGTAAATTATAATTGCGGATCCGACTGTGGGAAATAAACACCAAATTGTGGGATTCAAGCATGATCATATAACCATACCTATACTACAGTAGTAAAATATGTACACTTACCATCAAATTGCATGCATTACATTATGTTTTACAGGTACGAAACCGCATCACCCATATTGCAACACTTGGTTATTTACACCATGACTGCAGTAAACACTATAAACAATGTAAAGTGTTGTGGGCCAACCATGATTCTTACTATGGCAGCTATGATCCAAAGGACCACTGGGGATATCTACTCATCAAAAGTCACCCCTCACAATGGTCAACCACATGCGGCTCCCCATAGCCTTACATGGGTAGCTTCGTGACTTACACACCGAGTCACAGGGGAAAAACAAAGATTGCTCCTACACAAAGCCGCCCTCCCACTAAGCCAACCAAGAGGAATCCCCTAATATTCCAACATCGGCATCTAAGCAATATGCCATGGATGCAATGTAAATGCCAATCATATGCATTTCTTACAATTATGCATCCTAAATCATGCCACTAATCAACCACCATTTTCATCAATACCACCACAAGGTTTTTAATGGATTTATTATCATTAGTTATTGCCATTGTTCAAGTTTTAGTGTGGCATGCTCAACAGTTCCTCATTATCACAATTCAAGCTTTCAACATTCATAATGGCATTAATCATCAACTATAATCCTTAACCTTTCATTATCAATCAAGGCATGCTAATCATCCATAACCATTCTCATTCCACATTAATAATAACCATTCCACACTTATGGTGAATATTAGCATAACCACATCATATTAAGGCATCACACGAGCCAAGCAATTTAACATCAACATCACCCTTTATCAAGCCACACATATATTCCAAATGCACAAATATATGTTGCTAAGCACACTCATCATTATATGTAATATCTCAAATTGTCTTCACAACATAATCAAGGTAAATATGCATATTGTTACATATGACAATCAAACACTATTCAATTCATGCATTTAGAATATAAAACTCCTCTCCTACCTCAAGAGAAGAATTTCAAGCGATATGACATTCCCGTCTCGTCATTTGGAAAGGATCCTACATTAACATACATGTAATTCTCAATCAATTGGCCTTCCAATGCATAATTTTAAGCTCTAACTACTCATTATTACATTTACAATTTTTCAACATGTACTAAATATGTCTTACACATCACTTTCTTTATTTTGTTAGGCTTCAAGAATTCCTTCCCATCAATCCATATTTTCTATACTCAAGGGCTACAAAAAAACCTTTAAGCCCATCATGCATAAGCACTATATAATTATTTCCAACTCAAAGTACCAAGACCTACACACTCTAATTTTAACACTTTGTGTATTTAGCATTTCCACTACCCAACTATTTTTTATTTCACTAATCCCACCTTAACCATCATGGTTTAGGCATTCAAGTTTCATTAGTATGCATTTATATCTTCACCCACCAAAGGGTTCATATACCAATGGCCACCAATCACCATTAATGGCTATCCCCCATCATTAATGCTCTCTAACACTATCAATAAATATTATTCCAACACATTCTCCAACACCCATCATTGAAATATCACATATCTCCTCTCAAAACATATTCTTGAATACACATTTATCATTTTCCCCAATTTCTCATAGTTAGGGTTTCTCTAAAAATCTAAGAATACCATAAATAATCATCATTTTCCACCATTTAAATTACCAATTTCATGTACCCCATTAAAGCTCACAAAACATGCATTTAAAACCACCTTACCTTTAGGTTTTCCATAATAATGGCTTCTACCAATAACCCACATACATAAACCACTCTTCTAACACCTAAAACCCATAACCAAAGGTTCAACCTCTTGAAAATGGCAAGAAACTTACCTCAAGAGAAGAAAAGAGAGAGTTCCTAAGGGGAGGGTGATGCCACATGAAAAATGGACGAGAAGAAGGAGGGGGTTCCAGCCACAAGCTCCTCCTTCAAGCTTCCAAGAGAACAAAAATGGTGGAAGGAGATGGATTCAACCCTTGCTTTGGTTTTTAGAGAGGAAGAATGAAGAGGAAATGAAGAAGAAGAAGAAGAAGGGAAAGTGTGTTTGCTAAATGAAATAGGAGCAGCGTGAAAATAGAATAGAATGGAGTGGGTTTTTGTGTTTTATCTTTACTCATTATTTAAATTTCACCATTTTACAACAAACAGGATCTTCGTTCGGGCTCAAAACTTTGTCTAAAAATTATTCCAAATATATATTTGGACTCCCAATAATATTTTTAATAGCCCTGACCAATGGCACCTCAATTGGAGATACTTAGTCAGACACCCATATTTTAATCAGGTCAAAATTCGGCTTATAAAGCTCTAATAAATTATGATTAATTCCTAAAAATCTTAATTTAATTATTTCAATATTTTGGGACATTAATTAACTCATATATAATTATTTAATATTTATTTCTCTCCTTTAATCATTTATTTTAAAATTTGGGATGTTACAGTGATCACTAAAGACCACAAACTTAGAACCATACAAATAGTATCACCACAACTTCAAAGCAAACACCACCGCCGCTAATTCAAGATCATGTGTGGGATACTTTACCTCATGCGGTCATAACTATCTCGACGCATAGGCTATCACACGCTCTTTTTGCATGAATACGTAACCAAGACCAAACTTGGAAGCATCGCAATACACCATAAAGTCATCGAGCAAATCAGGCAAGGCTAACACTAGTGCGGTAGTAAGCCTTAATTTAAACTCTTGAAAGCTTTCTTCACATTCGAGATTCCACACAGATGGTTAGTTTTTTATGAGTTAGCTTCGTCAATGGGAAAGCTAAATGGGAAAATCCTTCAATAAACCTCTGGTAATAACCGGCAAGACCAAGGAAACTTCTTATTTCTGTCATGGACATCGGTTTCCCTATGTTTCCCAATGTCTCTCGCTTTCCACCTCTCATTCCCTCAGAAGACATTGTACAGAACACCTCCTTGACCTCTACATCAGACCATGCTATGATACATTCCATAAGGGAAGAACACAGAAAGATTCACTTTGATATGCAACAGGGCCAGTATTCTCACAACCTTCATCCCTACGTGTCCACATGAGGAAAAAATATCTTCATAGCCCCAGATCATCAATGCCCTAAAGTTTGGATCGAAAAAGGAATATTAAAGATTAATCATTATCTTGTTTTTTAATTATAAATAGAAATATATAGATTAGTTAGTTACCATGTTGGTCATTAGTTATTAGTTTGTTAATTGAGTTGGCTAGTTTATTAGTGTGATTAAAATTCACATGTGAACTTCTCTTCTCTATATACTTGTAATCTTCTCTTATAGAACCATATTATTCAATTCAATACAATGGGCTATGTCTATGGAAGTTGTCTATTATTCTATTAGCTCTATGATTTTTGGTCTTATCAACGTGGGGTTGCTTGCATCACTTCTCAAGACTTTGTCATGGTACCAAAGTTCTCCTCTGAGGAGTGTAATGGTCTAGATTAAAGAAGATGATGGTTTAGCTACCATTAATCCAAAGGAAGAATAGGAAGAAATGGAAATGGTTTTCAATGTAAATGATGAACATGAGAAAAAGGGACATATCAATAAATTTCTTCTTCTTTATTACTGAAAAACATGAAATTCCAAAATGGAAACCCTCATTTCTTGCATACACATTTGACACCTTTGACTTACCTATAACACCTTTGGGAACTTCAAAATTCTTCATCATGAAAGCTGAGGATTTAAGTAGTGGAGGAAGTAGTGAAGACTTATGCTTCACAAGCGTTTATGACCTCCCCCACTCAATACTGCCATGCCTCTAAATTGTCGTTAGAGCTCTCAATTCCTAGAGGAGATGCTTAGTGTTGTTTCTCATAGAGTTAATGTTCAAGACTCCGATTCAGATACTATGTTTCAATTTTCACAAGACAATGAGAAATTCAGTGTGCCTAGAGTGAGGCTAAATGAATTGGAGAATGAATAATGACATCACTGTGCAAATAAGAAAAAGAATAAAGCTCAAATGGGTACTAAAGAAAATTAATTCAGTCAAGCTCAAGTGGCCAATTAAGGGAAATCAAAGTCTAGAATTCAAAGAATAAAGTCGAAAGTGCCTTAATCACGTTCTTGGTCAATTTAATTCTATTTCGTATTGATGAGGTTGCAATGCAAGTTCTAGAACATGAAAATCATAGAAGTCACTTTATCAAGAAAAATGTCGGCAAAATATATATCATGCATGTCGGCTTTAATATACTCAAAACCCACTATTTATAAAGATCATCTAGTAAAAGATAAATCAAACAAACTACCATCTATCAGTCATGCATACATAAGAGAATCTATATACCAATTAAATATTAAATTTTTTTTATTATCTATCTACCTAAGTTCATAGAAAATCATTAACAAAATATCCCAAAAAGAAAAAGCAATAAAGAAAAAATATGCTTAAGTCAAGTATCCAATGTGTTAGCCAAGGCCTCGATACTCAAGAGGGGGTGAATTAAGTATTTCAAATTTTTATGTGGAATCCCTTTCAAAACAGTTCTTAGTACACAAATGATGCAATATAAAAGATGTAATAATTATGAAGCATATATCATACTAAAATATTTTGAGTTGAAGAGACTATATTCAAGAATTGATTTTGATAAACAAGGCAAGTTATTAGTTTAGGCAATTCTTGAAATACTTGGCATGCAATAATGAATTCCAATATAAATTTAACTTAACCAATTTTTAACAAATTAATTAAGCATAATTAATTTACCAAGTTATTAACAATAATATTCTACTCACTTATACAATAGTTAAATCCAACAATATTTAAGTCAATTAATTCAAGGATTTAATTTAAGCAATTTTTACCAAACAAATTAGATATAATATTTTAGAATGCAAATTAAATTCTCAATAATAAAGGAGTTTAAGGGAAGAGAGAATTTACAAACCGATATAACGAGTTCCACCACCCCGGTGTACGTCTCGCCTTCAAGTAACCCACTTGAAGGATTTCCACTTTGAGAATTTGAGCAATTGTCTCCTAGTGTCTCACACTCAAGAACCCAATCCTCACAAGCAATAGGCAACCCACCCAATCTCACAATCTCTTAATAACACAAAGGTTGAACCCCAACCTTTGTGACCACTTAACCTAGAGTGAATACCTTGGTGTTTTTGGTGTTTGGTTTACAAGAATTTTTCTCTCTCACTAAAGTAGATATACAACTTGAAGCTCTCACAAAATAATAACTCTCAAAGAGAGGATATACAAATTTAAGTTCACTTAAAAATATTTTTCTTTCTAACTCTCAAATAACTCTTAAAGAGGAATTATGCCAATTAAAGAAACAAGAGAGAATGCAACGTGGGGAGGAAGAAGAAACAGAGAAAATGCTTCTCTGTAAATGGTGGTTCTTGAATCCTTCTTCTCCTTCTCTATTTATAGGCAAGGAAAGGCATGGTTTGGCAATTAATTAATTCCTTCAACATGGTGTCATTGCTTATTAAAATCCAGCATGCATAATGGTGGAGCATGGAACAGCATGGTGGTTCAGCTTTTGCATAGTGGAGCATGGCACATTTCAATTCCTGTTGGGAGCAGCTTGGGCATCTCATAGTGAAGCATGGAGAGTTTCATTTGTTAATTCATAGTGTAGCATGGTGAGTGCAGGTGATGGAGCATTCAATTTCAAATTCCAGAACCCATTTCTGCTGAATGCATTAATCAAAAATCAATTTACGCATGGATTTCTGAGGTTTTTGGGCAAAGTGCAGCGTGTGAATCGATTCATCCTTGGTGTGAATTGATTCATGCCTTCTAAAATCAAGTTCCTAGGTTGTCTAAACTGTGGGAATCGATTCATGTTTAGTTGGAATCGATTCATGTATTGCAAAATCACATTCTGGGCCATTGTCTTCCTGTGAATCGATTCATGGGTAGTAGGAATCGATTCATGCTGTCAAAAATGCAATCCTCGGTCTTTTTCTATATGGGAATAGATTCTTGTATATGGGGAATTGATTCCCCAGCAGATGAATCAATTCCCAGGCCTTGTGAATCGATTCCTACACTTGATACTTGCATTTTGATGCATTTCTAGACCCCTTTTGACATTTAATTCGATATGGCTTGGCTCTTTTCAAGCTATGGCACTTTGTTAATCATTTTTCACTTGATTTAAACCTCTATAAATTCCTTGAATCATTTCTTGGTTGTTCATCAAATCCTTATGCATTTACCTCTTGAATCCTTGACCCGTTTTGTTTGAACTTCATGATTCAATTAATCGCTTTGCACAACATCCTTGATTCTTCATTTGTTGCATCATTATCAAAACCTACATCAACATATAAATACATTCTCCCCCTTTTTGATGATGACAACAAATGTTCATCTCTCGGGGTGTTAGTCTCATAACAGTTCAAATTCATGGCATAAACAACTCCCCCTAACACATATAATTGGATACCACTTGTTATACATATGTCATACATATAATCGATACCAATTAAAAGATCATAATGTATCATGCAAGATAATATCTCCCCCTTAATCATGCAATAGATATCACAAAATAGTTCATCCAATTTTTAGAGCATCGTGGTAGTGTAAGCAAGCATAGTAAGCATAATAATATTCTCTCTTTTTAACAACATGCTATTTTATCAATTTCTTTCATATTCTTCTCCTCTTTTCTAATGGCAACATGATATCTCTCCCCCTTTATATCTCTTCACTAATCTCTCCCCTTTTAGCATCATCAAAAATAAAACAATAATCATAGTAATTTTCCCTTTTTGTCATAAATGACATTTTATTCTTTTTACCAATCCTTTCACTAATCTCTCCCCCTTTAGCATCATCAAAAAAGATCATCATCTTAGTTATAATCTATGCCATCAACATATAAATGCATTTATTTGAATAAGAGATATTTAGAGCAAGTATTTCATAAAAGATAATAGAATTCAAATCAAAGCTCAAAACATGATCAAGTATCAACCACATGTTAATACAATTGCATATCACATGTTAATATCTAGAGTCAATAATCAACCACATAATTCATTCATCAAGTAAGTAGAAAGTTGATTGCTAACTCATTTTCAATCATGTAATTAATATCACAAGTATGGTAAGTGTCACATGATTCTTTTCAATTGATCCCACATATGGTTTCAAATAAGCACATAATTATTTCAAATAAGCACAAAATTTTCTCCTTTTTGGCATTATCAAATGCACAAGAATATTTCTCCAAGTAAGCATATAGGAGAATAGAAATAAAATTGTAAGCATAAGTGCCATAAACATAATCATACAGAGGTGAAATCAAGGATAATTATTCATGTGTATGCTCCCCCTTATTGCTATAATTGATATCACTTATAAAAATATACCACTTATTAACGTGTGAAACCTATTTAATCAAGTGTGATACTGCTTGTAGGTCAATTTAATCAAGTCTGATACCAAATGTTATTAACATATGTAATTAGATACCAATTGTTAAGCTAATTGATACCAAGTGTTCAAGTTTAACACTGTTTGTTTACTTCTTAAGCATATGATCTCCTTCTTTTAATAGATACAACTTATTGAAACAATAGATATCATAATATAAATAGATACCACTCAAAAATTAGATACTACTTTCATATAACAGTCCAAATATTGCTTAATGCATTTCTAGGTATCAAAGCAGTAACATAGAAGATTTTTCAACAATTTCGCTTATGTCTAACTATCAGAGCAACGGTGGAATGATTAATACAGCTTGTTGGCTTACTCATGCATTTGTATTAAAACATATGCCAATATATCTATATTCTTTTTCACATGACCCTTTTATCTCAAATATTCTCTTCTTAACTTTTGCCTATGATGTCATAAATAGGTTTAGTCAAGCATTTACCTAGGGCATATGTGATTGTACCAGAGAATACATTTGGCATAAATCATTTACAGTACTTAAGGATAAGTCACAGAATCATATCATTTTCATAGTGCAGCTGTAAATGTGTAATGCAAGTCATGTACTCATTGTAATCAATTTGCCATAACATATATGTCATACCACTTGTTATCTTGATGCTATGTATGATACCACTTGATGGATTTGTCAATTTAAGCTCTTGATATCAATTTATTAACATTTAAGCATTTTAGCATTCAAGCATTCACTATTCTTCATAATGTTGTTCAAAAATTATTTTCAAACTCAATGATGCATATTTTTAAATTTTTTTTCTCCGTCAAGATCATGCATAATTAAACATACAACGCAGATAAGAATTATAATGTCAATCAAGATAGATACCAATTGCTCAAGCATGATGTATTAAGGAAGATCATGTTATGCATTATCACTTAACATATCATGCACTATTTCTTAGCATTTCATGCATTGTCTCTTAATATACCATGATGCATAGACATTTAACATTAATCTCTTTTGTTCATGCCTATGATGTTACTAGTCATGAGGTTAAAGTCTAGACATTCACTTGTTATAACATACACAGAGCATACATACTTTCTCTTAGGCATTATTAAAAACAACATATAATTGCATAGACAATATTTTGCCTAAGATTGACAGTTTTGTAAGTCATATAAGCATAACATAGTCCTAACTTGAAGCAACTTTAAAATTTGTCATAATCAACTTGTCATAACATTTTCTTGATATGAAGTTTAATGTCACTTGTTATGAAAAGATACTTACTTGTTAGGAAAATTATATGACATACCACTTTTTAAAACAAATTATGCATAAATTACCAGAGCATGGATACCACTTATACACATTATATGTATATATCATCAAAGCATAGTGGCAAGTATATAATCAAGATTATATCCCTATTATTTCTCCCTCTTACTAATTTAATTGATATCATTCTGTTAAAGGAAGTCATTTGTTAATTAAATACTAATTGTTAAAGAAAGATGCTTGTCACTTAGATACCACTAGTTAAACAAAATACCTCTTGTTCAATAATCGATACATCATCAAGAATTCATATTTAATCAAAAATTCATGCATCATTAAGAATTCATATGTTATCAAGGATTCATACATTATCCAAGAATTCATACATCATTAAGAATTCATATATCATCAAGAGTTCATGCATCATTTAAGACTTCATACATCATTAAGAGTTCATACATCATTAAGACTTTGAATCTAAGCATCAAGATTTAACATTTTAGCATTTGATTTTTCATTCCTTCCTAACACACATGGATAGACACTTCTCAAGTTTTTCATAGAATCAAACATGTTATCCAAGCATTCATTCATCAAACTCATCATCAATCATTTAAATCATCAAAATCAAAATCATAAGGATATGCACATACATCATTGATCCTAAGATTTTAATAAAATAGTTATTCATTTATCCATTTCAAAACTTCACACCTTTCATGTTCAAATTCAAATATATCAAATCAAAGTTAGATCTTCACACATGAAAATTCATTATGAATAAGTACAGAATTTGGCTTTATAAAATTATTTAGACATTTCTAAAAATTCTCAATAAACTATTAGCCAAGTGCATAGATGTTTCGATTCATATAGCAAACATGATATTTAATCAACTATAGTAAGGATTTGATCATACCTTGGAATTTTACACTTTCTACGTCCTTATCTTTCTCATTCTTTATTCTTTGGAGTGAAGATTGTGAATCTTGATTCTTTGGTCATTCGTCAATGGGAAATTTCCGATTTAAAGTATGCCTACAAAATTTAAAGTTTTATGGTACCCTTTGAGAGTTGGGTCCTTTCTTGTTAGTTTAGGATTTCAAAGTTGTTTTCAGAATCCATACCTTTCTTATGCATTTTTGACGAGATTTCTTTATAAAGCAATTAGAAGATATATGACCATATATTCCACAATAAAAACATGTTGCATCCACAGAATAAGTCACTTTAGAATCATAACGGTTCCTATTATGTTTTATGTTCTTCCTTTTAAAACAATTAGACATTGAATGTCCCTTTCTTTCATGGTTTGTACATCTTAGAGTGGGTTTGGATTTTTCCTTGTAGAGTGTAAGGGGATTCTTGTAATGATCTATTATTCTTCTACCAAGTGTATGCTTTTGATTTTTAAGAGGTTCACTTAGATATGTTTGACTATTTGTGAGCTTCCTAAGTGCTTCTTTTAGTTCTTCATTTTCCTTTTCAAGAAGCATACATTTATTAATAAGCATATAATCCTTATTATCATTACAAGTCCTAGGAGTGATATTTAAAGCTATTAATTCATCATTTTGAATTCTAACATTTTCCTTTTCTATGTGAACATCATATAATTCATTTTCAAGTTTCAAAACGGTTTGTTTTGAGCAAGCATATTTCTTTGATAATAAAACAAATTTTTCATGCAATTCATCAAAAGCATATAACAACTCATCTTTATCAATTTCACTTTCATCATTACTAGATTCATTTAGAGAACTTACCTCATCATCTTTGGAGTGCTTTGTCATAAGGCAGAGGTTGGTAAATTCTTTTTTCGATTCATCGACTTCTTCTTCCATACTTATTTTGAATCCTTCATTTTTGCTAGAAAGAGTACTAATTCTTGCATCTTGATCATCATTAGTATTTCCATAGATTGTTTCAAGAGTTTCCCATATTTCTTTAGCATTGTTACAAGTAATAACTCTAGAAACATCAATAGGTCCTAATGCTAGTGATAAGAATTTTAGCTCTTAGATTAAATTGTATCTTTCTTTCTTCTTCCTTAGTCCATAAGTTCATGGGCTTCATACATTCTATATTATCAACAATGTATTTGGGAATGTAAGGACCAAATTGAATAGCATTCCATACCTTGATGTCATAGGATTGGACAAAGATTTTCATCCTTTCTTTCCAAATAGCATAGTCTTTACCATTGAAGATTGGAGGTCTATTTATTGTACCATTTTGTGAAATGCATCATAAGAGGTAGAGGCCATCTTGATCTCTTGAAGTTGTTAAGCTTGATCTACCAAGAGTCAAGCTCTGATACCAATTGTTAGCCAAGGCCTTGATACTCAAGAGGGGGGTGAATTGAGTATTTCAAATTTTTGCGTGGAATCCCTTTCAAAATAGTTTTTAGTACACAAATGATGCAATATAAAAGATGTAATAATTATGAATCACATATCATACTAAAATATTTTGAGTTGAAGAGACAATATTCAAGAATTGATTTTGATAAACAAGGCAAGTTATTAGTTTAGGCAATTCTTGAAATACTTGGCATGCAATAATTAATTCCAATATAAATTTAACTTAACCAATTTTTAACAAATTAATTAAACATAATTAATTTACCAAGTTATTAACAATAATATTCTACTCACTTATAAATAGTTAAATCCAACAATATTTAAGTCAATTAATTCAAGGATTTAATTTAAGCAATTTTTACCAAACCAATTAGATATAAATATTTTAGCATGAAAATTAAATTCTCAACAATAAAGGAGTTTAAGCGAAGAGAGAATTTGCAAACCGATATAACGAGTTCCACCACCCTGGTGTATGTCTCGCCTTCAAGCAACCCACTTGAAGGATTTCCACTATTGAGAATTTGAGATTACAAGCTTTGAGCAATTGTCTCCTAGTGTCCCACACTTAAGAACCCAATCCTCACAAGCAACAGGCAACCCACCCAATCTCACAATCTCTCAATAACCCAAAGGTTGAACCCCAACCTTTGTGACCGCTCAACCTAGATTGAATACCTTGGTTTTTTGGTGTTTGGTTTACAAGCATTTTTCTCTCTCACTAGAGTAGATATACAACTTGAAGCTCTCACAAAATAATAACTCTCAAAGAGAGGATATACAAATTTAAGTTCAATCAAAAATACATTTCTCTCTAACTCTTAAATAACTCTTAAAGAGGAATTATGCCAATTAAAGAAACAAGAGATAATGCAACGTGAGGAGGAAGAAGAAACAGAGGAAATGCTTCTCTATGAATGGTGGTTCTTGAATCCTTCTTCTCCTTATCTATTTATAGGCAAGGAAAGGCATGGTTTGGCAATTAATTAATTCCTTCAGCATAGTGTCATTGCTTATTAAAATCCAGCATGCATAATGGTGGAGCATGGAACAGCATGGTGGTTCAGCTTTTGCATAGTGGAGCATGGCACATTTCAATTCCTGTTGGGAGCAGCTTGGACATCTCATGGTGAAGCATAGAGAGTTCCATTTGTTAATTCATAATGTAGCATGGTGAGTGCAGGTGATGGAGTATTCAATTTCAAATTCCAGAACCCATTTCTGCTGAATGCATTGATCAAAAATCAATTACGCATGGATTTCTGAGGTTTTTGGGCAAAGTGCAGCGTGTGAATCGATTTATCCTTGGTGTGAATCGATTCATGCCTCTAAAATCAAGTTCCTAGGCTGTCTAAACCGTGGGAATCGATTCATGTATAGTTGGAATCGATTCATGTATTGCAAAATCACATTCTGGGCCATTGTCTTCGTGTGAATCGATTCATGGGTAGTAGGAATCAATTCATGTTGTCAAAAATACAATCCTCGGCCTTTTTCTATATGGGAATAGATTCCTGCCTATGGGGAATCGATTCCCCAATGGATGAATCGATTCCCAGGCCTTGTGAATCGATTCCTGCACTTGATACTTGCATTTTGATGCATTTCTAGACCCTTTTTGACATTTAATTCGATATAGCTTGGCTCCTTTCAATCTATGGAACTTTGTTGATCATTTTTCACTTGATTTAGACCTCTATAAATTCCTTGAATCATTTCTTGGTTGTTCATCAAATCCTTATGCATTTACCTCTTGAATCCTTGACCCGTTTTGTTTGAACTTCATGATTCAATTAATCGCTTTGCACAACATCCTTGATTCTTCATTTGTTGCATCATTATCACAACCTACATCAACATATAAATACACTATGGAGGAAACAAAATGTCTTTCTCCTCAAACTTTATCATTCACCTTACTCTATCACATCTTCTATCAAAATTGGTGGAAAGAAAAGATATATCAATTAGACAGAGAAGACTCTATCCTCAAACTTAGAACTCAACGATTTGCATAAGAATAATAATAAGAGAATGGTTGAGATACTCTTTGAACATTTTTTTTGTATATATTTCCTAACTACTTCCATTCTCTATGAGTAATGGTGGAGAGTATGAATATCCCTATGTAACACAACCTTCTTCTTCAAACTTAGCTTAAACATTATTTGTCGCTAATGTTTAGAATGTCAAATTTTAAAAGAGAGTGGGACAAAAGTGACAAATCTATATAAACAACACTCTGCAAAAAGTTAAATCATAGTGGAAGAGAAAATCATAATGAAAAAAATGTGCATACAATAAAGTTAAAATAAAAAGAGAAAAAGAAAAATCCTAAATCCTAACAGATAGGAAAAGAATTTATTATAGAGAAAATTATTATAACTGGGCATGACCCATTCTCAAATGAATACATGTTATTCTTTGATGTATGGGTTTACATGCAAAACTACAACTTTGAACACGGGAGTGTTTGATTAAACACGACCTGTATTTGACCCTTAAAACTTAAAAACTAATTTTTTCTCAAATTTTTAATTAAAAATACTTATTGGATAGGTTTCCTCCTATCGAGCTCTTGTTTAATATTATGAGCTTAACGGTTCCCTTTAGTCCTTTGGGATCAAACATTTTTACTTCTTCCCAAATGTAACACCCCGAATTCCTATTTTGAAAACAGGGGTTAATTAATTTTTTTTCACGATAGAAATATGTATAAGATATTCTGTGTATATATAATATCAAGTAATTACCCCAGATCAATGAATAACCGATCTCATATATAAAGATATGAGAACGGTATCAGAGTGCACCTCGGACGACCAGACTTGAGGCCGTCACAAGGGAAAGGCGAAAGATTAAAATAATTCCAAGAGTGATTAAAATATTTTTTAAAAAGAGGATGAAAGATACCACATATCATCCATACATTATCAAGGTCATCAATGAAAATTAGCCATACGCATCCGGTCTAATTTTCCTACATGACCTCCCAAAATCAAACGTTATCAAATTAATTTCTAAATAAGCATACACACATCGTATGCCATACAAAATGAATATACATATGTCGGCCAAGGCTCACACACATTTCCCTTCATATTTACCTTTTCCAATACTCGACCTCCAAAAAGAGTAGGATTCATCTCACCTACATCAACCTTAAAAATAGCAACAGGCAGGTGAGTAACATAATCCAAATGAATCAAAGTCATACATTATGATGAGATTTACACATGTGTGCACTACATTCATTTTTCAAGAAAGCATCACAAGCTTAACACCCAAGATACATCATTCTATTTCAGCAATATACATGTTCGAATAAGCATATTCACAAGGCAATATCACATATATATTATATCCTTAGCCTTCTCAAAAACTCATCACACATATAATGTTAGCACCTTGACTTACTTCCTCTCTACTCAACAATCATCCATCGTCGTCTTGGTTATCAACTAGGCATATCTGGGCTATATGCAAATGCTCTTAAAACTAATGCATATACACAACAAAATTACTTTCAAATGTCGATCCGACTGTGGGAAAACAACATAATCAATTGTGGGACAAGCATAGGCGTGCTACTATGCCCCTACTGCAGTAGTAAAATGTGTACACTTATATCCAATTGCATGCATGTTCAACATCATATTTTATTGATACCAAACCGCTCTCGCCCATCTGCAGCACTAGTCACCCCGTGACTGCGGATCATCAATATAGCCGTACTTGCCAAAGTGCTACAGGCCTCCCCCGAACACACATCAAGGGAGCCATGCCCCGTCGGATACTGAGGTAGCTGCTCATCATAGAGCCGCCCTCCCACCGGGCCTGCCACGTAGGGTGCCTCGTCACCAAACTAAGGGCAGCTTCATGATTCTCCAAATCACTAGGGAACAATAACAATATACCCATGCACTGGGCCGCCCTTCCACTGGGCCTGCCTATTGGAACCCCTAACATTCCATATAAGCAGTGAATGATATACCATGGAAGCAAATGCTAATCAATGCATTCTCACACTGTGCATCCTAAATGCCACTCAATCAATCATCCATTCACTACCACCACTTAGTGGATTTCAACATTCCCGATCTTTACAATTTTTATAGGAATCCTCACACATCGGTAGTTAGTGGCAATCACATATACAACATTTAGATATTTCACATCATTGTTTTTAATTCAAACATGGTCTCAAGCCATCTTAGCACATTTTATCAGCATTTACAACACAATATCTGATCCGGTCTCTATACCGGAACCAAAGTATGGATATAGCTTCACCCATTCTGTATACAACATAAACTCAGCAAATACAATATCAGACATTAAAATCGGTCTTCCCTCACACTGGGATACCGGATAATTATACCGGATACATACAGTACCGGCATAAAGCTTCAGCCATCTACTAACTCTAGTAGCTGATCCCACACCAGTCATTAACTTCGGCTCAATTTAGTGCAATAACATATTTATCATCCAAATACATGCCATATAATATCAATCATTCTAAATGCACTCCAATCATGGAATCATCACATCATCCACATAGGTAATCCAACAAGCACAATCACATACACATATTTTCACATCAAGAATGGATGAAATCATGCATTTAGAAAAGTTACCCCCTCCTACCTCAAGAGAAGTAGTAATCACTGCGGTCAGAAGGTTCCGCCACGTAGCTGAGGTTATTTCCTACATCACAATACATCACACAATCAATTTTCCCATTCAACCACATCGGCCCAACGTTCATATTTGTTTACTTGGTGCCGTCCGATATCTTAACTCTCAATTCCATTTATTTCACTTGTTCAGCCACCACCACCACGGTTTAAGCGTCTGCATTTATTATTTTGTATATTCAACGTCAGACCCATTACCGGGTTCCCACATTAATGGTTCCCAACAACCATTTAACTTCACTAATGGTCATTCACCATTAATAACAACATTTCACCTCTCCAAAATAGTTATTTAACACAATAAATGCTTCTCCATTTTTATCTCATATTTCCCACAAATCTTTGGGTTAGGGTTTTTATTAAAACCCAACATTATTCATTAAATCACTCTCCCAACATAAAAACTCAAAGACCCATAGTTCACACTCTCGAGAAACAGCAAGATCTTACCTCAAGAGGAGAAATGAGGGAGTTTTCCGAGAGAGGAAAAATCCACACGAAAATAAGGAGAAGGAAAGATAAGACTTCAAGCTCCAAGCTCCTCCAAGCTTTCTTCAAGCATGAAAATGAGAGAGGAAAAAGCCACCACTTTTTGCTTAGGGTTTTTGGAGAGAAGTAGAAGAAGAAGTGAAGGAGAAGAGTGTAGAAAAAGAAAAAGTGAAGTGCAAGTTATGGGAGACAAAAAGGCTGACGGAAATAAGAAGGGAAAAATAGGCCATTTGGCTTTATTTTTAATTCCCTATTAAATATTCATCGTTTTATGATAAACAGGATTATTGTTTAGGCTTAATACCATATCCAAAAATTATTCTGAATATACCATCGGATTCCCAATATTTTTCTTAACAGCCCTGATCAATATCATCCCAATCGGAGATACTTGGTTTGACACCCATATTTCAATCGGGCTCATTTTCAAATTTTCCGATTCCAATAAATTATAAACAGTTCCCAAAAATCTTAGTTCATTTATTTCCAATATTTTGGAACACTAAATAACCCAAATATAATTATTTAATATTTATCTCCAAAATTAATCCTTTATTTTAAAATTTAGGGTGTTACTTCAAACCTTACCCCTTAAATTTTGTTGTACATTAAGTAATCAAGTAAAATTAAAGAGAAACATTATATAGAATATAAAATATGACATGAATAAGAAATAAGAGGAAGTGTACAAAACTAAAACAGTTAAGAATTTTCTTCCCCCGTGTATGATTTCAACACAATCTTTAATTGTTGCTTCTTAATTGATGTTCTTTTTACAACAAAGCTCTGGGTAAAATAAGTCTCTAGCAGGGAAGGTATACATGGGAACCTTTTCTGGCATGTCCTTATTTGTTTCTCCTTGGTTTCTATTAATAGGAACTTTATGGTCTTTAGTAACCACTTTCTCTTGCTCTATGTTCCCATAAGTAGGAACAAGATCTTAGTGATCTTCAGTAATCACCTTTTCCTCATCAAGCATTGACAATCTATCATAGCTTTCTCCATTCTTCAAAGTGGTGGCTTTTGTTTCCTCGTGAGAAGCATCCTTATTTCCTAGGCTACTAAGATCATGCAAAGTACCCGTAACAAGTTTACATAAAACTATAATATTAGAATTAAACATATAAAATTTACGTTTTCTACTTGTGGTATCTCATGACTATTAAAACTACTCTTAACGAGTACCAAGGGTAAAAGTAGAATAATTTAGGTGAGAATACTTGTCAACTCTTTCACTTGCTCTTGAAGTGCACGTATCTCATCCTTAAGCTTAGTGCACTCCTCATATCTTAGTAGCTCTCTTTTATCCTTTAAAATAATATAGTATCTTTTTACTCTTGTAACAAACTCATCATCCCTTTTCATATAATAATACTCTATTGGTTGGTAGTTATCCATTATACTCAACTTATGTCTACAAAACAATGTACCAAAGGGAAAAGATAATGGCACACAAAGTAATCAAAGACATTTGTTTGAAATTTTTTATTTAAAAAATTCAAAATAAAAGTCAGAAACAAACTCTATCCTAATCTACAAACGCAATCCTAAAAATTCAAATTTAAAATAAAAACTAATTTATCCTAAAAATAAACTTTATCTACTAAAAAGGAAACTAATCCTAAAAACTCAAATCAAATAAAAATCTATCCTAACAAATATTCAAAAAAAAAAATCCAAATTGAATAAAAGGTAAGATATGACATGATACCAAATCAAATCAAGAGATAAGAAAAAGATAACTAACTAAATCTATCCAAACAAACAAAAAGATAAGAAAAATGAAAATCCTAATTACCTAAATGATAAGAGAAATGTTTTTCAAAATTTGAAATTTTTTTATTCCTGTTTTTATTTATTATATTATTTTTACAATCCAATTAGTAACATTACAAGTTCACAATGTTGCAATGTATACCCCGACAAAGGCATGCTAGAAACCTATAGAATGTGAATAAGATTTAAGAAAATAATTTTGAACTATGAAACAAGTCTTCGCAACTATAGGTGTAACACCCCCTTATATACACGAGATATATATATATATTCTTCTGGCTTTTAAAAACTTTAGAAAGATATACATATTTATCACTCATTATCTCGCGTATACAAGGGCGTATATACATCTAATTTCCTTTGAATATTGAAAGTAAAAAGAGTGTTGTCTTTCAATATTGTTCATAATGACAAAATGAACCTTTAGAAAATCATAAGTAATCAAAGATTACAATATCATATCCAAATGATAAGGTTTATCAAAGTTTAACATTTACCTTGAATTACAATCATCCAACTTAATATTGTAATAAGGTAAACTAAAACTAAAGATTTAATATCTCTACTACGACTGTAACCAATCATTTCCTAGTCTTCAAACCATGTGGCTTTGAATCCTACTCTTGTCACATCTCTTCTCCTATCAGATTGAGGATGAGACCAATTTACCCTCTTGTAATTATATCATTTCATCTTGAACTGCTAGCTATATATCACCTAGCATATATTTTGGACATAAATTCAAACAAGAAGGAGTGAGAAATAGAATATAATACTTTACATATAAGACATAAGCCTAAGGGTTTTCACAAACTAATATAATAATATTAGTCATAATCTCATACACATTCAATTATAAATATAGGGTTTTCATAACATAACAATTATACTTTCATTCATAACCATCCACACAGAATGTCACAATTACATGTATGTCATGCAATGTTTTTAATACTATCTCATTCAGTTTATACATGTGGGCCCTTAAAGTTTTAATTTGCACTGGGCCAACCAAGAGTTTACATTGTTCCATAATTTCGGATAATAATAACATAAATGCCTTCATGGCATATGAACAACTTAACTGGCATGGAATCACTTAGAGACTAGTTAGATTGAGAAGGTTTTTATTGTGAAAGTACCCGAAACTAGGGAGCGACCTCAGGTCCCTTGAAGCACCCTTTCACACCCTCCCATCCCAAGGCTCACAATTAAGCCTTCTCTAATGTATCCTTTGTTTCTATAATCCATCCCCAGGCAATATCACATCTCATTTCTCTTTAATGACTCATGATGCATGAACTACTCGTGTATTCAGTTGGTTAAGACTTTTAGAAACTCAAGTGTAAATTATATCTTCGAGGCCTACAAATCACAACATAGCCACCCCGATAAACTACACATTTCCAAACTCTTAAATAAGTTCTGCCACACGTAGAAGAATTTCAGTAAAGTTTTCTTTATCATTCACAAATTATTATTATTATGATTTAAGTTTCAAAGTCTTAATATATATTCCAAACCTTCTTTAGGGCATTTATAAGAAATTAATTCACTTTAGACACAAGTTTGAATTATCAATCTTTTTCCATCTTTAATTATAATACTTGAAAAATATATAATAAAACACTTTTGAAATTAAAACTCTTATTTTCAAAAGTTTAAAATGAAATATTATTGAAGTATCTCATTTTCATTTGAGAATCAAATATTTTCATAAAACAATTTTTTTAATAACTAAAATTATTCTAAAATTAATTAAATAATTTATTTTGAAAGATAAAAGTAAGTTATAGAAATTATATACTTTTCTTGAAAATTAAGAAAAATTTCTTAACAATAATCTGAATAAACATTGAGAAATTATTATAAATATTTTCTGTTAAAGTAATACTTTAAAGAATAAGAGATAAGTATATTCTTACTGAGTTTTACCTTTCCGCCATGTTTGCTATATGCTCAAACTCCACATCACAAGATCATCAATCACAATCAAATATTGTAATATCATTAATCACAATTAAATATCATCAATCACAAATATTATCAATCATAATCAAATTAAATCAAATAAATATCATTCATAAATATCATAATTTAAAGTTTAATAGTTATATAATTTAATAAACTTAATTTCAAGTCCTTATAGTTCATTCCTCACACAGGTCTATGTAAGTCCATATAGGTCATAATACTCCAAGTCCTTGCATTCTCATCAAAATTAAATTAACATTATTACGTTATTATAACACAGTGGAATACCTCAATATAAATAATATCAAAATTCTATTATGTCTTGAACATATGAGGTTTTAAGGACCTCTCAAAAGTTTTAAAATATTACATTATTTAGTGGATTAATGTTTTAAGTTTGTCTAAGTTTGATTTACAGTAAATACAAACCACAAGGTAAAGCTTACGCTTTAATGTTGATTTATAATCGTTTTGACCATGACAATGACTACCTATTTACTCAAAGCATCAAAAGGATTTCCTAAGCAAAATGAGTGTTTTATTTTTGTACCAAAAAGGAAAGTCAGACTACAAGATTGATGGAAAAAATGACATAGGACAAATGTTCTTTCTAAATATTTCAGAAGCTCTGTTCAGATGTTGTTTTGCCCTTGAATGAAAGCTCTCCCTTTCTTTTAACATCTCTCCCTATAAAGCCTATATAAAGAAGTTTATTCCAAGAGTTCAAAAGGCACGACAACATAATACAACATAAAAGAACATACAATAATTCTTCTCATCTACACATTCTACAAGTTATGTAAAAAATTTGATCTTTCTTGTAAAAATATTTAGACCTTTGCATTGTTTTATGTCCTAAACAATCTGTTTAGCTTTGTCTACTTAGACACCCATCGAAAATTTTATGTTTAATTAATTAAATAGATAAAATAAATAGAATGAGTATAGGAAATAGGTATTTGAAGTCCCAAACAAGTAGAAGAAATTAATTGGACGTCCCTTGAATTAATACGATTCATTTGAGAATTATCGTCCTCGTTTAACTGACAAAAACATACGAATAGAGCGCAGAGACAAGGTTAAATGAATAAAGATACATTAGATAAATATTAAAAATGATTATCTATGCCCCAAAAATAAATCTAAATTAATTTGGATATTTTTTGGACTTATCGCGAATGATTTGAGATTTATTGACGTCCTTTTAATGTTGGAAACATTCGGTCCGAGAATAGACTTTAACTGGGCTATTTTAAAAATAAATATCAAGGATTAGAAAACACTAAAATAAACATGTTAAACACAAAAATATCTAGAGAATTAATTTTGCAAAAGGGGAGCCCCGGGTAGCTAAAACGTTTCATTTTCAAGCCAAAATGTGATGAATTCTTCCATTTCTTTTTGGGCTGGATGTGTAATGCTTATGGGCCACTTGAGATTCAAATTTTTGAAGCCTTAAGTGTAAGGTGCCAAAATTTGGGTCTTGGAGCCAAAAATTTCAAAATAGAGTGGCAAACTTGTAAATATGGAAAGCCAAGAAAATGTTCCTCTCTTCCTTTCCCTCTAGCAATTTCGTGGAGCCCCTTTTCCTCACCATTCACCACGTCAAATCCCATTCCATTCTTTTCTCTCTTGCACCATTCCAAGAGCTACTATGAACCATGGAGTTTTGATGTATTTTGGAAGGAAGGAAGCTTAGGTAAGCTCTTGGAACCTTGAATCCTCTTTCTTCTTCTTCTTCTTCTTCATATTTCTAGGTCTACATTTTCTCCTCCCTACTTCCATCCCAAACCAAAAATCCCTCTCTTGCTCACCCATTTGCATTTTTGAAAATTTAGAGGCAAAAGGAAACATTGTTGAGTTCTTGGAAGCTTAAAAGGGCTTTTAAAGTGTTTGGACCAACTTCTTCAATTTTCACACTCTCTTGAAAGTTAGGGTTTAGAACCATATTGGGGTAAGTGTTTAAACACTTGATGGACCTTAAATTGATGACATGAAAGTGTTAGAAATTATGTTATTAGTCTTGAAACTTTAGGATTTTTGTATGATGATTAAAAACCCTAGGTTAGAAGACCATTAGGATTTCATGTTTGTTGTTGATTGTTGGAATGTTGTTAGAAACTTGAATTTAATTGGAATTGATAGTTTAAAAATGAATTAAATATCATTAAATATGGTTGGTTGATGGTGCATTAATTGTAAAATTGGAAATGGAAGTCTTACTTTAAGTTAGGGGAAAATTACATTTAAGAGCTTCAATGTTACATTAATGGTACTAAAATAATTATGGGACTTGGTGTGAACACCTATTTTTGTCTGGCAATATATATATATATATATATATATAAAATAAAAAATAAATAAAATTGCATAGTGACCATTGGAATAGTAACCTCCTCTATTTCTATAAATACTCAATCTCTCCTCACTTCCTTCCACACTCTCAAAATCATTTTCCCTCTTTCATCAACCTTCTTTCATAATTTTCATTAAGCAATGACCAATAGGTGTCGGAGCAGAGAGGAAAGAATGAGGGAAGAAAACTAATGTTTGGTGAGCACCTTCTTGCTCCTTGTAGCATTTGTAGTACTTGCCCTCTTTTGGGTATTTTATTTATAGCCACATATGTAATAAATTATTCTAGGATTTTAAAATAGTTTATATTTCCATAAGAATAAGTGATTACTCATTTAACCTCAAAATAATTTTTTTCAATTTTTTTAAATACAATAAAATAAGGGAAAAAATGAAAATAGGCAAAAAAAAGAAAAAGAAGAAGTTTTTGATGATTTTTTAGGTGAGACCCAGTTTGGTTGCATAATTAGAGAAAATGGGAAAAGTTTGCACCAAATTTTGACAATTTGGAAAAGGAGAAAAGTTATGGCATTTCATGAGCCATCCAAGGCTAAATTTCTTCTATAAATAGGGCATATGATGCCAATGGAAAAAAGGAAGGAAGGAGGAAAAGGAGAGAAAAGAGTGATAATATTTTGTGTAATTTATAGAAAAACTTGTTTTTAAAAATAGAGATATAGAAATATTGTTGGGAAAATGTGTGTGTTACTCTAGTATGTTTTAGTATGTGAGTTTTGTGACCCAAATTACCGTAAAAGTCTTGTAACCGGTTCCCAAACACTCTTGAATTGAGCCCAAACAATACCAGAAATAAGAGAAATCCATAGAAAATCGATTTCCCGAATTCCATTCTTGGTATTCATTAACTATTAATGTGTTAAGGTATTTTTAATAAATATGAGAATATTTATTTATCTCTTTAGTGTATTTTTATTTTATTAATATTACAATTTTTCCTGTGAAATTTTATTTATAATTTGATTGCCATAATTAGGATCATAATTTCATTTAATTTTTTTAGTTTTTTATTTCATATATTTTATTTAGTGTTTGTTATCACTCTTATCATTATTATTGTTATTTATTATTTTATTTTGTGTTATTTTGTTGTGACATCTATTCCATTCCATTTATTTTTCTTTATTTATTTTTCTGCACTTTATTTTGTCACACTTTATTTTTCTGTTTTATTTATTTATTTATTTTTCTGCACTTTATTTTTTCACACTTTATTTTTCTATAGTTATTTATTTTTCTGCACTTTTGTTATTTCTTTACTTACTTTTCTGCATTTTGTTTTTCCGCACTTTATTTTTCTACACTTTACTTTTCCGCACTTTATTTTTCTGTGTTTATTTATTTATTCATTTATTTTTCTACACTTTTATTTTTCTTTATTTATTTTTTTGTACTTTATTTTTTTGTATTTATTTATTTATTTTTATGCACTTTTATTTTTCTACATTTTTTTTCCTGCACCTTATTTTTTAGCATTTATTTAGTTATCTATTTTTTTCATATTTTATTTTTTCTACACGTTATTTATTTATTTTCATTTTATTTACTTTTCTGTACTTTATTTATTTATTTGTATTTTATTCTTTTTTTCTCAATAATTTTGTAGTTTTCTTTTACATAATCATTTGTCTATCATTTTATTTTTTTAATATAATTTCTTAAGTTATTTTCATAGGTAATTATTTATTTATTTATTATTATTATAATCTTTTATTTTATGTTTCCCTCTCTTATCTATTTATTTATCCATATTATCTTATTTACTTATTTATTTATATTTTTTTCTCATGGTATTTTTTGAATTGTTTTAGATTTGTCCATACATAATTGTTTATTTTATTAATTTTATTTATTACCATATCTTTTATTATTTTCTCTTAACAACCATTTTGATAATTAAGGATCAATTATTATCATATTCATAAAGAAAAAACCAAGACTAATAAATGATTTGTTATTTATTTATTTATCCATTTATCTTCCTTTTAAGTTTAAAATAAGATTATTTTGGATGAGACATCTTATTAATCCTATTTTCTTAAAAAATAATTGAATAAAAATTCACTTGTTAGTTCTAATTAATTAAGTATATATATTTTTTTATTTTCTCATCGATGTATTTAATTTTATTTTTCCTTCTTATGTCTATCTATTTTTACCTTTTCATTTATTTATTTATTTATTTTGGAAAAAATGTGAACCATGCATTTCTCAATAAAATAAATGGATTGTCATTTTTTGGCTGTCTTTTAAGTACTTATTTGTGTATTTCCCTTCAAACTCAGAATAAAAATAACTTAGACGAGACGTCTAATCACTTGTTTATTTATTTTCCTTTGAACATAAAATGAAATAATTTAGATGATACATCCTATTATTTAATTTTATTTTATTTCTATTTATTTTATAAAAAATATCCTTATTATCATTTTGCTCAAGTGTACATTGTTTGTAAATAACATCTATGATTGTTGTATTTTTCTGAAGGATGAAATATTTAATAATCATTTTTAAAATTATACATGATCAATTTGGGTAACCGTTTTAGGACGGACAGTGTGGGGTGCTAATACCTTCCCTACCTGTAATTTGACTCCCGGACTAGACCAGAATCTCATTTTAAAAAGCAGTGCCATTTAAAGGTTTTCTTGATATTTTTTTTAATAAATATTAGTGACGACTCTCCGAACCCTCTAGTTTTTCAGGTCTCCCAAGGGCCTTGTTCCAATATGGTTTCGTTTCCTTCTTTATTGCCTTCTCTTAGTCCGCGTCATGACCCGGGACTCCGGTCGCGACAGTTGACGACTCCATTGGGGACTTTTGAGAGTCAAGCTCGTTAAATTGATCTTGTGTATTTTTATTAATTATTTCATCCTATTTATTTATTTTGTTATTCTCGTTGTTAATTACTTTTCTGTTTATTTTTAATTTATATTGTTTGTGTTTTTTCCTACTTCTTTATTGCTTTAATTTAGAATCATAAGGTAGAAGACATGTATTATTTATTTTGTCTTGTGTTTGTTCATTGTGCAGAATGGGTAAAAATTCAAGTTTGAATGCCCTCACACACATTACACTCACATTATTACACACATTATTGAGAAGGGACCCTATACACAGGCCCCGTAAAAGACATAAGTTTGGAGAGATTATTAACGGTGTCATCTGGAACATTCGTTCCCATCTTGATTCACATGAAAATCTCAGCCGAAGTGTGATTCTATTTATGAAGTCCACACCAAGTAGGAACCCTTACTATTGTGATTAGCTCATAAATAGAATCTTAGCTTTGGTAGCCTTTTAGAACCAAGAAGAACAACCATTGGTAAGGAATCACCTTAAAAAACCTTGAACCCACTACACGGTCTTTTTGGAAAAACCTGACTTAAGACACAATGGGGAAAACATTCACTTTACTTTTTACTCATTCCTACAAATAAATTGTCAAGTTATTTACTTTTTTATTAAAAAAACTTTCAAAAAAAATAGTTTGCAAGTTGATGGTTCTGACTTTTTATTATTTTGTTGTACAAAGGTGAAAATTAAAGTTTGATAAGTATTAACATGGAAATAGAAATTAACATGAGACTTGATAAAGATACAATTAAAACATAAGGTTTGAGAAAATTGTTACACCTCAAGGTCAAGAAGATTGATACTCATAAATTGCAAGCATTGGAAAAGAAGTTGAGCCTTACATAGAAGATGACATTTGTAAGAAAATATAGGAAAATGTTGAAGCACTTAGAGGTCGAAGTATAGACAGAGGCAATCACTGCTCTAGCACAATTTTATGATCCTCTTTTTTACGATGTTTCACTTTTAAAGATTTTCAGTTAGCTCCTACACTAGAAGAGTTTGAGCAAATACTGGGTTTACCATTGGAAAATCAAATACCTTATCATCGAATTGAGCATCAAGCATCTATCTTTGTAATAGCTCGCATCCTTAAGTTAAATCCTGAAGTGTTAAAAAGGGCACAGTTGAATAGAAATCAAGTCCCGGGGTTTCACAAGGATTTTTGGAGCAACAATTGCACAACTTGGCGGTAATAAAAGATTGTGATGCATTCATGGATACATTGGCACTAACTATTTACGGTGTGGTTTTGTTTCCTAGCCTTGATAATTATATTGATTACAAGGCAATTGATGTTTTACTTTCTCGAAAGCTCAGGGGAGAAAATCCTATCACCGTTATCTTGGCCGATGTCTACTGCACGATGGATTTTTGTTATACTCGAAATGGGAAGAGGATCATTTGTTGCCTACCTGCGTTGTATGTGTGGCTCACATTACATGTCTTTAATCAGGTAGGCAAAGTTGAGTGTCCTATCTCAAATCTAAGGATATGTCAGTTAGCTAAGAAAAGCAGTCGTGAATGGGCAAGCCATTTAGCTGGAATGACTGTAGAAAGAATCAGGTGGTACCCTCAATGAATGAAGGTAAATTGCATTTTCTATCATTGCGGGAAGTTTCCAAATGTGCCTCTTATGGGAACTCAAGGCTGCATCAACTATAATCTAGTCATTACAAAGCGACAACTCGCTTACCCTCTGCTTCAACCACCAGAATAAGAATTGCTAGTTCCTTTTGTCCATTATTTTATAAGGGAAACAATGTTGTCATAATCAAAGATGTCATGGATGCTTGGACTAAGATTCATAAGAAAGGAAAAGAATTAGGTGTTCGAAGTCACGCCATTAAAGAAATCTATCACCAATGGATTCTGAATAGAGTTGCTATAATCAAGTTACCTTTCAAAGATCCTAGCATTTCTGCAAGTGATGCTTTCCAAACTCCCTAGGAGAGTGAAGAAGTCAAGGATATGAAAGCCAAACTAGCAGCCATGTTAGAGAAAAGCAAAATCTTAGAGGATGAATTGATTAAAGCTCAACAAGAATGTGTATCTCTAAAAGAAAAAACTGTGAAGCTAAACATGCTTTTGAAGATGTCAACAAGAGGCGGAGAATTGAGTAAGGATACACAAGACAACTTGATCAATGTCTTCGGGTGGCAAATGCTAAATTGAAAACTAAAGCCAGGGAAAAGGATGTCATGATGGCAGATAAGCGACGATTAAGGGAGATATTGGTAAAAACTAAGGAAGAAGCTCAAACTCAAAAAGTTCTCATGCAAGAAAATTAATAGACTGGAACAACAAGTTAATGATGTCAGGAATGCTTGTGAGTGAGAGATCAAAATGGAAAAGTGGCAGGCCATGGAGGATAAGGAAAGGTACCAAGAGATAGTGTAAGTGATGAAGAATGATATGGCCAAAATGGATAATTTGGTCTATTCTTGGATGAAGCGTTTTGCTGAGTTAGCCAGTTTAGCTAATGGAACACTCTAAGATATCCTCTATTTATTAAAAAGGGCAGAAGCAATGATAAATCCACTCGGCATGCTAGAAGAGATTTCGACCTTTATTTAGTATTGCAAAAGACAAATTGAGAAGATGAGGGCAATGATTGCAAAAGCAAAGGAAGATTGACCTTGTTTGTAATAAAATGTTGTATTTTCAATAATGAAAGAATCTCATGTTAATTTCTATTCTCTTAATTTAGTACTTTTGAACAAGACTTTCTAAGGAAAAGTTTCCACGATACTTGTCAAAATTTATGATCGCCTTGTGATATTTCTTCATTCTTGCATTTTTTTCGTTTCTTAATCTAACCATGTTTATTACTATGCTAAGTTTTTTGAATACACATTACGGGAAGAAAAGGCCTGAGGCATTTATATCAAACCCGACTGCAAACAAGACTCATGGCAAAGCTGGAATGCTCAGTTAAAGATATGAGGAATGAGCTTGGCCAAATCAAGGAACAAATGGCAGAAATGCTTAAGCTCCTTGAGAAAAGAGGCACGGAAGGGGGATCCTCTATAGGAAATAGGGATCAAACATCCACTCCTCAGGTTCATTCCCAAGAAAGAAACCCAATACCTTTGACTATACTTCCAAATGATCCCACTCCAGTCACTGAAACTCCATTGATCCCACACCAGCCTTATGGTATGCCATTGCCACCTTTTGTTTCCCAACATGAAAATGTTTAGTAAGCATATGCCTGGCCTCAATATGGCCCACCTCAAGGAGATTACACTATGTATCTTAATCCTATTTAGGAAAATCCTTCAGTTGCCCAACAAATTCCCAACCCCTCAATATCTAACCTCCAAATTTTACCCAATCAGCAACTATTCCCCAAAACACCAGGCTCAACCCAATGTCATAATGTAACACCCTAGAACCAACTTGCGAACCAACTTGAATAACTTATTTTTCACCTGGTAATCATCAAGTGATTCACAACCTGATTCCAGAGGTAACTTTTTACATAATTAACTTCATTTTATTATACAAAATATCAGAGTTCCATACATGTTATATTTTACAACAGGCACCTAGATCTTATAAAATATAAAGACATAAATATTGAAACATAACATACGCACACATAATACAGCCAAAGTAGCTATGCAAGCAAGTATCAACGTCCAAAGTCTTCATAGTTCATCCATATCAAGCATCATCCACTTTGTCACATATCTTCCTGATTAACCACTAAAAGGTTGCCACAAGTAACAGAAAGAGTGAGATAAAATATCAAATAAATAGAAACTAAATTAGAACATACACAAACACAAGTAGGATGCTATGCGATGCAGATGCCAAACAAGTGTTTTGTATTATTTTTACGTTAACATTTTTCGTTCTTTATATGAGAATGCATGATTGATCCATTCTGGTGGGAACATAGGCAGTGATTTCCAACAATAATATTTTTATAGATATCCAACCGATATCACGCCCCATAATGCAACACCAACATCAGATAACAATACAATCATATCAATAACAAGTGTTGCGGGACCCCCCTTAAGGACACACTGCTCAGCCCTTAAGACGGCCGTGGTATAAAACCACCGCAGAGGTCTAGTGCTCACATAGCGCGTTCCCCTAGCGGAACCCCTTCAAAGAACCTATCTATGGATTCTTTAAATGGCCAATGCATATGATGCATGAATGCAATAGATTTAATTAAATTATCAAATTTCTTTATATAATTAATCTTAACAATAAAATTATTATAACAATCAAATAAGCATACTTTATATATAATTCAAAGAATATGGAAACACATTTTCTATAATATCTATATCATAATTCAAAGAATATGGAAACATATTTTCCATATTATAGTATTTATTTAATGTCATACTCCAAAGAATATGGAAAACACATTTTTCATAATATAAAATTATACTACTAAAATAATTTAAAAACAATGAGTTTTCTTCCTTTAAATAAATTTAAATAAACTTCTGAATTTAATTTAATTAATTATATTTATTTATTTCAAGATAAAGTCTCTAGGATAATAAAAATCCAATAATAATAATTCTGATTTTTATTAAAAAATTCATTATTTTTAAGTTTTTAATCATATTTATAAATATACCACCGTTCTTATTTACGAAAATGTCATCGTTCTAATTTATTTACAAAAATACCACCGTTCTGATTTATTTACAAAAATGCCATTGCCCGTTTTTATTTACGAAAATGCCACCACTTCTAGTTTTTAACATCGGTTGAAAATATCTGCTGTTAAAAGGTCTGATTCTGCAAAATGAAAACAACAGCTCTGTTTTTGCTATTTTTGTTGTTTTATCACTTCTAATTGCAAAATTAAACATACCAATTAATTTCAAATCATCATACAACATCAGAAATATATCATATATCATATTCCAAACTAATTAACATCAATTTCATAACTTAATTCAAATTAAATTAAAATCTAACTATATGAGTTTATAAACAATTAACAATTAAACAAGCAATTCTAACTTAATTTCTATGTATTTAATATCCTATCTCCTATTTCTTACCTCAATTGAAGATCCCTAAGCTTTCCTTATGCTAAACTCCCTTGTATCTCCTCAAATCTTCAAGTTTGAGTAATTCCTTATTATGCAAAATTGAAGGGCTTTAAGATATGAAATGGATATTTAGAAGCTTGAAGAAGATGATGAAGGGTTATAGGATTTATGAGGTATTTTGGTTTGAAGAAATTTGAAAGGTTGGAGCCTTATTTATAGTGGTTTTGAGGCGGTGGAGAAAGGCGGTGAACGAAGGGAGAAGGAAGAAGAAAGTTTTATAGTAGAGGAGATTTTTTTAAGGCAAAGAAGATATTTTATTTATTTATTTATTTATTTATTTATTTATTTATTTATTTATTCATTAACTAGTTCTTTAATAATTCTACGTTTTACTGTCGTATTTTATTTCTATTTAGCTTCATTTTAAATCCGATTTATGAAATAAAAATATCCCTATATCCGGAATAAAATTTCCTATTTTCTAAAATTCATTTCTTATTTTTCTAAGAAACTTTAATTTTTCAATCTTTAATTACCGATACAAATTTAATAAAAATTAGGCTGTGACACACCACACCTAATACAGTTCCATCATAAAACCCCCAGATTCTAAGCGATGCCACACAACCAAATCCATAAATAACTCCATACTATTTCCCTTATGGTCACCCAATACCACATGTTGTCGCTTCACAAAACTTATGATATAAAACTCATGTCCCTCCACCAAATCTTGACCAGCCAGCAGCACCTTTGAAAAGGGCAAATCTAAATATTGGAAGAAAGGTTACATGCAGTAGAAGGAGGAAGTAGTTTAGGTAAAACAAATGTTTTTGAACTGTGCTTAGTCCCAGATGTGGTAATTCCTCCTAAATTCAAGTTGCCAGAATTTGATAAAAATAAAGGAATTACTTTTCCCCGTAACCATTTAACCATGTATTGTTGAAAAATGGCTGTATACGCTTATGATGAAAAGTTGCTGATCCATTTTTATCAAGATAGCCTTGCTGGGGCAACGTTGAGCTAGTATACCCACTTTGAACGCACTTGTATTTGTTATTGGAAGGATTTGGCTGATGCCTTCTTAAAGCAGTACAAATATAACATGGACATGGCACCAGACCGGCTACAAGTTCAGAACATGTCCAAGAGAAGTACTGAGTCCTTTAAGGAATATGCTCAATAATAGAGAGAAATGGCTGCACAAGTTGAACCACCCCTGATAGAGAAAGAGATGGTGGTAATGTTCATTGACACTCTTCAGGCACCTTTCTATGAAAGGATGCTTGGAAGTGTATCATCAAGCTTTTCTAATATGGTTGTAATAGGAGAGAGAATTAAAAGTGGTTTAAGGATAGGAAAAATTTTCCAAAGTTCACCTTCAATAGGAAAACCTATGACAGGGGCAAGGAGAAGAAAGGGTGAAGAAGCAAATGCTGTAATTGGCAATCAGGGTCAACGTAATCAGAAAATGTTCCATCATTCCCCTTACCCTTTCCAGCCCCACTTTCTACTATATGGGCCTTACCCATATATAGTTGCTGCTTCTGGAAATCCATATTCATCCTCATTTCCCCATCCTCAATCATACAGACCCTCACATGTCCATAATTTTAGGAATATACCACCACCTCCTACCCAACAATAAAGCCAAACTCCAACCCAAATCCATCATAAAAAAGCCAAATAATGATTGTCCTTCTATCCAATTTGATCCAATTCTCATGCCTTACACTAAACTTTTGCCTTACCTTCTCAAAAGTTCTCTTGTCGTACAATGTCCCCTAAAACCCATAGAACCATCATATCTTAAGGGGTATGATCCCAATGTAAAATGTGATTATCATGCCGTGGCACCAGGACATTCTACAGAAAATTACATTGCCTTAAAGTTCAAAGTGCGTGATTTGATGAAGGCCAAGTGGTTGAATTTTGAAGAAGGCACCCCGAATATAACTAGCAATCCTTTGCCTAATCTTGGAATTGCTGGGGTAAATGCAATAACACATGATATGGGAAATAACCATGTTAGGAAGGTTTCAGACATCAAAACTCCTCTCCCATGGATCTATAAGGAACTTTTGAAGAAAGGATTAATATCTAAAATTCATGATCAAATGCTCACTGATGCAAATTTGGCTAAAATCCTTAAGATTTATTGGATAGGCATTTGATACAAGTTTATTGTCGCTCTTGTGATGATATCTCTTCTGTCCCTGCTACTTAATTTAGAACCACATCATGAAATGTTATAGAAAGTTTTAAGCAAAGCTCATGTGACTCAAGATATATCTCCTGAGAAATTTAGGGGAATAGTTAATCACATTATAGCTCATGATTATTTAACTTTCACTGATAAAGAAATACCCCTTAAGGGGAGAGGTCACAATAGAGCTCTACACATCTCTGTTAAATTCCGGGATTACATCTTGGCAAAAGTGCTCATCGATAATGGCCCTTCTCTAAACATAATGCCCAAGACAACTTTCACACAACTTTCTTTTGATGGAACACATATGAAACCTAGAACCATGGTGGTGAGGGCCTTTGATGGTACAAAAAGAAAGGTCATAGGTGACATCCAGATTCCTATTCAAGTTGGACCATACACTTTTACGGTCCTATTTCAAGTAATAAACATCATTCCTGCATACAGTTGTCTATTGGGTAGACCTTGGATCCACACCGTTAGGGTTATTCCATCTACTCTTCACCAAAAGCTAAAATTCATTACAAATAATAAGTTGATTATAGTTTCTGGTGAAGAGGATTCATAATCAGTAAGCCCATGTCCACTCCCGATATAGAGGCTACTGAAGAAAGTTTGGAAACTTCTTTCCAATCTTTGGAGATTGCCCATACCACCTATGTAGGTAAGAAGGTGACACCAGCTCAATTACCCAAGGCATCCATAATGATGGCAAAAATGATAATGAAGGCCAGATATGAGCTAGGAAAGGGACTACGAAAGAATTTGGGTGGGAAAATAGAGCTGTATACTCAAAGAAAATAAAGATGGATTTGGGATAAGATACTACCCATCTCCAGTAGAGAGAAGGAAGGTTGCTGAAGAAAAGAAGGAAAAACGGATGGCTCGTTTGGAAAATCGAGAACTCTAAACTACAGGATCCCCTATTTGTGACCTTTACAGAAATTTCAAAAGTGTAGGCTTGACATCTCCTGATCAAGTTGTAGTAGTCGGCAATGATTTTCTTGGAAAAGAAAATCATATTCACCCTTGTTCATTAGATACCGTTCTATGTAATTGGAAGGCTATCGAGTTTCCCGAGACCAATTTCATGTAATTTATTACTCTGTAATCCTTGATCCTTTAGCTATGTTTGAAGCCTTATGGCTTTCTTTTCAATAAAAGTTTCTCTATCAATTAGAATGATCTAAAAAAATGCACATTAAGGATTCTTGTCTATTTTCTTACAAATAACCTAATTACCATTTTCTTATTTTCCTTTTACATTAAATAAATTACAGATCTAAAAATGACCCCCCAATGAATGAAAAAATTACATTTTCACATCATGGTTTTGAATATTCAAATAGAGAGGAAGAAAAAGATAATGAACCATCACCTGAATTATTAAGACTACTAGATCAGGAAGTTAAAGAAATTTCTCCCTATCAAGAAATCGTTGAGGTCATAAATTTGGGGAGTGAAGAAAACAAAAGAGAACTCAAGATCGACAGTTCTCTAAGCATCGAGCAAAGAAAAATTCTGGTAGGGATGTCAATTAAGTGTAATGATGTGTTTGCCTAGTCATACCAGGACATGTCGGGATTGGATGCTAGTATAGTTGAGCATAAGTTATCATTGAAACCAGAATGTCCCCTTGTAAAATAGTAGCTAAGAAGAATAAAACCTAAGATGCTTTTAAAGATCGAAGAAAATGTCACAAAACAGTTTAATGCAGGTTTCCTAGATGTTGTAAAATATCCTCAATGGATAGCCAACATTGTCCCAATTCCTAAGAAAGATGGAAAAGTGTGAATGTGCATAGACTACCGAGATCTGAATAGGGCTATCCCCATAGATGATTTTCCAATACCACATATTGACATTTTAGTTGACAACATAGCTCAACACTCCATCTTCTCATTTATGGATGGATTTTCTGGATATAATCAGATTAAGATGACACTCAAGGACATGGAGAAAACAATATTTATCATTTTATGGGGAACTTTTTGTTATAAAGTGATGTGCTTTGGTTTGAAGAGTGTTGGGGCAACATATCATAGAGGTATGGTAACCTTGTTTCATGATATGATGCACAAGGAGATAGAGGTCTATGTAGATGACATAATTGCTAAATCTAAAACAGTAGAAGGCCACATCAATGACCAAAGAAATCTCTTTGAATGTCTTAGAAAATTCAAACTCAGATTGAATCCGGCCAAATGCACTTTTGGTGCTAGATCTGGAAAGTTACTAGGGTTCATAGTCAATGAAAGAGGGATTAAAGTAGACCCTGATAATGTAAAGGCAATCATGGAAATGCTTGCTCCTAGCACTGAAAAAGAAGTACGAGGATTCCTAGGAAGATTGAATTACATAGCTCGTTTCATTTCTCAACTAACGGCTGTATGCAAACCAATCTTTAAGTTATTTCACAAAAATCAACCGGTACAATGGACTAATGACTGCCAAGAGGCCTTTGACAAAATAAACCAATACTTACAAGCCCCACCAATCTTGGTTTCTCCAACTCCAGGAAGATCACTCCTGTTGTATTTGACAGTGATAGATGAATCCATGGGTTCTGTGCTGAGACAACATGATGAGTCTGGGAGAAAAGAGCATGCCATTTACTATTTAAGCAAAAAGTTTATTGAATATAAAGCACAATATTCCACTATGGAATGAATTTGTTGTGAATTAGCATGGGCCGCTTGTCACCTAAGGCAGTACATGTTATCTTATACTACTTGGTTGATATCTAAGGTGGATCCAATTAAGTATATCTTTGAAAAACTAGCTTTAACGGGAAGAATAGCTCGTTGGCAGGTTCTTTTGACTGAGTATGATATCATTCATGTCATTCAAAATGCTATAAAAGGGAGTGCTTTAGCTGATCACTTGGCACACCATCCCTTGGATGATTACCAACCTATGTCATTTGAATTCCTTGATGAGGACATCATAATGTTATCAGAAGAGAAAAAGTTTTCAAAAGAAACCTAGATTTTGATGTTCAACGGGGCATCAAATGCATTGGGGCATGGGATTGAAGTCATTCTAATCTCACTAGATGATAAACTATTCCTGTTCACTGCTAGACTTTGCTTTGATTGCACAATATTATAAAATATGAAGCTTATGTTTTGGGAATTCAGGTAATACTTGAAGCAAAGGTGAAATCTTTACAAATATATAGAGATTCCACTTTAGTGATTCATCAGTTGAAGGAAGAATGGGATACTAGGGATAACAAATTAATTCCTTATCAAGCTCACATCATGGAACTAATCAAAGGGTTTGATGAAGTCTCTTTCCATCATATTCCTCGGGATCATAACCAGTTGGCCAATGTTTTGACCATGTTGGCTTCCATGTTCAACGTGAGAAGAGAATGTGGTGTGCCCCTTATTGAGGTAGAAAGATGTTTCAGGCCTATTTATTGCCATGTGGTTAAAGATAAACCAGATAGAAAGCCCTAGTTTTATGATATCAAGAGATACATTCAAAATCAAAAGTATCCTCTAAATGCTTCTGAAAATGATAAGAGAACTCTAAGACATTTGGCTATGGGGTTCTTCTTGAATGGGGATGTACTATATAAAAGAAATCATGATCCAGTCCTCCTCAGATGTGTTGATGCCACAAAAGCTAATGAAATTGTAAGGAGTGTTCATGAAGGTTCTTTTAGAACTCATATAAATGGGCACTCAATGGCAAAGAAAATATTGAGAGCTGGATATTACTAGATGGCTATAGAGACGGACTGTTTCAACTATGTTAGGAGCTCTGTGAAGATTTCAAAATCAAGCACCTTAATTTATCTCCATACAGGCCTAAGATGAATGGAGCGGTTGAAGCTGCCAACAAGAATATAAAGAAAATTGTACAAAAGATGGTTGACACTTACAAGGACTTGAGTGAATTACTTCCTTTTACTTTACATGGATACCATACTTCTATTCGAACTTCGACAAGGGCAACATCATTTTCTTTGGCGTATAGAATGGAGGCGGTACTACCAATCGAAGTGGAAATCCTGTCTTTGAGAGTAATCATGGATGCCAAATTGGAGGAAGCCGAATGGGTACAATCCTAGTATGACCAGTTAAACTTGATAGAACGAAAAGCTTATAATGAGGACATCCTAAGGGAGGACCCACACACCACCTTGGACAAAGGACTAGAGGCTTACAAAGGGCCCCTCACAAGGGCCAAGTCTAAGAAAAACAAGGAGACCATCCATAAAACCCAATCTTCCTTCATCTCTTTGTTTAATGGGCCCAAGCCCAATGGAGATACTTTGAGGATCTATTTGTATTCATCTTGTAATATAGGTCATAATTAGATTCTCTAGCCATTTAGGTTTTATTTGGGCCTTACTAGGCCAATTGGTCACTTTAGGGCCGTGTACTCTCACATTGAGCCATGTATAGGCCATCTCTTTTCCTAATTCTTAGATTTGGGCCTAGGATCCATTTAGCCAAGCCTATTTCCATGCATAGCCGAAATCCCCAAAGCCTATATAAAGGCTTCTCCTTTTGTAAAATGCTAGACATTAATTCATTTTGAGATTTAACACCTTGAGTGTAAACTTTTAGTGAGAGATTCTCCTCCTTCTCTCTAGGATTTGTGAGACTCTTACAAGCTCTTATCCAAGGGGTCTCTCCCTCCTTGGTGGAGAGATTAGGAGTTATCTCCCTCTCATGGGAGTGGCCTCCAACCCTTGCTTTCCCTTTTCATTTGGTTTCTACCTTCCACTTCCACTTTTTCCTTCTACTTCCACCTCCTTCTACTTCTAATTCCATCCACTCGTCTAGTGTTTTTCCTCTTTTATGTTTCGGTTTTTCCACTTGAGAAGAAGGATTCTACATTGGCTTGAAGGATTGAAGAAGGAAAGATCCAAGATCCATCCTTACTTAAGAAGCTTAGAAGAAACTCTTACATCATTTGGTATCATCTTGAGCTTGGGAAGTTCTTTCTTACTTCTTCTTCCTTGTTTCATTTCAGTTTTTCAGTTCTCTTTGGATGGCTAGTTTCAATTTTGGTACATTGTTGATGCCATGATAATATAGAAAAAACCATAAAAAGTTGTAGTTCTTTTGAGTTTGTGTGATAGTTCTTCTTGTCTTTCAATTTTTGCATATTGTTCTTTGTAGTTTCAGTTTTAGTATGTCTTGATCTTATTTTAGGCTTTCAAAATTTTAAGTTTGGCACTTGTTTTGTTTCGATTTTGAACCTTTGTATGCTTGTTGTTGGTTTGTTGAAAGTTAGAGCCAAATAGGTGCTTGAGTGTGCCATTTGGAACCTTTTTCCTATTATTCTAGAAATTTGTGTTGCTTCAACAAATTAGTGTGCTAAAACTGTATGGGAGGAGTTGATTCAAGCATATTTGATTAACTCCCAAAAGGTTCCAATCTTGTGTGTTAGGAGGCCTCACCTTAAGGTCCTCCAAAAGTAGCTCATCTTTAGGTTGTTAGTGATCCAATCTTAGTTTTCATCTAAGTTTGATTTTTATTTCAAGCACATTAGGATACCATTTTCCATTTCAATTTGCATATTGTTACCATAAAAAGAAAATTGTCAAAAAGAACCATACACCTTCCATTTATTTTAGTGGGAGAAGGTTGCATCTTGACTTAAGCAAAAAAGTGAAAATTAAAAACTTGGGATTAGCTTGTTTCGGTTTTGAAATTGTAATTTGGTGTAGTTCATTACAAAATCAAGAGGCAAAAAGATAAAAAGAAAATAATAAGATCACAAAAGGAAAAAAAAAGTAAAAGCCCTACATTACAAAGTTAAGAAAATGGTATTAAAAAGAAAAGTATGAAAGTAGACCTCTTTAGCAAAATTTGAGAAGTTGAGCACCAAACCAAGTTGACAATTTCAAAATTTCAAAACCTTTAAGAGAAGTTTTTGCTAGTTGACATTTTACACTTGTTCAATTACATTTGCTTGCTTAGTAGTTGCAACTCTAGAGTTTCTAGGCTTAGGTTTTCTTCCCTTTGTTCTTGCATTTTTAGTTGTTTGATTGTCTTGTTTTGTCATACTACATTTCTGAAATTCCATTCAAGTAGCTTTATTCATTTAAACTTTTCTTGCTTTGGCCTTGTCATAATCAAAAATCCAAAAAGAATCCAATTGAGTAGCTTGTTCAAATTTACCATTTTTAGATTGTCTCTATTCTTTCTTAAGTTTTGTCATTCGAGTTTTCTTCCATTCAAAAATCCAAGATAACTTTCCTTAATACTAAAGAAGTATAGCATCTTGAGACACTTAAGATTGGTGTAGAAATTACTTCAGTCTCTTGATTCCTAAGAGAAGGGATACACTTGAGAGAGACACTAGTGAGGTTTTAAATTTTGTTTCTATCTTAACCTAACCAATTTCATGTGGAGCTTTGTTTTGTGTTGTTTGTAGGTGTGGTGGAGCTTCTACATTTAAAGAGAAGAATTTGAAGACCATTGTAAAGGAAGAAAAAAGTCTTGTACTAATTAGAAGCTTAGGAGAATTTGAATTCTTAGAAGTTTTGTAGTAGGATTTTATCTTGTATTTTGGACACCCATTGGATATTGGACTTTTGGACTCTTAATATTTCCTTTAGTAAATTTCGTCTAGCTTTAGTGGCATGTGCATTTGTAATAAGGACACACTAAGGGAGGACCCTCACACTACCCTAGAGAAAGGACTTGAAACTTACAAAGGTCCTCTCACAAGGGCCAAGACTAAAAAGGCTAAAGAGAGCATCCATCGGGCCTTATCTTCCTTCCTTTCCTTGAGTGGGCCCAAGCCTAATAAAGACTTCTTGAGGATCTATTCATACTCTACTTGTAATATACTTCTTAGTTAGATTCTCTAGGCTTATAGGTTTCATTTGGGCCTTGCAAGGTCAATTAGGCCACTTTTGGGCCAGGTACTCTCACTTTGGGCCATGTATAGGCCATACTCTTCTCTAGAAGCTCTATTGGGCCTAGGCATCATAGAGAGACCCATTTAGGAGGCACTTGGCCAAAATTCCCTAAGCTCTATATAAAGAGCTCTCCCTTTGTATTTTTACACACATTAATGCCATTTGAGATTTCACACTTTCAAGAGTGATTTTTTAGTGAGAGAAACTCTCCCTTCTCTCTAGGTTAAAGTGAGCTCTAGAAAGCTCTCATCCAAGAGGTCTCCTCCCTCTTAGTGGCGAGTTCTAGGGAGTTATTTCCTTTAGGAGTGGCCTCTCATTCACCTCCTCTATTCTATCTCCCATCCTTCTCCTTTCTCCCTTCCATTTCTACCTTTTTCTTTCTCTTTTTCCCTTCAAATCTGTGTAGTCTTGAGTTATTCCTTCCCCTTTCCATTTTGGTTTCCAAGAGCAAGAATCTTCAACAAAGGCTTTTTGGAGGTTAGAAGAAGAAAAGAGCCTTAGATCCACCCATCTTCAAGGAGCTAGAAGAAGATCCTACATCATTTGGTATCACTTGAGCTTGGGAGGTTATTTTCTATTCTTCTTCTTCATATAGATTTCGGTTTTGCTTTCCTTTTGCTGGCTGGGATTTTTTTGTTATGCCTTATGCTTGCTTTGTTGATGCCATGTTAAAATAGAAAACTCATAAAAAGTTGTTGTTCTTTTGAGTTTTTGTGCTAGTTGTTCTATTTCTTCAATTTTCTTGCATATTGCTTTGTATTTTTGATTTGGTATTATTTTGTCCTTCAAAAATTCAGAATTTGGTACATATTATTTTGGTTGTTAGATTGATAGTTAGAAGTTAGTTACTTGTTAGGTGTTAGTTAGAGCCAAGTTAGTTGTTAGTTATGCCATGTGGAACCTTTATCCAGTGTTCTAGGTTTTTTGTGTTGATTTTCCTTTACTAGAGAGTGCATTGCCGTATGGGTGGAGTTATTTCAAGCATCTTGACTAATCTCCTAAAGGTTCTATTCTTGTGTTGTTAGGAGGTCTCATCCTAAGACTCTCTAAAGATCATCTCATTTGTAGGCTTGTTAGTATTCACTCTTAGTTTCTTTCTACGTTAATTTTTGTTGGTGAATGCACATTAGGAGCATATCATAATTTGGTTTACATATTGCTTGCATAAAAGAAAATTTATCAAAAAAGTTTGAACATAGTCCTTCTATTCTCTTTGGAAGAAGGTTGCATTGTTTTTTCTAAGCAAGAAAGTGACAAGTGAACTTGTGTAGCATTAACTCAATTCGGTTTTAGGAATTTGAATAGTGGTGTTGTGCATTGAAAAAAAATTCAAGAGGAAAGGAAAAGAAAGTATCAAAAGAAAAAAAAAGAAATACAAAACCCTATACTATCCAAATTGAAAAAGGGTGTTGAAAAGAAAAGAAACTTCATTAAGAAAAGTTGTAAAGTGAGACACCAAAACCAAAGAATCAATTTTGAATTTCCTTTTACTTGAAGTAAGTTGTTTGCTTATTAGATCTCAATACACTTTCATTTGAATCTTACTTGTTTATTTGTGATTGCAACTTTAGAGTCTCTAAGTTTACGTTGTACTTTCCTTTTGTTGTTGCTTATTAGTTTTCTTGCTTGTCTAGTTTTGTCTTCTAATTTCGAATTCCTTTCCATAGTGTAGCCTTTATTCTTGAACATTTATTGTTTTATTGTCTTGCCAATCAAAAATCCAAAAACATTTTCCATTTTGAGTAGCCTTTTCTTCTTAAGCCTTTTTAGTTTGTCATTTTTCCTTCTCAAGTTTTGTCTTTGAAGTTGTCTTTCCTTTAAACTTCTTGATAGTTCCCTTTTCTACACCATTGAGGGTAGCATATTGGAACACTTAAGGTGAGAGTGTAAATTGTTTGGGTGAACTTGACACCAAAAGAAAGGGTAAGAGTTATGAGGATACACTTGTGAGGTCAAATTTTTGTGAATCATTAACATCAATTTCGTTTGGAGTGTGTTCTTGTCTTGTTTTGCTAGGTGAGGTGGAGCTTACACATCAAGGAAGAGCTTGAAGAAAATTGTAAAGGAAGCAAAAGCCTTGTAACTAGTAGAACTTAGGCAAATTTTTAATTGTTAGGCTTTGTGTATTAGGTTTTGTCTTGTATTTTGGACACACCTTTGGACATTGGACTTTTAGGACACTATTAACTTTCCTTTTCAATTGGTAAATTCGGCTAGGTAGTAAAGCATTTGCATTTGGTTGTTAACTACTTTTAGTTAGTTAGTTGTTGGATATAACTAATAGTTGTTAGTTAGTTGCTTGTCTTAACTAATTAGGTTAATTAGTTGGTGGTTGGAACTAATTTTAGTTACTATAACTAATCATAATCAAAATTAGTTTGAGGTCTTAACTAAATCATAACTGAATTAGTTGTTAGTTAGGGTTTTTAGACTTAGTTGTAACTTCCATAACTAAATAACTACATCTAGTTAGGGTTTGTTAGGAGTTGGTTAGTTAATTGAACTAATTTTTGTTAGGGTAACTAACTAGTAAACTGAATTGGTTAGGCTTGTCTAGGGTTAGTTAACTATTAGAAACAACCTAGGACAATCATAATCAACTTAGGTTAAAGCCAAACCTAGGACTTACATAAGCAACATAGGACTAACCTAGTAAAAGACATCATGGATCTTGTTTTTCCCTTAGGATAGAAACCTAGTATTGATATTTTAGGATTGTTGTGTGTTTTCTTTCAGTTCTTTTGCATTCATCCTCCTCGACTAGTTTGTCTACACATTCTTTTTTTCTTATCTTGAATTTCTTTTACAACCTTAAAAGATGTCTTCTAGTGATAGGGAGAATAAAACCATGCTTCATAACATAATGGATAGTTTGAATAACATCAATGCTAGGCTAACAAATCTTGAGCATAATGAAAACCCTAGAACTAGACATAGAATTCAAAGAAATCATAGACACAATAATAATGATAGTGAAGAGGAGCCTAGACAAAGAAGACACCATGAGCATAAAAAAGAAGACATAGGCTTAAGAGAAGTCAAATTAGAAATACCCCCATTTAATGGCAAGAGTGACATAGAGGCTTATCTAGAGTGGGAAATGAGAGTAGAACAAATCTTCAACTCTCATCAAATAAAAGATGAAAAGAAAGTTAGGATAGCCACCCTCTCATTTCAAAACTATGCCTTAGTATGGTGGTCTCAAATGTGTAAGGAGAGAAAGAAAGATAATTTTTCACCAATAGATGATTTGTTAGACTTAAAAGCTCTATTAAGAAAATATTATGTTCCTAGTTACTATAGAGGGGAGCTATTAGCAAACCTAAATAGACTTACCCAAGGGTCAAAAAGTGTAGAAGACTACTACAAAGCTCTAGAGATAGTTATAATTAGGGGAAACTTAGAAGAAGATAAGGAAACCCTAATGCATAGGTTCTTACATGGCCTTAATAGGAACATTAAGAATAGAGTAGAACTCCTTCCACATGTAGACATTGAGCAATTACTTCACCAATGCACTAAGGTAGAGAGCCAATTCAAAGAGAGATAAGCCTATAGTAGGGAAAATAAAGCCTATAATTCTAAATGGGTAGGACAAGATAAAAAGGGTAGGTTGGATAGAAACCCTAGGGAGAGGGAAGTGGGCACTTCATCTTCCAAACCTCAAAGTGAGTTGCATAAAAATGGAAAAGTTTTTAGGAATCAAAAAGAAGAGCATGAATCCATATCTAAACCACAATCCTCTAGATCATCAACCATTAAATGTTTTAAATGCCTTGGTAGAGGTCACATTGCTTTTAACTGTCCAACAAAGAGAACCATGGTTTTGAAAACTAATGGAACCTACTCAAGTCAATCAGAGTCTAATTCTGATTCTCACTCTTCGAGTGATGAATCAAGTAGTGATTCCTATGATAGTGAGCATATTTTAGAGGATGATGGTGAGCTTTACATGATTAGAAGATTGCTTGATAGTCATGTTAAGCTAGATGATACTACACAAAGAGAGAACATCTTTTATACAAGATGTTACATAAATGACAAATTATGTGCTCTCATTGTGGATAGTGGGAGTTGTGCTAATGTATTGAGCCAAAGAATAGTCAATAAGATGGGCTTAGAACTAATAGATTACCCTAGACCTTATAAGTTACAATGGTTAAATGAAAAGGGAGAGATGTTAGTTAATAAGCAAGTTTTAATAAATTTCACCATAGGCATATATAAAGATGAAGTTAATTGTGATGTAGTACCTATAGAAGAAACTCAAATCTTGCTACGAAGACCTTGGTAATTTGATAGGAAGGTCGTCCATGAGGGGTTTACTAACACCCTCACTTTCAAACTAGATGGTAAGAAGATAGTTTTACACCCCCTAACTCCACAACAAGTAGCTAAAGATCAACTACAAATGAAGCTTAAAAGAGATAGAGAGTTAGGATCTTCTTCAACTCATCTAGGAAAAATTTAGAAAAATAAAAAAGAAGATAAAGAAAAATGAGTTGTTATCTATGACGACTCTAGTGTCAACCTTTTGGCCAATAAACATGAAGTGAAACATGCTATGTTTTCACATAAACAATATTTGATCATGTATGCTAAAGATATCCCTAGCACTTCCTTGTGCTCAATGGGAAATTCTTCTTCTCCTTTGCCCAAAGGGATTCAAAATATCTTAAATGAATTTAAAGACCTCTTTCTAAAAGACATCCCAAAAGGCTTACCTCCTATTAGGGGCATTGAACATCAAATAAATTTAATTCCTGGTGCTAGTTTACCTAATAGGCCTGCATATAGATGTAATCCCAAGGAAAGCCTTGAAATTGAAAATCAAGTGAATGAACTATTATCTAAAGGATGGATTAGAGAGATCTTAAGCCTATGTTCTTTGCCTGTTTTACTTGTTGCCAAAAAGGATGGTTCATGGAGAATGTGCACCGATTGTAGGGCCATCAATAACATCACCATCAAGTATAGGCATCCAATACCTAGACTTGATGACATGCTTGATGAGCTTAGTGGTTCTACAATATTTTCCAAGATTGATCTTAAAAGTGGCTATTATCAAATAAGAATCAAAGAGGGAGATAAATGGAAAGCCGCTTTTAAAACCAAACTTGGATTATATGAGTGGTTAGTTATGCCCTTTGGCTTGACTAATGCACCAAGCACATTCATGAGATTAATGAATCATGTTTTAAGGGAATTCATTGGGCATTTTGTTGTGGTCTATTTCGACGATATTTTAATCTATTCAAAGACCATGACCTCTCATCTAAGCCATCTTAGACAAGTTATGCTTGCCCTAAGAACAAACAATCTTTATGCAAACCTTGAAAAATGTTCTTTTGGCATGAATAGCATTGTCTTTCTTGGATTTGTAGTTAGTTCAAAAGGTGTAGAGGTAGATCACTCAAAGGTTAAGGCCATCCAAGATTGGTCCACACCCAAAAATGTGAGTCACATAATAAGTTTTCATGGTCTAGCAAGTTTTTATAGGAGATTTGTGAAAGATTTTTCTACCTTAGCCTCCCCTTTAAATGAGTTAGTAAAAAAGAATGTTCCTTTTGTATGGGGGAAAAGACAAGAAAAAGCCTTTCTAGATCTCAAAGATCGCCTTACCCATGCTCCAATTTTATCACTCCCAAATTTTTCCAAAACATTTGAGCTTGAGTGTGATGCATCTAATGTGGGTATAGTAGCTGTTTTATTACAAGAAGGTCACCCCATTGCTTTCTTTAATGAAAAGCTTAATGGGGCAGCCATCAACTACCCCACATATGATAAAGAATTCTATGCCTTAATTAGAGCCCTACAAACTTGGGAACACTACTTGATTCCCAAAGAGTTTGTCATACATAGTGATCATCAATCCCTCAAATTCATTAAAGGGAAACATAAGTTAAATAAAAGGCATGCTAAGTGGGTTGACTACTTGGAATAATTTCCCTATGTCATCAAGTATAAGAATGGAAAATCCAATACTGTGGCTGATGCTTTATCTAGGAGGCACTCTTTACTTACCTCCCTAGGAGCCAAAGTTATTGGGCTTGATGAGATTAGGACTTTGTACCCAAGTGACCTTGATTTCTCTAACATCTTTAACTCATCTTCCACTTCTTCATCTCATAAAGGCTTCTACATTTTAGATGGCTATCTTTTCAAAGCCAATAGACTTTGAATTCCTAGAAGTTCTTTAAGAGATCTTTTACTTAGAGAAAGCCATGAGGGAGGCTTAATGGGCCATTTTGGAAGAGATAAAACATTATCCATATTACATGAACACTTCTATTGGCCAAAAATAAAAAAAGATGTTCAAAAACACTGTGCTAGGTGTATTGTGTGTAGAAAAGCAAAATCAAAACTTTCAGCTAGTGGTTTATATACTCCTTTACCAACACCAATTGCACCTTGGATTGATATATCTATAGATTTTTTGTTGGGATTGCCTAAGACCCAAAGGGGAATGGATTCTATCTTTATGGTTGTGGATAGGTTTAGTAAGATGGCTCACTTCATCCCTTGTCACAAGGTAAATGATATTAGTCATATTGCTAAACTCTTTTTCAAAGAGATTGTAAGACTTCATGGTGTTTCTAAAACCATAATTTCTGATAGGGACATCAAATTCCTTAGCCATTTTTGGAAAACTCTTTGGTCAAGGCTAGGAACGAAGCTTCTCTTTTCCATCACTTGCCATCCTCAAATGGATGGATAAACAGAGGCAGTAAACAGGACCCTGTCTCAACTTCTTAGGGTCTTTGTGCTTAAAAATGTTAAATCTTGGGATGAGTGTTTGCCCCACATTGAGTTTTCATATAATAGGGTACAACACTCCACAACAAAGCATAGTCCATTTGAGGTTGTCTATGGTTTTAACCCTCTTACTCCTTTAGACCTTTTGCCTATTGAGGTTTCTGATTCTATCCTTCATATGGATGGAGAGGAAAAGGCCAACTTTATCAAATAATTTTATGAGAAGGTTAAAAACCAAATTCAAACTAAAAATGAACACTATGCTCGTTGTGCCAATAAGAAAAGAAAGGATATCACCTTTGAGGTTGGAGATTGGGTTTGGTTACACCTTCAAAAAAGGGGATTTCCAAACTTAATAAAATCCAAACTCGACCCCAGAGGTGATGGGCCTTTCCAAATCATAAAGAAAATGAATAATAATGCTTATGTCCTTGATTTTCCAGGAGATTATGGGGTGAATGCTTCCTTTAATATTTCAGATTTGTCTCCCTTTGATTTAGATGAAGAGGATGATGCCTTAAATTTGAGGACAAATCCTTTCGAAGAGGGGGAGCATAATGAGGACACACTAAGGGAGGACCCTCACACTACCCTAGATAAAGGACTTGAAGCTTACAAAGGTCCTCTCACAAGGGCCAAGACCAGAAAGGCCAAAGAGAGCATCCATCGGGCCTTATGTTCCTTCCTCTCCTTGAGTGGGCCCAAGACCAATGAAGACTTCTTGAGGATCTATTCATACTCTACTTGTAATATACTTCTTAGTTAGATTCTCTAGGCTTATAGGTTTTGTTTGGGCCTTGCAAGGTCAATTGGGCCACTTTTGGGCCATGTACTCTCACTTTGGGCCATGTATAGGCCATACTCTTCTCTAGAAGCTCTATTGGGCCTAGGCACCATAGAGAGGCCCATTTAGGAGGCACTTGGCTAAAATTCCCTAAGCTCTATATAAAGAGCTCTCCCTTTGTATTTTTACATACATTAATGCCATTTGAGATTTCACACTTTTAAGAGTGAGTTTTTAGTGAGAGAAGCTCTCCCTTATCTCTAGGTTAGAGTGAGCTCTAGCAAGCTCTCATCCAAGAGGTCTTCTCCCTCTTGGTGTCAAGTTCTAGGGAGTTATCTCCCTTAGGAGTGGCCTCCCAGTCACCTCCTCCATTCCATCTCCCATCCTTCTCCTTTCTCCATTCCATTAATTTCTACATTTTTCTTTCTCTTTTTCCCTTCAAATCCGTGTAGTCTTGAGTCATTCCTTCCTTTTTCCATTTCGGTTTCTAAGAGCAAGAATCTTCAACAAAGGCTTTTTGGAGGTTAGAAGAAGAAAAGAGCCCTAGATCCACCCTTCTTCAAGGAGCTAGAAGAAGATCCTACATCAATTTATGTATTTGTTTATTAGTTAGTTGGTTAAAACTAGAAGTAGTTAGTTAGTTGTTGGTCTTAACTAAATTTGGTTAGTTAGTTACTTGTCTTAACTAAGTTAGTTAATTAGTTAGTAATTAGAACTAATACTAGTTGTCATAACTAATTGTAACCAAATTGATTAGTTGTAATAACCAATCTATAACCAAAGTTAGTTGTTAGTTAGGGTTATTAGATCTAGTTCAAACTACCATAACTAAATAACTAATTCTAGTTAAGGTTTGTTAGGTGTTAGTTAGATAGTTGAACTAATTTTGTTAGGTAACTACTTGTTTAGCCGAATTAGTTAGCCTTGTTTAGGGTTAGTTACTTGATTAGTTACAACCTAGGATTCTCATAAGGAACATAGGTAAAGACAACCTAGGTCTTGCATAACTAATCATAGTACTACAACCTAGGATACAACCTAGTATAAGACAACTTAGGTTCTTGTTCCCCTTAGGATAAAAACCTAGTACTTGTATTTTAGGATTGTTTTGTGTTTTCTAATACTTAATTTGCATCAAGCATCCTCGACTAGATTGTTTACAACTTTGTTTTCATTATCTCCAATTTCTTTGGTAACCTTAGAAGATGTCTTCTAGTGATAGGGAGAACAAATCTATGCTTCATAATATAATGGATAGTTTGAATAACATCAACAATAGGTTAACTAACCTAGAGCATAATGAGAACCCTATAACTAGACATAGAAATCAAAGAAATCAAAGACATAACAATAGTGATAGTGAGGATGAGCCTAGACATAGAAGACAACAGGAATATAAAAGAGAAGATTTAGGCTTAAGAGAAGTAAAATTAGAAATTCCCCCTTTAATGGTAAGAGTGATGTTGAGGCTTACCTAGAATGGGAGATGAGGGTTGAGAAATTGTTTAATTCTCATCAAATGAAAGAAGAAATGAAAGTTAGCATTGCAACTCTTTCATTCCAAAATTCTGCCTTAGTTTGGTGGACTCAAATATGTAAGGAGAGGAAGAGAGATGACTTTCTGCCCGTAGATGATTGGGTAGACTTAAAAGCCCTTCTAAGAAAAAGATATGTTCCTAACTATTATCGAGGGGAGCTATTAGCAAAGCTAAATAGACTCACCCAAGGCTCAAGAAGTATAGAAGATTACTAAAAAGCCTTAGAAATAGCCATGATTAGGGCCAATCTAGAATAATATAAAGAAACCCTAATACATAGGTTCTTACATGGCCTCAATAGGAACATCAAAAATAGGGTAGAACTTCTTCCTCATATTGATATAGAAGAGTTACTACACCAATGCACTAAGGTAGAGAACCAATTTAAAGAGAGAGAATCCTATAGTAGGGAGAATAAAGCCTACAAGTCTAAGTAGGTAGGTCAAGAAAACAAGGGTAGGTTTGAGAGAAACCCTAGGGAGAAGGAAGTGGGCATTTCTTCTTCCAAAATACCAAGTGAGTTGTATAAGAATAGCAAAGTCTTTAGGCACCAAAAAGATAAGCATGAATCCACATCTAAACCATAATCCTCTAGATCTTCTACCATATAATGTTTTAAATGTCTTGGTAGAGGTCACATTGCTTCCAATTGTCCAACAAAAAGAACCATGATTTTGAAAACAAATGGAACCTACTCAAGTCAATCAGAGTCTGATTCTGATAATCACACATCAAGTGATGACTCAAGTAGTGATTCCTATGATAGTGAGCATATATTAGGGGATGATTGTGAGTTGTACATGATTAGAAGATTACTTGGTAGTCATGTTAAGCTAGATGACACTACACAAAGAGAGAACATCTTTTATACAAGATGTTACATAAATAACAAACTATGTTCTCTCATTGTGGATAGTGGGAGTTCTGCAAATGTAGTGAGCCAAAGATTAGTAAATAAGATGGGCTTAGAACTAATAGATCACAATAGACCTTATAAGTTACAATGGCTTAATGAAAAAGGGGAAATGTTAGTTAATAAGCAAGTCTTAATCAACTTCACCATAGGCATATATAAAGATAAAGTCAACTGTGATGTGGTACCTATTGAGGCAACTCACATCTTATTAGGAAGACCTTGGCAATTTGATAGAAAGGTAACCCATGAGGGGTTCACTAATACCCTCACCTTTAAATTAGATGGCAAGAAGATAGTTTTACACCCCCTAACTCCAAAACAAGTAGCTAAAGATCAATTACAAATGAAGTTTAAAAAAGATGGAGAGTTTAGGATCTTCTTCTTTTAATCATCTAGAAAAACATAAGAAAAACAAAAAAAAGGATAAAGGAAAAGGAGTTGTCATCTATGCTGACTCTAGAGCCAATCTGTTGGCCAATAAACATGATGTGAAACATGTTATATTTTCATAAAAACAATGCTTGATCATGTATGCTAAAGACATCCCTAGCACTTCTTTGTGCTCAATGGGCTCTTCTCCTCCCCCTTTGCCCAAAGGGATTCAAAACATCTTGAATGAATTCAAAGACCTCTTCCCTAAGAATATCCCAAAAGGCTTACCTCCTATTAGGGGCATTGAGCATCAAATAGACTTAATCCCTGGTGTTAGTCTTCCAAATAGACCTACATATAGGTGCAATCCTAAGGAAAGCCTATAAATAGAAAACCAAGTGAATGAACTACTATCTAAGGGTTGGATTAGAGAGAGTTTAAGCCATTGTGCTTTACCCATTTTACTAGTTCCTAAGAAAGATGGTTCATGGAGAATGTGTACGGATTATAGAGCCATAAACAACATAACCATCAAGTATAGGCATCCAATACCTAGAGTTGATGATATGCTTGATGAGCTTAGTGATTCTACTATATTTTCCAAGATTGATCTTAAAAGTGGCTATCACCAAATAAGAATCAAAGAATGAGATGAATGGAAAGCCACTTGTAAAACCAAACCTGGATTATATAAGTGGTTAGTTATGCCTTTTGGCTTGACTAACGCACCAAGTACTTTCATGAGACTCATGAATCATGTTTTGAGGGAATTTATTGGGCATTTCGTTGTGGTCTAATTTGATGATATTTTGATTTACTCAAAGACCATGACCTCTCATCTAAACCATCTCAAACAAGTTATGCTTGCTTTAAGAACAAACAATCTCTATGTAGATTTTGAAAAATGTTCTTTTGGCATGGATAGCATTGTATTCGTTGGATTTGTAGTAAGTTCTAAGGGTGTTGAGGTAGATCACTCCAAAGTGAAGGCAATCCAAGATTGGCAAACACCTAAAAATATGAGTAAAGTAAGAAGTTTTCATGGCCTAGCAAGTTTTTATAGGAGATTTGTGAAAGATTTCTCTACTCTAGCCTCCCCTTTAAATGAGTTGTGAAAAAGAATGTTCCTTTTTTGTGGGGGCCAAGGCAAGAGAAAGTCTTTCTAGATCTCAAGGAAAAGCTCACTCATGCTCCAATTTTGGCACTTCTAAATTTTTCAAAAACCTTTGAGCTTGAGTATGATGCTTTAAATGTGGGTATAGGAGCTGTCCTATTGCAAGAAGGTCACCCCATTACTTTCTTTAGTGAAAAGCTTAATGGCGCAACACTCAATTATCCTACATATGACAAAGAGTTCTATGCATTAATTAGAGCCCTTCAAACTTGGGAACATTACTTGATCCCAAAAGAGTTTGTTATTCATAGTGATCACCAATCACTAAAATTTATTAAAGGGCAACATAAGTTAAACAAGAGACATGCTAAGTGGGTTAAGTTCTTGGAATAATTTCCATATGTCATCAAGTACAAAAATGGAAAATCTAATCCTATGGCTGATGCTTTTTCAAGAAGTCACTCTTTACTTGCCTCTCTTGGAGCCAAAGTTATTGGACTTGATGAGATTAGGACTTTATATCTAAGTGATCTTTATTTTTCAACCATTTTCAACTCATCTTCCACTTCTTCATCTCATAAAGGCTTCTATATTCTAGATGGCTATCTCTTTAAATCCAATAGACTTTGCATTCCTAGGAGCTCTTTAAGAGATCTTCTACTTAGAGAAAGCCATGAGAGAGGCTTAATGGGCCATTTTGGAAGAGACAAAACATTACCATTTTACATGAACACTTCTATTGGCCTAAAATGAAAAAAGATGTACAAAAACTTTGTGCTAGGTGTATAGTATATAGGGAAGCTAAGTCTAAACTTTCACCTAGTGGTTTGTATACTCCCTTGCCTACACCTAGTGCACCTTGTATTGATATATCTATGGATTTTGTGTTAGGCTTGCCTAGGACCCAAAGGGGAATGGATTCTATCTTTGTAGTAGTGGATAGGTTTAGTAAGATGGCTCACTTCATCCCTTGTCATAAGGTAGATGATGCTAGTCATATTGCTAAACTCTTCTTTAAGGAAATTGTAAGACTTCATGGTGTTCAAACGGATAGCCAAACTAAGGTAGTAAACAGGACCCTTTCTCAATTACTTCGGGTCTTAGTAAATAAAAATATTAAATCTTGGGATGGGTGTTTACCCCACATTGAATTTGCTTATAATAGGGTATAACACTCCACAACTAAGAATAGTCCTTTTAAAGTTGTTTATGGTTTTAACCCTCTCACTCCCTTGGACCTTTTGCTCATTGATGTTTCTGATTCTGTCCTTCACTTGGATGGAGAAGCAAAGGCCAAGTTTATCAAAGATTTTCATGAGAAAGTTAAAAACCAAATACAAACTAAGAATGAACACTATGCTTGTTGTGCTAATAAAAAGAGAAAGGAAGTCACCTTTGAGGTTGGAGATTGGGTTTGGTTAAATCTTAGAAAAGAGAGATTTCCAAACTTATGAAAATCCAAACTTGACCCTAGAGGTGATGGACCTTTCCAAATACTCAAGAAAATGGGGAATAATGTCTATGTCCTTAATTTACCTGGGGAATATGGTGTGAGTGCTTTAGTTAATATATCTGACTTATCTCCTTTTGATTTAGATGAAGAGGATGATGCCTTAGATTTGAGGACAAATCCTTTCGAAGAAGGGGAGCATAATGAGGAAATCCTAAGGGAGGACCCACACACTACCTTGGACAAAGGACTAGAGGCTTACAAAGGGTCCCTCACAAGGGCCAAGTCCAAGAAAAGCAAGGAGACCATCCATAAAGCCCTATCTTCCTTCATCTCTTTGTTTAATAGGCCCAAGCCCAATGGACATACTTTAAGGATCTATTTGTATTCATCTTGTAATATAGGTCATAATTAGATTCTCTATTCATTTAGGCTTTATTTGGGCCTTACTAGGCCAATTGGTCACTTTAGGGCCATGTACTCTCACATTGGGCCATGTATAGGCCATCTCCTTTCCTAATTCTTAGATTTGGGCCTAGGATCCATTTAGCCAAGCCCATTTCCATGCATAGCCAAAATCCCCTAAGCCTATATAAAGGCTTCTCCTTTTGTAAAATGCTAGACATTAATTCATTTTAAGATTTGACACATTAATTGTAAACTTTTAGTGAGAGATTCTCCTCATTCTCTCTAGGATTTATGAGACTCTTGCAAGCTCTTATCCAAGGGGTCTCTTCCTCTTTGGTAGCGAGATTAGGAGTTATCTCCTTTTCTTGCGAGTGGCCGCCAACCCTTGCTTTCCCTTTCATTTGGTTTCCACCTTCCATTTCCACATTTTCCCTTTTACTTCCACCTCCTTCTACTTCCAATTCTGTCCACTCCTCTAGTGTTTTTCCTTTTTTATGTTTCAGTTTTTCCACTTGAGAAGAAGGATTCTACATTGGCTTGAAGGATTGAAGAAGAAAAGATCCAAGATCCATCCTTACTTAAGGAGCTTAGAAGAAACTCCTACATTAGGTTAAGTGTCCTCTGTCATGGGCAATTATACCAGAAACGGATGAAGAAAGCATACGAGAAGAAAGTATGCCCTCATCAATTTCAAGAAGGAGAACTAGTCTTGAAAAAGATTTTACCAAATCAGACTAACAATCGGGGAAAATGGATGCCCAATTACAAGGGACCATTCATAGTCAAGAAGGCCTTTTCAAGAGGAGTTTTGATTTTGACCCATATGGATGGTAATGACTTACCTTTCCCAGTGAATTCATATATTGTTAAGAAGTATTATACCTAATAAGGAAAATTCAAATTTCAGGAGCAGTACAGACGTCAAAGCAGATACTGGTGTCCTTTATGAATTTGAATCATGATATAAAACTTGTAATAAAAAATTCCAAAAAATGTAGAATTCACCAAGTAACATTTTTATGTTAATCATTATTTTTGTCATAATCTTATAATATTTTCTTCCTTTATAGGCATTTTGCTAGATCATTTAATTGATGCTTTATGGGAAACATTTTCAAACAAAATAAATAAAAATAAAAATAATAGAAAACATATAAATGGATCAAAGTGACTTTGATCTTAGGAAATCCGCTACTCTTTAAGTATACAGTGGTTGGTAGTTGAAGATATTCCACTCTGCCATGAGTGATATGGATTCCCATGAAGATCATGAATGTCACCCAGGGAAACAAGATCATTAACATTTGGTTTTCCACTTATTTATTCTTCCCTGCATGATTGACGCATACCCTTAGATTCTTTCCCTGGAACTTTTGGAGAGTTTAGAATACGGTTGAACAAACTAAATCGAATCATCAATTTCCCAAGAAAGTCAGCCAAACAATATTCTCATAGTTGCTCAAGCTGATGGGCTATAACAAGAACAAATGTTCCCCGTGAAGAGTCAAAATCAATAGTTTCAGTCTATCACCTAATAACAATAAAGATGATTTGCTAAGATAAATGTTCAAGGTAAGAATCCTTCTATTCACTCGGAATCCCCAGTGGGTCATATGACTAAAAAGTATGTCTATTTTAAATCTTAGTTCTTCAAAAGTTCTCAACTTCGACAACACATTCTTCTTGAGTATAAATTTCAAGTTTCATACCATTAAATTTTCTCTTGTAAAATTTAAACATATATCCTTCACCATAAGTCATAGTGTCAGAGACATTTCCCCTATGTCTTACTTCATGTCCAAGCCTCAGATATCCATTCCTAGGCTACTCAAAAAATATCAAGGCACCCCTTGTGTTATTTATTTTCCTTTAAAGCTTCAGGCATCCATTCCTAGGCTATGTCGTCTAGTTAAAACATGTTGGGGCAACCCCCTATGTCATTTATTTTCTTTCAAAGCTTCAGGTATCCATTCTTAGGCTATTCAATTCCAAAAAATTTCAAGGCACTCCCCAGGCTACTCATACTTAAAAATGTCAAGGCAATCCCCTTGTGTCATTTATTTTCCTTCAAAGCTTTAGATACTCATTCCTAGACTGTGACATCTGATCAAAACATGTCGGGGCAATCCCCTGTGTCATTTATTTTGCTTCAAAGCTTCAGGTACTCATTCTTAGGCTATGTCGTCTAATCAAAACATGTTGGAGCAATCCCCTGTGTCATTTATTTTTTTTCAAAGCCTCAAGTACCCATCCCTAGGATGTTTATTTTTAAGGGCAAATATTAGGGCAACACCCCTAAACTGTCACTTTCTGTCAAAAGCCTCAGGTACACACCCTAGACAACTTAATTCCCAATGAAAAACATCAAAGCATTATTGAAGCCTTAGACATATACTCTGAATTTTTATGTACTTGGTAGAACCTCAAATACCATTTTGTCCCCAAAGAAAAGTCTAAAGCATTACCCTAAATGTCCTATCAAAGCCTTTTACAATACCCTTTGGCTGTTTACTTCTTGTCAAAAGCTTCTAGCATCACCTTTAAATTATTTATTGTCAAAATTTTTTCAACTCAAGGGGGCTCAGGTTATTTGTTTTCTGTCAGAAGCTTTCAAACTTTCCTTGAATTCTTAATAGTGTTCACGTCTTTACTTCCTTTTCACATCAATAATGTGAATAAATTTCATATTCTTTCATGAAAAGAAGTAAAGAGGAGTAGCTGTGAACATCTATTTTTGTCCGATAAAAAAAATATATGTAAAAAATAAAAAATAAAAAAATGAAATAATAATAATAATTGCATAGTGACCGTTGTATAGTGATCATTAGAATAGTAACCTCCTCTATTTCTATAAATACTCAATCTCTCCTCACTTCCTACCACACTCTCAAAATCATTTTCCCTCTTTCATCAACCTTCTTTCATAATTTTCCTCAAGCAATGACCAATAGGTGTCGGAGTAGAGAGGAAAGACTGAGGGAAGAAAACCAATGTTTGGTGACTACCCTCTTGCTCGTTGTAGCATATGTAGTACTTGCCCTCTTTTAGGTATTTTATTTATGGTCACATCTGTAATAAATAATTCTAGGATTTTAAAATAGTTTGTATTTCCATAAGAGTAAATGATTACTCATTTGGACTCAAAATAATTTTTTTAAAAAAATTAAAATAAAAAAGGGCAAAAAGAGTAAAAAATGAAAAATGGGCCTAAAAAATTAAAAATAGGCAAAAAAATGAAAATAAAAAAAATAAAATAGGCCAAAAAAAAGAAAAAAGAAGAAGTTTTCAATATTTTTTAGGTGGGACTCAGTTGGGTTGCATAATTAGAGAAAATGGGGAAAGTTGACAACAAATTTTGACAATTTGGAAAAAGAGGAAAGTGATGGCATTTCATGAGCCATCCAAGGCCAAATTTCTTCTATAAATAGGGTATGATGCAAAGGAAAAAAAAGGAAGCAAGAAGGAGGATGGGAGAAAAGAGTGATAGTTTTTTGTGTAATTTTTAGAAAAACTTGTTTTCAAAAATAAAGATATAGAAATGTTGTTGGGAGAATGTGTGTGTTACTCTAGTATGTTTTAGTATATAAGTTTTGTGACCCAAATTACCATAAAAGTTTATAACCGGTTCCCAAACGCTCTTGAATTGAGCCCAAACAATACCAGAAATAAGAGAAATCCATAGAAGATTGATTTCCCGAATTCCATTCTTGGTATTCATTAATTGTTAATGTGTTAAGGTATTTTTAATAAATACAAGAATATTTATTTATCTCTTTAGTGTATTTTTATTTTATTAACACTAGTGGAAAAAGGTCTTTTACACCGGTCCTTTTTGGTCTTTTATGTAACATCCCGACTTTCAATTTAATTACCGATTGAGATTAAGCCATTAATTAAGGGTTAATTACAGAGTTAGGATTAGTGGTTAATTAGAGTAATTGCTAATTGGTTAGAAATAATTGAATAAATAATGATAATAATAATGCCAGGTGAAAGGAAGCATGTGCCCCTGGTGGTATAAAAGAACTTCAACTCTCTCTTTCCCCTCATTTTTTTTATTCACGCTGAACATCTTCCTTCGGGCACGCATCTGGTCCCTTCTTTTCAACTGATTCTTTTCTTCTTCATCCTCATTCGCATCGTCCGCTTGAAAAGAACAGAGAGAGAGTTAAGAACTTTTCTGGGAGGAACAGTGACACGGTCCTGTTTTCACTCCCTGTCCTCTTCTTCCTCTCCGTCACCTTCTTCCTCTTCTTCTTCTTCCACTTGGTGACGTTAGTGTCCCAGTTGGAAGGCTGTGCTGGGAAGTGCCTTGGAACCGTGGGGGAGGCGAATTCGTTGGAGGAAGGAGCAACTCTGGTCCAGTATCGACGCTGAGCTCGAAGGCTGTTGGAGGAGAAGTAACAGAAGGGACGATCGGTCAACATTGTAACTCAAAGAGTCTCTGAACCCTGACAGCAGGTAGGGGCCGCTTGCATGTCAAATGCATGGTCGATGAACGGTACCGAGTGAATGCATTACCGTGCATGCGTATGAATGTGTCTGTGATAACTATGTGCAATGCGTGATTGTGAATCTTTGACTGCCATGTGTGTGATTGCAGAGTCCTGATTATGGTTTTACATGTGCATGCATGTATTCAGGATCGTTGTGTTGAATCCTGACAGTTGGTTATACATAAACGCATGTGATGCATGTTCTCCTTATTGTTAATACTGAAAGAATACATGTGCTTGATTGTTGGCTGATTTTATTTGAGACATTGTAAACATTAATCGTGTGAATGCTGTGTATGATGGTACGATGAATGAATGAATGTAAAAATATGTTGGATCAGAAGTAACGCTAATGGTTACAAGGAAAGAGAGTCGGATAATTGAGGGCGCTCGTTGTTCAAGCATATAGACTGTATGTACAGGAATGGGATGACCTGTGGAGGGTCAGGAGTCCCAACAAAATGATCTCCAGGCGCAGACCCTTGGCTAGATCCTGTGAGAGCCCGTGGTAGCCGTAGGAGCTAGAGTTAAGTCTCGAGACGTCAATGGAAGGCTGGTACCACGCGGGAAGGGCTAAAGGACAAGAGGCCAGTAAGGGAACCTGTAACTGAAAATCATTGCTTAGTCGGATCCGCAGGCATGCATGTAGATGAAATGTTGGTTAGGATAGGACGAGTGGGATGGCTCGGAGTGATACGAGTGAATTCTGAGTGAGTTGATGCATATTTCGTATGACTGGAAATGAATCTTTGTAATATGTATGTAATTGCATGTCTTTAAAAGCATTATATTCTACATGGTTGAAATCCAAATTGAATGCAACCCGAGTGATGATGCATGATTTAGCCTTAATTCCTTGCTTTAAATGTGTATAATTTGCCATTGCTAATTGTGTAATATTATGCATTTTAACACATTTTCATAATTCAAGCTTTATTTAATATTAACTGAATTAGGCGATAATCTTTAAATGAAATAATAAATCTTACTTAATTTCCTTGATATTGTAGTGAATAATTGAGGTTGCAATTGGAAAATCATAAAATTGAGCATCAGGTCTGACGCGTAGCGCTGGTACCACGCGTAGCGTGGAAGCAAATTTGTAACACTGACGCGCAGCGTCAAGCCCACGCGTAGCGTCAACAGTGACGAGGATCCCATTAACAGGCTGTGTGCAACTTCAGAAGTGGAGGATTTATTTATATTAAAGCACTTATTGGCCAATCCATTACAGACATACGGCACTATCTCAGTGGGAAACATGCAGCACAAGTGTCCAAGCATTATTGAAGAATTATTGGATGAAATAATGTATTCTGAGTCAGAAACACTCACGCGTAGCCTCACAACTACGCGTAGCGTGGAAGCATATTCGCAACGCTGACGCGTAGCGTCCTGCTGACGCACAGCGTCAGCAGGAGACCTTTACCCTTGCTTTCACTATAAATAGGACCATTGCCAAAGGCTTGAAACACACCTCAATTCACGTTTCTCTCTTTTCTCTCTTTGTTTCTATAAGCATCAGAGGAAGGCACAAAGCCTCCTTCTCTCTTCTTCCCCCTCTTTGCTCCATTCCGGGTTAGTTTCTTTTCTTTTTAGTTGTTATTATGGAGGGCTAAAACCCTAGATTGATTTTCTTGGAGAATGTTGTAATGAAATTTTGAGGTCATTAATTTTAATATAGTATGCTTTTATTATTGTTATTTCTTCATAATCATTCTCTACTTATTTAATTCCATTTTGTTTAATTGAATTTGTATGCTTAATCGGTTTAATTATTCAAATGGAATAAAATAAGATTTTAAATTAGAATGGATTAAGGAAATATGCATGCTTAATGAATATTTTCATAATCACTTTTAATAATTATGGTTTGCTTAATTCCATAATTTGAGAATAAATTATGTATATAGGCGATGTTCTTATGTATGCTCAATAATTCCTAGATTTTACGATCTTGACTCCTTTTGCTTAATTAGGATGCTTGATTAAAATATTCATTTTTAAATGAAAGTAAAGGAATTGTGAATTGAAAAAGACGCTTAGTTGATTAATTCAAATTGGGCTAAGAAATTGACAGTAATGAAAGTATACAAATTATCTTTAGTGAACCAAGGATAAATTTATTTACAATACTCCAAGAAAATCAATCGCTTGTTAATTATTGTTTTAAATTCCATATTTACTTTGTTTTAATTTTAATTGTGATAACAAAAAAACCAATCAAACCCCCCCCCCCCCCCAATTTTATGTTTGTTGAACTTATGTTTGTAAAAATTTTAGTTGTTTAGTTTTAATTTTTAATTGTTAAAAATTAGTTTAAGACTTGATTTTTCCTAAATTTTTGTGTTGATCCTTGAGAGAACGACCTAGGTTGACACCCTAGTACTACATTAATTAATTTTAATGTACTAATTTGACGGAATAACGACTGTAAAAATATACACGTCAAATTTTGGCGCCGCAGCCGGGGATCAACGATCTTTAGGAAAAACTCTTGTTTTAAATTAATTTTTTTTTAAAAAAAAAAAATTTTAAAAATTTTTCTTTTGTTTGTTTGTTTATTTTATTTCTTTTGCATGATTTAGGATTCTTATGATTTATTGCTCATCATGATCAAATATCTTGTTGTATGCTATGTATGACTAGAAGAACTCTTGAGCATTTATATTCATTTGATCCTGAAATTGAAAGAACTTTTCATAGGTTAATTAGAGAAGCTAGATTTAATAATAATTTTGTTGATATTGATAGTGATAGTATTTTTTCTGAATCTGTTGAAAGTACTGCTAGTTTTTCTGATATGGCTGAACCTCGTGAAAGAACTCTTAGAGAACTAGCTGCTCCTGAATTCACTTACGAAAGTTTGTGTATTCAATATCCTGATGAGGATGTCCCTTTTATTCTTAAGACCGGACTTATACACCTGTTGCCTAAGTTTCATGGTCTTGCGGGTGAAGATCCGCACAAACACCTCAAAGAATTCCACATTGTGTGTTCCACAATGAAACCCCAAAACGTTCAAGAAGACCATGTCTATCTTAAAGCGTTTCCTCATTCTTTAGAGGGTGTTGCTAAGGATTGGTTGTACTACCTTGCTCCAAGATCAATCACAAGTTGGAATGACTTAAAGAAAATGTTCTTGGAAAAATTCTTTCCTGCCTCTAGAACAACTGTAATCCGAAAAGACATATCTGGCATTCGGCAACTCTCTGGAGAAAGTCTTTATGAGTATTGGGAGAGATTTAAGAAACTCTGTGCAAGTTGCCCTCACCACCAAATTTCTGAACAACTTCTTCTTCAGTACTTCTATGAAGGTTTACACCACGTTGATCGCAACATGATTGATGCGGCAAGTGGAGGAGCTTTAGGAGACATGACTGCTGCTGAAGCAAGAAATTTGATTGAGAAGATGGCATCCAACTCTCAACAATTTGGTATGAGAAATGATTCTTTCAAACCCATGTTTGATTCCAATTCTAGTTCATCTGGAATTAAATTGGAGAGCAAACTCGATGCTCTCACCACTCTGGTCACACAATTAGCAGTAAATCAAAAATCCATGACTGCTAAAGTGTGTGGCATCTGTACTTCACAAGAGCACCCCACTGATTGTTGTCCTTCTCTACAAGAAAAGGATAATAATAGTCCCCAAGCCTATGCAGCTAACATCTACCATGATAGACCTCCACCACCACAAAACCATGACCTTTCCACCAATAGATACAATCCAGGTTGGAGGAACCATCCAAATTTAAGATGGGGAAACCAACAACAAAATCCCCAACCCCCATTTCAAAATAATGCACCAACCTTCCAAAGAACTACACCTCAACCATCCACAAATGGCCCTTCTTTGGAGGATCTGGTGAAACAAATGGCTGCACAGAACTTGGAGTATCAACAGAGGAATGATGCTACCATCCAGAGTTTAAGCAACCAAATTGGGCAATTGGCTTCATCATTAAGCCAGTTACAATCTCAAAACTCTGACAAATTACCTTCTCAACCAGCTGCAAATCCAAGAAATGTGAGTGCAATTCAGTTAAGATCAGGTAAGAACCTTGAAGTACCCATATCTAAGGAACCTGAAAAACAAACAGATGTGCCCATAACAGTTGAGAATGATGTACCCTCTTCAAGCTCAAGAAAGTTTGAGATACAACCACCCCAAATTCCATCTCATATCCCCTTCCTTTCCCACCAAAAGCAATTCCAAGTAAGAAGATGGAAGAAGTGGACAAAGAAATTTTGGATACTTTCAGGAAAGTGGAAGTGAATATACCTCTTCTCGATGCAATCAAGCAAATTCCCAAGTATGCCAAATTTCTGAAGGAGTTGTGTACTCATAAAAGGAGACTCAAGGGCAATGAAAGGATAAGCATGGGAAGAAATGTATCTGCACTGCTTGGTAGGGAAAATATCCCTGAGAAATGCAAGGATCCAGGTACGTTTTCTATACCCTGTATCATAGGCAATAATAAATTTGAAAATTGCATGTTAGATTTAGGAGCTTCAATAAATGTTATGCCTATGTCTGTTTTTAAATCATTGTCTCTTGGAAATTTACAACCTACTGGTGTAGTAATTCAGCTAGCCAATAGGAGCACTGCCTATCCTGCTGGAGTTATAGAGGATGTTTTGGTTCAGGTAGAACAGCTTGTTTTCCCTGCTGACTTTTTCGTACTTGATATGGAAGAAGGTATGCCTCAAATTCCTGTTCCTATCATTTTGGGAAGACCATTTTTGAAAACAGCTCGAACCAAAATAGATGTTCATTCTGGAACTCTCTCTATGGAATTTGGTGACACAAGAGTTCAATTTAATATTCTTGATGCCATGAAATATCCATCTGAAAATTATTCTGTTTTCCAAATTGACATTATTGATGAACTAGTTTTTGAACATTTTTCTAATGTTGATTTGGAATACATGGATGATTCAAACAAATGTTTTGCATGCAATGATTCTGGAAGTTGTGATATTTGCGCTGAAATTGATAGATACATAAATTATGATTCAGAGTCTTTAGATATACCTGTTAACCATAAGGAGCTATATGCAGGATTTCAAGAAAATTTTAACAAAATTTTTGAGGTGCAAGCAGCAGAATCAAAATCTACTTTGTTAGTTCCATCTGTTTTGCAGGCACCCAAGTTAGAATTAAAACCCTTACCTGAGAACCTAAAGTATGTATACTTAGGGGATAATGAACAGCTCCCGGTGATAATTTCCACTTCTCTTGATGAAAATCAAGAAGAAAAATTGTTACAGGTATTGAAAAGACACAAGAAGGCTATAGGATGGACATTGGCAGACATTCCTGGAATTAGTCCATCCATGTGCATGCATAGAATATTTCTGGAGGAAAATACTAAAGCAGTAAGACAGCCCCAGAGGAGACTCAACCCTGTAATCCTTGATGTGGTTAAGAAGGAGATCACCAAGCTTCTACAAGCAGGAATCATTTATCCTATCTCTGATAGCCAATGGGTGAGTCCAATTCAAGTGGTTCCTAAGAAAACAGGGATCACAGTTGTGAAAAATGAAAAGGATGAATTGATCCCAACTAGAGTGCAGAATAGTTGGAGAGTCTGTATTGACTACAGGAGACTTAACCAGGCAACAAAGAAGGACCATTTCCCTTTACCCTTCATTGACCAAATGCTTGAGCGTCTCGCAGGTAAGTCTCACTACTGTTTTCTTGATGGATTCTCTGGATATTTTCAGATTCACATTGCACCTGAGGATCAAGATAAGACCACATTCACCTGTCCCTTTGGCACATTTGCTTATAGGAGAATGCCATTTGGCCTATGCAATGCTCCCGGAACTTTTCAAAGATGCATGATAAGTATTTTTCATGACTTCATTGAGAATTGCATAGAGGTGTTTATGGATGATTTTACTGTCTATGGATCTTCATTTAATGCATGCCTTGATAGTCTTGATAAAGTTTTAAACAGATGTATTGAAACTAACCTTGTTTTGAACTATGAAAAATGTCATTTTATGGTAAAACAAGGAATAGTTTTAGGGCATGTAATCTCTGAAAAAGGAATTGAGGTAGATCCTGCTAAGGTAGAAGTTATATCACATTTGCCTTACCCCTCTTGTGTTCGAGAGGTTCGTTCTTTTCTTGGCCATGCAGGATTCTACAGAAGATTCATAAAAGATTTCAGCAAGAAGGCTAGGCCACTATCCAGTCTGCTTCAAAAGGATGTGGCATTTGAGTTTGATGAAAAGTGTAAGGAGGCTTTTAATTGCCTCAAGCAAGCATTGACCACTACCCCAATAATCCAAGCACCTGTTTGGACAGCTCCATTTGAGTTGATGTGTGATGCCTCTAATTATGCATTGGGAGCCGTCCTTGGTCAAAAGATTGACAAGCAGCCTAGGGTCATCTACTATGCATCTAAAACTTTAGATGCTGCTCAGGTAAATTACACTACCACTGAAAAAGAGCTCTTGGCCATTGTTTTTGCATTAGATAAGTTCAGATCGTACCTACTCGGTTCTCGAGTAGTTGTCTTTACTGACCATGCAGCTCTGAAGTACTTGTTGAAGAAAGGTGAGTCTAAGCCAAGATTAATTCGTTGGATGCTTTTGCTCCAAGAGTTTGACTTGGAAATTCGTGACAGAAGTGGAACACAAAACCTTGTGGCAGACCATTTAAGCAGAATTGAGAATGCTCCTGATTCGGCACCTATTCGGGACCATTTTCCCGATGAACACCTCATGAGTATTTCTAACTCTTTTGATTCACCTTGGTTTGCTAACATTGTAAATTATCTTGTTGCTTCTGTTTTTCCACCATGTGCATCCAGAAACCAAATTTCAAAATTAAAAAGTGATGCAAAGTATTATATTTGGGATGACCCGTATTTGTGGAAATTGTGTAATGATCAGGTGATTCGAAGATGCATTCCTGATCATGAAATAGAATCAGTTATTCGATTCTGCCATGCTTCACCAGTTGGTGGACATTTTGGTCCACAAAGAACAGCAAGAAAAGTGTTGGATTCAGGTTTGTATTGGCCCACAATTTTTAAGGATGCATGGAGAGTTTGTAACACCTGTGAAAAATGCCAAAGAGCTAGTAATGCTACCACATGGAGACAACAGATGCCTCAGCAACCAATGTTGTTTTGTGAAGTATTTGATGTTTGGGGCATTGATTTTATGGGTCCATTTCCTCCATCCTTTGGTTTTACTTACATTTTATTGGCTGTTGATTATGTTTCTAAATGGGTGGAAGCTAAAGCCACCAGAACTAATGATGCTCGAGTTGTTGTGGATTTTGTTAGATCGCAAATTCTTTGCAGGTTTGGCATCCCGAGAGCAATCATTAGTGATCAAGGAACACATTTCTGTAACAGGACCATGCAAGCTATGCTCAGGAAGTATGGGGTTGTTCATAGAGTCTCTACTCCATATCACCCCCAAACCAATGGACAAGCAGAAGTCTCTAACAGAGAAATCAAAAGGATCCTGGAGAAGATAGTACAGCCTAACAAAAAGGATTGGAGCAGGAAATTGGATGATGCTCTTTGGGCACATAGAACAGCTTTTAAGGCACCTATAGGAATGTCTCCCTATAGAATTGTTTTTGGTAAAGCATGTCATCTTCCAGTGGAGATTGAGCATCGTGCTTATTGGGCTGTAAAAGCTTGCAACTTAGCACTTGATCAAGCAGGTAAGGAAAGAAAATTACAACTGAATGAGCTTGATGAGATCCGTTTGGCAGCTTATGAGAACTCGAGGTTCTATAAGGAGAAAACAAAGAAATTCCATGATAGCTTAATAGCTAGAAAGGATTTTACTGCTGGACAGAAAGTGCTACTGTTTAATTCCCGGTTGAAACTGATGGCCGGAAAATTGCGCTCCAAATGGGAAGGACCTTTCATTGTTACTAATGTATTTCCCCATGGAGCTGTGGAAATAAAAAGTGAAAACTCCAACAAAAGCTTCAAGGTTAATGGACAACGCTTGAAGCCATTCCATGAAAATCCTTCACTTGTAGATGTCACAATGGAGGAACATGTTTTGGGGGAACCACTTCTTGATCCCCCTTGAGGGAGTTTTTCTTACCCATCTCTTTACTTTTTCATTATATTGTCTATTCTGTATGCTCTGTCTTACATTGAGGACAATGTATGATTTAAGTGTGGGGGTGGGATCATTTATGTGTTGTTGTGTGATTAAATTTTATGTGCTTTTGTAAAAAAAAAAAAAAAAAGATTTTGTGTGTGTTTTTGTTTTAAAAAGGCATGTTTTATTGGAATTTTAAGATATGCATGAGTAACAAGTAAATTCTTTCATGTCTGATATGAGCTTAATGATATGTTATAATTTGAACTCAAGCAATTTTGGTATGATGAGAATGACATGATAATTGATAGATGATCATATATGATAGAATTATACCTTGTGAGATTTTTGAGCCTTTAAATTTGATAGATCACTTTAAACCATCTTAATCCTTTCATGTGTGATTAATTCCTGAAAGCTTACATCTTAATTTTTGTCTTGTTTCTTGATGATACTTGAAACTCATATGAATGTATTTGAAATGATACAGGCATTTTGTTCAATTGAGCCACTAAGCCAGATAAGCCTACCATGAATAAATTATCTCTTGATAGCCATTTTGAGCCTATTTAACTATTTCCTTGTTGCAGCTCAAATAAGCCATAGATGAAAAACCAAAAATATACCTACCTTAAGGAATATATTGGAGCTTTGGAATCAAGTCAAAAACAGGCATTCAAATAAGTGTGGGGATGTGCAAAAAGGAATTGTAACTCTGGTTCCAAGAGTTATGCAATCTCATAAAAAAAAATAAAAAAATTTATGATTACGACCTAATATCATACAATAAATGTTTTACCCTCACTGTTTGCCAGTTAAATTAATTGCTTCATCATTCTTTTTGGTATTTTTTTTAAAAAAAAAAAATTTATCCATTTTAACCTTGGCCACATTACAACCCTACAAAGCCCTGTTGATCTATACATGCATTTAAGTTGATTGTGGAATTGAGAAACTTGCCAAATTTTTAGACTGTCTATTTTTCAGGAAATGTTTTGAGAGTATACACAAACCTTAAACACTTGAGAGTTGAGAGTATGTCTTGTGAGGTTCTATCACTGATGATTTTCTTTTTAGTTTAATTTAATTTTCACATGCCTAAGTGTTTGAATGATTTTTATATATATATTGATGCTCTGTATCTTGCATGATGAATAACTCTTGTTTCTCTGTATATTCCTAAGATTTCATGCCAATTCTGTGTGTTATTTTCAACTTAATGTTTTTCATAAATTGTGATACTTGTTTTTATTTTGATTTTGCCCGGGAGTGCAAAAGAATAAGTGTGGGAGTATTTGATGATGCATGATTTAGCCTTAATTCCTTGCTTTAAATGTGTATAATTTGCCATTGCTAATTGTGTAATATTATGCATTTTAACACATTTTCATAATTCAAGCTTTATTTAATATTAACTGAATTAGGCGATAATCTTTAAATGAAATAATAAATCTTACTTAATTTCCTTGATATTGTAGTGAATAATTGAGGTTGCAATTGGAAAATCATAAAATTGAGCATCAGGTCTGACGCGTAGCGCTGGTACCACGCGTAGCGTGGAAGCAAATTTGTAACACTGACGCGCAGCGTCAAGCCCACGCGTAGCGTCAACAGTGACGAGGATCCCATTAACAGGCTGTGTGCAACTTCAGAAGTGGAGGATTTATTTATATTAAAGCACTTATTGGCCAATCCATTACAGACATACGGCACTATCTCAGTGGGAAACATGCAGCACAAGTGTCCAAGCATTATTGAAGAATTATTGGATGAAATAATGTATTCTGAGTCAGAAACACTCACGCGTAGCCTCACAACTACGCGTAGCGTGGAAGCATATTCGCAACGCTGACGCGTAGCGTCCTGCTGACGCACAGCGTCAGCAGGAGACCTTTACCCTTGCTTTCACTATAAATAGGACCATTGCCAAAGGCTTGAAACACACCTCAATTCACGTTTCTCTCTTTTCTCTCTTTGTTTCTATAAGCATCAGAGGAAGGCACAAAGCCTCCTTCTCTCTTCTTCCCCCTCTTTGCTCCATTCCGGGTTAGTTTCTTTTCTTTTTAGTTGTTATTATGGAGGGCTAAAACCCTAGATTGATTTTCTTGGAGAATGTTGTAATGAAATTTTGAGGTCATTAATTTTAATATAGTATGCTTTTATTATTGTTATTTCTTCATAATCATTCTCTACTTATTTAATTCCATTTTGTTTAATTGAATTTGTATGCTTAATCGGTTTAATTATTCAAATGGAATAAAATAAGATTTTAAATTAGAATGGATTAAGGAAATATGCATGCTTAATGAATATTTTCATAATCACTTTTAATAATTATGGTTTGCTTAATTCCATAATTTGAGAATAAATTATGTATATAGGCGATGTTCTTATGTATGCTCAATAATTCCTAGATTTTACGATCTTGACTCCTTTTGCTTAATTAGGATGCTTGATTAAAATATTCATTTTTAAATGAAAGTAAAGGAATTGTGAATTGAAAAAGACGCTTAGTTGATTAATTCAAATTGGGCTAAGAAATTGACAGTAATGAAAGTATACAAATTATCTTTAGTGAACCAAGGATAAATTTATTTACAATACTCCAAGAAAATCAATCGCTTGTTAATTATTGTTTTAAATTCCATATTTACTTTGTTTTAATTTTAATTGTGATAACAAAAAAACCAATCAAACCCCCCCCCCAATTTTATGTTTGTTGAACTTATGTTTGTAAAAATTTTAGTTGTTTAGTTTTAATTTTTAATTGTTAAAAATTAGTTTAAGACTTGATTTTTCCTAAATTTTTGTGTTGATCCTTGAGAGAACGACCTAGGTTGACACCCTAGTACTACATTAATTAATTTTAATGTACTAATTTGATGGAATAACGACTGTAAAAATATACACGTCACCGAGTGAATGTGAGGGTAAGTATTGATGCTGATGCCGAGTCATTACTGTCATTTTATATGTAAAAGCTCACCCCTACACCATTTTTTAGTATGTGCAGGTCGGTCGGAAATGGTGTGGAGGACTCAAACCCGAGTAAGGCGCAAACCGACTGCTGAGTGCTTATATTGTACTTATTATGTTTAGTCAGTATAGCCTTGGCCGGCTCTCATTAGAATAGTAACCTCCTCTATTTCTATAAATACTCAATCTCTCCTCACTTCCTACCACACTCTCAAAATCATTTTCCCTCTTTCATCAACCTTCTTTCATAATTTTCCTCAAGCAATGACCAATAGGTGTCGGAGTAGAGAGGAAAGACTGAGGGAAGAAAACCAATGTTTGGTGACTACCCTCTTGCTCGTTGTAGCATATGTAGTACTTGCCCTCTTTTGGGTATTTTATTTATGGTCACATCTGTAATAAATAATTCTAGGATTTTAAAATAGTTTGTATTTCCATAAGAGTAAATGATTACTCATTTGGACTCAAAATAATTTTTTTAAAAAAATTAAAATAAAAAAGGGCAAAAAGAGTAAAAAATGAAAAATGGGCCTAAAAAATTAAAAATAGGCAAAAAAATGAAAATAAAAAAAATAAAATAGGCCAAAAAAAAGAAAAAAGAAGAAGTTTTCAATATTTTTTAGGTGGGACTCAGTTGGGTTGCATAATTAGAGAAAATGGGGAAAGTTGACAACAAATTTTGACAATTTGGAAAAAGAGGAAAGTGATGGCATTTCATGAGCCATCCAAGGCCAAATTTCTTCTATAAATAGGGTATGATGCAAAGGAAAAAAAAGGAAGCAAGAAGGAGGATGGGAGAAAAGAGTGATAGTTTTTTGTGTAATTTTTAGAAAAACTTGTTTTCAAAAATAAAGATATAGAAATGTTGTTGGGAGAATGTGTGTGTTACTCTAGTATGTTTTAGTATATAAGTTTTGTGACCCAAATTACCATAAAAGTTTATAACCGGTTCCCAAACGCTCTTGAATTGAGCCCAAACAATACCAGAAATAAGAGAAATCCATAGAAGATTGATTTCCCGAATTCCATTCTTGGTATTCATTAATTGTTAATGTGTTAAGGTATTTTTAATAAATACAAGAATATTTATTTATCTCTTTAGTGTATTTTTATTTTATTAACACTAGTGGAAAAAGGTCTTTTACACCGGTCCTTTTTGGTCTTTTATGTAACATCCCGACTTTCAATTTAATTACCGATTGAGATTACGCCATTAATTAAGGGTTAATTACAGAGTTAGGATTAGTGGTTAATTAGAGTAATTGCTAATTGGTTAGAAATAATTGAATAAATAATGATAATAATAATGCCAGGTGAAAGGAAGCATGTGCCCCTGGTGGTATAAAAGAACTTCAACTCTCTCTTTCCCCTCATTTTTTTTATTCACGCTGAACATCTTCCTTCGGGCACGCATCTGGTCCCTTCTTTTCTACTGATTCTTTTCTTCTTCATCCTCATTCGCATCGTCCGCTTGAAAAGAACAGAGAGAGAGTTAAGAACTTTTCTGGGAGGAACAGTGACACGGTCCTGTTTTCACTCCCTGTCCTCTTCTTCCTCTCCGTCACCTTCTTCCTCTTCTTCTTCTTCCACTTGGTGACGTTAGTGTCCCAGTTGGAAGGCTGTGCTGGGAAGTGCCTTGGAACCGTGGGGGAGGCGAATTCGTTGGAGGAAGGAGCAACTCTGGTCCAGTATCGACGCTGAGCTCGAAGGCTGTTGGAGGAGAAGTAACAGAAGGGACGATCGGTCAACATTGTAACTCAAAGAGTCTCTGAACCCTGACAGCAGGTAGGGGCCGCTTGCATGTCAAATGCATGGTCGATGAACGGTACCGAGTGAATGCATTACCGTGCATGCGTATGAATGTGTCTGTGATAACTATGTGCAATGCGTGATTGTGAATCTTTGACTGCCATGTGTGTGATTGCAGAGTCCTGATTATGGTTTTACATGTGCATGCATGTATTCAGGATCGTTGTGTTGAATCCTGACAGTTGGTTATACATAAACGCATGTGATGCATGTTCTCCTTATTGTTAATACTGAAAGAATACATGTGCTTGATTGTTGGCTGATTTTATTTGAGACATTGTAAACATTAATCGTGTGAATGCTGTGTATGATGGTACGATGAATGAATGAATGTAAAAATATGTTGGATCAGAAGTAACGCTAATGGTTACAAGGAAAGAGAGTCGGATAATTGAGGGCGCTCGTTGTTCAAGCATATAGACTGTATGTACAGGAATGGGATGACCTGTGGAGGGTCAGGAGTCCCAACAAAATGATCTCCAGGCGCAGACCCTTGGCTAGATCCTGTGAGAGCCCGTGGTAGCCGTAGGAGCTAGAGTTAAGTCTCGAGACGTCAATGGAAGGCTGGTACCACGCGGGAAGGGCTAAAGGACAAGAGGCCAGTAAGGGAACCTGTAACTGAAAATCATTGCTTAGTCGGATCCGCAGGCATGCATGTAGATGAAATGTTGGTTAGGATAGGACGAGTGGGATGGCTCGGAGTGATACGAGTGAATTCTGAGTGAGTTGATGCATATTTCGTATGACTGGAAATGAATCTTTGTAATATGTATGTAATTGCATGTCTTTAAAAGCATTATATTCTACATGGTTGAAATCCAAATTGAATGCAACCCGAGTGATGATGCATGATTTAGCCTTAATTCCTTGCTTTAAATGTGTATAATTTGCCATTGCTAATTGTGTAATATTATGCATTTTAACACATTTTCATAATTCAAGCTTTATTTAATATTAACTGAATTAGGCGATAATCTTTAAATGAAATAATAAATCTTACTTAATTTCCTTGATATTGTAGTGAATAATTGAGGTTGCAATTGGAAAATCATAAAATTGAGCATCAGGTCTGACGCGTAGCGCTGGTACCACGCGTAGCGTGGAAGCAAATTTGTAACACTGACGCGCAGCGTCAAGCCCACGCGTAGCGTCAACAGTGACGAGGATCCCATTAACAGGCTGTGTGCAACTTCAGAAGTGGAGGATTTATTTATATTAAAGCACTTATTGGCCAATCCATTACAGACATACGGCACTATCTCAGTGGGAAACATGCAGCACAAGTGTCCAAGCATTATTGAAGAATTATTGGATGAAATAATGTATTCTGAGTCAGAAACACTCACGCGTAGCCTCACAACTACGCGTAGCGTGGAAGCATATTCGCAACGCTGACGCGTAGCGTCCTGCTGACGCACAGCGTCAGCAGGAGACCTTTACCCTTGCTTTCACTATAAATAGGACCATTGCCAAAGGCTTGAAACACACCTCAATTCACGTTTCTCTCTTTTCTCTCTTTGTTTCTATAAGCATCAGAGGAAGGCACAAAGCCTCCTTCTCTCTTCTTCCCCCTCTTTGCTCCATTCCGGGTTAGTTTCTTTTCTTTTTAGTTGTTATTATGGAGGGCTAAAACCCTAGATTGATTTTCTTGGAGAATGTTGTAATGAAATTTTGAGGTCATTAATTTTAATATAGTATGCTTTTATTATTGTTATTTCTTCATAATCATTCTCTACTTATTTAATTCCATTTTGTTTAATTGAATTTGTATGCTTAATCGGTTTAATTATTCAAATGGAATAAAATAAGATTTTAAATTAGAATGGATTAAGGAAATATGCATGCTTAATGAATATTTTCATAATCACTTTTAATAATTATGGTTTGCTTAATTCCATAATTTGAGAATAAATTATGTATATAGGCGATGTTCTTATGTATGCTCAATAATTTCTAGATTTTACGATCTTGACTCCTTTTGCTTAATTAGGATGCTTGATTAAAATATTCATTTTTAAATGAAAGTAAAGGAATTGTGAATTGAAAAAGACGCTTAGTTGATTAATTCAAATTGGGCTAAGAAATTGACAGTAATGAAAGTATACAAATTATCTTTAGTGAACCAAGGATAAATTTATTTACAATACTCCAAGAAAATCAATCGCTTGTTAATTATTGTTTTAAATTCCATATTTACTTTGTTTTAATTTTAATTGTGATAACAAAAAAACCAATCAAACCCCCCCCCCCCCAATTTTATGTTTGTTGAACTTATGTTTGTAAAAATTTTAGTTGTTTAGTTTTAATTTTTAATTGTTAAAAATTAGTTTAAGACTTGATTTTTCCTAAATTTTTGTGTTGATCCTTGAGAGAACGACCTAGGTTGACACCCTAGTACTACATTAATTAATTTTAATGTACTAATTTGACGGAATAGCGACTGTAAAAATATACACGTCACCGAGTGAATGTGAGGGTAAGTATTGATGCTGATGCCGAGTCATTACTGTCATTTTATATGTAAAAGCTCACCCCTACACCATTTTTTAGTATGTGCAGGTCGGTCGGAAATGGTGTGGAGGACTCAAACCCGAGTAAGGCGCAAACCGACTGCTGAGTGCTTATATTGTACTTATTATGTTTAGTCAGTATAGCCTTGGCCGGCTCTCATGTGATATGATAATTTAATATCTTTGTTATGAGCAACGCCTATCAGAGTTGTAGACAAGTACACGTGTATATATATATATATAAATACTTTATATGGTTATGGTGTTAATTACTTCGAGTAATAAGTGCTGGTGAATGAATAATGTAGGGATGAAAAGTATCTGAGTATATGTTTGCATATATATATGTGTGTGGCCATATGGGTAACGTACGCTGTATTGATTGTGAAGAGTTGTTGAGTTATTTGAGGGCTGTTGGGTGAAATAGTGTTAAGTTGATGATTCCGAGTGAGACTATAGTGTTTGGGCTCCTTTTCTGAGTGGAGAAGACTTAAGAGGATTCTGAGAGAGATCTCTTTTGTTGAATCTATTCTGTGTGGGACGTAATGGGAGAAATTCCCGAGTGATCATAGGTCTAAATATTACCGAGTGGAAACATGGGTAAGCCCGAGTGGGAAAGGGATTGAATATCCCGAGTGAGGTATGAACGTGATGATCTACCGGGTGAACCTATGTCCCAAACCCGAGCGAGAAATTACCTTGTACCTGTGTTCATCCCAGCGAATTATGTAACACCTTATTTTAAATAAATAATTAAAAACCAATACGGGGAAAATTTTTCCAAAATTAAGTAACCAAAGACTATAAGGCAACCGGATAACACAAAGGGCGGAGTGCAAGGAAGAACAAGGGAAATGGGAGATCATCCACACGCATAAGGCAAATGACAGAAGGCTAAGACTGGGACCGGTTCGTGGGTTTAGCGTAACATACCAGCGCCAGGGCGGATTACGTAATATCATTGGCTCACTCAGACGGGGTCTGATACCGCCTAGGCGGGGTATGGAAATGCAACAGCGGATGGAGGAAAATTCTAAAAGAGAAACTCTTCCACGAGTAACACTAGTTCGTTCAGTAGGAAGTGATGGGTAAGGGGAAGGAGAAGAGGAAGTACAAGGGAGCAAGGCTGGGACCGACCCGCACTGTCCAGCGAAACACAGCAGCGCCTGGTCGAAGACTAAGATAACACTGACTCGCTCAAGCAAGGCCCGACGTTGCCTGAGCGAAGCATAACAATGCAACCACGGAAGGAGGAAGTGATTACACCGCCGTCCAGTACGGCAAGGTACAAGAACGCCTGGACGGACTACATTACAACGCCCACTCACTCAGGCGATGTCCAACACCGCCCAGAGAGACATAATAATGCGACAACGGAGGAGGAAGGTACATAGGCGGAGTCTCACGTTGATATCTGCTTGCTTCAGCATGGTTCCACGCGCTTAGGCGAACCGTCCTAGTTACTTGGGCGAGGTATGACACCGCCTAAGCGAAGTCAGCACGACGCCCCTCCAACACAAACACAAGGTAATTTCTCAATCGGATATGGATAAGGGTTCACTCGGTAAATCCTCACGCTCGCACTTCACTCGGAAAAACGGGAAGTTACAGTGTACATATGCGGTAGTAGGTTGTGGGGGAAGGAGGAGCCCGAATTCACTCTACCCAACTCAACTAGGTACGACAACGTCTGGGCGGACTCGACTACAACGTTCAAGCCGGGGTCAATACTATTATTGAGGTCACACTAGCGCCACAACGGATAGGAAGGATAATGGGCGGTATCTCACTCTGACTTTTACTCGCTTCAGCGCGAGTCCTTACGCTTAGGCGGACTGCTTTAGCACTTTAGACGAGGTATGACTCCGCCCGAGGGAACCCAACATAAGTCTTTCTAGTCCGCACTCGCTGGGACGGGTATGCTGCTTGCTGAAGCGAGGGACTCCACTCAGTTTTTCACTCGTCTTTCGCTCTTCACTCACTCGAAGCATGTTTAAACTCTTTGTTTCATCCTCTCAACCCCAAACTTAATCCCACTACCTACCCGTAGTCACATTGGCCGTCTACGCTCATAAGGTATGCTTGGGCATCCGGACTTGTCATTCAACACCTTCCACCGTACCATATAACACGCAACACACATATATATATATATAGTTAGGAAACATCTAAACAATTACAACCACAACATGCCCCTTCTGTCCGGAGCGTTTAAGTTTCGTAATTAAAACCCAAATTTAACACAAACCGGCCAAGGCTTCCTCTAAAACATTTAAATACGACAAGCACACAGTACACACATATATACACACGATCCATAATGCTCAGCTGCTCTGCTCCACACCCGGCTCTTCCTTCATTCTTTATTCCGAGAGATGTTCACTGAAATATGGCCACTGCAGGGGTGAGCTTTACATGTAAAATGATACTCACAGACTCAGTATCAGTGTCAGTACACGTTCCTACCATCATTTAACCTTTCCCAAGTAACAAATTCATGCAGTTCAAGCAACATTCATGCCACACATATCACACAGAGCTTATGCCCACAATCCATTCATGCATTCGGAGTTCCTACGCACATATACATTCATGCACCCAAAATCACACACATAAACATACATAGATTTATACATCATCACAATCGGCCTTATATCTACATGCATGCCTGCGGATCTGACTCGGGTAAAGACTCTCAGTTACGGTCCCCTTTCTTCTGGCCCCTCGTCCCTCAGCTCTTACCAGGTGGCACCGGCCTCCCACGGCGTCTCGAGACTCTTCTCTAGCTCCTTCGGCTACCACGAGCACTATCAGGATCTAGCCAAGGTTGGTAACTGGAAGTCGTTCCCTTGGGGTTCTTGACCTTCTATGGGTCACCCCACTCTCACTCATGAAACTAACACATTTATTAACACGCATCATCACGCCACGAACACCTTCTCTGTAGCCATTAAGCAAGAACGGATTCCCCACATTACTCGTATTCATTTAGTCAATCACACCAACGCATGTTACAATCAGTCATCAGACTAACAACAGTGAACAAACCAATTAAGAGTATGCACATACATCTTTTCCATAGTGACAAAAAAATAGATCCATGCATATCATTCATCATTATCATCCACTAACAGGCTACACCATCCCCATGAAATCGCTATCAGAATCTTAAATCATGCATCAGTTTTAGTGATTATGAATACATGCACACACACACACACTCAGCAGTACATTCATCCGGTACCGTTCGTAGACCATGCATTCGACATGCAAGCGCCCCCTACCTTTAGAGGAACCTCAGAAACCTTTCTGTTCTTGTCGTTGGGTCCGATGTCCTTCTCCTGGTTCGTTCGGTCTTCTTTGGCTTTGTCGTATCCTGCACCTGATTCTGGGATAGAGTGTGGTCCGTTCTTCAGTACTGCAATCAAGATCTCCAGGAGCGAAGAGTGAGAGAAGAGAAGAAGGAGGATGGAGACGAAGAGAGAAAAGTAGAGGATGAAGTGACGGAGGAAGGAATAGCGAGTGTGTCCTTAACCAAAGGCTTACGTTTTTATATATATATATATGCGCACGAGTAAGAGAAGAGTGGGATGGGAGAGTGTGAGCTCAGCAGCCACGCGCACTCCACCCATCCCCTGACCACCACCATTTTTCATATTTTAAAGCTTAAATCTACTTGGTTATATATATAATTAACGGTTATTTTCTTAATGGTTTATTCTTCATTCGGCATTTAGTTTCAAAACTGGGATGTTACAAATTAGACTTAGCTCCAACGAGTCAGAGTTGTCATGGAATTCGCCCAGGCGCTGATGTGTTTCGCTGAACTGAATGGATCAGTCAAGCCTTGTCCCTCCCGCTGATTGCTATACGTATGAATGTTCTTTTATTTTCCCTTGCCTTACTCTTCCTTCTTCTATGCCGGTTGTCCATTGGCTGTTTTTGTGGAAAAATCTTCCCGATTTGGCATTTATTTATTTATTAAATTAGGATGTCTCATTTTGGTATCAGAGCAGACCAAAAGGTCCATGGCCAAGGTTTGCCTACTGTTAGTGGGCGGTTGAGTGCATTATGCCAGATTGTCATAATTGCTTATGATATCCTATTAAGTGTTGATACATGTTCAATCATGACTTGTGTCATGATATATGCTTATGATCTTCTATTGGATTTGGTATATGTTTGACTATGGATGGTGTGGTTGTATGTCTGTGCCTTGTTGAGGAATTTGAATGTGTGATGAATGAATGGTATATGATGTATATGATTTGCGGTATAAGAAATGTGTTGTAGTTTCCTAAGTGGAAGATCTGGGTGCGTGATAAGTGAGTAAAGGTGAGATCAGGTATATGTTAAAATTGGGGTTGTGTTTCGGTGGTTGGTTGAGGAAACCGAGTGAATGGTATTAGGCCTTATAATAATATTTGGATGTTGTGGGATACACATCGTGGGATATTGGATAAATAGTGACCCCTTAGGAATTCTAAGTCTAATAATTTATTAATCTTGTGAGTTGTTGAGCCAAGTAAAGCAATTGCGTAGTTGAAATGGGTTGGATGAGTGTCGAGTGTTTGTTTAGTTCCGTGTGATGTGTTATGTGTGAAATGGGTTGATAGCTGTGTTGTGATTAAGTAATAATGCATGCAACTCCCGGATTTGTGGTATTGTAAACTGTTTAGTGTTGTGTGACTCCGTCCATGAGTGCATGTTAATATTTCTGCAAATGCCAACTGAATGCTTGTAAATAAGAGTGTTACCATTATTACTGAGTGCATGAGCTAAAAGGGGATGACTCTCTGAGTTCCGTTTGTAGTTTCATGTTCAAATGTATATGAATGAGAATGCCATGATGATTTCTGAATGCATGATATGCGAGTCGATCTGTTGATTTCCATTGGAATATTGTGTTGAAAATGCATGCTGACTTCATCAAAAATATCGAGAGGATGTGCTGTAGTATTGTTACCCTGTTTTGCTTGTTGTGAGTTACTATGACAAACGCCTGTGATGCTGTGATGAAGCTGTGAAATTCCGAGTGAATTTATACATTGTAGTGTGTTGTGTTGCTGTATTAAATGTTGTTTGAGTGAAACCCGGATGTATGATGATATTTATTATTGTGTGGAGTATGATCATTTCCGTCCAAGAGATGTATGATGATATTGGTGATGATGTGAGTAAATGCTTGAGATGCATGACATTTGTATGATCAATGCCGAATGCATTGTGTGGTCCTTTATAGTCCCCGTGTGTGAATGCTGAGTGCATAATGGGGGGAACTGCTGTGTTAATCCCGAGTGGATATTATATGAAATAGCATGTGTTGTGTTACTGCTATGCTGACCCCTGCTATGAATAATAATGATGAGATGCATTGGATGCATGTGTTAATTCTGAATGCCCAGTGCATTGGCGTTGGACGCCTGATAAAAGACCATATTCATCCGATTTGCCACTAAAATGCTTGGAGCATATAGCGTTGGACGCTTAATACCGATTGGCAATCAGATGAATATATATTGAAATATATAAAAGACCCTGGGTTGGACTTAGGGCAGTGCCTAGTGCACTAAGCGTTGGACGCTTTAAGACCTTGGGTTGGACTCAAGGCAAGCCTACCGAGTTGGACTCGGGGATGCCCGTAACACTCCCGTTGTTGCTTGGAGCAATTGTGTTACGCGTGAGGGCAAACGGTTTGGTACCTGTAAAACGGCCGAATCAGCTTGGAGCTGAGGAAAGGCTTGGAGCCTATGTTGCAACAATAAAATGGGTAACCGGATCCGGGTGAAATGAATGTATGCACACTATGATTGTTGTTGAGCTCAATGTGAATTGCGTGAGTATGTGGAATGTTATTTAGAATAACATGATTGAGTAGAACCCGATTGGATGAATGTATGTATATTAACGTTATGGCCGGGTGCAATATGATGTTGTGGTTGTAATACATGTTGTGGTGAATGATATGAATTATATGGCCGAGTGTGAATTTAATATTCCGATTGGATGATTGAATATATATATGTGTTGATGCTGTCGCTGAGTGTAAAGTGGGCCTATGGCTGTGATTATACGTGATTATAGATAATGTGAGTAATATAGCCGAGAGCTGGCTGAATAGATTTCGATTGAATAATGCTTGAATATGTTTTGATTGAATGACAGCGTGTATGTTATTGACTGTTGGTACATAAGTGTATATATATATATATATATATATGATATTGTATGGTTTTGAGGTGGATAGGATCTAAGGAGGAGATAATTACTCAGTAAGGGTTGGAAACCGACTGTTATTATACCATTTTAGGATGATAGTAACTGCTACTTGATGATTGTCATCAAGAGAGTTGCACTAACTTATGAGTAATGATGAGGTGTGTGATTCCTGTGTGGGTCGGAAGCCTATTACCACTGTACTGTTTTACAAAAGTGATAAATGATTTCATGATTGCTGTTGCGTGATGTACCCTATGTGGTGCATAATGATGATGTTGATGTAGATGTATTACTTACAATGTGTGTGAATTGTCATTAATTTCCGTGTGAATTAGTATTAGTTGAGTGAGTCTGGTCAGTGTGAGGCATGTTGTTCTGAGACGACTCTACAAACCACAGGTATTGTGGCAGCGTACACGTTGCAGTGACTTTATGTAATCGTTGTGACCCTATAGGAATGAGACGTCATCTTATAAGCTGGATGCAACAATTCATGAGTCGGGCAAGTGAGGCTGTAACTGCTTATGGTGGTGGTGAGCCTATCAGACTGTTTCGAGTGAAGATGAGAGTGGTAATAAGTGAATGATATGTGGTTATGTATCAAAGTGTGGATAGAGGGTTTGTTTAACCTTGTTGTGTTACCTCCGAGAGGATCAGAGGTTATTGGGTATGAATTAACTACTAAAACGATGGTTAGTTATCGAGATAGGGAAGTGATCAAGTCTGCCACTGGAATAGGAGTTCATAAAGCTAACCGAGTGATACTTTGGGCTTAATGAGGAAACCAGGACCTTGAACCAAGGTAAATTGGAAGGTGCGGAGTTGATCGGAAAAGATTAGTATATTCCGATTGCGAGAAAGTAGCAATAATTCCGAGTGAAACTTTCTGGGAGAACGAATTTCCGAGTGAAAATTATGATGTTCCGAGTAAAACATCGTTTGGGTCATTAATAAGAAGCTGTGTCCGAATGACACTTCTGTGTTAGGCAAAATCAAAGTGAAATATCCGAGTCGTGTGAATTTCGGGTGAAGTGTACCACTTCTGAGTGGATGGTACCGTATGGAACGGTTCCGACTGGAAAGGTATCAAGTGTAGAATTCCTAATACCCGTGTGATGTTTCCCCGAGTGATCTTCTCCAGGAGCAAAGTACTTCTGATCGGAAAATGGAACTTCGAGTGTGCAAGCTTTCGAGTCAATTACCCGATGGGGGAAATAAATGCCCGAGCGGTAAACTTATTCATGGTTATGTTCGAGTTGATGCTTAGAGCTGCTGATTTTGAACTCTAATTTATAATTGGAGCAAACCTGAATTCTGAGTGGAAATTTGGTAAAGAGAAAGTTTTCCGGGTGAAGATTACCTCCAAACCCCGAACAACCCTTTTGATTGAGTGATCCGAGTGACATTCTCGGGTTATAGGCATGGAATTAGCCAAAGGCATGGGTAGAAATCTAAGATTTTAGGATTAAGTGTGGTGCCTGTGCGAGGTAAATCCAGGCAAATTGTGCTAATTAAAGCACATAGGAACTCTTTTGAGTGTTCATTTGGGTTCAAGAAGGAACTTTGTGGTCAGATTTTGAAAATCCGAGGGTTTAATATGAGATGAATCGGTCGGAAGTGAGTATTGGTGGGAATCGGTAATGTTGTTTACTAACTAGATTCTTCCCAACTGGTTGAATAACATCTAGAATGTGTCCCAAGTGACACAATGTCGAACCTATGCTTTGTGTGAGTTCATGGTCGTGCCGAGTGACTCATTGAATCGGGGAACCCGATGGTGTAAATACGCCGATCGGTGTCGAGAGTGTAGGGCCGAGCGGCCAAAGAACTGGAAAGTGCCAATGGCTAGGGTGAACTGGCAGAGTTGAATGGGGGTAACTCTACGTGGGAAATGGAATTCCGAATGTATTGAAGACTATGAAGAGTTGTTTTATTTATGCCGATTAGAAATTACGAGGCGGTCGGAAACGTTGAGAAGATAAGAGTTGCAGTCGGAGCATGACTGTGGTATTCCGATCTGTTTATTGAGGTAAGTCTGAGTGAAAGAAAGGAATGTTATTCCGAGTCAACGGTGACACTTCCGAGTGGAAATGTGTTAAGAGTGATGTCTCGGTTTCCTGTGTGGAACGGTCGGTAAATTGCTTTGGAAGCCAATTATACCGACTGGAATTTAAGCAGTGGATGAATACTTAAGATGCATAGATGTGTAATTGCTTGTTGTGGTATGGCAGTGATTTTTCCGAGTGGTTCATTGAGGCTAAGCATGTGTTTGAATTTCGAGGACGAAATTCTTTTGAGAGAGGGAGAACTGTAACATCCCGACTTTCAATTTAATTACCGATTGAGATTAAGCCATTAATTAAGGGTTAATTACAGAGTTAGGATTAGTGGTTAATTAGAGTAATTGCTGATTGGTTAGAAATAATTGAATAAATAATGATAATAATAATGCCAGGTGAAAGGACGCATGTGCCCCTGGTGGTATAAAAGAACTTCAGCTCTCTCTTTCCCCTCATTTTTTTATTCACGCTGAACATCTTCCTTCAGGCACGCATCTGGTCCCTTCTTTTCTACTGATTCTCTTCTTCTTCATCCTCATTCGTGTCGTCCGCTTGAAAAGAACAGAGAGAGAGTTAAGAACTTTTCTAGGAGGAACAGTGACACGGTCCTGTTTTCACTCCCTGTCCTCTTCTTCCTCTCCGTCACCTTCTTCCTCTTCCTCTTCTTCCACTTGGTGACGTTAGTGTCCCAGTTGGAAGGCTGTGCTGGGAAGTGCCTTGGAACTGTGGGGGAGGCGAATCCGTTGGAGGAAGGAGCAACTCTGGTCCAGTATCGACGCTGAGCTCGAAGGCTGTTGGAGGAGAAGTAACAGAAAGGACAATCGGTCAGCATTGTAACTCGAAGAGTCTCTGAACCCTGACAGCAGGTAGGGGGCGCTTGCATGTCAAATGCATGGTCGATGAACGGTACCGAGTGAACGCATTACCGTGCATGCGTATGAATGTGTCTGTGATAACTATGTGATGCGTGATTGTGAATCTTTGACTGCCATGTGTGTGATTGCAGAGTCCTGATTATGGTTTTACATATTCATGCATGTATTCAGGATCGTTGCGTTGAATCCTGACAGTTGGTTATACATAAACGCATGTGATGCATGTTCTCCTTATTGTTAATACTGAAAGAATACGTGTGCTTGATTGTTGGCTGATTTCATTTAAGACATTGTAAATATTAATCGTGTGAATGCTGTGTATGATGGTACGATGAATGAATGAATGTAGAAATATGTTGGATCGGAAGTAACGCTAATGGTTACAAGGAGAGAGAGTCGGATAATTGAGGGCGCTTGTTGTTCAAGCATATAGACTATATGTACAGGAATGGGATGACCCGTGGAGGGTCAGGAGTCCCAACAAAATGATCTCCAGGCGCAGACCCTTGGCTAGATCCTGTGAGAGCCTGTGGTAGCCGTAGGAGCTAGAGTTAAGTCTCGAGACGTCAATGGGAGGCTGGTACCACGCGGGAAGGGCTAAAGGATGAGAGGCCAGTAAGGGAACCTGTAACTGAAAATCATTGCTTAGTCGGATCCGCAGGCATGCATGTAGATGAAATGTTGGTTAGGATAGGACGAGTGGGATGGCTCGGAGTGATACGAGTGAATTCTGAGTGAGTTGATGCATATTTCGTATGACTGGAAATGAATCTTTGTAATATGTATATAATTGCATGTCTTTAAAAGCATTATATTCTACATGGTTGAAATCCAAATTGAATGCAACCCGAGTGAACGTGAGGGTAAGTATTGATGCTGATGCCGAGTCATTACTGTCATTTTATATGTAAAATCTCACCCCTACACCATTTTTCAGTATGTGCAGGTCGGTCGGAAATGGTGTGGAGGACTCAAAACCGAGTGAGGCGCAAACCGACTGCTGAGTGCTTATATTGTACTTATTATGTTTAGTCAGTATAGCCTTGGCCGGCTCTCATGTGATATGATAATTTAATATCTTTGTTATGAGCAACGCCTATCAGAGTTGTAGACAAGTACACATGTATATATATATATATATAAATACTTTATATGGTTATGGTGTTAATTACTTCGAGTAATAAGTGCTGGTGAATGAATAATGTGGGGATGAAAAGTATCTGAGTATATGTTCGCATATATATATGTGTGTGGCCATATGGGTAACGCACGCTGTATTGATTGTGAAGAGTTGTTGAGTTATTTGGGGGCTGTTGGGTGAAATAGTGTCAAGTTGATGATTCCGAGTGAGACTATAGTGTTTGGGCTCCTTTTCCGAGTGGAGAAGACTTAAGAGGATTCTGAGAGAGATCTCTTTTGTTGAATCTATTCTGTGTGGGACGTAATGGGAGAAATTCCCGAGTGATCATAGGTCTAAATATTACCGAGTGGAAACATGGGTAAGCCCGAGTGGGAAAGGGATTGAATATCCCGAGTGAGGTATGAACGTGATGATTTACCGGGTGAACCTATGTCCCAAACCCGAGTGAGAAATTACCTTGTACCTGTGTTCGTCCCAGCGAATTAGACTTAGCTCCAGCGAGTCAGCGTTGTCATGGAATTCGCCCAGGCATTGATGTGTTTCGCTGAACCGAATGGATCGGTCAAGCCTTGTCCCTCCCACTGATTGCTATACGTGTGAATGTTCTTTTATTTTCCCTTGCCTTCCTCTTTCTTCTTCTATGCCGGTTGTCCATTGGCTGTTTTTGTGGAAAAATCTTCCCGGTTTGGCATTTATTTATTTATTAAATTAGGATGTCTCATTTTACACCGGTTGTAGGACCGATGTGGATGGAGCCGGTGAGAAAAATATAGACTTTTTACACCGGTTTTAGGACCGGTGAGAAAAATAGTTTTTACACTTGTCCTCTTTGTTACGCCCGGTATAAAAAATAATAGTTACACCGGTCCTTTTATTTACAACCGGTGTAAATATTAACTTTCTCACCAGTCCTCTTTGTTACGCCCGGTATAAAAAATAATAGTTACACCGGTCCTTTTATTTACAACCGGTATAAATATTAATACTTACACCTGTCCATTTGTTACTACATAACCGGTGTAAAAAGTTTATTTTTTAAAATTTTTAATTCAGTACCTTTCATCCTAGGCCAATTCACTTTCAATACAATTTTGATTTTAGAAAGCATAATTAGCTCTAATTTTCAAAATCAAATACACCAATATGTATTTTGATCATGCTAAAGTAAACACCAATATTCACAACTAAAGCTGGTATTTTGGTAAAGGAAAATAAAACTCAGTTAAGAGAGACATTATACATTATATTCATTACAAGTAGAAAAATGTGCACATATACAATGAGGCATAAAAAATAGAACATGCAAAGAAAAAATCTTTCTGCAATAATTATAATTTAGAGAGCTTCAGGTTTGCATCTAGGGCAATCTCAGCAAGGTAATCTCAGCATCTTCTAGATCATCTTCACTATCATCCTGCTGATAAAAAGTTCACAAGAATTTTGTCATTAACTATGCAACACCAGAAACCTTAATATACAATTATTATATATTAACATTTATATATTATTTTATTTAAATTATATATATAGTAATTAACTATGTTGTAGCACGGTTATATATTATTTTCTTATTATATTTCATTCAAAATCTAATTACAAGTTGTAAAGCTGAAAGATTAAATTTTACGACTAAAATTATTTTGATTTTTAAGAGACTTCATTTTTTAGTCTCAACACATTTAAAATAAGGCCTGTTATTTTTATGTGTTACCCTTTCCTTAGTAAAAGCATTTTCTAAAAATGCTAAAACAAGCTATGGGATTGGGTCTGCAGCTAGTCAGTGCATTCTAATTCTTCAAAATTCTGAAAATGCTAAAACAAAAATTAACCAATTTGTCTATACTTAAAAAAATCTTGTATTTTGTTTCTGCTATGACAGAAATAACTAATGACCTTCAAGATACATTAATGACCAGTTACTAGGGGTATTACTATAAGGGGTTTTCAATCCAGAAACTCTTCTTGAGTACAGGACAAAAAATCTTAACGAAATCAAGCAGGGCTACTTCTTAATATGTTTTTACAATCTTCTTCTGCAGCCTCAAAGAAAGGAATCATAGAACTAAGCTTTGTTCTCTCAAAGTTAGCAAAAGATTGCTATGTGTTATTTGCATAGTTATTATTGATCAAAAACTCTAACTGGTCCTACAATCATTCAGTTACAACAGAATCCAACTATACAACTATGAATCATTTTCATCTAACCAAAATACTAAAGCGCATTAAATATTATTAGTTAAAATATCAATAACATGTTCTACGCTATTGTGGTTTATAATATCTTAGGAATTAATTTCAATTTTAAGATCTAATCCAATGGAATTGAGATGATTACCTTTTCACCTGCAGATATGTTTGTTCTGCCTTCAGCCTCTCATGCAGAAAGTGCACAAATGCCTATAGCTACCAAGAATGAGGACAACAGAACGAAATCATGAGAATTGAGAAATGCCAAACATACTACTCAAAAAACCACAGTAGGATATTAATTATATGGGTATCAATCTAAATTCATAAACCTTTATATCAAGAATAAGGGTTCAACTTTAACTTTGGTTGGCTGCTGTTTTGAGGAAAGAAGGGTCCTAGCTCCTCTGCTGCTCCATAACCAATTGATGAACAACCTGGGCCTGAAACATTCATGCATTTTCTTCATATTATAATTTCAATAAATAATGTACATATATCACAATCACTTATCAGTTCATATTGCTAAATATCTGGTATCTATTTGTTATTAAATAACAAAGACAAAAAAAACTATGTTGTTTTCTATCCTAAAATTCATGTTATACAAATTAATCTGAGTTGAGTTAAATCACTTGTTAACTGTGAAACAATGATACAGTGCAGGCAAAGTACAGAAACCCTCAGGTTGTTACAGTTGCTCTAAAGCTCTATGTAAAAGTAGTAACAAAAGCCTGATTGTAACAAAATATTTGGAGTTAGACTCTATTTTCGAGTTTCCATAAATTTTATGGTTAGAATAATAAGCTCTTGAGCATAATAAAATCATCAAAATTGACATCGATTGAAAATCGAAATATGCAAGGGAATTAACAGAATAAGCACCACGACTAAGAAACGCGAAAACCACAAGAAATAACGAAATACCTAAAAGATTCAGTAACTGGATTTGAAATTGAAAAAAAAAACAATAAGAAAATTACTAGTAACAGGCAACCATTGGTTACATGAAAATCTCTAACGAAATGATCGAAAAATAAAAATCAAAGGGAGAAACCCTAGGACTGATAGATAGCGAGGAGAGGGCAGGGTCCATTGTCGTTTTGAAGGACGATTGGAGTGGTGCGTCTGAGAAACTGAATGGTTTGGGTTTTGTGAAGGCACTCTTTAACTTCCAGAGAGAGAGACCTTCGACCTTCGACCTTCGACCTTCGACAAAAAGAGACGGTAGGGCTACACAGACACAGAGACCTTTTGAGAGGTAGGGCTTTCGAGAGGTTCAAGAAGGAGAGCTTCGAAAGGTACGACTTTAAGAAGGTGAGCTTCGAGAGGTAGGGCTTCATAAGACTTCAAGAGCTAGGGCTTCGAGAGAGCTTCGTAAGGTGAATGGCTTCAAGAAGGAGAGCTTTCGTAAAGTGAATGGCTTCGATGGGAAATTAAAAATATTAGCTAATGCTTTCTCACCGGTCCAAAATGCAAGACTGGTACAAAGTTTTCCATTTCTCACCGGTTGAAGCTGGAGACCGGTACAAACTTAAACTTTTCTCACCGGTCTAAAACAAAGCCCGGTACAAAGTAAGTTGTTTCTCACCGGCCCATAGATTAGACCGGTGTAAAGTTTCATATTATTTACAAAATTGCCACCGCCTAATTTCTTACACCGGTCACCTTATAACCGGTGTAAAAACCCCGATGTAAAAGGTCTTTTTTTCTACTAGTGTAATATTGTAATTTTTCCTGTGGAGTTTTATTTATAATTTGATTGCCATAATTAGGATCATAATTTCATTTAATTTTTTTAGTTCCTTTATTTCATATATTTTATTTAGTGTTTGCTATCACTGTTATGATTATTATTGTTATGTATTATTTTATTTTATGTTATTTTATTGTGACATCATATTCCATTCCATTTATTTTTCTTTATTTATTTTTCTGTACTTTATTTTTTCGCACTTTATTTATTTTATTTATTTATTTATTTATTTATTTTTCTACACTTTTATTTTTCTACACTTTATTTTTCCGCACTTTATTTTTCTACAGTTATTTATTTATTCATTTATTTTTCTACACTTTTATTTTTTCTTTATTTATTTTTCTGCATTTTATTTTTCTACACTTTATTTTTAGGCACTTTATTTTTTTGTAGTTATTTATTTATTCATTTATTTTTCTGCACTTTATTTTTTGTATTTATTTATTTATTTATTTTTCTACAATTTTATCTTTCTACATCTATTTTTCTGCACCTTATTTTTCTACATTTATTTAGTCATCTATTTTTTCTGTATTTTATTTTTTACACTTTATTTATTTATTTATATTTTATTTACTTTTCTGTACTTTATTTATTTATGTGTATTTTATTCTATTTTTTCTCAATAATTTTGTAGTTATCTTTTACATAATCATTTGTTTATCATTTTATTTTTTATATAATTTCTTAAGTTATTCTTATAGGTAATTATTTATTTATTATTATTATTATTATCTTTTATTTTATGTTTTCCTCTCTTATCTATTTATTTATCCATTTTATCTTATTTATTTATTTATTTATATTTTTTCTGATGGTAATTTTTGAATTGTTTTAGATTTGTCCATACATAATTGTTTATTTTATTAATTTTATTTATTTATTGTCATATCTTTTATTATTTTCTCTTAACAACCTTTTTGATATTTAAGGATCAATTATTATCATATGCATAAAGAGAAAACCAAGACTAATAAATTATTTGTCATTTATTTATTTATCCATTTATCTTCCTTTTAAGTTTAAAATAAGATTAATTTGGATGAGACATCTTATTAATCCTATTTTCTCAAAAAAATAATTGAATAAAAATTCACTTGTTAGTTCTAATTAATTAAGTATATATATTTCTTTATTTTCAAATCGATGTATTTAATTCTATTTTCCCTTCTTATGTCTATCTATTTTTACTTTTTATTTATTTATTTATTTATTTATTGGAAAAATGTGAACCATGTATTTCTCAATAAAATCAATAGATTGTCTTTTAGTTACTTAAAAAATAATTTAGACAAGACGTTTTATTATTTTCTGACTGTCTTTTAAGTACTTATTTGTGTATTTCCCTTCAAACTTAAAGAATAAAAATAATTTAGACGAGACATCTTATTGTTTTTATTGTTATTTATTTATTTTTATTGTCTTTTAATCACTTGTTTATTTATTTTCCTTTAAACTCAAAATGAAATAATTTAGATGATTCATCCTATTATTTAATTTTATTTTATTTCTATTTATCTTTTTAAAAAAATGTCTTTATTATCATTTTGTTCAAGAGTACATTGTCTGTAAATAACATCTATCATTGTTGTATTTTTGTGAAGGATGAAATATCTAATGATCATTTTTAAAATTATACATGATCAATTTGGGTAACCGTTTTAGGACGGACAATGTGGGGTGCTAATACCTTCCCCACCTGTAATTTGACTCCTCGATTAAACCAAAATCTGATTTTAAAAACCAGTGCCATTTAAAGGTTTTCTTAATATTTTCCTTAAGAAATATTAGTGGCGACTCCCTGAACCCTCTAGTTTTTCAGGCCTCCCAAAGGCCTTGTTTCAATACGGTTTTGTTTCCTTTTCTATTGATTTCTCCCAATCCGCGCCATGACCCAAGACTCTGGTCACGACACTTGGATTGGTGTTTTGAAGATTTGGTGTTGTTGACATGGAAACTAGAATTGTTAGTGAACTTTAAATGCCTCTTGAAGTAAGACAACAGTAGCTAAGTGTCATAATTGGTTTTATAAATGTATAAGCCTAGTTAGAATGCTTGAGAAAATATTATTGGATGTAGATTATTAATTATGATGATTGCTGGACAACTATTGCTTGAAAAAGTGTAGTATTTATGGTGAATTTAATGAATGACGTGGATGATTTATAGGAAATAAATGTGTCATTAGTTAGAAAAAGCTTGTTGGAACATATTAGGTTCTAAAGGAATATTTATTGAGTTTGGGAAATGCCATTGAAAGTTATTGGTAATTTTTAACATGTTACTTTGTCAAAGAATCTAAGTTAAGGTTTTAGAACTAATGGTACCTTTTACTTTAGGCATGTAGTTAGTGACTAAAAATGAATTATAAGAAGTGATATATCATTTGTTTGTGGTTGGAAACAATTATGGTTGAATGAATAGGAAGTTAGTATCTATTAAGTAAAGGAAACATGGTGTTGGAAATTATGGATAAGCTAGTACAAGTGTGGAAATTAATGTTAGTGATGAAACAACATTTATGGAACCAAATTATATTGGTATGAATTGGATAGTTGTTTATGAGGGAAAGACTTAGTGTTCTAGGTGATGTTGTGTAAGAGTCATGTGTTGGGTGAATAATAAATGTTACTAAAGACTTAGAATGATTTAATTTAGCATTTAAAACCATTATCAAAGGAGTTTTATATTTTAATGGATGAAAAACAAAGTTAGCTAAATTATTAGTAATGAAGAACTTGTTACTTCCTAGGATAAAGATATTACAAATGATTATAATGATATGGAAAATTACTTAGAAGTTTTGTAAAACTTAACGAATAATTATCGAACACTTGACAAATTGTGGACAAGGTTTTAGACCTTTAAAGTATTGGAAAATATTGAAAAAGTAAACCAAAGCCTCTAAAATTATAAAGATAAAAATTTTATGAATTAGTATGATGTTATATCTATGATGGACATAATTGTTAACATCCAAGAAATTTTAGCTTGGTGTATAATGTAGTACTACATTTACTTAATGTAGGACTTGACCATTCAAGCAAAGCGGGACCATCTAACTTTACAGAGAACTTCTCTTGAGGTAGGAGGGGAGTATATTTTCTAAATGCATGTGTAAAATTTACTGATAATATTTATATTAGTGGGTGCTTACATATTTTCCTTGCATGGATGTACTACCTCTTATGTATGAAATTGTATGAGAATGGTTCTTATTGATGAATTGATTTTGGATTAGTAAATATGATAATGACATACATTAGGGATATGTCTGTTTGATATGCAATTTTGATTTCCATGTGTGGATTAATGTGGAAATGACTCTTAGGCTATTTTTGTAACAACCCTGGTTTTTAGAATAAGGGCCTAGACTCTCAAATCTCTGAGAGTGTTCTAATAAGCATTTTAGTGGACAAAATTAAGGACAAATCCTGTTTCTCTTATCTCCAACTTTCAGCCATCATCCTCTTCTCATCCAGCCCACCATCCTTTCTTCATTTAATTTTCAAATTCCAGCCACCATTCCATTCTACAACAGTCACCATACACCACCCAAACAGCCTCTATAATCCACCAAATCATGGTCACGCCATCAAAGTCCACTTCCAACCATTTTTAATTTCTTCTTTCTTCTCCTACCTCTTCTAAACCATGACCAACTCTCCACCATACAGCCTTCCCTTTTAAATTTCTCTTGTATGAAAAGGCTTCAAAAATTAATCTTATCCCTTGCCTTGGAACTTCTCTAAACCGTGAGCTTTCCTAAGTCCATCTCAAGGTGAGTTTGGCAATTTTCCTCCTTAATGTTTGGACACCAAACTCGTGGCCAATTCTTCCTCTCTTAACCATGCATGCATATTTTTCTAGGATCGGGAACCATCGATGACTATCGATGGACGATTGGGAGCGTTTAATGAAGTTTCGGCAAGTCACACCTTTTTCTTCCTCAAAACTCTAAAGATCCATGAGGTAAGGGGAGTTCCTCTTCGGTTAATTATGTCTTAGAATTCCCCCTTACGTTAGTCTAGTATCCAACAATTATAGTTTTAAGTTTCGACGTGATCCAATGGTCAGATTTCAAATTATATAATTTTTGGTAACCGATACCCATTTTATTATATTAAAAATAGAGATAAATTAAATTGAGTATTTTATAAAAATCTTGTAATACATGCCATGATGATCGCGCAACCAGAAGACATTTTACCAACTATGACTCGTCTTCTATTCGAGAAAGTTATGAGTCTTATAAATTTAATTGGGCACTCATAACAATAAATAAGTAAGTAAGTAATATTAAAATTATCACTAAATATTTTATTATTATTATTATTATTATTATTATTACTATTTATTATTAGATTACTGAGCATAATGGTCGGATCTATTGCCGCTCTTAAATATTTTCTTTATTGAATTATGTTATTATATTATCGAGCATAATGGCCGGCTCTGTCGTCACTCTTAAATATTTTCTGTATTAATTTATGTTACTTTATTTTCGAGCATAATGGTCGGCTCTGCCGCCGCTCTTAAATATTTTCTTAGGTCAGTATATTATTGAGCATAATGGTCGGCTTTGCTGCCGCTCCTAGTATTTTCTTGTTGAATTCTGTCATTTATATTATCAGGCATAATGATCAGCCCCGCCGCCTTATAATTATTACAACTGTTATTATTAAAACTACCATTCTTGTCACTAGCATTATTATTAATTTTTAATATAATTAACAGACGAGTACCTTTCTAAATTAAAGTGACACCACTTAATATTTCTACTACTCCATTTACCACTTTCAAAACTCAATACATTATTATCTTTCAAGCTGAACGTTACTTAAACTAAAGTATAGCCGTTATATTTTCTGAATAAATATGAAAATAACCCATATTTTCAAAAAAGCAAGTAGGACTGAATAACTCACTAATAAATAATTAGGAAAGGGGGAAGATATAAATACTTAGGAGTTAGAAAGAATAGTAATAATAATATTACGGTAAGGATTAAGAATTTAAGTAAAGATTGTGAGTATTAGTAGATCCTAACAAATAACAAAAATGATAAACTATTAAGTAGACCCAAGAGTAATCTTAGTATAAACGGAATTGATGAGGATTGATGGACTTAACAAATATCCAGGAGGAGTTTCTAAGTACATTTTAAGTTAAGTACGCAATTCAATCAGTAAGTAGGTCCTTAAGTAGTATCTAGACAATAAGAAGCAAAATATGACTTATATTAAGAACAACAGTAACCAGGATAAATAGTTAACAAAAGAAAGGAATAGTCTAAGCGTATTGGCTAAAAAAGTAAATTTCAATAATGAGTATTTCTTAAGTAAAAACAAACTGGACTTAGTGTAACACCTCGAAAATAGGGGCAAATTTTTCACGATTTTAACAATAAGTATAATAGAAGAAAATCAATATATATATATAGGACCAAGTAATTACCTCGGATCATTAAATGACCTATCTCATATATGAAGATATGAATAGGTATCAGAGTACTCCTTGGACGTTCGGACTCGAGACCATCACAAGGGAAAAACGGAAGATGTAATTAAATTTAAGAGTTATTAAAATATATACAAAAAGGATGAAAGATGCCTCATCAATTTGTTAAATATTAGAAATTTGATTTCATAATAATAATATCATTTCCATGATTTAAGGGTTCCAAAACAAGTAAGAAAATGGAACAAAGAAGCCAAAAATGAGAAAACTGGGATCAGGGGAACTCGCTTGAGCGAGTCCCCATCTCGCTTGAGCGAGATGTAACATCCTAAATTTTAAAATAGAGAATAAATTAAGGAGATAAATATTGAATAATTGAATGTGAATTATTTAATACCCCAAAATATCAGAAATAATTAAATTAAGATTTTGGGAGTTGTTAGTAACTTATCTGGACCGAATAAGCAGAAAACTAACCCGGATAAAATATGAGTGTCCGATCAAGTATCTCTGATTGAAATTTCATTGGTCAGGGCTGTAGATAATATTACTGGGAATCCGAATGTGTATTCAGAATAATTTTTAGATAAAGTATTGGGCCTGAACAGAGAGCCTGTTTATTGAAAAACAAAAGAGTTTAGTGATGGGCTTAAAAACTTAAAACAAAACCTCACCTCTTTTACTCTCATTCTCGTGACTCTCACTATCCCTTATGCAAACTCACCTCTTCTTCTTTCTATCATCTTCCCACTCATCTTCTTCACTCTTCTCTCCCTTATACACTTAAGAAAAAGCTTGGTGCCCTCTTCCTCCTTCACTTTTGTTTTCAAGGAGCAAGGAGAAGACAATGGATGCTTGAAGCTTCTCCCATTCTCCTCTCCATTTTCGTCACAACCCCCCTCCCTCTTGATTCTCACTTTCGTTTTTGGAGCAAGGTAAGTTTCTTGCCTTTTCTTGTGTTTTGAACCTAGAAAATGGGTAGTTATGATTTGGGAGAGTAGTTAAAGTAAGTGGGTATTGAATAGAAGCTTTAAATAAGGAAAACCAAGGTGGGGTGAAATAAATGAAGGCATTTATGAGCAATAAATGGAGTGCACGAAAATAGGGTTGAAGGATGAGGAATATTGAAGTGCATTTATAAAATGGATGAGTTTTAATGAAACCCTAACTTATGAAATTGGGGGAAATGTGTAATATGAATGTGAAATGTATTAATTGATGGTGAGAATGTTATTAATGATGAGGTATAGCCATAAATGATGATTGGTGATGGTGGTTAGATGCCATAAATGAAAAACCCACTTAAAATGAGTTAAATGTGGGGTTGGTATATGTGGTAACCTAACTAATTAGGTTGTTGCCTTGATAATAATGAATGATGATAAAAGGGAAGGAATTCTCGAAGCCTAATTAGGCAAATGAATAAAACCTATAAATAGTTTCTACATGATGAGAATCATGTGTACATATATATGTATATGTATATTGAAATGGTGTTTGAATGAATGATTAATGTGGTCCTATAATTGATTGGTGTAGGACTTGATAACACTTGTGAGGCGGGAACATCAAACCCGGATGTCTACTTCTCTTGAGGTAGGAAAGGGGTGTATTTTCTAAATGCATAAAACCTTGTATGTTGATAGTGTATGTATTGATGCCATGTTGCGTGTTGTTCCTTGAATGGATGTAGTGCTGTGAGTGTGTAATATGAAATAGAGAATTAAATCTGCGATGGTTGATTTTGGAATGGCATATATATATATATATATATTCATATATTTGATGATGTGGAATGAATATTATGATTGAGTATGAGTGGTACCCTAGATGAGAGGGTGAGACAATCCTTATGAGGTTAAGGCATGCATGAGCATTGTTGCATACATAACATGGCATGCATAACATAGTACTTGAAAAGTGGTTGCGATCACTTGAGATTTGTGATATGAAGGGCTTGCGAGTTACTGTGATTATTGAACCCGTGGTTGCGATCACCTGGTATTTGAAATGAGAGGCCCTACGGGACCATTAAGATTGAATGCCTATGGTTGCAATCACGAGGCGGGAGTACCCCTTGCGAGGCGGAAAACCATTCTAAATTGTTTAGCACCTTGCGAGCCTGCTAGAGGGAGTACCCCTTGCGAAGCGGGAAACCAATATGAATGAATGAATCATTATGGTGGTTGCGATCACCTGATGAAATGAAATCGGATCCGTACATATGCATCTTAAACACTAGCATGTGCATTAGCCATAGGAGCATGGCATAATGTGATATTCTATTGAGGAAGTTTTGTGAGGTGTATGTGGAACTCTCTTTGATCACTAACTGTAATTATGTTATTAATGGGTGTGACTATGTGAATCTTGATGAATATGTATGTTCAATGGATTGGATGAATGATTGATTTTTCTTATGCCATTTGAACTCCTTTCTAGGAGGAGATGTTTAATCTTGCATTCATATGTATGTTATCACTAATCGTTGGATTTTCATCATTGAGAAAATATACTCACTCTCCACATGGTCTATCTTTTTAGCTCTTGTGTTGTAGGGTTGCCCATGGAGCTCTTGTGCGGAGAAATGGTGTGAAGGAAGTCCATTTTGGGTAAAGAATGCCTTGGCCGGCAAATGTTTGATTTTGTGGCTTTTACGTAGGCTTTTGTAATGTATGTAGATATAGTGACATTTTGTATAGCCATGAATTAATATGGATAATTAGTGTGGATGATGAATATATGATGATGATTTTGGAGGTCATTTATGAAAATGAGACCCTAATGCTTATGGCTCATTTCCATTGGTGACCTTAACCTTGGATGGATAATGAAAATGATGTATGATGCAGTTAGAATTGATGAATGAATAAAGGTTTCTATAAAAATTGCATGTTATAGAACACATATAGTAAATAGCTTAATTAGAACATGATTCATGAGTTGGAATGAAAATTTATAGGTATGATGGTTTGGAACGAGTTTTAAAGGCTTAACATGATGTATGTGATGTGATGAATTTAACCAATTTGGCTTGAATTGAGTTTTGGTATGTTGAGTTATTTAATTCCCCTGTTATCTAGTTTTTACTGGTATTCTCACGCAAGCGAGATGGATTCTCGCTCAGGCGAGAAATCCCCTGCGTTGGTGTATGGCCACTGGCCAAATCTCGCTTAGGCGAGAGTGGGTCTCGCTCAAGCAAGATTGCCCATGCATCAGATGTTAGCCACTAGAGAAAAATCACTCAGGCGAGTAGGGTCTCGCCCGAGTGTGAGTGAGGTACTTTGCCACTGGACTATTTTCACTTGAGCGAAAGGCCTTTGGATGTGACACTCGCTCAAGCGAGTGAACGTATGATAGATTCTGGACGAATTTTGCTTACGCTCGCTTGCCTTGCCCAAGCGAACCCTGAGAATCTCGCTCAAGCGTGTTGGGGCTCGCTCAAGCTAGATGACCCCTGATACTCTTTCTCTTCTTTTCGCTCAGCGTGTGCCATAGCTCACCCAAGCGCTTCACTCAGTCTCGCTCAAGTGAGTGCGACTCTCGCTTGAGCGAGTTATGCTCTGATTCTCCAAATTTCATTATTTAATTATTTTCCCTTCTCTTTACATCAAATCTTCTTTGTACCATCTTATAAAAACCTTGGGCATATTTTGAAGTCCCCAATCCTCATGATGTTTAACCTCTTTAAACCCAACCATATGGCATTAAATTAAATAATTCCTTCCGCTGTTTCCAAATGAACATTCCTCATTAATCGTTTTATTTAACCTACCTTCCCATATCTCCATATATGAGAAAGGTCTTTCATAGATCCTGGGTATTGAATGATAGCTTCACCCCTTTATGTTTTCATAAATTAACGATATTAAGATCGCGAAAAATTTACCCCTATTTTCGGGGTGTTTCACAAGATCCACAGGGGTCGCTTGGGTGAGGCAAGCGAGCGTGAGCGAGAATGCTCCAGAACCAAAATCACACTCACTCGCTTGAGCGAGTGCTACTCCAAAGATCATTCGCTTGAGCGAAAATGGTCCACAACCATTCTGCCTTAATTTTCCTCGAGCGAGATGAAGCTCGCCTTAGCGAATTGCCTCCAATAGCACATACCTGATACATAATCATCTCACTTTGGTGAGATACCAGTTCGCCTAAGCAAATCTTGCCTAGGAATGATTGTACATAGCTCTCGCTTGAGCGAAGGGGAGCCTGCTCGAGCGAGAAATGTCCAGAATGTATACACCAAGTGCAGGGTCGTCTTGCCTGAGCGAGAACCACTCTTGCTTGAGCAAGATTAGGCCAGAGGCCATATAACTGACACAGGGAATTCTCGCTTGAGCGAGAATCCATCTCGCTTGAGCGAGATTACCAGACCATGCGTAGAAACAGGTAAAATCTAACAACTCCACATACCAAAACCCATACTAAGCAAAATTGATCAAATTCAACACATCACATACATTATCTCAGGCATTTAAAACTTATTCCAAGTAATCATACTCAATGATCTCTATTCTTACTCATGAATCATATCATAATTAAGCCTGTCATCTTATATACTTTACAAAACTAAGATTCTCATGTAATCCTTCATTCATTCATCAAAATTAGAAGTAATTCACATTATATTTATCATTCATACATTGACAAGGTCACTAATGAAAATAAGCCATACACACAAGGGTCTCATTTTCCTACATGACCTCCCAAGTTCATCATTCGTCATATCTAATTACAAAATTAAGCATGTGTACACCATATACCCTACAAAATGATCATATGCCGGCCAAGGCTTACCCACTTTCCTTTCATATTTACCTTCATCAACACTCGACCTCCAAAAGAGTAGAATTTATATCACACCTACATCAAACTTAAAAATGGCAACTAGGAGGTGAGTAACATAATCCAAATGTATTAAAGTCGTACATTATGATGATACCCAAACATGCTCACATATAATACATTTCACAAGAAACATCATAGTTTCATTCACATACTATATCATTTCATAACATGTTACATGCTCAAGAATACATCCACAACACATATATCCAAATCATTGGCATTCTTAATAATATCATCATACATGCATTGTTAGTACCATATCTCTTTCCTCTTTATATCTCAATCATCCGTCACTATCATGGGCTTTCAACTAGGCATATCTCTGACTATATGCAAATGCTCTTATAGCTAATGCATATGCACAAAGAAATTTTATCAAATGCGGATCTGACTGCGGGAAAATACAACATACTAAATGTGGGACAACCATAGGTGTGCTACTATGCCCCTACTGCAGTAAAAAAATTATGTACACATATACCTCAATTCATGCATACTCAACATCATACTTTTACTGGTACCAAACCGCTCTCGCCCATCTGTAGCACTAGTCACCCTGTGACTTACGGATCAACATCATGGCCTTACTTGCCAAAGTGCTACGGGCCCCTCCCGAACACACATCGAGAGACCCGTGTCCCGTCGGACACTGAGGTAACTTGCTCATCACAGAGTCGCCTTCTTACTGGGCCCACCACATAGGGTGCCTCGTCACCAAACTATAGACAGCTTCGCGATTCCCAGAATCACTAGGGAAAATACAATAATATACTCGTGCACCAGGTCGCCCTCCCACTGGGCCCGCCTAGTGGATCCCCTAACATTCCATGTAGACAGCAAATGATATACCATGGATGCAAATGCCCATCAATGCATTCTCACTTTATGCATTCTATCATGCCACTCCATATTCAACAATTCACCACAATCACTTAATGGATTTTGTATACTCATCATTTTCAACCATCACCAATTCTTATTGGATTCCATATACATCAATAGTTAGTGGCAATCATCCTTTATCAATTCATACATCATGGGATGTTCAATAACACATCAATCAATACAACCATGGACATCAAGCCATTCACAACAATTCTCATCAACACGAGTCAAGTTTCATCACAAACAACATCCCAAAGCACATGCCACATAGCATCAATTTCTATAAATGCATTTTATTCATATATTCATTAAATCATCCATTCAAGCCAAATTAACAATACACAATTAGATACACACATCACTAATGGATGAAATCATGTATTTAGAATAGTTACCCCCTCCTACCTCAAGAGAAGTAGTAATCAACGCAGTCAGATGGTTGCACCTCATCGATGGGGTTGCTTCCTACATTATACAATATACCACACAATTATTTTCTATTCAACCACCAAGACTAAATGTTCATATCTATTTACTTGGTGTTTACAACACTTTAAATTCTCAAACCTCATCTATTTCCTTAATTCCACCACAACCACTATGAGTTAGGTGTCCAAATTCATTATTATGCATTATTAATATCAAACCCATTATTTGGTTCCCACATTAATGGTTCCCAACAACCATCATTAATTACCCAGCTTTATTAATGGCCATCCACCATTTATGACACCACTTCACCTCATCAATAATATTTATCTAACACAATAGATGTTTCATGACACAAATTCCATATTTCCCCAAATCTTAGGGTTAGGGTTTCTCTAAAAACCTAACAACCATAATCAATGCCCTACATTTTCCATCATCTCCCTTACCATATGCACACACTCATAAATACCCATTATAACTCTCATCGATGCCACCCCACCTAAGGGTTTTCCATCATACATGCATTCCATTATTATTATTCCATATACATTACCCTCCTAAAATAATAAGAACCCATATTCAAGGTTTTAAGCTCATGAGAACACCCAAGAGCTTACCTTAGGAGAAGAAAAGAGAGGGTTCCCTAAAGGGAAATGCAGCCACACAAAAAGGAGGAAAGAGGAGGGTGAGACATCAAGCTCCAAGCTCTCCTTGCAAGCTCCAAGAATTAAAAATGGCAAGGAGAAGAAGGCAATCCCAAGGGTTTTTGAGAGAAGAAAGATGAAGAAGAAATGAGGAAGAAGAAGAAAAGAGTGTTTGCCAATTTAGTCTCAGGAGCCAATGAAAATGTTAAGGAAAAATGAAGGCTTTTGGCTTTAATTTTATTCCTCATACTAATATTTCATCATTTTACCACAAACAGGATCTCTGTTCAGGCTCAATACTTTATCTAAAAATTATTCCAAATATATATTCAGACTCCCAATAATATTAATAGCTCTGACCAATATCACCTCACTCGGAGATACTTAGTCCGACACCCATATTTTAATCGGGCTTAATTTCAGCTTATTCGGCTCCAATAAATTATAAATAATCCTCAAGATCTAAATTTAATTATTTTCAATATTTTGGGACATTTATTAATCCCACATATAAGTATTCAACATTTTCTCTCCTCATTTAATTATTTATATAAAATCTGGGATGTTACAATCCACCCCACCAAAAAGAAAATTTTGTCCCCGAAATTTAACATACCGGAGTCAAACGCATTAGGGTATCGTTCCCTTATATCATCTTCACATTTTCATGTGAACGTCTCCACATCTCCATGCTTCCATGCAACTTTCACCAAAGGTACCAATTTGTTCTGTAGTTTCTTCATGTGGTGTTCAAAAATACGAACAGAAACAGGAAGGATAGTCAAGTCATCTCGCACATCAACTGAGATGCCCCAGAATTTAGGGGAAAATTTTTCGCGTTTTTATAATTCATACATCAATGAAAGGAAACAAGTGGTGAAGCTTTTAACATAACACCTGGATCTATAATAAACCACTCCCATATATGAGGATATGAGAGGGTGAGTTCAAAAGATTATTTTATAATAACTTTTCCAATTAAAAACAGCAAAAGATTTAATTAATTTGATTATTGATTGATTGATTTTCAAGAGAAGGAATTTCATGAAAACATGGGGTGTAGTTCATATAGCCTAAAGGTTCATTATATACTCCTTAATACCTTTAAAGTAATGTTTAAAGAAGAAATAATGCATAGGAAACAAAAATTCATTTAAAATAACAAATATGAGGATCAGTGTGCCACTTGCTCAAGCGAGAATCCCATTCGCTTGGGCAAGCCAGCGTAGGCACGCTTGGGCGAGGCAAAGGGAGACTGAGCGAATGAAATAATTTGCATCAGGGGCTCCTCTCGCTTGAGCGAGCCCCATCTCGCTTGAGCGAGATGCAAAGGAAATCCTAGAGCGGGCCAGCGAAGCGCTTGAGCGAAAGGAGGAAGGGTGTATCAGATACCAATCTCGCTCGGGCGAGCCATGTCTCGCTTAAGCGAGATTCCTCCAGAATCGTTGGTGACTCTCTAGCCGATTTTTGCTTGGGCGAGGCATCACTCGCCTGGGCGGAAATCGTCCAGTATCAATTTCCCTTCTCCCTCGCTTGAGCGACCGCCCCCACGCCTGAGCAAAAATTGTCCAGAAGCTAACCTTTGATTCTGTGACAATTTCGCTTGGGCGACACAAACCCCCGCTCGGGCGAAAACGGCCCAGAAGCCATCCCTGATTCTATTAACAATCTCGCTTGGGCGAGATGGCCATCCGCCTGAGCGAATTCGGGCCAGAAGCGAATCCCCTGTTTCACAACAATCTCGCTCGAGCGAGATTCTCACTCGCTTGAGCGAGTTCTGCAGAACTTAGGCAGAAAACGTGAAATTGCATACCTAACACACAACCTACCATACCAAAACTTAATCTACTGCAATTTATTTAATTCCTACATGATTTACACATTATAAGACACTTTTGGAACTTGCCTAATGATAAGAGTCTAGTTTGCACTAGTTTTAGAGTCATTTTTGTTTAAGCTTTTAGGTTGTTCATGCTAGTTTTCCCCTTAATTCCAAGTGTTTTCTTTTGTTCCACACATGTTACTTGGGTGTCCCTATTTTGCAGGAATAAATCTATTTTAGGTCTATAAACCTTGAAAATATGGCATTTGATGAAGCATTGAATGAATGAAGAAGAGTTCAAGCCATTTGAAGTTCAAAAATGAAGCAATATGACCCCTGGAATGCAAGATAAAGAAAGGATATACCTAAAAGAATAGTTTGGGACCTCAAAACACTGTCAAAGGATAATTTCTACAAGGTCCAGAAAAACCCACTGCCAGTGGATCCTGCTGCCCTATGACAAAAACTTGCACAAATTGGGGTCCAGAGAAACCCACTGGCCGTGGGTTTTTCCCACTGCCAGTGGATCTTGCTGCCATGTAGAGAAAATGCATATCTTGGGGTCCAGAAAAACCCACTGGCCGTGGGTTTTTCCCACTGGCCGTGGGTTCCTCTGTTTGAATGTTCAAAAATGTAAAAATTGGACCTCCAGTATGATCCACTGGCCGTGGGTTTTTCCCACTGCCAGTGGGTTTTTGCACGCACAGCAGTTTCCTTATTTTAGGGAGCAGTTTCTGGGGTTTCAGAGGACAGTTTTGGAGGGGCATAGTACACAGACATTTTTGGGTCGTTTTTGGAGAGAAAAAGAGAGAGTTTTCATTAGGGATTATTGAAGAAATCAAGACCATAGGCGTTGAAGAACTTCCTTGGGCAGATTTCAGAAAGATTCATAAGCACAAGTGAGAGCTTTTGCTTTGTGTTCTTTGCTTTCTTCTTAGGTTTTCTCTTTCTCTGTAATTTCTGAATTTGATTCCATCAATGGGCTGTAGTGAATTGAGCATGTGTAGCTAAACGTTATCTTGGGATTAGGGTGTGACAATGCTTATGTATTGAACCTCTTTTGGATTTTTCTGTTTGTTAATTCATTGCTTCTATTCAATTTCCATGAACGCGTAATGCTTTTGAATACCTAGAGATAGGATCAATTGAAATTAAACTCTAAGAGAATCGAAAGGTTAATTAGTTGTTTGAACGCATGAAATTGAACTTAGAATCATAGGTCACGAAAGTGGGTATGACAATTCGAGGTTTAATAGGATTTCACCATTCTTAACAAGTTCACATAATAAATCGAACGCGGTTCTTTATTATTTGGGCACATTAATGTTACTCTGAGAAGAGGGCTTAATTAAATTCGGAAATCCAACCTTAGAGCGTGAATTCATAAATAGGAAGGTTTTAGGAAAATTAAATACATAGCATAATCATATACCAAATCCCAAGAGCTTCACCATCATTTGTTCTATTTCAATTTCAGAATTCATTTAGTTCTTTCAGATAGCATTTCTTCTTAACTTTTGCTTTTCTTAATCTTCTACATTACAATCCTAATTTCACAATTTTCTAGATAATTGAACCACTGTGAAAACTTGTACTTGGGCATAATCTCTGTGGGATGATAACTTTTTATTACGCGATACCTCGTGCACTTGCGGGCCTATCAAGTTTTTGGCGCCGTTGCCGGGGATTGTCCCCCAATACTGGTTAAACGGTGTTTTGATTAGACTAGATTTTTATTTTTTCTGCATAATTTTTCTGTTTTTCTTAGTTCTTATTTTTTCTGCAGAATTACGTTTTGGTATTTGTTGTCAGAGGTTTTTGCAGGTTTATATATGCGAAGGAGTCATAGCCTTGAGCACATTTTCGATCCAGAGATTGAAAGGACCCTCCGTAAGATCAGAGCACTTCGGAAGCATCTTGAACAGGAAAAGCACCAAGCTTCAAGTTCAGCTACCGACAAACACATGGCAAACCAGGACAACAGAGCGCTTCGTGATTTTGCAGCGCCCAATACAATGGGTAGGAGGTCTAGCATCACAAGACCCAACATTGAGGCGAATAATTTTGAGTTGAAGCCATCCTTGCTCTCGATGGTTCAACAGAATCAATTTGGTGGATTACCATCTGAGGATCCCAACTTACACTTGTAGATATTCCTTGAGTATTGTGACACGCTCAAGGTGAATGGGGTCTCAAGCGACGCAATCAGGCTTAGGCTTTTCCCATTCTCATTAAGGGATAAGGCTAGAGCTTGGTTGTACGCTCTTCCAGAAGCGTCAATCACCACTTGGGAGGAGCTGTCCCTCGCCTTCCTCAACAAATATTACCCCAGGAGCAAAACTAACCAATTGAGGAAGCTGATTATTACCTTCAACTAGAGGGAAGATGAGACCTTGTACGAAGCCTGGGAAAGGTACAAGGAAATGCTCTGGGAATGCCCACATCATGGCATTGAACGTTGGTTGACCGTTCACATTTTTTACAATGGGTTGTCTCCGAACCAGAAAGTGACCTTGGACGCCGCAGCTGGCGGTGCCTTTATGGGTAAAAACATGAAGGTTATAACCTCATTGAGGAGGTTGCCCAAAATACCTATCAGTGGTCATCAGAATGGAATATGCCAACGAAAACTCCAGGTAAGTACACTGTTGATGCTCTTTCTTTATTAACTGCTAAGGTAGAAGCTTTATCCGTTAAGATTAATAAGTTTGATAAAGTAGGAGTAGGTGCTACTAAAGCTGTTTGTGAGTTATGTGGTGTTTCAGGGCATAATATTTCAGGATGCCAGCTTGGATTGAATCAGCATGCCGAGCCAGAAATGCATCAGGTGGATGCAGTTGGAAACTATGGTGGGAACTATGGAAACAATTTCAGACCACTTGGACCACCGGGTTTCCAAAGCAGGCCACCCCAGTTTCAAAATCAGCAAGGTAGCTACAGACCACAAGGACCTTACACTCCACAGAAATCCAAATTGGAATCCTTGATGGAAACCTTTGTAGCTACCCAATTAAAGCAGAATGATGAGTTCTCCAATGCCATCAAGAACCTAGCTGTAAAGGTGGACTCGCTTGCCACTCACAACAAGATATTGGAAACTCAGATTGCTCAACAAGCTTCCAGCTCTACTAGAATTCCAGGGACATTTCTAGGAAAACCAGAAGCAGGTCCATCCAACCACGCCATGGCTGTAATGCTTAGGAGTAGTACACAATGTGAAAGTCCAATGCCGCCAAAGGAAAGACAAGTTGAGAATGACCCTAAGAAGGATGAGACCGTATCACCTCCACCTGCTATGGAAGAAGAGAAACAAGAGAAGAAGGGGGAGGTTCAGCCATATCAACCTCCAATTCCATTTCCTCAGCGCTTGGCCAAGGCCAAGTTGGACAAACAGTTTGGTAAGTTTTTAGAAGTTTTGAAAAAACTATACATTAACATTCCTTTCACAGATGCTTTGCAGCAAATGCCTACATACGCAAAGTTTCTGAAGGATATCTTGTCCAATAAAAGAAGGTTGGAAGAGGAGGGTACTGTAGCACTTACTGGAGAGTGTAATGCACTTATCCAAAGAAAGCTACTACCCAAGCTTTAGGATCCAGGTAGTTTTTCCATCCCATGCATGATTAGTGATATGCCAATAGATAGAGCTTTATGTGATTTAGGAGCTAGTGTTAGCCTGATGCCTCTGTCTATTTCTAAGAAACTGGGATTAAATGAATTGAAACCTACTAGGATGACCTTACAATTGGCTGATAGATCTATTAAGTATCCTGTAGGTATTTTAGAGGATGTTCCTATTAGGGTAGGAAAAATTTTTATCCCTGCTGACTTTGTTGTGCTAGAAATGGATGAGGATTCTATGATCCCCATTATATTAGGCAGGCCATTTTTAGCAACTGCAGGTGCCGTGATTGATGTTAAAAATGGTAAGTTATCTCTGACTGTAGGGGATCAAAAGGTTGAATTTAAATTGATAGATGCTTTAAAAAAACCTTTTCATGATAATGTTTACTGTAACATTGAATTAGTTGACCAAGTGGTGAAGGAAGAGATTCTTCCTAAGGATCCACTTGATTTTGTTTTTCTGAATGAGCCTACAGGAACATCCAAATGCAGTAAGGGTTATGCACCATTGAACAATGATACTGAAGTCATGTGTGACAAAGTGGTGAACCCAAATGTGGAACTTAAGCCTTTAAATTCTACACTGAGGTATGAATTTCATGGCTCTAATAGGTTTTTAGTTGTAATTTAGGTATAGCGTCCGGCTGAAGACGTTAAACTTAGCACTTATGGGGAGGTAACCCCATGGTTCCATGGTAATCTTAAATTTCTTTTTCTTATTTGAATTTATGTGTTTTGTTTTTTTAAAAAAAAATTAAGAAAAAAAAATCTCTTTATTATTTCTTGGTTTCCTTCTATGATTCGTTTTGGGGTTATTACATATTGATTTATCTTTGATGAATAATAATGTGTAATCCTATCTCAATTGCATGATTGATTGTCTTTGTTGCATGTTTCTCTTGTATTTTTTTTTTCTATTTTGAATGCATACATGTTTCATGGATTTCTTTGTTCATGTTTATATAAGTTTCACTGTACATCTCTCTCCCTCTTCTGAACAGTGAGGACACTGCTCAAGTTTAGTTTGGGGTGGTAGGTACGAAGAAATTTATTCTGAGCCTGTTGTAGTTTGTCATTTCACTTGATTTTATTTGATTACCTGTTGCATTTTCCTTTCAGTTTCATTTTATCATGTTAGGATGTAGTTTGCATGCATTCTATTTTTAATGTGTTTTCATTTAGGACAACATAGCTAGTTTTCTAGTGATCATTGTTGCCGTAAATTGTTTCAGTTTGGATTGACGTAATTTTAGGGCCTTGTGGAATCCAAATAAATAACAAAAAAAAAAATTTGTTATGATGATTGCTTGATTGTCTGGAGGTACTATGCTTTATGATTCTGTGTTTTCTCTGACTAGGTCTATTTCACCCACCATGTATTTTGAGAGCTTTTGAGCCAAAATGGGGTAGCCTTTGAACATAATCATTTAGAAAACCCCTATTTTCTTCTATTGAGTGTGTCATACGTTTAAAGCGCTCTAGAACTTGGCTTGCGACCAATTCAAAATGGTTGGTGATTACTCGTTATGGAATGAAAAAGGCACCGTAGGTTTTGTTGTTTAGCCTGTGAATTTTGAAAGTTATAATACACTATTAGTTGCCCTTTGTTGAACCTAAACTGTTGGTTTTTGTTTTTGAAACCCTTTGGTAATTGGTTTGATAAATTCCTGAGAAAATAACATAAATTCAAGGATGGCAACTAGAATGAAAATGGCTAAAAGAAAAGTGAGTTTTAGTTGGGAAACAAAAATAAACAAAATGATTTTGTGTTTCCAACTAAAGAAAAAAATTGTTGGGAAAAACAAAGAAAAGGATGAAAGCAAGGTAGAGAAAGGAGTTAAGTTTAAAAATGAAAACAAAAAGGATTCCTTAGAAGTTTTTGAAGGAGTAAAAAATATGCTTTCTGGTTTGCCTTCTAAAACTTAATTATTCTCAGAGATTTCATTGGATAATAGCCCTTTGAATTTCCTTTTTCTTGGTATCCATTCCCGCATCTGTGAACCCATGGCCCCATTACAACCAGATTTGACCATAACTTGTTTTCTAGATAACTGTGGAGATTAAGGTCACTTGCCAAGCCTATGGTAGTGTCTTGAAATTTTATGATTTGAGTGATTCTTATACACAAGCTTAAATACTTAGAGAGAAATGAAAGGATGTGTGTCTATAGCCTAGTCTTGTGAGCATAGTATGAATAATTGTGTGGTTCCTGTTTGGGTAATCTTGCAATAATCTATTAAATTTCTTTTCTCTAATTGGGTTCCTCAAGTTGTTCTGAGTTCGTCATTCTCTATTGTTCATATTTGTGGTGATGATAATTGCTTGAGGACAAGCAATGTTCTAGTTTGGGGTATTGATAAGAGTCTAGTTTGCACTAGTTTTAGAGTCATTTTTGTTTAAGCTTTTAGGTTGTTCATGCTAGTTTTCCCCTTAATTCCAAGTGTTTTCTTTTGTTCCACACATGTTACTTGGGTGTCCCTATTTTGCAGGAATAAATCTATTTTAGGTCTATAAACCTTGAAAATGTGGCATTTGATGAAGCATTGAATGAATGAAGAAGAGTTCAAGCCATTTGAAGTTCAAAAATGAAGCAATATGACCCCTGGAATGCAAGATAGAGAAAGGATATACCTAAAAGAATAGTTTGGGACCTCAAAACGCTGTCAAAGGATAATTTCTACAAGGTCCAAAAAAACCCACTGCCAGTGGATCCTGCTGCCCTATGACAAAAACTTGCACAACTTGGGGTCCAGAGAAACCCACTGGCCGTGGGTTTTTCCCACTGCCAGTGGATCTTGCTGCCATGTAGAGAAAATGCATATCTTGGGGTCCAGAAAAACCCACTAGCCGTGGGTTCCTCTGTTTGAATGTTCAAAAATGTAAAAATTGGACCTCCAGTACGATCCACTGGCCGTGGGTTTTTCCCACTGCCAGTGGATTTTTGCACGCACAGCAGTTTCCTTATTTTAGGGAGCAGTTTCTGGGGTTTCAGAGGACAGTTTTGGAGGGGCAAAGTACACAGACATTTTTGGGTCGTTTTTGGAGAGAAAAAGAGAGAGTTTTCATTAGGGATTATTGAAGAAATCAAGACCATAGGCGTTGAAGAACTTCCTTGGGCAGATTTCAGAAAGATTCATAAGCACAAGTGAGAGCTTTTGCTTTGTGTTCTTTGCTTTCTTCTTAGGTTTTCTCTTTCTCTGTAATTTCTGAATTTGATTCCATCAATGGGCTGTAGTGAATTGAGCATGTGTAGCTAAACGTTATCTTGGGATTAGGGTGTGACAATGCTTATGTATTGAACCTCTCTTGGATTTTTCTGTTTGTTAATTCATTGCTTCTATTCAATTTCCATGAACGTGTAATGCTTTTGAATACCTAGAGATAGGATCAATTGAAATTAAACTCTAAGAGAATCGAAAGGTTAATTAGTTGTTTGAACGCATGAAATTGAACTTAGAATCATAGGTCACGAAAGTGGGTATGACAATTCGAGGTTTAATAGGATTTCACCGTTCTTAACAAGTTCACATAATAAATCGAACGCGGTTCTTTATTATTTGGGCACATTAATGTTACTCTGAGAAGAGGGCTTAATTAAATTCGGAAATCCAACCTTAGAGTGTGAATTAATAAATAGGAAGGTTTTAGGAAAATTAAATATATAGCATAATCATATACCAAATCCCAAGAGCTTCACCATCATTTGTTCTATTTCAATTTCAGAATTCATTTAGTTCTTTCAGATAGCATTTCTTCTTAACTTTTGCTTTTCTTAATCTTCTACATTACAATCCTAATTTCACAATTTTCTAGATAATTGAACCATTGTGAAAACTTGTACTTGGGCACAATCTCTGTGGGACGATAACTTTTTATTACGCGATACCTCGTGCACTTGCGGGCCTATCACCTAATTCACCATTAACTATTAAAATCCATTCTAATTCATGGAATTATAAGGAATCCAACACACCAATTCATATAATCAACAAAACCCAAATCTTTGCATAAACTTTCATTCTTTCATAAAATTGTACAACATTTAACATGCTTTATAAAGTGGTAGAAATACACATGCACACATTCACACATCCATTCATTAAGTTCAACATCATCAAGCATCATAATTTTGTTCTTTACATCATTTAGGTCATGAATGAAAATTGGCCTTACACACACAACCAATTTTCTCCCATGACCTCCAAAATCATCAACTATCACAAAATAGAGTACATAAACACCATATACTCCATAAAATGATTTTATGCCGGCCAAGGCTCACACATTCCCATTCCATATTTACCTTCTTCAAACTCGGCCTCCAAAATGGTAGGATTTAAGTCATACCTACATCAACTTTAAAAATAGCAATGAGGAGGTGAGTAACATAATCCAAATGAATTAAAGTCATACATTATGATGAAATACATGTATACTTGTTCATATAACATATCTTACGCAACATCACACATCATTTATAAGCATATCTCACAAAATCAAGTACACATCTATAATTTCATTCATTTGGTTCACCACATGCAAACATAGGGTTAGGATTCACTCTCTTCCCTTTCAATTCTCATCCATCCCTCGCCACTATGGGCTTTCAACTAGGCATATCTTCAGCTATATGCAAATGCTCTTAAAGCTAATGCATATGCATAAGAATTTCTCATCAAACAATGCGGATCCGACTGTGGGAAATACAACATTAATTCAATTGTGGGACAAGCATAGGTGTGTTACTATGCCCCTACTGCAGTAGTAAAATTATGTACACATATATCTCAATTTATGCATGCTTACATCCTCATAATTTTACTGGTACCAAACCGCTATCGCCCATCTGTAGCACTAGTCACCCCGTGACTTGCGGATCAACATCGTGGCCTCAAATACCACAAGTGCTACGGGCCCCTCCCGAACACACATCGAGAGAGCCGTGTCCCGTCGGACACCGAGGTAACTCGTTCACCATAGAGCCGCCCGCCCACTGGGCCCACCACATAGGGTGCCTCATCACCAAACTATGGACAGCTTCGTGACTCACACACCGAGTCATATGGGAAAAAATCACAATACGCTCGTGCACTGAGCCGCCCTCCTACTGGGCCCGCCTAATGGAACCCCCTAATATTCCACATAGACAGCTATGATATGCCATGGATGCTATACAAATACAAATCAAATGCATCCTCACACTATGCATCCTAGATGTCACTCCACATAAAATCATTCACCACCACTTAGTGGATTTCAATATTTTCATCATCCTCACTCATCACCAATTCTCTTTACATTTCATACACATTAAGAGTTAGTGGCATACACATTCATCAATTCAAACATACATCTTTGGGATATTTTTCCTCATGGATTTCAATTCATACATGGTTTTAAACCACCATCACATCTCATTATCATAAACTCATTACAACATCATATCCATTATCCTAAACACATGCCACACAACAATAATCATCTAAATGCATTCAAATCATAACATCATCACATCATCCATTCAAACAATCATCAACATAATCACATGTACATATTTTCACATCATCAATGGATGAAATCATGCATTTAGAGTAGTTACCCCCTACCTCAAGTGAAGTAGTGATCAATGCGGTTTGACGTTTCCGCCTCGTCGATGGGGTCACTTCCTACATCACAATACATTACACAATCAATTTTCTATTTACCCATTAAGACTCAAATACTTATATATTTCAATAACTTGATGTTTATATTATTTTAACTCTCAAACCTCTTTTATTTCATTTTCATCCACCATAACCACCATGGGTTAGGTGCCAAGATATATTGTTATGCACTCTAGAACCAAACCCTTTCATGGGTTTCTCCATCAATGACTTCCACCAACAAAATACCATCACCAATGACCCTTATTCATCATAACCCACATTTATTGTCAACAATAAATGCTCATCTTCCTCCATTATGCATTTCCCCCAAATTTATGAAGCTAGGGTTTCATAAAATTCCAACAACCATCATAAATACTCTTCTCCTTCCAACCATAAATGCATCCACTTTCATTACTTCCCAAAGAAATCTTACTCTCATAAAAACCCACCTTAAAACTCATGCATTAAATGCTCTCTATATACTTCTATGTTCATGCATGACTCTCCCAAGTCACAACATTACATAATACCAACATCAATCTACCCAAAAATAGTTAAAGAGCTTACCTCACACCCAAAACGAAAATGGGCTTCCAAGGGGAGGTAGGCCACACGAAAATGAGGGAAGAAGAGGAGGAAGGATTCAGCTTCAATGGTCTTCTCCTAAGCTTCTTGAAAAGAAATGAGAAGAAGAGGGAGTCACCACCTTGACTTGGGGTTTGTATGAAGAAGAAGAGAGGAAGAAAAATAGAATAGGGAAAGTGAAGAAGTAAAATGTGCCTCTCAATATTCAGAAGTTCACGCGTGAAGAGGAGAAGAAATTTGGGCTTTTGAGTTTATTTTAAATCCCATTCATTAACATTCCATCGTTTTATAACCAACAGGTTCTCAGTTCGGGCTCAATATTTCATCTGAAAATTATTCCGAATACACATTCGGACTCCTAATATCATTCTCAATAGCCCTGACTAATATCATCTCATTCCGAGATACTTGGTCCGACACCCGTGCCTCACCTGGGCTCGTTTTCAGCTTAACTGGTTTTCATAAGCCACTAGAAATTTCCAAAATGCTTAATTTAATTATTCTCAATAATTTGGGATGTTAAGAAATTCACATACAAATTCCTAATATTTATTCTGTTAATTAATTCTCTCATTTTAAAATTTGGGATGTTACATCAACATCATCAGCGGGGATTACATGTAAGGGATCAGGAATATACTTCCTCAACTGCGACACATGAAACACATTGTGTAGATTTGCAAGGTGCGGAGGAAGTGCAATAAGCCACATCACCAATTCGTTCAAGAATCTCATAAGGTCCAATAAACTTAGGACTTAACTTCTTACTCTTCAAAGCTCTTCCAATACCCTTATCTCTTGATACTCTTAAAAACACATGTTCGCCAACTTGAAACTCAAGTGGCTTCTGCCTTTTATCATAATAACTCTTCTAACGATCTTGGGCAATTTTCATTTTTTTTGTATCATCTTAATTTGTTCATTTGTCTCCATAATAAATTACGGCCTTAAAGCCAAATTCTTACCAGTTTCAAGCCAACACAACGGAGTTCTACATTTCTGACCATATAACGCTTCAGAGGGAGCCATACTAATAGAACTATGATAATTATTCTTGTATGTAAATTCAATTAGTGGTAGGAACCTTTCCCAACAACCACCATGCTCCAATACATAAGCCCACAACAAATCTTCAAGGCTTTGAATTGTTCGTTTAGATTGTCCATCTGTTTATGGATGATACGCCGAACTAAGTTTCAACCTGGAACCTATTGCCTCCTGCAAGCTTCCCCAAAATCAGGAAGTGAACCGCGGGTCGCGATCCGACACAATACTCAAAGGTACACCATGTAGCCGAAGGATTTCCTTAATGTACAATTGTGCTAATTTCTCCAAAGAACTCTTCATGTTCATGGGCAAGAAGTGAGCATACTTTGTCAATTGATCCACGATTACCCATATAGCATCATTTCCAGTAAGTGTCCTGGGAAATCCAGAAACAAAGTCCATAGCAATGCTATCCCACTTCTAAACAGGGATATCAAGAGGTCTTAAGTAACCAGATAGTTTCTAATGCTCAACCTTAACCTTTTGACAAATAATGCAAGAGGCTACACAATTAGCCATATCCCATTTTACACCGGGCCACCAGAAATTCTTCTTCAGATCTTGATATATTTTTATGGAACCAGGGTGTATGCTCAACACACTCTTGTGGGCTTCTTCAAGTACCAACCTTCTTAAATCACCACCAGATGGGACATAAATTTGGCCTTTCACACGCCAAATGCCATCATGACCTTCCGTCAAAAATGAATTCTTCTCATTAGCTTGAGCTTCCTTTATCTCAATCAAGTACTTATCCTTCGGCTGTTGCAATTTCACTGTTTCAAGGAATACATTTGCTACTGTCAACACCTCAAGAGACATCTTTTTTGGGGTATATATTTCTACACCCATGTTCAAGTTTCTAAATTGCTCAATTAGCTCCATCTCTTTCACCATCATAGTAGAAATATGCAACGATTTCCTACTCAAGGCATCAACAACCACATTTACCTTTCTGGGATGGTATCTCAATTAAAACGCATAATCCTTTAGAAACTCCATCCATTTTCCTTGGCGCATATTAAGCTCCTTCTGATCAAATAGGTATTTAAGACACTTGTGGTCGCTAAAGACCACAAACTTTGAGCCATACAAATAGTGTCGCCATAACTTCAAGGTAAATACCACCGCCACTAATTCAAGATCATGTGTGGGGTAGTTAACCTCATGCGGTCGTAATTGTCTCGACGCATAGGCTATCACACGCTCTTTTTGCATCAACACGCAACCAAGACCAAGCTTAGAAGCATCACAGTACACCACAAAATCATCCAGGAAATCAGGCAAGGCTAATACTGGAGCAGAAGTGAGTCTAACCTTCAACTCTTGGAAACTTCTCTCGTAATCGAGATTCCACGTAAACAGATGATCTTTACGGGTTAGCTTCGTCAACTGCAAAGCCAAACAGGAGAAACCTTCAATAAATCTCCAGTAATAACTAGCAAGACCAAGAAAACTCCTTACTTCGGTCATAGACGTCGGTCTTTCCCAAGCCATCACGACTTTAATCTTAGATGGATCAATGGCAACACCATCTTTAGAGATAACATGTCCAAGAAATTGGACCTCGGATAACCAAAATTCACACTTTGAAAGTTTCACATACAACTCCTTCTCTCGAAGGATATTCAAAACAAGACAAAGATGTTCTTCATGTTCTTCGTGGCTCTTGGAATAGATAAGGATGCCATCGATAAACACCACTACAAACTTGTCAAGATATTCGTGAAAGATATGGTTCATGTAATCCATGAAGATTGCAAGTGCATTTGTCACCCCAAATGGCATTACCACATATTCATAGTGGCCATATCACATTCGGAAAGCAGTTTTAGGAATATCTCCAGTCTTCACCCAAATTTGATGATATTCGAAACGTAAATCAATCTTCAAGAATACCACTGTATCCTTCAATTGATCCAAAAGATCATCAATATGAGGTAGGGGATATCAGTTCTTAATGGTCAACTTGTTAAGTTGTCGATAGTCCACATATAACCTCATACTTCCATCCTTCTTTCTCACCAATAAAATAGGCGCACCCCAAGGAGACACACTTAGGCGAATAATCTCTCGCTCTAACAACTTTACAACTTGTCTCTTCAACTCGGTTAATTCCATAGGAGACATCTGATACGGTGCTCAAGAGACAGGTTCCGCTCCTGGAACAAGATTAATGGAAAACTCCACCTCTCATGGAGGAGGTAAACCAGGTACCTCATCAGGAAATACATCTGAAAATTCAGACACAATGGGAATATCAAGGGATTGAATAGTATTTTCTCCATCCACCATGCATAGCATAATAAGAATTTAAGATGTACCTTGCACATTAAAGCGCTCGGTATTCGGGGAAGGAAGGATAATGCTCCGGTTCTGACAATCCACCAAGACCTTGTTGGTAGATAGCCAATCCATCCCAAGATAATTTCCAAGTCCTTCAAGGGCAAGCAAATAAGAGACATCACAAATCTCCTATCTTCAAGAATCATCTCAACATCACTACATCAAGTGATTTCCCACAAACAAGTGCCAGTCGGCGTAGACAGCATGATGGAACCTTCCATCATGCTTATTGGAAATTTTAGTCGCCTTACATAATCTTCCGAAATAAAGGAGTGCATCGTAACCGAATCAAACAATTCATTAACATAATTACCATGTATTTGGAACATACTTTGGACAAGATCCTCAGCCTATGCAGCTTCTTCACCAGTCACGATAAAGACTCTCCCAGCAATTTGTTGGTTAACACCATAATTGTGACTGTTTTGGCCACCATTACCATTACCTTGGTCGTTCCCATTACCACAACTGTTGCCACCATTTCCATTTCGACCACCATTGCGGCCGCCATTACCGTTTCCACGACCACGGCCTCTAAAAGTTTTATAGCCCCCACGGTTTACATCATTATGTACCACCACGTCTGTGGCATTCAAGGGACAACCGGGATGAATGTGCACCGGTCGGTTGCATCTATAACATACCACCGTCTCCTCATGGTTACATTCGTGAGCCAAATAGTTTCCACCACACTGAAAACAATGAAGACCTTGGCCATTACCTCGGCCACCATCGGTACCATGTCTTCCACCACCGCGTCTACCTCTAAATGAAAAGGAACCACACATAAATTGTCTATTCTTCTTGAAATCACCTCTTTTCTCGAAGCTAGAGGATTGACCCTTCAATCTATGATCATGCTCCGAATAACTCTTAGAAGTCATATCATTCTCTTTAAAGATTTGACATTTGTTCACAAGGGTAGGAAAGCTCCTAATCTCTTAGTGACAAATCGCCTTCTTGATCTCCTGACGTAACCCATTCTCAAACTTAACACATTTCGAAGCTTTGGTACCTTCCTATTGGAAATGAGGGTAGAACACGTACAATTCTTCAAATTTTGAGGCATATTCCTCCACTGACATGCTTCCTTGTTTGAGTTCCATAAACTCAAGTTCCTTCTTGTTCTTGTAACTCTCAGCAAAGTATTTCCTAAGGAATTCCACCTTAAAGTTCTCCCAATTCAATGGAGTATGAGCAGTAATCATACGCCCACGAGTGAGAATCCACCAAGATTCAGCTTCATCTCAGACCATAAACACCGTGTACTCAACTTTTTGAGCTTCCGTACACTCCATACTAACAAATATCCACTCTAAGTCACGGATCCAAACATAAGTGTCTTCCAGTTTATAGCCCCCATGAAATTCAGAAGGCTTCCACTTGAGGAATCGGTCAAAACCATGGTTTGGTTGACCAACGGGTTATTGTTACCGTTCAAGGATATCGACAAACTGATTAAAAGCTTCAGCCATATTAGCTGCATCAACATTACGCCTATTCGCCATCAATCAATCTAGACACACAACACAAGCATAATTAGAAACCTTGTGTTTCTTTCTTCAATATATACCAATCATCATTAATTATCATTAATACATGTATCATCATAATATATTCATAATTTGAAGGTAAATATGGGAAAGGAAATGCCTGGCTGGGCTTAATAACGATCACTCAATCATTACCATTCATAGTACGAATTAGTGGGCAATATATGTCCCATCAATGCTTATCTATAGTAACAACATCATAACATTAAGCAACTAGTGCTTTCATGAGGCATATCAATGATTCAATAACAATCAATAACTTTTCAATGTTAGACAATCTCAATTCAATAAGAGAGTCACTCAACTTTGGTATTTCATTCACATATAACAAGCAATAAGCATTAACAAATGCTCTGATACCAGGTTGTAACACCCTAAAAATAGGGGCAAATTTTTCACGATTTCAAAAATAATTATAAGTAGAAGAAAATCAATATATATATAGTACCAAGTAATTACCCCAGATCATTAAATGACCTATCTCATATATGAAGATAAGAATAGGAATCAGAGTGCTCCTTAGACGTTCGGACTCGAGACCGTCACAAAGGAAAAGCGAAAGATGCAATTAAATTTAAGAGTTATTAAAATATATACAAAAAGGATGAAAGATGCCTCATCAATTTGTTAAACATTAGAAATATGATTTCAAAATAATAATATCATTTCCATGATTTAAGGGTTACAAAACAAGCAAGAAAATGGAACAAAGAAGCCGAAAATGAGAAAACTAGGATCAGGGGAACTCGCTTGAGCGAGATCCACAGGGGTCACTTGGGCGAGGCAAGCGAGCGTGAGTGAAAACACTCCAGAACCAAAATCATGCTCAGTCGCTTGATCGAGTGCTACTCCAAAGACCATTCGCTTAAGCAAAAATGGTCTAGAACCATTCTGCCCTAATTTCGCTCGAGCGAGGCGAAGCTCACCTGAGTGAATTGCCTCCAGAAGGACATACCTGATACATAATCATCTCGCTTGGGCGAGATACTAGTTCGTCTGAGCAAATCTTGCCCAGGAACGATTATACACAGCTCTCGCTTGAGCGAAGGTGAGCCCGCTCGAGCGAGAAACGTCCAGAATGCATACACTAAGTGCAGGGCCATCTCGCCTGAGCGAGAACCACTCTCGCTTGAGCGAGATTAGGCCAAAGGCTATATAACTGACATAGGGGATTCTCGCTTGAGCAAGATTACCAAACCATATGTAGAAATAGGTAAAATCTCACAACTCCACATACCAAAACCCATACTAAGCAAAATTGATCAAATTCAACATATCACATACATCATCTTAGGCATTTAAAACTTATTCCAAGTAATCATACTCAATAATCTCTATTCTAACTCATGAATCATATCATAAATAAGCCTATCACCTTATATACTTTACAAAACTAACATTCTCATATAATCCTTCATTCATTCATCAATATTAGAAGTAACTCACATCATATTTATCATTCATACATTGACAAGGTCACTAATAAAAATAAGCCATACACACAAGGGTCTCATTTTCCTACATGACCTCCCAAGTTCATCGTTCGTCATATCTAATTACAAAATTGAGCATATGTACACCATATACCCTACAAAATGATCATATACCGGCCAAGGCTTACCCACTTTCCTTTCACATTTACCTTCATGAACACTCGACCTCCAAAAGAGTAGAATTTACATCGTGCACTGGGTCGCCCTTCCACTAGGCCCGCCTAGTGGAACCCCTAACATTCCACGTAGACAGCAAATGATATGCCATGGATGCAAATGCCCATCAATGCATTCTCACTCTATGCGTTCTATCATGCCACTCCATATTCAATAATTCACCACAACCACTTAGTGGATTTTGTATACTCATCATTTTTAACCATCACCAATTCTTATTTTATTCCATATAAATCAATAATTAGTGGTAATCATCCTTTATCAATTCACACATCACGGGATATTCAACAACACATCAATCAATAACCATGGACATGAGTCAAGTTTCATCACAAACAACATCCCAAAGCACATGCCACATAGCATCAATTTCTTTAAATGCATTTCAATCATATATTCATCAAATCATCCATTCAAGCCAAATTAACAATACACAATTAGATACACACATCACTAATGGATGAAATCATGCATTCAGAATAGTTACCCCCTCCTACCTCAAGAGAAGTAGTAATAAACACGGCTCGATGGTTCCGCCTCATCGATGGAGTTGTTTCCGACATTATACAATATACCACACAATTATTTTCTATTCAACCACCAAGATTAAATGTTCATATCTATTTACTTGGTGTTTACAACACTTTAAATTCTCAAACCTCATCTATTTCCTTAATTCCACCACAACCACCATGGGTTAGGTGTCCAAATTCATTATTATGCATTATTAATATCAAATCCATTATTAGGATCCCACATTAATGGTTCCCAACAACCATCATTAATCACCAAGCTTCATTAATGGCCATCCATCATTTATGACACCACTTCATCTCATTAATAATATTTATCTAACACAATAGATGTTTCATGACACATATTCCATATTTTCCCCAAATCTTAGGGTTAGGGTTTCTCTAAAAACCCAACAACCATAATCAATGCCCAACATTTTCCATCATCTCCCTTCCCATATCCACACACTCATAAATACCCATTATAACTCTCATCTATGCCACCCCACCTAAGGGTTTTCCATCATACATGCATTCCATACTAATAGAAATGAGGAAGAAGAAGAAAAAAGTGTTTGCCAATTTAGTCTCAAGAGCCAATGATAATGTTAAGGACAAATGAAGGCTTTTGGCTTGAATTTTATTCCTCATACTAATATTTCATCGTTTTACCACAAACAGGATCTCTATTCGGGTTCAATACTTTATCTAAAAATTATTCTAAATACATATTCGGACTCCCAACAATATTCTTAACAGCTCTGACCAATATCACCTTACTCGGAGATACTTGGTCAGACACCTATATTTTAATCGGGCTTAATTTCAGCTTATTCGGCTCCAATAAATTATAAATAATCCTCAAGATCTAAATTTAATTATTCTCAATATTTTGGGATATTTATTAATCCCACATATAAGTATTCAACATTTACTCTCCTTATTTAATTATTTATATAAAATCTGGGATGTTACACTTAGAATAATTGATTATTAGGAATAATAATAAATTTAGAATAAGGTAATTAAGAACCGGCAAACTTGTTGAGATAAAGTTTTAGTGTAATTAATGTTAGGCATCCACACTAGACCCTCGAACAAAAACTAGATCGCAGAAAGTTAGAAACTAAAGAGTAATGATATACCTAAATAATAACTAAGTACTCGATGAATAGGTTGGGCTAGATAGGCTTAAGTTAATAAGAATAAGTACGCCAATAAAATCTATATAAGATTGGTATGTAAAAAGGGACAAATATACAGTTGACAGGGATGGTAACCTGATTAAATATGATAATAATTAGATATAAAGTAACTAGTGAGTACACTTACAAATATAATTTATAAATATAGTCAGACTACGCAAAAGATTATACCTGGAACAATGGATACCCATGGTTGTTATATAAAACAAATTCATCAAAAATTCTTAAGTGTGGAGGTGGTAGTTATAGAAGATAATAATATCTTATGATTAGTCTTAAGAGAATAAATCGTAATATAGGATCAATTTGATAAAGTAATCTGTGTCTGTTCGATGGATGAATTATTTGATTGACTCATGTGAATTACTTGTTGGTTACAATATGAATGCCTGTATAAAATATAATAGAATGAATGAGCATGATGAGATGTATGTTTAGTGAATGTGTTTATTAAAATAAGTGATATATGCTTGATCAATTAACGTGAATGATTATGTGGAGTACGTGTTCTTGTTGGTATAATAAATGATATGAGTTTGATGAAATATATGATGAAAGGAATGAATCTTGTATGATGCATTAATAAAATTTTAAGTAAAGAATAAAAGCAAGAATATGTCTCGGTAGGAATCCTTACATGATGTGAAAATGGAATGATGGTGAAATGTGGATGGATCTGATGAGATGAGGATGCATTGAGATGTAAGTTCATAACTGAGACTTGATGATATGTATACTCAACTTCCCTTTTATTCTTAATTATCCGAGGGAATATACTATGATAAGCATTAAAGAGAAATAATGACAATAACTAAAGATAGTGTTGGTAAATGAATTAGACGGTCAATCAACTATTAGTAGAAACTAAGTATACACTTAGACAACCAAATAACCCATACCCCTAGAATAGTCCTACCCAACAATGATAAGATTATACCACGATTAACTTGGAGTAACCCATGGCTAATATTATTTCCTCTAAAGGATGATCAGAAGAAATTTAAAGAATAATATGAAATAAACTCGATGTTAAGAATGAAAGTGGTTGTTGTGGGGACCCAATCGATGATGAGCATAATGAAAAATGAAAGAATATGTATGAGACATGCATTATTTGCATATGACACATGGAAACCAGAGCATACACCATGGGTACACTGGAGAACATTCACGTTCGGTCTCTGAGGAGAACCTTGGGAGTACAATCGGGACGAAAACCCAATGGCATCAGAGTCGCGCCTGATCCGGGTGAGACGATGCAAGCCTAGTATACTTTGACTAAATAACGGAATGTAACTATGACCGTGAAAAACCAAGTCCCCTTTTATGATATGATATAGATCCCTGATGATGAATAGGACCTGAGAGTCCTTCGTACCCTATGATGTGAGGGACTTGGTGGGCTCCAGTCGCTCTAGTATAGAAACAATGTGTTTAGGGACAGCCTGAATAGGACGGATTCTAAGGATGATGATAAGTATGAGATTGATGAGATGGAATTAGGCCCACATGCATTCATGATGAACAATGAAAAGATTAACTAAAAGTAATGGAACCCATGCATTGCATCACATGATTCTGATATATTGTGTGTGATTGTGATGGTTATGTAATATATGAATTATTCTATAATTATTAGCATATAATAAAGAATGAGAGAATGAGAAAAGGGAAACGATAGGTAGGACTAAATGATGGTAGGTAACTTAGAGAAATTAGGAACCGAGACGAGGAAGGATTATGTGAGTACTTGTTTTATTGTGGGAGAACGTCAGAAATGACAAACCTCCGATTGTATGGAAGAGAGACTCACCCTTACAGTTGTTTTTACAGACGTCTGAATGGACCACGCACTCGTCATCAGGGAGATCAGTGCAGACTTCACATCGAGGAACAACCAGACATTCTTGGACCGAGGACTATTATCTTAGTTGATTTTCTTTTCCTGTTGAATGGGAGCCTGTGTGCCCCTAATTTTTAGTATGTACAATGTGTTGAATATGACCATGTATTCTATATGACTAAGGCATATATAAGGCATCTGTTCCACCAAATTTATTGTAAAAAAAAACTTCCACATTTTTCTAAAACTCGTAACCTCTTAGTTAAATAGAATAATCTAGTGGAAGAGATTGTTCTAGTTAACCGAGGGTGTTACAATTTTATTATGGATAATGTAATTGATGCCTTAGAGATTTTGTGATAAATTGCATGCCTTGGAGAGTAATATAATTGATTGCATGCCATTTACTATAATTTTTAAACTTATTGTGTATCCCTAAGTAAGAAGGTGTGAGATTCTTGTAAATCTCATGTCAGGATATGCATTCTTGCATTTCATGGCATGCATGACATATCATATTGTGATGTATTGGGATCTTGTGAGATCTTGTGGATGCAAGGGAAATAAATATTTGAACGACTATGCGTGGTTGTAATTACTTTGATATATGAAATCAATGATGGGCCCGTAACACCTTTGAGACATGTGTGTCATTTATTATTTGTTATTGCATTCGCTTTTGCAAAAGTGATAAGTGTTACGAAATGGGGTTGGTGGTTTGGTACCAGTAAAAGCATGTTGTGCTTACAAGCACTTGATAAATTATGTACACATGTGTTATAAATATTTGCTTTCAATCGTATCCATTTCATATACATTATTTTGATGGCATAGTTTATGCTTTAGCCATAGGAACATGACATATGACCTTGTGGTACCCAAGAGGGATTGAAATCTATGGGTGATAAAAATAGAGAAATAAAATCAGAATTTATGAGTATTAACTAATTATGTTATGGTTGTTAGTATCCCTTCTTTGAATATGTGTATAATTATATGGAATGTGGTATATGATGTGATAAAGAGGTGAATTAATAAATTGATTCCATGGTGGGATATGACTAATGAAATTGTTTATGTATGACTTTGGTGATTAATGTGGATTATGCATTTTATTATTGAATTGAAATCCTTGTTGGGAGAATATGTTTAGTTGCACTTACATAATTATATTATCACACTTTGTTTATTTGTTTATCATTAAGAAAGTATGCTCACTCTCCATGTTGTCTACTTTTTTTTAACTCTTGTGTTGTAGGGCATGGTTATGGAGTGATGCTTTTTGAAAGGATGAGGTATAGCGTGAAGAATACGAAAATGCTTAGATGTCTTAGCTGACATGTTTTTGAATTAATTAACTATGACATATTTTTGAAATTAATTGTATATGGCATTTGTTTTGTGTAACATCCTAAAATTTTATAAAAATGACTAAATATGAGGAAATAAATATTAAATAATTATAAATGAGTTGATGAGTATCCCAAAAATAATGGAATAATTAAATTGGGATTTATTATGGATATTTATAATTTATTGGGATTTAAGGAGTTAAAATTATACCCGGTTAAAATATGGGTGTCGGACCAAGTATCTCTGATTGAGATGCCGTTGGTCAGGGCTGTTAAGAATATTATTAGGAATCCAAATCTATATTCGGAATAATTTTTGGATTAGGTATTGAGCCCGAAGGGAGATCCTGTTTGTTATAAAACGATAAAATTTTAATGAAGGGGAACCAAGTTAAAAATAAAACTCTTTCTTCCCCTCCATTTTCACGTTACTTTTCTCCCTCTCCCTTCTACACTTCTTCTTCTTCTTCCACCTTCTTTTTTCCTCTCCACCCTTCTCTTTAAAAATCTAAGACAAGTGGTGTCTTCTTCTTCCACCACCATTTTCGTCTTCTAGGAAGCTTGAAGGAAGCCATTGGAGGTTGGATCCTCTTTCTCTCTTCTCCATTTTGTTTGGCCTCTCCCTTCCTTGGTTCCATTTTTGTTTTCAAGGTGAGGTAAGCTTTTCTCACCATCTTTGATGAAGTTAATATCATGCTTATGAGTTTTAAAGCTTGGGGGAGTAATGTAGGTGAATGGGGTATTTAATGAAAGCTTTAAATATGGAACCCTAGAGTGGGTTATCATAAATGTTAACCTTGGTGGTAATAAATGAAGAGGATGAATGCATAGTTGGAAGGTGATGAGGAATAAATGGGTATTAATGAGTGTTGTTGGGTTTTAGTGGAACCCTAACTTCAATAAATTGGGGAAAATGTAAACTGTGAATAGAATGTATGTTTAATGATGTTAGAGATTGATATTAATGATGAGAGATAGCCATTGATGATGATTGATGAATATTGATAATGGTTGTTGGGTTCTCATGGAACCCTAGCCCTAAGAATTTAGGGAAATTGGATATATTATAATTTGGGTGGATGAATTGAATGTCAATAGGTGATATTTAATGGTGAGTTGTTAATTATAATGAAGAATAATGGTGAACATAGTAGATAACCCTTAATGGTGGAATCAATGGGGTATACATATTGGTTAGTGAGTTGATAGGCCATGACTTGTGTCACTGGAGTTGTTAATCAAGGATAGTTTAAAAGAAGCAAAGCTAACTTGTGTTAGGTTTTGAGTGACAATGGTGATATTTGATGGATTGATGTGATTTAGGATTACATTATGTAATGGATGAGATGTTGTTGTTGTTGGGTATAGTTGGCCTTTTAAGATATAGAGGATCTTGGTTTTGGGGAAGGAATTCCCGAAGCCTAACATAATGGCATAATTCGGTGTTTTAACAAGTTTAGAACTTGCTCATAAGCCATACAATATATAGGTCATTAGTTAGAACTTATGAGGAATGCCTTGAAATGGTCATTGATTGTATGAGTGCATATGTATGTGGTATGTAGATTTCGTTCCGGATTACGTGGCAGAGCTTTCAGAGCATACATTGGTTGCGGCTCTTCCCTCGAGGTAGGAGAAGAGTTTACATTCAAATTGCATGAGTAGATTGATAGTGATTATTGTATGTGTCTAGTACTCATGCTTGCCTTGCCATATAGTTATTGAGATAATATGAATGGCAATTTGATGAATAATGAGAATGGTGTGTGAGAGGATGTGATGATTGTAATGGAAGTAAGTATATGTATGTTTGATGATGATAAGTATGATTTCAATGTAATTAATAAGTTTGGAATAAGAATTTATTAGTATGAATGTTTGAACAAGTTGTATATGCCTCCTATAATGTGTATGATATGTTGGATATGTCCAAATTGGCTTATAATGAGATTTCATATAATGGGTTGTAAGAATTTTCATTTTCTGCATAAGACCTGATAATCTTGCTCAAGCGAGATGGATTCTCACTCAAGCGAGAATCCCCTGGACCAACATTAAGGCCTTTGGCCTAATCTCGCTCAGGCGAGTGAGCGCCTCGCTCAAGCGAGTCGAGTGTGAGGTGAGCAGGAGAGACCTTGGACGATTCTCGCTCAAGCGGGCGTGGCCGCGCTTGAGCGAGCGAGAGAGGAAATGATTCTGGGTGATTTTCGCTTAAGCGAATAATGTGGCAAGCTGGACCTCGCTCAAGCGAGCCAGCCTTGATGAGGTACTGGACGTTTTCGCCCAAGCGAGTGGCCCGTTGTAGGGATTCTCGCTCAAGCGAGTGTATATGGAATTGAGAACTGGAGTATTTTTACTCGAGCGAGTGGCTGGCCTTGGGAAGCCTCACCCGAGCGAGTCAGTATAGGAAACTATACTAATGGGATCTCGCTCAAGCGAGATAGGCTCGCTCAAGCGAGATTGATGTCTGATGCCTAAAACCTTCTCGCTCAGGAAAAACTTGGGGGCGCCCAAGCGAACCATCCTCATCTCGCTCAAGCGAAGGCGAATCTCGCTTGAGCGAGATACCCAAAACTTGGGATTCCGTATGTTCCCTCAATTTTGATGTTGAGCCCCATTCCCTTATATTATGGGATATCTATGGAAATGTATAAGGGGTATTTAATGATGATATGCCACGGTGGGGAAATAAAATTAATTGATACATTCGGAATTAATTATTTATGATATTTTCACCACTAAGAATGGGATATGAGAGAATGATAAAGAGAATTTGATGAAGAGGTTATAAGATACACTCTAAGGTAATTATGAAACCAATTAGAGAATTGGTAAAATGATATAGCATGTGTTATGAATTAAATGATTGGACATGACATTAGTAGGGACTAATGATAAACGATGATGTTGATCATTTCCTTGCACAAAGGGTGATTGTTATTATTGATTAATTGTTGAATGCTATTATGAGTGATACAAGTATGATCTTAAGAGGGTGGTTTGGAGTATGATAATAGAAATATTATGAATACCACACAAACACGTATAGGTATATACATAATATATGAGACAATGGTGATGAATAATGAGATAAAAACCCACTAAATGAATGTGTGGTAATATTGATGAACATTACGTGACGTTGTAAAGCCATTGTGGTTGAATACAAGTATTGACTTGCCATATGATATGAAATATATATATGTGATGTGTTGAGATGTAAAGTCAAGGACGTGATAGTGATGGGCATAAGTGTAATTGCTATATGTGGGATGATGAATATGCCCCGAATAATTCTAAGTGCGGATTAATATTATGATGCTTGTTGTGCCTTCTGATTTCCATGTGTGGATTGTTATGAAATGATGTTTGTGGCCATTGAAATGCCAATTATATAAATGATGTGCCTTGAGGGGCTTTGTAAATGATTGTATACAATTATTGAAAATGTTGAAGTAAAAATACCCTATGAGAGAGGGTGAGATATCCTTGCGAGGTTGTTGGGCATATGCATTATTGCATTTTGCATTCATGGCATAACATAACATTGAAATGTGGTTGCGATCACAATGATGAAAAATCCTGCGGGATTCCATGAAAGGAGTACCCCTTGCGAGGCGGGAAACTAATGTGATGATGATATGATATTGAGCTGGTGGTTGCGATCACCTGGTTGTCAAAAGTGAAAGGCCCTGCGGGAACCATTGTATGATGATGAGCCAGTGGTTGCGATCACTTGGTATTTGAAATAAAAAAAAGGGCTTTCGAGTTCCTATGGTGCCCGTGGTTGTGATCATGAGAAAGCACCTTGCGAGGCTGCTAGAGGGAGTACCCCTTGCGAGGCGGGAAACCCATGTGAATGAATGATTTGGTGGTTGCGATCACCTAAGGAAATGAAATGGATCCATTGGATATGCATTAAACAGTTGACATATGCATTAGCTATAGGTTCATGGCATTTGAGATGAGATGACCACGAGAGATGAAAAACCCCTTGCGATGAGGAATTGAATAAAGATTTAATAAATTAATGATGACGATTGTGAATGCCCTTGTTGATAAGTGGCAATGTGATTGTGTATGTGCTTGTGCTTGCTTATATTGTGAATTATGTTTCATGAGGCTTGTATACCCATTATATCAATATGATGATGATTGAATGATGAATTGATGGTTTTATAGTAAAGCACACATGATGAAAGAATGCATGTACACTTAATCACAATATATGTATATTCGTCATTTTGAATGTACAACTCACTCTCCCATGTGGTCTCCTTTTTAGCATTGTGATGCAGGTTACCTCGAGATGAGTTGAAGTTTAAACTGATGTTTTGGTGAAGCTAAATAGTGGTAATGGAAGTGCCTTGGCCGACATCAATTGTGAATTTTAATGTATTAAATTAAGTCGTACATAAGGATGATGATTTAGAGAGTTAAATAAGCATGTGTAACAAACTTATGTATTTATGAACGAAAACTATATGTTTAGTATGTAAGTGATGATTAGATTGATACCATCTGGTGATGGATGTCTCATGTATAGACTTCTTACATTTGATGATATATGATTATGACTCAGGTGCATAGTTGATTATAGCCTAATAGGCTTATATTATGAAATTGTATGATTGCTTGGGCCTTTTCTTATATCGTCATATATGGGACTAGGCGTATGCCCAGTATACACATTCGTCTTTCGTTGTAAACTCTATTATTTTTGTATACCGTTATGGGCGAGTTAGTTATACACATTTTCTGTGGTTCGGGTCTTGATGTAATCGTCGAGGTGTTTAGAAATACTTCAAACGTGAAAAATTTACCTGCATTTTTATTAATTATTATCTTGATTACATCGGGATCTGAGTCCGGAAAACCGGGGGGTATCGTATTTTGTATAGATGCAATGTTACTTAATGCCTTATAATTGTGATGATGACTCGATATTCTTAAGATATTGGTTGATATATTAGGATCATTTGGGATGGACTTGTGATATTCTTGTATCATAAAATAATATATAATGATACATGGCACTAAATTGGAACTTAGCCAATGATTTTTATGTTTGAATGATGAATGACCAATGCTGAATTTTTCTTATAATTTGATAATTATTGTGATGAATGAGTTGTATGAAGGATTGTTATTCCTAACTAGTTGCATGTAGTGGTATCATGATGATGGGAATTAATTGATAGAGAATAATGATATAAATATGTTAAATTTGTTCAAGTTTAAGTATTAGAATAATGTTGTCAAATTACATGTATATTGGGACTACTACACCTTGATTTTAGGTTTAAATTTATATATGAGATTGCATTGGTAAAATGGAAGGTTGTTAGTAATGGACTTAGTGATATACTAAGATGACTTTGAATTATATTTTGACATAACATGGTAGTGTTGTACCTAGGTGTGTAAAATTTGCGTGATGAGATATGATTCATGAAATTAAGTTCTTAGAAATGTTGAGTTAACTTAGAAAAAGAGATAAGTGTTATTAATATGTCCTTTTGGAACCTATTCCTGAAAATCCATTCTTACTTTTGGTCTTATTAGAATATTCCATAAATACATGTTTAGTAATTATGTGATTGATTATCTTAAGTAGGAATTTACTTAAATTACAAACCTTCTCATATCATCATATATGAGATAGGTCTTTAAATAGATCCGGGGTTGCTTGTTAAAATTTTTATTGTGGTGTTCTTTGCCCAACATAATTATTAAAACATGAAAAATTTATTCAAATTTTCTTTATCTATTTACAATATTATTTATCAGATTAAGGGTACCACACACCCTAAAGGTCTTGTAAAGACATAGGAAATATCTCTTTTATATTGAATTTGGTTGAGTATAAAGAGGCTTGTTTGAGAAAGAATACTTAGATAATTAGCTTAGAAAGGCTAAGTTGTTAAGGAATACTTGAGATTGGTGTAAATAACTATGGGTTTCACTTAAATTCTTAATCAGTTATACAAATCATATTGTACTCAAATAGGGACAAGACGTAGCCTTGGTTGAGATGTGAACCAATATAAAAGAGATAGTTCATCAAAAATTGTATAGAAACTCCCCAACAACAGAAGTGATAGAAGACATCAAAATTTATTGAGTGTTGTTAAAAGCCTCATGTTCCATTCCAATTCGCCTAAACATCTATGGTGTTATGTTGTTTTTCATGTTGTGTTTCTTATAAACAAAACGTCTTCTTTAGTTTTAGACTAGAAGTCTTATTTCTTTTTCTCTATGGGAACAAGCCTAACCTTGAGCACTTAAAAGTATTTAGCTCTCTTTGCTATATATGCTTCCATTCTTGTAGGGCACAAGAAGAAATTGGATACCAAGGCTAGAAAGAGTGTTTTTCTAGGTTACAAACCAAGGGTTAAAAGTTTTTTGTTATTGGATATGATAACCAAATATGTCTTTGTATCAAGAGATGTACAAATCCATGAGCATGTGCTACCCTTTACCTTTCCCAAGCATGTGCTATCAAGAGATGTACAAATCCATCCACCATCAAGCTTGATTTAGAACCTGGCCTTTCCAAGTCTGATTCTCTTCACTATCATCAATATTTACCATTTTTAGCCTCCTATCAGCTAGAAGCTACACTCTTTAGGAGATCTACCAGAACTACTAAACCACCTCAACATTTACAAGATTTTCTTTGTCCAACTATTAATACTCATTACAATAGTCATTATCCTATTTTAAAGTTCTATAGTCATGCACATCTTCTCTTAATCATTATTCATTTTCCATGACCCTTATCAATGAACCTTTATTTTATTCAGAAGCTACCCTTCACCGAAAATGTATAAAAACCAATCAAAAAAACCTAGAAGCTCTAGACAAGAATGAGACTTGGAACATAGTTAATCTTCCTTCTATAACCAAACCTATTGGTTTTAAATGGGTCTATAAGATAAAAAGACATATAGGTGATTCTGTTGCTAGGTACAAGGCAAGATTAGTTGCAAAAGGGTATAACCAGATTGAGGGATTGGATGTTTTTGATACATTCTCTCCTGTAGCAAAGATGACAACAGTCTTGGTGATTTTGGCTTTGGAAACCATTCACTAGTGGCATTTACATCAACTGGATATTGGTAATTCCTTCTTGCATGGTGACTTACAAGAAAATGTCTTCATGGAGGTATCAGATCCTTCACTTTTCTTCAAATTAGTTACCTATTCCTTCACTACCTTTCTTGTGTGTGTGGATGATGTGATTCTAGTTTAAGTTGATCTTTAAGAATTTGTTACAATCAAGGGAAAATTGCATATTGCTTTTGGCATGAAGAACCTTGGAAATCTGAAATAATTCCTTGGTCTTGAGGTAGTTAGGTCAGAGAAAGGTATTTTTCTTCGCCAAAGAAAATACTGTCTTGATCTTCTTCAGGATGTTGGTCTTGTGGGTTATAAGCCAACATTTATATAACAGCCCAAATTTTAAGGACAGGAACCCTGAAAAAACTCTGTTAAGCTTTTTGTAGAAAACTTAAGACTTTGGTTTGTTCCTTGAGTTGCTCTAGTATAAGAAATGGTGAGGGATGAATCCAAGTAAGATGTAAGTGTGAGGTATCAGTAATGAGAAGCTAGTTCAAAAAGAACAGAGATTGTGAGGTACGATGAGAATACGTGATGATAGGAAAAGAAGAACTGAGATGAGAGAGAATGAATAGAGATAGGTAACAATACTAGTAAATAGTAGTAATAAATAATATTGTTTGATTGGTAATAATCTCTTAGTTAATTATTTTGTTTAATTAAGTGTTAATTAGTTGATAATTTTTATAATATCTCCCTGCTAATAATATTTAATAATATATAATGATGGCTAATAATATTTAATATATAATAATTAAATTAGTATCTAATATTTTACTTTAATGTTTAATTAATATTTATCTATTTATTTATTTAATTTGAAATTATATATATTTATAATAATACTTTATTTGATTAATAATTATTCATTTAATTATTTGATAATAATATTTAATAATAAAATATTATCGGGTTCTTAAGTTTAACTGTGGGACCCGGTAGACGATTCTATTTCGACGATTCAGTCCAAGAATAGTGATCTTATAAGGAAACTAGTCTTGTTAGGGCCCTTTTGTAGTAAATCGAGGAAGACAGGTTTGGTCCAATAGGCCCAACCCGTACCTCAGAAACCCTCAACGTTTGATTATGCATATACTTCAAGATATCTTATCGCAACACGATCAATTCCTATTGAACCATTTTGATGTTTTAAAAACTTTTTCCTGAAGGGACCTAATCCTAATTTGGCCCTATCGACCTCGTGTTTTAAGAAAACAATAAGTTAAAACGGAACTTCCAAATCCGGCATAAACACCTTCAGTGTTTTAGGTTTAACTTTTATGTTTGGAGCTGAAATCAAACAATTCTTGTCTTGGTTTCTTCGTTATGAAAAATCCAACAACCTCTATTTCTAGCCTCAAACTCTGATTCATACTCTGTCATCCCCAATTCAAGGAACTAAGTATTCATACTCGAAAACCCTGTTAATTAATCTCTTTAATCTATGCATAGTTCCATAATTTTCATAACAAAATTTTCTACAATTTTCATGCAGAACTTGAAGGCTGAACCTTCCCCATTTGGTACAGTTTTGAACTTCTTTCTGAACATGTTTCAGATTCATGACAACTCTGTCCTGTTTTAGAAACATTTGTGCATCTTCCTTGATGTTGAATCTGCTCTGTTCTTTTTTCTATGGTTTTGTATCAAAGAACCCCATAATTTTTATGAAGTTCTTGAAACCCAATTCTTAAAGCCCTGGTCTCCATAAATTTATCTTTTCAGCTTTAATAATTCAAGAATATCGGGAGTACTTTACCTTGGTTTGGGCATAACTCAGGCTACAGTTATTGGATTTTTATGTATAATATACCAAATCAAAGAGGAAATAAAGATCTATAATCTTTGTGTTAAACATTTTTCTAAATTACCACTCTATGAATTATTGTGTATCTATTTAAAACTGTTCTAGTTTCTGGTTACTAAAAATCCTAGACACCTTCAGTTTGTTGCGTGACAAGTTATCTTTCCGGCCACCAGTTTCTGGCACCTCCACCACTGTTCGACACCTAGGTGGCTAGGTGTCACCTTTCGGCTCCTTTCGTCTACTCACCCTCCTATTGTATCTCACCACTCACCTTACCAAACCCATTAATTTCACTTTACCTCACAAACTCCACTATCTCTTATCTCGACAACCACCCATCAAAACCTTTTCTCCTTTTTTATTTTCTTTTACTTCCAACTATAACCTCCTGTCCTCCAGACACCATTTCAATGCCACACACCATCACAATCACCACCTCTTAGATTCACTCACTACCACAGATTTCACATTTTAAAGCGCACATTTTAAAGCATTTATGATGAGAAATGTTTTAAAATATGAGGCGCTAAATTTTCATAGCGCTTGTTTTATTAAGCAATTTAAAATAGTTGACTTATTAAAGTGCTTCCTTCAATTAAGCACTTTAAAATTGTGAATTGAAATATAATTCCAATTTAAAGCATGTATTTGTATCAGGCGCTTTAAAAGTGGGGATAAATTTAAAACACTTATTTTAGTAAGCGTTTTAAAATATAATGTATCTCGTAGGTTCAATAGCTTTAGTCATAAAACTATTTCAAACACAAGACCCTTCTCTACACCCCTCTCACCTACACGATGTAACATCCCAAATTTTATATAAATGATTAAATATGAAGAATAAATACTAAATAATCATATATGGGAAAATTAATGTCCCAAAATGTTTAAAATAATTAAATTGAGGTTTTTAAGGATTATTCATAATTTATTTAAGCTTTGAGAGTTGAAATTATACCCGATTAAAATATGGGTGTCGGACCAAGTATCTCCGATTGAGGTACCGTTGGTCAGGGCTGTTAAGAATATTATTGGAAATCTGAATATGTATTCGGAATAATTTTTAGATAAAGTATTAAGCCCGAACAGAGATCCTGTTTGTTGTAAAACGGTAAATTTTAATGAGAGGGGTAAAATTAAAACACTAAACTCCCTTCTCCTTTTACAATTCAAGTTGCTTTCTTCTCCTAAAACAAAACATTCACTTCCTCTTCTATTTTTCTCATTCTCCTCTTCATCTTCTTCTTCCAAAAACCTAAGCAAGTGGTGTGCCTATGCTTCTCTTCCATTTTCGTTTTCCATAAGCTTGAAGGAGGTGACATTGATTTGAAGCTTGTCCTTCCCTCTCCCTCAATTTTTGTCACCCACTTTTCTCCTTCTAAAGCTCATTGTTGTTTATTGGTGGAGGTAAGTTTCTCTCCATTTTCTTTGAGCTTGAACCCTTGGTTATGGGTTTTGGGTGTTGGGTGAATGATTTATGTATATGGGTTGTTTAGAGAAGCCATTAGACATGGAAACCCTAAGGTGGGGTGGCTTAAATGAAAATTTTTATATGCATGTAATATGGTACACGAAATTAATATTGGGAAATGATGGGTATCGATGTATATTTATGATGGTTGATAGGTTTTCAATGAAAATCCTAACTATGGAAATTGGGGAAAATGGTAGATGTTGACTGGAGAGTGTATTTTAAGAGGAAATATGTGATATTTGAATGATGGGTATGAGAGAATATGTTAGGAGAATATTTCTTGATGATGGTAGATAGCATTAAAAGATGGTGGATGGCCATTAATGGTGATTGATGGCCATTGGTGTATGACCCCCTTGATGGGTAGAGTTATAAATGCATAATAATAATAATAATAATAATAATAATAATAATAATAATAATAAATAAATAAATAAAATAATACTTGAATGCCCTAACCCATGGTGGTTGTGGTAAAATTAATGAAATAGAAATAGTTTGATAATGAAAGTGTTGAATGCACCAAGTATTAAATTAGAATATGTAAGTCTTGGTGACTTTGAGTTAAAAATAATTATGTGGTGCCTTATAAAATATAGGATCTTTTTCGAATGATAAGGCGGAAATGTCATGTCGCTCAGAATTCTTCTCTTGAGGTAGGAGAGGAGTTTTATATTCTAAATGCATGGATTGAGTAGTGTTTGATTGTCATATGTGACAATATACATGTTTGCCTTGCTTGTGTGGTAATGACAACTTGAGATTTGTTAAACATGATGATGATAATTGTTGGAAATATGCACTAAGAGCATATATAGAACACATTATTTTGAATAAGGTAATTTTATTAAATAGTTTAACAGCCTTTATTTATCCTTGGCGTAATAGGTCATATGAGAGTTATTCCTAAAATGTCTCTAGTCAAGTATTTACGTGGGGACATGTAAATACATTAAGACTAGTGTGTGAGTATACTGATGGTCTGATCTCACAAATCATGGATATAAATGATATCAAGTCTTCACACGGGTACACATTAAGAGTAATGATATACTGGACAGACCCACCATGAGAGTGTTGCATGGATCGTTACATGAATGTCATAAACAATTCTCAATGTGATAATGGTATATGTAGTCCTTTGACCTGAAGTCACTACGATTCCTACATAAAGAGTTTGTTGTTTTAATACAATCAAACGTCTTCTGTAACAAGAAGACTATAAAGGTTATGGTTAGGCAATAAACAGATTATGCAGAGGGATGTGAGTGTTGTAGATGAGATTTATCTCTCCTATGTGACAGGAGAGATATCTATAGGCCACTAGATGGAGTGAGACTAAGGAAATGGATGGCCATGCTAGAAAGAATAAATATTGGATATTTATTCGGATAAAGTCTACTCTGGTATCAAGTAAAATAAATTGGACCGTACAAGGATGACGTGACCATTCCTTGGGCATAATTAGGATATCATGACAAAAGGAACAAACATATAAAATAATTATCACTTATAGGTTATGTTGATAATAAATAATATTCAAACATAATGATGCATTGCTAGATGCCGCTCTTATTTTAAATTAATAATAAAATAGTTTATTATTAATATGACCGAGTATTTTACCTATAGGGTCACACACATAGAGTAAGTCCATCAGAAAATAGATTTTTATTTTAGTTGGACTAAAATAAAATTATTGGGTCTAACTCATTTAGAATGAGTAAGGAGCCCACTCTTTAGAGAACAAATTAGGTCAAACCTAGGCCTATAAATAGAGTATAAGAAGCTCATAGGCGGCTAACTAAAAACGAGACATAAAATTCAAAAGTTGCAAAAGCTACACGCGGTCAAACTAGCATTTGGAAGGTGTAGCGTTTCTGGTGGGAGTACTCGTGTGGACTCCTAAAAGACGAGGCTACGACTGCTTTGATAATCTTCAAGAGGTAATCCTAAAACACAATATTTTTTTGTGTTTGTCTTATGCTTTGAAACATGACGCTTCGCAAATCCTATGGAAATCCTTGTATTTCCGATACTCATGCACTAGGAATTCCTTAACAGTGGTATCAAAGCAAGGTTGAAAAACCGTATTTTGGGTAAATGTTTGTTTAAAGAACATGTAAAAAAAATTTCTTTTACGAAAATAATTGTAAAGGTTGAATTCTATTGCAAAGATTGTATTTTTAATGAGATATTATGTAAAGGTTGCATTTTTTTATGAGATATGATGTAGAGGTTGCACCTTTGAAAGCTAGTATCAATTTATTTGTTTTGTATATATTGATTACTTTTCTCAACATTTTAGTTAAAGAACATGTTTTTAGGATGTGCTTTATTATATGAACATGTTGTATGTTGCAATGGTGATTGTTTTATATGTGTTCTAATTATAAGACATGTTAATTTTATCTTTGTTTAATTGAATTGAAATCAAGGGTTGTATGCAATGTATGTCTATATGCTTTGTCTTTCTAATTTGAATTATTCACGCGAGGTTGTGTTTAGAGAGTTTAAGAGTTAAACCCTAGCCATAATGAAAACTAGGATTCAAAAGTTGAAACCTAGCCATCATGGTATTTTATTTATTTGTAAATGTTACAAATAAAATATTTGATTTTAATATTATATTTTAAATTTGATTTGTAAAAGTTACAAATCAAATTTTAAATGTTTTTTAAATTTAAAGTTTGTAAGAGTTACAAATTTAAATAATTTATTCTTATTAATTTTAATAGGATTTATATTTATGTGATGTTTTTAAAATTAATGTGATTTGTAGGAGTTACAAATTGATTTATATTTATTAAATTTAATATGATTTGTAATTGTTACAAATAGAAGATAAGATCTTTATTAAATTTAATAATTTTAAAATCAAATATTTAATCCTTAATAAAATTGATAGGATTTGTAAAAGTTACAAATTAAAGATAAGATCTTTATCAAATTTAATAGGATTCAAAATAAAATATCTTGAACTCTTAGAGATAAGGTTTAAAATTTAATCTTTGATCGTTCCTAAAAATAAGATGATTGTTGATACTCTAGAAATAAGGTTTAAAAGTTAAACCTTGACTATTCTTATTTTAGGATAGTTGTTGAGGTCAAAAGATAAGGTTTAAAAGTTAAATCTTAGCCGTTCCAAAATTTATAATTCAAGAGTTGAAACTTAAAATTAGGATTTCAAATTGTTTGAAATCATGTCTAAATATTTTGAGCTGTTAATGGTCAGTGACACGTTCTGGCTAGGAAAGACTTGGTACTTAAACAGTCACACCAGACTCACCTCTCTTTCCTGGAAACTAACCTGATTACAGTACTAAATTTTGGGTTGGAACGCCACTTGACACCCTATAAAGGGTAGCCTCCCCTTGACCCTGTCCATTGAATGGTCAACGGAACCACCAAACTTCTTTACGTAGTTTTCCTTTTATGACCCCGCGTGTTTAATTATGAGTTTTAAAAATTATTTTATTTTAAATACAATTAATCATTTTATTGATTAATTAACACGTCCAACGGTGAATGGTTATGGTCTTAGATTTTTTATTTAATTTTAAATACAGCCTGCGTGCTGTGCCTTTCTCTATTATTGAATTTCTTCTCTCAACCTTTCGCTCAGATGTAAAATGAGTTTCTTTATTATATTGTAATCTTGAAAAAGCTAACAAGGTGGAGACCTAGAAGAAAACTAGAGTGATGACTCTTGATGGATATGACCTTGAAAGGAACAAAGGAGTGGTGACTCTAGGAGGATGATGGTTTCAAGAAGTAGAACTTCACGAAGTCAAAGCACCATAGTTCCTTTAGGTTTATTTTATTTTCTAGGAAGACCATAACCATCTCACATTTTTTTATTGCATGTTTTGGGGTTTTATTTTACATTAAAGCATTTAATGAAAGTTGGTAATGAACAATAAGAAAATTGAAATCCCTCAAGCCCGACAATCATACCTTCCAATAAGTAATAACGTCTAACTTGATATAGATAAAAGAGTAAGTCACGCCATAGTTGGGTGCCTTTATTTATATTTATTAGGACATGATTGGATAATTGGATTATCTAAATAACTTATTGAGTTTTATTCAAATAGACATTTTTCAATTGGATTGGAATAGCCTAAAGGTATGAATAGTCTAAAACGCGTTCCAATAAGCAACATTCATCAATGATAGTTTCAATAAAGTGTAAGTTCTAAAGCAAGGTGCCTTTATTGATATTAGTAAAGGGTGATGGTTAATTGGATTATCCAACCATTTGTTATTAGACTTATCTAGGTAACTTTAGTTAGATTGAGAAACCTAGAAGCGTTAATATTAAGTTTAAACGCCTTCTAATAAGTAACACCATTGAGACTAATGTCAATAAATAGTGGGCCTGCCAAAGCAGGGTGCTATCATTTATATTAGTAAGGCGCGATGGGATAATTGTAATATCCAAATTGTTTTTCTTGGGCCTTAACTAAGTTTTTCAATTGAATTGAAAATAACTTAGAGGCGTAAGGATTTTTTCATCTTATGAGCTTAAATTCATAAGATGAATAAGGGTAAAGAGTTACCCATTCAATCATCCAAGAGTTACATGAGATGCAATTGGAAATGTGTTTCCTACCTAAATAACCAAGGGTTGGGCGATCGGCCAAAGCTGACTCAATACTAGACCAAATATGGATCTTGGCCTACTAGAAAAATGTTCCAACGGGATTTTTTCTGATTCAATGAGGGTATTTGTTTTGAATCAAAATAGTGGGAGATAACATATTTATTTAATGACCAAAAGTTAAATATGTTTTAAATAGAAATGATAGAGTTACATGTAATTTGTTTTAGAATAACCATGACAAACCAAATATTGTTTTGTTGCAATCTGTCCTTTGGAAGGACACTTTATTTGGAAAAATGCCTAGATAGGTATTGAGACTTAAGAATTATCTTCAATAAAGAGGAAGCGGTAGTGTGTCATGATGGGCTTATATATCATCTATGGTTGGGTCTTGAATACGCTATGAAGTCTACATAAACTCTAAGCTGTAAAAAGCAATATGAATATATGGGAGATATACGATATGATTGTATATAAACTCTAATAAGGACGAGTTGGTATGGAAGTCTAAAAAGTGATCAAGAAAGGAAATTGTTTCTAGTTTTAGCCAAATAAGACAAATAATTTGTCTAAAGAACTTGAAGGAGTTCAAAAGAAAGGGAAGTAAGACTTCTACTACAAGTCATGTTATAGAAGTCAAGTTATTTTACTTCACTAATATTAGTATCAGATACTAGTAGTAGATCTCACATTTTGAAAGATTAAGGAAGTAGATCACTTGCTAAGGGTGGAGAAATCTGTGTAAAATTAAGCAAAAGTTGCTACAATAAAGATAAGATCTTTACCCAATGGGCTAGTTAGTGAACTAGACATTGTGCATATTGTTTCTTGTTGGACAAGAAATATTTTTTAATATAAAATAACTTTATTTCTTCAAAAGGATATTAATGCACAATTGATTAACAGATTCCACATCCTAAATCTCAAAACACCCATCTATAACACAATTGTCAAAGTAGGTTAAAATAAGTGATTTTGAACCATACTTACATGGTATTGTGTCCTAAGGTAAATGACTAAGAAACATATTTCTAAATACCATTAATGTGGTTATATGGACTCTTTTGATTTTGGAATTAATTGAGACATGTAAATATTATTTATTGGAGAGATAGTTGAGACCTCATTCACTGAAAAGTGAAAGATAAGTAATCTATTATCTAATACATGACGATGTATATGGGCCTATTGGAACAATAACTAGATATCTTTTTCAATACTTCGACATACTAATTAAAAAGTCAATGAGTATAGATTTATGTAATATAAGTTAAAAAGTCTTTGAAAAGTTCAAAGAATTCATAATGAAGTGAAAAACCAAATTGGCAAGACAATTAAAGCTCTTGATTAGATTAAGATAGCAAATAATTTGAGCTACAAGTTTGATAACTATCTAATAGAGTGAGAGATTACCTCTTAACTCATTCCTCATAGAATTCCATAATAGCATCTCTGCGGGGAAAAGTCAAACCTTGTTATGTTATTCAAGTGGCCTCAATACTCAAGAGGGGGGGATGAATTAAGTTTTTAAAACTTTGCTTGGACTGTCCTTAAACTTGATTCTTTTATCACAAGTTTATGAGATTATGCAAAATAAGTTTATTTTAAGGAGATATGTAATGCACAACAAGGTTTAAATAGCTTAGACAAATTATCAAACACTTGGTGTGCAATATCCAATATTGACCAAATCAAGCAAGCTAACATATGCAAACCACAATCAAACAACACAAATCGATCAAGAGCAATATATGAAAGTAAAAGAGTAAGGGAGAAGAGATTGAAAACCGATTTAACGAGTTCCACCAACCCGGTGTACGTCTCGCCTCTAAGCAACCCACTTAGAGGATTTCCACTATTGTAGATTAGAGAAACAACTTTGAGCAATTGCGGCTTCCTAGTGTCCCACACTCAAGAACCCAATCCTCACAAGTACAAGGGCAACCCACCCAATCTCTCAATCTCACAATATCCCAAAGGTTGAACCCCAAACTTTGTAACCACTCAACCTAGAGTGAAATTTGGTGTTTGATGTTTGTGTTTACAAGAAAAAATACTCTCTCAAAAGAGTGGATAAGTAAGTGATAGCTCACACAAATTCTAACTCTCAACAAGAGAGGATATACAAATGAAATCTCAAAATATACAAGAGTAAAAATTCACTAAGCACCAAGAATGATTGTAGAATTGATTTCCTTTTGTTCCTTATTCTTTTCTTTGTGCTTGAGTTTGGAAACCCATTTATAGAGCTAGAGGGAGTGCCAAGATCTTCCTAGCCATTGCATGTAGTGGGCATCTGAGAAATGGTGAAAAATGAGCTGGTTTCCCACTAAAATGTGTTTTCCCACTATCGTAATCGATTACGCCTCGAGCTATAATCGATTACACTTCAAATTTTTCAGTCTAGTTCGTGCTGTAATCGATTACTATTCACCATCTAATCGATTAGCTTAAAGTCAGAACTCTGGTAATCGATTAGATCTTGCCCAGTAATCGATTAGCCATAGCACCTGATGCATTTAATTCAATTCTTGATCTTGGTAATCAATTAGCACACCCATGTAATCAATTAGTGTCGTTTCAGTGGCTTGGTAATCGATTGGCTGAAGTCCTGTAATCGATTAGCATATATGCCTGATACATTTGATCCAATTTTTGATGTTGGTAATCGATTAGCATACTGGTGTAATCAATTAGTTACAAGTCAGAAGCTCTGTAATCGATTAGCCCTATGGTTGTAACCGATTAGCTATTCAACAGAAGCTATTTAATCGATTAGCTTTATCTCTCTAATCGATTAGCTATGCTGTTTTTGCAGGTCTGATGCTGAATCTTATTTTTACAAGATATTCTTCAAAATTCCTTTGTCATTATCAAAATCCTTGAACCTGTAATCATATTCAAACACATTCTCCCCCTTTTTGATGATGACAACCATGTTCATCTCTTGAGGGTTGTTAGTTTAAACAATAAGCTTATCTCTAATTAAGTATTTATCTGCAAAAACTGTATCTTTTGAATTCTGCATTATCTCTTATCTTTTAAGCAAATTTTCAGATTTTACATTATCTCTTAAGTCCTTATCTCTTATCTATTTCAAATTTGCACTATCTTTTATCTCTTAAACATTATCAAGTCTCCCCCTATCTTAAGGAATCTATACCTTTTAGAGATAATAAACCACTTTAGAGATATTTAATCATTTAGTAATTTATTTTAGCAGCCAATATCAGAATGAACAATTACTTCTTCTCCCCCTTTGGAATCATCAAAAATAATAAAGCAAATAGAGGCATATAATGAAAGATAAATCTTTATTCAATTCAAAAGGGAAGGTACATCAATGGAAATGTTGCAGAATTAAGAACTTATGCATGATTGAGAAAAACACAAAACACATTAACCAAAACATGAAAAACGGATTTAGTTATCCGAATTGAAAAAGCGAAGCTCGGAGATTTGGTGAGATAGCTCATCATAGCGCTGTTGCATCATCTCAAAGTACTGCTGCTCAGTCATTGAAAACTCTTGAAGAGAGTTCTCAATGCGGTCGAAGCGACGGTCAAGGTGAGCGTAAAGAGATGCGAATGGATTAGTGGGGGCTTCCGGTGTAGCTTGTGTTGCAGGAGGAGGAGGGACTGGCTCATCAGCAGGGGCTTTAAAAGGAATGTTGGCATGAATGCCTTCCATCCTTGAGTACCAAGCTCCATGGAGAAAAATGATGCCCATTTTTGTGAGGTGATAAGTGCCAATGCAAGCCTTGGGAGGCACTTTTTCAAATAACTCACCAGCCAAATCAACTCCTACAGCTTTGAAAAGTTTGGTAAGTAAGATTGCATATGGGAGCTTTTGTTGATGTTTGGCTTGGAGCATATACAATTTGATCATTTGAACCCAATTAATGTCCTTCTGATTTTGCATTGCCCACATTAGGAGAACATTGTCCTCCTCTACCAACGCATAATTCCCACTGCGAGGAAGTAAAATTTTCACCAGAAAAAAGTGAAGGAGACGGTTGTTCATGGTAAGGTGACCTACCAACTTGTGGTTGCTCCTTGGGAGGTTAGCCTTCCACAGCGACTGGCGTGCAGCAATGGGATTGAAGGCCCATTCATCCTCGGGATCTTCTCCAGCAAACTCAGCATCATTTAGCGGAAGAAGAGAGATTTCCGCAAATTGAGCATTGGTGAGTCTTATGGTCACGTTCTTGACCTTGGACTCAAACAACCCATCAACTAACCTTAGGTTGCAATAGAAGACTCTAACAAGTTTAGGATAGTACAACTCCTCCTTGAGGGTGAGGAAAGGCAAAAGCTCATAGTGGTGGAGGTTTTGGGTGAAGGTGAAGCTTGGGTGGTTGAAGGTTTCCTCATTGATGAAGTGGGGAGAGATTATGGCCTTCTCAGAAAAGTTTTTAATGAAATTTTGAAGGTCTCTAGGAGAGGAGAAAAACCTAGAGAAGTCTAAGGGGTTGTTGGCTTGGGCCATGGAGGACCTTGCCCTTTTGACAGTGTGTGAGGAAGACATGGTGGTGGAGAAAGGTAAAGAAGATGAGAAGAGAGTGAGAGCTTTTGAAGCTTGAGGGAGTGGAAGAGGTAGTGTGAGAGGAGAAGGTGAGGAAGGGTGAATTTATAGGGAAAAGGTAGGTTTAAAAAGGAGAGAAAGTGGTTTAATATGAGTTTAATTTGGAGAAGAAAATGAGCAGCCTCGGAAAACAGCAATTGACTATCACAGACTCGATGCTAATCGATTACGAGGCATAGGTAATAATTAGTTCACTATTTCTGAGGAATTTGAATCGTTTCGTACAGTGGGTAATCAATTAGGGAATATGGGTAATCGATTAGGTTGAGAAACAGAATCGTCCTAATCGATTAAGGGAGGTTGGTAATTGATTATAGGAAAGTTGAAATGTTTTGGACCTGAAACAGAGGCTTTGTAATCGATTATGGACCAAGGGGTAATCGATTAGGCAGAAAATAGAAGCTTGGTAATCGATTAGATGTCAAGGAGTAATCGATTAGCCAAGAACCAGAAGCTTACTAATCGATTATGTCAATCATTCTAATCGATTATTTTGCTTAAAAACGCCCAGATTTTGTAGATTTTGTTTTAGAAGGCTGGAAATCTATTAAGTTATTCCTTAGAACATTTCGAACTTAATGAAACATAATCAGAATCAAGGAATTATCAAAATCATCTATTTATTCAAACATAATTGGTTATATCAAGGATTCCTAATTCTCTCCTAATATATATGAATTGATCTTTTGCTAGAGGTTTGGTGAATATATCCACTAATTGCTTGGAAGTTTCAACATGTTTGAGCACACAATTACCCTTTAATACATGATCTCTAATGAAATGATGTCGAATCTCAATATGTTTGGTTCTTGAATGCATTACAGGATTCTTTGAAATATTTATAGCACTTACGTTATCATATTTAAGAGGCATATGGTCTAACATAACACCAAAATCTAGAAGTTGTTGTCTCATCCAAAGGATTTGAGCACAACAACTACCAGCTGCAACATATTCTGCCTCAATTGTGGATAGTGCAACACTTACTTATTTCTTGCTATGCCAAGAAACAAGAGAACTACCAAGTAAGTGACATGTTCCACCAGTGCTTTTCCTATCTAGTTTACATCCTGCAAAATCCGAATCCGAATATCCAACTAATGTGCATTCAACCCCTTTGGGGTACCATAAACCGACATTTGGAGTTCTAACAAGATATTTCATTATTCTTTTTACAGCAGTTAGGTGTAATTCTTTTGGATATGCTTGGTATCTTGCACACATACAAATAGCAAACATGATGTCCGGCTTACTTCGGTTAAGTAAAGTAAGGATCCAATTATACCTCTACATTTTATAAGTTCAACATCCTTACCCTTCTCATCCTTGTCCAAATAGCATGAAGTGCCCATAGGTGTGGCAATGTCATTTGCCTTGTCCATGTTGAATTTCGTAAGCAATTCTTTGCAGTACTTTGATTGACTAATGAATGTGCCTTCATTAGTTTGCTTGATTTGTAGTCCAAGGAAGAAAGTAAGTTCCCCCATCATGGACATCTCAAATTCTTCCTGCATTAACTTAGCAAACTCTTTGCACATTGACTCATTAGTAGCACCAAAGATTATATCATCAACATATACTTGCACCAATAGTATGTCATTCTTTTTGTGCTTTATGAATAATGTTGTGTCAACCTTTCCTCTTTCAAAGTTGTTTTCTAAAAGAAATTTGCTCAATATTTCATACCAAGCTCTTGGAGCTTGTTTTAAGCCATACAAGGCTTTCTTTAGTTTGAAAACATGTTTTGGAAATTGGTAGTTTTCAAAACCTGGAGGTTGATCAACATACACTTCCTCTTGAATATAACCATTCAAGAAAGCACTCTTGACATCCATTTGGTACAATTTAAAGTCCTTACAACATGCAAAGGCTAATAATAATCTAATGGCTTCTAGCCTAGCTACGGGAGCATACGTCTCTTCATAATCAATGCCTTCTTCTTGATTGTAACCCTTAGCTACTAGCCTAGCTTTGTTCCTTGTAATTATACCATTTTCATCTAATTTATTCCTAAACACCCATTTTGTTCCTATTATTTGGTGATCATTGGGTCTTGGCATTAATTCTCAAACTTCATTTCTTTCAAATTGATTCAATTCTTCTTGCATGGCCAACATCCAATGTTCATCAACAATAGCTTCATCAATGCATTTGGGTTCTATTTGTGATACAAAGGCTAAATGATTACATGCATTCCTAATGGCGTTTCGAGTACTTACACCTTTAGTCATTTCACCTATGACTTTATCTAAGGGATGGTCCTTCAAAGTGATCCATTGTTGTGGTTCCTCATGTTGTGTTGAATCTTTGTCTTTGTTCTCTTCTTCCTTGTCATTCAAGGTTAAATCTTGAAAAGTACCTACAATATCATCAACATCTTCCTTTCTCGGGGAGTTATGGCTATTTTCATCAAATTTGACATGAATGGACTCCTTAATGGTGTTTGTTTGTTTGTTAAAGATTCGATAAGATTTACTAGATTGTGAATATCCTAGGAAGATTGCCTCATCAGCTTTAGCATCAAATTTTCCTAGATTATCCTTTCCATTATTGAGCACAAAGCATTTACATCCAAAAATATGAAAATATGAAATGTTGGGTTTTCTTCCCTTGTAAAGTTCATAGGGGGTTTTCTTTAGAATAGGCCTTATTAAACATCTATTCATAACGTGACAAACGGTATTTACCGCATCGGCCCAAAAATGTTTTGCAATATTATTTTCATTTAGCATGGTTCTTGCAAGCTCCACTAAGGATCTATTTTTCCTTTCAACTACTCCATTTTGTTGTAGAGTTCTCAGAGCTGAAAAATTGTGAATGATACCATGTTTTTCGCAAAACCTTTCAAAAGATTGATTTTCAAATTCTCCCCCATTATCGGTTCTAATGGATGCAATTTTAGAATTTTGCTCATTTTGGATAATCTTAGCAAGTTTCTTAAATGCATGATATGCTTCATTCTTATGAGCAAGAAACAAGGTCCATGTATATCTAGAATAGTCATTTATAATTACTAGACCATAGTAATTACCACCAAAGCTCTTGATTTTGGAAGGTCCAAATAGATCCATGTGCAAAAGTTACAAAGGCCTTTGTGTGGAAACAATATTTTTAGTTTGAAAGGATGCCTTTACTTGTTTTCCCTTTTGACATGCATCACAAAATTTGTTTTCAAATTTAAGCTTTGGTAAACCAATTACTAATTCCTTAGAAACAAGTTTATTCAAATGGTCTACATGTATATGAGCTATTCTTCTATGCCATAACCAAGTTTCATCCTCTCTAGTCATGAAGCATTGCACATCATTTGAGGACAAACTATCCATATTAATCATGTAAGTATTATCAATTCTTTGACCTACAAACTTGATTTCCTTGTTAATCTTATGCTCAATTATGCAACAATTTGATTCAAACAAAACTCTATAACTTTTGTCACATAATTGACTTATGCTAAGTAAATTGTGTTTTAGGCCTTCAACATACAACACATCACTAATAGAAGTAGAGGAATTCTTACCAATGTTTCCAATGCCTAGAATTCTTCCTTTGGTGTTGTCTCTGTAGGTGACGCTTCCTTTCCTTTTGGGAGTGAAGGAAATGAACTTGCTTATGTCTCCCGTCATATGCTTTGAACACCCACTATCCAAATACCAATGGGTTTTGCTTGCCTTGAAGTATACCTACAAAACAAGATTAGTTTAGAGAACTAGGTACCCATTTTATATTGGGTCCTTTAAGGTTAGCTTGTGGTAATGTTCCTTTGGGAACCCACACCTTTCTTATGACCTTTGGCCCTAATTTTCTAATATTGCAATTTGATGAGCTATGACCTTTGAAACCACAATGATTGCATTTCATAAAAGGTGAAGATAATTTTATAGGTGGCACAAAAAAAATTTTATAGTGTTTTTCTTTCTTGGTAGAGTTGTATCCTAAACCGGTTTTATCAAACATGCATCTTTGGTTTCCAAGTAATATATTTAAGTTATCTCTACCATTAGTGAACTTTTCTAGTGTCCTATTTAAGTCTACAACCTTGGTTTCAAGAATATCACACTTCTCTACAAACTCACATGGTTTGGTCCTAGAGCATACTTGAATATTTTCTAATTCATCTTTCAGGCATTTATTCTCTTTACACACTTCTATAAGATCCCTCTTAAGAGTGTCAATGGTCTCTCTAGATAATTTGTACTTACTAGAGAGCTTAACAAATTTATCATACAATTCTTCAAATGCTTCTAGTAATTCATTTTTATCAAGAAGACTTACCTCATTATCTTCTTCTTCTTGATGTTTTGTCATTAGGCAAAGTTTTGCTTCTTCACAATCAGACTCATCGGAGCTACTTACATCATTTTCATCCCACGCCATGTAAGCTCTTCTTCTTCCTCTTTTCTCATTGCCTTTCTTCTTAAGATTTGGGCAATCCGCCTTGAAGTGCCCTTCCTTGCCACATTCGAAACAATTAGGTGAAGAAGATGATTTATTAGGAATAGGTCTCTTACTTTGAGGTTTGAAGTTCTTTTGGAATCGTTTATTTTTCATGAACTTTCCGAATCTCTTCACAAACAATCCAAACTCCTCCTCATTATCAAGGTCACTACAAGATTCTTCTTCATGTGTGGAGGTGGCCTTGAGAGCTAGGCCTTTCTTCTTGGAGGTTTTCTCTTCTTCCTCTGCTTGTTTTAAATCCTTTAATTCTTGCTCTTGCTCTTGTAGCTTTCCAAAGAGTGTGGCAAGGGACATCTCATTAATGCTTGGGGATTGTTTGATGGCGGTGACGAGCGGTTGCCATTCCCTGCTAAGACTTTTCAAAACTTTGAGTGTGAATCTCTTTTGCATTTCTACAATGGTTTCTCTGGAGTTTATCCTAAAACTCTCATATTGACTAGTTAAGGTACTAATTTTGGAGTCTTTTACATCACTAGTACCTTCATGAGTTACTTGTAAAGTATCCCACACTTCCTTAGCCGTTTGACAAGTCATTACTCTAAAGAATTCATCTGGTCCTAATACAAGAGTAATGAGGATTTTAGCCTTATAGTTATATTGTACTTTCTTCTCTTCATTACTAGTCCATTCATCCATGGGTTTTTCAACGTTTTTACCATTGATAGTATGCATGGGTGTAAAAGGACCATTTTCAATGGCATTCCAAACTCTTAGATCAATGGATTGAATAAAGATTTTCATTCTTTCCTTCCAAAAAGCATAACCTTCCCCATTGAACGCGGGAGGTCTATTTGTGGCACCACCCTCGGGAAAAAGGTTTAGAGAACTTGAGGCCATCTTATCTCTTGAAGCTATTAAGCTTGATCTACCAAGAGTCAAGCTCTGATACCACTTGTTATTCAAGTGGCCTCAATACTCAAGAGAGGGGGTGAATTGAGTTTTTAAAACTTTTCTTGGAATGTCCTTAAACTTGATTCTTTTATCACAAGTTTATAAGATTATGCAAAAATAAGTTTAGTTTAAGGAGATATGCAATGCACAACAAGGTTTAAATAGCTTAGAGAAATTATCAAACACTTGGTGTGAAATATCCAATATTGACCAAATCAAGCAAGCTAAAATATGCAAACCCAAATCAACCAACATAAATCGATCAAGAGCAATATATGAAAGTAAAAGAGTAAGGGAGAAGAGATTGCAAACCGATTTAACGAGTTCCACCAACCCGGTGTACGTCTCGCCTCTAAGCAACCCACTTAGAGGATTTCCACTATTGTAGATTAGAGAAACAACTTTGAGCAATTACGGCTTCCTAGTGTCCCACACTCAAGAACCCAATCCTCACAAGTACAAGGGCAACCCACCCAATCTCTCAATCTCACAATATCCCAAAGGTTGAACCCCAACCTTTGTAACCACTCAACCTAGAGTGAACTTTGGTGTTTGATGTTTATGTTTACAAGCAAAAATACTCTCTGAAAAGAGTGGATAAGCAAGTGATAGCTCACACAAATTCTAACTCTCAACAAGAGAGGATATACAAATGAAATCTCAAAATATACAAGAGTAAAAATTCACTAAGCACCAAGAATGATTGTAGAATTGATTTCCTTTTGTTCCTTATTCTTTTCTTTGTGTTTGAGTTTGGAAACCCATTTATAGAGCTAGAGGGAGTGCCAAGATCTTCCTAGCCGTTGCATGTAGTGGGCATCTGTGAAATGGTGAAAAAATGAGCTCGTTTCCCACTAAAATGTGTTTTCCCACTATCGTAATAGATTACACCTCGAGCTGTAATCGATTACACTTTGAATTTTTCAGTCCAGTTCGTGCTGTAATTGATTAGTATTCACCATCTAATCGATTAGCTTAAAGTCAGAACTCTGGTAATTGATTAGATCTTGCCCAGTAATCGATTAGACATAGCACCTGATGCATTTAATTCAATTCTTGATCTTGGTAATCGATTAGCACACCCATGTAATTGATTAGTGTCATTTCAGTGGCTTGGTAATTGATTGGCTGAAGTCCTGTAATCGATTAGCATATATGCCTGATACATTTGATCCAATTTTTGATGTTGGTAATCGATTAGCATACTGGTGTAATCGATTAGTTACAAGTCAGAAGCTCTGTAATCGATTAGCCCTGTGGGTGTAACCGATTAGCTGTTCAACAGAAGCTATTTAATCGATTAGCTCTGTCTCTCTAATCGATTAGCTACGCTGTTTTTGCAGGTCTGATGCTGAATCTTGTTTTTACAAGATATTCTTCAAAATTCCTTTGTCATTATCAAAATCCTTGAACCTGTAATCATATTCAAACACATGTTAGACACAATTTGATTATTGATTATTATCAAACATCTCTAACTCCTTCAAATGTTCCTTTATTAACTTAATTTCCACACTTAACCATGTTCTATCTTAGACTTTCTTAAAGAAATCATATATGATATGGACTAGGAAGAAACCTAGTATGTCTTTATTAATAATTTAGAATTATGATGCTTCTATAGAGCATCCAACTCTGACAAGGTCAGATCCAAATTGGATAAATGTCTTCTGTGAGATACCCAAAGAAAGCTAAGGGTTATCATTTCTACCATCCATCTGAGAACAAAAGGTTTGTTGCTTAGAATGTTGTATTCTTGAATAAGAGTACATCTCTTCAGTGGGAGGATAGTAGAACTTGAAGAAATTCAAGTATCACAAAGCATTCAAAAGTCAAGGATGGACTTGGAATAGAAATCACAAAGTGTTGTGACATCTCTGGTAGCACAAGACTTGCGAAAGATCAAATAGGATATGTCACCAAATCTGAAAGATATGGATATCTTATAAATCAGGAAAGAGGCATATTGCTAAATGACCAAGCTTCTTATGAAGAGGCCAATGCAAGTTTAGATTCTAAGACATGGCATAAGACCATGGGATTTGAAATAGGTTCCATGTATATTAACAAGGTATGAACCTTGGTTGACGCACCTAAAGGGTAAAACCTATAGGATGCAAGTGGGTTTTCAAAAGGAAAACTAAACATGGATGGTAATAAGGGTACCTTTAAAAGCAAGATTGACAAAATTTAATTATCTTAAAAACCATTTAGATTTTGCTTGTTGTAGCAATATACCACCATTATGAGATATGGTAGATAGATGTCAAGATGGAAATCATCTTAAGGATGTGTATATGACACAACCTAAAGGCCTTTTATTCCTAAAACATCTAGGAAGGTATGTGAATTGCAAATGTTCCATTTATGGACTAAAGCAAGCTTTTAGAAGCTAGAATCTTTATTAAAGAATAAAGATAAATCTTTGACTATAAAAAGGTTGGTAACTGCACAATTATAGTTCTAGTATTACATGTAGAAGACATGCTTCCTCTAGAACTAATATTCTTATTCTATAGTCAAGAATATCCTTAAACACTTGAGAAGGACCAAGGAGTTGATCTTGATAAATGGAAGATGAGCTCATTGTAATGGTTACATTGATCCCAACATTCTGAGTAATTTGAATGACTTAAGATTGCAATCAAAATATATATGTGTTGTCAAGATGGTTGCGATATATGCTTGAAAGGTTCAAAGTAAGAAATAGTCATTGGTTCTACTAATAAATCTAAGTATTTTGCTATGTTAAATTACAAGAGTCGATTTACATTTAATCATTCTAAATGTTTTGTACCCTATGAGTTTCCACTGTGATGACAATGGAACCATAGAATAATATAAGGAAATGGATTAATCCAAGCATATACTTAAATAGTTCCATCTTTGGAAGATGTGAAAATATGCGATATGCATACCAACAAAATTGTTGGGAACCCACTAGTAAAATCGCTTGTGTAGCAAATGAGGGCGCTGTAGACAACATTGGGCATTAACCTTATCGGCTCTAAATGCAAGTGGGAGATTGTTGGAAATATGCACTAAGAGCCTATATAGAACGCATCATTTTGAATAAGGCAATTTTGTTAAATAGTTTAACAGCCTTTATTTATCCTTGGAGTAATAGATCATATGAGAGTTATTCCTAAAATGTCCCTAGTCAAGTATTTACTTGGGGACATGTAAATACATTAAGACTAGTGTGTGAGTGTACTGATGATCTGATCTTACAGATCATGGATATAAATGATATCAAGTCTTCACACGAGTACACATTAAGAGTAATAATATACTGGACAGACCCACCATGAGAACGTTGCATGGATCGTTACATGAATGTCATAAGCGATTCTCAATGTGATAATGGTATATGTAGTCCTTTGACCTGAAGTCACTACGATTCCTACATAAGGAGTTTGTTGTTTTAATATAATCAAACGTCTTCTGTAACAAGAGGACTATAAAGGTTGGGGTTAGGCAATGAACAAATTATGTAGAGGGATGTGAGTGATGTAGATGGGATTTGTGTCTCCTATGTGACAGGAGTGATATCTATAGGCCACTTGATGGAGTGAGACTAAGGAAATGCATGGTCATGCTAGAAAGAATAAATATTGGATATTTATTTGGATAAAGTCTACTCCGGTATCAAGTAAAATAAATTGGACCGTACAAGGATGACACGACCATGCCTTGGGCCCAATTACGATATCATGACAAAAGGAATAAACATATAAAATAATTATCACTTATAGGTTATGTTGATAATAAATAATATTTGGACATAATGATGCATTGCTAGATGCGACTCTTATTTTATATTAATAATAAATACTTTATTATTAATATAACCAAGCATTTTACCTATAGGGTCACACACATAGAGTAAGCCCACAGAAAATAGCTTTTTATTTTAGTTTGACTAAAATAAAACTATTGGGCCTAACTCATTTAGAATGAGTAAGGACCCACTCTTTAGAGAACAAATTAGGTCAAACCTAAGCCTATAAATAGAGCATAAGATGCTCATTGGCGGCTAACCAAAAAAGAGACATAAAATGCAAAAGTTGCAAAAGCTACACGCGGTCAAACTAGCATTTGGAAGGTGTAGCATGTCTGGTGGGACTACTCATGTGGACTCCTAAACGACGAGGCTAGGACTGCTTCGATAATCTTCAAGAGGTAATCCTAAAATGCAATATTTTTTTTTTGTTTGTCTTATGCTTTGTAACATGGCGCTTTGTAAATCCTATGGGAATCCTTGTATTTCTGCTGCTCATGCACTAGGGATTCCCTAACAGATAATTGTACTTGACAATATGTATTGTGCATTTGTAATATTTATGGTACGCTAAATGGTGATGTTAAATTTCTTGGCTAGTATGATGCCTTGATATGATGTGATTGTGTTATATTCACCATGAATATGGAATAATCATTATTGATGATGAATGAGAATGAATGTGGATGATTAGCATACTTTGATTTTGATGAAAGATTGATGGTTGTAATTGATGGTTTTGATGCCATTATGAAAGATGAAAGTGTTGAATTATGATAATGAAGAATTGTTGAAAATGCCACATTAAAACTTGAAACAATGACAATGACCAATGGTAATAAAATACACTAAGAATTATGAGGTGATGTTAGTATGGTGATGATTGATGAGTGGCATGATTAGGATACATAGTTGTGAGAGTGCATATGATTTCAATTGCATTGTGTTGCATCCATGACATATTGTATAGCTATCAGTGTTGGAATGTTAGAGGATTCCCCCAGTTGGCCCAGTGGGAGGGCGACTCTGTGCACGAGCATTCTTATTTTCCCCTGTGACTCAGTGTAAGTTATGACCATGTATAGCTATGGGGAGCTGCATGTGGTTGACTCTGTAGGGGTGACTCTTTCAGGAGCAAGTGACCCTAGTGGTCCTTTGGATCACAGCTGCCATGGTATGAATCATGGTTGGCCCGCAACACCCTTATGTTGATTATGGTGTTTAACGTGGTCAAGGTGAAAATCGTCAGGTGTTGCAAGATGGGCAATACGGTTTGGTACCAATAAAACATAATGATTTGCATGCAATTTGATGATAAGTGTACATATTTTACTACTGCAGTAGGGGTATGGTTATATGATCATGCTTGTATCCCATAATTTGGTGTTTTATTTTCCCACAGTCAGATCCGCAATTGATATTACTCCATTGTGTATGTGCACTAGCCTAAGAGCATTTGCATATAGCAAGGAGGTATGCCAAAGGTGATGAGATATGGTGATGGTTGTGATTAGGTGAGAAAATACCTAAAGACAACACAAAAGATATGAATACAAAGGAATTTATTATGTATGGTGATTATATGTGTGATAGTCCTATATGATGAGGAACTTGATTGTATGTATGCTTATATACTTTGTTATGATTCATAGAAATGATTAAGTTATGTGTATGTTGGTGAGATGATGATGATTATGATGATGAATGTTACATTGATGCAAAGTATACATGACATTGAATGCATATGCACAAAATCACATTGTATTCATATTCATCCTTTAGAATGTATAACTCACTCTCCTATGTTATCTATTTTTAGCCTTGTGATGCAGGACATTCATGGGGTGAGATGCATCCCTTTTGGAAGTATGTTTTGATGGTGGAGGTATATTAGTGTATAGAAAGTGCCTTGGCTGGCATCCATTGATTTTGTATAGCATATGGTGTTCATATATGCTTATTGTGTATTTGGATTAGTATGTATTCATTTTGAAGGTCATAGATGAAAATTAGACCCTTTAGGTGTATGGCTAATTTTTGTTAATGACCTTAATGATGTATGATGACAATTGTGATACTTATTTATTGCCCAATTTGATGAATGAATGATGTTATTCATGAATTACAATCTTTATGAGGCATATGTCAAGTTATGTTTTGATATTCATGTACATTTGAGGAACTGATAGGGTCAAAATGAGTTTTATGAGATTTGGATGGCATGTAATGGTTCCAATAGCTTAAATGTATGATTTGTGATTTGTAGAAACTGGAATGGGCCAATTCCATTGAGAATTGACCCCTAAGTTGCATCAAAATGCCTCAAAATGGGACAAACATATTTATGCTCATAAGTCTCTCGTTTTTAGGAATTTTTGAGTGCGACCAGTGGCTACATGTCACAAATAATGTATTTTAGCTAGTGTCAATATTTGGTGGCCATTGGATTTGATATGAAAAAGATAGGGTAGCTAGAAGTTAGAAAATTTGACAATTTCTGCTGAGTTGCTGTCATGAACTGATTTACAGCAAGTGTGAATCGATTCCCCTGATTCCTGAATCGATTCATTGTGCTCTATTTCCACTGATTCATGATTTTTTCACACATGAATTGATTCACCATGTGGCTGAATCGATTCAAGGACTTGATTCACTACTTTTTTTGCCATTTGGAACGCATGAATCGATTCACTAGGGGGGTTGAATCAATTCATTCACTTGTTGCACACTTGTTTAGCCATCTGAAACGCATAAATCGATTCATGCTAGCCTTGAATTGATTCATGCCAGCCTTGAATTCATTCATGCCTCTGATTCTTTAAAAATCCTTATGTTTTGCTGTATGTTGGGTTCCATTGGGCTATGGCATGCTTATATATCAATGTGTAAGTGTATTTACCATTTTTTATCAATTAATTCAAGTGTCTTTAAACCTCTTTTCATACTTTTCCATAACTCCCAAAATAAATTATGTTTCCACTATTCCTTGTTGATAATCCTATGATTGATTGTCCAAGGAGCACTCTTGATTGAAGTTACACACCTTCTCATATCTTTATATATGGGATAAGTTCTTTTAAATGATCCAGGGTTATTGGTTGAAGTCTCACCTCACGGTTTTTTTCATTCCTTAATTATTTTAAAGATCACAAAAAATTTACCCTAATTTTTATTGACCTTTTGGGTCATCTCACACAAACTCTCTCTTTGCTATCTCACTCAGTCAGTCGTTCACTTTTACCTTCGTTCTAGCCTTGCAACCTTTGTTTCCCTAACCGTGCCCCTTTCTTCTCGGTTTGGGTCCGTTGTTCTTCTTCGTCTCCGTTCTGCGTTCTCTTTTGGTAGGGTTCTCAACACCGTTCTATAGTGGGTTTCTCATAGCTCCTGTTGGCCACCTTCGTTTCATTCTCCAAACTCCCGAGTACTATGGTGACCATTTTGCCCTTTAAGACCACCCGTGTTTCGTTCTCCACCACCACAAAAGTGAAGCTTTGAAGGTTTCTCTTTAGATCTGTTGCTCATTCTCCATTGTTATAAAGCTTTAAAGGTAACCTCCTTTCTCTTTGTTGGTTTGTCTTTAGATCTGTTGCCCATTCCCTATTGTCTACACTTAAAATATCTTTTGTGCAGTCAAATGTTCGTTCTTGTGAAGTTCTAGTATACTAGTTCAGATCTATTTCATGTTGGTTTTTTATTCAATACATTCTATGCCTTGATTCTCTTCAAGACTTGAAATAATATGTAATTTAAGTGTATCTTCCATTCAAGTGCATTTTCTTGTTTTATTCATTGTTATTCAGAAACAATGCTTTTGAGGGGTTAATGGAATGTCATCTCAGAGTCGCCATGAATTATGATAGTAGTGGCAATTTCATACTGCAACATTAAATGTAATGCATTGATAGTAATGGCCACATGACTTATGGTGCTATTTGCAGGATTGATTATACTATGGAAAACACCAAATTTCACAAGTATTCAGTTTTGTAAAATTTAATAATGTCAGTAGGCCTATAAAATTAATGAGTGTGTGGTGGGAAAATTAAGTTGATTACCATTTAGTGCAGGTTTGGATTAGGTGATTTGGAACACTAATTCTAAAGTGAAAATGAAATTGACTATCATTTAGTTCAAGTTTAGACTTTAGATTTGGCATAAATTTTTATCAAATTAGGTGATGATTTTCTTTCTTGGGTTACAAGATTTATCCACACCTCTATTCCCTATCTTTGTTATAATTGATCAATATTTGTTGGTTTAAATTTCCACTTTTCAAGATCTTAAATGATCAAGAAGCTAATTAATTAGAACCTATGTTGGATATTGTCTCTTTACCTCTTTACTTTTTCACTTCTTTGTGTTTTGGAGAATATCTGATCATCCTCATAGGGTGCAATTCTTCTCTCTCTATATAAAAATAAATTTGATTGCTTTTTATATTCTAAAAACACAACACCAGTTCAATGCACGTGAGAGTGATTGGGGTTTCACTAATTTCATGCTGCTTGATGAGTTGTTTTGTTTTGTACTATTTGAATTTAATCGATAAATACCATTAAATGAAACCTTCTAGAGTTCACTTAATAATAATAATAATAATAATAATAATAATAATAATAATAATAATAATAATAATAATAATAATAATAATTACAATATAGAAGTTAGGTAAAAAGGTTTTTAACTCTTAACCAACCTCAATGCAAGTTTTAAAGGACGAGGATGGTGCCTTGTTCATTTGCTTTTACAATACTAGAACTGTGGAGCTTAGTACAACCCATATAAATGAATAAACAAAAGTGTTTCTACTATGTATTTGGTATTTAGATTGTGAATTAGTAAAATAATTAGGGGTAAATGCTGATTCCGTGAAATTGATTATAAGAATGGCGTGAAATTCTGTTGGAGAGACTAGATTTTTATTGGTGAAATCTCAAGTGATAAAGCTTGGGCAATTGTTATTATTTATTCATTTATTTCAGATTTTGAGGTTTTCTTTTTGGTATGTTCTTTTGTTTTTGTGTATCTTTTTGGATATGTGCCTACATGTGTTAGCATTCGTGGCTTATAAATTGAGATTTTATTTAATGTAAGAATGCTCTTTCTGTTGGGTGATGTTGTCATGTTTGTTCAATAATTTGTCTTGTAGAAGGGATATATCTTATTCGACATCATAGGATTAACAAGAAATTCAATCAGATGTGCTCTTGATGGCCAAAGGGTGCATGATCTTGCTAGCACAAGGTGCTTACATGAAATAATGATTATTTATGCTCATAGATTGATCTGTTTGAAAATTTGTTCTCTTTTATCATGCTTATAGGATTGTAGTAATATCATTCATTTTGTCATCTAATTAGAGATAATGAAATTAAAGAAAGATGTTTTAGAGGTAGTTGCATCCATGATCCATATCAATACATTTTTTCTAGAGTTTGGCAAGTTCAGTTGTGACACCCTCGATTAACTAGCACAAATTCCCGCACTAGAATGTCCTACTTAATTAAGGAGTCACTAATTATTTGAAAAAAATAGAAGTTTTTTTTTGAATTGTGATCATCAACATATAGTTCAAATAGAGATTATATCATAGATCGATTCTATATAACCACTGTGTACTCAAAAGGTACGGGGCTCGCAGGCTCCCAATAACAACTAGTGCAATAAAAATCAAACGTAATTAAATATCGAGACCTACAACAGTCTCAACACTAACAACGAGTATAAACAGTCGACGCGTGTAATCCTACGTCCCCTATTGCAGGTAGTCCAGGTCCTGCTCGCGTTCACCTTGACCTTCAGCTGATGATCATAAAAGGAAAGGTAGACATACAACATAAAAGGGATGAGTATAAGCTCTCAACCCATATACTCTACATGTAAGGGTGGCCACAAATATTAAACAACCATACATGTGCCAAATAAGTAAAGAGGGACCTATATAACATGTGCCAGAACAACCATATAGTAATTTGGGACATATAGAGAAAATATGCAGCAATCAGAGTTAGTCACATAGTTATGATATGCTATGCATGCTTTAGATTCATTGTTACTTATCTTGGTTAAATACCAATATGCAATGGGGCTCAACTTTCACTCATCAACCTCATATATCAATATCCATGTGCACAACCATCCCACCTTATCCTCTTGCCTAACTAGAGCGACCGGAGCTTACCGCATTCTGTTTCCACAAAAGGGTAAAGACTGATAAACCCACTAATAATAGATCCACCACATATCTCATCAGAACGGGAACTACACGGCCATAGAAACCCTCATCCAGAGTTGAAGTACATTAGAATTTGCTACGGGCTATCTGGCTTTGGCCGCGAATCTAAGCCATTAGAGGTCTGCCCCTGATGTACTCCCAAGACCACCCTCGGGGGATGGAGACGCTTGTTGTTTCTTCAGTGTACTTATCACTGTATGCTCTAAGGGATAACTCTAACATCCCTCCTCAACTCCAAATGCAACATGCAATTTACTTATCCTATCATAAGGGTGCACGAGTACTAGACGGAACCTTACCTATCTGACGTATTTGTCCTTAAAGCATGAAAACTGCTTGTTGCAAATTCTTTTCGTGAAGTGGATCCTGGGAACCAAGGTCTAAGTGTGACCTAAATAATTCTTCTTAGGAGTACTAAGGTTTGGTCTCTAAGTTGGTTTCATTACGAGAAAATTTCTAGAACTTTAATATCTAATTTATTTTTAAATTCTTTTTCTAAAAGAATATTTCAAGGTATTTTATCTTGTTACGCTTTACGGAAACAAAATTTCCTAACTTATTGCATTTTTAATTATAAAATGTGAATTTATATTTAGATATTAAATTTTAAAAAGAAATGAGAACAAAGTATATTTCTTACGACTTTTCGACTCTTTACCAATGTCGTCCTGTCGTATTGGCTTACGATGAACAAACTAGATTGACTTTAACTCTTTAAAATTACTAATACCTTAAGTAAAATACTTTTTTATAATTTTTTTTAAAATCCTTTCTAGTCCCATACTCAAAAATAAAATTTTCTTTAATTAAACAAAAGACATAAAGTCGCTAGCTCTCTTTGTTTACCGAAAACTTTGTTTTTGTCGCATTTTATTTAGAAAATTCCAAATTGAGGGATTCCAAAGGTAAAAGCATTTAACTTTTAAAATAATATTTAAATATAGTAAAATTAAACACTAATTTTGCCAAGAAATAGATTCTACATGAAAATGTATCAAAGTGCCAAAGCTCGTCGTTTTAGCTTTCATAAATATGCGTTTCACAACAAATCGCATGTCAGAATTTCTACAAACCAAATTTCCTCATTTAGGAAATTTTCTCATGTTCAAAATTCACATCTCATACCATAAAACACACTCCCAAAATAGTGTGGCCAAATTCTTCTATTTTCCCACCTAAACACGTTGTATCCCATTTCTAACTTACCTTTCGCGTCTAAACTCGGGTTCCTTTTTAATTTTTTTTCATCTAATATCATATTCACACAAATTTTTTGTGATTAATTTCAGTACTAAAATAGCCAAAGTGCAGAAGCTCCATTACCTTTCATTTCTTTAAAAATTAACTTGACATATTCTATAAATTGTTTTCTTTAATTCTAAGCATACAAGGAAATTTTCACAAACATAAGCATTAAATTTCTTAATTCCATAAAAAATTCCAGTGTTAAATTCATACTTAAAAATTCAATTTTATCTATCATATTTCAAGGATCAAGCCATGCATGCCAATTTTAACTGCTAAGTTACTTAAACCAAAGAAAAACATAATTTCTTGACTTTTTCAACAATCAACAAATAATTTTTTCCAACAATTATCAAGTTGTCCAATGTTTTTAGAATGATTAATCAACATTAATAATTATATTTCAAGCATTTAATTTCATCCCAACCATGGAGGAGGGTCACGTTAATTTTTAACTCCATAGATTATGGATTTTGTGAGCTTGTCTTAAAAATTGACATGCATGCACAAAAGAAAAAAAATCTACAGCAACATCATCATTAAATTTAGTGACTCATATATCAAAAATTAATAGAATCATAGATCTAATAATAATTGTAGTGCAGCCATGGTACCCCCAAAGAAATCATAAATTTTTAGCAAGAGATTTTCATGAGCAAAAATTTTTAAGATGGATACTTTCAAGGGGTATCAAGGTGTAAACTTTTAGGGATATTTACACCTAACCATACATGTGAAAAATAGAAGTTTCAAGTGAGCAAATACTCCCCCTTACTTGAAGAGTTTCGACCAAGAGAGAAAGGCACCAAGAGTTCCAAATCTTGCCTTTTGAGACCACCTTTAGTTGCTACACCAAAAGAAAAGAAGAAGATGAAGGATTGGTGGACGGTGAATGACGTGAGGATGGTGGAAAGGAGTAGAAGGTGTTTTTGTTTTTGGAGGATTTTAAGAGATGGTGGGGTGTTTAAGTGTCATCTTTTGCATGAAGGCTAGGAGGGGTGGTGGAGTGGTTTGGGCTTGATGTTGTTAGGTGGATGAAGGTGGTTGATGTGAATTAGGAGGGTGGAGGAGAAGAAGAAGCTGGCTGGAATTTTGTATAACTTAGAGAAAGAGAAGTTGGAAGAAGCAAGGTGTAGTTTTGGAAGAAGTAGAATTTTTACATGGATCCTTCTTAGTGGCCAAGGAGTTCCATGGCTGAGTGAAGAGAGGTGAGATGTCAAGCCCTCCTCATGCATGGCTAGGTGTCATGCTTAGCTGATGGAGTATGGAGGAAAGAGTTAGCACGGGCTAGGAAAGTGTCCAAGTGATGTTGCAAGGCAATTGGTCCACTTAGCATGCATGGCTGATGTGTCACCAATAGGTCAAGCAACTTGTCACGCCTTTTAGAGGGTGTTTCGGGCTGAATTAGAGAAAATGCTAAACATGAAAATTGTAGATCTTTGTCTTATCTTTAAAAATATATGGCACGCAAAAATCTATCATCGAACAAAGGAGATATGGCCATTTTACGAAAACTATGCAATGTTGTTGCAAGATTTAAGTTTCTTACAAGAAATAATTTTCTTGGGCAAATTGGTGAGGAATTATTCTTTATAACCTTCATCAAAGTTGTAGGGAATTAAGTCTAGAAAATTTTGGTGAAAGAATCATTTGATTTCATCATGGTGATATGAGTGAGAAAAGTGGACAATACTGTAAGCTGTCATCAGGAAAACGTGAATCAGTATGGTATTTTTAATTCTGGGATTGATTGAGTAGGAATGGGTTTTGGTGGTCAACGTCAAAGTTGTAGATAATTTTGATACAAAAATTTTGGGATACGAATGACTCGATTCTAATAACGGGAGTGGAAATTATGCCCAAAATACGTACAGCTGCATAGATTGGCTTACACGGTTAACTTGAAAATAAGTTTTCTAAGGTTAGGCGACTGAAAACGGGAATCGAGCCCTTCACGAGAACTACGAGATGTTGGTATATGCACTACGAGCTATTAATGTATCAATTTTAAGTTATCAATAAAATTAATATTTTCAGTTTTAGACTAATGCTATTTATCCTGGAATAATAGGTCATATGAGAATTATTCATAAAACGTCCCTAATCAAGTATTTACATGGGGACATGTAAATACATTAAGATTAGTGTGTGAATGTACTGATGATTTGATCTCACAAATCATGGATATATGATATCAAGTCTTTACACGGGTACACATTAAGAGTAATGTTGTACTGGACAGACCCACCATGAGAACGTTGCATGGATCGTTACATAAGTGTCATAAACGGTTCTCAATGTGATAATGGTATATAGTCCTTTGACCTGAAGTCACTACGATTCCTACATAAGGAGTTTATTGTTTTAATACAATCAAACGTTATCTGTAATAAGATGACCATAAAGATTGTGATTAGGCAATAGATAAATTATGCAGAGGGATGTGAGTGATGTAGATGGAATTTGTCTCTCCTATGTGACAGGAGTGATATCTATGGGCCACTTGATGGAGTGAGACTAATGAAATGCATGGCCATTCTAGGACGAATAAATATTAGATATTTATTCGATAAAATCTACTCTGGTATCAAGTAAAATGAATTGGGCCATACAAGGATGACGACGACCATGCCTTGGGCCCAATTAGATATCGTGACAAAAGGAATAGATATATAAAATAATTATCACTTATAGGTCATGTCGATGATAAATAATATTCTGACATAATGATGTATTGCTAGATACCGCTCTTATTTTATATTAATAATAAAATAGTTTATTATTAATATAACCGAATATTTTACCTATAGGGTCACACACATAGAGTAAGCCCACCAGAGGATAGTTTTATTTTAGCTGGACTAAAAATAAAACTATTTAGGCCTAACTCATTTAGAATGAGTAAGGAGCCCAATGTTTAATGAGAGCTCAGGTCAAGACCTAAGCCTATATATAGAGCATGAGATGCTCATAGGCTGTTGCTCAGAAATTGGATTACACTAAAATTCCGTACTAGCATTCGGATCGTTAGTTTTCTGGTGGAAGTGCTCGTGTGGACTCCTAAGGGCGAAGCTACAATTGCTTCGATTGAGGATCTTGTTCTGCGTCTACAAGAGGTAAACCCTAATTAAAAAATTTTAATTTAGCATAATATTTTGAGACATACGTGTTTGCAATTCTTTCTTGGGAATCCTTTGTGTTTCCGCTGCGTGGCCCTAATAGGATTCCCTAACACGAGACACGGTATGAGGGACGTATTAGGATAAAAGTAATTTGACTCAGACACTCCGGACATCCTCTTGGCTAGAATCAAGTGTAAGACAACAAATTAATAACTTAAAAGAACAAAGATTAAATATTTTCATTAAATCGTTAAGTTTTCTTTGATTAATTATTAATTCTTCGTAGCCTAATTAAATCATAATCAATTATTCTGGTTACTTGACTCCTTCTAAAATTATTAACTCAGTTATATAATTAAGTCGGCTTCGGCCCAAATATTGTGACACGTGAAATTCAATACACCAACAAAGTACTCGGTCTTAGAGACCAATCACATGAAAGTGAGGGCTGTCACATCAGTCGTTAAATTTAGTTGTATGCATACTGTCAAACCACTTGAACTAAAAATTTGAGTTGTTAAGTGTAGTTCATGAATTATTTTTATAACAGGCAATGACATACTACTATGGCACTGCCATACCTGCTATTTAACAACCTAAAAGGCCTGATGTGTTGTGAAGGGCTATCCAAGTCACTATATTGAATAAGGCAATGCAGGTAGATAAATGACACGAAATCAAGAAGGTGGTAATGGGCAGGTAAGGGTGATAAATGTTGGAATAAAATATATTAATATTAATGTTTGTGATAGTCCAATGATTATCATGATGACATCCAACAAACAGATGAAATAAGGAGTTTTTTTCTCAAGGTAAGGCAATTTCCTAACTCTTTCTAGGGAGTATTTTATTCATAATCCTAATTAATGTGAGACATCTTAATACCTAATGCCAACTGGACTAGACATTTTGTGCATTAAGTTTACATGGTTGGACATATGCGGATGCCAAGTGTTTATAAGAGTCTTCTGCCATATTAGAAATGGAATGGGGTCTAATTACTCCCAGAAGCTAGTCCAACATTAATACGTGATTGTCTCTTGATCAAGTCTAATAATTACTGAAAGCTATTTCAAGGGAGGAGAATTGCCCAAGTCTTTGTAACAAATATTTTAGTCATATACTCATATTCCTTGCTATCTTAACAATACTTGACCTATCCGTCATATATTAAATTGAATCTACCTGTTATTGTATATAAGTTGTTCATTGTTTCATTAAAGTAAGGTTGAATAGTTTTACTGCTAATTGCTACTATCCATGTGGATCTTGTATATGCTTTTTTTTAGTAATGTGCTATTTGTTTGTAGTGTTTTGGTTCACAGTGGTGGGGTGGACGGTGGAGACTACTATGCTTACATTAGGCCAACACTTTCAAATCAGTGGTATACTCTTTTAAATCTTTTGTTATTTATATATGTATTACGCTATTTATGTCACTCTATTTATTGTGTACTTGTTTATCATTGTGATACAAGTTTTGTGATGTAATTTGTTGAAATCATGAGTGTCCCCCTGAGTTCACGGAGTGGTCCCCACAAACCTCCCTACGTCACTTAGTGGTAGGCTGATTAAGATTATAGCTTAATGGGCCAAGGCCCAGTTTGTAACCTAGGTATAAAGGTACCTACGATACGCATGTTGTAACCTAAGTGACACATTATTGAGAAATAACAGACCTAATCCCTAAGGGAGTTCTCTAGGGTTTCGTGCCTAAGCTCTTAGTGTGAACAATGAGGTTTTCGGTATAGAAGGATAGAAACAGATGAAATATAAATTATCATAGTGAACACAAAAAACAAAATGGCGTTTTTAGGTAGATTGATATATCTGTGAATATTTTACCACTAGTAACATGTTTTATTTAAGGGCATGAGAAATGTTTGGTGAATAAAAATAATAAGGAACTTGTAATAACTTTTAAAAAGATATAGGTTTCTAACTTTAAATTAATTTAGATAGTTTATGAGCAGGTTTATTTAAATTTAAAATTAAGTGATTTCAAAAGAGTGATTATAAGTTTTTTCTAATGTAAAAAGTGATTGTTAAAATAAGTTGGTTTGTTTAGTTATGAATATAAAAATGTTTTTTTTAAATAAGTTTGTGTTCTTATTTAAGCTTTTCTAACAGTTTAGTTGGAGAAATTGTTTAAAGTAGCTTATTCAATTTAGTTTTTTTTCTTTTTCTCAGCTTATGCTTTTTTTTAAAAAAATTAAACAAACACCTAAAAAATTACTTCAAGTGATTTTTTAGTTTAAAAAAGTATTTTTTATGTTTAAATAAGTTTAAACAAATTCACCCTATATCTTTCCAAAAGTTATAAGTTCTATAATTAACTTTTTAGTTATCATTTTTATCCTTATATTCTTTTTAAAATGATAAGTTTTATGTTTCACATAATTTAAATTTTTGTCAATAAGAGTAAAATGTAATATATATATATATATATATATATATATATATATATATATATATATATATATATATATTAAGCGTAAACAACCTAATAGTAGCCAACATAGGTAAAATTACCGCTTACTGCATGAATCATAATGAGCTTCCCTGGGCTTTTCAAAACACTTATTGCATGAATCATATTGTCACCCGTTTTCATACTCAATCTTTGTAAGTTACGCAAGCACAACAACAAAACAACCTATAAAAAAACAAAGGAAAAATAGTCTTTAATATTTTTATAAAAAAATAGAAAGAATTAACTATATAAGTACATTTAAAAGATATATTAAAATTTGAATACTCAAGTTAGAAATATAAAATTGCACCTTATAAATTAGAAGTGTGTAAAAATACCAACATATCATTAAAAATAAACAACACTTGAAAAATGTATATTTAAGTACTTTTTAAAATAAAAATCAAATTACAAATCTAATTTCATGATTTCTAAAAAGGTAACAAGATATTTTATTAGTTTAAATAAGAGGCTAAATATTGGTTTGGAAATCAAGTGCACCATATTACAACACATTTATCTTTTCATTAGTATCTAACATTGTTATTAAAACCGGACTAATCCGACTGGTTGAACCGTAAATCAACTAAATAACTAGTCCAGGTCAATTCTTTATTACTATTAGTTCAATAACGATTTGATTCTCAATTTAACCATATGAAGCTCAATTGTTTGATGAAATTCCCATTTGATTATTTTGAAGTGAAATTATGTTTTATTATCAATAAAGTGCCAAGTATGGGTCAAGGTCTAATGTATTGCCAAGTATTTTGTCTCATTCTCTCTGCCATATTGATAGTTGATAAATTCAAATACGTTGTATCGTAGTTATTAATTTTGTAATGTTTTCATCTTATTGGTTATCTTTAATTCTTGTCACCTTTCTGGTGTAAATAACGCTCCTGTTAATGCTTGAGGCGTGGGAAAAAAACAAGTAAAGCCAACACTATATTTCAACTCTAAAATGTGTTTTCGTTGTAGTAAATTATGATTAAACCCTTAATAGATCACGTGGTTAGAAATAAAATAATCATTTTGTTATTAGAATGGCTTATTTCCTTTTGATTTAAAATATAAATTCACTCATTATAAAATATAAAGTTTAGAAAAAGCCTCATGTAAAAAAAAAGATGGTTTTTAACCCTTTAAACATTTAGAATCTAAAAAAACACCACCGAATAATCAGTTAAATTGATTGTTTCTCTATTGAACCTTTAACTATTTGTAATTTTCCTTTTCTATTGAATCATCATCTTTTTTCGAATGTTATAAGCATTTCATTTTATGTTTGTAGTTATCTCTTTTATTTGTTAAGTGAAATATTGTAATTATAATTTTAATTGGAAAATATGAAAACTTTCCCCTTGCAGGTCTCATAACTATGTGAATTGTTTTCCTTTATGACTAAGTTATTTCTTTTCGTTACAACCACTGCCCTACTCGAACAGGACTTCTGAGGACGTGTAGTTAGCTGCTTTGATTGCAGTTAGGTGCAATATAGAGGTAAGTTTATCAAACCATTGTTGTATAAACTATTGCTTAATAGTATCATTGAATGTATGTTGATTGTTGTTTGTTAGTGGAGAGTAGATCTCATTAGGCATTGGTTTTGTATGCTAATAACATGTCTTTTATGCATGTGTATTGTTGTTTGTTAGTGGAGAGCAAAGCTCATTAGGCATTGGCTTTATGTGATGATAACATGATGTTTTATGCATGTGTATTATTGTTTGTTAGTGGAGAGCAGAGCTCACTAGGTTGTGGTGCTTACCCCCCTCAATTTCATATACAATGCGTAGCGTATATATTGAACTGTACTAGAAAATCTTCTATGTGTAATAGGGCATTGTAAAAAATTTAGAAATGTCTAGTTTACCGGGGGGACTTTACCGAAATTTCAGTAGGCTCCGTGTTTTAGGGTACATAAAGAAGTATATTAAAGTTTAACAATATAGGGTTTAGACGTGTCTGTACCCACTAGGTTCTCGTTCAAGATTCAAGACAACCGGCTGACATACCATGTTGTTTTGGATCTTGAACTGTCCTGGTTAGACAGTTTGGGATGAATTTGTAACCAGTAGGAAACCCATCGATGTTGTTTGTGGTCTATCTTGTGTTGTTGATGTTCATTTGAAATTTTGATAACTGTGTTTTGTATTGTCTCCAGGTGCATGTCTGCGTGTGGTGTTTCATACCGCACGTATCTCTGTGTACTCGGAGATCAATGCAAAATGTTGCCAAAATTCCAAATAAACATCAACAAGACAAGATAGACCATAAACAACATTGATGGGTTACAGATGGTTACATATTCATCCCGAACGGGATAAGGCCCCACCTACTTACAACATCCAAGAGATAGAGAGTGAACCATGAATGTTAGTCTTCTAAATATTTAAATTAAAGTAAATAGAACTCTGCTTGTTAGACATCGTGAATAGAGGTTCCAAAAAATTGACGATGGATGTACAACCAGCTAGATCGTAGCCTGCGAGTGACTGAGGAGTCTATGATAGGCTTGTTGGAGCTTATTCTGTTTGCCATGGTAAACACACCTGGTTTTGAAGCAACTCAAAAGATTCGTTATCCGTGCTCAAAGTGCAAATGCATGAGTTTTGAATATACGGATGATGTCATGTGCCACCTAAGTGAGAAGGGGTTTATAGAAAGATACTACTACTGGTACAACCATGGTGAGCAGTTACCGACCAGGCCATCAACCATAACCGTGCTACTGTCTTACTACGAGGTCGAAGGGAACAGGGATACGTAAAACAACATGGAGAAGATGGTGATGGATCATGTTAGACCCTCCATCGGGCGTATGCTAGAACATGGTGACCAAACTGGGAATGAGAATAACAATGTAGAGAAGGATCCTAATATGGAGGTGAAGAGATTTTATGATTTGTTGGTGGTGGCTCAAACTCCATTATGGGACGGGTGCGAGAGTCACACTAAATTATCCGCCTCCCTAGCTGTTTTAAGCCTAAAGGCAAATTATAATCTTTTAGGAGGTTATTTTAATAGAATGGTCGATCTGATGGGTCCCATCATGCCTAGTCATCATCGAATGCGATCAAACCTATACCATGCTAAGAAAAGAGTGGCAAACTTGGGGTTTGGTTGTGTGAAGATAGAGTGTTATGTTGGCGGGTGTATGTTGTTCCCAAATAAGTTTACTGACAAAAGTGTCATAAAATATATACACTGTAATGAGGACCGCTACAAAACTGTTAAAAATAGGTTTTTTTTTTGTGATCATCAACACATAGTTCAATTAAACATTATAACATAGACCAATTCTTCATAACAACAGTGTAACTCAAAAGGTATGGGGCTTGCAGGCTCCTAATAACAAGTACTATAATAATAACATAACATAAAACTAAACATCGGGACCTACAACAGTCTTGACACGAATGACGAGTATAAATAGTCTACGTCCACAGCTTAAGGTCCACTACTGCAGGTAGTCCAAGTCCTGCTCGCACTCACCCTGTCCTTTGGTTGATGATCACAAAAAGGAAAATAAACACACAACACAAGAGGGGTGAGTATAAGCTCTCACCCATATGTTTCACATGCAAGGATGGCCACGGATATGTAATTAAACATACACTAAAATTTAGACAACATATATTAATACATTCATCAAAGTTGAGAGCATACAGAGAGATAACACACATTAACAAGTTTGTCACACAATTATAATATGCTATGCATGTGTTTGATTCATTATAATTTATCTTGATTAAACTCCAGTGCACTATGGGGCCCAAATCCCGCTCATCAACCTTACATATCAATATCCATGTGCACAACAATCCCATCTTATCCTCTTGCCCAACTAAAGCGACTGGAGCTCGCCTAGTTCTGTTTTCACAAAAGGGTAAGGACTCATAGTCCCATCAATAATGGATCCAAAACACATCTCGTCAGAACAGGCACTACAGGTCATAGAAACCCTTGTACAAAGTCAAAGTACATCAGAGTTGCCACCAGCTATCCGATCTCGGGAGCGAATCTGAGCCATTGGAGGTCCGCCCCCAATACAATCCTAAGACCGCCCCCAGGGGATCGAGACGCCGCTGTTCTTTAGTGTACCCATTACTGTATGCTCTAGGGGATCACTCTATCATCCCTCCTTATACTCCATATGCAATATGCAATTTACTTATTTCATCATAAGGGTGCCTGAGTACCAGACAGAACCTTGCTTATCCACGATACTTGTCCTTAAGGTGTTTAAACCCAATTATTATGAAAATTTCTATCAAGTACTCTTACACACCAGAGCCTAGGTACCACCTAAAAGTATTTCTTTAGGAGCACTGAGACTAGGCCCGAAGCATAATTTTTGTACGAAAGGTATTCCAAGACTTTAGTCGTCTAATTTCCTAAGTTCTTTTAAGGAATTTTATAAAAATATTTGTTTAACAATTCCTTATCCATTTTTACTCTCACTTCCAAAAATAAGTCATTATATTGAATATATTAAGCTTATTTGGAGAAAAGTGAACATAAAAAAAATACTTGGCATCCCTTACGACATTTCGGGCCATTCAACGATATTGTCCCGTCGTATTGATTTACAATGAAACTTAATATATCAGCCTTAATTTTTAGAGTTATTGAAATCTTTCAAAAATGTTTTATTTTAACTAATAAAATCCATTCTAAACTTTATTAGAAAGGGTAAATTTTTCTACAACCAATAAAAGTCACAAAATCACTATTTCTCATCGTTTAATTAAAAACTTTGTTTTCGTCGTATTTTATCTAGAAAACTCCAAATTGAGTGATTCCAAAGGCAAAAGTGTTTAACTTTTTACATACTAATTAGTTAGAATAAAATTAAATATTAATTCTGCCCAAAACCAATTTTACACAAAAATGCATTAAGGTGTCAATTTTCATCATTTTAGCTTTTGTAAAAATGCGTTTAAGGATAAGTAACGTGTAAAATATTTCCGAACCAATTTTTCTCACTTGGGTAATTTTCCACTACTCCAAAATTCACCTCATATCTCATAAAATACTCGTCCCAAATAGTTTAGCCATTTTTCCTTGTTTACTCACGTAAATATGTTTTTAATCGTTTCTAACTATCGTTTGCGTCTATACTGGGGTCCCTTTTTAATTCTTTTCCAACACATCATTTTATACACATTTTTATCATCATTCTCATAATTATAAACATACCAAACAGCAATCATAACATGTCACTTAAAAACCATAATTTATTCATATACCCATAAGCTAATTTCACTAAATTAAGCATGTAAAATAATTACCATGAATATATATATTAAATCACTTAATTTACAAAAATTCTAGAATTTAAAAAAAATCATATCTAACTTATTTTTCTTCATCAAAAATTAAAGATTTAACTAGACATGTTACTTATAATCACTAAGTTACTAAGAATTAATTTTTCATGTGAAAATCTCTAGGTTAAAGTTATTAAGTCTAAGGAAAATTTTCCAACAGAAACATACCCTTTTGAATTATAACTTCTAAAAGTCATTTTCAAGCATTTTGGTCCATTTAAATCCTAAGAAATTAAAGGTATAACATGCAGCCACTAAATTTAAAAGAAAAATTCATTCTTTTAACATTTTTAACAACATGCAAGTGATATTGGTAATTTACCAAATCTGTCCAACTTTAAAGAAATGATTATCATGCATTAAAATTCACATTTCAACCATCTAAATTTTGTATCAAACCATAGGGAAGTGTCACGTTAATTTAAGCCTTAACCATGATTTTATAGCTTGTCACTTAGTAAAATAAACATGCGTGCACTTAAAAAAAATTTCTACAGCAGCAAGACCCTTAAAAATTAAACAACTCATAATTTAAAGTTCACAAAAATTTAAGATTTAGCATGATTATGGTGCATTTATGGTACCACCCAAGATAAATTTTTCCAAGTGATTTTCATGATAAGGCCACAAAATAGAGATTTTCAAGGGAGGTACCAAGGTGTGAATTTTAGGGGTATCCACACTACACCATGCATATAAAGTAAAGAGTTAAAGTGAGCACATACTCCCCCTACCTTAGAGGTAGCTTCGGCCAAGGGAGAAGGAAGCAACAAGTACCCAAAATTTTGCTTTAAGATCACTACAAGTTGTAGCACCAAGAATAAAGAGAAGATGAAGGCTTTTTGAGTGAGGGAGTAATGTGATTTTTGAGGAAAAGAGAATGAATAAAAACTACTATTTTTGGAAGATATTGAAAGGTAGTGAAGTGTTTAGGAATTGACTACTTCTTTTGCATGAAGATTAAGAAGGGTGATGAGTTTTTAAGTTTAATATAGGTGGGATGATGATGATGATCAACTTGAAAAGAGAAGAAGAAGAAGAGGAAAGGTTGGCTGCTTTCTTTTTGTCTAAGAAAATGAAGTGTTTAGAGGTAACTATGTGTTTGCATGTGTTTTCCCCTTGGAAGCCAAGGAGCTCACGGTTGGAGGAGTGGAAGGAGATGTGTTAAACTTACTTGGCATGGCTGAGGTGTCAGCATTTCTTTGCATGGCTGAGGTGTCACCATCAGTGGCAGCAACTTGTCTCAATTTTTAGAGGGTGTTACGATGTGATTTAAAAAAAAATACAAAACATGAAAGTTGTAGATCTATGTATCCTCTTTAAAATGAGGTATAATATGTGTAAATCCAATATCTGACGAGGGAGATATGTACCATTTATGAAAACTATCCTAGGCTATTATAGGATTTAAGTTAGTTACAAAGTATAATTTTCTAAGACAAATTGGTAGGGAATTAGCTTTTGTATCCATCATCAAAGTTGTATAAAAATAAGTTTAAAATTTTTTGGCAAAGAATCATTGTATTTCATGGTCATATGAATAAGAAATATGGAAAATACTGAACATAGTACAAGTTGTCATCAGGAAAACACAAATTAGTGTGGTATTTTTGATTCTGGGATTGATTGAGCAAGAATGGGCTTTCGTGGTCAACATCAAAGTTGTATACAATTTTGATATAGAAATTTTAGGATAAGAACAACTCGATTCTAATAACGGTAGAAGAAATTATGCCCAAAATACGCATAGGTGCTAATATTTGCTTATACGGTTAACTTGAAAATAAGTTCCCAGAGGGTTAAGTGACGGGAAACGGGCCTCGAGCCCTGTACGAAAATCATAAGACATGGTATGAGGGACATACTGAGATAGAAATGACTTAACTCAGACACTTCGGATAACCTCTTGATCAGAACCGGGGAATACGCACAAAATTAATAATTTAAAATAACACTACTTAAATATTTTCATTTAATTACTAAGTTTTCTTAACTTAATTAATTATTTTTTTTCATATAATTACATTGAAAATAATCATCTTAACTCTTTAAATTCTTCCAAAATATTAATCACCTATCATACAGGTAAGTCTGTCATAGCCCAATTATCATTGCACATAAAATTTAACACAAAATAATGTAATTGGCCTTAAGGACCAATCACACAAAAATGTGGGCTGTTACACTTTAAAACGTTTAATTTCTAAAACATGTCACTAAAATAAGAATTGTAAAAAATGACCTTTTGAAAATGCATAATTGAAATAAGCGTTTTAAAAAATATACCATACTAAAGCGCGCTTTTAAAACGCTTTAGTTGATGTGGTATTCTTCTACAACAAACATATATAAAGTGCCTAAAAGTGCCCTAAAAGCCTTAAAATAAGCACCCTAAAATCCATTTTTTGTGGTAGTGACTTCTCCTTCTTCTATTTTCCATCAAACCTGCGGCACCCTCTCTTGTTCTAGCTTCAATTTGGTTTCAAATTAATCATCAAGAAGCATCATCCAAGCCGCCATTCTTTAATTTCTCCACCTTGCTTCACCATTCTCTTGGTGGTGACCATCACTTGGCAACCAAGGTGTGATTCTTTCAATTTTACTCTTGAATCTTCATCTTCCTTATTTTCCTTATGAATTCAATTTTTGCATGTGATGATCTAGCTATTTTTGGTCCAAAACTGTGCCTCCCTCTTCTTGATTTTGTTGCATGTTTTCTTTTTGAAAGTTCCAGGAACGATCGAGAACATTTGACGAAGTTTAATCGGCGATCGGTGAAGTTTTGAAGCTTAGTTCCTTTTTCCTCTTTTGAACTATAAGTATAGGATGAGGTAAGGGGAGTCTTTCTTTATTTTTTTATTTTTAACTGTCCTATATTATTTGTATGGCTTTCGACGATACCCCCTTCTAGTTTTATTACGATCCAACAGTTTGATTGAAAGTTACATTTTTTTCATTATCGCTAAATTATTTTTAATTATATTTTTGTATATACCGAAGCATGTCCGTAAGTTTCTGTAAAGTGTGCCTTGAAGATCGTGAGCCCCACCAGAGTTTTACCAGAGTTTGAAGCCTCGTTCCGAAGATTTATAAGTTATAGGACATTTATTACGGGCTCGGTTGTGTTTTAATTTGGATCTATAATTTATTATAAATTTAATTATATTTTGTAATTTTTCTAGTAAGCCCCACTATCCTGTACAATCATCCGACCCAAGTTCCAGGAGCATCACCAAACAAATTATGCATTTCAAGAGAATTTGCCAATTCGCTCTCGATCACGATTTATTTCAATTTATGTTAAGTTTATGACGTCGATGATTCAAAGAAATCACAACACGAGTTTTATAAGTTTTAAGTGAATTTAATAAAGAAAACAGGTATTAAGTTAAAAGAAATAATTAGGAAATAATAATAATTAGTTATAATAATAAAATTAAAAGAGATGATTTATTTTAAGCATTGAAAGTGTTTTTACAAAGGTATATATATAATCTAGATATTTTAGACATATAAAAGTAAATTGGGTACATTTAGTAATTAATAATAAATTAACTAAGAAATTGGGCTTATGTTAGAAATAAGGATTTTTACAAGTAACAAAAAGTATATATAAAGTTAGTGGTATATGAATATAAACTTGGGTATAATTAGGAAATAGAGAACTAGTAAACTATTAGGCCTAGTTATACACAATAATGGTTATAATTATGTTAAAAAGGGCAGTGATGATAAATCATGATTTACGAGGTTAATTTAGTGAAAAGACCATAAGTTATAGATTTAATTCATTAAAAAAATTCACTCATTGGACTCTTAATGTGAATTTTAAATTAGTTTTTAAAGAAAACAGGTATAGAAGTAAGAGTTTACTATTTATAAATAAATCTAGTTAATTTTGCTAAAAAGGAGTTTTTGGCAAATAAATTTCAGTTTTAGAAAGAGAAAATGGATATACATATAAATATATGTGTGTACAATCTTTTAATATATATAAATATATATATAAATAGATTTGTTTAGTGATAAGTATTTAATAAACAAATATCTTTTAGTAATTAGTAAGTAATATATATATATATTCCAAGAAAATAGATATACTTCTATTAATATACACAGTTATATATATATCTAGTATGAACTATTTAATAAACAAATATTTTCTAATATTTAAAAGTGATCAGTAAGTCATAAGGCGGCAAAGAATACATATTAAAGGTATTAGTACAAATTTATTATAAGGATATTTAATTAAATATGATACAATTCTATCATTCGTATCGACTAGGTAAATCGGCGTATGTATTTAATAGGCATGACGTTTGGATGATTATGTGGGTTTCACTGAACGATGTGAACTTACATGCTAGTGTGTATGTATTGACTGAATTATATGTATCTATATGTTTATATGAATGGATTGATGAAAATATATGATGAAGATGAATGAATTATGTTAAGATGCATTAATAAACTATAATACAAATAATTAAAGTGAGAATGTGTCTCAACAGGAATCCTGATGTGATGTGGAAATGATATGATGTGATTGGAATGTATCTAATGAGATAATGAAGCACTGAGGTGCAAGTTATTACCCTAAAAAATCATGGATATGTGTACTTGAAACCCTTTTCATTTTTAATTGTCGGATGAGATATATTATGATTGGAGTAAGTACTAAGGGATAATTATAATAATACTTAAACAAGGTATTGATAAATAAATTAGATAACCAACCAATAATTAATAGTAACCAAGTGTACCCCTATATAGCCAGAAGAATAGTTCTACCCAATAATATTAAGATTAACGCCATAAGTAACTTAGAGTAATTCCCAGACAAGACTTAGTTCCCTTAAAAGATAAGTGAAGGAGATTCAATGTTTTAAGAATAACATAACCCGATGTTAAGAATGAGAGTGGGTTGTTGAGGGCACCCTACCGATGACGAGTAAAAATAAGAGGATGTGTATGGTACATGCATCATTTGTATATAATCTGATGAAGATTAGAGCACACAGCGAGGCGTACCCTGAAGGATATGAGGGCCAAATCCCTCAAGTTGGATCTTGGGAGTACACTAGGAGGAGACCCCCAATGGCTTATGAGTAGAACCCCGAGACTGGGTGAAACCATACGATCCCGGTGTACTTCGTCCCAAGCTAGTATTCTTATGACCATTGAGAACCAAGTCACACGAGTATTGAGTGGCTATGAACTATTGTAAGATATCCATATATTATTTGAACATGCGTGCCCTGATTACCTCTTGGAGGGCTTGGTGGGCTCCGATCGCTCTAGTTAGGAAACTTTATGTCTAGTGACAGCCTGGGTAGGACGGGTTCTGGTGTGATATGATGATGATATTTGGGCCCATATGCATTATGATGGCTAAGAAAAAGATTATATGAAATGAAACCAATACACTGCATTACATGTTTTGGATGGAATTGTGATTGATTATTATTGTTGATTGTTAATTATTATTATTGATAGTACATATGTTAAAGAAATAATGTTTAATGCCCTTATACAATAGTCAGTGGTGGAAGGGAGGATAAAGGGACATACATATTCAGGGACGATTTTGAAAGATTAAGTTAGGTCAGATAACATAGTATGGATTAATTAGGAACCCTTACTATGATTGATAGAAATAAAAAGTAACATAGACTTGTATTGTATGGGAGGGATGTCAAAAATGACAACTCTCCAATTTTTATGGAAGAAGAGGCTCACCCTTACAGCTATTTCCAGACCTACTATTGGACCACGCTCTCATGCTCGTAGAGATAGGAATATACATCACATCGAGGATCGGCCAAGTCCTAGCAAGTTAGTCGTGATACCAGAGATTCCAGAGGAGCCAGAGGAGGCTCCTATTGAGCAGCCATAAGAGATTGAGTGACCATTTGAAAAGGACGTTGAGGTCACCGAGAGTATGATCTGAAGATATGGAGATCCACCTTAACCTTTAGGAGTGCACGAGTTGGAAGAGTTGGCTAGTAGAGAGGCAGACCTAGCAAAGGATCCTTTAGGACCGCATCCTGTACCTGAGCCCCTACGTCTTCCCAGATCTATCTCTCTTGGGTATGTACCATTTATTCTAGGAAGGGATGATGATGCTCTTAGGTCGCCTACGCTAGATTATGTTTCGCTCCCCTGGAGGAAATTATGATGATCTAGAGGAAGACCCAGAGGAAGAGCCTATGGACCTTATGACAGAGGATCCGGTTATACTCCCAGCCCTACAACAAATGATCACCCCTATAGAGTCAATGGCGGCATATATCCCCATAGAGGTAGTTGGAGTGCATGTTCATTGGGATGGTCTTGTGTTATCACCTGTGGAGCGATTTCTTGCCCATCGTTAGTAGGATCACTCATGAGGATATCTTTGCCACATCTTCAGGAACTATATGTATGGTGAGACGGAGGACTTCGAGGTCATGTCAACTGAGGCCAAAGCCTTCCTATCAGAGGCCCACGATGCTTACTTTAGTCGCCTTCATCGGACTATTTATCCTACTGTGGATCAGCCTTTGACTAGCATGTCCCTAGTGGAGTTTTCTACCCAGCTGCCTTTGGTGCAACTTTCCACCAGTGCAGCCGCTCCAAAATCCCCTTGGATTGATGACGACTCTCAAGGAGAGTTATGAGTAGAGTAGTTAGGTTACCTTCTATCTTTTTATTTTGTTTATTTTATATGAGATTTTGCGTGCCCTGACTTTTGATGTATGTACAGTTTGTTGTTTATGACCATGTGATGTATATAACTATGTTATGTTGTATATAATGAACCTGTTCCACCATGTTTCTTATACAAAAAAAAACTTTTACATTTTTCTAAAACTCGTAACCTCTCAGTTAAGTAGGATGATCTAGTGGAAGGGGTTGTCCTAGTTAATTAAGGATGTTACGTTGGTGGTTTCAGAGCATGATCGATTCAACAAGCTTAGGGTATGAACTATTATACCCCGATGTACTTTAAAGGTGTTGGGTTTATCAGTCAATAGGACTTGTGTGGTAGGAACTACTTGATTAAACTCAAGTTGTTGAAGCATTAGACAAGGATACCAAGGGTTAATAACTGAGGTACCTTGATGCTTATAGTGAGTACGGTGAATTTCAGGGACAAAATTCCTAAAAGGTCAGGAGAGTGCAACAAACCAGATTTTTAGGACAGGAACCCAAAATCTTAGGAACCTTGAAAATACTTTGTTAAGCCTTCTACAGAAAGCTTAAGGCTTCGACCTGTTCCTTGAGTTGCTCCAGTATAAGAAATAGTTAGGGATGAACCTAAGTAAGATGTAAGTGTGAGGTATCAGTAATGAGAAACCAATTTAGAAAGAATGAAGATTGTGAGGTAGGATGAGAATACATAATGATAAAGAAGAAAGAACTGAGATGAGAGAGAATGAGTAGAGATAAGTAGTATAGTGCTAGTAAATAGTAATAATAGATAATGTTGTTTGATTGATAATTTGGAAAAGCCAAAATTGGAGCATGAGTGAGCTTTTCTTTGAGATCTACAAAGGCTTTTTTTTGCCTTGGCCCCCACACAAAAGGAACATTCTTTTTCACTAACTCATTTAAAGGGGAGGCTAAGGTGGAAAAATCTTTCATAAATCTCCTATAGAAACTTGCTAGACCATGAAAACTTCTTATGTCACTCACATTTTTAGGTGTAAGCCAATCTTGGATTGCCTTAACCTTAGAGTGATCTACCTCAACACCCTTTGAACTTACTACAAATCCAAGGAACACAATGCTATCCATGCCAAAAGAACACTTTTCAAAGTTTGCATAAAGATTGTTTGTTCTTAAGGTAAGCACAACTTGTCTTAGATGGTTTAGATAAGAGGTCATGGTCTTTGAATATACAAGAATGTCATCAAAGTATACCACAACAAAATACCCAATGAATTTCCTCAAAACATGATTCATGAGTCTCATAAAAGTACTTGGTGCATTAGTCAAGCCAAAAGGCATAACTAACCACTCATATAGTCCAAGTTTGGTTTTAAAAGCGGCTTTCCATTCATCTCCTTCTTTAATTTTTATTTGGTGATAACCACTTTTAAGATCAATCTTGGAAAAGATTGTAGAACCACTAAGCTCATCAAGCATATCATCAAGTCTAGGTATGGGATACCTATACTTGATGGTAATGTTATTAATGGCTCTACAGTCCGTACACATTCTCCATGAACCATCTTTTTTGGAACTAGCAAAACAGGTAAAGCACAAGGGCTTAAACTCTCTCTAATTAAACCCTTAGATAGTAGTTCATTCACTTGGTTCTCTATTTCTAGGCTTTCCCAAGGGTTGCACCTATATGCAGGTCTATTTGGAAGACTAGCACCAGGAATTAAGTCTATTTGGTGCTCAATGCCCCTAATAAGAGATAAGCCTTTTGGGATATCCTTTGGAAAGAGATCTTTAAATTCATTTAGGATATTTTGAATCCCTTTAGGCAAAGGAGGAGGAGAAGAGCCCATTGAGCACACAAAAGTGCTAGGGATGTCTTTTGCATACATGATCAAGCAAAGTTTTTATGAGAACATAGCATATTTCACATCATGTTTGTTGGCCAAGTAGTTGACTCTAGAGTCATCATAGAGGATAACTCCTTTTCCTTTATCCTCTTTTTTGTTTTTCTTATGTTTTTCTAGTTGATTATAGGAAGAAGATCCTAACTCTCTATCTCTTTTTTGCTTCATTTGTAGTTGATCTTTAGCTTCTTGTTGTAGAGTTAGGGGTGTAAAACTATCTTCTTATCATCTAGCATGAATGTGAGGGTTTTAGTGAACTCATGGATAACCTTCCTATCGAATTACCAAGGTCTTTCTAATAGGATATGAGTTTCCTCCATAGGTACTACATCACAATTTACTTTATCATTATATGTGCCTATGGTGAAGTTGATTAAGACTTGCTTATTAACTAACATTTCCCCTTTTTCATTAAGCCATTGCAACTTATAAGGTCTAGGGTGATTTATTAGTTCTAAGCCCATCTTATTAACTAATCTTTGGCTTACTACATTTTCACAACTCCCACTATCCACAATGAGAGAACATAGTTTGTCATTTATGTAATATCTTGTATAAAAGATGTTCTCTCTTTGTGTACTGTCATCTAGCTTAACATGACTACCAAGAAACCTTCTAATCATGTAAAGCTCACCATCATCCCCTAAAATATGCTCACTGTCATAGGAATCACTACTTGAGTCATCACTTGAAGAGTGAGAATCAGAATTAGACTCTGATTGACTTGAGTAGGTTCCATTAGTTTTGAAAACCATTGTTCTTTTTGTTGGATAGTCGGAAGAAATATGACCTCTACTAAGACATTTAAAATATTTTATGGTAGAAGATCTAGAGGATTGTGGTTTAGATGTGGATTCATGCTTATCTCTTTGGATTCTAAAAACATTACCATTCTTATGAAACTCACTTTGTGGTTTGGAAGAAGAAGTGCCAAATTCCCTCTCCCTAGGGTTTCTCTCAAACCTACCCTTATTCTCTTGACCTACCCACTTAGACTAGTAAGCTTTATTTTCCCCACTAAAGGATTCTCTCTCTTTAAATTAGTTCTCTACCTTAGTGCATTGGTGTAGTAACTCTTCTATATCTACATGAGGAAGGAGTTCTACCCTATTTTTTATGTTCCTATTGAGGCCATATAAGAACCTATGCATTAGGGTTTCTTTATCTTCTTCTAGATTGGCCCTAATCATGGCTATCTCTAAGGCTTTGTAGTAATCTTCTACACTTTTTGAGGCTTGGGTGAGCCGGTTTAGCTTTGCTAATAACTCCCTTCTATAATAGTTAGGAACATATCTTTTTCTTAGGAGGGCTTTCAAGTCTACCCAATCATCTATGGGTGGGAAATCATCTATTTTCCTCTCCTTATAAATTTGAGTCCACCAAACTAAGGCATAATTTTGGAAAGAAAGAGTTGCAATCCTAACTTTCTTTTCTTCTTTTATTTGATGAGAATTAAACAATTGCTCAACTCTCATCTCCCACTCTAAGTAAGCTTCAACATCACTCTTGCCATTAAATGGGGGAATTTCAAGTTTTACCTCTCTTAAGCCTATGTCTTCTCTTTTATGTTCATGGTGTCTTCTATGTCTAGGTTCATCCTCACTATCACTATTGTTATGTCTTTGATTTCTATGTCTAGCTCTAGGGTTTTCACTATGCTCTAGGTTATTTAACCTATTGTTAATGTTATTCAAACTTTCCATTATGTTATGAAGCATAGATTTGTTTTCCCTATCATTAGAAGACATGGTTTAAGGTTGTCAAAGAAAACAAGACAAGGCAACAAAGTTGTAAATAAACTAGTCAAGGATGCTTGATGCAAAACAAGTATTAGAAAACACACAACAATCCTAAAATACAAGTATTAGGTTTCTTTCCTAAGGGGAAACAAGAACCTAAGTTGTCTTGTACTGTATCCTAAGATGTTTGACTAAGGTTGCTTATGTAAGTCCTAGGTTGTCTTAACCTAAGTTGATTATGTTTGTCCTAGGTTGTTGCTAAAAATTAACTAACTAGACAAGCTTAACCAAATTCAGTTACCAACTAGTTATTCTAACCAAATTAGTTCAACTAACTAACCAACTCTTAACAAACCATAACTAGAAGTAGTTATTTAGTTATGGAAGTTGTAACTAAATCTAACAACCCTAACTAACAACTAATTTCAGTTATAGATTGGTTATGACACTTAACGAATTCAATTAGGATTAGTTATGTAACTAGAATTAGTTCCAACCACTAACTAATTAACCTAAATAGTTAAGACAAGCAACAAACTAACAACTATTAGTTATAACCAACAACTAACTAACTAATTATAGTTGTAACCTCCTAACTAATTAACTAAAAGTAGTTAACAAACAAATGCAAATGTAACTAAAGCTAGACGAAATTAACTAGAGGGAATTAAAAATAATAGTGTCCAAAGTCTAAAGTCCTTTTGGTGTCCTAAAATACAAGACAAAAACCTACTACACTTTTTCTAAGAATTTGAAAATTTCCCTATGTTCTACTAGTTACAAGGCTTTTGCTTCCTTTACAATGGTCTTTAAGCTCTTCCCTTGATGTATAAGCTCCACCTCACCTAGCAAAACAACACAAAAGAATAACTCCAAACAAAATTGTTAAGGGAAATGAACAAAATTTGAAACCTCACTAGTGTGTCTCTCAAGTGTATCTTCACAAATTCTTACCCTTTCTCTTTGGATCAAGTTCACTTAAGCAATTATCACTCTCACCTCAAGTGTTCCAAGATGCTACCCACAATGGTATAGAGGAGGAATTATCAAGAACTTTGTAAGATAGAAAACTCAAATGACAAAACTTAAGAAGGAATCAAGACAAACAAAAAAGGCTTAAGAAAGAAAAGCTACTCAAATGGAAATGTTTTTGGATTTTTGATTGACAAGACACTAAAGCAATAAATGTTCAAAAGAAATAAAGGCTATACTTGAATGGAATTCGAAAATTGATGATGGACAAAAGTAGACAAGCAAAGAAAATAATATGCAACAACAAAGGCAAGGTACAACCTAAGCTTAGAAATTCTAGAGTTGCAACACTAAGCAATCAAAGTTCAAATGAAAATGTGTAAAAAATGTCAACTAGAAAAAACCTCTCTTCAAGGTTATGGAATTTCAAAAATGAGACTATGATTTTGGTGTTCAAGTTTACAAGTTTCTAATGAAGCTACTTTTTACTCTTTGTTTTTCAACACCCTTTTCAATTTTTTAATTTGGGCTTTGTATTTTCTTTTGTATCTTTCTATTTCTTTTCTTTTCTTTCCTCTTGTTCTTTTTAATGAAACAACACCACAAAACTATTCCAGAACCCAAACAAGGATTAAGCTAGCACAAGTTCAATTGTCACTTTCTTGCTTAGAGAAAAACCATGCAACCTTCTTCCAAAGTAGTGAATGGAAGGCTTTTGATTCTTTTTGACAACAAATTTTCTTTTATGCAACAATATGAAAACTGAATTAAGAATGCATTCCTATTTGTGCATTAAAAACAAAAACAAATCTAGAAGTAAAAACTAAGAATGGATCTCTAACAAAACTAAAATGAGCTAACTTTTAGAGAGTCTTAAAATGAGACCTGCTAACACTCAAGATTGGAACCTCTTGGGAGTTAATCAAGATGCTTGAATTACTCCTGTACATGTTTTTTCACTCTAAAGGTTGAATCAACAAATTTTCTAGAATAAAAGAAAGAGGTTCCAAATGGCACTTAACATACCTAGTTGGCTCTAACTTCTCAACTAACAAGTAACAAACTTCTAACAACAAATGTAACAAACTAAAACCGAAAACTAACTTGTGCCAATTCATAATTTTGAAAGCCTAAACACAATCAAGACATACCAAACTGAAAATAAAAGATCAATATGCAAAAAATTGAAAGAACAAGAAGAACTAACACAAAACGTCAAAGAAATAACAATTTTTTTTGGATTTTTTATCAAATCATGGCATCAACAACATAAAACCGAATGCTTAAAAGGAAGAAGAAGTAGAAAAGAACCTCTTAGGCTCAATTGATACCAAATGATATAGGAGAAGTTTCTTCTCTCCTAGAAATAGGTGGATCTTGGCCCTCTTCCTTCTTCAACCTTCATGTGCCATGGATGTTGGCTTTTTCAAAGAGGGAAACCGAATCCTAAACTCTAAGACTTCTAAGAGTTTGGATGAAAATGGAGATGGAAAGATGGATGAAAAGATGAAAGGAAAGGAAAGGAATAGAGGAGAAGTGAAGTGGAATGGGAATGGGTGAACCAGAGGCCACTCCAAGAGGGAGATAACTTCTCTAACTCGCCACCAATGAGGGAGGAACCTCTTGGATGAGAGCTTGCAAAAGATCTCCTAATCCTAGAGAGAAGGAAAAGAATCTCTCACTAAAAACTCACTTAAAGTGGTAAAAATCTCAAATGCATAATTAAGTAACTTTTTACAAAAGGAGAGCTCCTTATATAGGCCTCCATAATTTCGGCCAAGGAGGAGCTAATGGGCTTGGCTCATGGATCCAAGGCCCAAAAGAGAAAAAGGAAAGGAAGAGGGCCTATACATGGCCCAAAATGAAAGTACATGGCCCTAAAGTGGCCCATTTGACCTTGCAAGACCCAAATAAAACCTATAAGCCTAGAGAATCTAACTAGGGACTATATTACAAGCAAAGTATGAGTAGATCCTCAAGGAGTCTTCATTGGGCTTGGGCCCACTAAACAAATAGAGGAAGGAAGCTAATGCTTTATGGATGCTCTCTTTGGCTTTCTTTGACTTTGCCCTCGTGAGGGGACCCTTGTAAGCTTCAAGTCCTTTATCTAGGGTAGTGTGAGGGTCCTCCCTTGGTGTGTCCTCATTACTCCACATTTGATTATGCATGCACTTTGGGATATTTGATCGTAGCACGGTCAGTTCCTAATAAACCATTTTGATCTTTTAAACACTTCCCCCGAAGTGACCTAATCCTAATTCAGGCCTTATCAACCTCATTTTTTAAGAAAACAATTAGTTAAAATGGAACTTCCAAATTTAGCCTAAACACCTTCAGTGTTTTGGGTCTAACTTTTTAGTTCAGAGCCGAAATCAAGCGACTCTCATCTTGGTTTCTTCGTTATGAAAAATCCAACAACCTTTATTTCTAGCCTTGAACTTTGATCCATACTCTGTCATCCCCAATTCAAGGAACTACGTATTTGTACCCTGAAACCCCTTTAATTAATCTCTTTAATATGCATATAGTTCACTTGAAAAATCATATCTCTCCTATACGGTGTCTGATTCACGCGATTCTATTTCTGTAATTTCCATAGAGAAATTCTCTACAATTTTCATGAAGACCTTGAAGGATGAATCTTCCCAATTTGGTACAGTTTTGAAATTCTTTCTAGACCTGTTCTAGATTCATGATAACTCTGGCTTGTTTTAGAAAAATTTGTGTATCTCCCTCATATAATGTTGAATCTACTTTGTTTTTTTTCTATAGTTTTCTATCAAAGAACCATACAATTTTCATGCAGTGCTCAAAGCTTAATTCCTAAAGCATTGGTCTTAATAAATGTTTCTTCTTAGCCCTTAATAATTCAGGAGCATCATGAGCATTTTACCTTGGTTCGGGCATAACTTGGGCTACAGTTATTGGATTTTTGCATATGATGTACAAAACTAAAGAGGAAATAAAGCTCTACAATCTTTGTGTTGAATGTTTTTGTTAATTCCAACTCCATGAGTTGTTGTGTATTTTTTAAAACTGCTCTAGTTTCTAGTTACTAAAAATCTTGGACACCTTCGGTTTCTTACATGATAAGTTATCTTTTCGGCCACTGGTTTTCGACATCGCCACCACCATTTGACACTTAGGTGTCTAGGTGTCACCTTTCTGCTCCTTCTATCCACTCACCCTCCCATTATATCACACCACTCACCTCACCAAACCCATTAATTTCACTCTACCTTACAAACTCCGCTATCTCTTCTCTCAGTAACCACCCACCAGAGCCTTTTCTCCTTTTTTAGTTTCTCTCAATTCCAACCACAACCTCATCTCCTCTAGCCACCATTTCAATGCCACACACTACCACAATCACCACTTCTTCATGGCCAAACCACCAAAGGCCGCCATCACCTCCTAGATTCACTTCTCCTTCTTCTATTTCCCACCAAACTTGCGGCACCCTCTCTTGTTCCATCTTCAATTTGGTTTCAAATTCATCGAGAAACACCATCCAAGCTGTCATTCTTCAATTTCTCCACCTTGCTTCACCATTCTCTTGACTGTGACCATCGCTTGGTAACTAAAGTGTGATTCTTGTAATTTTACTTTTGAATCTTTATCTTCTATATTTTCCTTATGAATTCAATTTTTTCATGTGATGATGTAGCTGTTTTTGGTCCAAAACTATGCTTTCCTTTTCTTGATTTTGTTGTATGTTTGATTTTTCAAGGTTCTGGGAACCATTAGGAATGATCTACGAAGTTTAATCTGCGATCGGTGAAGTTTTAAAGCTTGGTTCCTTTTTCCTCTCCTGAACCATGAGCATAAGATGAGGTAAGGAGAGTCTTTCTTCATTTATTTTCATTTTTAAATGTCTTATATTATTTCTGTGGGTTTCGAGGATACCTCCTTTGAGTTTTGTTACGATCTGATGGTCAGATTGAAAGTTACGTTATTTTTCATTTTTGCCGACAAATTTTTATTTATATTATTGTATATACCGACGCATGTCCATAAGTTTTCGTAAAGCATGCCTTAAAGATCGTGAGCCCTACATGAGTTTTACCAGAGTTCGGAGCCCTGTTGTGAAGATTTATGAGTTATAGGAAATTTATTGCGGGCTCAATATTATTTTAATTTAGGTTTGTAATTTATTAATTTAATTGTATTTTGTAATTTTTTTGGAAAGCTCCTTATCTTGTATACTCATCCGGCTGAAGTTCCAAGAGCATCACCGAAGAAATTACTCACTTCGAGAGAATTCATCAATTCATGTTCGACCATGATTCATTTCAATTTATTTTAAGTTTACGACATTAATGATTAAAGAAATTACCACACGAGTTTTATAACTGTTAAATGAATTTAATAAAGAAAACAAGTAATAAGTTAAAATAAATAATTAGGAAATAATAATATTTAGTTATAATAATAAAATTAAAAGAGATGATTTATTTTAAGCGTTAAAAGTGTTTTTACAAAGGTATATATATAATCTAGATATTTTAGACATATAAAAGTAAATTGGGTACATTTAGTAATTAATAATAAATTAACTAAGAAATTGGGCTTATGTTAGAAATAAGGACTTTTACAAGTAACAAAAAGTATATATAAAGTTAGTAGTATATGAACATAAACTTGGGTATACTTAGGAAATAGAGAACTAGTAAACTATTAGGCCTAGTTATACACAATAATGGTTTTAATTGTGTTAAAAAAGGGTAGTAATGATAAATTACGATTTACGAGGTTGATTTAGTAAAAAGGCCATAAGTTATAGATGTAATTAATTTAAAATAAAATTTCACCCATTGGACTTTAAATGGGAATTTGAAACTAGTTTTAAAAAGAAACAGGTATAAATATACAAATTTACTATTTATAAATGAATCTAGTTAACTTTGTTAAAAAGGAGTTTTTGGTAAATAAATATCAGTTTTAGAAAAAGAAAATGGATATACATATAAATATATATGTTATGGTTTTTATATATATAAATAGATTTGTTTAGTGATAAGTATTTAATAAACAAATATCTTCTAGTAATTAGTAAGTAATATATATATATATATATATATATATATTCCAAGAAAATAGATATACTTGTATTAATATACACGGTTATATATATATATATATATATCTAGTATGAACTATTTAATAAACAAATATTTTCTAATATTTAAAATTGATCAGTAAATCATAAGGCGGGAAGAAATACATATTAAAGGTATTAGTACGAATTTATTACAAGGATATTTAATTAAATATGCTACAATTTTGTCATTCGTACCGCCTAGGTGAATCGGCGTATGCATTTAATAGGCATGACGTTTGGATGATTATGTGGGTTTAACTGAACGATGTGAACGTATATGCTAGTGTGTATGTATTGACTGAATTATATTCATCTATATGTTTATATGAATGGGTTGATGAAAATATATGATGAAGACGAATGAATTATGTTAAGATGCATTAATAAACTATAATACAAAAATAAAAGTGAGAATGTGTCTCAGTAGGGATCCTAATGTGATATGGAAATGATATGATGTGATTGGAATGTATCCGATGAGATAATGAAGCACTGAAGTGCAAGTTATTACCCTAAAAAATCATGGATATATTTACTTGAAACCCCTTTCATTCTTAATTGTCGGATAAGATATATTATGATTGGAGTAAGTACTAAGGGATAATTGTAATAATATTTAAACAAGGTATTGGTAAATAAATTAGACAGCCAACAAATAATCAATAATATTAAGATTAACACCATAAATAACTTAGAGTAATTCCCAGACAAGACTTAGTTCCCTTAAAAGATAAGTGAAGGAGATTAATGTTTTATGAATAACATAACCCAATGTTAAGAATGAGAGTAGATTGTTGAGGGTACCCTACCGATGATGAGTAAAAATAAGAGGATGTGTATGGTACATGCATCATTTGCATATGATCTGATGAAGATTAGAGCACACAGCGAGGCGTACATTGAAGGATATGAGGGCCAGATTCCCCGAGTTGGATCTTGGGAGTACACTGGGAGGAGACCCCCAATGGCTTGTGAGCATCGCCCCGAGACTGGGCGAAACCATACGATCCTGATGTACTTCAACCCAGGCTAGTATTCTTATAACCGTTGACAACCAAGTCATGAGTATTTAGTGGCCATGAATTGTGGTATGATGGATTCGTATATTGTACAGACATAGGTGTCTTGATTACCTCTTGGAGGGTTTAGTAGGCTTTGGTTGTTCTAGTGCGGGAATGTTGTGTCTAGGGGAAGCCTAGGTAGGACAGGTTTTGATGTGATATGATGATGAGATTTGGGCCCTCATGCATCATGATGGCTAAGAAAAAGATTAAAGTATGAAATGAAACCCATGTACTACATTACATGTTTTAGATGGAATTGTGATTGATTATTATTGCTGATTGTTAATTATTATTACTGATAATACATATGTTAAAGAAATAATGTTTAATTCCCTTATACAATAGTTAGTGGTGGGAGGGAGAACAGAGGGACATACATATTCAGGGACAATTATGAAAGATTGAGTTAGGTCAGATAACTTAGTATCGATTGATTAGGAACTCTTACTATGATTGATAGAAATAGAAAGTAACATAGACTTGTATAGTGTGGAAGGGATGTCAAAATGACAACTCTCCGATTGTTGTGGAAGAAGAGGCTCACCCTTATAGCTCTCTCCAAAACTTCTATTGTACCACACTTTCGTTCTCTTAGAGACATGACTATACTTCACATCAAGGATTGTCCAGGTCCTAGCAACTTAGCCGTGATACCAGAGATTCTAGAGTATCCAGAAGAGCCTCCTATTGAGCTACCATAGAAGATTAAGCGACCATTTGAGAAGGACGTCGAGGTCATCGATTGTACGATTTGTAGACATGGAGATCCACCGCAACCTTTAAGAGTGCATGAGTTAGAAGAGTTGTCTAACAGAGAGGCATACCTAAGAGATGATCCCTTAGGACTGCATCTTATACCTGAGCCCCCGTGTGTTCCCAGATCTATCTCTCTTGGGTATGGACCATTTAAAACACCCCTGATTTTCTGTACTCGAATCCCGATGTGATCGACATAATTAATAAAAATGCGAGTAAATTTTTCGCGTTAGAAAACATTTCCAAAACACCACCATGACCACATCAAGACTCAAATCACAGAAAACCAAAGAGCGAGATTTCAAAACTTATAACTGGATCAATAAATAGTTGCCCATGCGGTATACAAAAATAACAGAGCTTACAGTGGAAGAAAAATGTGTATACCGGGCACACGCCTAGTCCCATATATGAAGATATGAGAAAAGGCTCGGCAAAGCATGCAGTGGCATAACATAGGCCTAGTAGACAACCATCTTCATTTTACATATTCACATGAGCATACTATGCCTAAGATCTAGGTATATACTTATCTATGTGGTCATGCATCATACATCATCAAGGTCTATATCCATTTCGACCACAAGACATGTGTCATCAACACTTATACGCTAATCAAGCGGGTATGAGTACATACACCCTCAAAGACCAATACAATAACCACTCAAGTTTTTATTCACAATACATTCAAGATTACTACTAAGATCAGTACTATTACGTACATTCATTTACAACCCAATAAATTACAGTCGCTGCCGGCCAAGGCATCCCATTACAACTATTTACCTTCCCAAAAGCTTTACTTTTAAATCATCCTCTTCCCATGGTTTTCCTGCACCAATACTAAAAAGTAGACCACATGGGAGAGTGAGTTTACATTTCAAATGACGATATGAATACAATTGAAATTATGTGCATATGCATATCAACATCATGTATGCTTTGCTAAACACATCAATAATCATCATAATTTATTAATTCAACAATATATATTCATTTCATGCTTATTCATCAAATCATAGCAAAGCAAGCATATACACATCTATAACACCGCCACAATGGGCCAACACATATCTATCATATCGCCCCAACGGGCCAACTCATCAATATAGACCATCGTGGTCTTTCATCAAGCCACTATGGGCTAAAGTCATCATTTCCAATCATAATTAAATACGCCCTTCATTATATTGGGCCATATCATACATATCGTCATATTCAACATCATTTCATATGTTCATATCATTTATTTCTTTTATGTGGTCTTTCATCATATTTACTTCGCATCTCATCGACACCAATATTAACATCTCAATCATTATCAATTATTATCATATTCTGGTATATCTCCATACTATGTGAATTTGTCAACCAATGCAGATCCGACTGTGGGAATAAACACCAAGTTGTGGGTCAAGCATAGGTGTGCTACTATGCCCCTACTGCAGTAGTAAAATGTGTACACATATCTCAAAGCATGCATGCATCTCAACAACATGTTTTACTGGTACCAAACCGCGATCGCCCATCTGTAGCACTAGTCACCTTGTGACTTGCGGATCAATAACATGGCCTCACTTGCCAAAAGTGCTACAGGCCCCTCCCGAACACACATCGAGAGAGCCGTGCCCCGTCGGACACCGAGGTAACTCGCTCACCATAGAGCCGCCCACCCACTGGGCCCGCCACATAGAGTGCCTCGTCACCAATCTATGGACAGCTTCGTGACTCACACACCGAGTCACAGGGGAAACAACAATAATGCTCGTACACTGAGCCGCCCTCCCACTGGGCCCGCCTAGTGGAACCCCCTAATATTCCACATAGACGGCTATCGATATGCCAGTCATCATCATCATCATTATACTCATCAACATCTCCATGTACGCCTTAGTGGGCCTTCTCATTATTTATTTCTTGACCATGGGTTTCAGGTTTTATACGTGGCCTTTTCATCACAACATATTTCATAATTATTTCATCACATACACGCAAGATAACACTTGCAAACAGCCACCATAGCATTTCAACGTCACATATTATTCATCAATATCATCACACTTCATATAGTGGATTTTCATCTCATTATTCATTACCATTGCTCAAGTATACTCATATAAGTATATATATAAAATTGTATGGCATTCACAACATTATCAATTTCATATTTCATACCACACATACAAGACCATGCTTGTATCATACACAATGGTACACAACCATTCATCAATATAAATATACACCTCTTTATGCAAGAGAGTGTTCAACATCATCATCTAGCATTATTTAATATCATACTTCCTTTAATTCATCCAATTATAATTCATACAATGTCATTTATTCATTTACCCCTCGGTCTTATAATTATTCTGGAATATCTCTCATAACCCCACCATCATATCCTCATTATTATTCTTTGGCTACTCTATTTTGATGGCAATACATCACAAGCAATTGATCCCAAAGTGCCAATTAATCCCAATTACTTCCATGTTTTATCATCATTATATTGTCCTTAACACATCCCCTTAATCATCTCATCTTATAAAGAAAAGGAGTCCAACGTAAGCCCAATACAAGGAAAATGAAATAAATTTCATTTCTGGGTAACTCGCTCAAGCGAGATTCACCACCGCTTGAGCGAGATCAACATCACTCGCTTGGGCGAGTCCTCTCGCGTGGGCGAAATACTTCCAGTAGCATTTTCACGCTCGCTCGCTTGAGCGAATCACACCCTCGCCTGAGCGAGATTGAAGTGGGTCGCTTGAGCGCCCAAAAGTTCTCCTTGAGCGAAGACATCTGGGAGTATCAGGTCACCATCTCGCTTGAGCGAGTCACTCTCGCTCAAGCGGAATTCTTCCAGTATCCAATCTTGTACTCTCTCGCTTGAGCGAGACTCAGCATGCCACGCCTCTCGCCTAAGCGAGATTCCTCCAGTGCCATTTTTCCACTTCGCTCGCTCAAGCGTGGCTACTCTCGCTTGAGCGAGGTTCACCCAGTATGTTATTCTTCTCTGTTAAATACGTCTCGCCTAAGCGAGACCTCATCTCGCCTGAGCGAGATTGGACCCGAGACCAATCCTCTAGTACAGGGGACTCTCGCTTGAGCGAGATCCCATCTCGCTTGAGCGAGATTACCAGTACACGCTCAGAAACTCAGTCTTTTACTCTCCTTCTCACATCAAAACCTTAATATATAAGTTTGACCTAGATTAATCTTCCTTACTCCTCTCTTTATGCACTTAGATCCTGGTTCGACCATTCATACATCTCAATTTCAAATATCAATTCATTAGCTATGAAAAAGAGTTATATAACCATCTCTCATCATCATTCCACTTTATCACAACATAATCTTCAACGCTCTGTTCAATTCATCTATTCATTGAATATTACCAAACATTTGATTCATGTCAATTCAAAGGGATATCAAGTATTTATCATCAACATCATATATTCATACAATTTCCATAACAATCCCATAAGCCAAGCCATCATTCGCTATTTCAACAATTCCAACATACAATTAGTTCTTGGCAAGGCAATGCATGAGTTCACACATAACATAATTATCAATTAATCACTCATGCACTTGAAATGCAAACTCCTCTCCTACCTCAAGAGAAGATCCACAATTCCAATGCTCCAAATGCCTCGATCGCTCCGCATCATCGTCAAGGATACAATCCTATCACAACAAATATACATACAATTGCCATTATTATACTATCACAAAACATCATCATAGACATCATCACCTAACCCATGATCAAGTCCTAGACTTGTCTAATACTTCCAAATTCATATGCTTGTATTAGGCTTCGGGAATTCCTTTCCCCAAAGCGAAGATTTCTAGATTTCAAAGGGCTAAACAACCCAACATCAACAACACCATGGCCTATGACAAGACCTAAGGCTTCATCAATTCAATTATCCATTTCCTTAGTCTAATATTAATGGTTCGCAATCATTGTCAACATCATAAACATCAACACTTAAGACTAATTCCCTCAAATCAATGTACCTATATACGTGCATATTTCCTCATTTGCAACTCATGACTTAGCTCCCCATTTTATCAACATCAATATTCAATCCCAATACTTCTAAATGTTCATTTCCTTATATAAATCCACTCCCAAGGCATCAAAATCACTAAGGTTACCAATTTGGCAAAAATCCCCAATTTATCACACTTAGGGTTTCCATCTAAAACCATTTAACAATATTCTCAATCAATCTCTTAAAATCTTTATGGTCACTATAACTTTCCCTTCATCCCACAACATCAAACCATGTTCAATTTCACACCTCCATTATTCATGCTTAAAGTTTCACTCTAGGTTAACCAACATAATCAACACCCATCCACATGCAAGGCTTCTAATATTATCATCTTCAACCCAATATCACAAAACCATAATAAAATGATGTGGAGGTAAGAAATCTTTACCTTAAATCCAAACTCCACCAAAACGAAAATAAGGGTGAAGAAGAAGGGGAGAAGACCAATGCATGCTCCCATGCTCCATAGATGCCTCACATATCCAAGCTCAAGTTCATATTTTTGGCAAGAATAGGGGTAGAGAGAAGTGGGTTTCGGTTTGCCCATTATAGAGGGAGGAGGAGGTAGAAAAAGTGAAGGAGAAGGTGAGAGGAAGAAGCTGCCGAAAATATGAAGGAAAAAGGGAGAGAGAAAGTGTAAAAATCTAGGTTCTTGCACAATGGTTAATGTCCTAACTTTTGTGTTTGCCATTTTGTCCATTGGTCAATAAAAATTAGAAAAAGGGGAGGAGAAGCCACGGTGAAATGGAGAGAAGAAAATGGATTTTGCAATTTATTTTAATTCCAATCCCCTCGTATTTTCCCCGTTTCATATCATACGTCGAGTCCAATTAATTATCTCCTTAGCACTAAAAATTATTCTAACTACACCATCTTAACCACAATAATATTCCAAACATTCTAGACCCATCAACCACTCAATTCAATTAAGTGGGTCCCACATCATCTGTTAATTCATCCGTTTCCGGTAAATCTTAATTTACCGATAATTCACCTCTAGTGTCTAACAACATCTCCCACAATTATTTGACCATGAATAATTAATTATCATCATCCGATAAATTTATTTTCTCTAAAATCTGGGATGTTACACCATTCGTTCTAGGAGGAAGAGGCTGTGGACCTTATGGTAGAGGATCCGGCTATCCTCCTATCCCTACCGCAACTAATCATCCCGACAGAGCTGATGGTGACCTTTTTCCCTGAGGAGGTAGTTAGAGTGCATGTTCGCCAGGATGGTCTTGTGTTGTCACCCATGGAGCGATTTCTTGCCCGTCATTAGTAGGATCACTCATAAGGATATCTTCACCACATCTTTAGGAACTATATGTATGGTGAGATGAAGGACTTTGAGATCATGTCGACCTAGGCCAGAGCCCTTCTATTGAAGGCCTACGATGCTTACTTCAGTCACCTTCATCAGACTATTCATCCCAGTGTGGATCAGCATTCGACTAACACGGTGCTGGTAGAGTTTTCTACCTAGCCGCCTTTGATGCAACCTTCCACCAGTGCAACTTCTCTAGAGTCCCCTTGGAATGATAACGACTCTCTGGGCGGGTGATGAGTATAGTAGTTAGGTTACCTTCTATCTTTTTATTTTGCTTATTTTGTATGGAAGCCTGTGTGCCCCTGATTTTTGATGTATGTACAGTTTGTTGTTTATGACCATGTGATGTATATAACTATGTTATGTTGTATATAATGAATCTGGTCCACAATGTTTCTTGTACAAATAAAAAAAACTTTCATATTTTTCTAAAACACGTAACCTCTCAGTTAAGTAGGATGATCTAGTGGGAAAGATTGTCCTAGTTTACCATGGGTGTTACAATTTAAACCAATGAATCCTATAATAGAAATATTAGGGGATTCATGACCTTTATGTACAAATGTTAGTGGCTATCATAGACTCATTGGAAGACTGTTACACATTACCATAACCAGACTAGACATCACTTATTTAGTTCAACAACTCAGTCATTTTGAGAGCTCTAAAGTTGAAGCATTACACTACAACCTTGAGAATCCTAGATACCTCAAAAGTTTACGAAGGTTTTTGTGATGCTAATTGGGGAAACTGTACCACAACAAGAAGATCAATCTCTAGTTATCGTTTCTTTCTTGGACATTCTCTTATCAATTGGAAGTCCAAAAAGAAAACCATAGTAGCAAAATCCTCATCTGAATATAGATCCCTGGGAGCAGCCACACTTGAGTTTCAATCGCTCAACTAAGTTCTTCACGATTGGAAGATCTTATGTCTAAAGTGGCCTACTATATAATGTGATAACCAAAGTGCATTGCACATTGTTTCCAACCTGATTTTCAATTAAAAAACTAAGCACTTGGATATCAATTGTCACATTGTTAGGGAGAAACTATAACTCAACTTGATGAAACTTATTCCTATTTCGACCAAAGATCAAACGATACACATTTTTACCAAATCCTTCCATCTAAAATACTTTCTCGCTTTTGTTTTCAAGTTGGTCATGGTGAATCTTTTACCTTCATCGCTAGCTTGTGGGGGGGGCGTAAAATATATTAATTTGACTTAATTAGCTTTCAGTCATAGTTAGTTATTAATTAACAAACTAATCTATTTCCTTCCATGTATATAAAGCTTTTCATAACATTTTTCAGTTAATCAATAAAGTTAGTTTGTTGGTATTAAGCTTTTTGCTCATTTCTTTCTCAATTGTTCTTATCTCTTTCGTATGACACCTTCACCCTTGTGTGCTCACCGAAGCACATGTTAGGTTTCATGGAGAAATAAGGGGAGCTGAGAGTCAAGGGCATGGATACATTCATATGCATTTCTAGTCCAATAACAATTACCTTCATTCTTGTTTAGTCATTAATACCTTTATCTATATTTATCGCTACATAAAGTAAAGTTTTTAATTGTTTAAATGGCTAAATTTTAGAATTTATGAGAATTTATTTAGTTTTTTATCACATTATCAAATTTTATTTTGTTATATTTTAATTGAATTCTCTATCTTTCTTAGCGATGGCTATTTCTTTATCTTAACCAATGGTAACGGTACATTTAAATTTCTCATCCAATTCCTACATTGTTTATAAAACAGAAAACTGCCTCAAGAAAATTGCCACACATTAGTCATGGATACCAATGGTTTCTTAAACCGTCGTTAAAAAAATTCCCAGTGGCAGGAACTGTCGGTAAATTTTTTTGTGGTGGTTAAAAGTGCCATTGATGTATGTAAACCCCCCCCCCCCCCATAAATCCATTTTTTTTTTGTAGTGTATGGATAACAAATTAGGTTGCTATTACATCAAATTAGGCATATCCATAAAGTTTTACCAATTTTCCTTGGCAAAAATTAATTATGAAAATTGAGCCACTCATAATTATGAAAATCAAATATTGTTCTCACTCTTCCCTAAGAGAACATTTCTCATAAGATACATCATCTATCAACCTGTCTGTCTACCTATTTGTCTATCTATTTATTTGTCTATTTGTATGTCTATCTATCAATCAATCACTGGCTTTATCACAAGAAATCCTTTACCCATATCACTATTTGGTAGTTCATGACTATAATGTCTCTTTAATCTTATTTAGCAGCATGTAATCATTGACCCATATCACTATTTGGTAGTTCATGACAATAATGTCTTTTTATTCTTATTTAGCAACATTTTTTTTATGAAGTGGATGAATCTAAAGCAATCAATATTTGAATATGAAATTAGTACTTCATCTCTTATTTTAATATTTGGAATCATTAGTTTAGTCCTTTTTAAGTATAAAAAGTCATTTTCAACTATGTGATACCAAGTCCACTGAATTTAATCTCAAACATGGCTTATGATATAATTGTAGCTAGATAGACTCATCTTTAAAGTGAGAAATACACTTCTAATTCCCTCCATGCTAGTAAAGTCTTAGCTAGGATGAAATTCTTATGATACATTTCTCTTAAGAAAATAATATAGATGTCTTTGTTATAAACTAGAAATTTATTATTAGGTATGGGTTTTTTTAATGGTTATCTTCCTATAAGCTTTAAAATTTTATCAATGGCCTCGATGCTGGTGCTCGTGGTGGTGCCACTGGTGGCTGAGGTGATGGTTTTGATGATGTGCCATACACCCCGGTGGCTTCTGCTTCACAATAAACTCCCATAACTGTGACATCCCTTTATCAGTCCCTAAAGTTTATCCCAAGGTATGATTAAAATTAGAGTAAATTTTTTGCATTGGAAACCTCCCCAGCCATAAACAGTAGGAACCTTAGGGCTACGTTACTTGAAGCCACCTTAAACCCTCTCAAAAATCCTTAAATTTTATGCATGTTATCCCTGTATCTCGCTTGAGCGAGAAACCTCTCGCTTGAGTGAGCTAGTAGTCTCACTTGAGGGTGCTGCTTCTCGCTCGAGTGAGAATCAAACAAAAACTTCCCCATAATCTCGCCCAAGCGAGTTCATTCTTACTTGAGCGATATTACACTGGAGGCCTTATTTCCATTTTTGGTCAAGCGAGCTCATTCTCACTTGAGCGAGATTAGACTAAAAACCTTTTCTTAACTCTTGCTCAAGCGAGACCAGTCTCGCTTGGGTGAGATTATCCCCGTGATCATTTCTTTATTTTCTCAAGGACTCACTTAAGCGAGCCCCATCTCTCTTAAGCGAGATCTATAGTGGCTTGGCTTCTAGGCCAACTTTCTTACACCCTATCATGCCTAATTTAACTCCAATTTTTATGAAACTTGATGGGCGCTTTCATCCAAATCGCAAAGATATGTGTAGAAATACATTTAACATAACTTTTAACCATTTCACTACTTAAAAACCATTCAATTGCAATACAATTATGAATCTGTTTGTACTTACACATTTCAATTATTCCTAGGGTCCCATTGATACCCTTCAAGGATTCTGGATCCCACCGGAAGTCTATTTTACCCTCTTAGTTGGCTAAAGATCACCTATTTCTCACTATAATTCAACCATTCTTTCATTCAATCATCATCTATACTTGGATTCGCATCGTAAATCATACACATAATCACAATAACTTTCCCATGATCATGTATTATCACATAAAGTGACTCAATGCCATATCACAATCTTAGGATATCAATTATAACAGCCCTAATCTTTTGAGAATAAGAAACCAGACCCTCAAGACTCCTAAAGATACTCTGTTGAGCTTTTGGTAAAAAGCTTAAGGCTCTGGCCTATTCCCCGAGTAGTTCAGCATAAGAAAAATAGTGAAAAATGGAACTAGTTAAGATATTTAACATGAAATATAAGAATACCGAGAGAATGCAATGAGTGAGAGAAGCAGAGATAAAAAAATAATAATGACCCTAATAACATTCGATAATACTATTGAATAATACATTAATAGTGATTATTTTGTTAAATTGAGTACTAATTAATTTATAATTATATTAGTTGATAATTTCCTGCCAACAATATTTAATAGATAATACTTTATTTTGGTAATTAATATCTAATTTTAATCAATAATTATTTATTCTTTGATTATTTGATTTTAAGTATTGAATACTTATTCAAATTGAAATTTTATAATATTTTTTATTTAATAATGATTATTTTAATTTAGTATTAATTAGTGATAATTATTCAGTTGATAATTATTTAGTTAGTAATTATTCCCTGTTATAATAATATTTAGTTTAACATATAATAATAATTTATGCTTAATAATTAATATTTAAAATTAATATTAATAAAATATATTTAATTGATTATTTTGAAAATATATACATATTTATAATAATATTTTTGAAATTATATATTTAAAATTATTTATATATTTGATAATAAAATATTGTCAAGTTCCATAGATTTGAACTGTGGGACCTAGCCTGAGGTCAGAATTTGACCGTTCAACCTGAGACTAGTGATCTAGTAGGGAAACTAGTCATGTTAGGACCCCCCGTGAAGAATCAAGGGTGTCTGACTTGGCCTAATCAGCTCAATCAGAACCTTTAACATTTCCTACGTTTGACCGTTTATATGCTTTAGGACATCTGATGGCAACACAGTTAGTCTTTGGTGACTCGTTTCGACGTTTTAGAAACTTTTCCTGAAGAGGCCGAAGCCCAGTTCGGACTCTGTCACCCTCGCTTTTCCATAAATCAACTTCTTCAGAAAACGCTTTAAAGCTCAACCCGAGCACCTTCAGTGTTTTGGACCCAACTTTTGCATACGACCTTGGAATCGAATGATTTTGGTCTTAATCTCTTTGTTTTGAAAAGATCATCAATCTCTATTTCTAGCCCCGAACTCTGTTTCCTACTCTGTCAACTCCAAAATCAAAGATTAAGTATGTTCACCTCAAATTTCCAACGTTGGGACGTTTTACCCTGCATATGGTTCATAAAAAAATTCATAACTCTCTCATACAACCTTCGATTCATGTAAACTTGGTTTAAAAATCTCTGTAAAAAAATTATCTACATTTTTTATGAAGGTATCAAAGGCCAAATCTTTCTATATCGGTACAGTTTAATAGATCTTTACAACCCTTTAGCTGTTTCATCATCATGCTGGCAGTCCTGATTAAAATTCACGTATCTCTCTGGTACGGTGCTTGAATTGCTTTGTTCATTTAGCTATGGATCCATACAAAAATTCTCTACAATCCATACAAAAATTCTCTACAATTTTCATGAAGGGCACAAAACCAAATTCTTAAAGGAGAATTAATAGTGATTTTATTTCCAAAGCTATAGCAGATCCGGGAAGCTTTTGGAGCACCCTATCGTAAATCAGGTATATCTCAGGCTACTGATCTTGGGTTGTCACAAATGATATATCATATTAAAGAGAAAAGCAAGACTTACAAACTTCATGGTCTTGAAAGCTAATTCTTGCTACATAAATCCTAGAATTTAAAATACCACACTGATTCACATTTTCCTAGTGGTAGCTTGCATTATGTTTAGTATTTTTTATGTTTCTCACTCGTATTACCATGAAATCGAATGATTCTTTCACCTAAATTTTATACAATTAATTCCCTACAACTTTGATGAAGGGAACAAAGACCCATTCCCCACCAATTGTTCCCAGAAAATTATTACTTGCAAGAAATATTAATCCTATCACAGCTTTGCACTATTTTCATAAAATGGTCATATCTCCCTTATTTCTTGATGAAAATTTTTGTTCCATATATCAACTTAAAGAAAAGAAAAAGATATAAAACTTTTATGTTTATACTTTTTCAAAATTTAGCCCACAACACCCCTTAAAAGCTCAAGCAAATAGACCCCGTAGAACTTTGACACATCAGCTCCTTCATGCAACAAGGTCTAATCACATTGCACCACTTATGGGACACTTGTCTTAGCCTCTCAAGTTTTTTCCTGTAACACCTCAGCCGCTTTTCAGGAATGAACGACTCGTCCCACAGACCAACACGAGACCTTTCCAATGTGCTTTTGTCCTCACTCACACATTTCCTGAGAACTTCCCAGGAGGTCACCCATCCCAGAATTACTCCAAGTTAAACACGCTTAACTTTGGAGTTCTTAAGTGATAGGCTACCGAAAAGGCTAATGCATTTGTTGGTATAGGTAGTACGAATTCATTTCTTTAAGCTATCCTCGACTGTATAGTCCCATACCTATACAGTCTTTGGATCCCTCTCATTCTGGTATGTATTCGGTTTGTTCATGTGTCCCTCCCACTGGAAGCCTGCCAGGAGCCGCTCCTTGTCCGTGCCTATGCACCGGCGATCACTCCCCGCCCTCAACAGTGCCCGGGATGCCACATTCCCCGCTGGAAGCCTGCCAGGAGCCGCTCCTTGTCCGTGCCCATGCACCGGCGATCACTCCCCGCCCTCAACAGCGCCAGGATGTCACATTTCCCCTACACTCTAAGTGCTGGAAGAGACACATGGTGAGCATACCATGAACTTGGTGTCACTTCCTTCCTTCTCCATGTAGCCACACATTGTCCAACAAGCTAAAACCAACTTACTCTACAAGCTTAGCAAGTTACCTTGCCTAAGAATTTTGCAATATTTAGCCTTTATCACCAAGTGTACCATTTCTTATTGTCCCATTCATGCTACTCCCAAATCTCATTTTAATCCCATCATATCATATCATGCCTTGCCAAATAATGTTACCACACCATCCATAAATCCATCACCCTCTCCCTCTTCCATTCACGACATCAAAACTCAAGCCACCACCACTCATCAAAATTTTAATTTCTCTTCTCCCTTCTCTTACCCAAAACCGTGAACCCCTCTTTATTTTAGGCCTCATCTCGCTTTATTTTTCGAGCAACTAGGACCTTATTTCAACATCTCTCATCCACCTTGATCCACCTCTCAAAGCCATGGTCATCATCCTTGCCTCTAAGGTAATGCTTTCAAGAATTGGTCTTGAATTTTTCCCTTCTCCTTCCATTTCAAAAATTTAGTAACTTGCATGTTTATTTTGAAGCCTTCTTTCTCTGTTTGGCTCTAAGACCGTGGCCCTCTCTTCTTTATTTTGGTTGCATGTTTTTTAGGGAGATCGGTGACGATCAGTGACAAATGGCAAAGGATTCGAAGTAAACAATGAATTTTTGGTAAATGATCCTTTTAATACTGGACAATTTCATGACTGTTTGTGATTTTCCTTAGCTGTCCATGACTCTTAATGGCTCAAAAATTTCATGTATGTTAGTTTTTAACAACTCAGAAGTGATCGGTAAACATTTTGGAACGTTCAACGAATTTCGACGAGTTCGCCATTTTTCTTCCTCCGGGCAGCGGTTGTCCAGCAAGGTAAGGGGGGTCTCTCGTCACTTGATTTTCTTTCTAATCATCCCATAATATCACCTTAGTACGCAGGAACCTCCGTTTTAAATTTCATTGCAATCCAACAGTTAGATTTTCAACCGTGAAATTTTTTCGTAACCGACGGTTAACATTGTTACATTTTTAAATTAATGGGTGTTTTATAAATTTAAATGACATAAGTAGACATTTATGTGTTTGGGAGGATTTTATCATGGTTAGAGCCGTAATGAGAGATTTGGAAATTTTGGTTCAGGCGGGCTGGGTTTTATTCAATATGGTTGTATTATTTAAATTTAAATTTTATATCTTGTGTAGTTTATGGTTATTTTATCTTGGTAAGCATCACTTTAGGAAATTAATTTATCGTTGTGTATCACCAAAATTGTTTGAAGAGATCACGTGTTTCGAGGAAGGTTACCAACTGAACGGTTACGACACGTTATTTTACCAGCGCTAAAAAAATGACATTGTTTTAAGTTACTATAAGATTTTATAGAAAGTTACTAAATAAATAAATATGATTCTTTTTAACAAATGAAAAGTCCTACTTGAAAAGCTTTACTAATAAGTAACTTGGTTTAGGTCTAAATAAATTATGTCGAGTAAGAAAAAGAATTGGAAATAAAGGGACCTTTTTAGTGCAATGAATATTGGAATTTAGAAAGAAATTTTATGACCAATTTAGTGACCACTTTCATGACCACTTGAGGTAGGATAAAAAGGAGACTTTAGGAACTTGATAAAATGAAATGAATTTGGCAAAAGAAATTTGATTAGGAAATAAAATCTTAGGGTTTAAATACTTTAATGGACTAAGTAGACTAAGAATGAAAAGAAATGAATGGCTAGTTAGAATTTAATTTGAAGTAAGTTATAGAAAAGGGATCCTAATAAATTAATTGAGATGAAGAGATAGGTACTTGAATGAAATGGATGTAATTTTAGGAATTCGAATAAGGAAATAAATGTTTAGAGTTAAATTTTTTATCTATAAGGTAAGTGAGAAGAAACTTAGAGAATATTTAGTGCATGACATAAATAATTGACTAAGTAAGCATAATTTTAGGGCATGTTATACATAAAATAAATATTTAAGTTATAGAGCACTAATCACTTGTAAAGATAAAGAATAGAGAAAGGGATCCAGGCTTGAACTAAGTAATGAAAAGAAGTAGAAATGACTTATGAATTAAATGGTAATTTTAGTGGCTAAATAATATTTGACTAAGTTCATAATATTGGAGTGGATTCTAATCTCTAAGCAATAATTTGATGTCATAGAGAAAGTAAGCCCTAGTCGACTAAAAGAATACAACTAAGGAAACTAATTCGTTAATATAACTAAAGATAGTGGGAGTAAAGAAAAGGTACAAAAGTTAGTAACTAGAAATTTAGAGAGAATAATGATAAATTAATGATTATACATAAGGAATTAGTGACCTATTTAGCAATCAAGGAAATAAGTACCCAACTAATAGAACTTGATTACGATTAATAAAAGAAAGTCGACAATAGAGATTGCTTAATATTAACTGGAGATTATAAAATTTAATGAGATAAGGAGGTTTAACAAGCTAAAGTAAAAGTTATTAAGAATAAAGAATATCTTTAATAAACTAAATTTGCCTAGATGATGTACTTAGTAGTTATAAGATCACTTAGTATTTAGAGATAATTGATAGATAAAGAAAAGTATACTAGGAATATGACTTCATTAGTAATAAGAATGATTGGTTAGGAACAATAATCGAGATAAGTAGTTTGATAAATGCGAGTAAGAAACCAAAATTAAATTACTTACAAGGAGATATCCATGAGTATACTTGTGTGCGTGATTCCCTCACTGTAATAATATGTATAATAATTGTTGTGTAAATGCTTGTATGACGAATGTTGTATTTGGCGACGACTATGTAATTATGTGCCTAAATGAATATGTGTTAATTATATGTGATGACTATGTGTGATGAAATATATGATGAGTATGGTATCATGACATGTGTACGAAATGTGATGTTATACTTAACGAAGTGAACTTTGTGGTGAATGGCACTTGTATGATGCAATGAATGAATATATTGAAATAAATAAGAAAAGAATAAATGAAGAAATGTCTCGATAGGGACCCTGAGATGAAGGAATTGTGAAAATGATGCGACGAAATTAAATCGGATTTGATGTGATGATGGACGTTGTAGTGCCGATGTACCCATGATTTCAGGAAAATATGAAATCTCGTTTCATTTCTAAGCATTGGGTGGGAACGTTACGAATTAAGGAATTTTGAGAAAGCAAGGAAAAGAATTAATGGAAATTTAATGAGAAGAAAGAAGCCCAATGTTAGAAATGAAATGGAGTCATTGAAAGGACCCTACCAATGACTAGTGAAAAGAGATTGTGTGTTGTGTGTATCATAGATAGAGGATAAGGGTGATGGACGAGAAATCCCTAAAGTATAACAGTGATGGGTACACTGGAGAAATAGTAGGTGTCTCAATCCCCTGAAGGTAGTCTTAGGAGTATATTGGGGACGGACATCCAATGGCTCGGATTTATGCTCGATGCCGGATAGCTCATGGCAAACGCTGATATACTTCGACGAGAGGCGGGGGTTTCTATGGCCGTTGAGTACCCGTTCTGATGAGATGTGTGATTGGCATTGTGATGATTGGACTGCGGGTCCTTACCCATTTGTGAAAAATAGAACAAGGAAAGCTCTGGTCGCTTAAGTGGACAGGAAGGATAAAGCGGGATTGGTACTGATTGAGATTGAGAAAGAAGAGATAGGCCCATATGCATTATGATGACTTTTAAAAAAATTGGAAATAACAAAATGAACTCATGCATTGCATCATTGTACTAAGATTGTGATTGCTCATTGTTAAGTATGATCTTAATAATCCTAAGAGGTCAATAGGAAAATAGGAATGGTCAGCTAGGTGTCGATGAGATACCTTCCCGATTATGGTGGAGGTGGAGACTCACCCTTATGCTAAATTTTTCTAGACATCGTGGGGAAGGAGACAGACTTCGCATCGAGGAGCAACTAAACTCTTCTTGGACTGTGGATGAATAGAATAGGTTGAATTTTATTTTCATTCATGGAAGCCTACGTGCCCCTTTTTCTTTCAGTATGTACAGTTATTGTTACGACCATGTATTACATATGACTATGAAATGTATATGATGTATCTGTTCCACCAAGCTTTCTTATACAAAAAAAAACTTCCATATTTTTCTAAAAAATTGTAACCTCTTAGTCGACTAGGATAATCTAGTGGAAGGGATTGCCCTAGTTAACTGCAGGTGTTACATCAATCAGTGTAGTCATCATCATTCACAACACACCATCTCATATACATAATACACACACATATATCCACATGGCCACCAACTCGGCCTTCAATACCATAAGCATCTCATCAATATATTCATACTCATACACTATGGTGCATCATGCATCATCAAGTATCAACTATATATATACTCACATAAACTACCATTAGAGCTACTAAGTACTCAAACATAACTCATATATATATATATATATATATATATATATATATGCACACACATTTACATATTTGCATAAGAAATCAAACTCATTGGCTTGCTTCAGCTTATTGGGCACTGGTCTCTACAGCGTTAGCGATGTCCCTGTCTTCAATCACTAAAAACCACAATAAGGGTGAGTGGCTGACCATACAAATCAATGCAACTGATTAAATCTACAAATGGGAAAAATATAGGATGGCTAGACACTTATTCAATTATATCCTTAATTAATTGTAATATAACACCGCATCATCCATTCATTGTTTTCATAATTCAAGCTAAGTTCTTAATACTTCATGCACATCACCAATATCATTATACTATATCATTCACACAAATTCACAACTGACTTTCAGTCAAAATAGTATTTGTATATATATATGACTCTCTAGTATCTGGATACTAAATTGGATCGGTCGTTAGTTAGGGGTCCTACTCAACCACACATGAACCCTGTCTGGTCTACCAAGCCCTACCTGGCTATCTACCTCACCACTGGGTCCTACCTGACCACTAGATAGTTCAACTGGGCCACGCTTGACCATAGGAGCCAAAACAAGAGGTAACTATACCGATTGACCATCCACACCACACAGTATTCATATTTATCTACTTTATCATATATCATCTCAGTTAAATTCTTAATCATCTCATCCTGACTTTACGACCATCAAAATAGGATCGAACTTGGCCACTGAGGCCCATCAATCTCATTTACAAAATTTATCAACTCTTTAATTAATCAAAATTCATCATTTCATTTCATTATTTTATATCCATATCATCATCATCATTCAATACATATGTATCAATAACCCCTATAGAATTTAACTCTTAATATCATCAGACACTAAGATTTTACACCATCACTCATTATTTCAACTCAATATATCATTATATCAATCATAATCACACCATCCACTAATTCTTTAATCATAGCTATCATTCCATAATGATCATTCACACACATGTACATTCACACACACACACACATACACACACATATATATATATACACCTATGCATTTATACGAAATTAAACATCCTTAACTTAGCCTACTATTTCCCAACGGCCAAAATTGGCATTCATAATTGTTTTCATTAATCTATATATCGAGTATACCCCCTTACTTCACTTCCGCGCTTTCAAAGCTTTTAATCGAACTCTGACTTCACCAAACTCACCAATTATCTATAATCATAGAATTTACAAACCATCAAGATATATTGGCCTTTGGAAATGGAACCCATTATGTCAAAACAATTTCAAACAAACTCTTGAGACCTTTAAAGCTTACCTTTGTAACTTTCAATCGCCGCTCCTAAGTTTCGCCTCACTTAGTGACCCTCTAACTTGTGGTCCGTCATCTATCGACACCGAAACAAAACCCCATTAACCAATCATCAACACCCTCACCTTAAGAACCATTGTCAAGCCCAAGGTGCCATAAAACTAAAAAAACATAAAACGCCCATAACTTTGTCATTTTCAATTTTAGAGACGAAAAAGAATCAAGGAATTAAGCCCGTCTATAGACTCACCTCGCTTTCCCAGTCATAATAGTGCCTTCAATTTTAAGTCTCAACAAGGAATCAGGCTTCAATTTGTGCTCGCAAGGCAAACGACCATGGAAACTCTCTTACAGTTCTTTCTTTCTTAACCTATATCCACGAATGAAGAAGAAAGGAATGGAAAAAGGTTTTATGCATTAAGGGCACCATTGTCTTTTCACCATTCTTTTTTATTTTACATTTTCTTTTCCTTTTTAGATTCTATTTCTCTTTTCTTTTATTTCTTTTAAATAAGAATCTACCTCAAGTAATTTCTCCTCCCACTTTTACCACATGGTAGTTTATAATTTACCATTCATAATTTGATTTAAACTACTTTCCTAATTAATCATATTTAATTAATTAAATCAATCTTATTTTTAATTGAAATTCCCTAATTTATTTATTTCAATTCAAATTAACTCTTAAATAATTTATTTATTAATTTTATAAAGAACGATTAATTAATTTTAATAATTGGGATGTTACACACACCCCGCTTAAAAGAGATTTCGCCCCTAAAATCAATATACCTCATGAAATAGCTCAGGGTATCGTTGTCTCATTTTTTACTCTAGCTGTATGAGGCCCCATTAAAGCTCTACCACAACACTTTCACCAAAGGCACTTCCTTGTTCCCCAAACGTTGGTCTGAAAAGTCTCAATGCAAATAAGGATGACTGGAACGTCAGGTCATTCTTCAACTCAATAGAATCCTCTGGTATCACTATACTATCACAAGGAATGCATTTCTGAAGCTGGGACACATGAAAGACATCATGTAATCATGATAAAAGCTAAAGGGAGTTCAATCTGATAAGCTACATCACCAATCCGCTCTAAAATCCAATAAGGACCAATATACCTCGGGCTTAGCTTTCGGCTCCTGGTAGTCCAACCTACATCCTTTATAGGGGAAACTTTGAGAAATACTCTATTACCAATCAGAAACTCAAAGGTTGATGCATATTATCATAATAACTTTTCTATCTATCCTAGGCTACCTTCATCTTCTCCCTAATCATAACCACTTATTCATTCATCTGTTGGACCATCGATGGCCCAACACCAAGGTATCATCCTTATCCACCCGTCATAATGAGGTATGACATTTTCTACCATAAAAGGTCTCATATGGTGTCATGCCAATGCTACCGTGGAAGTTGTATTATAAGTGAACTCAATTAGGAGCAAGAGTCGCTCCTAACATCCTCCAAGCCCCAACGTACAAGCACTAAGTAAATCCTTAAATGTCTGAGTAATATGTTCAGACTAACCATCAATTTGAGGATGATATGTTGAGCTCAACCTCAACTTAATACCCGGCTCATGATGTAAACTCTCTTAGAATATGGAAGTAAAACGAGGATCACGGTCTGAGATAATGCTCAAAGGAACACTGTGCAACCTCACAATCTCCTTCACATACAACTCTGCAAGCTTCTCCAAAGACCATTTCATATTCATGGTAAGAAAATGGGCACACTTCGTCAATCTATCTACAATAACCCAAATAACATTATAGCTTGAACAAGTCTAAAGCCATACACAAAGTCCATGGTTATACTGTCCCACTTCCACACAGGGATATCAAGAGACTACAACATCCCAGAAGGCTTCTGATGCTTAACCTTAGATTTCAGACAAACCATGCAAGAAGTGGCATAATCAACTACTACTTTCTTCATTCCTAGCCACCAGAATTACTTTCTCAAGTCAGTAAACATTTTGGTTACACCAGGATGGACACTCAAAGAATTCTTGTGAGCCCTAGATAGAATTTGGCTTATGAACTCTCCACCAGCAGGTACAATAATGTTGTCCTTGAACTGCCACAACTTATCAAAACCTCTGCTCAACGATATCAATTTTCCCCTAGATTGGGCATCAATTAGCTTTCTAGTTTTATCGTCTATCTCCTGATCCTCAGATAAAGACTTCAAGAAGTCATTAGTGATTTTTAGCATTCCAACGCCTAGATTCATATCACGAAAACTCTCTAGTAGTTCATATTCCTTCAACATCAAGGAAGCTACATGTAGGAATTTCCTACTTAACGCATCAGCCACTACATTTCTTTACCTAGATGGTACTACAGATCCTTCCCAGACCCTGACTTTGAAGCATCACAGTACACATGAAACTCTTTTGCTACATTTGGCAAAGTAAGCACTAGGGCCATGGTCAATCTCTTCTTCAACTCTTGGAAACTATGCTCACAAACATCATTCCACATAAAAGGACAATCCTTCCTGATCAACTTAGTTAGAGAGAGCATAAGGCGTAAGAAACCCTTAATGAATCAATGATAGTATCCCTCCAGACCCTCAACTGAAACACCCTCCTTTGATATCACGTGCCCTAGAAACTAGATACACTCCAACAAGAACTCACATTTAGATAGCTTTACATATAACCATTTCTCCCTCAATATGTTTAATACTGCTCAGAGGTGATGAACATGTTCCTCCCAAGACTTAGAATACGCTAGAATGTCATCAATGAACATGACCACAAAGCTACCCAAATAAGAATAGAAAATTCTATTCATGTAATCCATGAACATCGTTGGGGCATTAGTAACCCCAAAAGGCATCACCATATACTCAAAATGCCCATACCTGGTCTTGAAAGTTATTTTTGGAATATCTTCAGGTTTCACCCTGATCTGGTGATAACCTTATCTTAGATCAACCTTAGAAAGCACCGATGCACCTCGCAATTGGTCAAGCAAATCATCTAGTTGCAGCAACGAGTATTTATTTTTTATTGTCAACTTATTCAGTTGACGATACTCAATACACATTCTCATACTACCGTCTTTCTTTTTCATCAGTAAAACAGAAGCGCCCCATGACGACGCACTCAACCTTATAATAAAGTCTTTATCTTGAAATTCTTTTACTTGTTTCTTCACCTCTACTAACTCTACAGGTGACATCCGATATGGTGTCTTAGAAATAGGCTTCATAATGGGAATGAGATCAATATAGAAATCACTCTCTCTGCTTAGAGGAAACTCAAGAATGTCCTCTAGAAACACATTAGGAAACTCGCATACAATAGGAATATCACAACGTTTAGAATCATGTTCCCCTTAGCTACAGATAAGAGAATAAACATTTCAGAAATGTCACTAACTGTTAATTTGGAAACATGCCCTTTCAGGAACCTCATGGTCTTGTGGAAACAATCCACCAAAACATGATTGGCTGGTAACTAATCAAGACCTATAATAATATCCAAGTTCTTCAACAGAAGACAAATAAGGCTTAATTTGAACATTCTATTCTTAATAACCATTACTAATTTCTCACACATGGTCGTTGCTTGGACCAAGGAACCGGTCGGTGTACTCACAATTAATGCATTTTCCATCAACACAATAGGTAAATTGAGGCGCCAAACATAATCCTTAATAATGAAAGAATGTAACGCCCCAAATCATAGATCATATTTAGTATATTTCCAAGAACAACACACTTACTATGAACAAGTTCATCATTCTTTGCCGCCTTTGTAGCATCAAAGGTAGAAACACGTCCTATAGTAATATTCTATGCACTTCCAGTTTGAGCATTATCTCTCCTCTAAGTTTGGCCTCCCTGACCACCACCACGACCACCTCTCTGTGCTCCACCACCACAGACCAAAGAAATGTTAGCCCTCTTGCCTTGTACACTCCGAGCCTGCCTGTTGATAATCATGCTTAACATGCCCTTGTTGCCTATACTGAAAACATATACGTTGTCTCGCATAATAATCTTTGGCCAGATGTCTATCCTTGCCATAGTTAAAACAGGTTCTACCACCAGAACGACCACTGTTGCAGTGTCGGGATGAAAACAAGATGTGGTAGATGATCCACCATGACTAGACTATTCTTACTTCTTGAAATTTGACTACTTGGCCTGCAACTGTTTCTTATCGTTTCTCACAACTATCCTCTGTAACTATTCCTCTTTTGTCAACTATGCTTTCTTTACCAGTACTATATAATATCTAATTTCCAAAAGAACAATAACACTACGAAGCTCCACTCGCAATCCAGACTCATACTTTGCACATTTGTTGCCCTCAGTACCCTCCAAAGAGAAAGGGGTAGTAGAAATCATATAACTCGTCAAATTTGACTGTATACTCAGCCACAAAAATCTTTCCTTGCTCCACTTTAAGAAACTCCATTTTTTTTATCTTGTAGTTATTGGGGAAATACTTGGATAGAAACCTCTTTTTGAAATTTGCCAAATTCAGGGCTTTATTTGTAACCACCATATGAGTTTTGGTGCGAGTTCACCAAACTCTTGCTTTCTTTTTCAACTAATAAGTGGCAAATAACATATTTTGTTCATCCAAGCACTCAAAGTACTCAAAGATCTGCTCTAAATCACATATCCATATATACGCATCGTCATGGTCATGTCCACCTTTATTCACAGGTGGCAAACGTTTCACAAACTTATCTAGGGTAAGGCCAGATTTAGCCTGCCCCATAAATTATGAAAATTTGGCGAAGTCATTATTTAGGTGAGAATTGGAATCGCCTGCCATGCTACAATAGGATAACAAACTATTACTACTTAAATGAATTCAACAGAGTTCAAGAATTACCTTAATACAGGGTTGCCATAGTCTCCTGAGTACCAGTAAATGAAATGTCAAGGTTCCTATAACATTTTAATTCAAATGTAACATACAAACATGCATCACACATATACTAACATGTTCAGTTCAGAATAAAACCACTCTAATACCACCTTATGACATCCCCTTATCAATCCCTAGAGTTTATCCCGGGGTATGATTAAAAGCAAAGTAAATTTTTTGCGTTGCAAACCTCCCTGGCTATAAACGGTAGGAACCTAGCGCTATGTTACCCAAAGCCACCTTAAACCCTCTCAGAAATCCTTAAATTTTATGCATGCTATCATCTCGCTTGAGCGAGAAACCTCTCGCTTGAGTGAGCTACTAGTCTCGCTTGAGCGAGCTTCTTCTTGCTCAAGAGAGAATCAATCAGAAATTCCCCTATAGAATCTCGCTTAGGCGAGCTTATTCTCACTTGAGCGAGATTAAACCAGAGGCCTCATTTCCATTTTCACTCAAGCGAGCTCATTCTCAATTAAGCGAGATCACACCAGAAACCTTTACTTAACTTTCACGTAAGCGAGGCCAATCTCGCTTGAGCGTGATTCTCCCAATGGTCATTTTATCTTACTTGAGCGAGATCACACTAGAAACCCTTTCTTAACTCTCGCTCAAGCGAGGTTAGTCTCGCTTGAATAAGATTCTCCCAGTAGTTATTTCTTCATTTTCTCAGGGGCTCGTTCACTTGAAGGAGATCTGCAGTGGCTTGGCCTCCAGGCCAACTTCCTTACACCCTATCTTGCCCAATTTAACTCTGATTTCTATGAAACTTTGTGGGCACTATCTTGAACTCTTTTGTGTGCACAATGTTCTGAAGGAAATAACTAAATATAATAGATTATCTACTAACTTTTAAAAATACATAGAATACTTGGTAGGGAGAGTTTCATCGGTAATTAATATTTATATTAATTCAGAGAGTTTTGTCATCTAAAATAATCTTGTTTAGCTGCAGTCTAGATAGAGTATGTTAAACCTAACAAAAAGGTAATTGGTGTTGAAAAATTTTCAAAAATAAAGGATTAGCTCTAAAATGATTGAAAATAAATACATGGTTCTTGAATACATATTTAATTGTCAAATTAAGTTTTATAAGCATAATTTATTAGTTCAATTAAATGATGTCTATAACTAAGAAATTTATTTGATTGAAGAAATTCATGTTGAAGAACATTTAATTTTATTTTCATAGATAAGGATTAATATAAATTTCATATTTATTAAATATTAATTTTATTATTAATTTGGGCAGCTAAAACTTGAATGAGTGATAAAGGAGTCATACCTTGATAAATACCAGAGAGAAAAGGAACAATATTTGCAAAATGAAAATTTGTTTCTTCTTTCTTATTAAGGAATTAAGGTTTGAGATAGACAAGCAAGTTTACTTTTATAAGAAGATATAAGATAGAAAATAATAAATAAATAAATTTAAGTGAGATACATATTTTCAACACAAAGTTTTTTGACATTTTTAACCAAACATAAATTGATATATTATCAAATTTGATTGACTTGTGTTATATTTACATTAAAATTCATACCCCATGTTTTCTAATTGATACAAAGAGCAAGTGTTAGAATTTTTTCACTAAACTTTATATAAGGACAAAAGAAGAAGTTAGAAATTTGATCATTTAATTTTTTTACAATTTAAATTTTAAGTTTCAACTAAGTCATCTAATTTATAAAATTAATTTAATCTAGTACTTTTGATAAACTCCATCAATAATGTTGTTAATTTAAGTTATCACCTTTAATACTATTTTTTATATGTTGAATGTTAAGTTATCACCTTTCATTTCTATCTATCAATTGTTGGAAAGGAAAAACAAAGGAGTCACTATACTAAGAGAGAACAAGTATAAAAGTGTTAGAAACCACAATATCACCTAAAACCCTAAGAAATTAAATGTATCACTCCTTATGCTTATTTACTATTCAACTTACAATCTTATGTAAGCCTATTATTCTTAAACATATAACTCATTTGGACTTAGACTTCAACATTAATTCAATCAAGTAAATTTCTCTATGCTTTAACATCATCTAAATGAATCTAATTTGATTTTTCCCATTCAACATCTTGTAAGCTAATTTTCTAATCAAAGGTGTTCCTTTCCAAGGTTCAAATTATTACTAGAAAATGGTACACCCAGATAAGTATCCGAATCCCTTTCATCACCCTATTCATGTCAAATATCAACAATAGGAACTGCATCACTATCACTATACAATTACCAACTCACAATTTGCCTACATTATGCTAGACCCATGACTCATAATTAGTAGCACTAATCCCTCACAATGATAAGAGTTATTTCATGTACTAATTCACAAGCAGGTGCAAGGTTTTAAAAAAACATTCCATGAACATGTTGTGACCATGGCAAAACGGTTGTGTAGGAAAATGAAACTAAATTATATATATATATATATATATATATATATATATATATATATATATATATATATATATATATATATATATATGTGTGTGTGTGTGTACTATATATATTATAGAGAAAGAAATCACATAAAATAATGACGAAGAAATGGTGTTGCATCTACAACAACAATTGAAAATAACATACTGACATCCCTTGGTCCAAACTTATCCTTGTTTTTCTTTTGTCTTTATTGTGGTTGAAAATCTCATTACTCTCCAATCTTTACTATCGTTCTTGGAAATATTTGATCTCTGTAGCTCCACGATTTTAAGACCGTACAAGGAATACAACTTATAAAGATAGAATTCTTTAAGGAAAGGTGGACCGAGAAGTCATGAATGAAATAGGGAGGAGAGAAAAATAGAAAATGATGGTAATAAAATCATCTTCGAAAATAGTTAAAAAAATATTCATTCTCTGAAAACATAACGGTATTTGTAGAAAAAAGTTATACTATCCTATAATAATAATACAAAAATAAGAGTATTGTTGATTAAAGAAAGGGTTTACACATATTCCAAAGAAGATGCCATTATAGATAAAGAACTAAAGTTTGGCAAAGGAACAAATTTCTACACCAGTGGACGGAGGAATTAAATAAGGTGACACAATATTCTACAAATGACATAGAGAAAAGTTTTGACACATTGGGGAAAAAGGATAATTGTTTTGCCAACTTGAAAAATATTTGGGACCACGGTTGATGGAAAACATGAAGCTATGAGTTTTTAAAGAAACAAATAAGATAACTAACTTGTCAAAGTAAAAACATCATTTGTACATAATTGTATTGTCACAAAAAAATATTATGGTTTATGATCAATTTGTAGCAAGGAATATGTTGGGAGATTGCTTTGGTTTTAAATTGTGGACATAGATTGAAGTGAATGCGATTATGGTTACAAATTCCTTTGCATTGTAGCCTCAATTTTCAATTTAGGTCTTGATTTAAAACCTTGGTGATTTTACATTGCTTATTCCACGAATATGTCTCATTGTATAGAAAATCAAACAAGATAACATGGAAGATTACACCATATTTTCACTACAAGAAAATTAAAAATTAGCTATGAAAATTAGCGAACAAACTCTTTCCTTATTAAGTTGTAACTAAAAAGTGAGTAATTAGCGAGGAATTCACGAGGAGTTAAAATTTCTCATAATAATTTCAATTTTTTGGTTTATAAAAATTGGTGAATTATCTAGCGAGAATACAACAAGGAAATTTCTCTCGCAACATTTAATTTTGCTAAAAAATATTTTCCTAGCCAGTGCATGATAATAAATTTCTTTTTTATTTTAATGTTTTCTATGAGAATTGTCTTGTTAATTCCTAGCAATCTTACTTTTTTAAAAAATATTATTTATTATAAAATTATGTAAAAAAGATGTCAATTTTAGCTATGAAATTTAACGAGGACAAGTTTGCCTTGCAAATTAGTAGCTAATTAGTGAAGTAATTGCTATACCATTCTCTAGCAACATTTAATTTCGTCACTATACAAAATGTTTCCCTAGCTGGCTCAGTAAGAATTTCAATCATTAGCTATGAAATTTTGTTACAAAAATGGTCCTCGCTAAATTGTTGCTAATTAGTAAAGTATAAGTGATCAAGTTCCAAAAGTGTTTCAATGTCTCACCACTTTTACATGATGTTGGATTTTTTAAAATTTGATAGGCTTTAGCAAGAAAATAGTGAGGATATTGTCTGTCGTAAATATTATTTCCTAGCTAACCATTTTTGCTATGAGATTTTCCTTCACTATTTTAATATTTAAATTTTCATTTTAGTTTTCATTCTTTCCCTCTTGTATCTTTGAGAATCCTCCTTTTACCAAAAAAAATAACAACTATAAATCGATAAATATTTTATTAACAAGGAAAATAAATAAATATTTTTATATTGGAGAGAGTTGCATTTTTATATTGGTTTAAGAATAGTTATATTTTTAATAAATATTTTATTTTTAGAAGAGAAACATATATTTTTCAAAAATATAATATGTATGTAAATAATTAATATTAGATAAAATATAATATTTAAATTATATAAATAATTTTTTACTCACTACAATTCAAACCAAAACATACATAATTAGAAAATATATTAATGCATTAATTTTTATAAAAAGGCATTGTAATATTCTAATTTTATCCTATTAAATGCTTTTAGGCAGGTTAGTTTTTTCTTATAAATAGGACCATTCACACATTTTTTTCTTTGTCTTATAAATAGGAATAGATGGATAAACTGGAGTTATAGGAAGTAATAGTTTCATGGCCATAAAAAATACTAATATGTGTAATTTGAAATAAGTATTTTATTTAATAAATTTTTAAAATAATTAATATTTGTGTCAACATGAATTAGTATTTAACAAACAAATTTTTACATGATCAATTTTCATATTTAACTATATGAATAAGTTTTTGCATTTTATGAGGTTGAAAATTTAATATTAATATATATTTTTATTTAAAATAAAACAACTATTTTCAACATAATAAAAAATCTATATACATATATCTAATTAAATATCATATTTTTATGAAGAAAATGTTATATAATGATGACCAAAGAAGAAATAATTTACGAATTACAAATTATTTCATTGTGTAACATAAGAAACTGTAAGAACAATGATAAGAATTAAAGATTTAAAAATAATAGCTCACAAAAATTTTAATCCATGTATTACATGTATCCAATAATTTCATAACTAGGCAGGTAATTGGTGAAGGTATATCGTTTCAAGCAAAACATGATCCAAGTATTTTTCATTTTTACAATTTACTTATATGAATCTTTTATTTATTTTCATGTATTTAAAAACATTAATATATGTATTAAAATAATATAAATAATTATTGAAGATATTTTTATATGATTTTTTAAATCATTGCTTTTTTCTTCTTGAGAAGCATAAAAAATGTGAAATAAAAATACTATAATATAATATTAGGTAAAAGTAATTGGGCCCTAGTTTGTGTAATTGGCGTTTTTTGGTTCTTGAACGATTTGTCTTGTGATTTCATTGAATGAATGGCTTCTGGTTTACGATGATTTATTGGTTCAATTGTACATGTAAATCTTTCACCAGGCTATCACTTTGTACAGACATATCTCATGTTTTACATTTTAATTAAAAATTAATTTTACTTGACATTCAACTCTATTTATTTATTGTTTGTAGTGGTCTCAGGAGTGGGGAACCGAACAAGAATAAAAGGGACCCTGCTCCTTTGTTGCCTTCGGGGGTTCAAGGATTAGACATGAGTTTACCTAATTTGAGAAGCAAGAAGAAGGGAAAATAGAAAAAGAAGGTTTCCAAAGATGCTCGTGTTCCAAAGCCCTTAACAAGTTCAAGGAACACCCAGGGACATCGTTAAGGGACTCGAGTTTATGTTCCAACCCCTTGGGAACCATTTCAGTAAGAATGATTTGATGGAAGATTGGGTCAAACAGTTTTAGCACCTTGCTGGCACTCAGTGTTATACCCATTTAATTCTTCATCATCTTGTCAAATTACTTCAATTTTGTATTGAATGGGTTGGATGATTTGGACATTGTATCATAGGACAAAACTTAGGTTACTTGTTATTTTATTACATTTGATATTATTTTCTAATTAGAATTGGATTTTTGATCTCCCTTACTTGTATAATAAATGTTGGCGTTAAAAGTTGGTGTTTAGTTAATGATATAAAAACTATTCATTTGCCTGCTACTGAATAATATGATCATGTATTGTAGCTTAATTCTGGTCATTGTGCCCTGTGCGTGCTCAGTTAGGTATGTGTGGTGGTTAAGGGACTATTACTAAGGGGTGTTCGTCTAGAGCTTATAAATTTGGTCTACTAGTGGACCATAAAATGGAACTGTTTGATAAATGTCAAACAGCTACTTGTTTAACAGGTAAAGCTAATGCAGTTAAGTTAGTATTGCAAATTGGTATACAAAGATTGAAGGTAATATTATTTCGTGCTTCTTCACTCGTCAGCATTTTCTTTTGTTGGGGTTTGGTTCTTTGTATGAACCAATCTATTTTGACATTGTAATGAAAAAATCTGAATGCTAGTTACACACGTACTTGTCAAGTTATATTTGCATTGCCAATATATATTGCACAAAGGCCAAACAATTAATGGCTCAAGGTAGCATCTTTTGTGCCCCCTATACATATTGAAATGGTTTATTTGTACTGGTTAGTTCTGGTTGTTTTTTATTGGACAAAATAAATGATGGTGTGACTACAGTGACTGAGCTGGAAATCTTTTTTGAGAGGCTGTGGACATAGTGTCAAGAGTCCCAAGGTTCATTTCATCAGGATGTTTTGCACTAGGTATTTTCATTATTTTGTGATATTATATGTCATTACGGATTGTTAGGAGGCTTCGGTTCTCAAGTTTATGTTTTAAGAGGCGCCTTATTACAATATCAATTACATGTCCTAGCCTTACATACATATGGTTCATTTCTCCTTGCTCATGTCTTGAGTCTTCCTATTTGCTCTTGGGGATTTTGTGCAAGTTGTCGTTACTCATTGTTACCATTGATTGATTTATGTTGTACTATTGTATTATAGTCGAGATTGTCCAATTTTTTATCAACAAAAAATGTTACGAAAAGATATGGCTGAAGCAAAGTTGCAATTGGATCAATGGAACTGCTAAGATTTTGCCAAGGTCTATTTTTTTCCCAATGCTCTTTAGTCTTCAAAATGATGTGGCAATGACTTGGAATTTCACCCGTTAATATATCCAACAATTGTTATTCAATCAATTAATACTAGGGTTTTGCTTGGTACCCTTTCTAAATTGAGGGTTTTAATACTCCTAGCTACGTAGCATGCCATGTCTAAAAATTACTTGTAATTTAAGTAACTAGAATTGATGTCCTTGGCCACATGTCATGTCACGTGTCGAAATAAATAGTACGCATTAAAACATTTTAAATACCAAAATTTGAATGTAACAAGACTTGATCCCGCAACACATAAGAAAGAAACAAAGAATCTTACCACTAAACTACTTAACACATTTAAAAATTATGATGCAACTATATATAGTTATATTATATACGTAAAATGTATATCTGTTAATAAAATTTATTTACAAAATAAACATTTTTGTCTTTTTTCATTTAGTATAAAAATTAAAACTAAAATTAATGAACGAAAAAATGTGAGAATATTTATTTTGCAAATAAATTTTATTAACGGATATACATTTTACGAATATAATATAACAATATATAGTTATATTGCATCTCTTAAATGTAACCTAATGATGAGGCTCCTCTTCCATCTCCTGCTCAAATCGAATGCTTCATATTCTATCTTAGAATCCAAACAAAAATGATAACTTGGAAAAAATATGGCATAAATTGAGTTGACACGTGGCTAGAGACTAATACATGTGGCATAAATTCAATTGACACATGATTAGGGGGCTAGGAGCATTAGAGCCCTCAATTAATGCACTTAGAAACCGGTTAAACTAGTCACTTGTAAATAGTCAACATGTTAAAATATTTATATTTTAAAATTTAAGTGTAACAAGGTTGTATCCTCTAACGTATATATAGGAGATGGAAGATGAACCTCAGCAAATTAAAGGCGTATATCATGAGTTTTTTTTAGGAATGGATGCCAACAGTCACGTGTGTGATTTAAGCAGTTAGAATGGATGCCCCTAGCCACGTGTCAACTAAATTTAACCACTTGTATTAGTTTCTATCCACATGTTAACTCTGTCTATGTCATATTTTTCCAAATCATCATTTTTGTTTAGATTCTAAGATAACATCTGAAGCGTTCAATTTGAGTAGGAGATGGAAGAAAAGTCTCACCTCTAGGTTACATTTAAGAGATGTAATATAACCATATATTGTTATATTATATTCATAGAACGTATATCTATTAATAAATATTTCCACCCTTTTTTGTTCATTAATTTTAATTTTTATACAAAATGAAAAAAAGACAAAAATGCTTATTTCATAGATAGATTTTATTAATTATACATTCTACAAATATAATATAACTATATATAGTTGCGTCATATATTTTAAATGTGTCAAATAGTTTAGTGATAAGACTCTTCTTTTCTCTACAATGTGTTGCAAGATCAAGCCTTGTTACATTCAAATTTTAGCATATAAAATATTTTAATGCGTTGACTATTTACGAATGATTGATTACTTGACACGGTCATGTCCTTTCATTCTAGTTGTTAAATCACACATGATTTCGACACGTGGCTAAGGGTATCAATTATAATTATTTAAATCACACACAATTTTCATATGTGGCATGACACATGGCTAGGGGTATTGAAACCCTCAATTTAGAGAGGGTATACAAGAATTTCTCTTAATACTATAAACAAATAATTTATTATGTATGTTTCCTATATAGCTGTGGGGCATTTATTTTCTTTTATGTCTTTATCTTTTAGAAGTAATTTCAAGTTACTTATTCCTAAAGCATAAAAACAAGTTCCTTATTCCTATGTGCTGCTTGAAATCATAGCATTGAATATACCCTTGAGGCATTTATTTGCTAATATAACATGTTATGGATTATGATTTAATGTCTTTCAACATGTTTTTGTACTGTGGGTGTGGGGTCCTCTAGCATTGAAGTATATTTACACTAAAATGTTATATATATATATATATATTGATCGATCCAGAACCGGGGTCAAGAGATCCGGTGTTGGGTCAGTCATAAATAGTAAAATGATTACGTCTCTGAAGACCCGTTATGTGAGTATCCGGTTTACGTATCTGATGTCTCTGTATGATGAGAGCGGATTGGGCGCCTTGGAGGTCCTTCACACCGTCCTCACGCGTTGATGTGGGCGAAAGGTGGTGTCACCTGCGAAGATTCTCTGACGCTCAAGTTAGTGATAATATTCCAAGTGAGGAATGTATTTCAGAGAGTAATCGTAAGTTGAAAAGAGGTTGAAGATCCCTCTCTCCATTGATAAAGAGAGTTCATATACCTGATTGGCTCGATATACGAGGATTCGTTAGTGGAGAACCACTAACCTCCAATAATATTATAAATTATTATTTTATTACACACTTGCCAGTATGATTAGGTCAAGTGGCTATTTTATATTGAGCGTAGGGAGTGTAGACTGGTCTTAGGGGACAAGTTGATCATTCCCGTGAGTAGATTTTGGCTCGTAGTGTAAGAAATTATTGATCGGTTCCTGTAGCAATGCCCATTGTCTTCTGTATGGTGACGTGTATGTTATCCAGTGTCATGGTGTTATCCTGGATAACCGGTATAGGGAGAGCGCCTGATACGGAATTATGCGTATGTTAGCTTCTATGTTGGAAATCCTTCAAGTTGGAAAGGACTGGATGTAGCTTCTATGTTAGAAGTGAACCAGTATAAATTCTGCGTGTTTATTCTCTCTCATTCATCATTGTTTGATTACTTGTAAATTTTGTTTGATTCAAAATTTAGGTGAAAAAGAGTCTAAGACTTATTCAACCCCCTTTCCAAGTCTAACTCTGAACTATAATTGGTATCAGAGCTTGTCCTTTGGGTTGATCACTCCCTCAAGTGAAAAGGATTAAGATCTATGACAGCCTCTCAAAGTAATCAATTGATCACAGAAGGGTCCTCCATCAACAGACCTCCAGCTTTCTTTGGGGAAGACTATCCATATTGGAAGGACATAATGGAAATGTTTATAAAGTCTACTTAATACAGTCTTTAGGCAGTCATTATTAATGATGATTATAGCTCTCTTGTAAATGGTGAAGGACAACCTAAAGTAGAAAGCGAATGGAGTTAAAGCCAGATTCCTTCTCACATTTGCTCTTAGTAAGTCTGAATACAATAAGGTATTCAACTATAAAATAGCTAAAGAAGTCTGGGATGCTCTTCAACACAACTACGAAGGAACGTCGAATGTCAAGAGATCCAAGAAGATATTGTTAACTAAACAATATGACAACTTCAAAATGGAGGAACATGAGTAAGTAAATCAAATGTTTAGAAGATTCCAAACTCTTCTAAATGGCGTAAAAAATCTTGGAACTACTCCTTCTATAGAAGACATAAACGTCAAGCTTCTCGAATGCTTACCTGTAAGATTCGACTCAAAATGCTCCGCTCTGGAAGAGGCTATGGATCTGAGTACCTTCTCTCTAGATGAGTTGCTAGGAGTTCTCAGGTTCATGAGCTCAAGCTGAAGCAAAAAGAAACCAACTAATGGAAAAAAAACTTTTTACACCAGGGGTTTTACACCGGTTGTAGTGTGACCGGTGTAAAAAATAAGGCGGTGACAATTTTATAAATAATAAAAAACTTTACACCGGTCTACTCTTTGGACCGGTGAGAAATACTTATGTTTGTACCAGTCTATAATTTGGACCGATGACAAATATTATGTTTGTTACGGTTCTGATATATCGACTGGTGAGAAATGTCAAAAGTGATACCAGACTTATATTTGGACTAGTGAGAAATCTTAAACTCCATTTTAGAGCCCCTCTCAAGCCAACCCGCGCTCTCTCTCGAAACCTAGCCCTCTCTCATCCTCTCAAAGCTCCTCTGTGCGTCAGAGCCAAGTCTCCTTCTCCACCATTCCCTCTCGTCTTCGCATTGCCACTCTCCTTCTCCTGCAGCTTCTCTTCTGCCTGCGTTCTCGGCTTCCTGCAACTTTTTTAAGGGGTCACTGCTCCGTCATCTCTGTCCGCGTCTCTATCGCTGCCAATCACACATCAGAGCAAAACAGACATAGAGGTATGCGACATTGATTTTGCCCTAATGTTTTGTATACCACGTTGAATGTTGTAGTTTAGGGTTTTTCCGATGTTTGTTTTACTTAATTTTTTAATTCAACCTATGTCTGGTTTGGGAATGCTCATATCCTTATTTTCACAAAAATAACTGAGGGCTGAATAGTGATCAAAGTTATTCGTTCTGTTTTTCATTATTTCCGAGTGAGAGTTTCTCTTCCCATCGTTCATGATTTGATCGTCTTGTTGTTTTGGCATGCTTGAAGTTTTGTTTGTATCTGTGTGTGAAGATTATACTGATTGTCTTTACTCCTTCCATAAAATTTTCTTTGGGCTCTCTCAGGTTGAAGGTTCTTTTGCTCTTGATTGTGCTTCAACTGTTATTTCTTTGTAGCTTAATATTCCTTGGTGTTTTTCATTAATAAAAGAATTACCTTCATTTATTTTATTATTGTTGAGGTGAGGATGCACTAAAAACAAAAACATAATATAAACTGTTGACAGTGGAAAATGATTCTTAAAATCAAAGATGACTTTAGCTCCTTGTTTTGTAGCAGGACCTCTTCTATTATGATAATTTTGTTTCCCCTCTGGATTGTGATTTGGTTCACCTTAAATTTCTTTAGCCATTTAATAAACTATTATGGTTGTCTTTTACTCTTTTAGTGGGTATGCAATAATTATACACTCCACACATATTTTTTGATTATAATCTGCTTGGCCAAGTTTTGATGTTGATTTTCCTAGTTAATGAGCCATCCTATTAGTGGGAGAAGTTTTTGAACAATGCAAGGTTGTGTCATATATGTGGACAAGTTTGATTGTTTTCTCGTTTGAGGTTTGCACTTGAATGATGGCTTGCTGCATCAAATATGATCTGTTGTACTGGTGTTTTTGATACTTGTTTTTTGTTATGTGAGCAAGACTTCATGAACACTTTCTCCTGTTTTAAAGTGGAGGTGTTTTGTGGTTTATGGTACTTGAATCATAGAAGGTTTAACATTTAGATCTTTTTTTTTTGTTCTTTTAAGTGGCTATTTTAAATCTGTTATTTGAATAGGATAGAAAGCTCAAACTGCATTATTTGAAATAACTGAGCAAATATCTACAAACAAAATTGAAGCAATTGTGTAATGCATATGAAAATTGAAGCAATTGGTACTTCTGTAATTGTTTTGTGTTTGTGATTTATTTATTGGCAAAAAGGGAGATCGTTTTGTATGCCTTATTGTTTTTATCCTCTCACACATTTAACCTTGCAAGAGCCATGGTTTATACTTGCTTTTGAGAATAAGAGTTTGACAGCTTATGGTAATGCCATACTCGTATGATGAGTGTAAACAGAGCCATTGTTTTGAGTGAATAGAGAGAGTTGAGTGCACACTTTATTGATCATTTTAATTGGTTATCACTAATTTCTCATTCTCATTGTTGAAAGGTCAAAACTCTTTTGATGTGAATGTATTGTAATTTATGTATGGTTGTCTTCACTAATTGTAATTTTTTACAGTAATTGTTGAATTTGATTTTACTTTGTACATGTAAAACGTTAAGTCTAGGGATGCTTTAATATTCTTTGAGAGAAGTCACATATCACTGTATACTTTTTTAAAGCCATTATAGGGTATGAATTACCCAATACTCCTTCAGTATAGATAGTAGATTAGAAGTCACATATCATGTAAGACAATAATTATGCAGCAAATTGATGATACTACTATGATGAAAAGGTTAGGATTTGGAATATAATTTAATATCTTCTCAATTGATATCCAATTATCACCAATTCATGCAAACATTCTCCAATTCAAAACCAAATTCACAATAATGTCTTAAGTAGAAAACCCTAAATTGCTTACTATAACTCTTAATTTCTTAACTGATTAAAGCAAATAATCTGTAAATTGATAGTGAATTTATGAGATTCCATAATTACTGAGCCTAATTTCTTTGTTAGTTAGTTATGTCATAGCTCCCAGATACAACTCAAAAACCAAAGTGTCCTATTGAGAATCCAATTGTTTGAAAGCATCATTTGGGTGATCAATCCTAAGAAAGCATTAGGAACAAAGAATCATGATCAATTAAATGAAATATCACATGCATAGGGTAAAGGTCATTAGATACAAGTGAGAATTGAAGGGAGTTTCATCCTATTCTAACTAAGAGACAGATCTAGTTGTACATGATGATGCTAACATTGAAAGATAGAGAAAGAGGTGAGAAATATTTTAAGTGCGATAATATATCTATGTATAATTTCATGAATTAATTAATTACCACAATATGTATCAGTTTTGCGTGACAGGAAACAACATCTGTGACTCATGAACCACTAAAAAGATTTCTATTTTAGTTTTTGGTTTCAAAAGTTTAATGTAATATTGATTATTATTTTTTAATAAAATTATCTTCATCTAATCTGTAAATACTTTATATATCTATCATAAAATAGATTAACATAATAATATTAAAATAATATAAGAGGAGAAACTAGTTAATAAAAAAAAATATAAAGAGATAAATATGACATACTTATAAATTAACTATATTATTATTATTAAGGTTTGTGGAAAGGAACCTATTCAAGCTATATTCACCTCGTAATAGTAGTAATTAACAAGTCACTCCTTGTAAATTCTATTTTTCTTTTTAATATATTTAAGCTATATTATTTTTACTATTCCTAGTAAACTAAGTTATATCATGAATGTATACTTCTGAATAAACAAAGTTTGCTGTGAATGTAACTAGTTAATACTACATTCATGTAATGCTAATCATGGTTATATGATTTCGTTTGATGTCCCTTTCCTAATCAACTTATGCATACACAAGATCGTCTCCAGCTTTACCCTTTCACCTTGGAAAACATGACACGTGAGGAAAAGGGCTACCAATTAGCTAATATTTTGTGGTAAGGTAACAATTAGTTGTGTATATATATATTAAAAAATGTTAACTTGTAACTTAAAAGTATAGATCAATTAAACAATTAAAAGTGAAGAATCTTTATTTAAAAAATATTATTAAAACATGATAGTTGACATTATATCCTTTTAATCTTTTAAAGCAAGTTTACTTATTTTCACTTTATTTATCTCCTTACCAAAACAAAATATGGAATGAGAAAGATAAATTGAATGATTTTATTTTTTTGAAGGAATCTATATGTGTATATCATTGAAGCTTCACAAGATTGACTTTATGATATGTTGTTGTTCAATTGCCCTGGATGTATGGAAGTGCTTACTCATCAACAATAAACATTATTAATGATCTTCCTAAAGATATATTTTGCTTCCTGTTTCTGGCTTTTTGCTAAATAAATCATGTCTCAGCATTTACCTGTAACATACATATCCAGCTAAAGTACATGAAAATTGATTGGAATATTGAAACTTTTGCTCTGTAGCTGTGTAAATGCAGTTGACGTATTTTCAGAGTTACTGTATTGGTGTACAAAAATAAAAAATCTAACTTCCTGTTTATTGTTATTAATGCTGAAGTATCTTAAGGCCTACACCTGTATTGAATGCATTGTTAACGAACAATAATGGTTGGAATGTTTGGTTTGCTAGACAAATATGAAATATACTCTTTTAATTGGGGTCTTTACACTAATTTTATGTGTACTGCTGAAATTTTCCTGCAATATAGTACATCCTAATTTGATGTTAACACTGTACAGGTTGCAGCAGTGGCTGTACTATGCGTACAAGCTGAACCAAATTATAGGCCACTAATAACAGATATGTTACACTCTCTCACCCCTTTAGTACCTGTTGAGTTTAGAGGGTTCCTCGGAGTTACAGAACCAATCATCTCAAGGAACTCTCACTGACATTAGAAAATTGTGTTTTCAACTTTGATATTTATTTGTGCACCTTTTGAACATTTTATTATTGATGTTGCAAATAGGAATATCCAATTGTTACCATCCTTTTCCCGATGGTCATGCTTTTGCACATTATCTTTTTATGCATGATTACAAGTTGGTTCTTCTTTGTTTTTGTCATTAAACATGCAATATTACCATTACCATACCATCTTACTAGCCATGGAGGACATTGAGATTAAATTGGCGACTGTCAAGCTGAAAGTGATTGTTTTTGGCTATTCAGCAAGAATGCTACAGCCAATACATAAATCATTAATCACAATCAAAGAAAGTACTCATTCAACCCTTTTTTTAATGATTATTTTTAAGTGATAATGTGTATTTTTTCTCTTACAATATATTAGATGGACCGTCAATAAAAATGCAGGTTTCTCGTGAAGCATCACTTACATGTTCTACTCTTTCCTTACCCGTGATTTGTAGATTATATGATAATAATTTCTTTCTTAGTTGACCGTTAGTTAGGCGGTATAAGGAAAATATTTAATTTCATCTACTGAGTGCATGGGGTAAATGTAACGAATTAGAATCTTTCAAAAATTAATAAAAATTGAAAGTGGAAAAGAAAAGAAAAAAAACCTTTTTACACCGGTTATAGTAACCAACCCGTGTTAAAAGTCTACTTTTTGTACCGGGCATTTCAAACAGGACCGGTGTAAATATTACTTTTTTTTGTACTAGGCATTTTAAATAGGATCGATGTAAAATATATTATTTATATCGGTTGTTACTAACAGGACCAGTGTAAAATGTAATATTTACACCAGTTGTAATGAACAGACCCGGTGTAAATATTATATTTTACACCAGTCGTATCCAAAGGCCCGGTGTAAAATCTATTTTTCTCACCGGTCCTAAAACCGGTGTAAAAAGTCCCTATTTTTCTCATCAGTTTCATCTACACCGTTCCTACAATCGGTGTAAAAGGCCATAAAGGACTGGTGTAAAAAGCCTTTTTTTCACTAGTGTGCTTCCACCAAAAGCATTGCCTTGAAGTTTGATGAAATAAGAAAAGGCAAGGTTATGAAAGCAGAAGAATCATCTAATTCTGAACCAGACTCTGATGAATCAGATGATGACACTGATAAAGAATTAGCTCTTGTAACTAAAAGATTTCATAAGTTACTAAGAAAGAAGAAGTTCAGACGAGAAACGTTTCAAAAGAAAGACTACAAAGGTAAAAGTCAATTTAATTTTAAAACTGACAAATCTATTTTAGAATGTTTTAATTGTAGAAAGCCAGGACACATAAAAGCAGAATGTCCTCTTCTAAACAAAGATAAAAAGAACAGAATGGAAAGAAGAAAGTTTCCTAAGAAACAAAAAAGTCTGATCACTTAGGATGATGAAGGATCATCCAGCTTAAAGAATCTGATGAAGAAAGTGAGTCAGCTCAAATCCGTCTCATGGCAAGCAAAGAAATAAACTCAAATTCTAGCCTTAGCGATTCAGACTCTGAAGAAGTAAGTTACTCAGAACTTAAACAAAATTATAATGTGTTATTTAATGATTTTTCTAAACTATTAAAAAGTTTCAAGAAACTGAAACTAAAGCATGTTGATATGATCATTGATTTTGAAAATCAAATTTCATTGTTAAAAGAAGAAAAGCAAAACATAAATATCATAAAAGAAAAGGAAATGAATCTTGAATAGTTAAGTAAAATTAGAAAAGAAAACATCTCTTTGAAAATAGATTTTGAAAAATCTAAGAGTTACTGTAACTCTCAGGATAAAGAAATTGTAAGACTAAAAAATCTTATGAACTCTTTTACCTCAGATCTAGGAAAATTTGTTACTAGCACTAAAAACTTAAATGCTTTATTAGGAACATCTAAAGGAAATCAAAAAGGTCCTAGTTTGGGATATGTAGAGAAGAAAAATGTTTCCAAACCAAAAACTCTTAAGTATCTTTCATCTTCCATATTGTTCCTGAAGGACAACATATTATTAAATGTAATTATTGCAAGAATCATGGTCACTCTATAAATGAATGTAGGAAAAGAAAATGAAGAAATGAAAAATCTACTAACAATCTAGGACCCAAAAGAATATGGGTACTAAAATCATTAATCATTCCTTTTGCAGATATGTTTGAAATCAAGAACAAAAACTCTACAATGGTATCTAGACAGTGGATTCTCGCATCACATGACAAGAAAAAGGTTTATGTTCCTAGACCTAGAGCTATTTAAAGGAGGATCTGTTACCTTTGGAGGGAACCAGACTGGAAGAATTACTAGGTCTGGTAAAGTGGGTAAATTTCCCTCACCTGTCATTGAAAATATATTTCTTGTTGAAGATCTGAAACATAACCTACTGAGCAATAGTCAATTTTATGACAGTGGGTACCAAGTTTCATTTGACAAGAATAAGTGTACGGTCATCAATAATGATAGAACCATACTCTTTAATGCAAACTGAAACGACCCTAAAGGATTAATAGAAATAAGGGTAAATTTCTCGTGATTTTTTAAAAATAATTAAAGAATGGAAGAAACTGCGAGGTGAAACTTTAACGAGTAACCCCGGATCATTTAAAAGAACCTATCCCATATATGAAGATATGAGAAGGTATGTAAGTTAAATCAAGAGTGCTCCTTAGACAATCAATCATATGATTATCAACAAGGATTAATGGATACCTAAATTATTTTGAGAGTTATGGGAAGGGATGAAAACAGGTTTAAAGATACTTGAATTGATTGCTAAAATATGGTGAATACGCTTACACATTGATATATAATCATGCCATGGCTCAATGGTACCCAATATACAGCAAAGCATAAAAATTTTGAAGAATCAGGTTCATGAATCGATTCAATCCTAGCATGAATCGATTCATGCGTTACAAAGGTCCAAGACAGGCATGCATCATGTCATTGAATCGATTCAATCCCATGGTGAATCGATTCATGCATTATAAATTGCATGAACAATAAAAACAGAGCCATATGAATTGATTCATACGCCCTCTGAATTGATTCACATGATTCTGGGGCACTTCCAGGGGCAAAACAAAATCTCTTGAATCGATTCATGCATATCCTGAATTGATTCAAGACAGCAGTTATGCAGAACCTGCCCAAAAAGCTGTAAAATCCAACTTCTAACTACCTTATCTTTTGCATATCAAATGCAATGGCCACCAAAATTTGGCACCAGCTAAAGTACATTATTTGTGACGTGTAGCCACTGGCTGCACTAAAAAATTCCTAAAAACGAGAGACTTATGCGCATAAATGCGTTTAACCCGTTTTGAGGCATTTTGATGCAACTTAGAGGTCGATTCTCAATGGAATTGGCCCATTTCAGTTTCTACAAGTCACAAATCATGCATAGGGGCTAATTGAACTATCACATGCCATCCATTTCTCATAAATCTCAATATGACCCTATAAGTTCCTCAATTATGCATAAACATCAAAACACAACTTCACACATGCTTCATAAAACATTGTAATTCATGAATTAACATCATCTATTCATTATTTGGGCAATAGTTCCAGCATCACAATTGTCATCATACATTGTCTAGGTCACAATCAAAAATTAGCCATACACATAAGGGTCCAATTTTCATATATGACCTTCAAAATGAATACACACTAATCCCAAACACATATTAAGCATATATCAACACAATATGCTATGCAAAATCAATGGTTGCCAGCCATGGCACTTCCTATACACTAATTTACCTCCACTATCAAAATACACTTCCAAAAGATATATAACCTCACCCCATGAATGTCCTACATCACAAGGCTAAAAATAGACAACATGAGAGAGTGAGTTATACATTCTAAAGGATGAATATGAATACAATATGATTATATGCATATGCATTCAATGTCATGTATATTGCATCAATGCATCATTCATCATCATAATCATCATTATCTCACTAATATACACATAACTTAATCTTCTCTATGAATCATAACAAAGTATATAAGCATACACACAATCAAGTTCCCCATCATATTGGACTATCACACATATAATCACTATACACAATATATTCCTTTGTCTTTATATCTCTTATGTTGTCTTTAGGTATTTTCTCACCCAATCACAACCATCACCATTTCTTATCACCTTTGGCATACCTCCTTGCTATATGCAAATGCTCTTAGGCTAATGCACATGCATAACAGAGTAATATCAATTGCGGATCCGACTATGTGAATAAACATAAAATTATGGGATTCAAGCATGACCATATAACCATACCCCTATTGCAATAGTAAAATATGTACACTTATCATCAAATTGCATGCAAATCATTATGTTTAACTGGTACCAAACCGCATCGCCCATCTTGCAACACCTAGCCATTTTCACCATGACCGCGGTAAACACCATAATCAACATAAAGGTGTTGCGGGCTAACCATGATTCATACCATGACAGCTATGATCCAAAGGACCATTGGGGACACTTGCTCCTCAAAGAGCCACCCCCACAGGGTCAACCATATACAGCTCCCCATAGCTATACATGGGTAGCTTCGTGACTTACACACCGATTCATAGGGGAAAATAAGAATGTTCATGCATAGAGCCACCCTCCTACTGGGCCAACCGGAGGAATCCCCTAACATTCTAACACCGGCAGCTATGCAATATGCCATGGATGCAATGCAATGCAAATCATATGCATTCTCACAACTATGCATCCTAATCATGCTACTCATCAATCATCACCATTACCAACATCACCATATAATTCTTAGTGGATTTTATTATCATTAGTTATTGCCATTGTTTCAAGTTTTGACATGGCATTTTCAATAATTCTTCATTATCACACTTCATCACTTTCATCTTTTAGAATGGCATCAAAATCATCAACTACAATCATCAATCTTTCATTAACAATCAAGGTATGCTATTCATCCACATTCATTCTTATTCATCATCAATAATGATTATTCCATATTCATGGTGAATATAACACAATCATATCATATCAAGTCATCATACTAGCCAAGCAATTTAACATCACCATTTAGCATACTATAAATATTCCAAATGCACAATACATATTGCCAAGCACAATTATCAACATCATGTTTAACAATCTCAAATTGTCATTACCACACAAGCAAGGCAAACATGCATATTGTCACATATGACAATCAAACACTACTCAATTCATGCATTTAGAATATAAAACTCCTCTCCTACCTCAAGAGAAGAATTCTGAGCGATACGACGTTCCCGCCTCGTCGTTCAGAATGGGTCCCATATTTCATAAGGCACCACATAATTATTTTCAACTCAAAATCACCAAAACTTACATATTCTAATTTAATACTATGTGCACTCAACATTTCCATTATCAAACTATCTTCTATTTCATCAATTTCACCATAACCACCATGGGTTAGGCATTCAAGTTTTATTATTATGCATTTATAACTCTACCCATCAAAGGGTTCATACACCAATGGCCATCAATCACCATTAATGGCCATCCACCATCATCAATAACTATTCTTCTAACACATTATCTCATATCCATCATTCAAATATCATACATTTCCTCACAACACACACTCTCTAATCATCATCTACCATTTCCCCCAATTTTCATAGTTAGGGTTTCATTGAAAACCCAACAACATCATAAATAGTCATCATTTTCCACTATTCCAAGTATTAATTTCGTGTGTCCTTAACAACCCTCATAAATGTCATATTTACAACACCTCACCTTAGGGTTTCCATGTTTAATGCTTCTCCCAACAATCCATGTGCATTTTATACTCACCCAAACATCAAAAACCCAAAACCTAGGGTTCATGCTCTTAAGAAATGATAAGAAGCTTACCTCAAGAGAAGAAAAGAGTGGGTTTCCGAGAGAGGGAGAGAGGAACACAAAAATGAGTGAAGAAGGGGAGGAGCTCCAAGCCACAAGCTTCTCCTTGTTGCCTAACGAATAACGAAAATGAGAGAGGAAGATGGGTTCACCACTTTGCTTAGGTTTTTGGAAGAAGAAAATGAAGAGGAGAATGAGGAAAATAGAAGAAGAAGTCAATGTCTTGTTTTAAGAAGAAGAAAAGCAACGTGAGAGTGAAGAGAGAGTAGGGAAATTAAAATTAAAACTTAGGCCCTCATTAAAACTTCTCCGTTTCATAACTTACAGGATCTCTGTTTGGGCTCAATGTTTTATTTAAAAATTATTCTGAATACATATTCAAATTCCCAATAATATTCTTAACAGCTCTGACTAACAGTACCTCAATTGGAGATACTTGGTCTAACACCCATATTTTAACCGGGTATAATTTTAGCTCTTAAAGCCTAAATAAATTATGAATGATCTTCATAAATTCCAATTTAATTATTTTCAACATTTTGGGACATTTATTAACTCATATGTAATTATTAAATATTTATTCCTAATATTTAATCATTTATATAAAATTTGGGATGTTACACAAACAGACACAATAACCTCTATAAGGTAGACTTGAACGAACTAAATGATCAAAATGTAAAATGTCTATTTTCAAACTCTGAAGAGAGATGGATCTAGCACAAAAGCTTGGACATGTAAGTCTCAAACTAATTTCAAAACTTCACAGAAAGGATCTAGTCAAAGGATTACCAAAAATTTCCTTTAACAGTTCCATACGGTGTGAAGCATGCTAGAATAGGAAACAACACAAAATCTCTTTTAAAAACAAAGATGTTGTTTATACATCCAGACCTTTAAAATTATTACATTTAGATCTATTTGGTCCTTCTTAAGTACAAAGTCTAGCAGGAAAGAAATATGGATTTGTCATTATTGACGACTACACTAGACTAACATGGGTATATTTTCTAGCCCACAAGGATGAGTCTATAAAAGTATTTAAAATCTTTTGCAAGAAAATTCAAAATGAGAAAGGATACTGTATTGGTACAATAAGAAGTGATCATGACAGAGAATTTGAAAATAAAATCTTTGAAAAATTCTATAATGAGTCTGGAATAACTCACAGTTTTTCTTTACCAAGGACTCCACAACAAAATAGGGTTGTGGAAAGGAAAAACGGATCTTTGCAAGAAATGGCTAGAACCATGCTTTGTGAAAATGATCTTCCAAAATATTTCAGGGGAGAACCTGTGAGTACTTCTTGTTATATTCAAAATAGAGTTTTTATTAGACCAATACTGAATAAGACTCCTTATGAATTATGGAAAGGTAGAAAACCCAACATCTCATACTTACATTTTGGGTACACGTTATATTTTGAATACTAAGGACTATATTGGAAATTTTGATTCAAAATGTGACAAAGGTATCTTTATGGGATACTGTACCATATCAAAATCATACAGAGTATTTAATACTTGAACACAAACTATAGAAGAATCTATGCATGTAAGATTTGATGACCTTTAAAAGACTGACATGAGACTAGCAGATCTAGACTTTGATAATGTAGGGATTCAACAAGAAGAAGAGCAATCAACAAAACAACCAACTAAAAAATGGTCAATAAAAATCAACAAATCCTAAAAAGTATAAACAAGATCAACTTCCTGAACCTGAAAAGCCAAAAGATTGGAAATTCAAAGTTCATCATCCTTTAGACTTTGTCATTGGAGATCAAGCTACTGGAGTAAGGACCAGATCCAGCCTTCACAATCAGTCAACAACCACTCTTATCTCAAAAGTAGAACCAAAAAATGTTCTGGAAGGATGCAGATTGGGTTCTTGATATGCAAGAAAAACTAAACCAGTTTGAAAGAAGTAAAGTATGGACACTTGTTCCTAAACCAAAAATAAAAGTATAATTGGAATTAAGTGGGTATTTTGAAACAAGCTAGATAAACATGGAAAGGTAGTCAGAAACAAAGCCAGATTAGTAGCACAAGGATATAATCAACAAGAAGGTATAGATTTTACTGAAACTTTTGCTCCTTTAGCCAAACTCGAGGCTATTAGGATACTTCTTGCATTTGCAGCCTTTAAAGGCATTACATTATATCAGATGGATGTAAAAAGTGCTTTTTTGAATGGTTTTATTGAAGAAGTTTATGTAAAATAGCCTCCTAGTTTTGAAGATGAGTCTCTTCCTAATCATGTTTTTAAATTAAGTAAGGCACTGTATGGTCTGAAAGAAGCTCTCAGAGCCTAGTACGATAGACTCAGTTCATTTATTATTTCAAAAGGCTTTACAAGAGGCCAAGTTTACACCACCCTATTCAAAAAAAGCTCTAAGAAACACTTTATTATTGTACAGATTTATATGGATGATATTGTTTTTGGTGCTACTGATGATAATCTATATAAAAATTTTTCAAGAATGATGCAAACAGAATTTGAAATGAGTATGATGGGTGAACTTAAATTCTTCTTAGGCTTGCAAATCTAACAAACTAGTGATGGAATTTTTATTTATCAACAAAAGTACACAAAGGAACTACTTAAAAAGTTTAAAATGGCTGATGCCAAGGCCATGAGTACTCTTATGCATCCTAACTGTACAATAAATAAAGATGAGGCTGGTACATCAGTAGACCAAACCTTATATCGAGGAATGATTGGTTCACTCATGTATCTTACATCCAGCAAAACTCCATTGCGCTTTCAACTACTGAAGCAAAATATATGTCTGTAGTTGGTTGCTGCTCTCAACTTCTTTGGATCAAATATCAACTTGAAGATTACTCAATCAGAGAAAGAGAAATCCTAATATTCTGTGATAATTCTAGTGTAATAAATCTCTCCAAGAATCCTATTCAGCACTCCGAAGCCAAACATATTGAAGTAATATATCATTTCATTCGTGACTATGTACAAAAAGGAACCTTGGATCTAAAATTCGTGGATACAGATCATCAATGGGCAGACATCTTTACTAAGCCTTTGGTGGAGGCCATGTTTAATTTTATTAAGCATAATTTAAATTTAAAAATTATTGCCTAAATAGTCTACTTTATGTATTAGTCTGCTATAACTTGCATTGTTTGACTTCACACTTTGAGAGACTTACTTTATTAAATCATTTTCAGATTTTCTTTTTCAAAACATGGCAGTAGTTATCACATTTTAGTATAACCACTTCCTGAACATGTTTTCTCTCTCCATATTTGTGGCCAAAATTATATATATAAATGTCTCTTCACCTTCACTCTTTCCCATTGTTTTCCTCATATCTTTCTCTTCCCTCTTCGACTTCTCTTTTGAAAACCTCCTTCAGTTTCTAAAAACCTTATTTCTTCTTATCACACCTAAGAAATAGCATATAAGGCATCCGACATTGTTGAGTCCTCTATCTTCAACCTTAGACAACACAAATTGGATGGACGTGAGATTTCTAAGAAGTTAAATGGAATAGCTTAGACGAAGTTTTTCCTTGACCAAACTCCCTATTCTCCATCTCTTGTTCTTAGCTTCTGGAATACAGTTTCTATGGACAAGTCCAAGTTTCTTGTTCTTGGCACTCTTCAAGGAAAGTCCATTGAAATCTCTACGGACCTCATTGTTACTGTTACTGGCTGTTCAAATGCAGGGGAAGTGTTTGATAAACTCTTTGAGTTCAATGTTGTGTTTCCACTAGAAATCAATGAATTGTTGTATGGTTCTCAGCATCCAGCCAAGTTCGCTTCTGGGTCTTCCAAAAGCAAAAATGTTGCATATAGTGATGAAGCAAGTCTTTTGCTATAGAAAAAGTGTAAAAGATACTGTCAGGAAGCTCGACCAATTTTTCATATACCACATGCTTACCAAAGAGAAGGTTAGTTTGCCCAATATCATCATGATGTACCTGATTTCCTCCATAGGCAAGAGGCAAAATAAGAATCCCTACCCTGTTGTTCTCATGAAGGTCTTTGCACTTGAGAATGTGTAAACCACCTCATTAAAAGATTTGGTCACTCCCTCCTTAATGGTTAGTAAGTTGCCTGTATTTTCCTCTCAATTGGATCCAACTCCATATAATTCTCTGCCTCTCCCAAAGAAACAAAAGTCTACACCTTCCAAGAAACGAAAGTCTGCTCCATCCTGTTCTCTAAATACTCGCTCTGCTAAGAAGATAAGAAAATTAGTTCTCAAAGAGTCTGATGCTCCTTTAGATAAATCAGACTCTCCCCATGAAAAGGCACCTCCTATGCATCCTGTTTCCAAACCAGCAAAGGGTTCCCTAAACTCAGATGATCATCTCCCAATTGGCAAACTTCAACAGCGTTCTACTAAGAAAAAGTCTGGTCCTGGTAAAAGAGTCAAGATTTCTGCTCTCTCCAAGGCTCTACAGACCCAACCTCCTCTGTTTCGATCCTCTTTTGAGTCACATCTGAAGCCACTCTCTGGTGATCAAGTATTGGATTTATTTGTCTCTGTCTTTACTTCTCTAAACCTAGACATTTCGGTATCAGGATGGGATTCTCTAGCTTGGAGTTCTAAATTTATTGAGCTTCGTGATGACTATCAAAGAGTCATGGTTGAGAATCACAGTACTCTATAATAATGTGGTGGCTATCCAGCATAGACTCATTACTTGCGCTTCATTCGTGGTTATCTAAGGAATCATCTTGTCTCTGAGGTTCGCAACTGGGAACACATTGATTAGATCAGTTAGTTCTATGCTACCCTTGCTCTATATCGTAGTGATATGAATGCCTTCAAAGCCTCATTCAAGAGAAAAAGGTCTTCTTCTCCTGAACCCTGTTCCAAACGGTCAAGGTATGAACCCTTATCTTCTCCAGACTCTCCTCCCCCTATTCCTCTTGCCATTCTCTCTCCACTTTTACCTCACACCACCTCCTCTCTAGCCCTTGTCCTTTGTTCTCCTATCTCCACTATTGTCCATAAGTCCCGCCTTCTCCCTCTTCTTAAACACTACCATACCTTAGCTGAATATTTTGACTACAAACCTATACTTGCCACCTCTGACCCTGGATATCGTTACCTGTAAAATCTAGCTATTGTAAACCACCCCCACTTTGACCCTCACAGGTTTCACATACAACCATTTGCTCTAAAATGCTATCCTCTCTTCCCATTGAAAAGCTTTTTGGGTTCCCAGACCTATTTTTAAATGATGACCTTGGGATCTTTCATGTACTTCAAGCCAAGCAGGCCTCTATAGCCCGCAATCTAAAGCATGGCTTTATCACTCTTGATGATGTCTTCATCGCGAATTGTCTTGTCACTACCCCATGCCTTCGAAGCCTAAGCCCCACTACAAAGGTTCTCTTCAGCTTAAGTAGTTACCTGCAACAACCCTTAAGAGCCTTTGGACCGCGCCTAATCCCACTAAAGCTCACGTTGATGCCTTGTGGTGTCATTATCTTTAGACTCTTTAGGAAGAATCTTCTTGCTCTTAATCCTTATCTTCTTATAATCGTATCTTTCTTTATTTCCCCTCATTAATCACGTTTACTTCTCCTTTTCTATTTGTTTTTCAAACTTGTTTTTTCACTGTTGTTTCATTTGCTGCATTCCTTCTTTTTACTTCAAGTGTGACTCGTGATTTACTTTTTAGGTCTCACTGATATCCTATCTTTTGTTGATTCCAAAAGAGGGAGGTTTTTAGAAGTCTTTTTATGGACAATGTAACGGCTTAGAATCATACATGTTGTATGCACACTGTTTTGACAATGAAGACTTCTTTTATTTTATTTTGTCCCTATCATCTCAATTATGATTCTATGATATTTTAATGAAAGACTTCACCCACGAAAGGACTTGATGTTTGTTATCAACAAATAGGGGGAGATTATTGAGAAAAAAGTCTAGTAAAAAATATAAGTCTCAAGGTCTTAAAAGACCAGACCCCAAATTTAATAAATTCCTGAATTTGTTTATATCACTCATCAAGTATTTTCGCTAAAAAAATAAAGTCTGAGCTGTTCATAACGTTTCTCTTAGTGCATGAGTAATTTTAGGATACGAAGATTAAGTTATAAAATCAAAGGGGGAACGTGTGTGTTCTAAAAGTCTGGTAAAATAATAAAAGTTTGAGAGAAGCATTCTGATTAAAGAATTCTTCATCAATGTTTAAAAATTCTATTTTGGTGATGCTTCGGGGGAGATGATCATTTCATATTTGCGTGCTTATCACCAAAGAACAAAAAGAACAAAATCAACATAAGCAGCAGCTGTCAGCGTACCTCCCCTCCGAACTCTGATCATAAGTCAGAAATCTCATCAGGACATCTTAGAAAGCAACCTCTCGCTTAATCAAGAATTAGTTCACAAATGGCTTTATGCATGGAAATGCATGAGAAACCATTCTCGTGAAAACACTAGAATATGATTCAGACCTCTCTCAAGCTCGAAATTCAACTTCAAGGTCTGATCTCAAGAAGCTTAAAGCAAAATACCTTCAAAGGATTTCCAACGTTTATATCTACTTTCAAGAAGCGATAACGGATATATCTTTCAAGTCACTATAAATATCAAGGAAGTTTGAACATCAAAAGTACAAGAAAAATCTCAAAAGAAAGCTCTTTAAGTTATTTTTCAATCTTATTCCAGTTTATTTTCTTGTAAAAAGGCAAAGACCCTCATTACTATCTAACTCTACTTCTAGTAGACCCAGGTCTTGTGTCAGAAACTCTTAGTGTTTGATCTTAAAATTGTCTATTATTTGTACACTAAGTTTTGAGAACATTTTTCTTATTCATACTATTTGTGTAAGTCTAATGGGTTACCAGAACAAGTCTGTGTTGGGAAATACTTTAGCCTGAAAAGGCTTTTGAAAGAATACTTGGGTTAAGCCAAGAGTGTAACACCCCGACCCAAAGATATGGGTAATCTTTTCGAATTTTAAAAAATAATTGTAAGTAGAAGAAATTCAATATATATAATGCTGAGTAATTACCCCGGATCATTTAATAACTGATCTCATATATGAAGATATGAGAAAGGTATCAGAGTGCACCTCAGACGACCGGACTTGAGGCCGTCACAAGGGAAAAGCGGAAGATGAAATTAATTTAATAGTTGTTAAAGTATATGCCAAAAAGAAGATGATAGATGCCTCACCGATTTTTTAACAGAAATATATTTTCATAATAATAACATCATTCACACATTATCAAGGTCATTAATGAAAATTAACCATACACATCCGGTCTAATTTGTTATTCAAGTGGCCTCAATACTCAAAGGGGGGGGGGTGAATTGAGTTTTTAAAACTTTGCTTGGAATGTCCTTAAACTTGATTCTTTTATCACAAGTTTATAAGATTATGCAAAATAAGTTTAGTTTAAGGAGATATGCAATGCACAACAAGGTTTAAATAGCTTAGACAAATTATCAAACACTTGGTGTGCAATATCCAATATTGACCAAATCAAGCAAGCTAAAATATGCAAACCACAATCAACCAACACAAATCGATCAAGAGCAATATATGAAAGTAAAAGAGTAAGGGAGAAGAGATTGCAAATCGATTTAATGAGTTCCACCAACCCGGTGTACGTCTCGCCTCTAAGCAACCCACTTAGAGGATTTCCACTATTGTAGATTAGAGAAACAACTTTGAGCAATTGCGGCTTCCTAGTGTCCCACACTTAAGAACCCAATCCTCACAAGTATAAGGGTAACCCACCCAATCTCTCAATCTCACAATATCCCAAAGGTTGAACCCCAACCTTTGTAACCACTCAACCTAGAGTGAACTTTGGTGTTTGATGTTTGTGTTTACAAGCAAAAATACTCTCTCAAAAGAGTGGATAAGCAAGTGATAGCTCACATAAATTCTAACTCTCAACAAGAGAGGATATACAAATGAAATCTCAGAATATACAAGAGTAAAAATTCACTAAGCACCAAGAATGATTATAGAATTGATTTCCTTTTGTTCCTTGTTGTTCTCTTTTTCTTTGTTCTTGAGTTTGGAAACCCATTTATAGAGCTAGAGGGAGTGCCAAGATCTTCCTAGCCGTTACATGTAGTGGGCATCTAAGAAAATGGTGAAAAAATGAGCTGGTTTCCCACTAAAATGTGTTTTCCCACTATCGTAATCGATTACGCCTCGAGCTGTAATCGATTACACTTCGAATTTTTCAGTCCAGTTCGTGCTGTAATCGATTAGTATTCACCATCTAATCGATTAGCTTAAAGTCAGAACTCTGGTAATCGATTAGATCTTGTCCAGCAATCGATTAGCCATAGCACCTGATGCATTTAATTCAATTCTTGATCTTGGTAATCGATTAGCACACCCATGTAATCGATTAGTGTCGTTTCAGTGGCTTGGTAATCGATTGGCTGAAGTCCTGTAATCGATTAGCATATATGCCTGATACATTTGATCCAATTTTTGATGTTGTTAATCGATTAGCATACTGGTGTAATCGATTAGTTACAAGTCAGAAGCTCTGTAATCGATTAGCCCTGTGGGTGTAACCGATTAGCTGTTCAACAGAAGCTATTTAATCGATTAGCTCTGTCTCTCTAATCAATTAGCTATGCTATTTTTGCAGGTCTGATGCTGAATCTTGTTTTTACAAGATATTCTTCAAAATTCCTTTGTCATTATTAAAATCCTTGAACCTGTAATCATATTCAAACACATAATTTTCCTACATGACCTCCCAAAATCAACCGTTATCAAATTAATTTCAAAATAAGCATACACACACCATAGGCTATACAAAATGAATACATATATGCCGACCAAGGCTCACCCACATTCCTTTCATATTTACCTTCTCCAATACTCGACCTCCAAAAAGAGTAGGATTTTACAACACACCTACATCCAGCTTAAAAATGGCAACAAGGAGGTGAGTAACATAATCCAAATGAATCAAAGTCATACATTATGATGATATCTATACATGTGTGCACTACATTCATTTTTCAAGAAAACATCACAAGCATTCACACATATGATACATCATTCCATCTCTGCATGATATGTGTCCAACTTAGTATATTCACAACGTAATATCATATATAATATATCCTTATCATTCACAATAATCATCACACTTTTAATGTTAAGACCTCAGCTTGCTTTCTCTCTATTTAACAATCATCCATCGCCACCACGGGCTATCAACTAGGCATATCTCCGGCTATATGCAAATGCTCTTAAAGCTAATGCATATGCACAATGGAATTATTTTCAAGTGCGGATTCGACTGTAGGAAAATAACAATATATAGCATAGGTGTGCTACGATGCCCCTACTACAGTAGTAAAATGTGTACACTTATATCCAATTTCATGCATGCTCAATAACATATTTTACTGGTACCAAACTGATCTCGCCCATCTGTAACACTAGTCACCCCGTGACTACAAATCAACATTATGGCCGTACTGGCCTCCCCCGAACACACATCAAGGGAGCCATGCCCCGTCGGACACCGAGGTCAACTGCTCATCACAGAGCCGCCCTCCCACAGGGCCTGCCACATAGGGTGCCTTGTCACCAAACTAAGGGTAGCTTCGTGATTCCCCGAATCACTAGGGAGCAATAACAGTATACCCGTGCACCGGGCCGCCCTCCCACTAGGCCTGCCTATTGGAACCCCTAACATTCCATATAAGCAGCGAATGATATGCCATGGATGCAAATGCCAATCAATGCAATCTCACACTGTGCATCCTAAATGCCACTTAATCAATCATCCATTTATAACCACCACTTAGTGGATTTTTGTACTTCCAATCTTTACTAATTCTCATTGGACTCACACATCGGTAGTTAGTGGCAATCACAATTATCAATTCATATATATATATATATATATAATTGTGATATTTCAAATCACTAATTTCAATTCAAAACATGGTCTTAAACCATCATAATATATTCAACATAATATGTGATCTAGTCTCAATACCGGTACCAGAGTACGGATATCACTTCATCCGTTCTGTATGCAATACAGACTCAACAAGTAAAACTTCGGACATCAAGATCGGTCTCCTCTCATTAGGATACCGGATAATCATACCGGATACATACAACATCGGTATAAAACCTGAGTCATCTATTGACTCTCTTGGCTGGTCCCACACCAGATTGTTAACTCCGGCCCAGACTAGTTTAATATCATATTCATCATTCCAAATACATGTCACATAACATCAATCATTCTAAATGCATCCAAATCATGAAATCACTATATCGTCCACATAAGCAATCATTGAGCACAATCATATACACATATTTTCACATCATCAATGGATGAAATCATGCATTTAGAATAGTTGCCCCCTCCTACCTCAAGAGAAGTAGTAATCACTGCAGTCAGATGGTACCGCCTCATCAATGGGGTTATTTCCTACATCACAATATATCACACAATCATTTCCTATTCAACCACCTCGGTTTAATGATCATATTCATTTGCCCGATATCTTCCAGCATCTTAACTCTCAGTCCCATTTATTTCATTCATTCTACTATAACCACCATGGTTTAGGCGTCTACATTTATTATTATGCACATTTAATGCCAAACCCATTAATGGGTTCCTAACAACCATTAAGTTTTATTAATGGCTATTCACCATTAATAACATCATTTCACTTTACCAATAATAATTGTTTAACATAATAAATGCTTCTCCACTCATATTTTTCATTTCCCTCAAATCATAGGGTTAGGGTTTCTCTAAAACCCAACAACACTCATTAAATCACCTTCCCAACATCAAAATCCAAAAACCCATAGTTCATACTCTTGAGAAATAGCAAGATCTTACCTCAAGAGAAGGAATGAGAGAGTTTTCCAAAAGAGGGAAAACCACACAAAAATAAGGAGAAAGAAGGGTGAGACTTCAAGCTCCAAACGAAAATGAAAGAGGAAAGATAGCACACCACTTTGCTTAGGGTTTTAGGAGAGAAGAAAAAGAGGAAGTGAAAGAGAAGAGTAGAGAAGAATTGGAAGCAAAGTACATGTTATGAGAAATCCAAGAAACTGACGGAATTAAGAAGGGAAAAATGGGCCATTTGGCTTTATTTTTAATTCATCATTAAATATTCATCATTTTATGATAACCAGGATCTTAGTTTGGGCTCAATACACTATCCAAAAATTATTCTGAATACATATTCGGATTCCCAATAATATCCTTAACAGCCTTGACCAATATCATCCCAATCGGTGATACTTGGTCCGACACCCATATTTCACTCGAGCTCATTTTCAACTTATCCGGTTCCAATAAATTATAAACAATTCCTAAAAATCTTAATTTATTTATTCCCATTATTTTGGAATATTAATTATCCCAACTATAATCATTTAATATTTATCTCCCTAATAAATCTTTTATTTTAAAATTTAGGGTGTTACAATCCACCCCACCTAAAAAGAAATTTCGTCCTTGAAATATAACGTACCGGATTTGAACACGTCGGGGTACCATGCTCTTACATTGACCTCACGTTCCCACGTGAACATCTCTATATTTCCGTGCTTCCATGCAACTTTCACCAAAGGTACCAATTTGTTTCGTAGCTTCTTCACGGAGTGTTCGATAATACGCGGAAATAGGAGGAATGGACAAATCGTCTCGTACATCAACATCGTCCATAGGAATTACATGTAGAGGATCATGAACATATTTCCTCAACTGTGACACATGGAACACATTATGTAGGTTAGCGAGGTGCGGAGGTAGTGTAATCCGATATGCCACATCGCCAATCCGCTCCAAAACTTTATAGGGTCCAATGAACCTAGGGCTTAACTTTCCACTTTTCAACGCCCTTCCAATACCCTTATCTCTTGATACTCTTAAAAACACGTGATCGCCAACTTGAAACTCAAGTGGCTTCTGCCTTTTATCATAATAACTCTTTTAACGATCTTGGGCAATTTTCATCTTTTCTTGTATCATCTTGTTTTGTTCATTTGTCTCTGTAATCAACTCCGGCCTCAAAGCCAAACTCTTTCCAGTTTCAAGCCAACACAACGGAGTTCTACATTTCCGACCATATAACGCTTCATAGGGAGCCATACCAATGGAATTATGGTAGCTATTGTTGTATGTAAATTCAATTAGTGGTAGGAATCTTTCCCAACAACCACCGTGCTCCAACACACAAGCCCGAAACAAATCTTCAAGGCTTTGAATTCTCCGCTTGCATTGTCCATCCTTTTATGGATGATACGCCGAGCTGAGCTTTAACTTGGAACCCATTGCCTCGTGCAAGCTTCCCCAAAATCGGGAAGTGAACCACGGGTCGCAATCCGACATAATACTCAAAGGCACACCATGTAGCCTAACGATCTCCTTTATGTACAACCGGGCTAATTTTTCCAATGAACTCTTCATATTCATGGGCAAAAAGTGAGCACACTTCGTCAACCGATCTACAATCACCCATATAGCATCATTTCCATTACGTGTTATGGGTAATCTAGAAACAAAGTCCATAGCAATGTCATCCCACTTCCACACCGGAATATCAAGGGGTCTTAGATAAGCAGATGGTTTCTGATGCTCAACCTTCACCTTTTGATAAATAATGTAGGAGGCTACACAATTAGCTACATCCCGCTTCTTACCGGGCCACTAGAAATTCTTCTTCAGATCTTGATACATTTTTGTGGCACCAGGATGTATGCTCAGCACACTCTTGTGAGCTTCCTCGAGTACCAACCTTCTTAAATCACCACCAGATGGAACATAAATCCGGCCTTTCACACGCCAAATGCCATCATGGCCTTCCACTAGAAACAAGTTCTTTCCTTTTTCTTGAGTTCTTCTTATATCAATCAAATACTCATCTTTCTGTTGTTGTAACTTAACGGTCTCAAGGAATACATTTGCTACTGTCAATACCTCAAGAGACATCTTTTTCGGGGTATATATTTCTACACCAACGTTTAAATTCTGAAATTGCTCTATGAGCTCCATCTCTTTCATCATCATAGCAGAAACATGCAATGACTTCTGACTCAAGGCATCGGCAACCACATTTACCTTTTCGGGATGATATCTCAATTCGAACTCATAATCTTTCAAAAACTCCATCCATCTTCGTTGGCGCATATTAAGCTCCTTCTGATCAAATAGATATTTAAGACTCTTGTGATCACTAAAGACTACAAACTTAGAGCCATACAAATAGTGCCGCCATAACTTCAAGGCAAACACCACCGTTGCTAATTCAAGATCATGTATGGGGTAGTTAATCTTATGCGGTCGCAACTGTCTTGATGCATAGGCTATCATACGCTCTTTTTGCATCAACACACAACCAAGAACAAGCTTAGAAGCGTCACAGTACACCACGAAGTTATCCAATAAGTCCGGTAAAGCCAACACCGGAGCAGAAGTAAGTCTAACCTTCAACTCTTGGAAACTCTTTTCACAATCAAGACCCCATACAAATAGTTAATTCTTACGAGTTAGAATCAGGAAAATCCTTCAATAAATCTCTGGTAATAATCGGCAAGACCAAGAAAACTCCTCACTTCGGTCATAGACGTCGGTCTTTCCCAAGCCAGCACGACTTCAATCTTAGATGGATCAACTACAACACCATCCTTGGAGATAACATGTCCAAGAAATTAGACCTCAGATAACCAAAATTCACACTTGGAAAGCTTCGTATACAACTCTTTCTCGCGAAGGACATTCAATACAAGACGAAGATGTTCTTCATGGCTCTTGGAATAGACAAGAATGTCACCGATACACACTACCACGAACCGGTCAAGATACTCATGAAAGATAGGGTTCATGTAATCCATGAATATTGCAGGAGCATTTGTCACTCCAAATGGAATCACTACATACTCGTAGTGTCCATATCGAGTTCGGAAGGCAGTTTTAGGAATATAATCGGTCTTCACCCGAATTTGGTGATATCCAGAACGTAAGTCAATTTTTGAGAATACAACGGCATCCTTCAATTGATCCAAAAGATCATCAATACGAGGTAGGGGATATTGGTTCTTAATGGTCAACTTCTAAAGTTGTCGATAGTCCACACATAACCTCATACTTCCATCTTTCTTTTTCACTAATAAAACAGGCACACCCCAAGGAGATACACTCGGGCAAATAAATTCTCGTTCTAATAATTCTTCAACTTGTCTCTTCAACTCTGTTAATTCCATAGGAGACATCCGATACGGCACTCAGGAAACAGGTTTCGCTCCCGGAACAAGATCAATAGAAAACTCCACCTCACATGGAGGAGGTAAACCAGGTACCTCATCAGGAAATACACCTGGAAATTCAGACACAACGGGAATATTTAAGGGATCGGGACCATTTGTCCCATCGGCAAGAGATAATATTATGTAAAGTTGAGTTATACCTTGCACGTCAAATTTCCCCACATCTGTAGAAGAGAAAATAACAGTCCGTTGTTGACAGTCAACCAAGACTTTATTGGCGGAGAGCTAATCCATACCAAGAATAATCTCCAAGGCCTTCATAGGTAGGCAAATGAAAGAAGTCACAAACTTCCTCCCTTCTAGGAGCATATCAATGTTATCACATCGGTTAACCGATCTGACACAAGCACCGGCTGGGGTATTAACCACAAGGGCATTTTTCATTAGGCACACCGGTAATCTCAATCGCCGTACACAATCCTCAAATATAAAAGAATGGGTCACACCTGAATCATAAATAACATGCACAGAATTTCTGAGTATCTCACACTTACTTTCAACTAGGTTATCGGCTTGAGCTGCTTCTTCACCGGTCACAGCGAATACTTTTCCAGCAGTTTGTTGGTTAGCACTATGATTGTGACCATTCCGGCCACCATTTCCATTACCTTGGCCGTTTCCATTACCTTGATCATTGCCGCCATTTCTGTTGCCACTACCATTTTGACCTCCATTATGGCCGCCATTACCATTTCCACGACCACGACCTCTAAAAGTACCATAGCCACCCTGGTTTCCATAATTGCGAGCCACTACATCTGTAGCATTTAAAGGACAATTGGGATGAATGTGTCCCGGTTGGTTGCATCTATAGCACACCACCGTCTCTTCATTACCACAATCACGGGCCGAATGGGTTCCGCCACACCGGAAACAGCGAAGTCCTTGGCCATTACCTCGGCCACCACTTATACCATGCCTTCCACCACCTCGTCCACCTCTAAAAGAAAAGGACCCACGTATAAATTTTCTATTGCTCTTAAGTTGCCCTTCTTCTTGAAGTTAGGGGATTGACCCTTCAATCTTTGATCACGCCCAGCATTATTCTTGGGCACCACATCGTTCTCTTCAAAGATTCTACATTTGTTCACAAGAGTAGGAAAGCTCCTAATCTCTTGGTGACATATCGCCTTCTTAATCTCTTGGCGTAATCTATTCTCAAACTTAACACATTTTGAAGCTTTAGTACCTTCCTGTTGGAAAGGAGGGTAAAACACACACAACTCTTCAAATTTTGAGGCATATTCCTCCACCGACATGCTTCCTTGTTTGAGCTCTATAAATTCAAGCTCTTTATTGTTTTTGTAGCTCTCAGGAAAATATTTCCTAAGGAACTCCACCTTAAAGTTCTCCCAATCCAGAGGAGTGTGAGTAGCAATCATACGCCCATGAGTGAGAATCCACCAAGATTCAGCTATATCTCAGACCATAAACACCGCGTACTCAACCTTTTAAACTTTAGTACATTCCATACTAGCAAATATCCATTCTAAGTCACGGATCCAAACATAAGCGTCCCCCGGTTTATAGCCTCCATGAAATTCGGAAGGCTTCCGCTTGAGAAATCGATCGAGACCATGATTTGGCTGACCAGCGGGTTGTTGTTGCCGTTCTAGGATATCAGCAAACCGATTGAAGGCTTCAGCCATAGCGGCTGCGTCAATATTATGCCTATTCACCATAAATCAATCTAGACAGACAATATAATCATAATTAGAAATCGCGTGTTTCTTTCCTCAATATATACCAATTATTATCAATTATCATTAATACAAATATCATCATAATATATTCATAATTTGAAGGTAAATATGAGGAAGAAAATGCCTGGCCGGACTTAATATCAACCACAATATAAAGCAGTGAGCAATTTGAGCTCCAATAATGCTTAACTATAACTATAACATGTCAACATTAAGTGATAATCACTCTTTAACAACATTTAACTCATATAATTCATCAATGAGCAATCTGTTAGGAATCCTTAGTGTATGAGCAGCGGAAATACAAGGATTCCCATAGGATTTGTAAAGTGCCGTGTTTCAAAGCATAAGACAAACACAAAAAAAAATTGCGTTTTAGGATTACCTCTTGAAGAATATTGAAGCAATCGTAGCCTCGTCCTTTAGGAGTCCACATGAGTACTCCCACCAGAAATGCTACACCTTCTAAATGCTAGTTTGACGATGTGTAGCTTTTGCAACTTTTGCGTATTTTATATCTCTTTTGGGTAGCCGCCTATGAGCATCTTATGCTCTATTTATAGGCTTAGGTTTGACCTAATTTGCTCTCTAAAGAGTGGGCTCCTTACTCATTCTAAATGAGTTAGGCCCAATAGTCTTATTTTAGTCCAACTAAAATAAAAAGCTATTTTCTGATGGGCTTATTCTATGTGTGTGACCCTATAGATAAAATACTTGGTTATAGGGTTTAGGGTTTAGGGTTTATTATTAATATAAAATAAGAGCGGCATCTAGCAATGCATCATTATGTCTGAATATTATTTATTAACAACATAACCTATAAGTGATAATTATTTTATATGTTTGTTCCTTTTGTCACGATATCCTAATTGGGCCCAAGGCATGGTCGTGTCATCCTTGTACGGTCCAATTTATTTTACTTGATACCGAGTAGACTTTATCTGAATAAATATCCAATATTTATTCTTTCTAGCATGGCTATGCATTTCCTTAGTCTCACTCCATCAAGTGGCCTATAGATATCACTCCTGTCATATAGGAGAGACAAATCCCATCTACATCACTCACATCCCTCTGCATAATTTGTACATTGCTTAATCACAACCTTTATAATCCTCTTATTACAGAAGACGTTTGATTGTATTAAAACAATAAACTCCTTATGTAGGAATCGTAGTGACTTCAGGTCAAAGGACTACATATACCATTATCACATTGAGAATCATTTATGACATTCATGTAACGATCCATGCAACGTTCTCATGGTGGGTCTGTCCAGTACATTATTACTCTTAATGTGTACCCGTGTGAAGACTTGATATCATTTATATCCATGATCTGTGAGATCAGATCATCGGTACACTCACACACTAGTCTTAATGTATTTACATGTCCCCATGTAAATACTTGACTAGGGACATTTTAGGAATAACTCTCATATGACCTATTACTCCAAGGATAAATAAAGGTTGTTAAACTATTTAACAAAAATGACTTATTCAAAATGATGCGACCTATATAGGTTTTTAGTGCATATTTCCAACAATCTCCCACTTGCACTTAGAGCCGATAAGGTTAATGCCCAATGACGTCTACAGTGCCCTTAGGCTTTTACTACGTAAGCGATTTTACTAGTGGGTTTCCAATAATTTTGTTGGTATGTATATTGCATATTTTCACATCTTCCAAAGATAGAACTATTTAAGTATATTCTTGGATTAATCCACTTCCTTATATTGTTCTATGGTTCCATTGTCATCACAGTGGAAACTCATAGGATACAAAACATTTGGAATGATTAAATGTAAATTGACTTCTTTTGTAATTTAACATAGCAAAATACTTAGATTTGTTAGTAGAACCAACAATTGTTTCTTGCTTTGAACCTTTCAAGCATACATCGTAACCATCTTGACAACACATATATTTTGATTGCAATCTTAAGTCTTCCCAATTAATCAAAAATTGACATCGATGTAACCTTTACAACGAGCTCATCTTCCATTTATCAAGATTAAATCCTTAGTCCTTCTTAAGTGTTTAAGGATACTCTTGACTATAGAATAAGAATATTATTAGTTCTAGAAGAAGCATGTCTTCTGCATGTAATACTAGAACTATAATTGTGCAGTTACTAACCCTTTTATAGTCACAAGATTTGTCTTTATTCTTTAATGAAGATTCTAGCTTCTAAAAGCTTGCTTTAGTCCATAAATAGAACATTTGCAGTTCACATACCTTCCTAGATGTTTTAGGCATAAAAGGCCTTTAGGTTGTGTCACATACACATCCTCAAGATGATTTCTATCTTGACATCTATCTACCATATCTCATAATGGTGGTATACTGCTACAATAAGCAGGATCTAAATGGTTTTTAAGCTAATTGAATTTTGTTAATCTTGCTTTTAAAGGTACTTTTATTACCATCCATGTTTAGTTTTCCTTTTGAAAACCCACTTGCATCCTATAGGTTTTACCCTTTAGGTGCGTTAACCAAGGTTCATACCTTGTTAATATACATGGAACCCATTTCAAATCCCATGGTCTTATGCCATGTCTTAGAATCTAAACTTGCATTAGCCTCTTCATAAGAAGCTTGGTCATTTAGCAATATGCCTCCTTCCTGATTTATAAGATATCCATATCTTTCAGGTTTGGTGACATATCCTATTTGATCTTACGCAAGTCTTGTGCTACCGGAGCTAAGGATTTCACAACACTTTATGATTTCTGCTCCAAGTCCATCCTTGACTTTTAAATGCTTTGTGATACTTGAATTTCTTCAAGTTCTATCATCCTCCCACGGATTCTTTAAGGGATGTACTCTTATTCAAGAATACAACATTCTAAGCAACAACCCTTTTATTCTCAGATGGATTGTAGAATTGATAACCCTTAGCTTTCTTTGGGTATCTCACAGAAGACATTTATCTAATTCGGATCCGACCTTGTCAGAGTTGAATGCTCTATAGAAGCATCATAGTTTCAAATTATTAGTAAAGACATACTAGGTTTCTTCCTATTCCATATCATATATGGTTTCTTTAAGAAACTCTAAGATGGAACATGGTTAAGTATAGAAATTTTGTTAATAAAGAAACATTGAAGGAGTTAGAGATGTTTGATAATAATCAATAATCAAACTATGTCCAACAAGGTTTGAGTTTTCCCCGTAGAGATGCTATTAAGGCATTCCATGAGGAATGAGTTAAGAGGTAATCTCTCACTTTATTAGATAGTTACCAAACTTATAACTCAAATTATTTGCTATCTTGATCTAATCAAGAGCTTTAATTGTCTTGCCAATTTGGTTTTTCACTTCATTATGAATTCTTTAAACTTTTCAAAGACTTTCTAACTTATGTTACATAAATCCATACTCATTGACTTTTCAATTAGTATGTTGAAGTATTGAAAAACATATCTAGTTATTGTTTCTATAGGGCCACATACATCGTTATGTATTAGATAATAGATTACTCATCTTTTCAATGAATGAGGTCTCAATTATCTTTCCAATAAATAAGATTTACATGTCTCCATTGATTCCAAAATCAAAAAGAGCCCATATAACCACATTAATGGTATTTAGAAAATGTGTTTCTTATCCATTTTGCCTTAGGAGACAATACCATGTAAGTAAGGTTCAAAATCACTTATTTTAACGTACTTTGGCAGTTGTTATAAATGGGTGTTTTGAGATTTAGGATGTGGAATCCATTACTCAAATGTGCATCAACATCCATTTGAAGAAATAAAGTTATTTTATAATAAGAAAAACATTTCTTGTCTAACAAGAAACAATATGCACAATGTCTAGTTCACTAACTAGCCCAATAGGTAAAGATCTTATCTTTATTACAGCAACTTTTGCTCAATTTTATACAGATTTCTCCACCCTTAACAAGTGATCTACTTCCTTGATCTTTCAAAATTTGAGATCTACTACTAGTATCTAATACTAATGTTAGTGAAGTAAAATAACTTGACTTCTATAACATGACCTGTAGTGGAAGTCTTACTTCCCTTTCTTTTGAACTCCTTCAAGTTCTTTAGACAAATTATTTCAATGTCTTATTTTGGCTAAAACTAGAAACAATTTCCTTTCTTGATCACCTTTTAGACTTCCAGATTAACTTGGCCTTAATAAAGTCTGTATACGATCATATTATATATCTCCCATATATTCATATTGCCTTTTACAGCTTAGAGTTTATGCAGACTCCATAGGGTATTCAAGACCCAACCATAGATGATATATAAGCCAAACATGACACACTGCCGCTTCATCTTTAATGAAGATAATTCTCAAGTCTCAATACCTATCTAGGTATTTTTTTAGATAAAGTGTCCTTCTAAAGGATAGATTACAACAAAACAATATTTGGTATATCATGATTATTCTAAAACAAATTACATGCAAATCTATCACTTCTACTTAAAACATATTTAAATTTTGGTCATTAAATAAATATGTTGTCTCCCACTATTTTGATTCAAAATAAATACCCTCACTGAATCATAAAAAATCCCATTGGAAGATTTTTCTAGTGGGCCAAGATCCATATTTGGCCTAGTGTTGAGTCAGCTTTGGCTGATCGCCCAACCCTTGGTTATTTAGGTAGGAAATACATTTCCAATTGCATCTCATGCAACTCTTGGATGATTGAGTGGGTAACTCTTTACCCTTATTCATCTTATGAATTTAAGCTCAATCCTTACGCCTCTAAGTTATTTTCAATCCAATTGAAAAACTTAGTTAAGTTTAGGCCTAATAAAAACAATTTGGATATTACAATTATCCCATCGCGCCTTACTAATATAAATGATAGCACCCTGCTTTGGCAGGCCCACTATTTATTGACATTAGTCTCGACGAGTGTTACTTATTAGAAGGCGTTTAAACTTAATATTAACGCTTCTAGGTTCTTCAATCTGATTAAAGTTACCTAGATAAGTCCAATAACAAATGGTTGGATAATCCAATTATCCATCATCCTTTACTAATATCAATAAAAGCACCCTGCTTTGGCAGAACCTACACTTTATTGAAACTAGCATTGATGACTATTGTTTATTAGAACGCGTTTTAGACTGTTCATAACTTAGGCTTTTCCAATCCAATTGAAAAAAGTATATTTGAATAAAACTTAATAATACTTGGATAATCCAATTATCCAATCATGTCCTACTAATCATAAATAAAGGCACCCAACTATGACGTGACCTGCACTTTATTTATATCAAGTTAAACATTATTACTTATTGGAAGGTATGATTGTCGGGCTTGAGGGATTTCAATTTTCTTATTGTTCATTACCGACTTTCATTAAACGCTTTAACGTAAAATAAAACCCCAAAACATGCAATCAAAAATTATGAGATGGTCATGATCTTCCTAGAAAATAAAATAAAATAAAATAAACCTAAAGGAACTATGGTGTCTTGACTTCATGAAGTCCTACTTCTTGAAACCACCATCCTCCTAGAGTCACCACTCCTTTGTTCCTTTCAAGGTCATATCCATCACCACTCTAGGTTTCTTCTAGGTCTCCACCTTGTTGGCTTTTCCAAGATTACAATGTAATAAAGAAAACTCGTTTTACATACGAGTGAAGGGTTGAGAGAAGAAATTTAAGAATAGAGAAAGGCACAACACGCAGGCTGTATTTAAAATTAAATAAAAAAAATCTAAGACCATAACCATTCACCACTGGACGTGTTAATTAATCAATTAATAGAGTAATCAATTGTATTTAAAATAAAATAAATTTTAAAACACATAATTAAACACGCAGGGTCATAAAAGGAAAACTACGCAAAGAAGTTTGGCGGCTCTGTTGACCGTTCAACAAACAGGGTCAAAGGGTGTTCCAACCCAAAAATTTAGTACTGTAATCAGGTTAGTTCCCAGGAAAGAGAGGTGGGTCTGGAGTGACCGCTTAAGTACCAAGTCTTTCCTAGCCAGAACGTCCCACTGACCATTAACAGCTCAAAATATTCGGTTATAATTTCAAACAATTTGAAATCTTTAATTTTGAAACGGCCAAGATTTAACTTTTAAACCTTATCTTTTGACCCTTACAATTATCTTAAAATATGAATAGTCAAAGTTTAACTTTTAAACCTTATCTCTAGAGTCTCAACAATCATCCTAATTTTTAGGAACGATCAAGATTTAAATTTTAGACCTTATCTCTAGAGTTCAAGATATTTTATTTTGAATCCTATTAAATTTGATAAAGATCTTATCTTTAATTTGTAACTTTTACAAATCCTATCAAATTTATTAAGGATTAAATATTTGATTTTAAAATTATTAAATTTAATAGAGATCTTATCTTCTATTTGTAACAATTACAAATCATATTAAATTTAATAAATATGAATCAATTTGTAACTCCTACAAATCACATTAATTTTAAAAAGATCACATATGATGCAAATCCTATTAAAATTAATAAGAATAAATTATTTAAATTTGTAACTCTTACAAATCAAATTAATTTTAAAAGGATCATAAACAATACAAATCCTATTAAAATTAATAAGAATAAATTATTTAAATTTGTAACTCTTACAAACTTTAATTTTAACAAATAATTAAAAATTTGATTTGTAACTTTTACAAATCGAATTTAAAATATAATATTAAAATCAAGTATTTTATTTGTAACATTTACAAATAAATAAAATACCATTACGGCTAGGTTTCAACTTTTGAATCTTAGTTTTTATTACGGCTAGGGTTTAACTCTTAAACTTTCTAAACACAATCTCACATGAACAATTCATATTAGAAAAGAGAAAGCATATAGACGTCATTGCATACAACTCTTGATTTCAATTTAATTAAATAAACATAAAACATGCCTTATAATTAGAACACATATAAAACAATCACCATTGCAACATACAACATGTTCATATAATAAAGCACATCCTAAAAACATGCTCTTTAATTAAAATGTTGAGAAAAGAAATCAATATACATAAAGCAAAAATATATTAATATTAGCTTTCAAAAGGTGTAACTTTTTCAACATATCTCATAAAAAAGCAACCTTTATATAATATCTCATTAAAAATACAACCTTTGCAACATATCTAATAAAAGATGCAACCTTTGCAAAAGGATTCAACCTTTACAATTCTTTTCATAAAAGAAATTTTAATTTTATTTTTACATGTTCTTTAAACAAATGTTTGCCCAAAACACGGTTTTGCAACCTGGCTTTGATACCACTGTTAGGAATCCTTAGTGTATGAGCAGCGGAAATACAAGGATTCCTATAGGATTTGCAAAGCGCCGTGTTTTAAAGCATAAGACAAACACAAAAAAAAAATTACGTTTTAGAATTACCTCTTGAAGAATATCGAAGCAATCGTAGCCTCGTCCTTTAGGAGTCCACATGAGTACTCCCACCAGAAATGCTACACCTTCCAAATGCTAGTTTGACGGTGTGTAGCTTTTGCAACTTTTGCGTATTTTATGTCTCTTTTGGGTAGCCGCCTATGAGCATATTATGCTCTATTTATAGGCTTAGGTTTGACCTAATTTGCTCTCTAAAGAGCGGACTCCTTACTCATTCTAAATGAGTTAGGCCCAATAGTCTTATTTTAGTCCAACTAAAATAAAAAGCTATTTTCTGATGGGCTTACTCTATGTGTGTGACCCTATAGGTAAAATACTCAGTTATATTAATAATAAACTATCTTATTATTAATATAAAATAAGAGCGGCATCTAGAAATGCATCATTATGTCTGAATATTATTTATTAACAACATAACCTATAAGTGATAATTATTTTATATGTTTGTTCCTTTTGTCACGATATCCTAATTGGGCCCAAGGCATGGTCGTGTCATCCTTGTACAGTCCAATTTATTTTACTTGATACCGAGTAGACTTTATCTGAATAAATATCCAATATTTATTCTTTCTAGCATGGCCATGCATTTCCTTAGTCTCACTCCATCAAGTGGCCTATAGATATCACTCCTGTCATATAGGAGAGACAAATCTCATCTACATCACTCACATCCCTCTGCATAATTTATACATTGCTTAACCACAACCTTTATAATCCTCTTATTACAGAAGACGTTTTATTGTATTAAAACAATAAACTCCTTATGTAGGAATCGTAGTGACTTCAGGTCAAAGGACTACATATACCATTATCACATTGAGAATCGTTTATGACATTCATGTAACGATCCATGCAACGTTCTCATGGTGGGTCTGTCCAGTACATCATTACTCTTAATGTGTACCCGTGTGAAGACTTGATATCATTTATATCCATGATCTGTGAGATCAGATCATCGGTACACTCACACACTAGTCTTAATGTATTTACATGTCCCCATGTAAATACTTGACTAGGGACATTTTAGGAATAACTCTCATACGACCTATTACTCCAAGGATAAATAAAGGTTGCTAAAGTATTTAACAAAAAATGACTTATTCAAAATGATGCGACCTATATAGGCTTTTAGTGCATATTTCCAACACAATCAATGCTCTGATACCAGGTTATAACACCCCGACCCGAAGATAGGGGTAATTTTTTTGAATTTTAAAAAATAATTATAAGTAGAAGAAATTCAATATATATAATGCTGAGTAATTACCCCAGATCATTTAATAACCGATCTCATATATGAAGATATGAGAAAGGTATCAGATGCACCTCAGACGACCAGACTTGAGGCCGTCACAAGGGAAAAGCGGAAGATGAAATTAATTTAATAGTTGTTAAAGTATATGCCAAAAAGAAGATGATAGATGCCTCACCGATTTGTTAAACAACAGAAATATATTTTCATAATAATAACATCATTCATACATTATCAAGGTCATTAATGAAAATTAACCATACACATCCGGTCTAATTTTTCTACATGACCTCCCAAAATCAACCGTTATCAAATTAATTTCAAAATAAGCATACACACACCGTAGGCTATACAAAATGAATACATATATGCCAGCCAAGGCTCACCCATATTCCTTTCATATTTACCTTCTCCAATACTCGACCTCCAAAAAGAGTAGGATTTACTAATCATCCATCGCCACCACGGGCTATCAACTAGGCATATCTCCAGCTATATACAAATGCTCTTAAAGCTAATGCATATGCACGATGGAATTATTTTCAAGTACGGATCCAACTATGGGAAAACAACAATATATCAAATATGGGACAAGCATAGGTGTGCTACTATGCCCCTACTGTAGTAGTAAAATGTGTACACTTATATCCAATTTCATGCATGCTCAACAACATATTTTACTGGTACCAAATCGCTCTCGCCCATCTGTAGCACTAGTCACCCCGTGACTGCGGATCAACATTATGGCCGTACTTGCCAAAGTGCTACAGGCCTCCCCTGAACACACATCAAGGGAGCCGTGCCCCGTCGGAAACCGAGGTCAACTGCTCATCACAAAGCCGCCCTCCCACAGGGCCTGCCACATAGGGTTCCTCGTCACTAAACTAACGGCAGCTTTGTGATTCCCTAAATCACTAGGGAGCAATAATAGTATACCTGTGCACTGGGCCGCCCTCCCACTGGGCCTGACTATTGGAACCCCTAACATTCCATATAAGCAGTGAATGATATGCCATGGATACAAATGCCAATCAATGCATTCTCATAATATGCATCCTAAATGTCACTTAAACAATCGTCCATTTATAACCACCACTTAGTGGATTTCTGTACTTCCAATCTTTACTAATTCTCGTTGGACTCATGTAACACCCTAATGTAAAAGAATCATAGACGGTAAATAGAGGAATTTTTTTTTCTTTTCACAATAAAAAGAAGATCAGAAGGCCTTGGCACAAGAAATGAGAGGAGAAGAAGAACAAGAGCGAGAAAGCCGATTCAGAGGAGTTGACAGCGGAAGAAAGGGGGATTCGCTTAGGCGAACCACCAGCAACGCATACTCGCTCAAGCGAAAGCTTCTCTCGGTACCCGCTCATTTCACTCGGCATTCCGTACTCGGTTTCCAACGCCTAATTCACTCGGAATATAATTTATTCTACAGCTTCAACAATCAGAACACATGCACGAATAATACGGGAATGGTCCTTACTATCACTCACTCGGAATCTATGGGAACTCCTCACTCGGAACAACCTCTGCGCCCTCTTTGTTACTCGGGGTATCACTAATTATTCTACGCTCGGGAAAATCCTAATAGTTGTCACTCGGAAAGCATCTCTAGACTCTCAACTCCGAATCCTAACAGCTTACCATTGGAGCAGTCTTCTACATCAATCCCTACTCGGAGCTAGCTGATTCCACTCACTCAGAACATCTGAACCTCTCCCACTCGGTGACAGAATCGCAAACTCGCCCCCTAGACCAAGAATTGGCTTCCCTCATATTGAGTTATGTTATTTCCTACATATTCGGGAATATGAATGCACATATATATATAAGGATCACCCCGACATTTCACAACATGAGATGGACATGCAACATGGCATAAGCATAGGCATATATACATATAGAAGTGTATATCACAATTTTACAATCACGAAGTCATGCTTCCATTCCAAGGGATTCAACTCTGTTTAAAAGGCTAACAACAAAACACGAGCCGACCAAGGCTTAACTCAAAACACTATAAACAGCATATGCACAATCATGATATTCCATAGTGCATCAGCACTTCACCCGACATTTCAGCTCCTCCTCCAATCCTCGTTACGAGAAATGTTCACTGAAAGTTGCCATAGCAGGGGTGAGTATCTTAAATTTTAAATGATAGATACTGACTCAGGTTGACTCACATTTATACAACAATATACATATATATATACACAATTATACATGGCAACAATTATAGTCAGGGCAATACCAATCATCCAGAACACATACAAGATCCTCACCGATCGGAATCCATCAGACATCACTCGGCCCTTTACATGCATCAACTCGATAATATCGACATGCAACAATCAGTAGTATTATACTAAGACCCGTGAATTAGAATGCACCTTTTGAACATTTATCAGTCAGAATCCACAATCCTCACTCGGCTATATATATATACAACTCTCCAATACATAACATACATTCTTAGAACAGATTTCAATCAGCATTAACAACATATACACACGGAATAGTGCACTCAGTCATGAGCATATATATATATATATCATCTCACTAACACCGTCACAAGCATAATTAATTCTACACAACATCAGTAGCAATATAAACACAGATTATTCACTCAGTTATATGCATTCATCCTTTCAATAACGTTGTCACCTGCATGATCAATTCCAGACAATATCAACAGTTAAACAGAGTAATTCACTTGGTTATAAACATTCATCATCTCATTAACACCTTCGCATGCATAACCAATTCCAAAGAATATCAACAGTTAATAGGCACATAGTATTTCACTCGATTCCGCATTCGTGTATCGGTTTAGACGTTGCAACGTAGGCTCTCAGCCTTTGTATACATAGCTCTCAGCTATCAAATCAGCTCCCAGCTGCTTGGCTGTTTTACAGGTACCCAACCGTTTGCCCACAGGTGACACCAACGCTCTCAGCGCCAACGGAGGTGTTCACAGGAAGCCTGAGTCCCACTCAAGGGCTACCTTGAGTCCCACTCAAGGATTTCATAGCGTCCCATGCTTTATAACCGATGGTAGTGTCCCACACTACATGCTTCCAGCACAACGCATCCCATGCGCCACACGCGGATTCATCACACAACATAGAATTCATGCACACAACCTTCACTCAGTTATACATATTTCACATGCAGTCGGTAATACACATTCCAGGATTCCACGTATTAATTTAACACACACATGCTTCCATGCAATCATCATCATAGCTCTATTAGCAACATATGAGTCCAATACAACTGATGGTAATCAATATCAAGCTTCTAACAACATTCTTATCAACTCCAGTATAACATGCACTCGGTATACAGCAGTATCAGAACTTACCCAACACATGCATCCATATGAAGATCAACAGGTTCAAACAAACATTCTAATCAGCACAACACAATATACAATCGGTATACAACAGTGTCAAGACTTAATCAACGCATGCATACATGTGAACATGAACGAATTCAACAAAGCATTCCAGTCAACACAACATAACATGCAATCGGGTTCTGTGGTATCTGAATTCAAGCAACGCATGCATCTTCAAGGATGATAATAACATGCAACATTCACTCTCACTTATCTTACACTCGGTTGCTCCACATGCAAGCATATCATACAACAAGATACAAAACCATCATTATCAACACCCGAGACCCGTTCATAACCCATGCATTTAACATGTAAGTTACTCCCCCTACTAACTACGAGACTCCGAGAGACTTTTCTGCTTGGGTGTTGGTTCTCTTCCTCGCTGCTTCACTCAACGCTTCCGCTCGCTTAGCCTTTACTTGAACGCTATTGCCCTCCACGAGTGGTGCAGGGCTGTTTCTGCTTCTGCTTTGACACTCGTCTTCTACTCGTGTGAGGGAGTTCTGACTCCTCTGCAGCACCGTCACTCGGCTTTCAAAATAGGGAATGGAACAGAGGGCATAGAAGGAGAAGAGAAGAAGAAAGAAGAAGAAGAAACTCGCAGGGGATTCTGAAGAACGAATGGCAAGGAGGCCATCGTCCACTTATAAATACATGCATGAGGGAAAGAATGGTGGGGTGGGAAAACATGAGGAGTAGTCTGCTCACGTCACCCAGTCCCATCAGCACCCACTAAGCCAATCATCCTTTTTAATCAGCACACTCCTTAAGTTAATGGCAATTAATAAACAAATCCCCCCCTTTTTGGAATTATTATTTTAATGGCTTTATTCACCCGGTACATTATTAAAAATTGGGATGTTACAGTTCTCCCCCACTTCAAAAGAATTTCGTCCTCGAAATTCAGTCGGTAACTCACCTTGGTCAAACAACTCGGGGTACTGCTGCCTCATGGCATCCTCGCGTTCCCAGGTATAAGAGGTATACCCGTCCTGCTGCCATTCCACTTCAACCAGTTGCACATTCTTACTCCTTAATCGCTTTACCGATCGGTCCACGATCCTAATCGGTATAGTTGCAGTGGTCAGATCTTCCTTGATTTCCACCTTATCATCAGGCATTGTATGAGTAGAATCTGGCAGGTATTTCCTTAGTTGAGACACATGAAACACGTCATGCAATCAAGATAAATGAGTCGGTAATGCTATTTGGTATGCCATGGAGCCGACTCGATTCAACACCTCATAAGGCCCAATGTATCGAGGGCTCAACTTTCTACTTTTCAAGGCTCGCCCGACTCCTTTACTCGGTGAAGTCCTTAAAAATACCTTGTCTCCGATTGAAAATTCCAATGGTCTGGTGCGTTTGTCATGGTAGCTCTTTTGACTATCTTGAGACGCCTTCATCTTTTCTCTTATCACCCGGATCTGTTATGAAGTTTGCTTCACAATCTCTGGTCCCAATAGCAGACTCTCACCCGTTTCCAACCAGCAAAGCAGGGTTCGGCATCTTCGACCATACAGTGCTTCGTAGGGTGCCATGCCAATACTATTGTGATGGCTGTTGTTGTACGTAAACTCGATCAGGGGAAGGTATTGCTCCCAGTCCCCACCATGCTCTAACACACACGCCCTTAGTAAGTCCTCTAAGCTCTAGATTGTTCGCTCGGATTGCCCATCAGATTGGGGGTGGTAAGCAGAACTAAGCCAAAGTTTCGTACCCATTTCCTGGTGCAGACTGGTCCAAAATCGGGACGTGAACCTAGGATCCCTATCTGATACGATGGAAGTCGGTAGACCATGCAGTTGGACAACTTCGCGAATATAAATCTGAGCTAACCTATGTATCGGGTACTTCATGTTCATAGGCAAGAAGTGTGCACTCTTCGTTAGTCGGTCAACAATGACCCAAATCGCATCATGGCCCGCTCAGTTTTTAGGCAATCCTATGACAAAGTCCATGGCAATTGAGTCCCATTTCCACACGGGAATTTCCAGGGGTTGTAATGCACCATACGGCTTCTAATTCTCCACTTTTGACTTCTGACAAGTGATGCACCGAGCCACATATTCTGCCACGTTCCTTTTTAATCCGGGCCACCAGAACTAGGTTCTCAGGTCATGGTACATCTTCGTGGCACCCGGGTGGATACTTAGCAAGCTCTTATGGGCTTCATCAAGCACCATTCCCCTTAATTCTCCTCTACCCGGTACGTATATTCTGTTTCTTACTCGAAAGATTCCATCCGATCCCTCGGTCAAGGACAATTCCTTACCCTTGGCTTGAGTCTCCTTCATCTCAGCCAAGTAGGAATCTGACTGCTGTTGCTCGTACACGGATTTCAAAAATTCATTGGCAATCCTCAGCGTGCCGATCGTCATTTTCCGAGAGGAGGGGATGTCAACATGTAAGTTCATGTCTCGGAACTGTTCCAATAGTTCTACCTCCTTTACCATCATCACTGCTACATGAAGGGATTTCCGATTCAACGCATCGGCAACAATGTTTGCCTTACCCGGATGGTACCTTAGCTCAAAATCATAATCTTTTAAAAATTCCATCCATCTCCTCTGCCTCATGCTACCATCCTTCTTCTTAACAAGTAGCACAGGCGCGCCCCAAGGTGATACACTCGGTCTAATGAATTGTTTTTTGAGTAACTCATCTACTTGCTTCTTCAGCTCGACCAATTCAGTTGGGGACATTCTATAAGGTGCACTAGAGACTGGCTCGGCTCCAGGGATCAGGTCTATAGAGAACTCGACTTCTCTATTGGAAGGGACACTCGGTACGTCTTCAGGAAACACCTCTGGGAATTCATAGACAGTTGGAATTTCGTTCACTCGGGTTTTACCCTCACCCTCGGTTAGACAAAGCATCATAAACAGTTGGGTCATACCTTGTGCTGTGTCGTCCTCATTGTGTTGCCTCGGGAAGATTATCCTTCGGTTTCTGCAATCCACTAACACCTTGTTGGTTGAAAGCTAATTTATTCCGAGCACAACATCAAGATCCTTTAAAGGTATGCACACCAAATCGAAAGTGAATCTCCGATCACATAACACAAATGTCACATCCTTACATACTGACGATGTCAACACTTTAGGGCCAGTCGGATTGGCCACTTCCAGAGTCCGATCCATAAACACAGTCGGTAACTTTAAACGCTTTACACACTCATCAGCTATAAAAGAATGGGTGGCTCCCGAATCGAAAACAACATTAAGTGTATGTCTACCGAGTGAGCACTTACATTGTACCAGGTCATTTGCTTGTGCAGCCTCCTCTGCGTTGACGGCGTAGACTCTTCCCACTGCTGGTTGGTCGGTATTCTTCTCTCGGTTATTTGAAGCAAGCATTATGTTTCCCCTGGCTCTATTGCCTCTGCCGCCCAGTCGTTGGTTATCATTCACCCGGTTTCTCCCTTGGAAACCTCCTGGACGTACGCTGGTGCTTGCTTGACGGAGTTGGGGGCAATCGGGGCGAACGTGTCCTCTTTTATTGCAATGGAAGCACACCATTTCACCATTGTTGTTGCAGTCTCGGGCATAATGATTTCCTCCACACTTGAAACATTTTTCGTCTCCTACCACTGGTCGTCTTTCAGACTGATTCCGTCCCTCAAATCTGGAAAAAGATTTGTTTCTACCAACGTTGCTTGGCCTTTTGAAGCGGGATTGCTGGGGCCTCAAAGAATGGTTAGCTCTGCTGCTCTGGCCTGAATGGGCCTTGTCATCCTCCTCAAATATCCTACACTTATTTACCAATGCAGGAAAACTCCGTATCTCTTGGTATCTACAAGCTCTATTAATATCAGATCTTAATCCATTCTCAAATTTAAGACACTTGGAACTCTCCATCCCAGGTTGTTGGAATGGTGGGTAGAATAGACACAACTCTTCGAATCTGGTCGCATACTCCTCCACCGTCATGGAGCCTTGTTTCAACTCCATAAACTCCAACTCCTTCCGACTCCTTACTGTGTCGGGGAAGTACTTCTCCAAGAAGCATGTCTTGAAATCGTTCCATGTCAGCTGAGCATCATCATTAGGGAATCGGTTTCTGGCTATCTTCCTCCAGTTTTTCGCCTTGTCTCGCAGCATGTACACTGCACACTCAACCTTCTGGGCCTCGGTACAGCGAAGACCCCCAAAAATTCTTTCCAGTTCCTGAGTCCACTTAAACGCTGCCTCAGGGTTCCTTCCTCTAAGAAATTCACTTGGCTTCCTCTTCAGGAAGCGGTCCAGCACTTGGCCCTCCTCAGCTCGAGGCTGGCCCTGCCTCTCAAACACGTCTGCAAAGCGTTGGAATGCTGTGGCTATAGCCTCCATGCTTTGACGATGCGTCATTCCTTATCCTAAAATTAACACCCTTCAAGGATAAGTATACCAAGTCGATCGGATTTCAGCCTAATGTTCAGTAACTTAGCACATCATACTATTACTATATGCCACACTATCAATCGGACCAGGGGGAACAACCTCCTGTCCACAAGTCAATATCAATCAGGTTCAACTAACATCACAATCAAGATGACCACTCGGTCAGAAGCACACAACCGCTTACACTCGGTAAGCATACCTTGGCCTTGGACCTTTCGGTCTGCTCTGATACCAAAATGTAACACCCTAATGTAAATGAATCATAGACGGTAAAATAGAGGAAAAAAAATTTTCTTTTCACAATAAAAAGAAGATCAGAAGGCCTTGGCACAAGAAATGAGAGGAGAAGAAGAACAAGAGCGAGAAAGCCGATTCAGAGGAGTTGACAGTGGAAGAAAGGGGGATTCGCTTAGGCGAACCACGCAGCAACGCATACTCGCTCAAGTGAAAGTTTCTCTCGGTACCCGCTCATTTCACTCGGCATTCCGCACTCGGTTTCCAACGCCTAATTCACTCGGAATGTAATTTATTCTACAACTTCAACAATCAGAACACATGCACGAATAATACAGGAATGGTCCTTACTATCACTCACTCGGAATCTATGGGAACTCCTTGTAACATCCCAGATTTTTAATTAATTATAAATTTAGATTAAGGTTATGGATTGATGGGATCAATGGTTAATTAATGGATTAATTGCCAATTAGGCAAATTATTGAGTGATAATAATTTTAATAATAATAATAATATGTGCCTTTGGTGGTTAATGGGCCGGTTTTCTCTCTTTCTCCCTCTCCCTTGGTCCACGTGGAGTGCAATGATGGCTGTGAGAGTTAGCATTTAATGCTGATAAGATTGCATTAATGAGGATGGGATGGCTGATGGAGTGTGTATGTATGTTGATAAGCTTCAGCTTTGGATTTTTCCCCTCACTCTTTTCATTTCCCTCGTTGGTGTATGTTCTTATGAATGAGAGAAATGCTCTCCCTTCTCTCTAAAAACTCTCTGGAGACTCTTCTTCTCCTTCGTCTCCTTCGTCTCCTTCATCTTCTTCTTCCACTCATGCTTGGTGTAGAACCGAGTGGAAGAGTGTGGCTGTGTAAGGAACAGCTTGGTAAGTGAAACAGCTTGTGGCTGTGTGTGTAAGCTGGGTTACACCTTGCTTTCTTGGTGCTTCTTCTTCTTCCTCTAGTTGATGAGGCTGTTTGGGCTAGATTGGAGCCTATAGCTGTGTGGTGCCTTATTATGGAAGATGGTCCATTGTGTTGAGGCTGTGACATTGTGAGGAAGGAGTCATGGTTGGGTGGAGCTTGGAAGCTTCTCCATTGACTGGGAGGCAGAGTAGAGTGGAGCATGGAGTGTTGATGAGCTTCTGGACGTATCTCGCTCAAGCAAGAATGGTTACGCTTGAGCGAGCCAGTGAAGAAATGGTCACTGGACCATTTTCGCCCAAGGGAGTACATGCGTGGCTTGAGCGAAAGGCTGAGGACTGATACTGGTTGGCTGGGAAGCTGTGTGGTTCTTTCCACTACTGGAAAGTCGAGCAGAAGCTGCTGTGGCTGAGCTGAGTGGCCCATGTAACCCTTGGAAGCGTCATCCAGGTATGGGGAGCTTTGCATCTCAAATGCATGGCTTATGGACGGATTTTTGGGTGACATAATTGTATTGTGTTGTGTTTGATGTGTATTGTGTGCTGTTGTTGAGTTGAACCCGGTTGTATGATTAATTGTTGCTGCATGGTGCATGCTTATTTGTCCATATGATGTATAATGATTATGTTGTGATGCTTGAGATGCATATTACGTTGATGCTTAGTGCATTGTGTGACGGTTATTGGTCCCTATATTTGTGATGGTATGATTAAATGCGTATGATGCTTGTTCATGTATATACTTGTGATAAATGCATGTATGGGGACTGTTATGATGAATGTCGAATGGACTTTATGGAGGAAAGCATGAAATGCTTACTGTAAAAGATAAATCCGAGTGAATAAAGGATAAATCCGAGTGAATATAGGATAATCCGAGTGAATGGCATAGTGATTGCCGAGTGAATGGTATGGTGATTACCGAGTGAATGGCATAGTGATTGCCGAGTGGATGGCATAAGATTGCCGAATGAATGTGGTATAAGCCGAGTCATCTGACTGTTGTTGAGTTGTCGAGTGAATTTAATGTTGAACGCAGATTTCCGAGTGGGCAATCGAATGAATATGAGTTGAATTTTATATGCATACGTGATATTGAGTTATTGAATATGAACACCTTGCGGGGTGCCACGAGGGTGTGATCCCGAGTGAAGAGGACATGGTCCTAATGTTGATTGTGATGAAAAGACCCGGGTTGGACTCGGGCAGTGCCTGGGGCACTAAGCGTGAAATGAGACGCTTGATGAAATGCCGACTGCATTGGCGTTGAACGCCGAGTGAATGAAACCGTATGCATCCGATTCGCCACTGGAATGTGTTGGACTCCAAATACCGATCGGCAAGTCAGATGACAACATGTGATGGAACATGTGATGAATAGGGCTAAGTCCTGGAGCTGGGCTCGGACAGACTCCTTGAGCATGGCTCGGAGTATGAATAATGTTGATATAGTCTCGGGGTTGAGAGAAATCCGAGTGAGCCAGTATACTTGTACTGCGTGAATTGAGCTTTATAGCCGAGTGAAATGGGTGAAATCCCGATCGGAAGATGCTTGTAATTGTTCATGTTGAATGGCAGTGTTTATATGTTGATTGATGTTATATGTTATGGCATATTATGGATCCTATGATTAATCCGAGCCAATATTTGTCATTTAATATGTAATGTTCACCCCTACACCATTTTTCAGTGTTGCAGGTCGGATTGGAATTTGAACTGTTCTTTACAGGGGGTGTAGAGATATGCTCGTAGAACAACTCAAAATATATATAAATATATTTTTGATACAAAGCAATGTGTGTATAAATACAAATACGGAGAGTCTTTATATGTTGAGGCGGGGTGTAATGTGCTCTGTGGCGGTGTCACAGTCCGCCTGACGGGGTCTTCTTTGTCTTGACCCGATTGGGAGTGGTACCTGCAATCGTTCTTCGACGCTCAAGTCAGTATTTCAGAATACTTAGAGACTTAGAAAGACAATCAGAGAGAATTATGCAAGTAAGAGAGTGTAAGGTTTTGAAATGGGGGAGCCCTTATACCTTTTTGAGTGAGGTTTATATACCTGTTACTGGTGCTCCATTATTGGTAGGACCCGCTCCTTGTCTTCAGGCATAATGCTGAAAAGGTAGTGGGTCCCTGCGCCGTTTACATGCACCATTATTGTAGTAGGTATCACCACTTGTCTGGAAAGCGTTAGAGCTTTAATATTTTATTGTTTTTCCCTTTAATGCGTGACAGCGTGATTCCCATTATTAACCTCTCAAGACAGAGTCAATCTCGTGCCGGGGTTGTGAGTATGGGCTCGCTACGCAGTGTGGGAAATTCAATATTCCGCCAATATTGAGCCTATGGCTTGGTGGAGTAACAACTTTGGCAGGGTTACTTTCCTTGGCGGAGTAACATGCCTTGGCGGTGTGAGGTGCCTTGGTGGCGTAACATGCCTTGGCGGGGTTGCGTTCCTTGGCGGAGTAACATGCCTTGGTGGAGTTACTTGACCTGGCGGTATGCATTCCGTATAGAAGTATTCGTAGTGTATTTAAAGCATACTTCTCTTTATTCAAAATGCTGATCTGGCAAGGCATTAAAGCCATGCTCTTGGGGGCCGGTGTTAGGACCGGATCATATGCCCCCTAGCTTATTATAGTGACTGGCGGAGTCACTTTAATGAGCTGTGACACTTAAGTTTAGCTTTTGTAGGCATGGGTTTAGGCGGCATTTGCTAGTTCAGGATTTGTGGGCAAGTGTTTTCATGCATTTATTGGCTTGTCATTACTTGCCACGCCTGTCATTAATGCGCCTCGAAACCATGTTTTTTATTCTTCAGTCTCCCATTGCCACGTATGCCCTCGTAACGATTGCCATTCCAATGATGGGACATAAATACGCGTGATGGCAATTGAGAAACGTTTTCGAGGTTATTACCGTGGGCCTTGGATTTTGAAAACGCGGCCCATGAAATATCTGCCCTTAGATATATCTATTGGTTTCAGCAAAAAAGGAACCGTCAGTGAGACTAATCCAACGGTTGTAAACGCATGTTTGAATTTTAGAACCGTTGATGAGATTTATCTGACGGCTGCCAACACATCTTTGAGATTTTTGAGAATTCGCTTATTTCCCCCCAAGCCATGCCTATAAATAGGTAAACTCTCAGGAGGGAAATGTTTTGCTTCATCTCTCACTTCGTATTTGTTTGCTGAAACTGTTTTTGCTACTCTTTTGCGAGTTTATTGGTGTTGGAGTTCTTCTAAACTTTCAGAAGCTTAAGGTACTTGCTTCTTCCTCTTCTTTGCTTCTTCATTTTCATTGGGTTGGTTTTATTTTTCCTTTTTGTGTGTTCGTAAAAAGGAAGATGAGAGGAAAGAGGTCAGAGTCTCATTCTAGGGTTTTTGTTCGTCCCATGTTTTCTGACATTGAGAGTGAAGATGAGGCTTTTTATACTGGGAGGGATTTGACGTTTTACAGCAGCGTGGAGTACTTTAGTAATGCTGTACATTCGTTTGTGTCAGGAGGTGTTTCCCATACCCAAGTACTGACAATGGCAGAGTGTCAAAATGTCGTGTTGCATGGACTGGACTGGGAGAAGACGCTTGAGATTGACCCCTATTGTTGGGTTGAGGAAGATGTCAAGGGTACTTCCTCTCGTCACGCAACAACTAGTGGCGGTGTAGTGGAGTTGTCTGTGCCTATCTGGAAAGATGAACGGTATGAAGATAGGTTCATTATTCGCTCTCCTAAGACGTTCAAAAGGATTTGCCATCGCCCTCAGAATAATCGTACAATATATATGTATGATATTCTATTTACTCAACTGGGGGTACGCTTCCCATTGAACAAATTTCAGATGGGCGTTCTTAGGTTCTTGGACTGCGCCCCTTCTCAGCTGTACCCTAATGGTTGGGGGATAGTTCGTAGCTTTGAGGTGATGGCTGAGCATCTGGAGTTTACGCCCACTGTGGCGTTGTTCTTTTCTTTCTGCCGCATCATGAGGAGAGTGAACGTTAAAACGGGCGGCATGGGCTTTGTAACCCTTCGGGCGGAGCCTAAGATTTTAAACTTCAAGGCGTTCGCCGACTCTGCCAAGGAAGGCGGACTTCACTTCAGGATGAGTTTTGTGAAGGTGTCCGTTAGGAAGGACAAGCCCGTCTTCTGGCGGAGTAAAGAGGGAGTTGACAAATTCCCAGTAGCTTGGACTCATGAGCACTTCCTCTTGACTAAGCGAGCGTATGAAGTCAAGGAGAGTGCTCTATCAGCTGTATCTGTGGAAGTACTCCGGGCGTTGAAGGAGTACAACTCCGTCCACAAGCTGATTCTATGTCGAAGGCTGCTTGGGCGGGATGCCCCGGGATACTTGAGTAATATTTCATTATTAACTATTCCAATGTTGAGTGAATATTGTTTCTATTCTTCCCTGCCTCTTCTAACTGTACTCATATATGTTATTTTGCAGGAGAGATTGCTGAATTCCCTGGGATGGAACGCATCAAGCAAATTCGCATGAGCCGCAGGGAGATTGATACAGAGAACAATGTGCAGCCCAGGAGGAGTTTGGCTGCTGCATTGACTAAGACTCTTCCCTTTCCTGCATCCACTAATATAATGAATTTTGAAGGTGGTGCAGGGTCCTCAACAGCTACTGTTGAGAGGCGTTCTAAGAAACGCCAAGAACCAGAAGCTGCTGAGGAGGAAGAAGAGGAAATAGACCTCCAGCCCTTGCAAAGAAGGAGGACCAAAAGCAAGAAGAGGGTTGAGGAAGGAGCATCAATCGATGCTGCCATTGACTTGGAGGAGACTCCGGAAGTACCTGTTGTGGGTACTTCTGCTGCTATGGACGGAGTTGAAGGTGCCCTTGAAGAAGGTGCTGTGGGGGAAGAAGTGGAGAGAGTTCAAACTCCAATCCATGCTGTGGAAGATGAGGCAGAGGGAGTTCAAGCTTCTCCGGGCCAAGTTGTGAGAGACGAGGCGGAGAGAGTCCAAATTTCCCCAGTCCGCCCATCTGAAGATCCCGCCTTGAGATTATCCACTAGAGGGGCGGCAGTTTTCTTAGTCGATGTTCCAGGGGAGCCATCTAGGCGATCCGTCTCTTTGCCCCTGGCGGGGTCTCGTATGAACCCTTATTTGTATTTCACAAATGTGGGATCCCACCAGTCAGAGAGGCGTGATCCGGACTTCATTCTCCGCCCAAACATCGACTTTGAGGAAGTTGCAGATGCCACTGCTGCTGCAAGGTGGCATCTTGCTGAAATTGATGGTTTCCTTGCTTCCGTCCCTCGTATTACGGAAGTGGCTGCTGAAGCTAACATGTTCCAAGAATCTTTTCATGATTCTATTGAGAAGATACGCAGCTTGGAACATGATAATGAACAACTGTCGGAGGTGATCAAGGCGAAGGATAAACACCTTGACACCGCCGACGCCAACATCAAGAAGCTGGAGGAGGAGCTGGCTCGGGTGAGAGCTGACAAAGCTTTGCTAGAGAAGCAAGTTTCCGGCTTAAAAGAGCAGAATACACAGTTGGGCGAGGAGGTGAGTGGACTGTCCCAGGTGAAGGCTGACAATGATCTGCTGAAACAACAAGTTTTGGATCTGACTCAGCAGAAACATAAATTGGGCGAGGATGTGAGTGAGCTTCAGCTGAAGTTGGTTTCCCTTGAACTTAATAAAACCACTGCTGAAGACGCCTGGGTGGCGGAGTTGGACCAAGCAGCTACTGCATATAATAACCTTGAAAAACAGGTTGAAGGGTTGCGAGCTGAAAAAGCTACCTCAGATGCCGCCAGTGAAAGGCTTGACAAGGAGTTACAATCCGCGTTAGATGCAGCTGAGGCAGCGATTGATGATGCTTTCAGCATGGCTGTTCGCCAACTCCGTTATCGCAATCCAGGCGTTGCTCTCTCCATCACAGGCATTCATCCTTACTACGAATTCATCAATGGAGAATTGATGATGCCTGTTTAGGGGGGTCACGCTCCTGCGCCCAATGTTGAATATATCCTGGCGGACTTGCCTCCCTCTCAAAGTTTAATCAAACCTGGCGAAGGTCAGGCCACCTCTGCCCAACAAGAAGGGATGCCATCCGACCCTTGAAGACTAGCTCCTGAAACCCTTTGCAAGCTTTTGTTTTTATTCGCATTTCAATGATATCGCCTTGTTCCAGGATAGGCTCTGGATTCTTATCAATATTGGCAATATTCAATAAAAAAGATATTTTCTGCAAATGTATACTTGTTCATATAAGCAGTGTTTGAGTCCGTCGTATTTATGCCTTGTAAAATGATATTAAGAAGGCGGAATATTCATCTGAGGACTTAATGAAATATGACTAAGTATAACGAGGCAGAATAGCCTTTTTGAAATTCTGGTGAAGTAAAATTCAGTAGGGAGGCGAAGTAGCCTCTTAGGAATTTCAACGAAGTTGGATTCCGTAAGAAGGAGGAGTAGCCTCTTAGGAATTTAATGAAATATGATTCCGTAAGGAGGCAGAGTAGCTTCTTAGGAATTTCAATGGAATTGGATTCCGTAAGGAGGCGGAGTAGCCTCTTAGGAATTTCAATGAAGTTGGATTCCGAAAGAAGGCGGAGTAGCCTCTTAGGAATTTCATTAAAGTTGGATTCCGTAAGAAGGCGGAGTAGCCTCTTAGGAATTTCTAGGAGTTGAATTCCGTAAGAAGGCGGAATAGCCTCTTAGGAATTTCAATGAGATTGGATTCCGTAAGAAGGCGGAGTAGCCTCTTAGGAATTTCAATAGAATTGGATTCCGTAAGGAGGCGGAGTAGCCTCTTAGGAATTTCTAGGAGTTGAATTCCGTAAGAAGGCGGAATAGCCTCTTAGGAATTTCAATGAGATTGGATTCTGTAAGAAGGCGGAGTAGCCTCTTAGGAATTTCTAGGAGTTAAATTCCGTAAGAAGGCAAAATAGCCTCTTAGGAATTTCATTGAAGTTGGATTCCGTAAGAAGGCGGAGTAGCCTCTTAGGAATTTCAATGAGATTGGATTCCGTAAGAAGGCGGAGTGGCCTCTTAGGAATTTCATCGAAGTTGGATTCCGTAAGAAGGCGGAGTAGCCTCTTAGGAATTTCAATGAGATTGGATTCCGTAAGAAGGCGGAATAGCCTCAGGAATTTCTAGGAGTTGAATTCCGTAAGAAGGCGGAATAGCCTCTTAGGAATTTCAATGAGATTGGATTCCGTAAGAAGGCGGAGTAGCCTCTTAGGAATTTCATTGAAGTTGGATTCCATAAAAAGGCGGAGTAGCCTCTTAGGAATTACAATGAGATTGGATTCCGTAAGAAGGCGGAGTGGCCTCTTAGGAATTTCATTGAAGTTGGATTCCGTAAGAAGGCGGAGTGGCCTCTTAGGAATTTCATTGAAGTTGGATTCCGTAAGAAGGTGGAGTAGCCTCTTAGGAATTTCAATGAGATTGGATTCCGTAAGAAGGCGGAGTGGCCTCTTAGGAACTTCAAAAGAAGTAGGATTCCGTAAGGAGGCGGAGTAGCCTCTTAGGAATTTCAAAGAAGCACAATTTTACAAGTGTTGAACTTACTTGAACTTGTTGATAGTGCTTGGGTTTGTTGATTATGTACTCCGTAAAACATTGGAAGTTAGGCGGAGTCAAGTTTTGGATGGAATGTTCAGGATTGCTATGGTGTAGCATATAGCTGTGACACCAATTTATCCTACAAGAAATTGGTTGAACCTCTGAGGCGGTATGGTGCAGCATATAGCTGTGACACCAATTCATCCTACAAGAAATTGGTTGAACCTTTGAGGCGGTATGGTGCAGCATATAGCTGTGACACCAATTCATCCTGCAAGAAATTGGTTGGATTTTGGGGTTAGCGTGGTGCAGCATATAGCTGTGACACCAGCTCATCCACAAGAAGCCTGCAGGACCTTGGGGGTGAATTAGTGCAGCATATAGCTGTGACACTAGTTCCTCCCATAGGCGGCCTGTAGGACCTTAGGGTCGGTATGGTGCAGCATATAGCTGAGACACCAATCCTTTCCCCCCAAGGAGTTTTCTGTACCTTAGGGTCGGTATGGTGCAGCATATAGCTGAGACACCAATCCTTTCCCCCCAAGGAGTTTTCTGTACCTTAGGGTCGGTATGGTGCAGCATATAGCTGGGACACCAATCCTTTCCCCCCAAGGAGTTTTCTGTACCTTAGGGTCAGTATGGTGCAGCATATAGCTGAGACACCAATTCCCCAAGGAGTTTTTGTTGACTCCGTTTGTGAAGCGGCGTTGCATGTTGGTTGATCTTTATGGAATAAAGAGTTATGCGTTTGTGCTTCAGTTTTAGAGTCGTCGTTTTATCTGCATGGGAACAAATTCTGCTATGGATAATCAATTCAAAGTTAGAGTGAAGATTAAATGCAGGAAGGCATTTCATTGAGAATGGAACTACATAAAGGATTGAGTTGGGATATATCTTTTCGAAACCCTTTCAAGGAAAGCATACATAGGAAGATCCTTGAGTTAGGAAGAAAAGATCATACCGTATTACCCAACTAACTGTAATATATGCGTAAATTTAAAATGTTCCATTTATTTCTAACCGGAGTGCCATCCAAGTTTTCCAGGCGGTATGTACCCTTGCCCAAAACCTCGATGACTCGGTATGGACCTTCCCAAGTTGGTGCCAATTTGCCTTGGTGCGCAAATTTATTGCCAATGTTGGCCCTTCTCAAGACCAAATCTCCCTCTTTGAAACGGCGTTCAAAAATACGTGCATTATACCGTTTGGCGGCTTTTGCTTTGACAGCTTGGTCTCTCACAAAGGCTTCCTCTCTCAACTCTGCCAAAACCTCTAATTCGTGTGCGAGGTTTTATTGATTGGCTTCCTCGTTGAAATGGAGGACTCGAGCTGAAGGGGCTGTCAATTCAATGGGAATGACAGCCTCGACTCCATATGTCAGCCGATACGGAGATTCATTCATGGTAGAGTGTGGGGTAGTTCTATATGCCCACAAAACGTGGCACAATTGATTTGCCCAATCTCCCTTCGCCTCACCGAGGCGTTTCTTGAGGCCCTTCAAGATTTCTCTGTTGGCGACCTCTGCTTGTCCATTGGTTTGAGGGTGTTCCACAGAAGAGAAAATCTGCGTAATGCTGAGATTTTCTAGGAGTTCAGTGAACTTGCGATCTGTGAACTGGGTGCCATTATCAGTGACTATGCGTCCAGGGACTCCGAAACGCGCAATGATATTCTCATAAACAAATCTTCGGGTCCTGGCTGACGTTATGTGCACCACTGCCTCTGCCTCAATCCATTTGGTGAAATAGTCAACACCAACTATCAAGTATTTGATACCGCCGGGCGCAGTTGGGAATGGACCTAGAATATCCATGCCCCATTGATAAAAAGGCCAGGGCGTTATTGATGATGACATTTCCTCGGCCGGAGTATGGTGAAGATTTGCGAATCGTTGACATTGATCGCATTTCTGAACATATGAGGCAGAGTCATGCTTCAGAGTGGGCCACCAATACCCCGCCCTGAGTATTTTTCTCATTAGACTCTGTGCCCCTGGATGATGTCCACATTGCCCTTCATGGACTTCTTTCAAAACAGCTTGCACCTCATTTTCATTTATACAAATTAAATAAGGAACAGAAATTCCTCGGCGGTATAGCTGTCCATCCAGGAGTGTGTAATAGGGTGTCTCTTTCTTTAGTTTCTTTCTCTCAAGATCATTCGTGGGTAATTGTCCATTAACCAGGTAACGAACTATTGGAGCTATCCAGAAGTTGTCATCAACGGGGCGGCTTTTAATCATATGTATTGAGGAGGGAAGGGAAATACTTGGCTTCGCCAAAGTACTCTGTACAACCGTAGTTATGCATCCCGCCTTCTTTGTGCTGGCTAACCTGGACAGGATATCAGCACGTGTATTTTCTTCGCGAGGTACATGTTTGAAAGTTACTTCATCGAAGCGCTGTTTTAACTCATTGACGCAGTCCAGATATTGTTGCAGTAGAGGTTCTTTAGCCTAATACTCACCAAGAATTTGTGAGATGACTAGTTGAGAATCACTGCATAGAGTAACAGTTTTGGCCCCAATATCTTGTGCTGCTCTGAGTCCGGCTAAGCAGGCTTCATACTCCGCCTGATTGTTAGACGTAGTGAAGGTGAAGTGCAATGAAATTTCAAGATGTACCCCGTCATCACTTTCTATAACGATTCCTGCCCCACATCCTTTGCTGTTCGAAGACCCATCGACATATATTGTCCAGTGTGAATGATCTGCATCTGGGCTAGAGCCTGTTAATTCAACTACGAAATCTGCTAGGACTTGTGCCTTGATAGCAGTTCTTGGTTCGTAGGATATGTCAAATTCAGAGAGTTCTATGGCCCATTTGATCATCCTTCCTGCCAAGTCTGGCTTGAACAATATAGTACGGAGTGGCAAGTCTGTGCGAATCAGGATGGGATGTGCATGGAAATATGGTCTTAGGCGTCGTGAGGCCCAAACAACTGCAAGTGCTGCCTTTTCAATCTTCTGATAACGGCACTCCGCACCATGCAATGTTTTACCAGTGAAGTACACCGGTCGTTGGCCTTCAACTGTTTCCTTGACCAGGGCCACTGCCAGCACTTCATCTGAAACAGACAAATAAACAATGAGTTGCTCACCTGGACTTGGTTTTACCAGGATTGGAGGGCTGGCTAAGACATTTTTCAAGCTTTGGAAGGCCGCCTCTTGCTCTGGGCCCCAATTGAATTTTTTATCCTTCTTCAACATCTTGTACAAGGGGAGAGAGCGATGAGCCATTTTTGGCATGAATCATGCTAGAGCAGCGATTTTGCCATTGAGGGATTGTACCTCTTTCAATGTTCTAGGGCTCTGCAACTCTTGTATCACACGACACTTGTCAGGATTAGCTTCTATGCCTCTTTGTGTTAACATGAAACCCAAAAATCTCCCCCCAGGCACAGCAAACGTGCATTTTAGTGGGTTGAGTCTCATGTTGTATTGCCGCAGGCGTTGAAAAATAAGGCGTAGGTCTTCAACATGGTCTCCTCCCTCTGGAGTCTTGGCGATGATATCATTAATATAAACCTCCACCAGCTTTGTGTGCATGCCCTCAAAGACTTTGTTGATCATGCGCTGGTAGGTGGCCCCAGCGTTCTTCAGCCCAAATGGCATGACATTGTAGCAAAAGACCCCTTTGTCATTGATAAATGCTGTTTTTTCCTGATCATCCTCACACATTGGAATTTGGTTGTATCCGGAGTAAGCATCCATGAAGGATAGATACTTGTATCCTGATGAGTCGTCAACCAGTCTGTCAATGTTGGGGAGAGGATAAGGATCTTTGGGACAACATTTATTCAGATCAACGTAGTCTATGCACATGCGCCATTTGCCATTGGCTTTCTGTACCATAACCACGTTGGACAGCCAGGAAGAGTAACGGAGTTCCCTGATGAACCCCGCCTTAAGGAGTTCTTCAGTTTGTTCACAAGCAGCCTTTTGCTTAGCAGGACCCATACGCCGTTTCTTTTGTGCTACTGGCTTGGTTTCAGGATACACCGCCAGGCGGTGGCAACAAAAGTCAGGATCCATACCAGGCATGTCTGCAGCTATCCAGGCAAAAATTTCCTTGTACTCATGGAGGAGTGCAATCAGTCTTGCTTCCATGTTAGGCTCCAGTTTGTCATTGATGTTAGTAATTTGCTCCGGGGTGCTGCCAAAACAATAGACTTGGAACCACCATCAGGAGTTGGTTTCAAAGGATTTAGTGGGTCTATAGAAGACTCCGCCCTGGGATCAAGATCCACCAAGTTGACGGATGCCGCCGCACTGTTTCCTTCGTTCAATTTTCTTTTCTTAGACATGGTTTCAAGCTTCACCATGTTAAGACTTAAATTGTAACAATAACGAGCCATCTCCTAGTCACCCCTGACAGATGAGACTTGATTATCTTTATCGATGAACTTGATTAACAAGTGGGGGGTTGAAACGATGGCTTCCATGGCATTCAGAGTAGGCCGCCCAATGATGCCATTGTATGGGGATTTAACATCAATGACAAGAACCCTGGATTTCACAGTCCTTGCTCCAGGTTCACCATCGAAGGTAATCCTTGTGTCCAAGTAGCCTTTAGTAGGCTGTTTGGCGCCATTAAAAGCTGTAAGGTCCTGTGTGTAAGGCTGCAAATCAGCGTCAGTCAGTCCCATGCGTTTAAAGCAGTCATAAAAGATAACGTCGCAGGAACTTCCCTGATCAACTAGGATGCGTTTTACATCCATATTAGCGATCACCGCAATGATCACTACTGCGTCATCTCCCTCAGGAATGGTTGGGCCAAAATCATCATCTGTAAAGGTTATAGGTGGAGTCTGAACTCCGTCCCTGAATGGGCGATATCCTTTGTTCTTGCCCTGTACAGATAAGATCATACGATGATGATTTTTTCGGGCGGTGTTTGAGGGTCCGCCTCCTACGAAGCCTCCAGCAATCATGTCCACCACCTGCCTTTTACTCCGTGATCTAGGTTCAGGGCTCGGTTCTCGTTGGGCGGACTCCAGAACAACTCCTTTTTGTTTCTCTGATACCGCCGTATGTTTTGGTTCCCGAGTACTATCAGGATCCGGAGAACGATCACGATGTCGCTTTTCAAACTTTTCAGGCTCATCATGAGATTTGCCTTTGAACAGGTAGTGTTTCAGTTTACCTTCACGAATGAGCACCTCAATGGTATTTTTGAGTTGTTTACATTCTTCTGTGGTGTGGCCAACTGACTCATGGAATTCACAATACTTCTTTGGGTTTCCACCGCGCCTGATTGAGGGTGGTGGACGTTGAATTCCATAAACATTGAGGGTAGTCCATCCTATTTCACGCAAGATTTGCTCGTATGATGTGTTCAGTGGTGCATAGTGAGCAAAATTAAACACGCGTCTGTCTTGCTGTTTGAAAGGTTGGTCCCCTACTTTGTCCCTCTGGTGGGACTTGTCATTCTTCGATGACTTCTCTTTCCCTTTGTCATGAGGTGGAGTTGCAGGGGGTGGTTTACTGCGAGATGCAGTGGCTTCCAAATGCATCTCAATACCCACGTACTTGGACGCCTTCCTGCGAAATTCCTCCATTGTGGTTGGAGGTCCCTTTGCCAATGACAAAGCGAAAGGTGATTTTGGTTGCATAGCTTCTATGAGAATATGCAATTGGATCGCCTCTGTCAGATCAGGGACCATGGCTGCCTCCTTATAAAATCTCTTAAGGAAATCCTTCAGAGATTCTTTGTCGCCTTGTTTGATCTGAGCCAAGGTATGAGAGGTTCTGGGTGCATCCCTGGAGATCACGAAGTGGCTTCCAAAAGCTGAGGCCAGCTCCTCCCACGAATCAATGGAACCTGAAGGTAAGCTCTTGAACCAACTAAGAGCTTCGCCTGTAAGGGTTCTGGGGAACATTCTACACATGACATCCTCCTCAGCTCCTAGAAACATGGCCTCGTAGATATAAGCATCTAAATGCTTAGAGGGATCTGTTTCCCCAGTGTATTTCCCTATAGAAATGGGCTGCATAGTTTGCAAATGTTTGGGTACATGTGCATTCATGAGCCTTTTAAAAAATGGGATACTCATCTTATATCCTGAGGGGGATGCGTTTGAGCCTGCTCTCCTTCCTTCTTGATGCTGAGCATTCACCAGTGGGAGGCTTCGTTGCTCCTCCATGTATGTAGGAATACGAGAGTAGTTAGGAGTACTTGATTCCTCCTGCATGTGTGGTTCATGATGTAGCTGTCTTGCGGGACCAGCTTTCTCATGCACTGGGTTCGCTTTTTCACGATGAAATTCTGCAAGTTCTTCTCTCAACATTTGAATCATGTCATCTCTTGGATCTGGAGAATCAGCTTGCGTTGCTTTTTTCTGAGCATCATTATCGAAGTTAAGACGTCTGGGATTGCGTGGAGGAGAATCCTCGTTCTGCACCTCTGGTCTTTGTCCCTCCATTAATGATGAAGATTGATCAAAGATTGTGGGATTACCAAATTTACAGGTCCCACCGGGCGTGCCAATGAACTGTTCTTTACAGGGGGTGTAGAGATATGCTTGTAGAACAACTCAAAATATATATAAATATATTTTTTATACAAAGCAATGTGTGTATAAATACAAATACGGAGAGTCTTTATATGTTGAGGTGGGGTGTAATGTGCTCTGTGGCGGTGTCACAGTCTGCCTGACGGGGTCTTCTTTGTCTTGACCCGATTGGGGGTGGTACCTGCAATCGTTCTCCGACGCTCAAGTCAGTATTTCAGAATACTTAGAAACTTAGAAAGACAATCAGAGAGAATTATGCAAGTAAGAGAGTGTAAGGTTTTGAAATGGGGGAGCCCTTATACCTTTTTGAGTGAGGTTTATATACCTGTTACTGGTGCTCCATTATTGGTAGGACCCGCTCCTTGTCTTCAGGCATAATGCTGAAAAGGTAGTGGGTCCCTGCGCCGTTTACATGCACCATTATTGTAGTAGGTATCACCACTTGTCTGGAAAGCGTTAGTGCTTTAATATTTTATTGTTATTCCCTTTAATGCGTGACAGCGTGATTCCCATTATTAACCTCTCAAGACAGAGTCAATCTCGTGCCGGGGTTGTGAGTATGGGCTTGCTACGCAGTGTGGGAAATTCAATATTCCGCCAATATTGAGCCTATGGCTTGGTGGAGTAACAACTTTGGCAGGGTTACTTTCCTTGGCGGAGTAACATGCCTTGGCGGTGTGAGGTGCCTTGGTGGCGTAACATGCCTTGGCGGGGTTGCGTTCCTTGGCGGAGTAACATGCCTTGGCGGAGTTACTTGACCTGGCGGTATGCATTCTGTATAGAAGTATTCGTAGTGTATTTAAAGCATACTTCTCTTTATTCAAAATGCTGATCTGGCAAGGCATTAAAGCCATGCTCTTGGGGGCCGGTGTTAGGACCGGATCAGAATTATATAAGGGCCTTAACCCGAGTGTTGGGTGTTTATGATAAGGCTGTGTATGTAAAATTATAATCCGAGTGTCTTTTGTTGTATTTAAGCCTTGGCCGGCTCACAACAATGTTGTATGATGAATATTATTACATTTGTATGGAAATCCGAGTGTATGTTTGCATATATGGACTTACATTGGAATCACGTACTTGTATCGGATTGTGAGTTTTGGTGAATGAATAATGATAAGTTGCGAATATCCGAGTGTATGCGTATGTGTGTATATATGTGTTATGTTGATAACAAGGTTGTGAATCGGTGGAAGAGTATTGCTGAGTAGGTAGTCGGCTTTGGGGAGCAGAGAGTGCATTTATGTATGAATTTTATGTTGATTTGATGCTTCATACTGACTCGAAAATGATGTTGTATGAATATATCTAAGTTAATGAATCCTGAGTGGAATATATGTGGCTTAGTTGCTTTTCCGAGTGAGTCTTATGTATAGGACTCCATATCCGAGTGTGACTCATGTGTGAGCCTCTTTCTGTGTGATAATGGCTTTTGTGGATTCCGAGTGAAGAATATATGGTGAACCCCGAGTGAGGAATGATTCACGTAATCCGAGTGGAAATCCGAGTGATCCTCTTCCAAGAGGAGTGTTGTTGTAATGACTCAGATTGGTTATATTCTAAGTGTATGAATTATGAATGTATCCCGAGTGAATATGGGAACCTATTCCGAGTGAATAGGGTAATATGTAATTTGAGTGGCTAAGTTATGGAATGAGTCCGAGTGTGACTTGATGTTGTGATTTTCCCTGAGTGAAGAGAAATATAAGTGTTAACCGAGTGATTTATGGCTGAGAGGAATTCTATGTACTCTCTGAGTTGGGGAGTTCTATTATACTGAGTGATAAATGGTTGATGTTTACCGAGTGACTCGAGTTTGGATTATTCCGAGTGGTTTGATTGGATAATATCCGAGTGTGAGGGCTTATGGAATCCGAGTGATATACCCTTCATTTCCCGAGTGGATCTTTATGTTGACTCTGTGGATAAAAAATTAAGAGACTAAGTTATGGGTTGTCGAGTGAGGTAACTGTTGGGGTAGTTCCCGAGTGGTGGAACCCCATTATGCTGAGTGGTCTAAGATATTAAATTTCGAGAGGACTTAGGCATGAATTCCGACTGGACTTGGTCGTTTACCGAGTGAATGATTGTCTCGGTTTTCCCGAGTGGCGTTGAATGCCGGGTGGCTTCTCGCTTCAGCGAGTGATTCCTCGCTCAGCGAGTATGTTGTTTGGGAAGGCTTTAGTATTCGGTTTCGCTTAAGCGAATGGTGGTTCGCCCGAGCGAATTGGTCGGTCTCGCTCAAGCGGATTGGGATCTCGCTTGAGCGAGTACGCGCTGTAATGTGGTTCGCTCAGGCGCTGTTGGTGATTCCGTGTGAATGGTTTTAATTCCCTTGCCTTCCCTATCTTTTTCTGCTTGGCCATGGGGCCAGCTCTCTTATCTTCATATAAGGGAGTGTTTTTATTATGGATCCAGGATATTTTCTAATTAATTCGTGAAAATTTTTCCCCTAAAATTAGGGCGTCACATTCTGGTATCAGAGCAGACCAACAGGTCCATGGCCAAGGTTTGCTTACTGAGTGTAAGCGGTTATGTGCTGTATGACCGAGTGGTCATCATTTCTTGTGGTGTTTCTCAGCCTGAGTTGGCTGAGAGAGGGTGTAATGGTAATGCTGAGTCGGTTGTGAGGAATTTAAATTGGGTGATTGCTTGTGCAATTTATGATGGGTGAATTATATTCTTGGCACGTGAACCCCTATATGATACTTGATGTAGATTGTATGAGTGCAAATTCCTAAGTTGGAGGATTTTAATATGAGATAGGTGATTGAATGTAAAACCTGATGTATGATTGGTTGGGATTTTTGTCTCGGCTTTAATGTGTCAAAACCGAGTGAAGGATTAATTGATGATTGACCACTAGTGTGGTGACCCAGCTGAGTGAACATGATCAAGTAGGATCGGATATTAGTGAGATGGATACCTGAGAGATTGGAAAACTGGGTGAGAATTGATATGGTCGGGTACCTGTTTGGTTTGGGTACTGTCTCGTTTTATGGTTGAAAATCGAGTGAATTATTAATGGAATTGTTACTCGGAGTTGTATATCTTAGTGTGTGTAGTGAATTATTAGGCTTAAATCTGAATTATGGCCAATAAATTATGACGAATAAGATTAAAGATAAGATGTTTGCTCGGTTTGGACTGGAACCGATTGTGGATATGCCATTTTATGGTGAGTGTGATAGATATTTGATGATTATTATCATATGATTCACACTAGGATAGGTATATGGGCTGTGTATATGCCTTGAATGAGTCGGAATTCCATTGGTGATATGCATTTTACTGTGAGAATGATTAATATTTGCTGACTGTTGGCATGAAATGCATCACTGTTGGTGCCTAATGGTGGTATTGATTCGGATGTATTACTTATAAAATGGTAAGAATTGCCATCAATTTTCATGTAGATTGGCATTATCTGAGTGATTTTGGGTCGGTATGAGTGAAATAGGATATGAGGATGCTGTTCCGAAAGGCTCTCCATGCCATAGGTATTGTGGTAGTGTGCATTTTTGCTGTGACTCTATGCAACTGTTGTGACCCTATAGGAATGAGACATCATCCTATAAGTTAGATGCAGCAGTTCATGGGTCAGCAAGCAAGACTGTAGCTGCTTATGGAGATGGTTTGAGTCTATTGGACTGCTCCGAGCAAAGATAAGAGTGATACTGAGTGGAATTGTTGTGATATTCCGAGTGAACTGAGACACTTCTGAGTAGGAATGTGGTGAGGCTAATGTTTCGGAATTCCGAGTGGGCCAATTAGTGAATGCTTGAAAAGCATTGATATGTACTCAATATGTGGTAAGTGGTGATATACTGAGTGATTATTGTGACTGGTTCATGTTGAATTTCGGGGACGAAATTCCTTAAAGGTGGGGAGAGTGTAACATCTCAGATTTTTAATTAATTATAAATTTAGATTAAGGTTATGGATTGATGGGATCAATGGTTAATTAATGGATTAATTGCCAATTAGGCAAATTATTGAGTGATAATAATTTTAATAATAATAATAATATGTGCCTTCGGTGGTTAATGGGCCGGTTTTCTCTCTTTCTCCCTCTCCCTTGGTCCACGTGGAGTGCAATGATGGCTGTGAGAGTTAGCATTTAATGCTGATAAGATTGCATTAATGAGGATGGGATGGCTGATGGAGTATGTATGTATGTTGATAAGCTTCAGCTTCGGATTTTCCCCCTCACTCTCTTCATTTCCCTCGTTGGTGTATGTTCTTATGAATGAGAGAAATGCTCTCCCTTCTCTCTAAAAACTCTCTGGAGACTCTTCTTCTCCTTCGTCTCCTTCGTCTCCTTCATCTTCTTCTTCCACTCATGCTTGGTGTAGAACCGAGTGGAAGAGTGTGGCTGTGTAAGGAACAGCTTGATGAGTAAAACAGCTTGTGGCTGTGTGTGTAAGCTGGGTTACACCTTGCTTTCTAGGTACTTCTTCTTCTTTCTCTAGTTGATGAGGCTGTTTGGGCTAGATTGGAGCCTACAGCTGTGTGGTGCCTTGTTATGGAAGATGGTCCATTGTGTTGAGGCTGTGACGTTGTGAGGAAGGAGTCATGGTTGGGTGGAGCTTGAAAGCTTCTCCATTGACTGGGAGGCAGAGCAGAGTGGAGCATGGAGTGTTGATGAGCTTCTGGACGTATCTCGCTCAAGCGAGAATGGTTACGCTTGAGCGAGCCAGTGAAGAAATGGTCACTGGACCATTTTCGCCCAAGCGAGTACATGCGTGGCTTGAGCGAAAGGCTGAGGACTGATACTGGTTGGCTGGGAAGCTATGTGGTTCTTTCCACTACTGGAAAGCCGAGCAGAAGCTGCTGTGGCTGAGCCAAGTGGCCCATGTAACCCTTGGAAGCTTCATCCAGGTACGGGGAGCTTTGCATCTCAAATGCATGGCTTATGGACGGATTTTCGGGTGACATAATTGTATTGTGTTGTGTTTGATGTGTATTGTGTGCTGTTGTTGAGTTGAACCCAGTTGTATGATTAATTGTTGCTGCATGGTGCATGCTTATTTGTCCATATGATGTATAATGATTATGTTGTGATGCTTGAGATGCATATTACGTTGATGCTTAGTGCATTGTGTGACGGTTATTGGTCCCTATATTTGTGATGGTATGATTAAATGCGTATGATGCTTGTTCATGTATATACTTGTTATAAATGCATGTATGGGGACTGTTATGATGAATGTCGAATGGACTTTATGGAGGAAAGCATGAAATGCTTACTGTAAAAGATAAATCCGAGTGAATAGAGGATAAATCCGAGTGAATATAGGATAATCCGAGTGAATGGCATAGTGATTGCCGAGTGAATGGTATGGTGATTACCGAGTGAATGGCATAGTGATTGCCGAGTGGATGGCATAAGATTGCCGAGTGAATGTGGTATAAGCCGAGTCATCTGACTGTTGTTGAGTTATCGAGTGAATTTAACGTTGAACGCAGATTTCCGAGTGGGCAATCGAATGAATATGAGTTGAATTTTATATGCATACGTGATATTGAGTTATTGAATATGAACACCTTGCGGGGTGCCACGAGGGTGTGATCCCGAGTGAAGAGGACGTGGTCCTAATGTTGATTGTGATGAAAAGACCCGGGTTGGACTCGGGCAGTGCCTGGGGCACTAAGCGTGAAATGAGACGCTTGATGAAATGCCAAGTGCATTGGCGTTGAACGCCGAGTGAATGAAACCGTATGCATCCGATTCACCACTGGAATGCGTTGGACTCCAAATACCGATCGGCAAGTCAGATGACAACATGTGATGGAACATGTGATGAATATGGCTAAGTCCTGGAGCTGGGCTCGGACAGACTCCTTGAGCATGGCTCGGAGTATGAATAATGTTGATATAGTCTCGGGGTTGAGAGAAATCTGAGTGAGCCAGTATACTTGTACTGAGTGAATTGAGCTTTATAGCCGAGTGAAATGGGTGAAATCCCGATCGGAAGATGCTTGTGATTGTTCATGTTGAATGGCAGTGTTTATATGTTGATTGATGTTATATGTTATGGCATGTTATGGATCCTATGATTAATCCGAGCCAATATCTGTCATTTAATATGTAATGCTCACCCCTACACCATTTTTCAGTGTTGCAGGTCGGATTGGAATTATATAAGGGCCTTAACCCGAGTGTTGGGTGTTTATGATAAGGCTGTGTATGTAAAATTATACTCCGAGTGTCTTTTGTTGTATTTAAGCCTTGGCCGGCTCATAACAATGTTGTATGATGAATATTATTACATTTGTATGGAAATCCAAGTGTATGTTTGCATATATGGACTTACATTGGAATCACGTACTTGTATCGGATTGTGAGTTTTGGTGAATGAATAATGATAAGTTGCGAATATCCGAGTGTATGCGTATGTGTGTATATATGTGTTATGTTGATAACAAGGTTGTGAATCGGTGGAAGAGTATTGCTGAGTAGGTAGTCGGCTTTGGGGAGCAGAGAGTGCATTTATGTATGAATTTTATGTTGATTTGATGCTTCATACTGACTCGGAAATGATGTTGTATGAATATATCTAAGTTAATGAATCCTGAGTGGAATATATGTGGCTTAGTTGCTTTTCCGAGTGAGTCTTATGTATAAGACTCCATATCCGAGTGTGACTCATGTGTGAGCCTCTTTCTGTGTGATAATGGCTCTTGTGGATTCCGAGTGAAGAATATATGGTGAACCCCGAGTGGGGAATGATTCGCGTACTCTGAGTGGAAATCGGAGTGATCCTCTTCCAAGAGAAGTGTTGTTGTAATGACTCAGATTGGTTATATTCTAAGTGTATGAATTATGAATGTATCCCGAGTGAATATGGGAACCTATTCCGAGTGAATAGGGTAATATGTAATTTGAGTGGCTAAGTTATGGAATGAGTCCGAGTGTGACTTGATGTTGTGATTTTCCCCGAGTGAAGAGAAATATAAGTGTTAACCGAGTGATTTATGGCTGAGAGGAATTCTATGTACTCTCTGAGTTGGGGAGTTCTATTATGCTGAGTGATAAATGGTTGATGTTTACCGAGTGACTCGAGTTTGGATTATTCTGAGTGGTTTGATTGGATAATATCCGAGTGTGAGGGCTTATGGAATCCGAATGAGATACCCTTCATTTCCCGAGTGGATCTTTATGTTGACTCTGTGGATAAAAATTAAGAGACTAAGTTATGGGTTGTCGAGTGAGGTAACTGTTGGGGTAGTTCCCGAGTGGTGGAACCCCATTATGCTGAGTGGTCTAAGATATTAAATTTCGAGAGGACTTAGGCATGAATTCCGACTGGACTTGGTCGTTTACCGAGTGAATGATTGTCTCAGTTTTCCCGAGTGGCGTTGAATGCCGGATGGCTTCTCGCTTCAGCGAGTGATTCCTCGCTCAGCGAGTATGTTGTTTGGGAAGGCTTTCGTATTCGGTTTCGCTTAAGCGAATGGTGGTTCGCCCGAGCGAATTGGTCGGTCTCGCTCAAGCGGATTGGGATCTCGCTTGAGCGAGTGCGCGTTGTAATGTGGTTCGCTCAGGCGCTGTTGGTGATTCCGTGTGAATGGTTTTAATTCCCTTGCCTTCCCTGTCTTTTTCTGCTTGGCCATGGGGCCAGCTCTCTTATCTTCATATAAGGGAGTGTTTTTATTATGGATCCAGGATATTTTCTAATTAATTCGCGAAAATTTTTCCCCTAAAATTAGGGCGTCACACTCCTCACTCGGAACAACCTCTGTGCCCTCTTTGTTACTCGGGGTATTTTACTTAGTTTTCACTCGGGTATCACTAATTATTCTACACTCGGGAAAATCCTAATAGTTGTCACTCGGAAAGCATCTCTAGACTCTCAACTCCGAATCCTAACAGCTTGCCGTTGGAGCAGTCTTCTACATCAATCCCTACTCGGAGCTAGCTGATTCCACTCACTCAGAACATCTGAACCTTTCTTACTCGGTGACAGAATCATAAAATCGCCCCCTAGACCAAGAATTGGCTTCCCTCATATTGAGTTATGTTATTTCCTACACATTCGGGAATATGAACGCACATATATATATAAGGATCACCCCGACATTTCACAGCATGAGATGGACATGCAACATGGCATAAGCATAGGCATATATACATATAGAAGTGTATATCACAATTTTACAATCACGAAGTCATGCTTCCATTCCAAGGGATTCAACTCTGTTTAAAAGGCTAACAACAAAACACGAGCCGACCAAGGCTTAACTCAAAACACTATAAACAACATATGCACAGTCATGATATTCCATAGTTCACCCGGCATTCTAGCTCCTCCTCCAATCCTCGTTACGAGAAATGTTCACTGAAAGTTGCCATAGCAGGGGTGAGTATCTTAAATTTTAAATGATAGATACTGACTCAGGTTGCCTCACATTTATACAACAATATACATATATATATATATACACAATTATACATGGCAACAATTATAGTCAGGGCAATACCAATCATCCAGAACACATACAAGATCCTCACCGATCGGAATCCATCAGACATCACTCGGCCCTTTACATGCATCAACTCGATAATATCGACATGCAACAATCAGTAGTATTATACTAAGACCCGTGAATTAGAATGCACCTTTTGAACATTTATCAGTCAGAATCCACAATCCTCACTCGGCTATATATATATACAACTCTCCAATACATAACATACATTCTTAGAACAGATTTCAATCAGAATTAACAGCATATACACACGGAATAATGCACTCGGTCATGAGCATATATATATATATATCATCTCACTAACACCGTCACAAGCATAATTAATTCTACACAACATCAGTAGCAATATAAACACAGATTATTCACTCAGTTATATGCATTCATCCTTACAATAACGTTGTCACCTGCATGATCAATTCCAGACAATATCAACAGTTAAACAGAGTAATTCACTCGGTTATAAACATTCATCATCTCATTAACACCTTCGCATGCATAACCAATTCCAAAGAATATCAACAGTTAATAGGCACATAGCATTTCACTCAGTTTCGTATTCGTGTGTATGGGTTTAGACGTTGCAACGTAGGCTCTCAGCCTTTTTATACATAGCTCTCAGCTATCAAATCAGCTCCCAGCTGCTTGGCTGTTTTACAGGTACCTAACCGTTTGCCCACAGGTGACACCAACGCTCTCAGCGCCAACGGAGGTGTTCACAGGCAGCCCGAGTCCCACTCAAGGGCTACCTTGAGTCCCACTCAAGGATTTCATAGCGTCCCACGCTTTATAACCGATGGTAGTGTCCCACACTACGTGCTTCCAGCACAACGCATCCCATGCGCCACACGCGGATTCATCATACAACATAGAATTCATGCACACAACCTTCACTCAGTTATACATATTTCACATGCAGTCGGTAATACACATTCCAGGATTCCACGTATTAATTTAACACATACATGCTTCCATGCAATCATCATCATAGCTCTATTAGCTGTGTTTGAATATGTAAACAGGTCCAAGGATGTGCAAAGATTTTGATAATGACAAGCACTCTTGAAGAAACCTATGCAAAAACAAAGATATGGAAACAGGGACTAAGAAACAGCGAAGCTAATCGATTAGGTCACCTAAGCTAATCGATTAGGAGCTTTCTGTTTTGGAAGAAATTTCATCAGGATGAAATCTAATCGATTATGGAAGCTAAACAATCGATTAGGTACTCACTGGAATTAAGGTAATCGATTATACAATTGAGACTAATCGATTACAACAAATAGAAATGGAACTAAATGCATCAGGTATGATGGCTAATCGATTATGTAAGCCACACAATCGATTAAGAAGCCACTGGAATTTAAGGTAATCGATTGCAAGACATTCTAATCGATTAGGCAGATGCGAAAACAAATTAAATGCATCAGGTACAGATGCTAATCGATTAGAGGAAGTGAAATAATCGATTAGTGAGTCTCTGACTTGAAGATAATCGATTACAACGCGAGGGTGTAATCGATTACGCTAGTGGAAAAACAGATTTAAGTGGGAAACCAGCTCATGTCTCCACCATTCTTCAAATTTCCACTAAGTGCAACGGCTATGATGAACTAGGGCACACCTCAACTGCTATCATGGCTCTATAAATGGAAGAAGAACACAAAAACCAACAAGAACCAAGAAGCAACAAATCCTTAGCTCTATCTTGTGCTTTGTAAGCCTATTTCTTGTATCTTGAAATACATTTGTATATCCTCTCATCTTGAGAGTTAGAATTGCTCAGAGCTTTCATTTGTATATCTACTCTATTGAGAGAGTGTATTGATTCTAAACACAAACACCAAACACAAGTTGTTCACTCTAGGTTGAGTGGTTACAAAGGTTGAGGATTCAACCTTTGGGATATTGTGAGACTGAGAGATTGGGTGGGTTGCCCTTGTACTTGTGAGGATTGGGTTCTTGAGTGTGGGACACTAGGAAGCCGCAATTGCTCAAAGTTGTATCTCTAGTCTACAATAGTGGAAAATCCTCTAAGTGGGTTGCTTAGAGGCGAGACGTACACCGGATTGGGTGGAACTCGTTACATCGGTTTGCAAGCTTCTCTTCCTTACTCTTTTACTTTCATATACTGCATATTTGTTGATTGGTATTGTTTGGTTGAGAAAAGCATACTTGAACTTGCTTAATTTGTTATACCTTAGATATTGCACACCAAGTGTTTGGTAAATTGTTTCAGCAATATTTCTCATTGTAGTGCATTGCTTGTTATCCACCATTCTATCTCACTTGCAAACTTGGTGATAAAAATCAGTTTCAAAGGTATTCCACTCAAAAGTTTTAAAACTCAATTCACCCCCCCTCTTGAGTATTGAGGCCACTTGAACAACAAGTGGTATCAGAGCTTGACTCTTGGTAGATCAAGCTTAACAGCTTCAAGAGATTAAATGGCCTCAAGTTCTCAAAATGTTTTTCCCGAGGGTGGTGCGATAAATAGACCTCCCGCTTTCAATGGGGAAGGGTATGCGTTTTGGAAAGAAAGAATGAAAATCTTCATTCAATCAATTGACTTGAGAATATGGAATACCATTGAAAATGGTCCTTATATACCGATGCATACTATAGATAGCAAGAATGTTGAAAAACCTATAGATGAATGGATAAGCGAGGAAGAAAAGAAAGTCCAATATGGCTACAAGGCCAAAAATCTCATTACTATGTCTTTAGGACAAGATGAATTTTTCAGAATAATGACATGCCAAACTGCTAAAGAAATGTGGGATACTCTTCAAGTAACCCATGAAGGTACTAATGATGTAAAGGATTCCAAAATTAGTACCTTGACTAGCCAATATGAAAGCTTTAGGATAAATTCAGGAGAATCTATTGTAGATATGCAGAAAAGGTTTACACTTATTATCAACCATCTTATTACTCTCGGCAAAGTATATACTAACAAAGAGCTTGTGCACAAAATTTTGAAAAGTCTTAGCAGGGAATGGCAACCTCTTGTCACAGCAATAAAACAATCTCCTAGCATCAATGAAATGTCTCTTGCAACACTCTTTGGAAAATTGCAAGAACAAGAGCAAGAACTTAAAGCATTGAAGCTAGCCGAGGAAGAGGAGAAATCCACCAAGAAGAAAGGGTTAGCCCTCAAAGCCACCTCCATGCATGAAGAAGAATCATGCAGTGACTTAGATGAAGAAGAAGAATTTGGGCTATTCGTAAAAAGATTTGGAAGATTCATGAAGAACAAAAGGTTCCAAAAGAACTTTAAGCCCCAAGGTAAGAAACCTACCTCTAATGAAACTTCCTCTTCACCAAGTTGTTTCGAATGTGGCAAGGAAGGGCACTTCAAAGCCGATTGTCCAAACCTCAAAAAGAAGGGCAAGGACAAACAAAGAAGAAGAAGAGCCTATATTGCTTGGGATGAGAACGATGTGAGCAGCTCCGACGACTCGGAAAATGAGCAAGCCAATCTTTGCTTAATGGCAAATCATCAAGAAGAAGATAATGAGGTAAATCTTCTTGACTTAGATAAAAATGAGCTGTTAGATGCTTTTGAAGAATTATACGATAAATTTACAAAAGTCTCTAGTAGACTCAAAGCATCTAGAAAAACTAGTGATACCCTTGAAATGCATCTCATGGAAGTATGTAAAGAAAATGAGAGCTTAAAAGAAGAACTAGAAAAAGTTCAAACATGCTCTAAGGATAAACCATGTGATTTTGCAAAGAAGTGCATTGTGTTAGAAACCAAGGTTGAAGACCTAAATAGGACACTAGAGAAGTTCACTAATGGAAGAGATAATTTGAATATCCTACTTGGGCAACAAAAATGCATGTTTAGTAAAACCGATTTAGGATATGACCAAGAACATAGTAATCATAAAATGGAGAAGCACTATAAAAACTTCTTTGCACCACCAAGCAAATCCTCCTCACCTTTTATGAAATGCAATCATTGTGGTTCCAAAGGACATAATGCTTATAAGTGTAGTGTTAGGAAACTAGGACCAAAGGTCTTAAGAAAGGTGTGGGTTCCCAAAGGGACATTACCACAAACTAACCTTAAAGGACCCAACATAAAATGGGTACCTAGTTCTCTAAACTGATTTTGTTTTGTAGGTATGCTTCAAGGCAAGCAACACCCATTGGTACTTGGATAGTGGGTGTTCAAAGCATATGACGGGAGACATAAGCAAATTTACATCATTCACTCCCAAACGAAAAGGAAGCGTCACCTATGGAGACAACACTAAAGGAAGAATCCTAGGCATTGGAAATATTGGTAAGAATTCTTCCACATCTATAAATGACGTATTGTATGTTGAAGGCCTCAAGCATAATCTACTTAGCATAAGTCAATTATGTGACAAAGGATATAGAGTCTTATTTGAATCCAATTGTTGCATAATTGAGAATAAGCTAAATAAAGAGGTCAAATTTGTTGGAAAAAGAATTGATAACATTTACATGATAGACGTGGATAGTTTGTCTACAAATGATGAACAATGCTTTATTTCAAAAGAGGATGAAACTTGGCTATGGCATAGAAGAATAGCTCATATACATGTAGACTACTTGAACAAGCTTGTTTCTAAAGATTTAGTAATTGGTTTACCAAAGCTTAAATTTGAAAATAGATTTTGTGATGCATGTCAAAAGGGAAAACAAGTAAAGGCATCTTTTCAATCCAAAAACATCGTTTCCACTCAAAAGCCTTTACAACTTTTGCACATGGACTTATTTGGACCATCCAAAATCAAAAGCTTTGGAGGTAATTACTATGGTCTAGTTATAGTAGATGACTATTCAAGATATACATGGACATTGTTTCTTGCTCATAAAAATTAAGCATATCATGCATTCAAGAAACTTGCAAAGATTATCCAAAATGAGCAAAATTCAAAAATTGCGTCCATTAGAACGGATCATGGGGGAGAATTTGAAAATCAATTTTTTGAAAAGTTTTGCGAAAAACATGGTATTAATCACAACTTTTCAGCTCCTAGAACTCCACAACAAAATGGAGTAGTTGAAAGAAAGAATAGATCTTTAGTGGAGCTTGCTAGAACCATGCTAAATGAAAACAATATTGCAAAACATTTTTGGGCCGATGCGGTAAACACCGCGTGTTATGTGATGAATAGATGTTTGATAAGGCCTATTTTAAAGAAAACCCCCTATGAGCTTTACAAAGGTAGAAAACCCAACATTGCATATTTTCATATTTTTGGATGTAAATGTTTTGTGCTCAACAATGGAAAGGATAATCTAGGAAAGTTTGATGCAAAATCTGATGAGGCAATATTCCTAGGATATTCACAATCAAGTAAATCTTATAGAATTTTCAACAAACAAACAAATACTATTGAAGAGTCTATTCATGTTAAGTTTGATGAAAATAGCCATAACCCTCCGAGAAAGGAAGATGTTGATGATCTTGTAGGTACTTTTCAAGAAATGAACTTGCAAGACAAAGAAGAAGAAGTCAACAATGATGGAGGTGCAGTACAAATTGAGAGACAACAAGAATGGATAACTTTGAAGGATCATCCCTTAGACAAAGTCATAGGTGAAATGACTCAAGGTGTAAGTACTAGAAATGCTATTAGAAATACTTGTAATCACCTAGCATTTGTATCACAAATAGAACCCAAGAACATAGATGAAGCTATTATTGATGAACATTGGATGTTGGCCATGCAAGAAGAGCTAAATCAATTTGAAAGAAATGAAGTTTGGGAGCTTGTGCCAAGACCCAATGATCACCAAATAATAGGAACCAAATGGGTTTTTAGGAATAAATTGGATGAAAATGGAATAATTACTAGAAACAAAGCTAGGCTAGTAGCTAAAGGCTATAATCAAGAAGAAGGCATTGATTATGAAGAGACGTATGCACCCGTAGCTAGATTAGAAGCAATTAGACTACTATTAGCCTTCGCATGCTGTAGAGATTTCAAATTGTACCAAATGGATGTTAAAAGTGCTTTCTTGAATGGATACATTCAAGAGGAAGTATATGTTGATCAACCTCCAGGTTTTGAAAACCATCAATTTCCAAATCATGTTTTCAAATTAAAGAAAGCTTTGTATGGGTTGAAACAAGCTCCAAGAGCTTGGTACGAAAGGTTAAGCAAATTTCTTTTAGAAAATCATTTTGAAAGAGGGAAGGTTGATACAACTTTATTTATAAAGCACAAAAAGAATAACATACTATTGGTACAAATTTATGTTGATGATATAATTTTTGGTGCCACTAATAATTCAATGTGCAAAGAGTTTGCCAAGCTAATGCAGGAAGAATTTGAAATGTCCATGATGGGGGAACTCACTTTCTTCCTTGGACTACAAATCAAGCAAACCAATGAAGGCACATTCATAAACCAATCTAAGTACTGCAAAGAACTACTTAGAAAATTCAATATGGATAAAGCAAATGATATAGCCACACCCATGGGCACTTCATGCTATTTGGACAAGGATGAGAAAGGTAAGGATGTTGAACTCACAAAATACAGAGGTATGATAGGATCCTTACTTTACTTAACCGCTAGTAGACCGGATATCATGTTTGTTGTGTGTATGTGTGCTAGATACCAAGCTTGTCCTAAGGAATCTCATCTCACTGCAGTAAAAAGAATAATGAAATATCTAGTTGGGACTCAAGATGTTGGTTTATGGTACCCCAAAGGGGCTGAATGTACTTTAGTTGGTTACTCTGATTCGGAATTTGCAGGATGTAAGCTTGATAGGAAAAGTACTAGCGGAACATGTCACTTGCTTGGTAGTTCTCTTGTTTCTTGGCATAGCAAGAAACAAGTAAGTGTTGCGCTATCAACAACTGAGGCAGAATATGTTGCAGCTGGTAGTTGCTGTGCTCAAATCCTTTGGATGAGACAACAACTTCTAGATTTTGGAATTGTATTAAACCATGTGCCTCTTAAATGCGATAATACAAGTGCCATTAACATCTCCAAGAATCCAGTGATGCACTCTAGAACTAAACACATTGAGATTAGGCATCACTTTATTAGAGATCATGTGTTAAAAGGGGATTGTGTACTTGAACATGTAGAAACTTCTAGGCAACTAGCTGATATTTTCACAAAACCCTTGGCTAGAGAACAATTCATTCACATACGAAGAGAGTTAGGCATTCTTGATATGTCCAGTTGTGTTTGAATGACAGGATCTTTTGATAAGAACTATGTTGAATGGCATGATGCATGGTATATATCACATTTCATGATTGGAACTTTGCTGTATGTAAAATTTGAAGTTTTTGACTCAATAATCGATTACATGGCTACTCACAATCGATTACTATGCTACTGTTTCCATTATAATCAATTAGTACTTACTATAATCGATTACAATCATTCTGTTTCTAAGATAATCGATTATCATTGATCCACAATCGATTACAAAGCTTCTGTTTCAGGTTCAAAACGTTTCCTCTTCTTCATAATCGATTACCACATTGCTCCAATCGATTAGGACGATTCTGTTTCTAAACTAATCGATTACCCTAAGCCTCTAATCGATTACCCCCTGTATGAAACGTTTGAAATTCCCCAGAAACAATGATCTAATCGATTACCACCTGTCTCGTAATCGATTAGCACGTGTTCTGAAGAGTCAAAACTGCAATTTCCTAGGCACACTCGAACCACTCTCTCTCTTAACTCACTTCACTCCTTTCTAAACTCTCTTTCCTCCTTCCTAAACCTAATTCTCACCTATAAATACCCCTTCCTTCATCTTCTCATCTCACACTACCTCCTTCCTCTCAAACCTCTCAAAAACTCTCTACCACTCATCTCTCTTCATCTTCCTCTTTGCCTTTTCCAACCATGTCTACCTCTAGAAATGTCAAGAGAGCGAGGTCCTCTGCTGCTCAAGCCCATAACCCCCTTGACTTCTTAAGATTCTTCTCTTCTCCTAGAGAACTTCAAAACTTCATGAAGAACTTTTCTGAAAGGGAGATTATGACCCCTCACTACACCATTGCCGACACCTTTGACAACCCAAGCCTAACCTTCACCCAAAGCCTCCACCACTACAACCTCATCCCTTTCCTCTCCCTCAAAGAAGAAGAATACTATCCTGAACTCATGAGGGTATTCTACTGCAACCTCCACCTTGTGAATAGGATGGTTGAATCCAAGGTAAAGAACACAACCATCAAACTATCAAATGCCCAATTTGCGGAAATTTCCAAACTGCCTCTCAACAACGCTGACTTTGATGGAGGCGAACCTGAGGATGAATGGGGCTTTAATCCCATCACTGCCCGCCGCTCTTTGTGGAAACCAGATCCTCCTATGAGCAACCACAAGCTGGTAGGCCACTTGACCATGAACAACCGCCTGCTCCACTTTTTCTTGGTCAAGATGATTGTTCCCCGTGGTGGGAACTATGCTCTGGTTGAAGAGGATGATGTCCTCCTAATGTGGGCAATGCTGAACCACAAGGAGATCAACTGGGTTCAGTTGATCAAGTTTCATATGCGCCATGCGAAGGATCAGCAAAAGCTCCCCTATGGTATCCTCCTCACCAAAATTTTTAAATTCTGTAGAGTAGATTTGGCAGGGGAACTCTCTGAGAAAGTGCCCCCAAGAGCTTGCATTGGCACTTCCCACCTCAACAAAATGGGTATGGTCTGCATTGCTGGAATGTGGATTCTCAGGAGTGATCGAGAACATGGTGCCAATCCCTTTGCTGAACCTGCTGCTCCTCCTCCTCCACCTCAACCACAAGCTGCACCATCAGCCTCTGCACCCCAAGCTGACCCCTTTGTATCTCTCTACGCCCATCTTGACCGCCGCTTCGATCGCCTTGAAAACTCCCTTCAAGAGTTTTCAATGACCGAGCAGCAACATTTTGAGATGATGCAGCAGCGATATGAAGAGCTGTCTCACCAAATTACAGAAATTTGCTTCTTCAACCCGGATAATTAGATCCTTAGTTATGCTTTTGTTTAGTTGTGCTTATGTCATTTCCTATTGAATTATGAATAATTTTGCTTTATGTATTTCCCTTTTTCACATCAATTAAATTATCTTGTTTCAGTTCATATTATATCTCTTTCATTACTCGAATTATTTTTGATGATTACAAAGGGGGAGAAGAATATCTGTTCATATCTTGTTCAATTCTTGTTTAAAATATGGAGAAGAATATTAGGTGTTCATAGGTGTTCATATCTTGTTCAAATGTGTTAGATGCTCTGATATAAATAATACTCTGATATGTGTTTACATCTTGATTATCTCTTGTTTAAAATTTGGATAATATTATCTGTTTATTAAATTCCTTTTGATAGGGGCAGAGTTATAGATAAGAGTTATAGATAAGAGATAAAAGGAGATAAGACACTTGCTGCTGATTACTCTGATTTTCTTTTAATTGGTCATCTGCTATTTGAAAAAAGAGAAAATGTAGCAGAGTTGTTTTTGCAAAAAGATAAATTTATAGATAAGTTTAAAATTGTTTAAACTAACAACCCTCAAGAGATGAACATAGTTGTCATCATCAAAAAGGGGGAGAATGTGTTTGAATATGTAAACAGGTCCAAGGATGTGCAAAGATTTTGATAATGACAAGCACTCTTGAAGAAACCTATGCAAAAACAAAGATATGGAAACAGGGACTAAGAAACAACGAAGCTAATCGATTAGGTCACCTAAGCTAATCGATTAGGAGCTTTCTGTTTTGGAAGAAATTGCATCAGGATGAAATCTAATCGATTATGGAAGCTAAACAATCGATTAGGTACTCACTGGAATTAAGGTAATCGATTATACAATTGAGACTAATCGATTACAACAAATAGAAATGGAACTAAATGCATCAGGTATGATGGCTAATCGATTATGTAAGCCACACAATCGATTAGGAAGCCACTGGAATTTAAGGTAATCGATTGCAAGACATTCTAATCGATTAGGCAGATGCGAAATCAAATTAAATGCATCAGGTACAGATGCTAATCGATTAGAGGAAGTGAAATAATCGATTAGTGAGTCTCTGACTTAAAGATAATCGATTACAACGCGAGGGTGTAATCGATTACGCTAGTGGAAAAACAGATTTAAGTGGGAAACCAGCTCATGTCTCCACCATTCTTCAAATTTCCACTAAGTGCAACGGCTATGATGAACTAGGGCACACCTCAACTGCTATCATGGCTCTATAAATGGAAGAAGAACACAAAAACCAACAAGAACCAAGAAGCAACAAATCCTTAGCTCTATCTTGTGCTTTGTAAGCCTATTTCTTGTATCTTGAAATACATTTGTATATCCTCTCATCTTGAGAGTTAGAATTGCTCAGAGCTTTCATTTGTATATCTACTCTATTGAGAGAGTGTATTGATTCTAAACACAAACACCAAACACAAGTTGTTCACTCTAGGTTGAGTGGTTACAAAGGTTGAGGATTCAACCTTTGGGATATTGTGAGACTGAGAGATTGGGTGGGTTGCCCTTGTACTTGTGAGGATTGGGTTCTTGAGTGTGGGACACTAGGAAGCCGCAATTGCTCAAAGTTGTATCTCTAGTCTACAATAGTGAAAAATCCTCTAAGTGGGTTGCTTAGAGGCGAGACGTACACCGGATTGGGTGGAACTCGTTACATCGGTTTGCAAGCTTCTCTTCCTTACTCTTTTACTTTCATATACTGCATATTTGTTGATTGGTATTGTTTGGTTGAGAAAAGCATACTTGAACTTGCTTAATTTGTTATACCTTAGATATTGCACACCAAGTGTTTGGTAAATTGTTTCAGCAATATTTCTCATTGTAGTACATTGCTTGTTATCCACCATTCTATCTCACTTGCAAACTTGGTGATAAAAATCAGTTTCAAAGGTATTCCACTCAAAAGTTTTAAAACTCAATTCACCCCCCCTCTTGAGTATTGAGGCCACTTGAACAACATTAGCAACATATGAGTCCAATGCAACTGATGGTAATCAATATCAAGCTTCTAACAGCATTCTTATCAACTCCAGCATAACATGCACTCGGTATACAGCAGTATCAGAACTTACCCAACACATGCATCCATATGAAGATCAACAGGTTCAAACAAACATTCCAATCAGCATAACACAATATGTAATCGGTATACAACAGTGTCAAGACTTAATCAACGCATGCATACATGTGAACATGAACGAATTCAACAAAGCATTCCAGTCAACACAACATAACATGCAATCGGGTTCTGTGGTATCTGAATTCAAGCAACACATGCATATTCAAGGATGATAATAACATGCAACATTCACTCTTACTTATCTTACACTCGGTTACTCCACATGCAAGCATATCATACAACAGGATACAAAACCATCATTATCAACACCCGAGACCCGTTCATAACCCATGCATTTAACATGTAAGGTACTCCCCCTACCAACTTTCTGCTTGGGTGTTGGTTCTCTTCCTTGCTGCTTCACTCAATGCTTCTACTCGCTTAGCCTTTACTTGAACGCTATTGCCCTCCACGAGTGGTGCAGGGCTGTTTCTGCTTCTGCTTCGACGCTCGTCTTCTACTCGTGTGAGGGAGTTCCAACTCCTCTGTAGCACCGTCACTCGGCTTTCGAAACAGGGAATGGAACAGAGGGCATAGAAGGAGAAGAGAAGAAGAAAGAAGAAGAAGAAACTCGCAGGGGATTCTGAAGAACGAATGGAAAGGAGGCCATCGTCCACTTATAAATACATGCATGAGGGAAAGAATGGTGGGGTGGGAAAACGTAAGGAGCAGTCTGCTCACGTCACCCAGTCCCATCAGCACCCACTAAGCCAATCATCCTTTTTAATCAGCACACTCCTTAAGTTAATGGCAATTAATAAACAAATCCCCCCTTTTTGGAATTATTATTTTAATGGCTTTATTCACCCGGTACATTATTAAAAATTAGGATGTTACAACTCACACATCGGTAGTTAGTGGCAATCACAATTATCAATTCACATATATATATAATTGTGATATTTCAAATCAATGATTTCAATTCAAAACATGGTCTTAAACCATCATAACATATTTAACATAATATCAGATCCGGTTTCAATACTGGTACCAGAGTACGGATATCACTTCATTTGTTTTGTATGCAATACAGACTCAACAAGTAAAACTTCAAACATCAAGATTGGTCTCCTCTCATTAGAATACCAGATAATCATACCGAATACATACAACACCGGTATAAAACCTGAGTCATCTATTGACTCTCGTGGCTGGTCCCACACCGGATTGTTAACTCCAGCCCAGACTAGTTTAATAACACATTCATCATTCCAAATACATGACACATAACATCAATCATTCTAAATGCATCCAAATCATGAAATCACTACATCGTCCACACAAGCAATCATTGAGCACAATTATATACACATATTTTCACATCATCAATGGATGAAATCATGCATTTAGAATAGTTACCCCCTCCTAACTCAAGAGAAGTAGTAATCACAACGGTCAGATGGTTCCACCTCGTCGATGGGGTTATTTCCTACATCACAATATATCACACAATCATTTCCTATTCAACCACCTCGATTTAACAATCATATTCATTTGCCCGATATCTTCCAGCATCTTAACTCTCAGTCCCATTTATTTCATTCATTCTACCACAACCACCACGGTTTATGCGTCTATATTTATTATTATAAACATTTAATGCCAAACCCATTAATGGGTTCCCAACAACCATTAAGCTTTATTAATGGCTATTCACCATTAATAACATTATTTCACCTCACCAATAACAATTATTTAACATAATAAATGCTTCTCCACTCATATTTTACATTTCTCCAAATCATAAGGTTAGGGTTTCTCTAAAACCCAACAACACTCATTAAATCACCTTCCCAACATCAAAACCCAAAAACCCATAGTTCACACTCTTGAAAAATAGCAAGATCTTACCTCAAGAGAAGGAATGAGAAAGTTTTCCAAAAGACGGAAAACCATACAAAAATGAGGAGAAAAGAGGGTGAGACTTCAAGTTCCAAACTCTTCCAAGCTCTAAACGAAAATGGAAGAGGAAAGATGGCACACCACTTTGCTTGGGGTTTTAGGAGAGAAGAAGAAGAGGAAGTGAAGGATAAGAGTAGAGAAGAAGTGGAAGCAAAGTATATGTTATGAGAAATCCAAGAAACTGACGGAATTAAGAAGGGAAAATGGGCCATTTGACTTTATTTTTAATTCCTCGTTAAATATTCATCATTTTATGATAACCAGGATCTCAGTTTGGGCTCAATACACTATCCAAAAATTATTCCGAATATATATTCAGATTCCCAATAATATCCTTAACAGCCTTGACCAAGATCATCCCAATCGGTGAAACTTGGTCCGACAACTATATTTCAACCGGGCTCATTTTCAGCTTATCCAGTTCCAATAAATTATAAATAGTTCCCAAAAATCTTAATTTATTTATTCATAATATTTTGGAATATTAATTATCCCAACTATAATCATTTAATATTTATCTCCCTAATAAATCTTTTATTTTAAAATTTAGGGTGTTACAAGGAGTGGCTTGTTGAAAGAATACTTGGGATAAGCCAGAAATGGCTAGTGTTAAGAATACTTGTAGCACAAATCTGGTGCTGATATTGTAAAGAAGATTTTTACAATAGTGGAAATCCTACAAGTTGGAAGGGACTGGACGTAGCTTCTGTGTTGGAAGTAAACCAGTATAAACCCTATGTGTTTATTCTCTCTCATTCGTCATCATTTAATTACTTATAAATTTTATTTGATTCAAAATTTAGGTGAAAAAGAGTCTTGGACTTATTCAACCCCCTTCTAAGTTTGACTCAACCATTATAGGAGTATAATCCAAATTTCCCACCTAAATTAGCGGCATCGACTGGCTTACATGATGTCGTTATTGAAAATGAAAATTCTTTTAAAGTTAAATGTTAGCCAAAGTGATGTCATGAAAGGTTCTGGGACTGGACGTGTGCGACCACCACTAGTATGTACTTGTTTTACATTCTCATTTTTTTTTGCATAAAATGTTAATAAGAATATAGTTGTTACTAGCTTTTGCGGTCATTTTTCTTGTATTAAGGACATATAATTGCTTTCTGTTTGCTTGGCCTGCTTGGTGGTCAATATAGTCTAATTCTATCTTGAGGCTGAAATGACTTTATTTCCTACCAGCCAACTGGTAGAGCAATATAGGTGGAAGGTGGTTATGGTGAACAACTTCCTTCCATTGATACCTGCCTTCCTTAAATCCATGATTCAGATGCAATCATTGAGGTATTTGATGGTTCTGTCGTATAAAGTATAAAAGTATATATGGTCTTTTTCCTATAACCCTTTTTATTGCATATGTAGCGTACACATACTAAGCATCACAAGGCCATGGCGTTAGGGAGGAGAATGATGCAAACTTTGATGATCACTGATAAGTCTTGAAAAGACTTAATTATTTGATAATATTTATCCCTATTTTATGTGAAATTTTAAGTTTAATTATTAAGTTTAGAGGAAAGTTAGAAAGTATTTGTTATTTGTACAATTTAATTAATCAATTATTCTTTTAGTAATTTCCTTTGAATTAAGAATAAAAAGATAACAGGAGGACAACGTACCCGCGCTTCATTAAATGTAGTGACACCTACTTGGAAGGAAGAGGTCCAGAGGCTCAACGTAGTTACACTGACCAGGGGCATGCCTACGTTGAGACCAGTGTACCAAAGTTTGATGATTATGCTCAAGTCCAAGAGGATGACAAAAGAACAACATGGTGACGCTGTGTCCCAACATGTTTACGCATGTGTAAAGAGAAAAGCTCCAGAGGACTAGCGTGCCCATACCACACCTACGTCTATATTTACGCTAGAATTATGAAGCATCAGGTACCACTCCAGAAGGTCAATGTACTTATGCTCACCTCAACCGTAGTTACGCACAGATAAAGCATTAAAAGAAGAGTCAAGTGAGGAACCCAACATACCTACGCTGGTCACTAGCGTACTAACGCGCACTTAGAGAATAAAAGCCCAAAATTAACCAGAGGGTTAGCATGCCTATGCTGACCATGGGTATGCGTACGCACGGGTGACATTTTTGGGAGGAATTCCCAGGTAGAGGACAAGCTTCCTAACGCTGGTAGAAGGCGTGCTTAAGCGTGATTGCGAGGGAAACAACCTAACTGTTTGTATTTTAGTTGTAAATTAGTTATTTTATGTTTTCTATTTATTTTGTAAGTTTATTAAGAGGTAGATTTCGGGATTAATTTATTAATTATTTTAAGAGCATAAATAGCTTTAATAAGTTAATTATACAAAAAAGAAAAAACATTAATATCATTCATTCTTCATATTTACTTCTCTCTCTATATTTTTCTTCTCTCTAATTTCTCCGCATTCCATTATACATTCCAACTCTTCCTTTATCTTTTCTCCTTCAATGGATTGCTAAATCCATAAGGTTGGAGATAGCTAAAGCTTCAATGGAAGTTTAGCTTTGTGGTTGGAGTATGCGTTGTATTGAAGCATGTAGAACATAGTAAGGAGTGGATTTCACTGCTGAATTGGAAGATTCGGATCTAATTTTGAGTTCTCTCCAAAGAGGAATCATGGTGGAGAGCTTAAGTATTCTCCTTGCTACCTAATTACTTCAGGCCTAAGGTTTTAGGTGAATAATTAGGGTTCATTCTCTTAATTTCGCATTAGGTTTTAGTGTACATGATCACCTACGGGATTAGGGTTTATTTGCATTGAGATTAGCATTAATCACCTAAGGAATTAGGGATTAGTCATCTGTGAAATTGTGCATGCTCTAATATAGGGGATTGTATTCTATTCATTGAGTTTTGACTAAAATTGATTGTTAAAGCTAGTTCCAACCTATTCTTCAACCGATGTTTCATTTTATTAATTGCATTTAGATTTTGAAATTGCATCTTGAAAAGCACAAAAATATTAATTCAGAAACTTAAAGAAAAATTTTCATGAATTATCCACATCTCTTGCTTGGTTAAGCTAGTATCAGTCCTTGGTTCTGGTAATTACTACAATCCCTATGGGAACGATACAAATATATTACTTTTTAATGATTGGTGTGCTGGCCATAAAATCATCATCCGATGAATTTGCATCAAGTTAATGGCGCCCTTTCCGGGGATTGTTGAGTAATATCAAGAATCCTTGGACCGGTACTAGACTGAACCACTTTTATTTTGTAATTAGTTTAGTTGTGTTTGTATGTTAGTTTCAATTCTTAGGTAGCTGTCTTTTTACATTTTGTGTGTGAATTAGTATATGCAGTCTAAGGATAAAGAGGAACCATTCTTCTTTGATCCTGATATCAATTTGCTTGAGAGAAAGTTAAGAAAAGAAAAGAGATTAAAAGAGAAAGCTAAAATGGAAAATAGAAGAGTTACATTAGGCGAATATTCTAGGCCAACTGATGAGGGAATACAATCCAGCATCCTCAGGCCTACGATTGTAGCAAATAATTTTGAACTTAAACCAACATTACTATAACTGGTAAGGAATGATCAGTTTAGAGGAAGTGAGATTGAGGAACCAAACTTACATTTAGCTAACTTCCTCTAGATTTGTGATACAATTAAGATGAATAAGGTTCCCGATGAAGCAATCTGGCGAAGGCTTGGTTGCAGAGCCAATCTAGGGGTAGTATTTCCACTTGGGATGATCTGACTAGAAATTTTTGATCAAATAGTTCCCTCCTTCTAAGTATGCGAGGCTGCGCAATGAGATTACTTATTTCCAATAGAGAGAGGGTGAGTCTTGGTTAGAAGCATAGGACAGGTATAAGGAGAGCTTGAGGAAATATCCTCAGCACCAAATACCTGAAATACAGCAGGTTAACATTTTTATAATAAAGTTAGGCCAATAATTAGAATGTTAATAGATGCTTCAGCTGGAGGTTCTCTGACTACCAAAACAGTGGATGAGGCTATAGAATTAATAGATGTGATGGCCTCTAATGAATGCTTGATAGGTGAAAGAAATAGTGTGCCCAAGAAGGGAATTATGGAATTAGATGTGCAATATGCTTATTTGGCACAAAGCAAGTTAATGACTCAGGCTTTAGAAAAATTAAGTGTGCAAATCTCTGAAATTCAAAGGCTTAGTCAAGTCTGTATGATGAACTGTGATTTTTGTGGTGGTGACCATGAGAATGGCTTGCATGATTCCAATAGTTCAACAGAGCAAGTGAATTACATAGGGCAACAAAAGAGTTACCCATTAAATTTATTTAATCATAACTATAGGAATCACCTAAACTTTTCTTGGAAAAGAGGGCCCCATCTCAATCAAAACTTGAATCAAAACATAGCCTAAGGTCAACCATCACAATAGCCCATTAATATACCAAAATCCTAACCCACACCTATGAAAGAAAAATATGAGTTAGAAAGTGTCTTGTCTCAGTTTATACAAGCTACTCAAGCTAGCTTTAAGAACTAAGAAGCCTCCATTAGAAATTTAGAAAATCAAGTAGGAGAATTGTCAAAGCAATTAGCTGAGAGACAAGCTGGAAATTTTCCAGCAATCTCAAATCAACCCAAAAGAGCATTATAAGGCTATCATCAAGGAGTGGAAAAACTTTGGTTGACCCTACTCCAACTAAAAATAAGTGTGAGGAAGAAAAAGAAAAGAATCGAGAAAATGAATCTGAAATAGAAAAACCAATAGAAATTGGAAAAGAAAAATCAATTGAAACTAGGAAAAAGAAAAAGATAGACATTGAATTAGAGGAAACAATAAAAATAACACCTGAAAAACTGAAACATGCTCCATTTCCTAAAAGGCTTAAAAAACAAATAGAGGAGTAAAAGTTTTCTAAGTTGCTAGATGTCTTTAAGAAACTCCACATAAACATCCCATTTACTAAGGCATTGCAAGAGATGTCTTCAAATGCAAAGTTTATGAAAGAGTTTTTATCTAAAAAATGAAAATTGAAAAGAGATGAAATAATTTCCCTCACTCAAATTATGCAAAAATAATTACCACAAAAACTTGAAGATCTAGGCTCTTTCACTATACCTTGTGCAATTGGTGATGTACATGTAGGAGCTAGTATAAATCTAATGCCATTGTCTTTAATGAGGAAGTTAGGGATAAAAGATCTTCAACTAACTCATATGTCTTTACAGTTAGTTGATAGATCAATTAAATATCCTCATGGCATGCTAGAAGATTTATTGGTAAAAGTTGATAAATTTATATTTCCAGTAGATTTTGTTGTGTTAGACATGGAAGCTGACAAGGAAATACCTCTGGTATTAGGAAGACCATTCTTAGCAACAGGTAGAGCTTTGATAGATGTAGAAAAAGGTGAATTGATGCTAAGAGTTCAAGAGGAACAAGTGGTCTTTAATGTGTTTAGTGCCACGAAGCATCCAACTAAGACGCTAGATTGCTTCATGATTGAGGAGTTTTCTTCTTACAAGACTTCCATGTCGTTAAAAGCTGAAGAGGATGCCTTGAAATCCTTCCTTGAGGATGATTTTGACTCTGAAGCGGAAGAGTTAAATGAGGAAGAAAGTGAGATGTTGCAGTCACTTAAGGCTTTAGAAGTGATGCAAGAGCGGGAAGAAATAAAAGAGGAAGTGAATGGGAAGCCTAGAGAGATAGTAGAGGGAAAATATGATTTAAAACCTTTTTCTTCTCATTTGAAACATGCCTTCTTAGGAGAAAATGAATCATATCTTGTTATCATGAGTTCTAAACTTAGTGATGAGGATATTGAAAAGTTAATGAGGGTTCTGCTGAAACATCAATCTGCTATAGGTTGGGAAATTTGTGACTTAAAGGGGATTAGTCCATCTTTTTATATGCATAAAATTTTGATGGAAGAGGATTATTCCCTGGTTGTCCAACCACAGTGGAGGCTGAATCCTATAATGAAAAAGGCTGTTAAAAGGAAGTGGTCAAACTTTTAGATGCAGGGATCATATATCCTATCTCAGATAGTGCTTGGATTAGTTTGGTTCAAGTGGTACCCAAGAAAGGAGGAATGACCACCATAAAAAATGAGAAAGGGGAAGTCATTTCAACTAGGCCTACCACAGGTTGGAGGATGTGTATAGACTATGGGCGGTTGAATGACTCCACTAGAAAAGATCATTTTCCTTTGCCATTTGTTGATCAAATAATTGAAAGGTTATGTGGCCATAAGTATTATTGTTTCCTAGATGGGTACTCAGGGTACAACCAGATTGTGGTTGACCCAAAAGACCAAGAAAAAACTACTTTTACTTGCCCCTATGGAATATTTGCTTATAGGCGCATGCCTTTCGGGTTATACAATGTACCAGCTACCTTTCAGAGGTGTATACTGGCGATTTTTGGAGACATGGTTGAAAAGTTCATAAAGGTTTTCATGCATGACTTCTCTATGTTTGGAATTGATTATGATACATGACTAGATAATTTGGCCAAGGTTTTAATGAGATGTTAAGAGAATAATCTCGTCCTCAATTGGGAAAAATGTCATGTTATGGTAAAAGAAGGGATAGTTTTTGGTCATAAAGTCTCTGATAGAAAAGCTTCCTCCCCCTGTTAATGTTAAGGGGATAAGGAGTTTTCTAGGTTGTGTAGGTTTTTACTACAAATTCATAAAGGATTTCTCTAAGATTGCAAAACATTAACTGATTTATTAGTGAAGGATGCTCCTTTTGTCTTTGATGGGCATTGCTCAATGGCTCTTGCAAGTCTGAAAGAAAAACTAATTTCAGCCCCTATCCTTGATACACCAGATTGGTCTTTACCTTTTGAACTTATGTCTGATGCAAGTGATTTTGCTATAGGGGTTGTGATGGGCCAAAAGAAAGGTAAATTGACCCATGTTATTTATTATGCAAGTAAAGTGTTGCTGAGGCATAAGTGAATTACACCACCACTAAAAAAGAAATGCTTCTTGTGGTGTATGCTTTTTATAAATTAAAATTATATCTGATTGGTGCCGAAGTGATCGTTTATACTGACCATTCAGTACTTAAGTACTTGCCTAAAAAGAGTCAAATCCTAGGCTGATTAGGTGGGTCTTTTTATTATAAGAGTTTGATTTAGAAATCAGAGATAAAAAGGGAATAGAGAACTCTGTAGTTGACCAACTATCTCTTTTGGAAGGAGATATAGAAATTGTTCCTATCAAGGAAGAATTTCCAGATGAGAGCTTGATGAAAATAGAATAAAGTCCCTGGTATGCTAACATGGCAAACTTTAAAAGTGTAGCCATGGTACTTGCAGGAATGACATCCCAAATGAGAAAGAAATTCTTTCATGACAGCAAAAGCTTTCTATGGGATGATCCTTTCCTGTATAAGTTTGGATTAGATGGAATAATTAGAAGATGTGTGCCTGAAAGTGAACAAAATAAAATTCTTTGGCATTGCCATGATTCTCGTTATGAAGGGCACCATGGTTCCTCAAGAACTGCTACTAAAGTGTTGCAATGTGGCTTTTATTGGCCAACTATCTTTCAAGATACTAAGGGTTATGTTCAGAGGTGTGATAAATGCCAAAGAAGTGGAGGACTCTCTATTAAAGCTGGCATGCCTTTAACTAACATTCTAATAGTTAAGGTATTTGATGTGTGGGGAATAGACTTCATGGGACCTTTCCCAAAGTCTTTCTCCTATAAGTATATTCTTGTGGCAGTGGACTACGTGTCACAGTGGATGAAAGCTATACCCACTAGAACCAATGATGCACATGTGGTGCCAAGGTTTATTAAGAAAAACATTTTCTCAAGGTATGGAGTACCTAGAGTTATCATTAGTGGTGGAGGGTCTCATTTTTGTAATAAGATAATGGAAAAGGCCCTGAAACATTATGAGGTACTCTATAAGGTGTCAACTACCTATAATCCATAAACTTGTGGACAAGTAGAGTTATCCAATAGGGAAATCAAGAGGATCCTTGAGAACGTTATAGGTAAATCTAGGAGAGATTGGTATATAAAATTAGATGATGCTTTGTGGGCTTATCACACAGCTTTCAAAACTCTAATTGGTATGTCTCCTTATCAACTTATGTATGGTAAGGCTTGCCATCTTCCTGTAGAGTTAGAGCATAGAGCTTGGTGGGTTACAAAGTTATTAAATATGGAATTTGCTCAATCTTAGGAGGAAAGAGTCCTGAAACTTCATGAGCTTAATGAGTTTAGATTGCAAGCCTATTATAGTGCTTCTTTGTACAAGGAAAGAACAAAGAGATGGCACGATAGGAAGCTAGAAAGGAAAAAGTTTCAGGAGGGGGACAAAGTCCTACTGTTCAATTCTAGGTTGAGACTTTTCCCAAGAAAACTTAAATCTAAATGGTCTGGTCCTTTTGTGGTTAATAAAGTGTTTCCTCATGGTGTTATTGAGGTGAAGGAACTAGAAATGGGAAGGATGTTCAAGGTTAATGGTCAAAGACTCAAACTCAATTTTGGAGGTGAGTTTATTAGGCAAAAGGCCTTAATTAAATTGCATACTCCTGTTTAGGAGTCATACGTCAGCTAGTGACGTTAAAGAAGCGCTTCAAGGAGGCGCCCTTGCAAAAAAAAATTTTCTCTTTCTTTCTTTAAATTGTTATGTTAATTCATCTTGAAAAATAAATAAATGTTTTTTTAAAAAGGTATATAAAAAAAGGGCAAGGAAGAATTTGAAAAAAAAATTTTAATAATAATATTGGTCATGAATAAAAGGTCAAGTAGGAGCAGTTTCTAAGGGTTTGGCTATATACGTTGGAATAAGGGCTTCTTACGCCAATTTTCCCTCTTAGGCCCAATAGTTACGCGTGGTTACACTCTACTATAGTATGCTTATGCTTTTACTTTGAGGTATCAGGAGTGATGTATGCATACCTATGCTCCACCATAACTTGCTTACACTACCTTTCTATCTATCGTCTTAGTTTCAAATCTCCGTGGTGTGTCTTTACGCTGCATGCCAGCGTTACGTGCACATGTTATAGATCTTAAAGTATAAATCCAGGAGATAAGCGTACAAACGCTTTTCTCTAGCATGTCTACGCAACTTCCCTAATTCTAGTTTCCAATTGCCATAAGGATTGAGTATGCCAACGCTGAAACTGGCATACCTACGCCAGCAACCTTGACCATCTTTCGAGCTATCTTTTCAATTGCACCTATTCACGTTTCTTTCTGGCATTCTTACGCTAGTTCCATATGAGCATCAGACGATGTCAATTACTTGTGGGTACCTACGCTCTAGTGGAGCGTGCTTACGTATGAATCTTGTTGTGTCAGGTAGCTGGGTGTTCTTTTGAGTATACTAACGCTCCGCCCTACGTACTTATGCATGGGGTATGCCTCAGTTTCCTCTGTTGCTCTTTCTTTTGAGCGTGCTTACGCCCTAACTGAGCGTCCTTATGCTTAGTGCAGACAGTGCCTATTTGGCACTTTTCATTCTGATAGCGTCACTATGTTATTCAATAAGCGTGTTTACGCTAGTTTTGTCTTCCTTGGTTAATAAATTCCAGGAGCCTTCCGCGGGTACGCTTAGGGTGAGCATTCTTATGCAACCCCTCTTTTCTTTCTTGTTGTGTTTTAACAATAATTGAGCGTTCATATGCTGCAGTAACACTTGGTTTGTGTTCTTGCTCATCATTTTTAGTATTCAATAAGCGTGGTTATGCTTCTTTTGAGCGTGCTTACGCATATTCTCTGCCAGGTGTCTTAGCGTACTGACACTATACTGGAGCATGCTTACGCGTGTCTTTATAGCATCGGGTATTGTTCTTTAAATCATGAGCCTACTGATGCTCTGCATAAGCGTACCAACGCATGAATAAAACCTTTCCAATTAGTAATTTGTGCGTTCTTACACCTGGATTGGACGTTCCTATGTTGACCCCCTGTCTTTAAATACTTGTTCCAACGTAGGAACCCTAACCCCAACTGTTGTTACGTAAGTGCTTTGCCCCTTTTCAATTGCAACGGTCACAAGCTTTCATTTCTTCAAATTGGTAATAGTTTCTTGCATATTATTGTCATTTACTTCACTTTACTATTTTAATTTCCTCTCACCTCTTTAATTATCACATTTTACCTCACCTTTTCATATTTACCCACTATTTCATAGTTCATACACCCTTCCACTTGCTATAAATATTGTATTCTATTTGCTTTCCATGGCATCTAGACCGTCCCACTCTATTCATAAAACTGAGAGATTGATTGAAATGGAACAAGCAAAAGCCTCTCGTAAAGAGAAGGGAAAATAAGTGGCCACTGCTAGCACTCCTACTTCCCCTCCTCCCATTAAGAAGAGGAAGTCTGAAAAAGAGCAGAAACGTTCCAAATGCCAAGATAACTTTGATTAGAAGCATTTTATAGATGCCAAGACTGCTCAGGACTATGAAAGGAAGTTCAGGGAGAGGGGTGAGATTAGGGACAGGGTGATGTTGTTGAGTGAGGAAGATTGTCATAACCCAAATGTGAGGGCTGCTATGCTTGCCAGTGGTTGGCAAAGTTTTTATAAAGTGTTGGGTCATGGCTTTTGAACTGTCCTTTATAAGGGATGTAAAGTTATGATTCTGAAACAGCTCAAAATGTACATGTAATGTCAATCTGATACAAGAATATGTTATACAGATGCAAATACGGAGTGTCCTTGTGTATTGGGCGGAGTATAATCCACACTGGGGCGGAGTGTAACTCACTCTGTGGCGGTGTAGTAGTCCGCCTTAAGTTGTTTTCTTTGCCTTGACACAATTGTTGGTGGTACCTGCAATTATTCTCCGACGCTCAAGTCAGTATTTCAAAATACTCTTAGACTTAGAAAGCAAATCTGAGAGAATTATACAAGTAAGAGAGTGTAAGGTTTAGAATTGGGGATCCCTCATATACCTTTTTGCTGAGGTTTATATACCTGTTACTGGTGCTCCATTATTGGTGGGACCCGTTCCTTGTTTTCAGGCATTATGCTGGAAAGGTAGTGGGTCCCTGCGCTGTTTGCAAGCACTGTTATTGTAGTGGGTATTTCCACTTACTTGGAAAGCGTGAATGCTTTATTATTTTATTTGTTTTTCCCTTTAATGCGTGACAGCGTGATTCCCATTTTCAACCTCTCAAGACAGAGTCAATCTCGTGTCGGGGTTACAAGTATGGGCTCGCTACGCAGTATGGGAAATTCAATATTCCGCTTGTGTTGAGCCTATGGCTTGGCGGAGTAATATGCATTAGGGATATTTCATGCATGAGGTATTTGATATTTTCTTCCTTGGCGGAGTAACAAACCTTGGCGGGGTAAAACACCTTGACGGAGTAACATGCCTTGGCGGAGTTACTTGCCCTGGTTGTCTGTACTCCGTATAGAAACAATTATAATGTACTTGAAGCGTACTTTTCTTGTTCAAAATGCTGATCTGGCAAAGCATTGAAGCCATGCTTTTGGGGGCCAGTGTTGGGACCGGATCATATGCCCCCTAGCTTGTTATAGTGACTGGCGGAGTCACTTTAATAAGCTATAACACTTAAGTTTAGCTTTTATAGGCATGGGTTTAGGCGGCGTTTGCCAGTTCAGGATTTTTCGGACAAGTGTTTTCGTGCATTTAATGTTTTCATCATTACTTGCCACGCCTGTCATTAATGCGCCTCAAAACTGTGTTTTGCCGCTTCAATCTTTCATTGCCACGTATGCCCTCGTAACGATTGCCATTCCAATAATGGGACATAAATGCGTGGGGTGGCAGTTGAATACGTTTTCGAGGTTATTATCGTGGGCCTTGGGTTTTGAAAATACGGCCCAAAAGATGCTTGTCTCGAGATTCATCCAACGACTGTAATTGCGTTAAATTCATCCAACGGCTGTAGTTGCGTTTCTGAGATTAATGAGGCTTTACTCGTTTCCCCCCAAGCCATGCCTATAAATAGATAAACTCTTAGGAGGGGAAACTTTTCGCTTCATCTTCTTCTCTGCGTTTGCGTATTAGAACTGCCTTTTGAACGTTGCTTTCGTGCGAGTCGTTTGTTGTTGCAGTTCTTCATTTCTTCAGAAACTTAAGGTAACTCTCTTTTTCCTCTGTCTCCTGTCTTCATTGTTATTGGGTTGGTTTTGTTCTCTTTATATGTGTGTTTGTTGAAACGAGGATGAGAGGAAAAAAGTCAGAGTCGTGCTCTAGGGTTTCTGTTCGTCTGATGTTTTCGGATATTGAGAGTGGAGATGAGGCTTTTTATACTGGGAGGGATGCAACATTTTACAGCAGCGTGGAGTTTTTTAGTAATGCTGTACATTCGTTTGTATCAGGAGGTATTCCTCAGATTGAAGTTAGAACGATGGCAGAGTGTCAAAACGTTGTGTTGCATGGGTTGGACTGGAAAAAGATGCTTGAGGTTGACCTTTATTGTTGGGTTGAGGAAGATGTTAAAGATGCTTCCTCTCGTCATGCAACAACAAGCGGAGGGGTAACGGAGTTGTCTGTGTCAGTTTGGAAGGATGAGAGGTATGAGAAGAGGTTCATCGTCCGTTCACCCAAGACGTATGAACGTATATGCCATCGTCCTCAAGATGAACGTACATTATATATGTACGATATTTTGTTTACCCAGTTGGGGGTACGATTTCCACTGAATAGATTCCAGATGGGCGTACTGAGGTTCTTGGATTGCGCCCCTTCTCAGCTGCACCCTAACGGTTGGGGAATAGTTCGCAGCTTCGAGGTGTTGGCTAAACATATGGAGTTTACGCCTACTGTGGCGTTATTCTTTGCCTTTTGCCGCATTATGAGGAGAGTAAATACAAAAACTGGCGGCATGGGCTTTATAACTCTTCGGGCGAAGCCGAAGATTGTAAATTTCAAGGCATTTGCTGACTCCGCCAAAGAAGGCGGACTTCACTTTAGGATGAGCTTTGTAAAAGTCTCTGTCAGGAAGAACAAGTCCGTTTTCTGGCGGAGTAAGGAGGGAATTGACAAATTCCCAGTAGCGTGGACCCATGAGCACTTCCTTCTGACCAAACAAGCTTATGAAGTTGAGGAGGGTGCCTTGTCAGCTACTTCTGTGGAAGTGCTCCGGACGTTGAAGGAGTACAACTCTGTCCACAAGCAGTTCTTATGCAAAAGGCTGCTTGGGCGTGATGCTGAGGATTATTTAAGTAATTCTTTAAGACTTGTCGCTTAAATATTACTTTTGTTTTTTCATGCAGCTTCTAATCGTGTGTATGTATATTATTTTGCAGGAGAAATTGCTGAATTCCCTGGGATGGAGCGCATCAAGCAGATTCATATGAGCCACGAGGAAATTGACACGGAGAACAATGTGCAGCCCAGGAGGAATTTGGTTGCTGCTCTAACAAAGATTCTTTCTTTCCCTGCATCCACTACTATAGTGAATTTAGAAGGTGGTGCAAGGTCCTCAGCAGTTGATGTTGAAAGGCGTTCTAAAAAACGCCAAGAACCAGAAGCTGTTGAGGAGGAGGAAGAGGAAGTGGATCCCCAACCTTTGCTCAAAAGAAAGAATAAGGGCAAGAAGAAGGTTGGGGAAGGAGCATCAGCTGACACCGCCATCAACTTGGAGGAGACTCAGGAGGTACCTGTTGTGGGTACTACTGCTGATATGGGCGGTGTTGAAGGCATCCTCGAAGAAGATGTCGTGGGGGAGGAAGCGGAGGGAATTCAAGCCTCTCCAAACCAAGTTGTGGGAGATGAGGCGGAGGGAGTTCAGACTTCCCCAGTCCGCTCGGCGGAGAATCCCGCCTTGGGCTTGGCTACTCGAGGGACACCAGTTTTCTTTATTGATGTTCCAGGGGAGTCATCCAGGCGATCCGTCTCTCTGCCTTTGGCGGGGTCTCGACTGAATCCCTTCTTGTATTTTGCAAATATGGGATCCCGCCAGTCGGAGAGGCGTGATCCGGAGTTCATCCTCCGCCCCGACATCGACTTCCAAGAGATTCCAGACGCTGCTGCAGCTGCAAGGTGGCACCTTGCAGAAATTGATGGTTTTCTAGCCTCTGTGCCACGTATTGCTGATGTTGCTGCTGAGGCCAACATGTTTCAAGAATCTTTTCATGATTCTGTTGAAAAGATACGCAGCTTGGAACATGATAATGAACAGCTGTCGGAGGTGATCAAGGCGAAGGATAAACACCTTGACACCGCCGATTCCGACATCAAGAAGCTGGAGGAGGAGCTGGCTCGGGTGAGAGCTGATAAAGTCTTGCTGGAAAAGCAAGTTTCTGGCTTAAAAGAGCAGAATGTAAAGCTGGGCGAAGAGGTGGGTGGACTCTCCCAGGTGAAGGCTGACAATGTTCTGCTGAAACAACAAGTTTCAGATCTAAATCAGCAGAACCAAAAATTGGGCGAGGGTGTGAGCGAACTTCAGCAGAAGTTGGTTTCCTTTGAAATCGATAGGGCTCTTACTGCAGACGCCTGGGCTATGGAGTTGGACGAAGCAGCTACCGCATACAGCAACCTTGAAAAACAGGTTGAGGAGTTGAAGGCTGAGAAGGCTGTTTTAGATGCTGCCAATGAGAAGCTTAACAAGGATTTGAATTCGGCTTTGGATGCAGCTAAAGCAGCAATTGGTGATGCCTTCAGTATGGCTATTCGCCAACTCCGCCATCGCAACCCAGGCGTTGCTCTTAACACTACAGGCATTCATCTATACTATGAATTTATCAATGGTGAATTGATGGTGCCTGCTCGAGGGGGTCATGTTCCTGCACCTGATGTTGAGTATGTTTTGGCGGACTTGCCCCCTTCACAAAGTTTGTCAAAGCCAAATAAGAGTCAGCTCAGCTCTGCCCACCAGGAAGGAGTGCCACCCGAGCCATGAAGATCAGCATCGGAGTCCTTTTACAAATTTTTGTTTTTTTTGCATTTAATGATATCTCCTTGTTCCAGGATAGGCTCTGGATCTTTATCAGTTTTTGGCAATATTCAATGAAATATATTTTCTGTAATCTATACTTGTTCATATAAGCAATGTTTGAGTCCGTCGTATTTATGCCTCGTAAAATGATATTAAGAAGGCAGAGTATTCATTTGAGGACTTAATGGAATATGACTAAGTATAACGAGGCGGAATAGCCTTTTTGAAATTCTGGTGAAGTAAAATTCAGTAGGGACGCGAGGTAGCCTCTTAGGAATTTCAATGTAATAAAATCAATAATGAGGCGTAGTAGCCTCTTGAGAATTTCAATGAAGTAAATTCGATATTGAGGCGGAGTAGCCTCTTGAGAATTTCAATGAAGTGAATTCAATAATGAGACGGAGTAGCCTCTTGAGAATTTCAATGAAGAATATTCTACAATGAGGCGGAGTGGCCTCTTGAGAATTTCATTGAAGTGAAATCAATATGGAGGCGGAGTAGCCTCTTGAGAATTTCAATGAAGAATGTTCTGCAATGAGGCGGAGTGGCCTTTTGAGAACTTTAATGAAATAAAATCAATAAAGAGGCGTAGTAGCCTTTTGAGAATTTCAATGAAGAATGTTCTGCAATGAGGCGGAGTGGCCTCTTGAGAATTTCAATGAAGTAAATTCAATATGGAGGTGGAGTAGCCTCTTGAGAATTTCAATGAAGAATGTTCTACAATGAGGCGGAGTGGCCTCTTGAGAACTTCAATGAAATAAAATCAATAAAGAGGCGTAGTAGCCTTTTGAGAATTTCAATGAAGAATATTCTGCAATGAGGCGGAGTGGCCTCTTGAGAATTTCATTGAAGCACAATTTTTACAAGCAATATACTTACTTGAACTTGTTGATAGTGCTTGAGTTTGTTAATTATGTACTCCGTAAAGCATTGGCAGTTAGGCGGAGTCAAATTTTGGATGGAGGATTCATCCCTTTGAATTTGAATTGGAGTGTAACTCCTGATCAAATGAAAATTGTGGAATCCAGGATTGGTATGGTGCAGCATATAGCTGTGACACCAATTCTTCCTGCAAGAGCTTGGTTGAACTTTTGAAGAGGTATAGTGCAGCATATAGCTGTGACACCATTTTTTCCTGCAAAAACTTGGTTGAACCTTTGAGGCGGTATGGTGCAGCATATAGCTGTGACACCATTTTTTCCACAAGAAGCCTGCAGGACCTTGGGGCCGAAATGGTGCAGCATATAGCTGTGACACCAGTTCTTTCCATAGGCGGCCTGCAGGACCTTGGGGTCGGTATGGTGCAGCATATAGCTATGACACCAATCCTTTCCCCCCAAGGAGTTTTTTGGACCTTAGGGTCGGTATGGTGCAGCATATAGCTGTGACACCAATCCTTTCCCCCCAAGGAGTTTTTTGGACCTTAGGGTCGGTATGGTGCAGCATATAGCTGTGACACCAATCCTTTCCCCCAAGGAGTTTTTTGGACCTTGAGGTTGGTATGGTGCAGCATATAGCTGTGACACCAATCCCCCCAAGGAGTTTTCTGACTCCGTTTGTGAAGCTTTGTTGCATGTTGGATGATCTTTATGGAATAAAGAGTTATGCTTTTATGCTTCAATTGTTGGAGCCGGTGTCTTATCTGCATGGGAACAAGTTCTGCCATGGATAATCAATTGAAAGTTAGAATGAAGATTGAATGTAGGAAGGCATTTCATTAATAATGGAACTACATAAAGAGCTGAGTTGGGGTATGTCTCTTCGAAACTTTTTCAAGGAAAGCGTATCTGGGAAGAACCTTGAGTTAGGAAGAAAAGATCATACCATATTACCCAACTAGCTGTAGTATATGCGTAAATTTAAAATGTTCCATTTATTCCTGACCGGAGTGCCATCTAAGTTTTCTAGGCGGTATGTGCCTTTGCCCAAAACCTCGATGACTCGGTATGGACCTTCCCAGGTTGGTGCCAATTTGCCTTGGTGTGCAAATTTATTGCCAATATTGGCCCTTCTTAGGACCAAATCTCCTTCTTTGAAACGGCGTTCAAAAATACGTGTGTTATACTGTTTGGCGGCCTTTGCTTTGACAGCTTGGTCCCTCACAAAGGCTTCCTCTCTCAACTCCGCCAAAACCTCGAGTTCATGTGCGAGGTTCTGTTGATTGGCTTCCTCACTGAAATGGAGGACTCGAGCTGAAGGGGCTGCCAATTCAATGGGGATGACAGCCTCAACTCTGTATGTCAGCCGATATGGAGATTCATTTGTGGTGGAGTGAGGGGTTGTTCTGTATGCCCATAAAACATGGCATAACTGGTTTGCCCAATCTCCTTTTGCCTCACCAAGGCGTTTCTTAAGGCCTTTCAAGATTTCTCTGTTGGTAACTTCAGCTTGTCCATTGGTTTGAGGGTGTTCCACAGAAGAGAAAATCTGCGTAATGCTGAGATTTTCTAGGAGTTCAGTGAACTTGCGATCTGTGAACTGGGTGCCATTGTCAGTGACTATGCGTGCAGGGACTCCGAAACGTGCAATGATATTTTCATATACGAATCTTCGAGTCCTGGCTGACGTTATGTGCACCACTGCTTCTGCCTCAATCCATTTGGTGAAGTAATCAACACCAACTATCAAGTATTTGATACCGCCGGGCGCAGTTGGGAATGGACCCAAGATATCCATGCCCCATTGATAGAAAGGCCAAGGCGTTATTGATGATGACATTTCCTCTGCGGGAGTGTGATGAAGATTTGCGAATCGTTGACATTGATCGTATTTTTGAACATATGAGGCGGAGTCATGCTTCAGAGTGGGCCACCAATACCCCGCCCTGAGTATTTTTCTCATTAGACTCCGTGCCCCTGGATGATGTCCACACTGCCCTTCATGGACTTCTTCCAAAACAGCTTGCACCTCATTTTCATTTATACAAATTAAGTAAGGAACAGAAATTCCTTGGCGGTATAACTGTCCGTCCAGGAGTGTATAATAAGGCGCTTCTTTCTTTAGTTTCTTTCACTCAAGATCATCCGTGGGTAATTGTCCATTAACAAGATAACGAACTATTGGTGCTACCCAGGAATTGTCATCAAAGGAGCGGCTTTTAATCATATGTACTGAGGAAGGAAAGGAAATACTTGGCTCTGCCAAGGTACTCTGTACAACCGTAGTTGTGCATCCCGCCTTCTTTGTGCTGGCTAACCTGGAGAGGATATCAGCGCGTGTATTTTCTTCGCGGGGTACATGCTTGAAAGTGACTTCACTGAAGCGTAGTTTTAACTCATTGACGCAGTCTAAGTATTGTTGCAGCAGAGGTTCTTTAGCCTGATACTCACCAAGAATTTGTGAGATGACTAATTGAGAATCACTACATAGGGTAACAGTTTTGGCCCCAATATCTTGTGCTGCCCTGAGTCCGGCCAAGCAGGCTTCATACTCCGCCTGATTGTTAGACGTAGTGAAGGTAAAGTGCAATGAAATTTCAAGATGTACTCCGTCATCACTTTCTATAACAATTCCTGCTCCACATCCTTTGCTATTTGAAGATCCATCAACGTATATTGTCCAATGTGAATGATCTGCATCTGGGTTAGAGCCTGTTAATTCAACTACAAAATCTGCCAGGACCTGTGCCTTGATAGCAGTTCTTGGTTCGTATGATATGTCAAATTCAGAGAGCTCTATGCCACATTTGATCATCCTTCCAGCCAGGTCTGGTTTGAACAATATAGTATGAAGTGGCAAGTCTGTGCGAATCAGGATGGGATGGGCATGGAAATATGGTCTTAGGCGTCGTGAGGCCCAAACAACTGCAAGTGCTGCCTTCTCAATCTTCTGATAACGGCACTCTGCACCATGCAATGTTTTACCAGTGAAGTACATCGGTCGTTGGCCTTCAACTGTTTCCTTGACCAGAGCCACTGCCAGCGCTTCATCTGAAACAGACAAATAAACAATGAGTTGTTCACCTGGGCTTGGTTTCACCAGGATTAGAGGGCTGGCCAAGACATTTTTCAAGCTTTGGAATGTCGCCTCTTGTTTTGGGCCCCAACTGAATTTCTTATCCTTCTTTAGCATTTTGTACAAGGGAAGAGAGCGATGAGCCATTTTTGGCATGAATCGTGCTAGAGCAGTGATTTTGCCATTGAGGGATTGTACCTCCTTCAATGTTTTGGGGCTCTGCAACTCTTGGATTACGCGACATTTATCAGGATTAGCCTCTATGCCTCTTTGTGTTAACATGAAACCCAAAAATCTGCCCCCAGGAACAGCAAATGTACATTTTAATGGATTGAGTCTCATGTTGTATTGCTGTAGGCGTTGAAAAATGAGGCGTAGGTCTTCAACATGGTCTCCCCCCTCCGGGGTCTTGGCAATAATGTCATCAATATAAACCTCTACCAGCTTTGTGTGCATACCCTCAAAAACTTTGTTGATCATGCGCTGGTAGGTTGCCCCGGCGTTCTTTAGCCCAAATGGCATGACGTTGTAGCAAAAGACCCCCTTGTCATTAATAAATGCTGTCTTCTCCTGATCATCCTCACACATTAGAATTTGGTTGTATCCAGAGTAGGCATCCATAAAAGATAGATACTTGTATCCTGAGGAATCGTCAATCAATCTGTCAATGTTGGGGAGAGGGTATGGATCTTTGGGACAGCATTTATTCAAATCGACGTAGTCTATGCACATACGCCATTTACCATTGGCTTTCTGTACCATAACCACGTTGGACAGCCAGGAGGAGTAACGGAGTTCCCTGATGAACCCCGCCTTGAGGAGCTCCTCTGTTTGTTCACAAGCAGCTTTTTGCTTAGCAGGACCCATACGCCGTTTCTTTTGTGCCACTGGCTTAGTTTCAGGATACACCGCCAGGCGGTGACAACAAAAGTTAGGATCCATGCCAGGCATGTCTGCAGCGGTCCAAGCAAAAATTTCTTTGTATTCATGGAGGAGTGCAATCAGTCTTGCTTCCATGTTAGCCTCCAGTTTGTCATTGATATTTGTGATTTGCTCCGGGGTGCCGCCTAAAACAATAGACTTGGAGCCACCATCAGGGGTTGGTTTCAAAGGATTTAGTGGGTCTATAGAAGACTCCGCCCTAGGGTCAAGATCCACCAAATTGACGGATGCCGCCGCACTGCTTCCTTCGTTCAATTTTCTTTTCTTAGCCATGGTTTCAAGCTTCACCATGTTAAGACTCAAATTGTAACAATAACGAGCCATCTCCTGGTCCCCCCTTACAGATGAGACTTGATTATCTTTATCAATGAACTTGATTAACAAGTGGGGGGTTGAAACAATGGCTTCCATGGCATTCAGAGTGGGCCGCCCAATGATGCCATTGTATGGAGATTTAACATCAATGACAAGAATCCTGGATTTCACAGTTCTTGCACCAGGCTCGCCATCAAAAGTGATCCTTGTGTCCAAGTAGCCTTTAGTAGGCTGTTTGGCGCCATTAAAGGCTGTAAGGTCCTGTGTATAAGGCTGCAAATCAGTATCAGTGAGTCTCATGCGTTTAAAATAGTCATAAAAGATAACGTCGCAGGAACTTCCCTGATCAATTAGGATGCGTTTTACATCCATATTAGCGATTACTGCAATAATCACTACTGCATCATCTCCCTCAGGAATAGTAGGGCCAAAATCATCATCTGTGAAGGTTATAGGTGGAGTCTGGACCCCGTTCCTAAATGGGCGATATTCCTTACCTTTGCCTTGTACAGGAAAGATCATACGATGATGATTTTTCCTGGCGGTGTTTGAGGGTCCGCCTCCGGCGAAGCCTCCAGCAATCATATCTACAACCTGCCTTTTACCCCATGATCTGGGTTCTGGACTTGGTTCTCTTTGGGCGGACTCAAGAACAACGCCTTTTTGTTTTTCTATTGCCGCCGTACGTTTTGGCTCCCGAGTGTTATCAGGATCAGGAGAACGATCACGAGATCTTTTCTCAAACCTCTCTGGTTCATCGTGAGATTTACCCTTGAACAAATAATGTTTCAGTTTGCCTTCACGAATGAGTACCTCAATGGTATTTTTGAGTTGCTTGCACTCCTCCGTGGTATGGCCAACTGACTCATAGAACTCATAATATTTCTTTGGGTTCCCACCGCGTCTGATTGGAGGTGGACGTTGAATCCCATAAATGTTAAGGGTAGTCCATCCTATTTCATGCAAGATTTGTTCATATGACGTGTTCAGGGGTGCATAATGAGCAAAATTGAACACACGTCTATCTTGATGTTTGAAGGGTTGGTTCCCTATTTTGTCTTTCTGGTGGAACTTGTCATTCTTGGATGACCTTTCTTTGTCTTTGTCATGATGTGGAGTTGCGGTGGGTGGTTTACTGCGAGATGCAGTGGCTTCCAGATGCATCTCAATACCCACATACTTGGACGCCTTCCTGCGAAATTCCTCCGTCGTAGATGGAGGTCCCTTTGCCAACGACAGAGCAAAAGGTGACTTTGGCTGCATAGCCTCAATAAGGATATGCAACTGTATTGCTTCTGTCAGATCAGGAACCATGGCTGCCTCCTTATAGAATCTCTTAAGGAAATCCTTCAGAGATTCTTTGTCACCTTGCTTGATCTGAGCCAAGGTATGAGAGGTTCTAGGTGCATCCGTAGAGATCACGAAGTGGCTGCCAAAAGCTGTAGCCAGGTCCTCCCATGAATCAATGGAACCTGAAGGTAAACTCTTGAACCAACTAAGAGCTTCACCTGTAAGGGTTCTGGGGAACATTCTGCACATGACATCTTCTTCTGCACCTAGGAACATAGCCTCGTAGATGTAAGCATCTAGATGCTTAGAAGGATCTGTTTCCCCAGTGTATTTTCCTATGGAAACAGGTTGCATGTCTGCAAATGTCTGGGGACATGCGCATTCATGAGCCTTTTGGAAAATGGGATACTCATCTTGTACCCCAAGGGGGATGCGATTGAGCCTACTCTCCTTCCCTCTTGGTGTTGAGCATTTGCCAGTGGAAGGCTTCGTTGCTCCTCCATGTAAGTAGGGATGCGAGAGTAGCTAGGAGTACTTGATTCCTCCTGTGCATGCGCCTCATGATGCGGCTGTTTTGCAGGACCTGCTCTCTCGTGAGTATGATTTGCCTTTTCACAACGAAGCTCAGCAATTTCTTCTCTCAGCATCCTGATCATGTCATCTCTCAGATCTGGAGAGTCAGCGTGCGTTGCCTTTTTGTAAGCATCGTTGTCAAAGTTGAGACGTCTAGGATTGCGTGGAGGAGAATCCTCAGTCTACACCTCTGGTCCTGGTCTTTCCATTAATGATGAATGTAATGGAGATTGATCAAAGATTGTGGGAATACCAAATTTACAGGTCCCACTGGGCGTGCCAATGAACTGTCCTTTACAAGGGATGTAAAGTTATGATTCTAAAACAGCTCAAAATGTACATGTAATGTCAATCTGATACAAGGATATGTTATACAGATGCAAATACGGAGTGTCCTTGTGTATTGGGCGGAGTATAATCCACACTGGGGCGGAGTGTAACTCACTCTGTGGCGGTGTAGTAGTCCGCCTTAAGTTGTTTTCTTTGCCTTGACACAATTGTTGGTGGTACCTGCAATTATTCTCCGACGCTCAAGTCAGTATTTCAGAATACTCTTAGACTTAGAAAGCAAATCTGAGAGAATTATGCAAGTAAGAGAGTGTAAGGTTTAGAATTGGGGATCCCCCATATACCTTTTTGCTGAGGTTTATATACCTGTTACTAGTGCTCTATTATTGGTGGGACCCGTTCCTTGTTTTCAGGCATTATGCTGGAAAGGTAGTGGGTCCCTGCGCTGTTTGCAAGCACTGTTATTGTAGTGGGTATTTTCACTTACTTGGAAAGCGTGAATGCTTTATTATTTTATTTGTTTTTCCCTTTAATGCGTGACAGCGTGATTCCCATTTTCAACCTCTCAAGACAGAGTCAATCTCGTACCGGGGTTACAAGTATGGGCTCGCTACGCAGTATGGGAAATTCAATATTCCGCCTGTGTTGAGCCTATGGCTTGGCGGAGTAATATGCATTAGGGATATTTCATGCATGAGGTATTTGATATTTTCTTCCTTGGCGGAGTAACAAACCTTGGCGGGGTAAAACACCTTGGCGGAGTTACTTGCTCTGGTTGTATGTACTCCGTATAGAAACAATTATAATGTACTTGAAGTGTACTTTTCTTGTTCAAAATGCTGATCTGGCAAAGCATTGAAGCCATGCTTTTGGGGGCCGGTGTTGGGACCGGATCAGCTTTCAATGATAGTGATGATGATACCTAATATTCTTCCTGTCTAAGGGGTGTTGTCATCCCACTTTCTAGTGAAATTATTAATAAGGATTTGGGGTTGCCTGTGGTGAAAGATGTTGAATGTCAATACACCAAATTACTGAATAGGTTCACATTGGAGGAGAATACTGATTTGAGGAAGAAAGTATTGGAGGTCTGCTGTCAAGAAGGGACCACCTTTGAAACTACTGTTGGTGGTGCACCAAAATTTGTAAGGAAAAATACTCTTCTTGATGTCCCTATGATATGGTGCCAATACCTTCTCTCTTCACTGCAACCGGTGGCTCGCGCTACTAAAATGGTGGTGAAAAGGTTAGTCCTCATTTACTATTTAATGCAAGAATTATATGTTGATTTGGGTGATTTAATTTTGTTTGAAATGGTTAAGGCTAATGAGAAATATGCCCAATTACCATATTGTTCTGTCATTTCATTATTGGCCAAGGAAAACTCTATGAAGGTGTAGAAGAGGGGTTTACTAAGGTAAAAATGGAAAAGGCCCTGGACCATTGACGTGGACTGTCGCGGTCGATCAAATTGAAACATTAAAAATAATGTAGTACTTGATAAGTGCTTTATAACATAATAAAATAGATCTAGTTTGCTTAGGATTTTAATCATTATGCACTGTATTTCCTTTATTTATTGAGATTTTTGCTTTCTTTCCACTCTATTCTACTTGGGTATGTTATTTTGCAGGAATTAAGGTAATAAAGGATCAAAAACAAGAGAAAAACGACCATAAAATGATAAAGAAACAAGAAGAACAAGCCCAAAGTAGAAAGAACTCTCTTTTTATGCTGAATTCTGACTCAGAATGCTGAAATCTGACTCAATGTTAAAATCTGACTCAGAAATGCTGAATTCTGACTCAGAATGTTAAAATCCGACTCAAAATGACCAAATTCAAGTGGGATGACTGAGAAAGGACCAAATCCGAGTGGAATTACTCAGAATGGAGCAAATCCGAGTGGAATACTTCACTGTTAGATTAGAATCCGAGTGAAATATTCCCTGTCAAAGCCATTCCGAGTGATAAATGACTGACTCGAGTGAAGGACCAATGCTGAAATGGAATAAGTCTCGGTTGAAGGTGATTCCGAGTGGAAACTTCCCCGACTGCGTCCATTCCGAGTGAAAAAAGGAGACTGACCTCCAATAAATATGTCCAAAGCTATTCTCCGAGTGAAAGGATTGCTGATTGAAGTAAATCCGAGTGGGAGCTTTCTGATTGCAACTAATCTGAGTGAAAAGCTGTTCTGGGTGAATGGATTCCGAGTAGAAGAGGCCACTGAAATGAATAAATGCTGACTAAGGAGGAATTCGAGTGGTTTCACTCAGAGAAGATGGCATTCTTAAGCGGAACAAGGCATTTCCGAGTAATGCCTTAAGCAAGCAAGGAAAATCCGACCAGGAGTGAATCACACTCGGACAGATTCTCACAATTTCACACTAAGTCCGAGTGAGATCTCTGTAATGAAGAATACCGAGTGAAATGGGTCAGAAACCTATATTTCTGAGCAAAGCAAGGCTCAAACATGAGAGGAAATTCAATCAGCCAGATTCGAGTAAAGACAACCGACTGGGTTGATTGACGACTGAAGGCCATTCTGAGTAAAAAGCAAGAAGACACTTCCGAGTGTATCATTTCAAGGAATGAAGGCCGACTGAATTATTTCAAAGCAAATCCGAGTGAATGTATCTGAATGAATTTGACCGAGTGAATTCCAAAGCAAAATCCGAGCAAAGTTTGAATCGAGTGGTTCAGATTTAGAGACAGCCGAGTGAAAATGTTTGGGAACCAATTGAATAAATTCTGATCCTGAGTGAGTCTTCAATCAGTTCTGAATGAACTCCATGAAGCTGAGCCGAGTGAATGGTTTCAGTCAGATCCGAGTCCCTCTTCAGTCAATTCTGAGCCACCTTCTAATCAGTTCCGAGTGAATCACTTTTCACTCGGTTCCAATTCACTCTTCAATCGGTTCCGAAGGAATAAAGCAATCGGAGTTGCTTTGCTCATCACCTCAGACACTGTCCGACTTCAAAGTAACTCAATACCGACCGGTTTTCTTCCAAACACGGACCCCTCAACTCAACACCGAGCAAAGATTCACTCTGTCTTCTTTAGAAAATGCACCTTTTTCCAGTCAGTTTTGTGCGCAAAAGGCATTTTACCACTCGGATTCTAGAGAGAAGGTGAAAACCGACCCAATTCTTCACAATGCAACACCGTCCAGCACTCAGCAAACCACCCTCCAGCAAGCTTTCACTCGGATTTTGGAGAAAAGATGAAAATTGACCCATTTTTCCACTCGGAATTTGCCCAGCTGAATAAATCCAAACACCGAATTATTGGAAATATTAAAATAATGCAATTTGGGACAGTTGGAAGTCACATGCACCGAAAGTTTTCTCCCACTTGACACCATCCAGGCTGTCTCCAAGCTGTGATGGTGGGGCGGCTGAGAAGAAGACAATTTTAACGCGTTTTCTTAGCTGGATTCATTCATCCATTCGCCTATAAAAGGGAGAGCACCACAGCATCAATTCCATCAGCATTAATTCCTCTTCTTTCTTCTCTCTTTTGTTTTCCTTTTCTTTCTTTCTCTTCCGTCCTTCTTTTTCTTTCTTTTCATTTTTCTACTTTGTTCCTTTTCCTCTTTTTCGTTTTAATTTCTCTTTTTATTTTTTTTTCTTTATTTTATTTTAAGAGTTGTGAGGGTTGTAAAAGTGAGTATTTAAATTTGTAATTGGTGGAGAAATATTGCATCAAGGAAATACAGTGGTAAATTATTCTAAGCTTTTGGAGAAACCCGTAAGTCTTTATTTTTTTACCATGTCTTGTATGTTTTATTTTTCCATTATTTATATGAATTTGAATTATTTCATGAGTAGCTAAATTAATTATCTTGGGATAAAGGGGGTATGATAATATTTTATTTTAATGTTATTTTGACTTGGAATTAAATAAATTTCTGTTTTCCATTTAGTTTAAAAAATGCTCAATGCTTTTAGTGATTGCTAACAAGAACCTAAATGATAAAACTGTATACTTGCGGGTATATTAGTAAGTTTAGGTAATAAATAGAATCAAGAGATTTATTTTTACCGGAAAGCTTTGAACTAAACCTAAGATTTTTGAAATGCTTTTTGTGACCTCGGTAAAACCGTGAAAGTAATCAAAATTCTTTTGAGGAAATAAAAGGGGTTTTCATAAAACGATAATAGGCCTTTCTGAGGATTAAGAACCGCTTTCTATAGGTTAGGTACATTAATAGGATTCCGAGAGGAACATATTAATTAGCTTTTGGAAAATTCACCTTGGAAAACTTAATTCGATTCTTATTTATGAAAAGTTAAAATTCATTAACATAAAATAGAGTCTTAATCCCCCGAAATCCCAAGATATTCTCAACTCTGATTTTTAAGTGTCAAGTAAATTTTATTTTTATATTTATTCGGATTCTGTGCAACTTAATTTTGCTTTATTTTACAAAAACCTTAAAAATCAATTGTGTGGATAATTAAATTTCAATATGCTGGTACTTTGAACACAGTCCCTGTGGAGAACGATAATCTTTTATATTACGCGACATAACCCGTGCGCTTGTGGGCCCTGTCAAGTTTTTGGCGCCGTTGCCGGGGATCGAACACGGGTCGTCCGCGTGACAGGCGGAAATACTCACCACTATACTACAATGACGCTAGATGATGCTAGATGATGCTCAGGTAAATTATGCCACAACTGAAAAAGAACTGTTAGCTATTGTCTTTGCTTTTGATAAATTTAGGTCTTACTTGGTAGGTTCACATGTTACCGTTTACACTGACCACTCTGCCATTAAGTATCTATTGAATAAAAAGGAAGCAAAGCCTAGATTAATTAGGTGGATTCTAATATTGCAAGAATTTGACTTGGAAATTAAGGACAAGAAGGGTACCGAGAACTTGGTCGCTGACCACTTCTCTAGGTTTACATCTGAAAAAGAACAAACAGATAATATTCCCATCAATGAATCTTTTCCAGATGAACAACTCTTGAATCTTAGTATCCAACGTGTTCCTTGGTATGCTGATTTTGTAAATTTTCTTGCATGTGGTATCTTACCTCCTGATCTTAGCTTTCAGCAAAGGAAAAAGTTTTATGCAGATGTCAAGCATTATTATTGGGATGAACTACTCCTTTTCAAGCAATTTGCAGATGGTATGATTCGGAGATGTGTTTCACAAGATGATGTCCATGCTATCTTGGATCATTGCCATTCTCATTCCTGTGGAGGACACATGAGCACCTCTAAAACAGCCGCTAAAGTATTGCAAGTTGGGTTCTATTGGCCAAATATTTTTAAGGATGTACGTAAGTATGTTCTAACTTGTGATGCTTGCCAAAGAACAGGTAACATTGGTAAGAGACAAGAAATGCCATTAAATACCATTTTAGAAGTTGAATTGTTTGATGTATGGGGTGTTGATTTTATGGGTCCCTTTCCCTCTTCTTTTGGAAATCAGTTCATATTAGTGGCAGTTGACTATGTGTCAAAATGGGTGGAAGCCATTGCTTCACCCCATTCCGATGCTAAAACTGTTATTAAACTTTTCAAGAAAATAATATTTCCAAGGTTTGGGGTCCCAAAATGTGTTATAAGTGATGGAGGGTCTCATTTTATTGAGAAAACTTTTCAGACCCTTCTAAAGAAATATGGAGTTAGACATAAGGTTGCTACACCTTATCACCCACAAACTAGTGGACAAGTTGAGGTATCTAATCGGGAAATTAAAAATATTCTTCAAAAAGTGATGAATACATCACGTAAGGATTGGTCTATTAAGTTAGATGATTCCTTATGGGCGTATCAAACCGCATACAAAACTCCCATTGGAACCACGCCTTTTAAGCTAGTATATGGGAAGCCCCGTCATTTACCTGTTGAGCTAGAATATAAATCTTTTTGGGCTGTTAAAACTCTTAACTTTGATCATAAGGCTGCAGGTGAACAAAGATTGTTGGAATTAAATGAGCTTGAAGAACTCCGTCTAGATGCATACGACAATGCCAAAATTTATAAAGAAAAAACCAAACAATGGCATGATCGTCACATTCAATAGAGAACATTTAATCTAGGAGATATGGTTTTACTGTTTAATTCCAGATTGAAGCTTTTTCCAGGTAAACTGAGATCCCTATGGTCGGGACCATTCAAGGTGACAAAAGTCTTTCCCTTTGGAGCTGTCGAACTATGGAGCGAGAAATCTGGTACGTTTAGGGTAAATGGACAGAGAGTAAAGCATTATCTGACAGGTCAACCAATACAACAAGCAAGTGACTTGGACTTGTTTGATGCTCCTGATGAGTAAATCCAAACAGTGAGAAGTCTGGCTGAAGACTTAAAACTTAGCACTGATAAGGAGGTAACCCTATAAAAAGTTATTGTTTCATTTTAAGTTAAAAAAAACCAACTATGTCAGATGCTGGTTTGGGGTTACTCCAGGTAAGTTTTCTTATCCTTTTATCATCCATTTTAACATTGAGGACAATGTCAAATTCTGGCTTGGGGTGGTAGGCAAGAAAACTTAACTGTTTTGTTTACGTTGTGTGATTGTCATTTTATTATGCATGTGTGTTTTCCTTGATTTGTTTGTAATCTTGTAATTTACCATGATTGCATGATAAAGTTACTTTAAACACAAGGCTAAAGTATCTAAGGATCCCAAAATTTTGAGTAAAATTTTCAAAATTTGATTGTTTAAATGCCAAATAAATGCTTAAATGAACCTTATGTGATTAAAATTTTCTTTGAAAAGACTTTCCATGGTTAGACTTGAGCCAAAATGGGTTATTTATCAAACAAATTTTCAAAACCCATATTTTCTTGATTGAGTGAATCTCATAGTCATTAATATTCTAGAACTTGTTTTTCAACCGATTCAAAATGGTTTTTGATTATATGTCTTAGGATGATAAAGGCATAATTAGGTCTTATTCTTAAGCCTCAGAATTTTGTATAATTTGACCCCTAGTTGCCCCTTTTGAGCCTAAAAGTGAAAATATTTCCTTGAAACCTTTCATTGACTGATATTCTCTTAATGGTGAAAAAGTTAGAAATTTAGTGGAGCAAAGAAATAAAAAAGGACTTAAGAAAAATATGGTATTGAATGCAAAGAAAAACAAGAAAAAGAAAAAAAAGAAAAAAAAAAGAAAATCAAAAGGATGATATTGAATGAATTCCAAAAAAGTCCATAAAATTTCAAAAATTTGCTCTGTTAAATTTATGATGATAATTTGAATCATTCATGACTATTAAAGCCCTTTTGTATTCCATTTTTCTTGAAATTTCTACCTTGACAATACAACCCAAGGCCACGTTACAACCTTTGAAAGACCTTTAGACTTTGACATATTTTCTATCTAAACTGTGGAGTTTCTGGTTTATTAACAAGCTTATGGTAATATTTTTTGACTATGATGATTTGAGAGATACACAAACCTTGAAACACTTGAGTGAAAATTGTGAGAAGAGTATCTCAAGTCTTGACATTGAAAATTGATTCACATAAGAAAAATAAAACTGGCATTTGAATAAATATGTTTCTCTGTTTTGGATTCCTTAGTTTATTAAGTTTAGTGTTTTCTGTATTTTATCTTGTGAATATGGTGATTGCTTGAGGACAAGCAATATTTTGGTTTGGGGTATTTTGATAAGTGCTTTATAACACAATAAAATAGATCTAGTTTGCTTAGGATTTTAATCATTATGCACTGTATTTCCTTTATTTATTGAGATTTTTGCTTTCTTTCCACTCTATTCTACTTGGGTATGTTATTTTGCAGGAATTAAGGTAATAAAGGGTCAAAAACAAGAGAAAAACGACCATAAAATGATAAAGAAACAAGAAGAACAAGCCCAAAGTAGAAAGAACTCTCTTTTTATGCTGAATTCCGACTCAGAATGCTGAAATCCAACTCAATGTTAAAATCCGACTGAGAAATGCTGAATTCCGACTCAGAATGTTAAAATCCGACTCAAAATGACCAAATCCGAGTGGGATAACTGAGAAAGGACCAAATCCGAGTGGAATTACTCAGAATGGACCAAATCCGAGTGGAATACTTCACTGTTGGATTAGAATCCGAGTGAAATGTTCCCTGTCAAAGCCATTCCGAGTGATAAATGACTGACTCGAGTGAAGGACCAATGCTGAAATGGAATAAGTCTCGGTTGGAGGTGATTCCGAGTGGAAACTTCCCCGACTGCGTCCATTCTGAGTGAAAAAAGGAGACTGACCTCCAATAAATATGTCCAAAGCTATTCTCCGAGTGAAAGGATTGCTGATTGAAGTAAATCCGAGTGGGAGCTTTCTGATTGCAACTAATCCAAGTGAAAAGCTGTTCTGAGTGAATGGATTCCGAGTAGAAGAGGCCACTGAAATGAATAAATGCTGACTAAGGAGGAATCCGAGTGGTTTCACTCAGAGAAGATGGCATTCTCAAGCGGAACAAGGCATTTCCGAGTAATGCCTTAAGCAAGCAAGGAAAATCCGACCAGGAGTGAATCACACTCGGACAGATTCTCACAATTTCACACTAAGTCCGAGTGAGATCTCTGCAACGAAGAATACCGAGTGAAATGGGTCAGAAACCTATATTTCCGAGCAAAGCAAGGCTTGGACATGAGAGGAAATTCAATCAGCCAGATTCGAGTAAAGACAACCGACTGGGTTGATTGACGACTGAAGGCCATTCCGAGTAAAAAGCAAGAAGACACTTCCGAGTGTATCATTTCAAGGAATGAAGGCCGACTGAATTATTTCAAAGCAAATCCGAGTGAATGTATCCGAATGAATTTGACTGAGTGAATTCCAAAGCAAAATCCGAGCAAAGTTTGAACCGAGTGGTTCAGATTCAGAGACAGCCGAGTGAAAATGTTTAGGAACCGATTGAATAAATTCTGATCCTGAGTGAGTCTTCAATCAGTTCCGAATGAACTCCATGAAGCTGAGCCGAGTGAATGGTTTTAGTCGGATCCGAGTCCCTTTTCAGTCAATTCCGAGCCACCTTCTAATCAGTTCCGAGTGAATCACTTTTCACTCGGTTCCAATTCACTCTTCAATCGGTTTTGAAGGAATAAAGCAATCGGAGTTGCTTTGCTCGTCACCTCAGACACTGTCCAACTTCAAAGTAACTCAATACCGACCGGTTTTCTTCCAAACACCGACCCCTCAACTTGACACCGAGCAAAGATTCACTCGGTCTTCTTTAGAAAATACACCTTTTTCCAGTCGGTTTTATGGGCAAAAGGCATTTTTCCACTCGGATTCTAGAGAGAAGGTGAAAACCGACCCACTTCTTCACACTGCAACACCGTCCAGCACTCAACAAACCACCCTCCAACAAGCTTTCACTCGGATTTGGGAGAAAAGATGAAAACCGACCCATTTTTCCACTCGGAATTTGCCCAGCTTAATAAATCCAAGCACCGAATTATTGGAAATATTAAAATAATGCAATTTGGGACAGTTGGAAGTCACATGCACCGAAAGTTTTCTCCCACTTGACACCATCCAGGCTGTCTCCAAGCTGTGATGGTGGGGCGGCTGAGAAGAAGACAATTTTAACGTGTTTTCTTAGCTGGATTCATTCATCCATTCGCCTATAAAAGGGAGAGCACCACAGCATCAATTCCATCAGCATTAATTCCTCTTCTTTCTTCTCTCTTTTGTTTTCCTTTTCTTTCTTTCTCTTCCGTCCTTCTTTTTCTTTCTTTTCATTTTTTTTACTTCGTTCCTTTTCCTTTCTTTTTCGTTTTAATTTCTCTTTTTATTTTCTTTTTTCTTTATTTTATTTTAAGAGTTGTGAGGGCTATAAAAGTGAGTATTTAAATTTGTAATTGGTGGAGAAATATTGCATCAAGGAAATACAGTGGTAAATTATTCTAAGCTTTTGGAGAAACCCGTAAGTCTTTATTTTTTTACCATGTCTTGTATGTTTTATTTTTCCATTATTTATATGAATTTGAATTATTTCATGAGTAGCTAAATTAATTATCTTGGGATAAAAGGGGTTTGATAATATTTTATTTTAATGTTATTTTGACTTGGAATTAAATAAATTTCTGTTTTCCATTTAGTTCAATTATGCTCAATGCTTTTAGTAATTCCTAACAAGAACCTAAATGATAAAACTGTGTACTTGCGGGTATATTAGTAAGTTTAGGTAATAAATAGAATCGAGAGATTTATTTTTACCGGAAAGCTTTGAACTAAACCTAAGATTTTTGAAATGCTTTTTGTGACCTCGGTAAAACCGTGAAAGTAATCAAAATTCTTTTGAGGAAATAAAAGGGATTTTCATAAAACGATAATGGGCCTTTCTGAGGATTAAGCAGCGCTTTTCATAGGTTAGGTACATTAATAGGATTTCGAGAGGAACATATTAATTAGCTTTTGGAAAATTCGCCTTGGAAAACTTAATTCGATTCTTATTTATGAAAAGTTAAAATTCATTAACATAAAATAGAATCTTGATCCCCCGAAATCCCAAGATACTCTCAACTCAGATTTTTAAGTGTCAAGTAAATTTTATTTTGTTTGTATTTATTCGTATTCTGTGCAACTTAATTTTGCTTTATTTTACAAAAACCTTAAAAATCAATTGTGTGGATAATTAAATTTCAATATGCTGGTACTTTGAACACAGTCCCTGTGGAGAACGATAATCTTTTATATTACGCGACATAACCCGTGCGCTTGCGGGCCCTGTCAGTACTATGTGTGAACCTAGGTTGTTCTCTCGAAGATCAACACAAAAATTTAGGAAAATCAAGTTTTAAAATAATTTTAACAAACAAAAATTCAACATACAAAAATGTTTTGTGGGGGGTGGGTTGGGTTTGGTTATCACAATAAAATTTAAAATAGAATAAATGTCAAACTTAGAACAAATAAATAACAAGCGATTAATTTTCTTGGAGTACTGTAATTAGATTTATCCTTGGTTCACAAAAGATGATTTGTACACTTTCATTACTGTTGATTTCTTAGCTCAATTTGAATTAATCAACTAAGCATCTTTTTCAATTCACAATTCCTTTACTTATATTCAAACCAAATAAACATATTAATCAAGCATCCTAGTTAAGCAAAAGGAGTCAAGATCGTAAAATCTAGGAATCATTAAGCATACATAAGAACATCGCCTACATACATAATCTGTTCTCATATTATGGAATTAAGCAAACCATAATGATTAAAAGTGGTTATGAAAATATTCATTAAGCCTGTATACTTCCTTAATCCATTTTTAAAAAAAATCTTATTCTATTCTATTTGTACAATTAAACCGATTAAGCATACAAATTTAATTAAATAGAATGGAATTCAAACAAGTAGAGTAAGATTATGAAGAAATCAACAATAATAAAATAGCACTATATTAAAAACAAAAACCTCAAAATCATATTATAATAATCTCTAAGAAAATCAATTTAGGGTTTTAGCCCTCCATAATTGAAATAAACTAAAAACAAGAAAGATCGAACCCGGAAGAGAATTTCCTCGAGAAGCTTTGTGCCTCTGTTGCTCCAAATTGAAGCTGAGAAGGAAGAAGTGAATATGTGAAGGTGTGTGAAAGGCTTTAATTCTTCTTACTTTTATAGGCGAGGGAAAGGAAACAACAAGCGTAAATCATGGAAAAAGTGGATCCTTTTCGGTGTAGTGGATTCAGAAAACCATTAATGTTGTTTCTGCTTTCTTAAATCCCATAATGTTGTTTCCACTAAATGAATTGGATTAATAAAAGCATGTGAATCGATTCATTTAGGCCAAAATAGCATGAATTTCACACATGAATTGATTCCTAAGGCATAAGAATCGATTCCCAGGGGTGTGAATCGATTCTTAGGGGCTATGAATTGATTCCCAGCCCATTTTTAATGCATGAATCGATTCATGTCAGTGAGGAATCAATTCATGGCCGTCATTTTCACTTCTTCCTCTTGATTCTCGATCAATATTTTCTAATTACAAGCTCAATCATTCATTAAAAAATAAGAGAAACAAGGATATCATTATTTCCATTAAAAATCAATCCTTAATTCATTTTAAAATTAAATATTAAATAAAGCTCAAATTATAAAAATATGTTAAAATGCAATATATTACATATTAAGTAGTGGCAAATTATACATATTTAAAATAAAGAATTAAGGATAAAATATGCATTATCAAATACCCCCACACTTACTCTTTTGTACTCCCGGGAAAAATTAAAATAAAAACAAGTTTTACAATTTATTGGAAACATTAAGTTGGAAAACAATAAACACACAGAACAGGCATGCTTGTCATGAAATATTAAGAATGTACAGAGAAACAAGAGTTATCTAACATGCAGAATACAAAGCATCAAGATATGTATGAAAATCATCCAAACACTTAGGCATGTGAGAATTAAAACAAATTGGAAAGAAAATCATAAGTGACAGAACCTCACAAGACATACTCTCAACTCTCAAATGTTTTGGGTTTGTGTATACTCTTAAAACATTTCTTGAAAAATAGACAGTCCCATAAATTGGGTAAGTTCCTCAATTCCACAATCAACACAAATGCATGTATAGATCGATAGGGCTTTTCAGGGTTGTAATGTGGCCAGGGTAAAATAGTGTGATAAAAGTTTGGAAATTAGTTTCATAATGATGGAGCAATTAATTTAACAGGCAAACAGTGAGGTAAAACATTTGTTCAATCACATTTGGTCACAAACATTCCTAGTAAATCTTTCTTTTTTTTGTTTTTTTTAATAAGTAAAACCAAGAGTTACGACCCTTGTTAGCACACCCCCACACTTATTTGAATGCCCAATTTTGAATTGATTTCAAAGTTCCAAGATATTTCTTAAGGCATGGACATTTTTGGTTTTTCATCCAAGGCTTGTTTTGATCTGCAACAAAGAAATGGTTAAATAGGCTCAAAAGGGCTAGAAAATGATTATATGGCTAGTGGCTCAATTGAACAAAATACCTATGTCATTTCAAATACATTCATATGAGTTTCAAGTATCATCAAGAAACAAGACAGAGATTGAGATGTAAGTATTCAGGAATAAATCAAATATGAAAGAATTAAGATGGTGTAAAGTGATCCATCAAATTATTAAGGCTAAAAAATCTCACAAGGCTTAATTCTATCATATATGATCATCTCTCAATTATCATGTCATTCTCAACATATCAAAAATGCCTGAGTTCAAATCATAACACATCATGAAGCTAATATCAAACATGAAAGAAATTACTTATTACTCATGCATATCCTAGAAATTCCAATAAAACCATTTTAAACAAAAACACACACAAAAACTTTTATTTAATTTTTTTTGTTAGGCAGAAAAACAATCACACATAAAAATAATCACACATAAAAATGGTCTAAAATCACAAAGAGAAATTCTACCCCCACACTTAAATCATACATTGTCCTCAATATAAAATAGAACATACGAAAATGGACAAGAGAATGAACAAGTAAAGAGATGGGTAAGAAACCTCCCTCGTCACGAGGGTCAAGAAGTTGTTCCTCCAAAGCAAGCTCCTCCATTATGATATCTACAAGTGAAGGATTTTCTTGAAATGGCTTCAAGCGCTGTCCATTAACTTTGAAGCTCTTGCTGGAGTTTTCATTTTTTATCTCTGTTAGACCCGTAATATAGTGTTGCAAAAAACTTGTTAACTTTGTGTTACTGTTGGGTCTTTTAATTGGCAAGCGCACCAATCGTTTGTAGTTTTCAAAATTTAGATATCGTTCCACTGGGATTAAAAGTTCAATAGTTACAGTAATTTTCTAGTTACTATAGTAAATTTATCAAAACCTATTCATAAAAGAATAATTTATATACTATTTATACAAGATTCATAAGATTGCATAGCTGAGTTGTTCATGTGATAAAAAGAAAATAACAATCTATCTAAAAATTTGAGTTGCAATTTAAAATAGCTAAGATACTTGAGGATAAAACACAGATAAACAAATTATGTTGGAATTTGGATCCCTAATCTAGAATAACAATGGAGGAACTCAAGACATGCATATTTAATCATCAAGTTCATGTCATTGCAGCTTAAAATCATTATAACCGATCCCTCGTGATATAAATTCTAAGTATTCACTGTAAAGTCTGATCCCTCGTGAGCTTTCTCAGTAAAAACTTGCATTAAGTCCTGGCCTTATGGCAACAATAATCACCAATTCTATCCCTAGTAATTGGCATATTAAGGGTATTCCAACTTTTACTTTTGTTAAAACAAGTTTTAATAAGGCATGAATAATCATTCTCCCATTTGACATTCACACTAATAAAACAAGTTTTAATACGCATGAAAATCATTCTCCCGTTTGACATTCATACTAATAAAAGATTGAAATACTAACATGCACTTGAATCATAAACATGCAGAGATCGAATTCACAACATCATACTCAATAGACTAGTTTGCCAATTCCAACATAAACATATTAGTTACACATGGTGAAAGTAAAAACAACACTTATAGAGATTGACATTACGAAGGCGATGGGAACTTCACAGTACAACGATCATAATACTACACAATACTCTCAAGTATCTAGAAAACTATTCTAGAACTACAAACTCACAAAAGAACCACTCAAACACGAGTGTATAAGAGAAGAATAGAACTCAGAATGTGAGATGGGATGCTTAGAAGTGTGGAGAATGGCCCTATTTATAGGGCTGAGGAAGGGTCCTGATGCTACGCGCCAGCCTGACACTACACGTCAAGTCCCTGACTCAGCCTCCATTAATCTGCTCGAAGTGGCCATTATTGTATAATTATTTTAATTAATCATGCCCAGACAGATGTGCCTTGTCCCCCAATTCGGCTTGGACACTTGTGGGTAGTGAAGGGGTCATTGGCTGAGTGCTTGACCACCTGTCAGTGGTGTCCACGTAGCTCCTGACGCTACGTGTCAGTGTGATGCGTAGCGTCAGCATCAAAAGTTCCCACGCTATGCGTGGTGTTGATGCTACGCGTCAGCTCTCCAGTTCTTTAATTTTTCTCTTTAAATTCTTCATATTTTTACTGTAAAACTAGAGAAAATTGATCAAGGGCAGATTATTTCCAACAACATCCATTTATTGAATTTAAAACCTAAATTTCTAACAAATTCACCAAATTCTTATCCTTTTTACAAAATTTTTATTAGAGATTTTATTGTAAATTTGAGGACTAACAATCTCAATAGCTCCATGGGGAAATACATTAGTGACTATGAACGGTCCTTCCCATTTAGAGCATAATTTTTCAGTCATGACTTTCAACCAGGAATTAAACAGTAGCACTTTCTGTCCAGCAGTAAACTCCTTTCTTGCTATTGAGCTATCATGGAATTTCCTTGTTATCTTTGTATAGAACTTTGAATTCTCATAAGCTGCCAAACGAATCTCATCAAGCTTATTTAGTTATAATTTCCTTTCTTCACCTACTTGATCAAGTGCTAAGTTGTAAGATTTTACAGCCCAGTAAGCACGATGCTCAATTTCTACTGGAAGATGGCATGCCTTACGAAAAATAACTTTATAGGGAGACATTCCTACAGGTGCCTTGAAAGCTGTTCTATGTGCCCAAAGAGCATCATCTAGTTTCCTGCTCCAATCCTTTCTGTTAGGCTATACTATGTTCTCCAGGATCCTTTTAATTTCTCTGTTAGAGACTTCTGCTTGTCCATTGGTTTGGGGGTAATATAGAGTAGAGACTCTATGAATAACCCCATACTTTGGGAGCACAGCTTGCTTGATCTTGTTGTAGAAGTGTGTCCCCTGAACACTAATGATTGCTCTTGAGATGCCAAACCAACAAAAAATTTAAGATCTAACAAAATCCACATCAATCCTAGCATCATTAGTTCTAGTGGTTTTAGCTTCCACCCATTTGGAAACATAATCCATAACCAATAAGATGTAAGTAAAACCAAAGGATGAAGGAAATAGACCCATAAAATCAATGCCCTAAACATCAAATACTTCACAAAACAACATAGGTTATTGAGGCATTTGTTGACGCCATGTGATTGCATTACCAGCTATTTGGCATTCCTCAGAGGTGTTACAAGTCTTCCATGCATCCTTAAAAATAGTGGGCCAGTACAAACCAGAATCCAACACCTTCTTTGCTATTCTTTGTGGACTAAAATGTCCACCAACTGGTGAAGAATGGTAGAATTAGAGCACTGATTCTATCTCATAATCTGGAATGCATCTTCGAATCACCTGATCACTACACAACTTCCATAAATAGGGGTGATCCCATATATAATATATTGCATCACTTTTTAATTTTGAAATTTGGTTTCTGGATGTATATGGTGGAAAAACAGAAGCAACAAGATAATTAACAATGTTAGCAAACCAGGGTGTAACAAAAGAGTTAGAGATACTTATGAGTTGCTCATCAGGAAAATGATCTCGAATAAGTGAGGAATCGGGAGTTTTCTCAATTCTGCTCAAATGGTCTACAACCAAGTTTTGTGTTCCACTTCTGTCATGAATTTCCAAGTCAAACTCATAGAGTAAGAGCATCCAACGAATTAACCTTGGCTTGGATTCACCTTTCTTCAACAAGTACTTTAGAGTTGCATGGTTAGTAAAGACAACTACCCGAGAATCGAGTAGGTAAGATCTAAACTTATCTAATGCAAAAACAACAACCAAGAGCTCTTTTTTAGTGGTGGTGTAATTTACCTGAGTAGCATCTAAAGTTCTAGATAGTAGATGACCCTCGGTTATTTGTAAATCTTCTTACTAAGGATAACTCCCAATGCATAATTATAGGCATCACACATCAATTCAAATGGGGCTATCTGATCAGGTGTTTGGATTATGGGAGTAGTGGTCAATGCTTGCTTGAGGTAGTGAAAAACCTTCTTTCACTTTTCATCAAACTCAAACACCACATCCTTTTATAGCAGATTGGATAGTGGTCGGGCCTTTTTGCTAAAATCTTTTATGAATCTTCTATAGAAACCTACATGACGAAGAAAAGAATGAACCTCTGACAAGTAAGAGGGGTAAGGTAAGTGTGATATGACTTCTATCTTGGCAGGATGTACCTTAATTCCATTCTCAGAGATTACATGCCCTAAAACTATTCCTTGTTCTACCATAAAATGAAATTTTTCATGATTCAAGACTAGGTTAGTTTGAATACATCTGTTTAAAAATTTATCCAAACTATCAAGGCATGTATCAAAAGAAGATCCATAAATAGTAAAATCATCCATAAACACCTCTATGCAATGTTCAATGCATCTTTGAAAAGTTCCAGGAGCATTGCATAGGCAAAAGGGCATTCTCCTATAAGCAAATGTGCCAAAGGGATAGGTGAATGTAGTTTTTTCTTGATCCTCAGGTGCAATGTGAATCTGAGAATATCCAGAGAATCCATCAAGAAAACAGTAGTGAGATTTACCTGTGAGACGCTTAAGCATTTGATCAATGAAGGGTAAAGGAAAGTGATCCTTCTTAGTTGCTTGTTTAAGTCTCCTGTAATCAATACAAACTCTCCAACTATTTTGTAGTCTGGTGGGGATCAATTCATCCTTCTCTTTTTTCACAACTGTGATCCTTGTTTTCTTAGGAACCACTTATATCGGACTTACCCTTTTACTGTCAGAGATAGGGTAAATGATTCCTGCCTATAGAAGCTTGGTAATCTCTTTCTTAACAACATCAAGGATTACAGGGTTGAGTCTCCTCTGGGGCTGTCTTATTGGTTTAGCATTTTCTTTTAGAAATATCCTGTGCATGCACGTGGATGGGCTAATTCCTGGAATGTCTACCAATGTCCAACCTATAGCCTTATTGTGCTTCTTCAAAACCTGTAACAATTTTTCTTCTTGATTTTCATCAAGAGAAGTGGAAATTATCACCAGGAGCTGTTCATCATCCCCTAAGTATACATACTTGAGGTTTTTAGGTCGGGGCTTTAACTCTAATTTGGGTGCCTATAAAACAGATGGAACTAACAAAGTAGATTTGGATTCTGCTATTTGCACCTCAACAATTTTGTTAGAGTCTTCTAGAAATCCTGTACTCAGGTTAGTGCATCTAGCTCCTTATGGTTAACAGGTATATCAAAAGATTCTGAATCAGCATGTATGTATTTATCAATTTCAGCATAAATAGCATAACTTTCAGAATCATTGCATGCAAAACAATTGTATGAATCATCCATGCATTCTAAATCAACATTTTGAGAGATGTTAGAAAGGTATTCACAAATCAATTCATCCATAATGTCAATATGAAAAACAAAATGATTTTCAGATGGGTGTTTCATAGCATCAAGAATATTGAATTGAACTCTAGTGTCACCAAATTCCATTTAGAGAGTTCAAGAATGAACATCTATTTTGGTTCAGGCTATTTTTAAAAATGGTTTTCCCAAAATTATAGGGACAGGAATATTAGACACACCTTCTTCCATATCAAGTATGAAAAAGTTAGCTAGAAAAACAAGTTGGTCTACCTGAACCAAAACATCCTCTATGACTCCAACAGGGTGAGCAGTACTTCTATTTGCTAACTGAATCACTACACTAGTAGGTTGTAAAGTTCCAAGGGACAGAGATTTGAAAATAGACATAGGCATAACATTTATTGAAGCTCCTAAATCTAACATGGCATTTTCAAATTTGCTATTGCCTATGATGCAAGGTATAGTGAAAGTACCTAGATCTTTACATTTTTTAGGAATGTTTGGAATTTCCTTACCAAGCAGTGCTGATACATTTCATCCCATGCTTATCCTCTCATTGCCCTTCAGTCTTCTTCTGTGAGTACATAACTCCTTTAGAAATTTGGCGTACTTAGGGACTTGTTTGGTTGCATCAAGAAGAGGTATATTCACTTTTACTCTTCTAAAAGTATCCAAAATTTCCTTATCCACTTCTTCCATCTACTTACTTGGAATTTCTTTTGGTGGGAATGGAAGAGGGATTTGAGGTGGGATTTGGGGTGGTTATATTTAAGACTTTCTTGTGCTTGAAGAGGGTATATCATTCTCAACCATTGCAGGCTCAGTGGTTTGTTTCTTAGGTTCCTTAGGTATGGGTGCCTCAAGATTCTTACCTGATCTTAACTGAATTACCCTCACATTTCTTAGATTTGCAGCCTGTTGATATGGTAATTTGTCAGAGTTTTGAGACTATAATTGGTTCAATGATGAAGCCAACTGCCCAATTTGATTGCTTAAACTTTGCATGGTAGCATCATTTCTCTATTGATGCTCCAAGTTTTATGTAGCCATTTATTTTACAAGTTCTTCCAAAGAAGGGCCACTTGTGGATGGTTGAGGTATTGGCTTTTGGAAGGTTGGTGTATGGTTTTGAAATGGGGGTTGAGGATTTTGCTATTGGTTTCCCCATCTCAAATTTTGATGGTTCCTCCAACTTGTGTTGTATCTGTTGGTGGAAAGGTCATGGTTTTGTTGTTGTTGTTGTGGAGGTCTACTATGGTATATGTTGGCTACATAGGCTTGGGGATTATCATCACCCTTCTCTTATAGAGAAGGACAACAATCAGTGGGATGCTCTTGTGAAGTGCAAATGCCACATACTTTGGCAGTCATGGATTTTTGATTAACTGCCAATTGTGTGACTAAAGTGGTGAGAGCGTCAAGTTTGCTCTCCAATTTAATTTTAGATGCACTAGAATTTAAATCATTCTTGTTTTTAAAAGCATCATTTCTTACACTGAATTATTGAGAATTAGATGTCATATTCTCAATCAAGTTCCTTACTGCAGCAGTAGTCATGTCTCCCAAAGCTCCTGCACTTGCCGCATCTAACATGTTGCGATCAATGTGGTGTAGACCTTCATAAAAGTATTAAAGCAGAAGTTGCTCAGAAATTTGATGGTGAGGGCAACTTGCACAGAGTTTCTTGAATCTCTCCCAATACTTATAGAGGCTTTCTCTAGAGAGTTGCCTAATTCCAGATATGTCCTTTCGGATTGCAGTAGTTCTAGAGGTAGGAAAAAAATTTTCCAAGAACTTTTTCTTCAAGTCATCCCAACTTGTGATTGATCTCGGAGTAGGTAGTAGAGCCGGTCCTTAGCAACACCCTCTAGAGAATGAGGAAACGCTTTTAGATACACATGATCCTCTGAAACATTTTAAGGCTTCATTATGGAACACACAATATAGAACTCTTTGAGATATTTATGTGGATCTCCACCCGCAAGGCCATGAAACTTGGGTAATAAGTGTATAAGTCCAGTTTTAAGTACAAAAGGGACATCTTCTTCAGGATATTGAATACACAAACTTTTGTAAGTGAATTTGGGTGCAGCTAATTTCCTAAGAGTTCTTTCACGAGGTACTTGTCAATCCATATTAGAAAAATTTACAATAATGCTTTTAGCAGATTCAGATGAGATACTATCACTATCACTATCAACAAAGTTATTATTAAATCTAGCTTCTCTAACTAACCTATGAAAAATTCTATCAATTTTAAGATCAATTGAATGCAAATGCCTAGATGTTATTCTAGTCATACATATTGCGCAACAATTAAATCAAGAGCAATGCATCAAAAGAATCCCAAACAATGCAAAGAAATAAAATAAAACAAACAATTTTTTTTATTTTTTATTTTAAAAAAATTAATTTAAAACAAAAATTTTCTTAAAGATCATTGATCCCCAGCTATGGTGCCATAATTTGACGCGGACTGTCGCGGTCAGTCAAATTGAAAAATTTAAAATAATGTAGTACTAGGGTGTGAACCCAGGCCGTTCTCTCAAAGATCAACAAGTTTTAAAATAATTTTAACAAACAAAAATATTTAGGGGGGGTTTGGTTTAGTTGTCACAATAAAATTTAAAAAGAATAAATGTAAAACTTAGAACAAATAAATAACAAGCGATTGATTTTCTTGGAGTGCTGTAATTAGATTTATCCTTGGTTCACAAAAGATGATTTACTGTTGATTTCTTAGCTCAATTTGAATTAATCAACTAAGCGTCTTTTTCAATTCATAATTCCATTACTTACATTCAAACTAAATGAACATATTAATCAAGCATCCTAATTAAGCAAAAGGAGTCAAGATCGTAAAATCTAGGAATCATTGAGCATACATAAGAACATCACCTATATACATAATCTGTTCTCATATTATGGAATTAAGAAAACTATAATAACTAAAAGTGATTATGAAAATATTCATTAAGCATGCATACTTCCTTAATCCATTTTTAAAAAAAATTTAGTCTATTCCATTTGTACAATTAAACCGATTAAGCATACAAATTTAATTAAATAGAATGGAATTCAAACAAGCAGAGTAAGATTATGAAGAAATCAACAATAATAAAAGAGTACTATATTGAAAACAGAAATCTCAAAAGCATATTACAATAATCTCCAAGAAAATCAATCTAGGGGTTTTAGCCCTCCATATAAAAATAAGAAAGATCGAACCCGGAAGAGAATTTCCTCGAGAGGCCTTGTGCCTCTGTTGCTCTTAATTAAAGATGAAAAGGAAGAAGTGAATATGTGAAGGTGAGTGAAAGTCTTCAATTTTTTTCTTTTTATAGATGAGGGAAAGGAAACAGCAAGCGTAAATCATGGAAAAAGTGGATCCCTTTCGGCGTAGGGGATTCAGAAAACCCGTAATGTTGTTTGTACTTTCTTAAATCCTGTAATGTTGTTTCCACTAAATGAATTGATTAATAAAAGCATGTGAATTGATTCATTTAGGCCAAAATAGCATGAATTTCATACATAAATTGATCCTAAGGCATAGGAATCGATTCCCCGGGGTATGAATCGATTCCCAGGGGCTATGAATCGATTCCCAGGCCATTTTTATTGCATGAATCAATTCATGTCAGTGGGGAATCGATTCATGGCCTTCATTTTCACTTCCTAGGCTTTTTTATGTAGGAATAGATTCATGGATGTTGGGAATTAACTCCTGGCCCTGTTCTTCACTTATTTTGTGCTTTATTGACCCTTTTGAACATGTAATCATTTGTGTCTTCTTCCTCTTGATTCTCGGTCAATATTTTCTAATTACAAGCTTAATCATTCATTATAAAATAAGAGAAACAAGGATATCATTATTTCCATTAAACATCAATCCTTAATTCATTTTAAAATTATATATTAAATAAAGCTCAAATTATGAAAATGTGTTAAAATACAATATATTACACAATAAGTAGTGGCAAATTATACACATTTAAAATAAGGAATTAAGGATAAAATATGCATTATCAACCATGCTTGGGTGAGGGACCGGATTGATTGTTATGTTCCCAAGGAACCCAAGCATTCAAAGTCCAAATCAGTCAAACCATCCTTTTCTTACCAAGAACAATCCTCTGCTCCAATCATCACCACCATCTTGGGTGAACTACAAGTAATCAAGAAGATACAGCTTGGGACATACGATTTGGTGATGAACCACGATATGCTACTAAAGAAAATGGCCACTACAATGAACTTAGACCCTACTAAAGAGATTGGGGTTCCAACTGAGAAGGATCAATGGCTGGCTTCTATAGGCTTCACCATCCTTTGAGTTGATACACCTTTGAGCACTGAGTTTCCACCACATGCTGATCAAGCTGTTTGATGATGAGGCAGTTAAGGAAGAGATGGTCGACACTACTGAAGAGGGAGATGGCACTACTGCTAAGTAGATTAGGAGTTTTATTTTGTTTTTCTTTGTAATTCAATTCAGACTCTCATTTTAATTTTGGGTTATAAAATTTGAACTACTTGTTTCTATTTTATTTCATCTGTTATTTTAGTTATAGTTTTCCATTTCCATATTGTGTGTTTTGGTTTCCATTTTATGTGTTTTTCTTAATTTGCTATTTGTAATCCATGGTTGTTACTAGAAGATTCATACATATCTGTGTACACAGGTAAAGAGGGAAGTTCTTTTACCTCTTACTCTTTGATGATTGTTCTAATGAAAAAAAAAGAAAAGAAAAATATATAGAATAAGAATAATAGGACTTTTGCATCCTAAAAGATGAAATGATTGTCCTGGGTAATTGCTTGAATAGAGATACTTATGTGTGTTACAATTCTAATAATCTTCAGATCATACTCATCATAGTCTGTTGTGGTGCATGTTTGAAGACCTAGGATGATAATTTGATACCATTGTATTGTTTTAAGTTTGGGGATATGTTAATTGATGATTAAGCCTTGTCCTTGTAGTGAGATTTGTGCCTGAATTTTTGTGAGTGTACTTGCATAATAGCAATGTGGCAGAACTTGCATTTCTCCTTGCTTATGCATAGTGTGATGACACACGAAAATGATAAAGGCCTTGTTTCTATTTAATAGCTAGAGCCAAATATAACATACCTTGTACATATTTATCCATTGACCTTAATTATTGAGCATGCAACTTTTCTTCAATGAAAGGAGAGTCAAGTTAGGAACCCAGTGTACCTACGCTGGTCACTAGCGTACTGACACACACCTAGAGAACAAAAGCCCAAAAGTAACCAGAGGGTCAGCATGCCTATGCTGACCATGGGCGTACCTGCGCACAGGTGACATTTCACGGAGCAATTCTCAAGTAGAGGACAAGCGTGCTAACGCTGATAGAGGGCATGCTTACGCGTGATTATGAGGGAAACAACCTAACCTTTTAAATTTTAGTTGTAAATTAGTTATTTTATGTTTTCTATTAATTTGTAAGTTTATTAGAGGTAGATTTCAAGATTAATTTAATGAGTTAATCATACAAAAAAAATTAATATAGATTCATTCTTCAGATTTACTTCTCTCTCTACACTTTTCTTCTCTCTAATTTCTCTGTATTCCATTATGCATTCCAACTGTACCTTCATCTCTTCTCCTTCCATGGATTGCTAAATCCATAAGGCTAGAGATAGCTGAAGCTTCAATGGAAGTTTAGCTCTACGGTTGGAGTATTCACTATATTGGAGCATATAGAACACAATGGATTTCGCTACTGAATTGGAAGATTCGGATCTAATTTCAAGTTCTCTACAGAGATGAATCATGGTTGAAAGCTTAGGTATTCTCCTTGCTACCTAATTACTTCAGGCCTAAGGTTTTAGGTGAATAATTAGGCTTCATTCTCTTAATTTCGCATTATGTTTCAGTGTACATGATCACCTAAAGGATTAGGGTTTATTTGCATTGAGATTAGCATTAATTACCTAAGGAATTAGGGATTGGTCATCTATGAAATTATGCATGTTCTAATATAGGGGATTGTTTTCCATTCATTGAGTTTTAACTGAAATTGATTGTTGAAGCTAGTTCCAACCTATTCTTAAACTGGTGTTTCATTTTATCAATTGCATTTAGATTTTGAAATTGCATCTTGAAAAGCACAAAAATATTAATTCAGAAACTTAAAGAAAAATTTTCATGAATTGTCCACATCTCTTGCTTGGTTCAGCTAGTATCAGTCCTTGGTTATGGTAATTACTACAATCCCTGTATGGGAACGATACAAATATATTAATTTTTAACGATTGGTGCGCTTGCCATAAAAATCATCATCTAATGAATTTGCATCAAGTTAATTACAATGTCTTGAACATAGATTGAATTATCTATTAGGATTTTTTTCATGGTTTGATATTAGAATTTTGATGTTTGACTTAACATTTGAACATGGATTTTAGAACCACCTATTTTTGTTTAACATGACATACATCTCTTTAGTTTAATAGAATTTCTATATAAATAGGATTTGACTACATATTATTTTTCATTTACTTTTTTGTTCCTATTTATATTTTCTTTAATAGGTTGTTATTGAAAAATATATAGAGAGATATAAAATAAATTATGAATAATTTAACAAATTTATTTTACCAAAAATAATTAAATTAGCTAGGAAATTATGGACTATGAGCGAGGAACTATTTGGGTTTTTACAATGATACATTGCTACAATAAAACAAGGAAATTGCCAACACAATAGACTAGCAAACTTTTGAGGGATTTATTGCATTTTAGTGAGGAATTTTAGCTACACTTTAGTGACAAAATACAGATAATAGTATCCCTCACCAAAGTTGCTAAAAAAATATAGCTTTAACTTAGTGGCAAACTACAGACACATGTTTCCTCACTATTTTATAACTAGTGGTAAATTAGCGAGGAATTTGTTGTAGCGTTGTGTCAAATTGATGACACTATTAGCTAGGAAATATATGATTTTTTAATGATGATTTGCTATAGTAAAGCTATTACACCCCGATTCTTTAGACCGGAATCCTGATGTAATCAAGATAAATAATTATTAAAAATGTGAATAAATTTTTTGCATTTAAAATAATTTTAAAAACACCTCAACGATTACATCAAGACCCGAACCACAGAAAACCAAAGGGTGAGATTTGAAAATTCATAAACTGGATCGCTAATTAAATCACCCATAAGTGTTACAAAATAATAAAGTTTACAGCAAAAGAAGAATATGTATACAGGGCATACGCCTAGTCCCATATATGAAGATATGAGAAAAGGCTCGGTAAAGCATGCAAACATACAACACTAGCCTATTAGGCCACAACCAACCTTACACATAAAGCATAAACATGCATTGCCTAGAATATGTATATATATATATATGGTCATGCAACATTCATCTCTAATATCCATATTCCGTAATTGACCACATTCAATTCAATCTCTAAATCATGTATCATTAACACTTTTACCCGCCCAAAAAGGATTACATAACCAACATCATTTTGTTCATCAAATGGATATGAATTCTAATACCCCAAATATCAACACATCGCCCACTTATATTATCATTTACAATACATCCACCAATATCAATAGTTATCAACATCACTATATATATTTTATTCATAATAAAATAATTTACAATCGCTGCCGGCCAAGGCAATCCATTACCACTATTTACCTTCACCAAAGCTTTACTTTAAAAATATCCTCATCCCATGATATTCCTACATCAATGCTAAAAATGGACAATATAGGAGAGTGAGTTATACATTTCAAATGACAAATATGAATACAATTGAGATTATGTGCATATGCATATTAACATCACGTATGCTTTGCTAAAATTATCAATAATCATCATAATTTCTCATTTCAACAATATACATATAACGTATTCATCCATCAATTCATAGCAAAGCAAGCACATATACACATATTTTCTCAATGCCACAATGGGCCAACATCATTGTCATCAACCATAGACAAACACGCCTTTCATCATATTGGGCCATCACATACAACATCATCATATTCAATATCTTTTTGCTGTATTCATATTTTACATGTTGTCTTTTAGGTATTCATTTACCTATCTCATCATCATCACATCTCAATATCAACCATCATCATATATTAACATTAATCATCATCATATCACAACACATTTGGCATATCTCCATGCTATATGCAAATGCTCTTAGGCTAATGTATATGCATAATGGAATTATCAACAACAAATATGGACCCGACTGTGGGAATATAAACACCAAATTATGGGTTCAAGCATGATCACATAGTCATGCCCCTACTGCAGTAGTATAATGTGTATACATATCTCATAATGCATGCATAATCACCAATTTTACTGGTACCAAACTGCATCACCCATTTTGCAACACCGTTCATTTTCACCATTACCGTAGTAAACAATATACTCAATAATATAAGGTGTTGCGAGCCAACCATGACTCATATCATGGCAGCTGTGATCCAAAGGACCACCAGGGACACCTGCCCCTTAGGAGCCATCCCCCACAAGGGTCAACCATATGCAGCTCCCCATAGCTTAGCATGGGCAGCTTCGTGACTTACACACTGAGTCACAGAGGAACAACAAGAATGCTCTTACATAGAGCTGCCCTCCCACTACGCCAACCGGGGAAATCCCTTAATATTCCTTATTGGCAGCGTATGATATACCATGGATGCAAATTCCAATCAATGCATTCTTACACCATGCATCCTATCATGCCACTCATCAATCATCATCATCAACACCAACACCACCATACAATCTTTAGTGGATTTTATCATTGTTTGTTTTAGCCATTGTTTCAAGTTTTAAGTGTGGCATTTCATTTCAACATATTTTATATCATACATACAAGTCAATAGTTACAACAATCACAATGGCATCACAAACATCAACAACATTCATCAATATTAAAGGAATGTCTAGCATCTGTATTTGTCTTTATTCATCAACATCACCACATAATTTTTAGTGGATTTTCATCTCATTTGATCATTACCATTGTTTCATATTTTAGTATCACACTCACAATAATTCACCAACATATTTCAAACCACTCATACACAAGTTCACACTTGTATTCATCACAATGGCATTCAACAATCGTCAATAATAACAATTATCTTCAATTCATCAATTTATGACAAACACGTTCCCATGCAATCACCCTTCATTAGTTTCATCATCATACAAGGGTATGTCTTATAACCCTATCATTTAACTTTTCATTATCATTCATCATATCCTATTATTAGTGATGTACATTCATGTTTCCATAATATGCCTTAGGCACACACTCACATCATGCCAACATCCCAATTCGATATCAAACACCACTAAGGCATACCACAATCATATACCCTTAATACATTCACATGGTTTTGTAAAATAAAATAAGTTTTAGGTAATATTAATCTCATGGCAACTTTAACATTAGGGTGTATGAGGGACATGACAATATCATCATGTTTTGATCGCTAAAACATGTTTAAAATATATGCAATCAAATGCATAAACATGCCATAACTCAACCACATTAAACAACATCAAAACATATTGAAAATTGGCCAAAAATACACCATGAATCGATTTAGGAGGGTCCTTGAATCGATTCATGTGATTCTGGAACACCAAACAGCACAACAGAGGCTTCTGAATTGATTCATGGCTCATATGAATCGATTCACATGAGTTAAAAAGTAATCCTATAGAAACAGCAAGCTGTGAATCGATTCAAGCAATCGTGTGAATCGATTCATGGCCCTGGAAGTCATTTATTTTGGAAACAGAATGTCATGAATCAATTCAAGCTCTGGCATGAATCGATTCATGCAATTCCAATAGCCTCTGAATCGACTTATGAGGGCCTATGAATCGATTTAGGAGTTTTAAAAAGCCATCAAACAACATTTTAACTTAAGAAACATCATTCTATACCCCTATTCATCAAACCCAACATCAACCATGCTTAAAACATGCATTCTCATGGGATTTTAAGTCAACAAACCATGCATCTATATACACACACATACTTCATCTCATCATGGATCATTCACCAAGAATTATATCATTCCCTTCAAGGGATTCTAAAACTCCTATTGCCATCTCATATACATATTCATATAATTTCCAAAGCCAATTATTGCTAATCATTTCATTCAAAAAATATCATTCAGCTCATTATTTTAAAATAGTCATGGCAAGTCAAGCATGAGAATAAATTATATACATCAATCACCAATCATTCAACTCATACAATTGAAATGTAAACTCTTCTCCTACCTCGAGAGAAGAACCACAACTCGAATGCTCTAATTGTTCCACCACATTACCCGAAACACAGTCTCTTATCAACACACACATATATATACATTCAATCAATAAGCCATCTCAAGGAATCATCATAATTACAAATATTTGTAAGCTTATCTCAAGGCTTAGTAACAAGTTCTAAACTTGTCAAAACACCAGTTCATATACTTGTGTTAGGTTTTAGGAATTCATTTCCTGAAACCAAGATTCTTTAGATCTTAAAGGGCTAACCATACCCAACAACATAATATCACACCCTTCATCAATATTGCTCCCAATCACATATAGATCATCTAAATGTCATCATAAGCCTTTTGGTTTCTTTTAAACCATCATCAATCAACAATTTCAAGTGGCACATATCATGGCCTAAGTCCTAATCAAATCCTCATCTTATTTCATTTATCCATCACTTATGGTCATCTACCATTATTGTCATCATCATAAATAACACCCAACAATGAACATCATATATTCATCCTCAAAATCAACTCCTCTAGTCATCACATATACTTATATATATATATCTCCTAAACCTCAAGATTGAAACCTCATCAAAATCTAATAACCTTAATAATCATACCAATCATCTCTTCTAAACCCAAAATTCATTCTCATGACCAATGAATCATGAATTTCACTATCTATGCCAAAAGCCCCAAATTATTAATTCTCAAGGGTGCACAAACAAATTGGCAAGCATCAATTTCAATAATTTTTATACATCATCACAAGATTAACATCATCATCAAAGTGACAATCAATTGTAAACAACCCTCAATGTTCCCAATGGTCTTCTAACCTATGGTTTGGGTTCCACATACATATATTATCATTCACAACAACATGAACTTAGTTCAAAATTTCATCAACATCATTAATCAATTCCAATACTCTAAAATTTTATTTTCCTTATATAAACCATTCTAAAGGCACCATAATCATCAAAATCATCATTTTGCCCAAAACCCCCAACATAATCATCAAAATCATCATTTTACCAACACTTAGGGTTTCCTCTAAAATCACCCAACAACATTCTCAATCAATTTTCTTAAATCATCATGAACATCCTACTCCTCCTTATCACATAACATGAAGCCATATTCAAGAATCATATTTCTATTGTTCCAATCTTAGGGTTTCACCATTTTCATTAACACCCATAAAGCCTAATGTCAATATTTCAAACTTAAGCATCACAAAAATCATAGATGGAGCAAGATGGGTAAAGAATCCATACCTCAAAACCCAAACTTCATAAAAATGAAAATGAGTAGGGAAGATGGAGAACCCATTTGATTTTTGTCCCAAAATGCCATACAAGCTCTATGAATCCAAGCTTTGATTTTAATTTTTGCAAGAAAATGGAGGTAGAAGAGGGGATAATTTTGGGCAAGGAGAAATGAAGAAGAAGAAGAAAATGAAATACGGAGGGAGAGTTAAAAGATGCTGCCGAAAATTGAAGGGAAAAGGGAGAGAAAATTGTAAAATTGGTTACTAACCAATGGTCCAAAGGGTGCATCATTTTTACTTTTTCCAATGGGTAATAATCCCCATTATCTAATAGGCAAAAGTGGGTAAGGAGAGAGAGGAAAAGTGAACGGTGGAAATGAGAGGAGAAATGGGATTTTTTGTTTTCTTTTAATTCTATTTGGCTCGTATATTCCCCTTTTAATAACATAAGTCATGTCCAAATAATCATCTCCTCTACGCCTAAAAATTATTTTAACTATACCACCCTAACCACAATAATTTTCTAAGTATTCTAGACCCATCAAATATCCAATTTAGCTTAGTGGGTCCTATACCATCTGCTAAATCATCTAGTTCTGGTAAATCTTAATTTACCTATAATTCACCCCTAGCGTCTGATTAATTTTTCCACAATCATGCATGTAAAATACAAAGAAAGGGACATGTGTTTGATCGACATGCATGTAAAATACACTCATTGAAAATGTGATCTTTGGTGGTCAATGTATGTTTTTGGCATGCATGACCTTTTGGAACTCTTGCATGTTGTTTTCTTGCATTTGATCCCTTTGCATGTGATTAGTAATGTGTTATGGATGCTGAAAACTTATGGTTACATGCTGAATTAGAAAGAAAGGTCATTGATCATGATGCATGCAAAGTGTTATTATTAAAAATATCATTTTTGGGTTTGCATGTATGGTTCTTAGAATGGGTGACTATACTAAATTTATTACATGCATGAATTACTGAAAGTAAATGAGATAATTTTATAACCATGATGGCTATAAATGTAACATCCCAAATCTTTTGAAAATAAATTATTTAAGTAATGGTGGTTAGTTACTTAACGTCCTGAACTGATAAGATAATTAATTTGACATTAATTGTGAATTATTGTTGAACTAGAATTTATTGAAACCAGATGACTTAACTGAAGGTGTAGGACCCCTTAAATCAGTTGGGCATTTAACGAATTTAGATTGTCGAGTATTTTATTGTGGTTATAGTTGTATGGTCAAAATAATTTTTGGTGTGGAAGAGATATTTATTTAGACAATGCGTATGTTTATAAATGATGAATGTTCGAATGAAACTAATTTAGAAGAAAATACAAATTCCTCTTCTTTCCCTCCATATTGTCATGCCTTTCCCTCTCACTCTCTATACATTTTATTAACTAATGGACAAAAGCCTAAATGAGATGAATGATGGACTAATGTTCAAAGGGCCAATTTTGGCATTTCCCTTTTCTTTCTCACATTCTCAGTAGCTTCTCTCTCCCTCCTCATTCACTTTGCTTTTGCTTCTTTCTCTTCTATCTTATGCTCTATAACTATGTGTGAACACCTCTTTTGGTCTGGCCCAAATACCAAAGACTTAATTAACAAAAAGTGCCAGACATCAGTTGTCCAAATCAGGAATCATTGAAGAATTTCCGAGTCTAACTTTGGATGAGTGTTTTTCTCGGAAAGGAATATTCCCGAGTGATCATTTTTGAGTAGGGTGACTCTGAATGATAATTTCAGAGTGGAATGTCTCCGAGTGAGACGTTACCAAGTGGAATGTCTCCGAGTGAGTCATTTCCGAGTGGTTTCCTTCCAAGGGAGTTACTTCCGAACGTAAAGAGGCTCTGACTATGCCTTTCAGGCAGAGACTCTTAAGTTCCATAGGTCCGAATGATAATTTCCAAGTGGAATGTCTCCTAGTGAGTCATTTCTGAGTAGAATGTCTCCTAGTGAATCATTTCCGAGTGGAATGTCTCTGAGTGAGATGTTGCCGAGTGGAATGTCTCTGAGTGAGTCATTTCTGAGTGGATTCCTTCCAAGGGAGTTACTTTCGAACGGAAAGAGGCTCTGACTATGCCTTTCGGGCAGAGACTCTTAAGTTCCATAGGACCGAATGATAATTTTCGAGTGGAATGTCTCCTAGTAAGTCATTTCCGAGTGGAATGTCTCCTAGTGAATCATTTCCAAGTGGAATGTCTCTGAGTGAGTCATTTCTGAGTGGAATATCTTCGAGTGAGTCATTTCCGAGTGGAATGTCTCCGAGTAAGCTATTTCCGAGGGAAATACCTCCGAGCGAAAAGTGAATCTTTGGACGAGTGCTTTTTCTAGTTGGGGATACGTTCGAGTAAAGAATTCTCGATTGAACCCATTCTGAATGAAAAACGAGTCTGACTTCAGATGAATACATCCGAGTGAAGAGCTCCCGACTGAAGTACTCTCGAGCAAAAAAATTCTGACTTTGGATGCTTTTTTCTGGGCAGATGTTTCAAAGCGAATCATCTCCGAGTGAATTGATTCTAAACGAAAAAGGCTCAACTACGAATGAATACTTCAGGCAAAGATATATATCCGAGTAAGGTTTCTCCGAGTAGGTCATTCTCGAGAGACTTCCGAGCAAAGAAAGGCCCTGACTATGAAGAATATCCGAGTGTTTACTCTCTGAGAAACACATTCTCGAGTGGGTCATTCTCGAGGGAATCACTTCCGAGCAAAGAGAGGCTCTGACTATGAAAAATACTTTTCGGACAAATATATCCGAGTGAAGTGTCTCCCGGATACAGAGATTTCAGAATGGACAATTCCCGGGCGGATTGATTCTGAATGGATACTTTGGTCAGACTCTTCCAAGTTCCATAATTTCTGAGTGGTTCAATTCCGAGAGAAATACTTTTGAACGATGAAACTGATTTCGAAGGAATACCTCTCGGATTGAGACACTCGAGTGAAGAATTCCCGAGTGAATTAATTTTAAGTGAAAATGGTTGACTTCGAAGGAGCTTGTCGGCCCGAGATATAACCAAGTGAAATATCTTTGGAGGTGTTTCCGAGTGATATGTTTCCGAATGGTCCACTTTCGACCAGAGAAAGGCTATCGACTTTAAATGAGTGCTTCAAGCAGAAACATTTCTAGGCAAAGCACCTCCGAGTGAAGCAATTCTGAACGAAAGTATACTTTGATGAATAATTGCTTTGATGAATAATTCTCGAATGAGTCAGACTTCGAAAAAGAACACTTTTGAGGCAGATATATCCGAATGAGAAAGTTCCGAGTGGGTCACTTTCGAAGGAAGGCTGACTGAGTCTTTCAAGCAAACACTTCCAGGAAAAACACTTTCGAGTAGAGTAATCCTGGGCGAAAAAGGGATCCGGTGTCACTTGAATGAATTCAACCCTTTACACCGAGTGTCGGAGGATCGATCTTTACACTCGGACTTTTCACCTGTTTCGATCGGATCAATTTCCATCGAGAAGGGATGCTGACAGACAGAGATCCGAGCCATAAGAAGAAAACCGATCCCATGCGGCACCGATCGAGGAGTCTGATTGCCATACTATGACTTGGAATCCCACCACCCCAAGTCAATCCATGAATTCTGGAAATGGCAGACAGGGGGCAAAAGTGGGAGTAATTAAAAATTCCCCACCAGCCGCTGCCCCCACTACCTGTTAGTGGCTAGGCTGCCTCTACTGTGAGTGGAAGCTTGTGCTGTCCAAGCACTCGGCCACCCCTATAAATACCTTATCTGAAGAGACACAAGGGGTTGGATTGTTAATTGGAAAATTTTAGTCATTAAGTCGGTCCTCTGCCCACATTCCCTTGTAACTAGTTCCGCTCTCCATAACCTTTTTGTCCGCAAAAGCTTGAGGTTTCCACCGGAGTTCAGAGCCAGAATCTTGTCCTCTCGAACCTGATAATTCGTTTTGGGCCCTAAGTGAACTACAACACCGGATCAAACATAATCCTGTAAAATTCCCCATTTTCCAAATACTATCCAGATTCCCTAAACCATCCTCATCAATCTCATACCGGCCTCTACACCAAGTCCTCACACCGGTACCCCTATTACTCCACTGCTGCACCAGCGACACTTTATTTTCCTCCATAAGTCCACACCGGCCCAACACTCTCTCCACACCGGTCACACTCTTCTTCATTTCAGCTTCCAGTGTTCGAAGTCCACACCGGCTCAGCACTCTTGCCACACCGGTCATACTCTTCCTCATTTTAGCTTCCAATGCTCAAATCCAACACCAGCTGAGCATATTAGCCACACCGGTCACACTCTTCTTCATTTCAGCTTCCAATGTTCGAAGTTCACACCGGCTCAGTACTCTCGCCACACCGGTCATATTCTTCCTTATTTCGGTCTCCAGTGTTCGAATCCAACACCGGATCAGCACTCTCGCCACATCGGTTCTATTCTGCTCCTTATTCTTACCATTCGTTGTCCATTTCCCTGTTGAATTTGCTTTTTGTTGATTCTGATTTCCCATTTTAAATTAGTATTTTGCTGCTAATTTTCTTTTTCCTTCATCCAGATTCACAATAAATAACAAAAAAAAATGAGTGTTTCACATTTGAACTAGCCTAAAAAAGTTTTTCCTGTTGAGTTTGCTTGTTCATCGATTCTGATTCCCCATATTAAATTAGTTTTTGCTGCTGATTTTCTTTTCTTTTATTCAGATTCATAATAAATAATAACAAAAAATGAGTGCTTCACATTTGAACTAGCCCCTAAAAAAACATCATCAAGAACTACGTAACCCTGATTTCTTGGTAACTCAAGAATACGTAGGAGCAGGACTTTAAATCCTGTCAGGCCCACCTTTCCCATTTTATTCCTATTTTTATTTTTTTTATGTTTCCTTTGTAACCGTCTTTTTTTATCACTTCCATGAAAATCAATTTAGACGTGACGTCTTGTTGATCTTCCCCTTTTTTCGGTAGGCCATCACCACGATTCATAAGGAACGGGATACTTGGGACGAGACGTCCCGCTTATCCCCTTCCCGTTTCTAACCCCACATTTTGATTAAATCCCATGAAAATCAATTTAGACGTGACGTCTTGTTGATTTTCCCCTATCTTTGGTAGGCCATCACCACGATACATAAGGAACGGGATACTTGGGCCGAGACGTCCTGTTTATCCCCTTCCTGTTTCTAATCTTGTATTTTGATTAAAGGATGACTAATTTAGACGCGATGTCTTTTTAGCATCCTTCCCTTTTCCTGTTTCATACCAAAAATGAGGTTAATTTGGACGCGACGTCCTGTTGACCTACACTCCATGTTTGTTCAGTTTGTTCCTTTCATTTTTCTTTACACAAAGTACAACAATAAAATGGGAGAAATATAACATCTTTCGTAAGGTTATTTATGTTGCGCATTTTCAATCTTGGTACTATTTTTGACAAGCGATGTAGGGTGCTAATACCTTCCCTACTCGTAACCGACTCCCGAACTTGAATCTCATTTTTTAAACCGGTGCTTTACTGAACTTAGTTTTTTCCCAACGTTTTTCCTATGGATAAAAATGTTGGTGGCGACTCCCTGTTTGTTTTCGTTTGTTTCATTCCTTTTCGAGAGGGTCGGCCGTGCCATCGCGATCTAGGTCATGACAGATAGCAAATCCACTGGGGACACTTAAGAGAGTCAGGCCAGTTTGATTGAAAGTGCATGTTTTTTTTATATAGCCTTTGTTAGCTTGGATTTCCTCCCCTTGTTTATTTTCTGTTGATTGTTGTGAATGTTTATTCTTGTTTTAATTGTATCTTGTTATTTGTTTCATTGTATGTGTTTTGCATGTTTATTGAACCCTAGGGTAGAGGACCATGTTACTTTTCTACAATCATTGAACCCTAGGGTAGACGACTTTGTATATTTATTCCGTGTTTGTTCTTTGTGAAGAATGGGGTAAGGTAAAAGGTATTGAATGCCCTTCCATACACTACACTCACAATTACTTGCACACACCTATGAGTGGCGCCCTATACTCGGGCCCCAAATGAAGCTTAAGTTAGGAGGGGTTGGTACCGGAATCGTATGGGATGTACTTCCTATCCGGTGTTCGTGAGAACCTCAACCAGAGTTTGACCTCTCATGATATACGCACCTAGTGGATTCCCCACTGTTTGCGTCCCTGTCATGGGTAGGATCTTGGCTCTGGTGACTTTCTAGATGTCTAGTATAAGCCACCCGGTGTGGAGAGTCACTTTTAGACAAGCCATAGGGCCTAGAAAAGGCTTTCAACAAAACCCAACCTAGGCCACAAAAAGGCAAACTTTACTTTACCTTACGTCATTTTTGCTTTCCCTTTTTCTCCAAAAATGAATTATCTACCACCCACAGATTTGCTTAGTTTTTGAAATAATGACTCATTTTGGAACACACAATATTCTTCGGGTGGATAGATAATCCTCTTTTAATCATGTACCTCTGAGTCCCTAATCGTGAGTTTTCCTAATCGTCGAAAAAAAAACCAAAATGATTTTTGTGTCCCTTTAACTGGGGTATCAATGACGATTAAGGAAAACCTATGACTTTTGGCAACATGGGCTTACATGAGTTTTGGAAATTGATGTTTCCTAAAAAAAACAAAAATTATTTCACTTTACATCAGATCCTTGGGGAAACATGGATTTTGAAACGTAATAATAACTGATTCCTTTTTTCTTTATCTTGGTGTTCGCAGGAAGCGATTCAGAAATTGGCAGTATCTCTGAGCAAGTATGGAAATTAACATGAAACATGACAGTTATGGTACAGATGTGACAGAGTTGAAGAAAATATTACATCTTAAAGCCAAGAAGGTTGATACAGTTAGTCTGTAGGCACTAGGGAAACGATTGAGTCTGACACAAAAGATGGCCTTTGCCAGAAGATATGGGAAAATCTTAAAACTGCTAGAGGTGGAAGTCCAAACCGAAGCAATTACAGCTTTGGCACAGTTTTATGACCCACCCCTCCGCTGTTTCACATTTAGAGATTTTCAACTGGCTCCGTCAATAGAAGAGTTTGAGCAGATATTGGGGTTACAAGTGGAAGGGCAAACTCCCTATCGCCATCTTGACCATCACGCAACAACCGCTTCAATCGCCCGTGTTTTGAGAATCTCTCTTGAGGCATTAAGGAATGTGCAAATGAATAGAAATCAAGTTCCCGGGTTCACTCAAGAATTTCTTGAGAAGCATATGCAGATCCTCGCTGATGAAGAGGAATGGGAGGCTTTTATGGATACTTTAGCCCTCACTATTTATAGGGTTATCTTGTTCCCTGATTTAGACAACTACATGGATTATGATGTCGTTGCTGTCTTCCTGGCTCGTAAGCATCGGCTCGAGAATCCCGTTACAGCCATGTTGGCTAATGTGTATTGCGCCATAGATTTCTGCCACACGCAAGGAGGGAAGAGGATCATTTGTTGTTTACCTGCTTTGTACGTATGGCTCACATCTCACATCTTCCATCAGACATGTAAAGTCGAGTGTCCAATTTTTGATCTAAAATTATGTCAGCTGACCGTGAAAGTGGGCGTGAATGGGCTAATCACCTAGTAAGCCTTACAGCTAAAAAGGTCAGGTGGTACCCTTAATGGCTAGTGGTTGAGTCGGTCATTTACAGCTGTGGAGATTACCTGAATGTCCCTCTCATGGGCATATAAGGGTGCATCAACTACAACCCTGTTATTGCAAAGCGTCAGTTGGCTTATCCTCTACTCGGGCCACCGAACGAAGAACTGCTCACTCCTTTCATTTTGTACTATGCGAAAGGGAATTACATATCCGCTGTTTGGGACATAGCTAATGCATGGAAGAAGGTCCATAGAATGGGAAAAGAATTGAGAGCACGAAGCCATGCTGTAGGGGCTGAATACTTTGAATGGGTCCTAAACAAGGTTTCCATTGTGAAACTGCCTTTGAGAAGTCCTTCACACAAATCTGCGAATAATTCCCCTCCACCACTCATCATGGAGGATAAAGCCACCATGGCTCTGAAGGCACAAATAGAAGAGTTGACAACAAAGAATCAAAAGCTAGAGGAAGACCTTTTGAAATGTCAACGAGAGTGTGCCCTTCAGAGGAAGGAGATTTCCGAAGGGAGACATGCTATGGAAGAAATGCGAAAGAAAAGGAAGATTGACGAAGACTACAGGATGAAACAAGACCAATGCCTTCGTGCAGCCAATTCACAATTGAAAATGAAGGGCCAACAGAGCGACACCATATTGGCCGAAAAACAAGTCCTAAAAAACATGCTGGCACAATCCAAAGAGAAAGGAAAGGAGACCTTGGTACAAAAAGAAATGCTGCAAACCTAGGTCCACAAATTGGAGCAACAGCTTGATGAAGTAATGAGGGCCTATGAGCAACAAATACATGCTGAACAGAAGAAAGCCCTTGATGCTGAGTGACGCTGCCAAGAGGCCACACGAGTTTTGGGGACTGAGTTAGCTCAACAGGATGAAGTCGTTCATTTATGGATGGACCGTTTCACCAAGTTGGCATACCTATCCAATGGAATATTGGAAGATTTTCCCTTGATGTTGAAGCAGGCCGAAGGCATGGTCAATCCTCTATCCACCCCAAAGGAGATATCGTCATTTCTGAACTATTGCCAAGAAAGACTTTGCAAAATGAGAGCCATGATTGCCCAGGCCAGGAATGGCTAAAATGTTGTAATCGAATCTTTCAAGTAACGTTGTACCTCTACGGAAGAATGGAATCATGAATTAATTTGCCTTCACATTTGTTTCATGTTAATTTCCACCTTACTGCTTTACCTAGTACTTTTGAATGTGACGTTCTGAGGAACGGTCGGAGAATACATGCTAAATTCGGAATCACATCCTACGTACCTCATTTGTTTTTCTTTTCTTCTTTTACCATAGTCTTTATCTGTTTTCTTTTAACAAAATGTTGTGGTTCCCAGACATAATGGGTAAGCATCCTTACATGACTCGGCTAAAGAAGAAACTCATGGCCGAAGTAGAGCAAGAGAATGAGAACCTAAGAGCCGAGATTAGTCAGCTGAAAGAACAGATGACTGAGATGGCCAAGCTTCTCGAGAAGAGAGTCACAGAGGGAGATTCTTCGGCAGGAGTTGAAGACGCTAGGCAACGGCCGCCCACTCCCTGACACACTCAAGGTCCTGCTGGAGGGCTAAGCTCAAACCCTGTTGCGCCTCCCCTAACAGTTCACATTAGGAAATCAAACCCTGTCGACGCCCAGCAGCCTATCTTCATAGATGTAGAAGGTAATGTCATACCTTTTCCGCAATATGGACTGCCACAGGGTTATTTCCCACCGCTTCAAGAAGAGCCTGATTATCAAGAAGCAATCCTTCATACGGCTCAACCAAATGCCCCACCCGTCCGAGATCCTCAAACAATTCTGATCCATACACAAGCCATTCATACACAGGCCCCGTAACCACAAGCTACCCAAGCAACCGCCAGACCATACACTTCTATACCAAATGCTAACCCGGTATATGTCCACCAGCCATTTGGAAATACCAGTCGACACGCCACAGCGGGTCAAAGTGCCACTGCAGTTACCCAGGAAGGGAGGTTGGAATTCCTGGAGAGACGATTAAGAGAAATGGAAGGAGTTAACAGATTCGGGTTGGGCAGCGCGGCAGAACTCTGCCTAATTCCGGATGTTATTATCCCTCCTAAATTCGAGATGCCGAAATTTGATAAATACCGGGGTTTAACTTTTCCTAAGAACCATCTTACTATGTATTGTTGAAAGATGGCTTCACATGCTTCAAATGACTCGCTGTTAATTCATTGCTTCCAGGACAGCCTTGCTGGGGCTGCCTTGACATGGTATAATAATCTTGAACGCTCTCGCATTTGATGTTGGGAGAATCTAGCGGATGCTTTCATGCAACACTACAAGTACAATCTGGATATGGCACCAGATAGGGTACAACTGTAAAACATGGCAAAGAAAGAAAATAAGACGTTCAAAGAGTACGCCCAGTGGTGGCGCGAAGTAGCGGCACAGGTTGACCCGCCTCTGTCTGAAAAGGAGGTGATTTCCACATTCATTGATAGGCTCCAATCACTTTTCTATGATAGAATGATTGGGAGCATTTCAACACATTTCTCCGATATCGTCACTATCGGAGAAAGGATAGAGAACGGCCTACGGACTGGGAAGATTATTCGAGGTCCATCTGGGGCCGGGGCAGCAAGAAAACCTACGCTTGGAGAAGGTAGGAGAAAAGAAGGGGAAACCAACTTGGTCTCTCATAACCAAGGAAGGAACCAACCCAGGCCGTTTACCCTCGTCACCTTTCCATCGACATACCATAACGCACCACGACCATATGTGGCTGCAATCCATAATCTAAACCCACCATATTTCTGGCCACCCGTTATGTGACCTCCTGCACCACCACAAACACCATACTAGCCACCACAAATGAACCCGCCTAATCTAAACCCTAGAAGGCAGAATAATGACTGCGCTCAAGCGCAGTTTGACCCAATCCCTATGACTTACACTGAGCTTCTTCCCTATCTCATTGAAAACACACTGGTAGTACCTTGCCCTCTGAAACCACTTCAACCACCTTACCCTCGAGGGTATGACCCAAATGCACGGTGTGATTACCACACCGGTGCACCGGGGCATTCCACCGAGAATTGCCTGGCATTGAAGTTCAAAGTAAGAGACCTAATCAAGGCCGATTGGATAAGTTTCAGAGAGGGGAGCCCGAATATAACAACTAACCCTCTGCCCAACAACGGGAGACCAGGGGTCAATGTTATAGAGAAGGATGAAGAATGTATTTCCAGGGTTGCAACATCAGAATACCTTTGAAGATTATACACTCCCATATGCTTGAAATGGGGTTGATAGAGAACACATGGGACGAAGAATATGATGACGACCAGTCGGTGAAACGACAAAGCTTCCAGAAAACTCTTCAGGAGCTTATGGACAATCATACCGTAGAGGTCTACAGACGTCACGGGAGCAGGGTAAACATGATACAAGGGAAAACTGGGGTACAGGCTCTGAAGCCCCTGGTCATATTCTACAATAGGAGTGCACCGGCAGCTCCAGCTCCTGCTAAGACTGTCATTACCGTATAAGCACCCGCTCCGTTCCCTTTCAAGAGTTCCCATGCCGTGCCATGGAGGTATGATATAGATGTGGTCGTCACCAACCCGGGAGCAGTCGACCCCGCACCATCATCCTCTATTACAAATATTGCCGGAGTTGGAAGAATGACCCAGAGTGGGAGGATATATACACCGCCTGAGCCAAAACATGATAAAACTACCGGAGAGGTAAGGATTGGGAAAGAAGTAACCGCTGGCGAGACAAAAAGGGATGTGGCTGAGGAAGAAGCCTAGGAATTTCTAAAGTTCATTTGCCATAGCGAGTACCAAGTGCTAGACCAGTTAAACCATCCTCCAGCTAAGATATCCTTGTTGTCCCTATTGATGAATTCAGAACCACATCGGGATGTATTAATGAAAGTTTTAAGCGAGGCCCATGTTAAGCATGACTTACCCGTTGACTAGTTCGGAGGCATAGTGGGACATATTGTTGCCAACAATTACTTAACCTTCACAGATGATGAAGAACCCACTGAAGGAAGGAGGCACAACAAAGCCCTTCATATTTCTATGAAGTGTCAGGATCATATCTTGGCAAAAGTACTTGTGGATAATGGATCTTCTCTGAATGTGATGCCAAAATCCATGTTGGTAAAACTACCCTTTGATGGGACCTACATGAGACCTAGCTCCATGGTCGTACGGGCTTTTGATGGAACTCGCTGGGAGGTCATGGGGGAAATTGAATTGCCGATACAGGTTAGACCCTGTACCTTCTAAGTGCTCTTTCAAGTTATGGAAATCACGCCCGCTTACAGTTGTTTGCTAGGGTAGCCGTGGATCCACTCAGCTGGGGTGGTCCCTTCCACACTGTATCAGAAGTTAAAATTTATCATCGATAACAAATTGGTTATTGTTTCAGGAGAGGAGGACCTTCTAGTTAGCAAACTCGTCTCTACTCTATACATTAAAGCCACCGAGGAAGCCCTCAAGACTTCATTCCAAGCCTTAGAGATAGCCAATGCGACAAGCATTGTAAAGACATCCTTCCCCAATATACCTCTAGTGGTGGCAAGAAACATGTTGTGGGATGGGTACAAGCCAGGAAGAGGATTAGGGCGTGAGTTGGAAGGGAAAGTCCAACTAGTGCATCTCCCAGAGAACAAGAATAGATATGGCCTGGGGTACAAGCCCACTGCGGCAGATAGAAGAAGGATCGAAGAAGAGAAAAGGGGAAGGAGGGTGGCCCACCTTACTGGACAAGAATTTGACACTATAAGAATCCCCGTCTATGACCTCTATCAGAGCTTCAGGAGCACCGGAATGATATACCCGGATCAGGTCGCCATGGTTGAAAGCGAGCCTAACCATAATGCGAAGTTGGTGTATGCTTGCTACCCGGATCGAGAACTGAGCAACTGGGAAGTCATGGAATTCCCTACAACCGTTAATGTTTTGTCAGAGTAATCACTGTTATTTCATAATTTGGTGGTCCCCTTGCTATGCCTAAGGCTTCGGGACCCATTTTGTAATAAGGGCAAAACTTGTTTATTTTAAAAATTAATGAACACATTCCAATTCTCATTACCTCATCTTTGTGCAATCTCTATCTCTTAAACCTTTCGCTCTCTTGTTTCTCTTTTCATTTGTTATAATATAACCCAAATGCAGATCCAAAAATGATCCCCCTAAGAGCGATGAGAACTCGGTTTTGTTTCATGACTCTGATTATCCAAAGATTGCGCCTATGAGGAAAGTGAGGAAGACTTTGGACCCTCGCCTGAATTGACAAGATTGTTAGAACAGGAGGATAAAGAGATTCGACCTCATCAGGAGGAAATCGAAACCATTAACCTGGGGAATGAAGGGGAAGATAAAATGGTCAAGATAGGCACCTTCCTAAGCAAAGAATGGCAGGATGAATTGATTAAACTGCTCTGGGAATTTCAGGATGTGTTTGCTTGGTCATATCAGGATATGCCAGGGTTGGATAACAGCATCGTGGAACATAAGTTGCCTCTAAAACCAGAATGTCCACCAATCAAGCAAAAGCTACGGAGAATGAAGCCAAAAATGCTTCTCAAGATCAAGGAGGAGATCAAGAAACAATTCGAGGCTGGCTTCTTAGCCGTAGCTAAATATCCACAATGGGTAGCCAATATAGTTCCTGTCCCAAAGAAGGATGGAAAAGTGTGGATGTGTGTGGATTATCGAGATCTAAACAGGGCCAGCCCTAAAGACGATTTTTCTCTACCGCAGATTAACGTTTTGGTCGATAACACAGCCCAACACTCCATCTTCTCGTTCATGGATGGCTTCTCCGGGTACAATCAGATTAAAATGGCGCCGGAAGACATGGAAAAAAACACGTTTGTCACTCTATGGGGCACTTTTTGTTACAAAGTAATGTCTTTCGGTTTGAAAAACGCTGGGGCAACCTATCAGAGAGCAATGGTCACTTTATTCCATGATATGATGCATAAGGAGATAGAAGTCTACGTGGATGATATCATTACAAAATCTAGAACTGAGGAAGATCATGTTGATGACCTAAGGAAGCTATTTGAGCGGTTGAGGAAGTTTAAGCTCAGGTTGAACCCTGCTAAGTGCACGTTTGGCGTGAGGTCAGGCAAACTATTGGGTTTCATTGTAAGTAAGAAAGGAATCAAAGTAGATCCCGACAAGGTCAAGGAAATCCTAGAAATGCCACCTCCTTATACGGAAAAAGAAGTCAGAGGATTCTTGGGAAGGTTAAACTACATTGCTCAGTTTATCTCACAGTTGACATCGACCTGCGAACCAAACTTCAAGCTACTCCGCAAGAACCAACCAGGACAATGGAATGAGGACTGCCAAACAGCTTTTGAGAAAATTAAGCAGTACCTGTGAGAACCACCGATATTGGTACCACCAACCCCTGGGAGGCCACTGATCCTATATCTGACGGTACTAAATTAGTCCATGGGCTGCGTGTTAGGTCAGCATGATGAAACTGGGAAGAAGGAACATGCTATCTACTACCTGAGCAAGAAGTTCACTGATTGCGAGATGCGATACTCTGTTTTAGAATGGACTTGTTGCACATTAGCGTGGGCCGTGAAGCGCTTAAGGCAATATATAATGAGTCATACCACCTGGCTAGTTTCCAAGATGGATCCCATTAAGTACATCTTTGAAAAGCCAGCTCTGACCAGAAGGATTGCTCGATGACAAGTGCTGTTAACTGAGTATGACATAATATATGTCACTCAGAAAGCCATAAAAGGAAGTGCTTTGGCAGACTACTTAGCTCATCAACCCATAAGTGACTACCAACTAATGCCATTCGACTTTCCGGATGAGGATATCCTGGCATTGTCTGATGAAGAAGGTGGCAGTAAAGACAAGTGGATTTTGAGATTTGATGGAGCTTCTAATGCTTTGGGACACGGAATCGGAGCCATTTTGATTTCACCAGAAAAAGAGTTCATCCCTGTCTGCGCCAGGCTATGTTTCGTTTGTATCAACAATGTCGCTGAGTATGAGGCGTGTTCTCTGGGAATCCAAGCGGCACTAGATGCAAAAGTAAGGTCGTTAGAAGTCTACGGGGACTCCGCTCTGGTTATCCACCAGTTGAAAGGTGAATGGGAAACTAGGGATAACAAGTTGGTTCCCTATCACTCCCACATCAAAGAAATGATCAAGGACTTTGATGAGATCTCTTTTCACCATGTTCTTCGGGAAGACAACCAAATGGCTGACGCTTTGGCCACTCTTGCTTCAATGTTCAAAGTGAGTAATGATTATGACATGCCTCTCATCGAGATAGAGAATCATCGTGAGCCTGCATACTGCCAAGTGGTTGAAGAAGAATCAGATGGAAAACCTTGGTACCATGACATTAAGAGGTATATCCAGAGTCAAGAATATCCCAACGGTGCTACGGAGAACGATAAAAGAACCCTACGACGGCTTTCCATGGGTTTCTTCTTGAATGGTGATATGCTTTACAAAAGAAACTATGACTCTGTCATCCTTCGCTGTGTTGACACCACTGAGGCAAACAAAATCATGAGAGATGTTCATGAAGGATCTTTTGGAACCCATTTTAATGGGCACGCCATGTCAAGAAAGATCTTGAGGGCTGGTTATTACTGGATGACCATGGAAACAGACTACTTTGCCTATGCTCGGAGATGTCATAAGTGTCAAATATATGCTGATCATATTCACACACCCCCGTCATCTCTGAATGTTTTGTCAGCACCGTGGCCCTTCTCGATGTGGGGCATGGATGTCATTGGTCCCATCGAACCGAAGGCTTCGAACGGTCATCGTTTCATCTTGGTCGCCATCGATTATTTCACAAAGTGGGTAGAGGCTGCTTCGTACACCAATGTGACAAAGAATGTCGTCGTCAAGTTCATCAAACAAGAATTGATATGCCGGTACGGTTTACCAAGCCAAATCATCACAGACAATGGTACAAATCTGAACAATAAAATGATGAAGGAGCTTTGCGAGAGCTTTAAAATCTCCCACCAGAACTCCTCTCTGTACCGCCCAAAAATGAATGGAGCAGTCGAGGCGGCTAACAAAAATATTAAAAAGATAGTGTAAAAGATGGTGGTAACCTACAAAGACTGGAATGAAATGCTTCCCTTTGCTCTACACGGGTATCATACCTCAGTCCTAACCTCAACTGGGGTAACCCCTTTCTCTTTGGTTTATGGCATGGAAGCAGTCCTGCCTTTCGAAGTAGAGATCCCTTCCCTCTGAGTGATCATGGAAGCCAAACTGGTTGAAGCTGAATGGATCCAGGCTCGACATGACCAACTAAATCTGATTGATGGTAAAAGACTGACTGCCCTCTGTCATGGTCAGTTGTATCAAAGGCGTATAAAACGAGCATTTGAAAAGAAGGTGCGACCCCGACAGTTCCAAGAAGGAGACTTGGTGCTCAAAAAGGTTTTGCCGATTCAGAAAGACAGCCGGGGAAAATCGACTCCTAGCTACGAGGGCCTTACATCGTGAAGAAAGCCTTTTCCCGAGGTGCTCTCATACTCACCAACATGGATGGGGAAGATTTACCGATGCCTATAAACGCGGATGCAGTGAAAAGATACTACATGTAAAAAAAAGGGGGGCTCGCTAGGTTAAAAACCTGAAAAGGCGACCTAGGCAAAAGTTAGAGCGATTGGTTGAGCCGAAAACCCGAGAGGATGGCTCAGACAAAATCACGGCCTGTAGATTCAACACTGCAACGTCGACTTTTCAAGTCGTAGACGAGGAGGTCAGTCTAGGGCATCGAAGCCATTGGCAAATCACGTCCTCGGAAGCAAAATCAGAGGATAAACTGGAAATCATGAGGAAAAAAACCTGGAATCTCGTCACTCTCAGGAAATCGATGGAGGATCTAAAAGGCCTTCCCTTTCACCCTTACCATCAATTCCTTGCACCTTGTCATATCATATCTTTTGTATTGTTTTCATCACCTGTACATACCTGATGATCATAAATAAAATGTTTCCTTCTTCTTACATGTGTTCATGACTAAAATGAATAAACAAGTTTTGCCTTAAGAAAATTTTTGAATTTGAAAAATGACAAAAACACAAAGTTATGGGGAACGAAGTGTATACCATTGCCGGATCTTACCTCAGATAAGCACAACCAACTCCGCTAGGCAATCTCAATGAAGTTAGAAGTGACAGTTATTTTAGCCATGAGTTACTTCAAAGCCAGTCGCCAAGGGAGTTCACCTGTAAGTTATAATTTGTTTCACGCTTCTTTGTTAAGGGGTGGCCAGGACCCATGACCCCAAGACGTGAAGTTGCCCAAAACTCTCCCTAGCAGACCCACCATTCATCCCCGAGGGGAACCCCGACCAAGTTTTCCTCCCTAGGGGAACCACAAAATAGACTCAGCTCCCCTAACTGGAGTACTTCCTAATCAGATTTGGGGAAGTTAGTTATCCTTAGTGGAATCACCTTTCCAACAGAACCACAGCGATCAAAGGCTAGCCACGCCTTCCTTCCCCAATAGGAGAACATTTCCCCAATGGAGTTACCCTTATTAAAATGTCCCAAACTGGGACATCCCCCGGATTTTTCTCCTCCGGCGGACCTGCCATACATTCCCCAATGAACCCCAGTACACTTTTCTCAATCATTACTAGACCAAGCAAACCCATGGCATATTCCCAGTGGACCCCAACCTTTAAATTTCCTGCCAACCGAGGGTCAACCCCAACCTTTACATTTCCTGTCAACAGTGAGTTAATTCGGACGAGACGTCCTGTTAGCTCCCCTAATCTTTACCTTTCCTGTCAACTGAGGGTCAACCCCAACCTTTACATTTCCTGTCAACAGTGAGTTAATTCGGACAAGACGTCCTGTTAGCTCCCCCAACCTTTACATTTCCTGCCAACCGAGGGTCAACCCCAACCTTTACATTTCCTGTCAACAGTGAGTTAATTAGGACGAGACGTCCTGTTAGCTACCCCAACCTTTACATTTCCTGTCAACCGAGGGTCAACCCTAATCTTTACATCTCCTGTCAATAGTGAGTTAATTCGGACGAGATGTCCTATTAGCTCCTCCAATCTTTACCTTTCCTGTCAACCGAGGGTCAACCCCAACCTTTACATTTCCTATCAACAGTGAGTTAATTCGGACAAGACGTCCTGTTAGCTCCCCCCAATCTTTATATTTCCTGTCAACCGAGAGTCAACCCCAACCTTTACATTTCCTGTCAACTGAGGGTCAACCCCAACCTTTATATTTCCTGTCAACCAAGGGTCAACCCCAACTTTTATTTCCAGCCTACCGAGGGTTAACCCCAATCTTTTCATCTCCGGTCAATTAAGAATTGGCCTCCAATCCTCTCACTTCCTGTTAACTAAAAGACAATCCTTTCGCTTCCTGTCATCCCAAAAGATAATTCCCAGTTAACCGCTTCCTGCTGCAACTAGTGCACCGCCCCAATTCTATTTACTCAAAAAAAACAAAAAACAAAAAAAAACTCAAAAAAAAAGGAGGAGGCAGATGTGAAAAATGCTCTTCATTAAAGGGGAAAAGGTCACACTGACTCATTGATTGCCAACACCGTCAGATGCCATACTGATTAAGAGGTCCCACCTGGCCCCTACATCGGTGTTCATATCTTTACTTCCTTTTCACTTCAAAAACATGGAAGCTTCGTGTTTCTATTGTGAAAAAGAAGTAAAGAGGGGCATTTGTGAACACCTCTTTTGGTCCGGCCCAAATACCAAAGACTTAATTAAAAAAAATGCCAGACATCAGTTGCCCAAATCAGGAATCATTGAAGAATTTCTGAGTCTGACTTCGGATGAGTATTTTTCTCGGAAAGGAATATTCCCGAGTGATCATTTCCTAGTAGGGTGACTCCAAATGATAATTTTAGAGTGAAATGTCTCCGAGTGAGACGTTGCCTAGTGGAATGTCTCTGAGTGAGTCATTTCTGAGTGGTTTCCTTCCAAGGGAGTTACTTCCGAATGGAAAGAGGCTCTGACTATGCCTTTCGGGAAGAGACTCTTAAGTTCCATAGGTCCGAATGATAATTAGTGGAATGTCTCCGAGTGAGTCATTTCCGAGTGGAATGTCTCTGAGTGAGTCATTTCTGAGTGGAATGTCTCCGAGTGGGCTATTTCAGAGGGAAATACCTCCGAGCGAAAAGTGAATCTTTGGACGAGTGCTTTTTCTAGTTGGGGATACGTCCGAGTGAAGAATTCCCAGTTGAACCTATTTTGAATGAAAAACGAGTCTGACTTCAGATGAATACATCCGAGTGAAGAGCTCCGGACTGAAGTACTTCTGAGCGAAGAAATTCTGACTTTGGATGCTTTCTTCTTGGCAAATGTTTCCAAGCGAATCATCTCTGAGTGAATTGATTCTAAACGAAAAAGGCTCAACTATGAATGAATACTTCAGGCAACGATATATATCCGAGTAAGGTTTCTCCGAGTAGGTCATTCTCGAGAGATTTCCGAGCAAAGAAAGGCCCTGACTATGAAGAATATCCTAGTGTTTACTCTCTGAGTAACACATTCCCGAGTGGGTCATTCTCGAGGGAATCACTTCCGAGCAAAGAGAGGCTCTGACTATGAAAAATACTTTTCGGACAAATATATCCGAGTGAAGTGTCTCCCGGATACAGAGATTTCAGAATGGACAATTCCCGGGCGGATTGATTCCGAATGGATACTTTGGGCAGACTCTTCCAAGTTCCATAATTTCTGAGTGGTTCAATTCCGAGAGAAATACTTCTGAACGATGAAACTAATTTCGAAGGAATACATCTCGGACTGAGACATTCGAGTGAAAAATTCCCGAGTGAATTAATTTTAAGTGAAAATGGTTGACTTCAAAGGAGCTTGTCGGCTCGAGATATAACCGAGTGAAATATCTTTGGAGGTGTTTCCGAGTAATATGTTTCCGAATGGTCCATTTTCGACTAAAGAAAGGCTATCGACTTTAAATGAGTGCTTCAAGCAGAAACATTTCCGAGCAAAGCACCTCCGAGTGAAGCAATTCTGAACGAAAGGATACTTTGATGAATAATTGCTTTGATGAATAATTCTTGAATGAGTCAGAGTTCGAAAAAGAACACTTTTAAGGCAGATATATCCGAATGAGAAAGTTCCGAATGGGTCACTTTCGAAGGAAGGCTGACTGAGTCTTTCAAGCAGACACTTCTGGGCAAAACACTTCTGAGTGGAGTAATCCTGGGCAAAAAAGGGATCTGGTGTCACTTGAATGAATTCAAGCCTTCACACCGAGTGTCGGAGGATCGGTCTTTATACTCGGACTTTTCACCTGTTTCGATCAGATCAATTTCCACCGAGAAGGGATGCTGACAGATAGAGATCCGAGCCATAAGAAGAAAACCGATCCCATGTGGCACTGATCGAGGAGTCTGATTGCCATACTATGACTTGGAATCCCACCACCCAAGTCAATCCATGAATTCTGGAAATGGCAGACAGGGGGCAGAAGTGGGAGTAATTAAAAATTCCCCACCAGCCGCTGCCCCCCACTACCTGTTAGTGGCTAGGCTGCCTCTACTGTGAGTGGAAGCTTGTGCTGTCCAAGCACTCAGCACCCCTATAAATACCTCATCTGAAGAGGCACAAGGGGTTGGATTTTTAGTTGGAAAATTTTAGTCATTAAGTCAATCCTCTGCCCATATTTCCTTGTAACTGGTTCCGCTCTCCATAACCTTTTTGTCCTCAAAAGCTTGAGGTTTCCACCGGAGTTTAGAGCCAGAATCTTGTCCTCTCGAACCTGATAATTCATTTTGGGCCCTAAGTGAACTACAACACCGGATCAAACATAATCCTGTAAAATTCCCCATTTTCCAAATACTGTCCAGATTCCCTAAACCATCCTCATCAATCTCATACCGGCCTCTATACCAAGTCCTCACACGGTACCCCTATTACTCCACTACTGCACCAGTGACACTTTTTTTTCCTCCATAAGTCCACACCGGCCCAGCACTCTCGCCACACCGGTCATACTCTTCTTCATTTCAGCTTCCAGTGTTCGAAGTCCACACCGGCTCAGCACTCTCGCCACACCGGTCATACTCTTCCTCCTTTCAGCTTCTAGTGCTCAAATCCAACACTAGCTCAGCACATTAGCCACACCGGTCACACTCTTCTTCATTTCAGCTTCTAGTGTTCGAAGTTCACACCGGCTCAGCACTCTCGCCACACCGGTCATATTCCTCCTCATTTTTGTCTCCAGTGTTCGAATCCAACACTGGATCAGCACTCTCACCATATCGGTTCCATTCTGCTCCTTATTCTTACCATTCGTTGTCCATTTCCCTGTTGAATTTGCTTTTTGTTGATTCTAATTTCCAATTTTAAATTAGTATTTTACTGTTAATTTTCTTTTTCCTTTATCCAGATTCACAATAAATAACAAAAAAAATGAGTGTTTCATATTTGAACTAGCCTAAAAAAGTTTTTCCTGTTGAATTTGCTTGTTCGTCGATTCTGATTCCCCATATTAAATTAGTTTTTGCTGCTGATTTTCTTTTCTTTTATTCAGATTCATAATAAATAATAACAAAAAATGAGTGCTTCACATTTGAACTAGCCCCTAAAAAAACATCATCAAGAACTACGTAACCCTGATTTCTTGGTAACTCAAGAATACGTAGGAGCAGGACTTTAAATCCTGTCGACCCCACCTTTCCCATTTTATTCCTATTTTTATTTTCTTTATGTTTCCTTTGTAACCATCTTTTTTTATCACTTCCATGAAAATCAATTTAGACGTGACGTTTTGTTGATCTTCCCCTTTTTTCGGTAGGCCATCACCACGAATCATAAGGAACGGGATACTTGGGACGAGATGTCCTGCTTATCCCCTTCCCATTTCTAACCCCGCATTTTGATTAAATCCCATGAAAATGAATTTAGACGTGACGTCTTGTTGATTTTCCCCTATCTTTGGTAGGCCATCACCACGATACATAAGGAACGGGATACTTGGGCCGAGACGTCCTGTTTATCCCCTTCCTGTTTCTAATCTTGTATTTTGATTAAAGGATGACTAATTTAGACGCGATATCTTTTTAGCATCCTTCCCTTTTCCTGTTTCATACCAAAGCTGAGGTTAACTTGGACGCGACGTCCTGTTGACCTACACTCCATGTTTGTTCAGTTTGTTCCTTTCATTTTTCTTTACACAAAGTACAACAATAAAATGGGAGAAATATAACATCTTTTGTAAGGCTATTTATGCTGTGTATTTTCAATCTTGGTACTATTTTTGACAGGTGATGTAGGGTGCTAATACCTTCCCTACTCGTAACCGACTCCCGAACTTGAATCTCATTTTTTAAACCAGTGCTTTACTAAACTTAGTTTTTTCCCAACGTTTTTCCTATGGATAAAAATGTTGGTGGCGACTCCCTGTTTGTTTTCGTTTGTTTCATTCCTTTTCGAGAGGGTCGGCCACGCCATCGCGATCCAGGTCGTGACACTATGTACCTTCCTCTCTATTTTTATTTTTGCAAAATCAAACACTAATACATGGATTGTGAAGTATTAAAGACTTATTAGAGCATCTTTTTGTTCATTCTTCTCCTTCTCTTGCTCCTCAAATTCTTTTCTCTCTTAAGCTTAGTGTGAGGTATGGACCCATTCCCATTTATTGATTCTATTCAATATTTTAAAGTTCTAAGAGCTTAATGGTGATGGATTAGGTTGTTAAGATGAAATAAGCATGTAGGGATGTGAAACCCTAGGTTGGAGGGGTTTGAACGTGAGTTTTGATGGTGAAAATATGCTATACAAATTTTGGGGGTAATTTTGTGCTTGAAATAATGATTGGGAAGTATTACGATTATTGTTTGGTGAAAACCCTAGGTTGGGTACCTTTGTGGTTTTTGGAAAGGTTTAAGGAAAATATATTTATTTGAAATGAGAGTAATTCTTTGGTATGGAAAAGGAGTTTGGAATATTGGCATTGATCATTGGTGTTGGGAACATTAGAAACCCATTATGGATGATAGGTGAGGTGTTTGGTGTGGTGGTAAACCATTAGATTATAAAAGATATTGGTTAATGGGAAGAAATTCTTGAAACCTAATGAAATTAGGTAACTTGTGTCTAAACATGTTTAAAACATGTTGAAAAATCCTAAATATGATGTTGTGTATTTAAAATTAGAGGCGATGCCTTGATAGGTGAAATTGAATATATTAAATGTGTTAAATATAGGATTAATTCCGAACGACGAGGCGGGACCATCAAATCTCTTGAATTACTTCCCTTGAGGTAAGAGAAGAGTTATATATTCTGAATGCATGAATTAGAAATATTGATGATTGTTGTATGGTGATATGAATCATATTTGCCTTGTTTTAATTATTGTGTTATGATGTAATGGATGGCCTGATGATTGTTTTGATGGTAAATATGTTTGATGCATTTGGAATAAATGTTTGGTGTGTTGTTGTAGTGAAGTCGTATATGCGTGGTTATGCATGGCAATGTGTGCGCCTATGAAATGGTATGTAAAATTTTGTATTTTACCACTAATAATGATGATAATGTTTGTTGGTAAGAATGATGAAAAGATGTTGTGTAAAACACCTAAGAATAATAGTGAAAGATGATATGTGTTGTCATCATGCCATTGTCGTAATAAAAGAAGTTGAGTTAATAAAGATGACATGAATGCCATACATGAAACTCTTGAAACAATAACAATACTTGATTAACCTAAAATCCACTAAATGAAGATAGTGGTGATGATGATGATATAGAATGATTGATAAGTGGCATGGTAGGATACATAGTGTGAGATTGCATATGTTTTACATTTGTATTGCATCTATGGCAAATCTATATAGCTGTCTGTCTGGAACCTTAAGGGTTCCTTCGGTTAGCCTAGTGGGAGATTATCCATGCTTAATCACGGGAGATTGCATGTGGTTGATCTGGTGGTGGTGGCTCTTGGAGGAGCAAGTGACCCAGGTGGTCCTATTGGAACACAGCTACCATGACATGGTTCATGGTTGGCCCATAACACCATTTTGAACTTGATGTTGTTTACCACTGTTAAGGTGAAAATGACAGGTGTTGCGTGATGGGCGATGTGGTTTGGTACCAGTACAATTTAGATTTGTTATATATGTATATATATAGTATGTGTACACATTTTACTACTTTAGTAGGGGCATGGTTATATACCTATGCTTAAACCCACATTGATGTCTTATATTCCCGCAGTCGGATCTGCAGTGCATTGTTGTTAAATTGTTGAATATCTTCTTTGTGCATATGCATTATCCTAAGAGTATTTACATATATCCTTGAGATATGTCAAAATGAGGATGAGATATTGGAATGACGATGATTGAAGGAAGAGTGAAAACTTGAGACAAGACAATTGATAATGATGAAAACTTTATGATAAGACTTATGATGAATTGTCATAATCCACATTGGGTGGTACAGAGAAATGATTGATTGTGAATGTGTGTATGTTGGCTAGGTATGCCTATGATTATGGGATGATTATTTGGAATGTATTTTAGTGTTTGTGTTGCAAAGCACATGTTGATTTGTATGTGTATACACATGATCCCAAATGTTTCATTTTCGTCATTTTGAATATGATGACTCACTCTCCCATGTTGTCTCTTTTAAGTAATGTGATGCATGATTATCATGGGATGAAATTGTCTTATGGAAATTGAAGTATTTTAGAAGAAGCTAAAATGGTTGTAAGAGAATGCCTTAGCCGACAATTGATGAAATTTTGGATATACGATTGACACTTTTGTTTATAACATTGTGTATATGGCTTAATTATTTTGTAAACAATACCCTATTCTTTGAAGGATTAACCTATGACCATTTGTTTTGTAAATAATGATGCATGACATAAACGTGAAGTTTAAATTGCTATCATAATAGTAATGGTCTTGATGGACTTGTATTTAAAGTAAATGATGAATGGCTATTTTCATGTCCAATGATGTTTAACTATATGAATTGGTTGATAATGTATTGGTGTGAGCTTTGGACATGCATTGATTTTAATGGTATTAAGATTTGGAACTATAGGTATTGTGTGAATATAGTTCAAATTCTGAAATCTAATAATCTCACTCAAGCAAGAGGGTGATGCATAAGAGTTGTGCTCTTTGGACTATTTTCACTCAAGCAAGAAGCATCTCACTCAAGCGAGAGCCAGAGGTTTTGGTTTCGCTCTCCGCTGCTTAAGCGATACTTAAACGTGAGGCTGGGGTGAGATTTAGTGATATTTTTGCTCAAGCGAGAAGGCCTCACTCAAGCAAGGATGAAAGGCTTCGATTTTGTGAGATTTTCACTCAAGCGAGGAACTCCTCGCTTAAAAGAAAATGAAATGTTTGATTCTGTGAGATTTTCGCTCAAGCGAGAGGTGTTTCGCTCAAGCAAAAATGAAAGGTTAGATTCTGTGATATTTTTGCCCAACCAAGAGGTGTCTTTCTTAAGCAAAAATGTGAGGGTCTGATTCTGGATTTTGCTTGCTTAAGCGAGTCTATACTTGTAACATCCTATTTTCATCACAAATAGGAAATAGATATTAATATATATTTCTTGAGAAATACTTACTATAAGTTAGTTTATTATTATCATTTTTTTAAAATTTTGGTATTTATATTTTTATTATTTGTTTTTTTAATAATAATAATAATAAAATGAAAATATTTTTGAATGAGAATTTTAAAGTGACTTAATTAGTATTCACTAATTAAGAAAATTATATTAAGAATTTTTAATATCTTTGTTATTCACCATTTTTATTTTATGTTGTTATATTTTTATTTTTTTTACATATTTAAGATTTAACTCTTATTAGAATTTTAAAATAAAATTTTGAAGGAATTAGACTATGGTTCTTTTAAACTTTTTGATCTACATAATATTTATGATTTTCTGGAATTTTTTGAAAATTTTGAATTATTTTAATAAAATAATATATTTTAAATAATTTTAAATTCATATAAAGTTGCTTAAAATTAAAAATATTTACAAGAATGTAAAGTTAAATTATAAGAAAATTTTCTAAAATCCATTTCAAGTAGACTTATCTAAAAATTATCGGTTTGAGAAAAATCTTGATTTTTTCTAATCGTTAAAAAATTAGAAACGTATCAATAAATTTTTATTAACAGAAAATTTTAGATTTTTAAAATTTCAGCTTTATATTACTTATTATAAAATTAGTGAGGACTGATATAATATCGCTAAATTTCAAAAAGGACTCATTTTGAATATTTAAAATATACCGAGTGAAGGGTTACTATTTGACTTAATAATTTTGCCGACAATTACTATGCAAATCACTGTGCATGTATGAAATTTTCAAAAGATGCACAGTAACCTGGAATAAAAAATTCAAAAATGCATAGTATTTTTATATTAAAATAATGGAATGCATAGTAAATTTTTTTCCTATAAATACCGAAGGATTTCTTCTTTAGAATTCACAATTTCAGATTAAGTTTTCTTAATATAGTAGTGCTAGTGAGATAGTGGTGGAAGTGAGAGAGAGAAGAAAAGTTTTTGGAGAGAAGGTTCTGCCAAAATCCTAAGGTAAGAATACTTCTCTTTTATATTTTTTGGGTTATTTTTATATCGTTTTTAGAAATCTGTTATTATACTGGAAATAATATTATTTTAAGTTACTATTCTGCATAGTAAACACTATTTCAATAGTAAATTACTATTTCAATAGTAAATTACTATTCAAATAGTAAATTACTATTTACTGTTACTATTTACCATTACTATTCACGATTTACTATTTACTGTTACTATTCACGTTTTACTATTTACTGTTACTATTCACGTTTTACTATTTACTGTTACTATTTACGATTTACTATTCACTATTCACTATTCACTATTCAAAATTTACCATTTTTTTATTTTAAGTTGTAATCTTAATTTTCATCTTGTAATTATATTAAAATGAAATTGGTATGTTTTAGAACTCGGAGACGAGGCGCGCATGGATTTTCAATAACGAATCGGTATACAAGAGGTAAGGGGGAGTGAGATAAAAATATAATATGAAAGACATAAGAATAAAGGGAGGAGTCCCTTACTCCTTTTAAATTTAATAATATTATTATAAAGTAATAACTTCTCAACTTAAAATTTATAATAAATTTAATATACTGTGTAACTTATTCTGAAATATCTATACATAGATCTGAATTATTATAACTTATACGGACTGAACTAAACCTATGCAAGGACTTGGATTTTTATATCCTATATGGATCGAACTAAACCTATGTAAGGACTTGGAATATTATGACCTGTCTAGACTGAACTATACCTATGCGAAGACTGGATATATGGACTTATATAGACCTGTGCGAGGAATGGACTATAAGGACTCAAAATCAAATCTACTAATTTAAATAACCATTAAAAATTTGAATTATATTTATAAGCGATATTTAGTTGATTTGACTTGATTATAATTAATTATATTTGATTTCGATTAATGATATTGTGAATTATAATATTAGACTGTGATTAATAATATTCAATTATGATTGATGATATTTGATTGTGATTGATGAGATTACTATACTTGATTGTGGTTGATGAATGATTGATGATCTTGTGATATGAAGTTTGAGCATATAGCAAGCATGACGGAAAGTTAAAACTCAGTAAGAATTTTCTTACCTTACTCTTTAAATTTTTATTCCAAGAGAAAGTATTTTGTAATTATTTTAGTTTTTTATTTCTTCTTATAAATAATTTTTATTAACTTTATTTTTAATCTCAATAATAAAATCTAGTATTAGAAAGAAGCTATTTTATGAAAATCAGAGGTTGAGATAATTAATTCTTGAATTAAAGAAAATTTTTATAGTTTTAAGTATTCTTAGTTAATGATTTTAAATTATTTTCTTTAGAAATTAGAAGTTTAAAGTAAATTATTTTGGTTTTCCCCAACGAAATAACTAAAGAATATTTTGTGGAGATTTCAAAAACTCAATCTAGTTAAGATTTAAATTGAGAAAGATTATGTAAATATATGAAGGTTTTTAAGAGAAAGCTTTGAGATATTTAAGGCTTGGAAACTCAATTTTGGTAAGATCTGAATTTGAAGACTGTACTAAATTATTTCAGTATAACAGAAGTTTAAAGAAGAACTTATGGAAATGTACAGTTTATTGTGATGATTTTGTGAACCTTTATGGTATTTAATAATTGAGTTTCTAAAAGCCTTAACCAACTAAATATGCGAGTAGTTCATGCATCATGAATCATTAAAGAGAATTGAGATGTGATATTGCCTGGGGACGGATTATAGAAACCGAGGATACATTAGAGGAGGCTTAATTGCGAGCCTTGGGATGAGAGAGTGTGAAAGGGTGCTTCAGGTGACCTGGGGTCGCTCCCTAGTGTCGGGTACTTTCACAATAAAAACTTTCTCAGTCTGACTAGTCTCTAAGTGTTTCCACGCCAGTTGAGCTGTTCATATGCCATGAAGGCATTTATGTTATTATTATCCAGAATTTATGAAACAGTGTAAACTCCTGGTTGGCCCAGTGCAAACTAAAACTTTAAGGGCCCACATGCATAAACTGAATGAGACAGTAGCATAAGCATTACATAACATTCATGTGATTGTGACATTCTATATGGATGGTTATGAATGAAAATATAAGTGTTATGTATGTGGAAACCCTATATTCATAATTGATTGTATATGAGATTATGACTGATATTACTATATTAGTTTGTGAAAACCCTTATGCTTATGTCTTATCTGTAATATATTATATTTTGTTTCTCACTCCTTCTTGTTTGAATTTTTGTGTCCAAAATATATGTTATATGATATATAGCTAGCAGTCCAAGATGGAAGGATATATAATTACAAGAGGATAAAGTGGTCTCATTCTCAATCGATTAGATGAAGAGATATGACAAGAGTAGGATTCAAAACTCGATGGTTCAAGGACTAGGAAATGATTGTTCACATTTGTAGTAGAGGTATAGTTTAGTTTTATTTTGCCTTATTACAATATCAAGTAGATAATTGTAACAAGGTAAAGGTTAAACTTTGATAAACTCTTTCATTCGGATATAATATTGTAATGATTTATCACTTATGATTTCTATAAATTATTTTGTCATTATGGACAAATATTGAAAGACAATTTTTTTTTACTTTCAATATTCAAAGGAAATCAGATGTATATACGTCCTTGTATACACGAGATAAAGAGTGATAAATATGTATATCTTTCTAAAAGTTTTTTTTTTAAAAGTAAGAAGAATACATATATATCTCGTGTATATAAGGGGGTGTTACAAAGTGGTATCAGAGCAGTTCAATCCAAACCGGCTTGTGGTATGGTCTTACTAGCGTGTTAGTGTACTCTGATGGTTGAGTTTGACAAGAGATTTTATGGTTGAGAAAAGAGGAAATTTTATTAGAGTAAATGGTAAGAAGTAAGTGAAGAAAAATTAGGAGTATAGAAAGAAGGAACTAATTTTAAGTTCATAAGAAGTATAAGTTAAAACTTTATAGCCTGTTACTTGAAAAATGTTATTGCAGGGATTATCAGAAACTGGCCATTCTGAAGTCTTTCTTGACATTGTTTAAGTACAGGCCTTAATGTATGGTGGAATGATAAGGTAAATTAACTAATGCAGTTATTTCCTTTTATTCCAAATGTATTGTATGGTGTTTGATTCTCTGATTAATATGTGATAGTGAAATATTCTAACATTTTCCTGTTTTACAATATGGTATGAGACAACAAGGGAGATAAGACAATAGAAAATTCTTAGAAATATTTTGGTATGAATTCTAGACTGGAGCTGTCGTGACTTTGACTACTTAGTTATAAACTATCGGGACTGATCACCCCGAATGATTTGCACTAAGTAGTGAAAGACATGTCAAAAGAAGGATGTTAAGATCAACGAATTTAACCTTGGGTTAATGTAGTATATGGAGAAATGGAGATAAACTCAATAAATTCTATTAGGATATTCCTTACCATGTCATTGAAGTTGTAAGAGATACTTGTGTGAATTAGAATTCCAATGGGTAAATAACTGTTGTAATCCCAAACTAGTATAACAAATTCTTTAAGATAGAATCATAGTTTTTCCTTTGGTGATATATTTTGAAAAGAAAAATGTGTGGATGTATACTTTATGAAAAAATATGATAATTTATAACTTGTTTGATATAACAAATAATCATATTAGGAATTGTATCTCTGGCTATTTGTATTGATTCTTCTTTTGTATGACATATAAAATATGTTAATTATTGTTTGATTTGATGAAGTTTTCATTTATGATGTGTACGATTGAATAATATATATGATGGTTATGTGTGTAAATATATGAATTAATGAAACTTTTATGATTGTGACATCGAATGTAATTAACCATATATTTTTGAATTTTTTTTAAATTGATTTATTGTGATAAATATATCAATGAATGACCTAAAATAAGCATTATAGATCTTTGGAAGACATCGATATTGGTTTAATATTTAGAAATTATGACATAAAATATTTTTGTGATTCCTAACAATATGATACATGTTTATCAAGTTATTTTCTTTTAGTCATCGATTTTGTTCGACGAATATATATACATGATATAAATCATTGTTATGTAATGACCATTGTAGATTTAAAATAAAGAAATGTGTTAGTAAACCATGAGGAAGTAGATATGAACCTTTACTTATTGATTACATAAGTCTTAGTTACCTATAAAAAAATATTCAAGTGAATATTTCTAAGTCAACGTAGTGATTTGTGATCATTTAAGATTGGAGAATTTATCAAATATATGTAATGGTTGTAGTCAATTATAATGGAATGTGTAATCACTTAGTTAAGGAATATTTGATTCATTATAGAAGACAATAAGAAATGATTACATACCCTGGATTATCATGAAGCAAAGACCACAAGGATTTAACTAGTACAACATGGACTAAGACATATTTATCCTTTCTCACTAGGATAATTTATTATACACGATTACATTAAGGAAAATAAAATAGAACATCTAGTATATCATAGATAGAGGTCTAAGAGTCTTGGCAATACAAAAATTATCCAAACTAGAGAAATAATCATAACGATTATAAGAAGTGAAGCACTTGTTACCACAACTTGTAGTCCATCCCGACTTCGTTCTTCCTTACTTCTAGGAAGGTTAGCCATCGAATAGTATGATAGTACTTGAAAAAAAAAAGATTGAAGAAATTAGAAAGAAGAGAGAAACTAAGAAACCTTGAAGTTGTGATAGGAAGTGAGAATGGAATGAGAATTTATAAGCAAGCAAGGGAGGGAGAGTTGCAACGGTCATAAACGGCTAGTCCAACGGCTAGTCCAACGGCTAGTTGCTAACGGCTAGTTGTCCAGTAATTAATTCTTAGCAGTCCATTTTACTATATTACGAGTAGGAATTTTAATTAATAGATGTTATGGATTATGTTAAGTAAGATTTTAATAGATTGAGAAACGTAATTATTGAGGTGTTTAGAGTTAACCATCAATTTATGATGAGCATGGTTGACAAAATTAAGACGAGTAATATTTTTGAATTAAGGAAAAAAATACAGATAAGATTAAAAAAAGAGAGATAAATGGCAATGTTAAGGAAAATGTACACAATTGCCAAGGAAACTAGAAATATATTTTAGAACAGTTCAGTTAGTTTAGCTATGGTAAGATTTATTAACAATATTAAATTTCGAGGACGAAATTTCTTTTAGGGGAGTAGAGTTGTAACATCCTATTTTCATCACAAATAGGAAATAGATATTAATATATATTTCTTGAGAAATACTTACTATAAGTTAGTTTATTATTATCATTTTTTTAAAATTTTGGTATTTATATTTTTATTATTTGTTTTTTTTAATAATAATAATAATAAAATGAAAATATTTTTGAATGAGAATTTTAAAGTGACTTAATTAGTATTCACTAATTAAGAAAATTATATTAAGAATTTTTAATATCTTTGTTATTCACCATTTTTATTTTATGTTGTTATATTTTTATTTTTTTTACATATTTAAGATTTAACTCTTATTAGAATTTTAAAATAAAATTTTGAAGGAATTAGACTATGGTTCTTTTAAACTTTTTGATCTACATAATATTTATGATTTTCTGGAATTTTTTGAAAATTTTGAATTATTTTAATAAAATAATATATTTTAAATAATTTTAAATTCATATAAAGTTGCTTAAAATTAAAAATATTTACAAGAATGTAAAGTTAAATTATAAAAAAATTTTCTAAAATCCATTTCAAGTAGACTTATCTAAAAATTATCGGTTTGAGAAAAATCTTGATTTTTTCTAATCGTTAAAAAATTAGAAACGTATCAATAAATTTTTATTAACAGAAAATTTTAGATTTTTAAAATTTCAGCTTTATATTACTTATTATAAAATTAGTGAGGACTGATATAATATCGCTAAATTTCAAAAAGGACTCATTTTGAATATTTAAAATATACCGAGTGAAGGGTTACTATTTGACTTAATAATTTTGCCGACAATTACTATGCAAATCACTGTGCATGTATGAAATTTTCAAAAGATGCACAGTAACCTGGAATAAAAAATTCAAAAATGCATAGTATTTTTATATTAAAATAATGGAATGCATAGTAAATTTTTTTCCTATAAATACCGAAGGATTTCTTCTTTAGAATTCACAATTTCAGATTAAGTTTTCTTAATATAGTAGTGCTAGTGAGATAGTGGTGGAAGTGAGAGAGAGAAGAAAAGTTTTTGGAGAGAAGGTTCTGCCAAAATCCTAAGGTAAGAATACTTCTCTTTTATATTTTTTGGGTTATTTTTATATCGTTTTTAGAAATCTGTTATTATACTGAAAATAATATTATTTTAAGTTACTATTCTGCATAGTAAACACTATTTCAATAGTAAATTACTATTTCAATAGTAAATTACTATTCAAATAGTAAATTACTATTTACTGTTACTATTTACCATTACTATTCACGATTTACTATTTACTGTTACTATTCACGTTTTACTATTTACTGTTACTATTCACGTTTTACTATTTACTGTTACTATTTACGATTTACTATTCACTATTCACTATTCACTATTCAAAATTTACCATTTTTTTATTTTAAGTTGTAATCTTAATTTTCATCTTGTAATTATATTAAAATGAAATTGGTATGTTTTAGAACTCGGAGACGAGGCGCGCATGGATTTTCAATAACGAATCGGTATACAAGAGGTAAGGGGGAGTGAGATAAAAATATAATATGAAAGACATAAGAATAAAGGGAGGAGTCCCTTACTCCTTTTAAATTTAATAATATTATTATAAAGTAATAACTTCTCAACTTAAAATTTATAATAAATTTAATATACTGTGTAACTTATTCTGAAATATCTATACATAGATCTGAATTATTATAACTTATACGGACTGAACTAAACCTATGCAAGGACTTGGATTTTTATATCCTATATGGATCGAACTAAACCTATGTAAGGACTTGGAATATTATGACCTGTCTAGACTGAACTATACCTATGCGAAGACTGGATATATGGACTTATATAGACCTGTGCGAGGAATGGACTATAAGGACTCAAAATCAAATCTACTAATTTAAATAACCATTAAAAATTTGAATTATATTTATAAGCGATATTTAGTTGATTTGACTTGATTATAATTAATTATATTTGATTTCGATTAATGATATTGTGAATTATAATATTAGACTGTGATTAATAATATTCAATTATGATTGATGATATTTGATTGTGATTGATGAGATTACTATACTTGATTGTGGTTGATGAATGATTGATGATCTTGTGATATGAAGTTTGAGCATATAGCAAGCATGACGGAAAGTTAAAACTCAGTAAGAATTTTCTTACCTTACTCTTTAAATTTTTATTCCAAGAGAAAGTATTTTGTAATTATTTTAGTTTTTTATTTCTTCTTATAAATAATTTTTATTAACTTTATTTTTAATCTCAATAATAAAATCTAGTATTAGAAAGAAGCTATTTTATGAAAATCAGAGGTTGAGATAATTAATTCTTGAATTAAAGAAAATTTTTATAGTTTTAAGTATTCTTAGTTAATGATTTTAAATTATTTTCTTTAGAAATTAGAAGTTTAAAGTAAATTATTTTGGTTTTCCCCAACGAAATAACTAAAGAATATTTTGTGGAGATTTCAAAAACTCAATCTAGTTAAGATTTAAATTGAGAAAGATTATGTAAATATATGAAGGTTTTTAAGAGAAAGCTTTGAGATATTTAAGGCTTGGAAACTCAATTTTGGTAAGATCTGAATTTGAAGACTGTACTAAATTATTTCAGTATAACAGAAGTTTAAAGAAGAACTTATGGAAATGTACAGTTTATTGTGATGATTTTGTGAACCTTTATGGTATTTAATAATTGAGTTTCTAAAAGCCTTAACCAACTAAATATGCGAGTAGTTCATGCATCATGAATCATTAAAGAGAATTGAGATGTGATATTGCCTGGGGACGGATTATAGAAACCGAGGATACATTAGAGGAGGCTTAATTGCGAGCCTTGGGATGAGAGAGTGTGAAAGGGTGCTTCAGGTGACCTGGGGTCGCTCCCTAGTGTCGGGTACTTTCACAATAAAAACTTTCTCAGTCTGACTAGTCTCTAAGTGTTTCCACGCCAGTTGAGCTGTTCATATGCCATGAAGGCATTTATGTTATTATTATCCAGAATTTATGAAACAGTGTAAACTCCTGGTTGGCCCAGTGCAAACTAAAACTTTAAGGGCCCACATGCATAAACTGAATGAGACAGTAGCATAAGCATTACATAACATTCATGTGATTGTGACATTCTATATGGATGGTTATGAATGAAAATATAAGTGTTATGTATGTGGAAACCCTATATTCATAATTGATTGTATATGAGATTATGACTGATATTACTATATTAGTTTGTGAAAACCCTTATGCTTATGTCTTATCTGTAATATATTATATTTTGTTTCTCACTCCTTCTTGTTTGAATTTTTGTGTCCAAAATATATGTTATATGATATATAGCTAGCAGTCCAAGATGGAAGGATATATAATTACAAGAGGATAAAGTGGTCTCATTCTCAATCGATTAGATGAAGAGATATGACAAGAGTAGGATTCAAAACTCGATGGTTCAAGGACTAGGAAATGATTGTTCACATTTGTAGTAGAGGTATAGTTTAGTTTTATTTTGCCTTATTACAATATCAAGTAGATAATTGTAACAAGGTAAAGGTTAAACTTTGATAAACTCTTTCATTCGGATATAATATTGTAATGATTTATCACTTATGATTTCTATAAATTATTTTGTCATTATGGACAAATATTGAAAGACAATTTTTTTTTACTTTCAATATTCAAAGGAAATCAGATGTATATACGTCCTTGTATACACGAGATAAAGAGTGATAAATATGTATATCTTTCTAAAAGTTTTTTTTTTAAAAGTAAGAAGAATACATATATATCTCGTGTATATAAGGGGGTGTTACAATACTCGCTTAAGTGAGAGACAGGGTCTCACTCAAGCAAGAAAGCTCTCACTTAAGTGAGACTATCAGGATTGAAATTCTTAGTTTTTCTTCATTGTTTTGGATCTCTTCTCATATCTTCATATATAAGGAGAGATGATACCTTGTATATATATTCTTTTCTTTAGTTGTATAACCTATTTTAGTCATATACGTCTAAGGGCTTTTTTCTTTGATCCATTTCTTTTACTTCTTTAAAATCGTGGCCTCTGGCTTTCCGTGGTTTGAGTCTCGATGTAAGATGGATGTTGCGGCGTTTTAAATCATGAAAAATTATTTATATTTTTATTATGTTTACATCGGGATTTGGATATGAGGAATTGGGGTACCACAATAGGTGGTATTAGAGCACTGACTGCTCATTGTTAAATCTTTGTGAAATATTATCAGAGCGTGGTTGCTCTTTATTGAATTGAGGTTGTTTGTTTCATTGATATGTAATTATTCATGGTTAATGATTGTTGGTAAATTATCAGAGCATTGGTTGCTCATTATTGGAACTTGGTAATTATTCCTAGATCATGGTCGATTTTTAATAAAGACTTGTTCATTGCTTGTATGATATGATTAGTTGTGATTAAGACTGGCCAAGTTCCTTGCACTGTTTACCTTCAATGATGAATGTCTTGTGATCATGTCTGGATATTTGATATATATGATTATGATTTAATGCTTTGGTAGATCATAAGATGTTGGAACCTTTGTTAATGGTTAGAAATTAATATATGGTCTAGTTTACTTATGTGTGACATGTTTTAATCTATAGGCATGAAACATGGCTAGTAGACAAAATCGTCAAGCTGCTACTATGGCTTTTACTTTGAATCGCTTTGTTGATCTCTTGGAAAGACAAGGCTAACAACATGTGGGACAAGGTGCCCAAGGCCTTGATCATTTTCTCAAGAGGAAACCTTCCGAGTTCCATGGAGGGTATAAGCCTGAGGAAGCTTATGTGTGGATAAATGACTTAGAAATAATCTTTGCAAGCATTGAGTGTTTTGAAGCTCAAAAGGTTAAATATGTGGTCTTTATGATCTGTGATGAAGCCAAGTCTTGGTGGCATCTTACTCAAGGATGTATTATAGCTGCTAACGTTATATTGATATGGGAGAACTTCAAGATTAAGTTCTTGAGGAAGAATTTTCTAGATATCTATAAGAGTAAGAAGGAGCTTGAGTTCATAGAACTTAAGCAAGGTGACATGATTGTGGAGGAATATGCCTCCAAGTTTGAGGATTTATGTGCATTTTAACCCTCTTATCAACAAGAGGAAACTAAGGATTCGAAATGTGTGAAATTTAAAAGTGGCTTGAGGCCTGAGATCAAGCGTGAAATTAAGCATCAAGAGATTATAAGCTTTTCGACACTTGTTAAAAGTGTTGAATCTTTGAGGAAGATGATGCGGCCCCTTCGAGTCAAGCAAAACATGAACCCATGTTGAAGGGTCAATCTTTTAGCTTCAAAAAACATGGTTATTTTAAAAAAGAAGTTTTTTCATGGTGGATCCTCTAATACGAAAGGACGTGATGGATATAAGAATGGTAATGGTAACCAAGGTCGGGGCAATGCCCAAGGCCTTGCATGTTTCAAATATGGTGCTAATCATTTGGCGAGAGATTGTCCTCAAGATGGTGTGGTGTGCTATTAATGCAACCAATCAGGGCATATTCATCCCAATTGTCCCTTGAATGCAAGAAATACGAATATGGATGCTATTGTTCATGTGAATCATAATGCTAACTATGGAGGCCATGATGGATTTGGAGGTCGTGGTCATGGAAATGGTAATGGTCATATAATGGTGGCCGAAATGGTGGTTGTGGTGGTAATCACAATAGAGGTCAAAATTACAATGGTCGGGGAAATGGTAATGGTAATGGTGGTCATAATTGTTAACCAAGTGGCCTTAATTACTCAAGAAGGGGTGAATTAAGTACTAAAAATTTTGCTTTGGAATGCTTTTGAATATAATTCTTTTGTAATTAATAAAGTGATTAATGAAATAGATGATAATAACAAGTAATAATAAAGTTAAATAATCACAGTAATTTATCAAACACTTAGTAAGTAATAATAATGTTCAACATGAATGGAATCAAGATTTCAACTTAAACAATTTTCACAAACAAATTTAGAGCAGAATTAAATTAGCAACCAAATATAAAGGAGTTTAGGGAAGAGAGAATTGCAAACTGATATACGAGTTCCACCACACCAGTGTACATCTCGCCTTAGAGCAAACCACTTGAAGGATTCCACTATTGGAGATTTGAGATACAAGGCTTTGAGCAATTACAGCTTCTTAGTGTCCCACATCACAAGCTAAAGGCTAACCTACCTAATCTCACAATCTCTCAATAATCAAGGTTGAAACCCAGCCCAAAAACTCTTAAATTTGGTAAGTGATTTTACAAGAGTAACTCTCCAATAGAATGGATATACAAATTTAGCACTCAAAATAATAACTCTCAGAATGTATATGTAAGTGAACAATTAAAGAGAGCTAATGCTTAAGAAGAAATCAGAAGAAAGAAAGCAAAGAATGATTTTCGTTGTTTTGCTGGGATGCTTGCTTCTTCAATTTACTTCTTTATTTATAGCAATCTGAAGCTGGTGCTGTTGCAATTAATTATTCCTTTCTGCATAGTGGAGCTTGGCACTTTGCTTAAATTCTGTAATGCTGTCTTTGCTTTCTAAAAATCCGTAGTGTTGTTTCCATTTCATCTTAAAACCTATAATGTTGTTTCTATTTCAACTTAAAACCTGTAGTGCTATTTCCACTTCAACTTAAACATGTAGTGCTGTTTCCACTTCAACTTAAAACTTGTAGTGTTGTTTCCAATTCAAATTTGAATTTTTCCTGATGAATAGATTCAGATTTCCATGATTTGATTACAATCTGTGCCTTAAAATCTGTCAAAATTTTCAACGTGTGAATCGATTCCCATGGATCATGAATCGATTCCCAGCTTTGTAAAATCATATGAATCGATTCCTGGCCTTTGTGAATCAATTCCTCCAGGGTGTGAATCAATTCCCAGCCTTTAATTTTGCATTTTTTTTGAAGTTCCAAGGACATGAATCGATTCCCCATATCCATTAATCGATTCCTATTCATTTGACTTGATGTTTTTGTACTTCCAGTGACATGAATTGATTCATAAATATCCATGAATCGATTCCTAACTCTGTTACCTAAATTTAATGACATTCTTAGGCATTCTTTGACAAATATTGATTTATGACTTGTTCCTTGCATTGATCACATTTTTCCTTAGCTGTTCATCAAATTCTTTGCATTCAAATCTTTTTCTTATCATTATCAAAACCCGTTACAACATGTAAATACATTCTCCTCCTTTTTGCTGATGACAATCAATGTGCATCTCTTGGGGTGTTAGTTTGATAACAACAATTTAAGTTCATGACTCTCCCCATTAGTAATGTAATTAGATACCACTTATTTTTAATATAATTGCATATAATTCTCCCCCTTAATCATGCAATGGATACCACAATACCACTTATTAAAATAATTCAATAATTATCAGAGCATCAGAACATAGTGGCAGTATAAACAGGCATAAATCTCTCCCTTTTTAGCAAAATGATATTCTCTCCCCCTTTGGCATCATCAAAAACTCAAGAAAATAGCATAAGTAACATATGTTTTGGCATCATAAAATGTAAAAGAAGGCAGTTTATTGAATGTTTAAAACTAGAACATAATCAAGTGCATGATTAAGAAGAACATCCAAATTAAGCACAAAGGTACATCATTTACTAGCTATGGATTGAAAAATCTAATATTAGAGATTTGTTGGGAAAGTTCATCATAGCGAGTAGTCATGGTGTTCTCCATTTAGTAATAGCGAGCATTCATGTTGGTTTCCATATTGTGGATGCGAGCACCCATAGCATCAAAGCGTGTGTCAATGTGAGAGGTCAACCTGTTGAAGAAAGCTTTATTAAAGGATGTAGCAGGTGGAGTGGATGCCTGTGCATGTGTCGGGTCTTGATCTTCATCTTCATTTTGAGCTCTTTGGGGTGAGTAAAGCCAAGCATCATCTTGGTTGTGCCATCCATTTTTAAGAGATGAGCACTTCCAATTTGGCCTTTTGGACCAACTAATTCCTTTACTTCATTGGTAAGATCAACATGAAAATGCTTAAGGAGTTTGGTAATGAGAACGACATAGGGGAGTCGAGTAAAAGATTTGGAATCAATCATGTGGTTGCAAATAAGTTTGATCCAATTTATCTCTTTCTCATTCACCATTGCCTAAAGTAAGAGAGTTTGTGTTTCACTTACTCTAGCATTGTTGCTTCCCTTAGGGAGAATGATTTTCACCAAACAGTAGTGAAGAAGGTGATAATCAACATTAAGTTCACCAACAGTGCTTTTGGAGGTGGAAGATAGGTGAAGAAAGGCACGAGCATCGATAGCATTGTAAGCCCAATCAGGAGATGAATCATCTCTCAAAAAATCAGCATTATTGATTGGAAGTTTTCCAACCAAGTGGAAGACATTGTCATTTAAAGTGATAGTTACCCTTTTCACTTTGGCGACACATCGAGCATTTGAAATGCGTAACGTAGAGTAGAAAGCACGGATTAGCTTGGGGTAGATGTAATTTTCTTCAAGAGAAACGAATTCAACTAGATGTTGTTGGTGGAGAACATCTAGAAAGGGAAAGCTATGTTCTTTAAATAGTGGCACATCAAGCTAATGTAGAGGAAGCGAAGTTTCTTAGAGTAGGTTTCTAAGTATTTTTCAAGTTGCTTTTGGTTATCAAAGAGCCTAGAGAGGTTTGAGGTTTGAGAAGATGATGAACCAGCAACATCACTTCTTTTTTTCTTTCTTGAGTTGGATGAAGAAGCCATGAATTTGGAAAATTTAAAGGAGGAGAAAAAGGTTTATAGAGAGGTAGAAGCAAAGAGTTGAAGTATAGAATGAGAGGCATAAAGAAGAGCGTGAGAACAACCCCTATTTATAGCAAAAAGCAGCGTGTGAATCGATTCACCAGGGAGGGGAATCGATTCATGTAGGTCTAATTGTAAAAAAATGGACAAGATATCACGCGTGAATCGATTCAAGATTGGAGAAATCGATTCATGTAGTATAATGAGTGCAGGTTTGAAAGTTTATGGACACGAGAGTGTAGTTAATACATGAGACTTTGTAATTTTTCTCATTCATCACATGTTCTGCAAAGATTCACGAGAAAGGCACATTGGAAAGACATCAAGTCACATGAATACATGGCACAAGGTTTTCAATTTGAATTTTCAAATTTTCTATAAAAGATTTTTGAAAACTTTGAAATCAATAAGTGCAATTCAAATTGAAAGAGTTGAAATTTGTTATCCAATATAGAGATAAGATTTTCACAAAATCCATTATAAATTTTTGTAGAATCATGGAAATATTTTAGGATAAACTCAATATTTTGTCAAAGATTCTACTAAAAATTAAAGATATTTAAGAGTTTCAAGATAATATATCCAAAATAAATCAATATCTCAAAGATAGTATAAAAATATAGGATTTCAATAATATGTTCAAAGAATAAATTAATATCTTTAAAAGAATTTATGATAATAAAAACTGATTGGATATGAAAATAAATTTTTAAACACAATTACAAATTTCTAAAATGCCTAATTCCCTTCTAATGTTTATAAACTATTTTTTTTGCAAGAGGTTTAGTAAAAATGTCCGCTAATTGCTTAGAAGTATCAACATGCTCAAGAATGCAATCGCCTTTTAAAACATGATCTTGTATAAAATGATGTCGAATCTCAATATGCTTTGTTCGTGAATGCATAACAGGATTTTTAAAGATATTAACCGCACTAGTGTTATCGCATTTAAGAGGCACGTGGTCTAAAACAACATCAAAGTCAAGAAGTTGTTGTTTCATCCAAAGGATTTGAGCATAACAACTTCTAGTTGTAACATACTCTGCCTCAGTTATTGATAAAGCAACACTTACTTGTTTCTTGCGATGCCAAGAAACAAGGGAACTACCAAGCAGATGACAAGTACCACTCGTACTTTTTCTATCAAGTTTACAACCAGCAAAATCAGAATCAGAATATCCTACAAGAATACATTCAGCGCCCTTAGAATACCATAAACCAACATTTTCAGTACCCACAAAATATTTCATAGTTCTTTTTACGACAGTAAGATGTGATTCTTTAGGACATGCATGATATCTAGCACATATACATACAACAAACATGATATCTGGTCTACTAGCGGTTAAGTAAAGTAAGGAGCCGATCATACCTCGGTATTTTGTAATTTCTACTTCCTTACCCATTTCATTTGCCTTATCCATGTCAAATTTTTTAAGTAATTCCTTGCAATATTTAGATTGACTAATGAAGGTTCCTTCTTGTGTTTACTTGATTTGTAGTCCAAGGAAGAAGATGAGTTCTCCCATCATTGACATTTCAAATTCATCCTGCATAATCTTGACAAACTCTTGCAAAGTAGTTCATTAGTAGCACCAAATATAATATCATCGATATAAACCTGAACCAAAAGTATGTCTTCCTTTTTGTGCTTTATAAATAGTGTAGTATCAATCTTTCCTCTTTCAAAATCATTTGATCACAGAAGGATTATTACAAACAACTGGTAAAATTATTAATTTACTCAATATATTCTCTTGAAATTGGTGTAGACTAAAAATCCATGTATTTGACTTTTTAGGAGCAACTACGCCTAGAATCTACAATGTAAAGCAAGATACATGTTTATGAGAGTGGTTGAACAAAGCAGGTAGGGTTACTTTTGTAATTTAAATTTAGTTCCTTATAGATTTCATGAGGTACTTTAGAGAACTTTTTTTAAATAGAATTTAATTTTCTAGTTGATTTCCTCATCTTGTGGGAAAAAGCTTTTGTTGTTGTTGCTGTTGTTGTAATTGTTTAGTTGATTTCATTCCAGGATGTTAAGAAAAAGTCTGGTCAAAAATATAAGTCTCATGTCTTAAAGGACCAGACCCTAGATTTAATAAATTCTTGAATTTGTTTATATCCTTCATCAAGTATTTTCGTTAAACGAATAAAGTCTAAACTGTTCATAACGTTTCTCTTAGTGCATGAGTAATTTCAGGATACGAAGATTAAGTTATAAAACAAAGAGGGAGTATGTGTGTTCTAAAAGTCTGGTAGAACAACAAAAGTCTAAGAGAAGCATCCTAATTAAAGAACTCTTCGTCAACATTTGAAAATTCTATTTTGGCGATGCTTCGGGGGGAATAATCATATCATATTTACGTTCTTATCATCAAAGAACAAAAAGAACAAAATCAACATAAGCAGCAGTTGTCAGAGTACCTACCCCTGTGAACTCTGATCACAAGTCAGAAATCTCATAAGGACATCTTAGAAAGCAGTCTCTCGCTCAATTAAGAATTAGTTCATGAATGACTTTGTGCATGGAAATGCATGAGAAACCATTCTCGTGAAAACACTAAAATATGATGTAGACCTCTCTCAAGCTCAAAATTCAACTTCAAGGTCTGATCTCAAGAAGCTTAAAGCAAAATACTTTCAAAGGATTTCCAATGTCTATATCTACTTTCAAGAAGCGATAAGAGATATATCTTTCAAGTCACTATAAATATCAAGGAAGTTTGAACATAAAAAATACAAGAAAAATCTCAGAAGAAAGCTCTTCAAGTTATTTTTTAATCTCATTCCAGTTCATTTTCTTGTAAAAGACAAAGACCCTCATTACTGTCTAATTCTGCTTCTAGCAAACCTAGCTCTTGTGTAAAAAACTCTTAGTGTTTGATCTTAAAATTGTCTATTGTTTGTACACTAAGTTTTGAAAACATTTTTCTTATTCTTGCTATTTGTGTAAGTCTGGTGGGTTACTAGAACAAGTTTGTGTTGGGAAACACTTTGGCCTAAAGAGGTTTTCAAACGAATACTTGGGTTAAGCCAGGAGTGGCTTGTTAAAAGAATACTTGGGATAAGCTAGAAATGGCTAGTGTTAAGAATACTTATAGCACGGATCTGGTGCTAATATTGTAAAGAAGATTTTTATAATAGTAGAAATCGTTCAAGTTGGAAAGGACTGGATGTAGCTTCTATGTTGGAAGTGAACCAGTATAAATTCTGTGTGTTTATTCTCTCTCATTCATCATTGTTTGATTACTTATAAATTTTATTTGATTCAAAATTAGGTGAAAAAGAGTCTAAGACTTATTTAACCCCCCTTCTAAGTCTAACTCTGAACTGTAATTGGTATCAGAGCTTGTCCTTTGGGTTGATCACTCCCTCAAGTGAAAAGGATTAAGATCTATGACAGTCTCTCAAAGTAATCAATTGATCACAGAAGGGTCCTCCATCAACAGACCTCCAGCTTTCTTTGGGGAAGACTATCCATATTGGAAGGACAGAATGGAAATGTTTATAAAGTCTACTCAATACAGTCTTTAGACAGTCATTATTAATGATGATTATAGCTCTCTTGTAAATGGTGAAGGACAACCTAAAGTAAAAAGCGAATGGAGTTAAAGCCAGATTCCTTCTCACATGTGCTCTTAGTAAGTCTGAATACAATAAGGTATTCAACTATAAAATAGCTAAAGAAGTCTGGGATGCTCTTCAACACAACTATGAAGGAACGTCGAATGTCAAGAGATCCAAGAAGATATTGTTAACTAAACAATATGACAACTTCAAAATGGAGGAACATGAGTCAGTAAATCAAATGTTTAGAAGATTCCAAACTCTTCTAAATGGCGTAAAAATCTTGGAACTACTCCTTCTATAGAAGACATAAACGTCAAGCTTCTCGGATGCTTACCTGCAAGATTCGACTCAAAATGCTCCGCTCTGGAAGAGGCTATGGATCTGAGTACCTTCTCTCTAGATGAGTTGCTAGGAGTTCTCAGGGTTCATGAGCTCAAGCTGAAGCAAAAAGAAACCAACAAATCTACCACTAATGGAAAAAAAACTTTTTACACCAGGGGTTTTACACTGGTTGTAGTGTGACCGGTGTAAAAAATAAGGCGGTGACAATTTTATAAATAATAAAAGACTTTACACCGATCTACTCTTTGGACTGGTGAGAAATACTTATGTTTGTACTGGTCTATAATTTGGACCGGTAAAAAATATTATGTTTGTAACGGTCTGATATATGGACCGGTGAAAAATGTCAAAAGTGATAGCGGTCTTATATTTGGGACCAGTGAATTCTTAAACTCCATTTTAGATCCCCTCTCATCCTCTCGAAAGCCAACCCGCGCTCTCTCTCGAAACCTAGCCCTCTCTCATCCTCTCAAAGCTCCTCTGTGCGTCAGAGCCAAGTCTCCTTCTCCACCATTCCCTCTCGTCTTCGGATTGCCACTCACTTTTTCCTACAACTTCTCTTCTGCCTGCGTTCTCGGCTTCCTGCAACTTTTTTAAGGGGTCACTGATCCGTCATCTCTGTCCGCGTCTCTATCGCCGTCAATCACACATCAGAGTAAAACAGACATAGAGGTATGCGATATTGATTTTGCCCTAATGTTTTGTATACCACGTTGAACGTTGTAGTTTAGGGTTTTTCCGATGTTTGTTTTACTTAGTTTTTTAATTCAACCTATGTCTGGTTTGGGAATGCTCATATCCTTATTTTCACAAAAATAACTGAGGGCTGAATAGTGATCAAAGTTATTCGTTCTGTTTTTCATTATTTCTGAGTGAGAGTTTCTCTTCCCATCGTTCATGATTTGATCGTCTTGTTGTTTTGGCATGCTTGAAGTTTTGTTTGTATCTGTGTGTGAAGATTACACTGATTGTCTTTACTCCTTCCATAAAATTTTCTTTGGGCTCTCATTCACTGGTTTTAATTAAACTCAGGTTGAAGGTTCTTTTGCTCTTGATTATGCTTCAACTGTTATTTCTTTGTAGCTTAATATTCCTTGGTGTTTTTCATTAATAAAAGAATTACCTTCATTTATTTTGTTATTGTTGAGGTGAGGATGCACTAAAAACAAAAACATAATATAAACTGTTGATAGTTGAAAATGATTCTTAAAATGAAAGATGACTTTAGCTCCTTGTTTTGTAGCAGGACCTCTTCTATTATGATATTATCTATTTAATTTTGTTTCCCCTCTGGATTGTGATTTGGTTCACCTTAAATTTCTTTAGCCATTTAATAAACTATTATGGTTGTCTTTTACTCTTTTAGTTGGTATGCAATAATTATACACTCCCACACATATTTTTTGATTATAATCTGCTTGGCCAAGTTTTGATGTTGATTTTCCTAGTTTATGAGCCATCCTATTAGTGGGAGAAGTTTTTGAACAATGCAAGGTTGTGTCATATATGTGGACAAGTTTGATTGTTTTCTCGTTTGAGGTTTGCACTTGAATGGTGGCTTGCTGCATCAAATATGATATGTTGCACTGGTGTTTTTGATACTTGTTTTTTGTTATGTGAACAAGACTTCATGAACACTTTCTCCTGTTTTAAAGTGGAGGTGTTTTGTGGTTTATGGTACTTGAATCATAGAAGGTTTAACATTTAGATCTTTTTTTTTTGTTCTTTTAAGTGGCTATTTTAAATCTATTATTTGAATAGGATATAAAGCTCAAACTGCATTATTTGAAATAACTGAGCAAATATCTACAAACAAAATTGAAGCAATTGTGTAATGCATATGAAAATTGAAGCAATTGGTACTTCTGTAATTGTTTTGTGTTTGTGATTTATTTATTGGCAAAAAGAGAGATCGTTTTGTATGCCTTATTGTTTTTATCCTCTCACACATTTAACCTTGCAAGAGCCATGGTTTATGCTTTCTTTTGAGAATAAGAGTTTGACAGCTTATGGTAATGCCATACTCATATGATGAGTGTAAACAGAGCCATTGTTTTGAGTGAATAGAGAGAGTTGAGTGCACACTTTATTGATCATTTTAATTGTTTATCACTAATTTCGCATTCTCATTGTTGAAAGGTCAAAACTCTTTTGATGTGAATGTATTGTAATTTATGTATGGTTGTCTTCACTAATTGTACTCTCAATTTTTTACAGTAATTGTTGAATTTGATTTTACTTAGTACATGTAAAATGTTAAGTCTAGGGATGCTTTAATATTCTTTGAGAGAAGTCACATATCACTGTATACTTTTTTAAAGCCATTATAGGGTATGAATTACCCAATACTCCTTCAGTATAGATGGTAGACTAGAAGTCACATATCATGTAAGACAATAATTATGCAGCAAATTGATGATACTACTATGATGAAAAGGTTAGGATTTGGAATATAATTTAATATCTTATCAATTGATATCCAATTATCTCTAATTCATGCAAACATTCTCCAATTCAAAACCAAATTCACAATAATGTCTTAAGTAGAAAACCCTAAATTGCTTACTATAACTCTTAATTTCTTAACTGATTAAAGCAAATAATCTGTAAATTGATAGTGAATTTATGAGATTCCATAATTACTGAGCCTAATTTCTTAGTTAGTTAGTTATGTCATAGCTCCCAGATACAACTCAAAAACCAAAGTGTTCTATTGAGAATCCAATTGTTTGAAAGCATCATTTGGGTGATCAATCCTAAGAAAGCATTAGGAACAAAGAATCATGATCAATTAAATGAAATATCACATGCATAAGGTAAAGGTCATTAGATACAAGTGAGAATTGAAGGGAGTTTCATCCTATCCTAAGAGACAGATCTAGTTGTACATGATGATGCTAACATTGAAAGATAGAGAAAGAGGTGAGAAATATTTTAAGTGCGATAATACATCTATGTATAATTTCATGAATTAATTAATTACCAACAATATGTATCAGTTTTGCGTGACAGGAAACAACATCTGTGACTCATGAACCACTAAAAAAATTTCTATTTTAGTTTTTGGTTTCAAAAGTTTAATGTAATATTGATTATTATTTTTTAATAAAATTATCTTCATCTAATCTGTAAATACTTTATATATCTACCATAAAATAGATTAACATAATAATATTAAAATAATATAAGAGGAGAAACTAGTTAATAAAACCAAATATAAAGAGATAAATATGACATACTTATAAATTAACTATATTATTATTATTAAGGTTTGTGGAAAGGAACCTATTCAAGCTATATTCACCTCGTAATAGTATTAATTAACAAGTCACTCCTTGTAAATTCTATTTTTCTTTTTAATATATTTAAGCTATATTATTTTTACTATTCCTAGTAAACTAAGTTATATCATGAATGTATACTTCTGAATAAACAAAGTTTGCTGTGAATGTAACTAGTTAATACTACATTCATGTAATGCTAATCATGGTTATATGATTTTGTTCGATGTCCCTTTCCTAATCAACTTATGCATACACAAGATTGTCTCCAGCTTTACCCTTTCACCTTGGAAAACATGACACGTGAGGAAAAGGGCTACCAATTAGCTAATATTTTGTGGTAAGGTAACAATTAGTTGTGTATATTTATATTAAAAAATGTTAACTTGTATCTTAAAAGTATAGATTAATTAAACAATTAAAAGTGAAGAATCTTTATTTAAAAAATATTATTAAAACATGATAGTTGACATTATATCTTTTTAATCTTTTAAAGCAAGTTTACTAATTTTCACTTTATTTATCTCCTTACCAAAACAAAATATGGAATGAGAAAGATAAATTGAATGATTTTATTTTTTTGAAGGAATCTATATGTGTATATCATTGAAGCTTCACAAGATTGACTTTATGATATGTTGTTGTTCAATTGCCCTGGATGTATGGAAGTACTTACTCATCAACAATAAACATTATTAATGATCTTCCTAAAGATATATTTTGCTTCCTGTTTCTGGCTTTTTGCTAAATAAATCATGTCTCAGCATTTACCTGTAACATACATATCCAGCTAAAGTACATGAAAATTGATTGGAATATTGAAACTTTTGCTCTGTAGCTGTGTAAATGCAGTTGACCTATTTTCAGAGTTACTGTATTGGTGTACAAAAATAAAAAATCTAACTTCCTGTTTATTGTTATTAATGCTGAAGTATCTTAAGGCCTACACCTGTATTGAATGCATTGTTAACGAACAATAATGGTTGGAATGTTTGGTTTGCTAGACAAATATGAAATATACTGTTTTAATTGGGGTCTTTACACTAATTTTATGTGTACTGCTGAAATTTTCCTGCAATATAGTACATCCTAATTTGATGTTAACACTGTACAGGTTGCAGCAGTGGCTGTACTATGCGTACAAGCTGAACCAAATTATAGGCCACTAATAACAGATATGTTACACTCTCTCACCCCTTTGGTACCTGTTGAGTTTAGAGGGTTTCTCGGAGTTACAGAACCAATCATCTTAAGGAACTCTCACTGACATTAGAAAATTGTGTTTTCAACTTTGATATTTATTTGTGCACCTTTTTAACATTTTATTATTGATGTTGCAAATAGGAATATCCAATTGTTACCATCCTTTTCCCGATGGTCATGCTTTTTGAAACAACCCGGTTTAGATAATAGCAGCCCGAGACAGGGAAAATTTTTTCCCAAAGATCACAGGGTATTTAGGGCAAAATAAGCAATTGAAGGTTAAGAAGAGTAGAAATCCGACTCAGAAAAAAGAAGGCCGGGTCGGAATATTACACATTAGCAAGACGTGGCTCCAGCTACGAGAATCAGCGGATGAAAATACATAAGCGGCTACACTCGCTAGAGCGAGGATTTATTCGCTGAAGCGACGAATACACTCGGATAGTTCCCACTCGGAATAGAGTCCAGATTCACTCGGGAAAGTCTTTGCATTCACGCTTCCCTCGGAAGTTCATTCAACACATCCTATTCTAGCCTTAGAGTTCACAGGTATAAACTACTCGGGAGATGACTCCCCTCGATCACTTCACTCGGGATCTATACCTCCTTTCTCACTCAGAGTACTCTCCTCAGCCAGATATCACTCGCGAATGTTTTCCACACCCTTCACTCGGGAAATGTAGTCTACTTTACACTAAGGCTCCCTCCCTAAGTCAAATCTCGCTTAAAGGATTGTATAACTTCCCTCACTCGGAAATGCTCTAACTCCTCGCCACTCGGAATACATACTAACTCCTCTACATGTGGAAGACCTTGTTAGACTAAAATCTACTTCGTATCATCCAGATCTTATTCCCTCTAATAAGTTCACTACTACAGGCTCCACTCAGAATCGTATTGTCAATTCAACCATCGGGGAAAACATTCACTCAGTTGACTTTCACTCGGAAACATCTAAATACCCTTCAATCGGAAGGTTGTATCTAAGGAATCTCTCGCTCCATAACATGTTGACCAACTTACCTCGAAAGCGATTTTAATGGGCATATTCCACTTGGAGTTGGCCCAACCCTTCTTTATTCGGAAGGTCACTCATCACGCCTTACACAGGATTAACTTAGCTCTTATTTATTCAGAATCATGCGGGCTCTACATGCTTAGTAAAATGCAACGTATACCACCCGGACATTCACACACAGCACAAGATGAATACCCATTATTATATATATAAATATTTACATGCACGTGATCACACTCTCATCCCGAGAGAGTTCAGTTCTGATACAGTTAGACAAAAGACCAAATTAAGAGCCGGCCAAGGCTATGATAAAACCTTATATACAACATATACATATATATATATATATATATATATATATATATATATATATATATACATTTCCACAGTACACAAGCACTCCACACGGTATGTAGCTCCTTCATCATTCACCGTCTCGTGTGATGTCCACTAAAATATAGCCACAGTAGGGGTGAGTATCTTAAATATTAAATGATAGATACTGACTCGGATTATTCCTCAATCATGCAATAACATATATATATATACATAGCAACAATCAATAACATACACAGTGCCATTTAATCGGAGCACACACGAGGCATCTTTCAATCAGAATCTACCTAGTTATCTCTCGGCTATATGCACATATTATTCTCAATAACACTAACACATATACATACAACCGCGTCACAGTCAGCATTAATTGTACATGTACACAGGTTCATTCAATCAGATCCGACTCGTGTATTATTGGTTTTTATTGTTGCAACATAGGCTCTCAGCCTTTTATTCAGCTCCCAGCTGACTCGGCCGTTTTACTGGTACCAAACCGTTTGCCCTCACTTGTAACACAAACACTCTCAGCGCCAACGGCAGTGTTACAGGCAACCTTGAGTCCCACTCAGTCGGCTTGCCTTGAGTCCCACTTAAGGTCTTTAACAGCATCTCATGCATATAATTACAGATTCAAGTGGTAGTGTCACACACTACATGCTCTCATCATTCTTACCAATGCATCTCATGCAGTATTGTCATTAGATTACGAATAGAATCGGTAAATCACTTCCACACTATTAACTCATGCACCTTATGCACCATATATATATAACCGCACACGGAATGATCATACAAACACAGATTTCACACACTCGACCTTTTACTCAACAATACATGCATCATATGCAATCGGTATTAGACATTGTCAGAACTCAGTAAGTTAATCTTTCCTCACATGCAGTCAGCATTTAGATTCATAGTAGCATGCATGTCACATAAATCACACGGTAATCATCAACAATACTTTAACACATTCTCCTCATGCAATCATTCAACATTCTCAAGATTATTAACATGCATTTCATGGACGGAATTTGACATGCATTACCCAACTCCTGGTTATCATGCATCCGGGCATCACATATCCCTTACTCAATCAAAACACACCTATCAACGTATTTTAAATCACCAGAATCAACAAGTCATCAACACCCGAAACCCGTCCATAACCCATGCATTTAAGATATAAGATAACCCCCTACAGACTAAAGAGACTCCAAGAAGTTCCTCTGTTTTCAGCGTTGGTCCAGTATCCTGCTTGCTTCGTCCACCACTCTCTCTTGTTCAGTCTCCCCTCGAACACAGTTGCACCCTTTAATCAGCTTGGGAACAGGAAGCTGTTCTTCTTTCACTTGAACGATTGCTCTTCACCAACAGCGGGAATCTCGGGTTCTCCATTTCACCACCATCGCGAAGTTACGAAAAACAGGGGACAGAGGAGAAGAAGAACGAAGAAGGAGGAGAAGTAGGAGAAAATGGAAAGTCTTGAGGAAATTTGGAGTGAATGGAGAAGTGGTTAAGGGCTTCAACCCATATACTCCTAGAAACGCGAAGAGTGAGTGGGGAACGTGGATCGGAGCCTGCTGCACGGTTACACGTCACAATCAGTCAGCCCCGTCAGCAGTCAAGTTTTTAATTTATAATTAAACTTACTTAACACTTAATCTTAATCTAGTCCCTAATTAATACGCAAGATGTTACAATTCTCCCCCTCTCAAAGAATTTCATCCCCGAAATTCAAACAGTAAGTTACCTTAAATGAACAACTCGGGATACTGCTGCCTCATGGCATCCACGCGTTCCCAGGTATAAGAAGTACACCCATTTTGCTGCCACGCTACTTAGACCAGTTGTACATCCTTGCTCCTCAAGCGTTTTACTGACCGGTCCACAATTCTAGTCGGTACAGCCACTGTGGTCAAATCCTCTTTAATTTCCACTTCATCATCCGGCATTTTGTGAGTGGAGTTGGGTAGATACTTCCTTAGTTGAGACACATGAAACACGTTATGGAATCTGGATAGGTGAGTTGGTAATGCTATTCGGTATGCCACAGAACCGATCCGCTCCAGTACTTCATAGGGTCCAATGTATCGGGGGTTCAACTTCCCACTCTTCAAGGCTCGTCTGACTCCTTTACTCGGTGAAATCTTTAGGAACACCCTATCACCGACCAAGAACTCAAGTGGCTTAGTCTGTTTATCATGATAGTTTTTCTGCCTGTCTTGAGACGCCTTCATCGTTTCCCTAATTACTTGGATCTGTTCTGAAGTTTGTTTCACAATTTCTGGCTCCAACAGTAAACTTTCACCAGTTTCCGACTAACAGAGTGGGGTTTGGCATTTCCGGCCATACAGTGCTTCATAGGGTGCCATGCCAATACTGCTGTGGTGGCTATTATTATATGTAAATTTGATTAGAGGGAGGTACTACTCCCAACTACCACCATGCTCCAACACACACGCCCTTAGTAAGTCCTCCAAACTTTGTATTGTTCGCTCGGATTGCCCATCCGACTGGGGATGGTAGGTGGAACTTAGCCAAAGCTTCATACCTAATTCCTGGTGTAGGCTTGTCCAAAACCAGGACGTGAATCTAGGATCCTTGTTTGACACGATAGAAGTCGGCACACCATGTAGTCGGACAATTTCTCAGATATAGATCTGGGCTAACTTCTGTAACGGATATCTTATGTTCACAGGCAGAAAGTGCAGTTTTCATCAACCGGTCGACAATGACCCAAATGGCATCATAACCCGCTCGGGTTCTAGGCAATCCCATTACAAAGTCCATGGCAATTGAGTCCCATTTCGATACAGGGATTTCAAGGGGTTGCAACGACGCACCATACGGCTTCTGGTGTTTGACCTTCAACTTCTGGCAAGTAACACACCGAGCCACATATTCCACCACATTTCTCTTTAATCCGGGCCACCAGAATTGTAGTCTAAGATCGTGGTACATCTTTGTAGTGCCCGGGTGAATACTTAACAGGCTCTTGTGGGCTTTATCAAGCACCATCCTTCTTAATTCTCCTTCACCCGGCACATATATTCTACCCTTCACTCGGAAAATTCCATCTGATCCCTCGGTCAGAGACAAGTTACCCTTAGCCTGAGTCTCCTCCATCTCAGCCAAGTAGGTATCTGACTTCTGCTGCTCAAATACTAATTTCAGGAACTCATTGGCAATCTTCAATGTACCGAGCGTTATCTTCCAAGACGAAGGGACGTCCACATGCAAGTTCATGTCTCGGAATTGCTCCAATAACTCCACCTCCTTCACCATCATCACTGCCACATGGAGGGATTTCCGACTCAATGCGTCAGCTACAACGTTCGCCTTACTTGGATGATACTTCAGCTCGAAGTCGTAATCTTTCAAAAACTCCGTCCATCTCCTCTGCCTCATGTTCAGCTCTTTCTGGTGGAATAAATATTTGAGGCTCTTGTGGTCGCTGTACACCTCGAATTTGGAACCGTACAAGTAATGCCTCCATATTTTTAATGCGAAGACTACAGCTGCCAATTCCAAGTCATGGGTCGGATAATGCTGCTCGTGTGGCCTCAATTGCCGAGAGACATAAGCTATCACTCGGTCCTTCTGCATTAGTACGCACCCCAGGCCGAGTCCCGACGCATCACAGTAGACCACGAAGCTCTCGCAAATTTGGCAATGCCAACACTGGAGCGGTTGTCAACTTAGTCTTTAACTCTCGGAAACTGCTCTCACACTCAGAACTCCACATGAAAGGGACATTTTTCTGAGTCAACTTGGTCAGGGGCAAAGCAAGCTTAGAAAAACCCTCAATAAACCTTCTATAATAGCCAGCTAGACCCATGAAGCTTCTTATCTCCGAGACCGACTTGGGTCTCTCCCATGCCATTACAGCTGCTACCTTTGAAGGATCTACCGAGACGCCTTCCTTGGAAATTACATGCCCGAGAAAGTGGATCCTATCCATCTAGAAATCACACTTCGAAAGTTTTGCAAACAGCTGTTTCTCCTTCAATATTTGGAGTACCGAACGGAGATGTTCCTCATACTCCTCAGGGGTCTTGGAATAGACCAAGATATCATCAATAAAAACGACCACGAATCGGTCTAAGTATGGGTGGAAGATGCTGTTCATGTAATTCATGAATACAGCAGGGGCGTTTGTCACACCAAACGGCATTACTACATACTCGTAGTGGCCATACCGGGTCCTGAAGGCAGTCTTGGGAATATCCGAGTCCTTCACCCGGATCTGGTGGTATCCCGATCGTAAATCGATTTTCGAGAAGACTGAAGCACTACGCAGCTGGTCAATTAGGTCGTCAATCCTGGGCAATGGGTACCGGTTCTTAATCATAAGCTTGTTTAGCTGTCGGTAGTCTATACATAACCTCATGTTGCCGTCCTTCTTAATAAGTAACACCGGTGCGCCCCATGGTGATACACTCGGTCGAATGAACTGTTTGTCGAGTAACTCATCCACTTACTTTTTCAACTCAGCCAATTCTGTTGGGGACATCCTATAGGGTGCACTAGAGACCCGCTCGGCTCCAAGAATCAAGTCTATAGAGAATTCAACTTCTCTATTTGGAGGGACACCCGGCACATCCTCCGGAAACACCTCGGGGAATTCACAAACAGTCGGAATATCGTTCACTCAGGCTCTACCCTCTCCCTCAGTTAAACAAAGCATCATAAATAACTGAGCTATACCTTGTACCGTGTAGTCATTACTGATCTGCCTCGGAAAAATTACTCTTCGATTTCGACAGTCCACCAATACCTTGTTGGCTAATAGCCAATCCATTCCAAGTACGATGTCGAGGTCTTTCAGAGGCACACATACTAAATCGAAGGTAAAACTCCGATCGCCCAACGTAAAGGTTACATCTTTGCACATCATTGATGTCAACACTTTAACACCGGTCGGATTGGCTACCTCCAAAGTCCGATCCATATACACAGTCGGCAACCTCAAACGTCTCACATAATCGTCAGCTATAAAGGAGTGGGTAGCTCCAGAATCAAAAACTACATTAAGTGTATATCTACCGAGTGAGCACTTACTTTACACCAAGTCATTCGCTTGTGCAGCTTCCTCGACGTTGATGGCGTAAACTCTCCCAGCAGCCGGTTGGTCAGCATTTCTTCTCCGGTTGTTTGGGGCAAACATCATGTTACCCCGAGCTCCATTGCCTCTGCCCCTATTCCCTCGGCCATCATTTCCATGACCTCTCCCTCGGAAGCCTCCACGGTGCACATTGGCGTTTGCTTGATGTAGTTGAGGGCAGTCAGGGCGAATGTGCCCTTTCTCATTACAGTGGTAGCATACCATTTCATCATCGTTGCTGCTATCGCGAGCATAATGGTTTCCTCCACACTTAAAACACTTGCCGTCTCCCATACGATGAGTCGAACGTCCTCCTTGCTAATCCCGACCCCTAAACCTGGAGAAGGGTCTGCTTCTGCCAATGTTGCTCGATCTCTTGAAGCGAGATTGCTGGGGCTTCAAGGAGGGGTCTGCCTTGCTGCTCTGGCCCGAGTGGGCCTTGTCATCTTCTTCAAAAATTCTGCATTTATTCACCAGTACAGGAAAGCTTCTAATTTTGTGGTGCCTGAACGCTCTCTTAATGTCCGACCTCAGTCCGCTCTCGAATTTAATGCATTTGGAACTCTCGGTTCCAGGTTGTTGGAAGGGCGGATAAAACAGGCACAACTCTTCAAACCTGGCAGCGTATTCCTCTACAGACATGGAACCCTGCTTCAGTTCCATAAATTCTAGTTCTTTCTGACTCCTTACTGTGTCGGGGACATATTTCTCCAGGAAGCACGCCCTAAAATTTTCCCAGATCAGCTGGGTGCCAGCGTCAGTCAATCGGTTTTTGGTGATCTTCCACCAATTTTATGCTTCGTCCCGCAGCATGTACACTGCGCACTCGACTTTCTGGGCCTCAGTACAGTGAAGGCCCCCAAAAATTCTCTCCAAATCTTGAATCCACTTGTAAGCTGCTTCGGGATTAAATCCCCCTTGGAACTCACTCGGCTTCCTCTTCAGGAAGCGATCCAATACTTGGCTATCTTCAGTTTGAGGCTGGCTCTACCTCTCGAATATGTCAGCGAAACGCTAGAATGCCATGGCTATGGCTTCCATGCTATGACGATTTGCCATGACTTATCCTGAAATTAACACCCCTTTCAAGGATAAGTTTACAGAATTACTCCTTACCGATCGGACTTCAACCCAACATTCAACAATTATAACACATTATTATACAATTCTTAAATATCATATAATTAATCGGACCAGGGTAGGAACAATCTTCTACCCCCAAAACAACACCTCATAAGCACATGGTCACACAAATTATACTTAATTAGGCATCAAAGTCCTCAGATATTACAAGCAATTTATGACGACCGGTCATAATGTACATCACCGCTTACTGGGAGTAAGCATACCTTGGCCTTGGACCTTTTAAGTCTGCTCTGATACCAAAATGAAACAACCCGGTTTAGATAACAGCAGCCCGAGACAGGGAAAATTTTTTCCCAAAGATCACAGGGTATTCAGGGCAAAATAAGCAATTGAAGGTTAAGAAGAGTAGAAATCCGACTCAGAAAAAAGAAGGCCGGGTCGGAATATTACACATTAGCAAGACGTGGCTCCAGCTACGAGAATCAGCGGATGAAAATACATAAGCGGCTACACTCGCTAGAGCGAGGATTTATTCGCTGAAGCGACGCATACACTCGGATAGTTCCCACTCGGAATAGAGTCCAGATTCACTCGGGAAAGTCTTTGCATTCACGCTTCCCTCGGAAGTTCATTCAACACATCCTATTCTAGCTTTAGAGTTCACAGGTATAAACTACTCGGGAGATGACTCCCCTCGATCACTTCACTCGGGATCTATACCTCCTTTCTTACTCGGAGTACTCTCCTCAGCCAGATATCACTCGGGAATGTTTTCCACACCCTTCACTCAGGAAATGTAGTCTACTTCACACTAAGGCTCCCTCACTAAGTCAAATCTTGCTTAAAGGATTGTATAACTTCCCTCACTCGGAAATGCTCTAACTCCTCGCCACTCGGAATACATACTAACTCCTCTACATGCGGAAGACCTTGTTAGACTAAAATCTACTCCGTATCATCCAGATCTTATTCCCTCTAATAAGTTTACTACTACAGGCTCCACTCAGAATCGTATTGTCAATTCAACCATCGGGGAAAACATTCACTCAGTTGACTTTCACTCGGAAACATCTAAATACCCTTCGATCGGAAGGTTGTATCTAAGGAATCTCTCGCTCTGTAACATGTTGACCAATTTACCTCGAAAGCGATTTTAATGGGCATATTCCACTCGGAGTTGGCCCAACCTTTCTTCATTCGGAAGAAGGTCACTCATCACGCCTTACATAGGATTAACTTAGCTCTTATTTATTCAGAATCATGCGGGCTCTACATGCTTAGTAAAATGCAACGTATACCACCCGGACATTCACACACAGCACAAGATGAACACCCAGTATTATATATATAAATATTTACATGCACGTGATCACACTCTCATCCCGAGAGAGTTCAGTTCTGATACAGTTAGACAAAAGACCAAATTAAGAGCCGGCCAAGGCTATGATAAAACCTTATATACAACATATACATATATATATATATATATATATATATATATATATATATACATTTCCACAGTACACAAGCACTCTACACGGTATGTAGCTCCTTCATCATTCACCGTCTCGTGTGATGTCCATTGAAATATAGCCATAGTAGGGATGAGTATCTTAAATATTAAATGATAGATACTGACTCGGATTATTCCTCAATCATGCAATAACATATATATATATATATATATATATATATACACACATAGCAACAATCAATAACATACACAGTGCCATTTAATCGAAACACACACGAGGCATCTTTCAATCGGAATCTACCTAGTTATCTCTCGGCTATATGCACATATTATTCTCAATAACACTAACACATATACATACAATCGCGTCATAGTCAGCATTAATTGTACATGTACACAGGTTCATTCAACCGGATCCGACTCATGTATTATTGGTTTTTATTGTTGCAACATAGGCTCTCAGCCTTTTATTCAGCTCCCAGCTGACTCGGCCGTTTTACTGGTACCAAACCGTTTGCCCTCACTTGTAACACAAACACTCTCAGCGCCAACGGCAGTGTTACAGGAAGCCTTGAGTCCCACTCAGTCGGCTTGCCTTGAGTCCCACTCAAGGTCTTTAACAGCATCTCATGCATATAATTACAGATTCAAGTGGTAGTGTCACACACTACATGCTCTCATCATTCTTACCAATGCATCTCATGCAGTATTGTCATTAGATTACGAATATAATCGGTAAATCACTTCCACACTATTAACTCATGCACCTTATGCACCATATATATATAACCGCACACGGAATGATCATACAAACACAAATTTCACACACTCGACCTTTTACTCAACAATACATGCATCATATGCAATCGGTATTAGACATTGTCAGAACTCAGTAAGTTAATCTTTCCTCACATGCAGTCAGCATTTAGATTCATAGTAGCATGCATGTCACATAAGTCACACGGTAATCATCAACAATACTTTAACACATTCTCCTCATGCAATCATTCAACATTCTCAAGATTATTAACATGCATTTCATGGACGGAATTTGACATGCATTACCCAACTCCTGGTCATCATGCATCCGGGCATCACATATCCCTTACTCAATCAAAACACACCTATCAACGTATTTTAAATCACTAGAATCAACAAGTCATCAACACCCGGAACCCGTCCATAACCCATGCATTTAAGATATAAGATAACCCCCTACCAACTAAAGAGACTCCAAGAAGTTCCTCTGTTTTCAGCGTTGGTCCACTGTCCTGCTTGCTTCATCCACCACTCTCTCTTATTCAGTCCCCCCTCGAACACAGTCACACCCTTTAATCAGCTTGGGAACAGGAAGCTGTTCTTCTTCCACTCGAACGATTGCTCTTCACCAATAGCGGGAATCTCGGGTTCTCTACTTCACCGTCGTGAAGTTACGAAAAACAGGGGACAGAGGAGAAGAAGAATGAAGAAGAACGAAGAAGGAGGAGAAGTAGGAGAAGATGGAAAGTCTTGAGGAAATTTGGAGTGAATGGAGAAGTGGTTAAGGGCTTCAGCCCATATACTCCTAGAAACGCGAAGAGTGAGTGGGGAACACGTATCGGAGCCTGCTGCACAGTTACACGTCACAATCAATCAGCCCCGTCAACAGTCAAGTTTTTAATTTATAATTAACCTTACTTAACACTTAATCTTAATCTAGTCCCTAATTAATACGCAGGATGTTACACTTTTGCACATTATCTTTTTATGCATGATTACAAATTGGTTCTTCTTTGTTTTTGTCATTAAACATGCAATATTACCATTACCATACCATCTTACTAGCCATGGAGGACATTAAGATTAAATTGGCGACTGTCAAGCTGAAAGTGATTGTTTTTGGCTATTCAACAAGAATGCTACAACCAATATATAAATCATTAATCACAATCAAAGAAAGTACTCATTCAACCCGTTTTTTAATGATTATTTTTAAGTGATAATGTGTATTTTTTCTCTTACAATATATTAGATGGACCGTAAATAAAAATGCAGGTTTCTCGTGAAGCATCACTTACATGATCTACTCTTTCTTTACCCGTGATTTGTAGATTATATGATAATAATTTCTTTCTTAGTTGACCGTTAGTTAGGTGGTATAAGGAAAATATTTAATTTCATCTATTGAGTGCATGGGGTAAATGTAACGAATTAGAATCTTTCAAAAATTAATAAAAATTGAAAGTGGAAAAGAAAAGAAAAAAAACCCTTTTTACACCGGTTATAGTAACCAACCCGTGTTAAAAGTCTACTTTTTGTACCGGGCATTTCAAACAGGACCGGTGTAAATATTACTTTTTTGTACTGGGCATTTTAAATAGGATCGGTGTAAAATATATTATTTATATCGGTTGTTACTAACAGGACCGGTGTAAAATGTAATATTTACACCAGTTGTAATGAACAGGCCCAGTGTAAATATTATATTTTACACCAGTCGTATCCAAAGGCCCGGTGTAAAATCTATTTTTCTCACTGGTCCTAAAACCGGTGTAAAAAGTCCCTACAATCGGTGTAAAATATTATATTTTACACATTGATATATAATCATGCCATGGCTCAATGGTACCCAATATACAACAAAGCATAAAAATTTTGAAGAATCAAGTTCATGAATCGATTCAATCCTAGCATGAATCGATTCATGTGTTACAGAGGTCCAAGACAGGCGTACATCATGTCATTGAATCGATTCAATCCCATGGTGAATCGATTCATGCGTTATAAATTGCATTAACAATAAAAACAAAGCCATATGAATTGATTCATACGCCCTCTGAATCGATTCACTTGATTCTGGGGCACTTCTAGGGGCAAAACAAAATCTCTTGAATCGATTCATGCATATCGTGAATTGATTCAAGACAGTAGTTATGCAGAACCTGCCCAAAAAGTTGCAAAATCCAACTTCTAACTACCTTTTGCATATCAAATGCAATGGCCACCAAAATTTGGCACCAGCTAAAGTACATTATTTGTGACGCATAGCCACTGGCCGCACTAATAAATTCCTAAAAACGAGAGACTTATGCGCATAAATGCGTTTAACCCGTTTTGAGGCATTTTGGTGTAACTTAGAGGTCGATTCTCAATGGAATTGGCCCATTCCAGTTTCTACAAGTCACAAATCATGCATAGGGGCTAATTGAACTATCACATGCCATCCATTTCTTATAAATCTCAATATGACCCTATAAGTTCCTCAATTATGCATAAACATCAAAAAACAACTTCACACATGCTTCATAAAACATTGTAATTCATGAATTAACATCATCCATTCATTATTTGGGCAATAGTTCCAGCATCACAATTGTCATCATACATTGTCTAGGTCATAGTCAAAAATTAGCCATACACATAAGGGTCCAATTTTCATATATGACCTTCAAAATGAATACACACTAATCCCAAACACATATTAAGCATATATCAACACAATATGCTATGCAAAATCAATGGGTGCCAGCCAAGGCACTTCCTATACACTAATTTACCTCCACTATCAAAATACACTTCCAAAAGATATATAACCTCACCCCATGAATGTCTTGCATCACAAGGCTAAAAATAGACAACATGGGAGAGTGAGTTATACATTCTAAAGGATGAATATGAATACAATATGATTATGTGCATATGCATTCAATGTCATGTATATTGCATTAATGCATCATTCATCATCATAATCATCATCATCTCACCAACATACACATAACCTAACTTCTCTATGAATCATAACAAAGTATATAAGCATACACACAATCAAGTTCCCCATCATATTAGACTATCACACATATAATCACTATACACAATGTATTCCTTTGTCTTCATATCTCTTATGTTGTCTTTAGGTATTTTCTCACCCAATCACAACCATCACCATTTCTCATCACCTTTGGCATACCTCCTTGCTATATGCAAATGCTCTTAGGCTAATGCACATGCATAACAGAGTAATATCAATTACGGATCCGACTATGGGAATAAACATGAAATTATGGGATTCAAGCATGACCATATAACCATACCCCTATTGCAATAGTAAAATATGTATACTTATCATCAAATTGAATGCAAATCATTATGTTTAACTGGTACCAAACTGCATCGCCCATCTTGCAACACCTAGCCATTTTCACCATGACTGCGGTAAACGCTATAATCAACATAAAGGTGTTGCGGGCCAACCATGATTCATACCATGACAGCTATGATCCAAAGGACCATTAGGGACACTTGCTCCTCAAAGAGCCACCCCCACAAGGTCAACCATATACAGCTCCCCATAGCTATACATGGGTAGCTTCGTGACTTACACACCGAGTCATAGGGGAAAATAAGAATGTTCGTGCATAGAGCCACCCTCCCACTGGGCCAACCGGAGGAATCCCCTAACATTCTAACACCGGCAGCTATGCAATATGCCATGGATGCAATGCAATGCAAATCATATGCATTCTCACAACTAATGCATCCTAATCATGCTACTCATCAATCATCACCATTACCAACATCACCATATAATTCTTAGTGGATTTTATTATCATTAGTTATTGCCATTGTTTCAAGTTTTGACATGACATTTTCAATAATTCTTCATTATCACACTTCATCACTTTCATCTTTTAGAATGGCATCAAAATCATCAACTACAATCATCAATCTTTCATTAACAATCAAGGTATGCTATTCATCCACATCCATTCTTATTCATCATCAATAATGATTATTCCATATTCATGGTGAATATAACACAATCATATCATATCAAGTCATCACACTAGCCAAGCAATTTAACATCACCATTTAGCATACCATAAATATTCCAAATGCACAATACATATTGCCAAGCACAATTATCAACATCATGTTTAACAATCTCAAATTGTCATTACCACACAAGCAAGGCAAACATGCATATTGTCACATGTGACAATCAAACACTACTCAATTCATGCATTTAGAATATAAAACTCCTCTCCTACCTCAAGAGAAGAATTTTGAGCGATACGACGTTCCCGCCTCGTCGTTCAAAATGGGTCCCATATTTCATAAGGCACCACATAATTATTTTCAACTCAAAATCACTAAAACTTACATATTCTAATTTAATACTTAGTGCATTCAACATTTCCATTATCAAACTATCTTCTATTTCATCAATTTCACCACAACCACCATGGGTTAGGCATTCAAGTTTTATTATTATGCATTTATAACTCTACCCATCAAAGGGTTCATACACCAATAGCCATCAATCACCATTAATGGCCATCCACCATCATCAATAACTATTCTCCTAACACATTCTCTCATACCCATCATTCAAATATCATACATTTCCTCACAACACACACTCTCCAATCAACATCTACCATTTTCCCCAATTTCCATAGTTAGGGTTTCATTGAAAACCCAACAACATCATAAATAGTTATCATTTTCCACTATTCCAAGTATTAATTTCGTGTGCCCTTAACAACCCTCATAAATGTCATATTTACAACACCTCACCTTAGGGTTTCCATGTTTAATGCTTCTCCCAACAATCCACGTGCATTATATACTCACCCAAACATCAAAAACCAAAACCTAGGGTTTATGCTCTTGAGAAATGACAAGAAGCTTACCTCAAGAGAAGAAAATAGCGGGTTTCCAAGAGAGGGAGAGAGGAACACAAAAATGAGTGAAGAGGGGGAGGAGCTCCAAGCCACAAGCTTCTCTTTCTTGCCCAACGAATAACGAAAACGAGAGAGGAAGATGGGCTCACCACTTTGCTTAGGTTTTTGGAAGAAGAAGATGAAGAGGAGAATGAGGAAAATAGAAGAAATGAATGTCTTGTTTTAAGAAAAAAAAGAAAAGCAACGTGAGAGTGAAGAGAGAGTAGGGAAATTAAAATTAAAACTTAGGCCCTCATTAAAACTTCTCCGTTTCATAACTTACAGGATATCTGATAAGTCTTGAAAAGACTTAATTATTCTGCCTTTTATTGGAATTAATTCGTTGTGTAAGTGGTTAGTTTAGCCTTATTATTCAATTAATTGATAATAATTTATAAATTATGTAAATATTGCAAAAATGTTTTATTTATAAAAGAGAATGGTCAAAAACATTAATAAATTAAGAGTTTATTACTATTTATAAATTTAATAAGTAGCCAGCATACAAATGCTAGGCAATTAGTGGATTTTTGGTGCAGGAACAGGACGTACTTGAGAGAAAAGGACAAATCCGAGTGAAGAATTACCAAAAGCCGAGTGAGAATTCGTAAATCCGACTGAGAGGAGTCCACAAGACCGACTGAATAAGACTTCAAAGGGTTGACCGAAAGGAATTAAGAAAAGCCCGACTGAGTAAGATTTCAAAGACACTGACTCCAAAAGAGAACAAGGATTCGGAATATTATATGAAGAACCCGAGTGCCAACTTCAGAATACCGATTGAATAATTAATCCGCTCAAGCAAAGCAAGCCTACGCTCAAGCGTGACCTCAAAACATCACCTTTCGCCCAAGCTTTGCCATAACGCTTAAGCGACAAAGCAACACTGCAGTGCAATTCCCGAGCTCGCCCAAGCGAGAGTTAATCCGCTCAAGCGAAAACCCAGCAAGCTGAAGCGTAAAAGCAGTAACTTAAACCCTGTTTCTTCCCTCCAACAACACACACCTGGTGTAGTACTGTTTTCGCTTCCATTGCCTTCTTCTCTACTGCTGCAACCTTAGTAACTTAAGTAGTGAGCTGTCATTTAGCTGGTGCTGTGCTGTAAATTAGCTAAGGATGAGCTGGATCCTGTTAAGAGCTGAGCTGTAATTAGTTAGTTACTCTGTAAACTGTGTAACTAGTTAGTTTAGTCGTTAACTTAAGTTTTCTAAGTTATTAGTTAAGTTAGTTAAGTTAGGTAAAAACATATATATAGGTTGTACATATTATGTAAAACATAAACATACACAGATACAAAATAACAGAACGGAGATCATTCATTACACACTTCGAACATCTCACTACCCATTTTTCTCTCTCTAATCCTCTCCTCCATGACGTTCCACAATCCTTCGATGGAACCGAAGTCAATGGAGTTCTAAATCCCTAAGGTTGGGATTGCGAAGGTTAGCAATGGAGTCTTGAAGCTGTGAGCAAGTAGATCGACTTCTAGATCTTGAGGCGAACAAGCTGAGGAGTGGAGCAGAATCGCTGGATTGACAAATCCAGAACTGATGAAGAACTTCACCAGTGAGGAATCATGGCTGAAGCTTAGGTAACTTCCAACTTTCTAACTAGTTCAGGCCTAATCAATTTAGGTGAATAGTTAGAGTTCAACCTCCAATTTCGCATTAGATTCTTAGGTTAATCGAGCACTTAAGGAATTAAGGTTCATTGCTTAAGGATTAGTGTTTTTCACCTAAGGAATTAGGGAATAACCACAAGCGGATTGTCCTCTAGATTGTGAAGTTCGATTATACTTAATTGCATGTTTCTTGAGGAAATTGTGAGCCGAAGCAATCCTGACCTGCTTTCTTTTAATCACTTTTCACATTCATCTTAACTCTGTTTCTGAAAATACCAAAAACAACTAGAAAACACCAAAACCATAAAAACCGAATGAACTTCATGTATTTTCTGATGGTTCAGCTTGTACTAGTCCTAGATTGAGGTACTTACCACAATCCCTGTGGGACGATCAAATATTCTACAATTTTAACGACTGGTGTGCTTGCCATAAGTGTAAATTTCCGAGAGTCATATTTTGTTTTACTAAGATTTTCACCACCAAGTTAATGGCTAGGGATTTTAGCATCAAGTTTATGGCGCCGTTGCCGGGGATTGTTGAGTAATATCAACAATCCTTGGACCGGTACTAGACTGAACCGTTTTACTTTAGTTTGCATTTAATACGTAATTTCACTTTTGTTTTTAGTAGTAGTAGTTTGTCATTTTGTATAGATTTAGTCGTAGCTGTGAATTGTTCTTTTGTGTGACATTTGTTGTATGCGGTCAAGGAGCAGAGGAGAGCCTTTCTTCTTTGATCCTGACATAGACTTGTTAGAACGTAGACTAAGAAAAGAGAAAAAGCAAAAAGAAGAAAAAGAAATGGAACAGAGGAGAGTTACACTAGGTGACTACTCCAGGCCGACTGAAGAAGGATCGCAATCTAGCATCCTTAGGCCACCAATTTCAGCAAATAATTTCGAACTAAAACCAGCTTTACTACAGTTGGTAAGAAATGAACAGTTCGGAGGAAGTGAGGTTGAGGATCCAAATTTGCATCTAGCAACCTTCCTCCAAATCTGTGACACAGTAAAAATGAATGGAGTCCCTGACGAGGCAATCCGACTGAGATTGTTTCCGTTTTCTGTGAGGGACCCCGAGCAAAAGCCTGGTTGCAGAGTCAACCGAGAGGTAGTATTTCAACTTGGGAGGACTTGCAACGAAAATTCTTGATTAAATATTTTCCTCCCTCTAAATATGCAAAGTTACGCAATGAAATCACATGTTTCCAACAAAGAGAAGGTGAGTCTTTGATGGAAGCATGGGATCGGTATAAAGAGAGTTTGAGGAGATGTCCTCATCATCAAATTTCTGATGTGCAACAGGTAACTATTTTCTATAATGGTGTCAGGCCAGCTACTAGGGTCCTGATTGATGCCTCAGCTGGAGGTTCATTAACAACAAAAACTGTAGAAGAAGCCATAGAGCTGATTGACGTTATGGCTTCTAATGAATGCTTGATTAGTGAGAGGAGCCAAGTCCCTAAGAGAGGGATATTAGAATTAAAAGCACAAGATGCTTATCTGGCTCAGAGTAAATTGATGACTCAGGCTTTGGAGAAACTAAGCATACAGATTTCAGAACTCCAAAAGCCGAGTCAAGTTTCTATGATCAGTTGTGACTTTTGTGGTGGAGACCATGAGAATGGATGGTGTGATCCAAATGTGCCTTCCGAGCAAGTGAATTATATGGGGTAGCAACAATATCAAAAGAATTATCCTTCTAATTCCTTTAATCCTAATTACAGGAATCACCCCAATTTTTCCTGGCAGAAAGGTCCACACCTGAATCAGAACATCCCACCAAGTTAACCCACAAATAGACCACAACAACCTTCTCACCCCCCGTTAAGGAAAAATCCGAACTTGAGAATGTACTTTCTCAGTTTATTCAGGCCACTCAGGCCAGTTTTAAGAATCAGGAAGCGTCCATAAGAAATCTAGAAAATCAAGTCGGACAGCTTTCTAAACAATTAGCTGAGAGGCAAGTAGGCAATTTTCCTGGAGATACCGAGGTAAATCCAAGGGAACATTGCAAGGCTATAATTACTAGGAGTGAAAAAATTATTTCTCCATCTCCGAGTCAGGAAATAAGTTCAGAAAAAGAAAAAGAAAAAGAAATAATACAAGAAACCGAGCAGGATAATAATGAAGTAGAAAATAAAAATGAAACAGAAAAAGAAAAAGAAAATAAAGTCCATCAAAAGAAAAAGAAAAAGGTTGATCTGATTCTGGAGGAAGCTTCTAAGCTGACTCCTGAAAAACTGAGGAATGCTCCATTTCCACACAGGTTTAAAAAACAAATAGAGGAGCAGAAGTTTACTAGGTTCTTAGAGGTTTTCAAGAAACTTCACATCAATATCCCTTTTGCCGAGGCATTGCAGGAGATGCCTTCCTATGCAAAATTTTTGAAAGAATTATTATCTAAGAAAAGGAAGCTTAAGGGGGATGAAATGATTACTCTCACTCAAGAGTGCAGTGCAATCATTCAAAAGAAACTTCCCCAAAAGCTAGAGGATCCTGGATCTTTTACAATACCGTGTGCAATTGGGGATATTCATGTAGGAAGTGCTCTCTGTGATCTAGGAGCCAGTATAAACCTGATGCCTCTATCTTTGATGAAAAAACTGGGAATTAATGACTTGTAACCGACTCGCATGTCCTTGCAGTTGGCTGACAGGTCCATTAAATATCCCCAAGGGATGCTGGAAGACTTGTTAGTGAAAGTAGATAAATTTATCTTTCCAGCAGACTTCATAGTGTTGGATATGGAAGCTGACCGAGGGATCCCTTTAATCTTAGGTAGACCCTTCCTAGCTACTGGCAGAGCATTAATTGATGTAGAAAAGGGTGAACTCATGCTGAGAGTTCAGGAGGAGCAGGTAACCTTTAATGTCTTCAATTCCATGAAACATCCGACTGAAAGGATGGATTGTTTAATGGTTGAAGAGATTAAAAGCTACCACACTCCAATGCTTTTAAAAACTGAGGAAGAGGCCTTACGAATTTTTTTTAGAGGATGACTTTGACTCCGAGACTGAGGAGTTAAATGACTCTCACTCGGAAATATTGAGCCTACTGGAAGTATTAGAAGTAGGTGATTTTGAAAAAGAAAAGAAAAATGATTTGAAAATTACTGAAGTTGAGAAAGGAAAGGAATTTTTTGAAGAAAAATGTGATTTAAAACCTTTACCTCCTCATCTGAAATATGTTTTCTTGAGAGAAGACGACACACATCCTGTCATTATTAATGCCGACTTAAACGATGAGGATGTGGATAAACTAATTGGGGTATTAAAGGCACATGAATCTGCAATTGGCTGGAATATTTTTGACTTGAAGGGAATCAATTCATCATTTTGTATGCACAAAATTCTGATGGAGGATGATTATTCCCCTGTAGTACAGCCACAATGCAGATTGAACCCCATTATTATGAAGGAAGCGGTAAGGAAGGAAGTGGTCAAGCTCCTTGATGCAGGAATCATTTATCCTATCTCGGACAGCACTTGGATCAGCCCGGTCCAAGTGGTGCCCAAGAAAGGAGGAATGGTGACTGTAAGAAATGACCAAGGTGAAGTTATTGCCACCCGGCCCACAACAGGCTGGAGGATGTGTATTGATTACAGAAGGCTGAATGACTTCACTCGGAAAGACCACTTCCCCCTGCCATTTGTTGACCAAATGCTCGAGAGGTTGTCAGGGCATGAGTACTATTGTTTTCTTGATGGGTACTCGGGTTATAACCAAATTGTGGTTGACCCAAAAGACCAAGAAAAGACTGCATTCACCTGTCCTTATGGAATTTTTGCATATAGGCGCATGCCGTTCGGGTTGTGAAACGCTCCAGCAACCTTTCAAAGGTGCATGCTGGCAATTTTTAGGGATATGGTGGAGAAATTCATTGAAGTGTTCATGGATGATTTCTCGGTATTTGGGAGTAATTTTGATACATGCCTCAGCAACCTATCTAAGGTGCTGGTGAGATGCCAAGAAATTAACCTCGTCCTTAACTGGGAAAAATGCCATTTTATGGTTAAGGAAGGGATAGTCCTTGGCCACAAAATCTCTGCTGAGGGCATTTAAGTGGACCGAGCCAAGATAGAAATTATTGAAAAACTTCCTCCTCCAATCAACGTGAAAGGAGTGAGAAGTTTTCTAGGATGTGCTGGCTTTTATAGAAGGTTCATTAAAGATTTTTCAAAAATAGCTAAGCCTCTGACTGACTTACTTGTGAAAGATCATGTATTTGCGTTTAATGAAAACTGTGTCAAGGCTTTTGAAAAATTGAAACAAAGTCTGATTTCAGCTCCGATCCTTGCAGCACCTGATTGGTCTTTACCGTTTGAATTAATGTGTGATGCAAGTGACTTCACAGTCGGAGCTATACTGGGTCAGAAAGTAGGAAAATTGACTCATGTAATTTATTATGCTAGTAAAGTGTTGAACAAAAATCAAATACATTACACCACTACTGAAAAAAAAATGCTTGCTGTGGTGTATGCATTTGATAAATTTTGTGCTTACTTGATTGGGGCCAAGGTTATTGTATATACAGACCACTCGGCAATCAAGTATTTACTAGCTAAGAAAGAGTCTAAACCGAGATTGATCAGGTGGGTTCTGTTACTCCAGGAATTTGATTTAGAAATACGAGATAAAAAAGGAGTAGAGAACTCAGTTGCCGACCAACTGTCTCGTCTGGAAGGTGAATCGGATTCTGTTTTAATAAAAGAAGAATTTCCAGACGAGAAGTTGATGGCAATTATCACCGGGCCATGGTATGCTGATATGGCCAACTTTAAAAGTGCCTTGGTGGTACCTGATGGTTGGACATCCCAAATGAGAAAAAAATTCTTTCATGATAGTAAAAACTTCCTTTGGGATGATCCATTTCTGTTTAAAATAGGAGTAGATGGATTGATCAGGCGGTGTGTGCCTGAATCCGAGCAAGAAAGGCTCTTGTGGCATTGCCACGACTCCTATTATGGAGGTCATCATGGTGCCTCCCGTACAGCAGCAAAAATCTTACAGAATGGCTTTTATTGGCCAACTATCTTTCAAGATGCTAAAGAATATGTCAAAAGGTGCGATAAATGTTAAAGGAGCGGAGGTCTCTCTGCTAAAGCTGGCATGCCTTTGACAAACATTCTAATTGTGGAATTATTTGACGTTTGGGGTATCGACTTTATGGGACCCTTTCCTAAGTCGTTCTCCAACGAATATATAGTTGTTGCTGTAGACTATGTCTCCAAATGGGTGGAGGCAGTCCCGACCAGAACCAATGATGCACAGGTGGTGCTTAGGTTCATAAAGAAGAATATTTTCTCTAGGTTTGGAGTTCCGAGAGTACTTATTAGTGATGGGGGTTCACATTTTTGCAATAAGATAATGGAAAAAGTCCTGCGTCACTATGAGGTGTTACATAAGATATCGACTCCTTACCATCCACAAACTTGTGGACAAGTCGAGCTTTCAAATAGAGAAATCAAAAGAATCTTAGAGAAAGTGGTCGTAAAATCTAGAAAAGATTGGTCGGTAAAATTAGATGATGCATTGTGGGCTTATCGAACAGCTTTCAAAACTCCGATTGGCATGTCCCCGTATCAATTAGTATACGGTAAGGCTTGCCATCTCCCTGTGGAGTTGGAACACAAGGCGTGGTGGGCCACAAAGCTATTAAACATGGACTGCGACCAATCTCAGGGGGAAAGAGTGTTGAAACTCCATGAATTAGAGGAGTTCCGACTCAACGCTTATCAAAGTGCCTCCATCTATAAGGAAAAAACAAAGAAATGGCACGATAAGCGAATTAATAAGAAAGAGTTTCAGAAGGGTGATCAGGTTTTATTATTCAATTCCCGACTGAGACTTTTCCCTGGAAAACTTAGATCGAAGTGGTCGGGGCCTTTTACTGTAAATGAGGTTTTTGCTCATGGTGCAGTCGAACTGAAAGACCCGACTACTGATCGGATTTTTAAAGTAAATGGCCAGCGACTCAAACTCTACTTTGGAGGAGAGTTTGATAGGCAGAAAACCTCCCTGTTATTGCAAGCATCTTCTTAGATGCAATAAGGTCAAGCTAGTGACCTTAAAGAAGCGCTCTAGGGAGGCAGCCCTATGTTCTGATTGTTTTGTTTTGAACTTTGAATCGGAATGAATAAAAAGAAAAACTAAAAATTTAGTGAATAAAGTTTGTGAAGTTTGAAGAAGGAAGTCCGAGCTTGATTCTTCTATTTCGCTCAGGCGAAGCACTTGTAGCTTAAGCGAGACACTGTTGATTGTTGTTTCACACTTAAGCGAAAATTTACTGAGTTTGAGTGAAAATAGTACACTCGGATAACTGTTACCTATTCTTAACCCTTCTTCCCGACTGAACTTCACTCGCCATTTTTCAATAAAATTCCAATTCTTGATGCGAATAAAAAGGAAGACTTTGAAGGATTTCTGATCATTGATTTAATGAACGGGTCAGATGGTGAAAGGCGACTTATTTCAGTCGGCCTTTTATCACTCGGATTCCTCACTCATCACAATCAGTATTGTATCCATTAGTCTCCTATTCACGCGGTCTTTCGGTTTTTCATTCATCCACTCGGCTTTCTCTCATTCTCTTGCCCGACCTTTATCACTCGGTATTTCTTTCATGCGTTTTTTTTATATAGTTCCTTTTTCACTCATTCAATGTCTCATTAGAGTATTCGGTTTCTTCCACTCGGTATTCCGTTCACTCGGATCCTTCCGCAGTCGTTCATTTTTCACTCATCTTTCTTACTCTGTCACTTCATTTTATTCTAACTTTCGTTTTTCACCTCATTTTTCATTCGGTTATTCATCCACTTGGTATAACTGGTATTCATCTATTCCACTCAGCTTTCATTCATTCAGTCACTCTATTTCACTCGTTCTCCATTCACTCGGTCAATTATTTTTTTTTCCATTTACCCGATTTTGATTCACTCATTGTTTCATAAATACCATGTCTTCCGTTTTTTAAGATTCACTCAGTATTTCCTATACCCAGTTTCCTGTGATTTAGTTTTTCATTCACCCGGTGTTTGCATCACTCGGTTTTTATCATCCTTTCAGTCTCATTCAAATTCTTTCATTTCTTCGACCGATTCCTTTCTCGATGGTATTCATTCGGTAGTTCGTTATTCATTTTTCCATTTATTCATCCACTGGCTTATGCATTTACTTGTCTCCATCATCCAGTCAGTGTAGCTTTCACTCATTCCATTGACTTGGAATCTTTTCATCTCTTCTTTCCAACCACTCGTTTCCTTCATTCACTTCGATTTGTTTGTTATTCATTATTTCTACCTCCCTCAGCCACTCTTTTTTTTAATTCCCCAGTCTCTCCAATCATTTGCTCGGTATTTCATTCATTTGATTTTCCACTCGGGTCATTTTTGTTCTTCACACGAATTCTCATTGTCATTCACTCATTCTTCATTTCTCGGATCTCTGAGTGAAGGGTAGAATATATGTGCCGGGTGAAGGAGAATTAAGGAGGATGGTGCTTGATGAAGCCCACAAGAGCCTGTTAAGTATTCACCCGGGCACTACAAAGATGTACCACGATCTAAGACTGCAATTCTGGTGGCCTGGATTAAAGAAAATTGTGGTGGAATATGTGGCTCGGTGTGTTACTTGCCAGAAGTCGAAGGTTGAACACCAGAAGCCGTATGGTGCGTTGCAACCCCTTGAAATCTCCGTATGAAAATGGGACTCAATTGCCATGGACTTTGTAATGGGATTGCCTAGAACCCGAGCGGGTTATGATGCCATTTGGGTCATTGTTGACCGGTTGACGAAAACTGCACACTTTCTGCCTGTGAACATGAGATATCCGTTACAGAAGTTAGCCCAGATCTATATCCGAGAAATTGTCCGACTGCATGGTGTGCCGACTTCTATCGTATCGAACAGGGATCCTAGATTCACGTCCCGATTTTGGACAAGCCTGCACCAGGAATTAGGCACGAAGCTTTGGCTGAGTTCCGCCTACCATCCCCAGTCGGATGGGCAATCCGAGCGAACAATACAAAGTTTGGAGGACTTACTGAGGGCATGTGTGTTGGAGCATGGTGGTAGTTGGGAGCAGTACCTCCCTCTGATCGAATTTACATATAATAATAGCCACCACAGTAGCATTGGCATGGCACCCTATGAAGCACTATATGGTCGGAAATGCCGAACCCCACTTTGTTGGTCGGAAACTGGTGAAAGTTTACTGTTGGGGCCGGAAATTGTGAAACAGACTTCAGAACAGATCCAAGTAATTAGGGAAAAGATGAAGGCGTCTCAGGACAGGCAGAAAAGCTATCATGATAAACGGACTAAGCCACTTGAGTTCTTGGTCGGTGATAGGGTGTTCCTAAAGATTTTACCGAGTAAAGGAGTCGGACGAGCCTTGAAGAGTGGGAAGTTGAAGCCCCGATACATTGGACCCTATGAAGTACTAAAGCGGATCGGTTCTGTGGCATACCAAATAGCATTACCAACTCACCTATCCAGATTGGATAACGTGTTTCATGTGTCTCAACTAAGGAAGTATTTACCCGATTCCACTCACAAAATGTCAGATGATGAAGTGGAGATCAAAGAGGATTTGACCACAGTGGCTGTACCGACTAGAATTGTGGACCGGTCGGTAAAACGCTTGAGGAGCAAGGATGCCATGAGGCAGCAGTATCCCAAGTTGTTCATTTAAGGTAAGTTACCGTTTGAATTTCGAGGACGAAATTCTTTGAGAGGGGGAGAATTGTAACATCCTGCGTATTAATTAGGGACTAGATTAAGATTAAGCGTTAAGTAAGGTTAATTATAAATTAAAAACTTGACTGCTGACGGGGCTGACTGATTGTGACGTGTAACCGTGCAGCAGGCTCTGATCCGCGTTCCCCACTCACTCTTCGTGTTTCTAGGAGTATATGGGCTGAAGCCCTTAACCACTTCTCCATTCACTCCAAATTTCCCCAAGACTTTCCATCTTCTCCTATTTCTCCTCCTTCGTTCTTCTTCGTTCTTCTTCTTCTCTGTTCCCTGTTTTTCGTAACTTCGCGACTGTGGTGAAGTGGAGGACCCGGGATTCCCACTGTTGGTGTGGAGCAATCATTCGAGTGGAAGAAGAACAGCTTCCTGTTCCTAAGCTGATTAAAGGGTGCGACTGTGTTCGAGGGGGACTGAACAAGAGAGAGTGGTGGACGAAGCAAGTAGGACAGCGGACCAACGTTGAAACAGAGGAACTTCTTGGAGTCTCTTTAGTTGGTAGGGGGTTATCTTACATCTTAAATGCATGGGTTATGGACGGGTTTCGGGTGTTGATGACTTGTTGATTCTGGTGATTTAAAATGCGTTGATAGGTGTGTTTTGATTGAGTAAGGGATATGTGATGCCCGGATGCATGATGACTAGGAGTTGGGTAATGCATGTCAATTTCCGTCCATGAAATGCATGTTAATAATCTTGAGAATGTTGAATGATTGCATGAGGAGAATGTGTTAAAGTATTGTTGACGATTACCGTGTGATTTATGTGAAATGCAGGCTACTATGAATCTAAATGCTGACTGCATGTGAGGAAAGATTAACTTACTAAGTTCTGATAATGTCTAATACCGATTGCATATGATGCATGTATTGTTGCGTAAAAGGTCGAGTGTGTGAAATCTGTGTTTGTATGATCATTCTGTGTGTGGTTATATATATGGTGCATGAGGTGCATGAGCTAATAATGTGGAAGTGATTTACCGATTCTGTTCGTAATCTAATGACGATACTTGCATGAGATGCATTGGTAAGAATGCTGAGAGCATGTAGTGTGTGACACTACCACTTGAATCGGTAATTATATGCATGAGATGCTGTTAAAGACCTTGAGTGGGACTCAAGGCAAGCCGACTGAGTGGGACTCAGGGCTGCCCGTAACACTGCCGTTGACGCTTAGAGTGTTTGTGTTACAAGTGAGGGCAAACGGTTTGGTACCAGTAAAACGGCCGAGTCAGCTGGGAGCTGAATAAAAGGCTGAGAGCCTATGTTGCAACAATAAAAACCAATAATACGCGAGTCGGATCCGATTGAATGAACCTGCGTACATGTACAATTGATGCTGACTGTGACGCGATATATGTTAGTGTTATTGAGAATAATATGTGCATATAGCCGAGAGATAACTAGGTAGATTCCGATTGAAAGATGCCTTGTGTGTGTTCCGATTGAATGACACTGTGTATGTTATTGATTGTTGCTATGTATATATATATATGTTATTGCATGATTGAGGAATAATCCGAGTCAGTATCTATCATTTAATCTTTAAGATACTCACCCCTACTGTGGCTATATTTCAGTGGACATCACACGAGACGGTGAATGATAGAGGAGCTACATACCGTGTGGAGTGCTTGTGTACTATGGAAATGTATATATATATATACATATATATATATATATATATATATATGTATATGTTGTATATAAGGTTTTGACATAGCCTTGGCCGGCTCTTAATTTGGTCTTTTGTCTAACTGTATCAAAACTGAACTTTCTCGGGTTGAGAGTATGATCATGTGCATGTAAATATTTATATATATAATACTGTGTGTTCATCTTGTGCTGTGTGTGAATGTCCAGGTGGTATACGTTGCATTTTACTAAGCATGTAGAGCCCGCATGATCCCGAATAAATAAGAGCTAAGTTAATCCTGTGTACGGCGTGATGAGTGACCTCCTAAATGAAGAAAGGTTGGGCCAATTCCGAGTGGAATATGCCCATTAAAATCGCTTTCGAGGTATGTTGGTCAACATGTTATGGAGCGAGAAATTTCTTAGATACAACCTTCCGATTGAAGGGTATTTAGATGTTTCCGAGTGAAAGTCAACCGAGTGAATGTTTTCCCCGATGGTTGAATTGACAATACGATTTTGAGTGGCGCATGTAGTAGTGAACTTATTAGAGGGAGTAAGATCTGGATGATACGGAGTAGATTTTAGTCTAACAAGGTCTTCCGCATGTGGAGGAGTTAGTATGTATCCCGAGTGGCGAGGAGTTAGAGCATTTCCGAGTGAGGGAAGTTATACAATCCTTTAAGCGAGATTTGACTTGTGAGGGAGCCTTAGTGTGAAGTAGACTACATTTCCCGAGTGATGGGTGTGGAAAACACTCCCGAGTGATATCTGGCTGAGGAGAGTACTCCGAGTGAGAAAGGAGGTATAGATCCCGAGTGAAGTGATCGAGGGGAGTCATCTCTCGAGTAGTTTATACCTGTGAACTCTAAGGCTTGAATATGATATGTTGAATGAACTTCCGTGGGAAGCGTGAGCGCAAAGACTTTCCCGAGTGAATCTGGACTCTATTCCGAGTGGGAAACTATCCGAGTGTATGCGTCGCTTCAGCGAATAAATCCTCGCTCTAGCGAGTGTAGCCGCTTATGTATTTTCATCCGCTGATCTCGTAGCTGGAGCTACGTCTTGCTAATGTGTAATATTCTGACCCGACCTTCTCTTTTCTGAGTCGGATTTCTACTCTTCTTAACCTTCAATTGCTTATCTTGCCCTGAACACCCTGTGATCTTCGGGAAAAATTTTCCCTGTCTCGGGTTGCTGTTATCTAAACCGGGTTGTTTCAGGTTCTGGTAATTACTACAATCCCTGTGGGAACGATACAAATATATTACTTTTTAACGATTGGTGTGTTGGCCATAAAAATCATCATCCGATGAATTTGCATTAATTTAATGGCGCCGTTGCCGAGGATTGTTGAGTAATATCAAGAATCCTTGGATCGGTACTGGACTGAACCACTTTCATTTTGTTGATTAGTTCAGTTGTGTTTGTATGTTAGTTTCAATTCTTAGGTAGCTGTCTTTTTACATTTTGTGTGTGAATTGGTATATGCAGTCAAGGGATAAAGAGGAACCATTCTTCTTTGATCCTGATATCAATTTGCTTGAGAGAAAGTTAAGAAAAGAAAAGAGATTAAAAGAGAAAGCTAAAATGGAAAATAGAAGAGTTACATTAGGCGAATATTCTAGGCCAACTGATGAGGGAATGCAATCTAGCATCCTCAGGCCTACGATTGCAGCAAATAATTTTGAACTTAAACCAACATTACTACAATTGGTAAGGAATGATCAGTTTAGAGGAAGTGAGATTGAGGACCCAAACTTACATTTAGCTAGCTTCCTCTAGATTTGTGATACAATTAAGATGAACAAGGTTCCTGATGAAGCAATCCGGCTAAGGCTTGGTTGCAGAGCCAATCTAGGGGTAGTATTTCCACTTGGGATGATCCGACTAGAAAATTTTGATCAAATAGTTCCCTCCTTCTAAGTATGCAAGGCTGCGCAATGAGATTACTTATTTCCAATAGAGAGAGGGCGAGTCTTGGTTAGAAGCATGGGACAGGTATAAGGAGAGCTTGAGGAAATGTCCTCATCACCAAATACCTGAAATGCAGTAGGTTAACATTTTTATAATGAAGTCAGGCCAACAACTAGAATGTTAATAGATGCTTCAGCTGGAGGTTCTCTGACTACCAAAACAGTGGATGAGGCTATAGAATTAATAGATGTGATGGCCTCTAATGAATGCTTGATAGGTGAAAGAAATAGTGTCCCTAAGAAGGGAATTATGGAATTAGATGTGCAATATGCTTATTTGGCACAAAGCAAGTTAATGACTCAGGCTTTAGAAAAATTAAGTGTGCAAATCTCTGAAATTCAAAGGCCTAGTCAAGTCTGTATAATGAACTGTGATTTTTATGGTGGTGACCATGAGAATAGCTTGTGTGATTCCAATAGTTCAACAGAGCAAGTGAATTACATAGGGCAACAAAAAAGTTACCCATCAAATTTATTTAATCCGAACTATAGGAATCACCCAAACTTTTCTTGGAAGAGAGGGCCCTATCTCAATCAAAACTTGAATCAAAACATAGCCTAAGGTCAACCATCACAATAGCCCATTAATAGACCAAAATCCTAACCCACACCTGTGAAAGAAAAATATGAGTTAGAAAGTGTCTTGTCTCAGTTTATACAAGCAACTTAAGCTAGCTTTAAGAACCAAGAAGCCTCCATTAGAAATTTAGAAAATCAAGTGGGAGAATTGTCAAAGCAATTAGTTGAGAGACAAGCTGGAAATTTTTCATCAAACACAAATCAACCCAAAAGAGCATTGTAAGGCTATCATCAAGGAGTGGAAAAACTTTGGTTGACCCTACTCCAACTAAAAATAGGTGTGAGGAAGAAAAAGAAGAGAATCAAGAAAATGAATCTGAAATAGAAAAACCAATAGAAATTGGAAAAGAAAAATCAATTGAAACTAGGAAAAAGAAAAAGATAGACATTGAATTAGAGGAAACAACAAAAATAACACCTGAAAAACTAAAACATGCTCCATTTCCTCAAAGGCTTAAAAAACAAATAGAGGAATAAAAGTTTTCTAAGTTGCTAGATGTCTTTAAGAAACTCCACATAAACATCCCATTTACTAAGGCATTGCAAGAGATGTCTTCAAATGCAAAGTTTATGAAAGAGCTTTTATCTAAAAAATGAAAATTGAAAGGAGATGAAACAATTTCCCTGACTCAAATTATGCAAAAATAATTACCACAAAAACTTGAAGATCTAGGCTCTTTCACTATACCTTGTGCAATTGGTGATGTACATGTAGGAGCTAGTATAAATCTAATGCCATTGTCTTTAATGAGGAAGTTAGGGATAAAAGATCTTCAAACAACTCGCATGTCTTTGCAGTTAGCTGATAGATCAATTAAATATCCTCATGGCATGCTGGAACATTTATTGGTAAAAGTTGATAAATTTATATTTCCAGTAGATTTTGTTGTGTTAGACATGGAAGCTAACAAGGAAATACCTCTGGTATTAGGAAGACCATTCTTAGCAACAGGTAGAGCTTTGATAGATATAGAAAAAGGTGAATTGATGCTAAGAGTTCAAGAGGAACAAGTGGTCTTTAATGTGTTTAGTGCCATGAAGCATCCAACTGAGACGCTAGATTGCTTCATGATTGAAGAGTTTTCTTCTTACAAGACTTCCATGTCGTTAAAAGCTGAAGAGGATGCCTTGAAATCCTTCCTTGAGGATGATTTTGACTCTGAAGCGGAAGAGTTAATTGAGGAAGAAAGTGGGATGTTGCAGTCACTTAAGGCTTTAGAAGTGATGCAAGAGCAGGAAGAAATAAAAGAGGAAGTGAATGGGAAGCCTAGAGAGATAGTAGAGGGAAAATATGATTTAAAACCTTTTCTTTCTCATTTGATGGAAGAGGACTATTCCCTGGTTGTCCAACCACAGTGGAGGCTGAATCCTATAATGAAAAAGGCTGTTAAAAGGAAGTGGTCAAACTTTTAGATGCAGGGATCATATACCCTATATCAGATAGTGCTTGGATTAGTTCGGTTCAAGTGGTACCCAAGAAAGGAGGAATGACCACCATAAAAAATGAGAAAGGGGAAGTCATTTCAACTAGGCCTACCACAGGTTGGAGGATGTGTATAGACTATAGGCGGTTGAATGACTCTACTAGAAAAGATCATTTTCCTTTGCCATTTGTTGATCAAATGATTGAAAGGTTGTGTGGCCATGAGTATTATTGTTTCCTAGATGGGTACTCAGGGTACAACCAGATTGTGGTTGACCCAAAAGACCAAGAAAAAACTACTTTTACTTGCCCCTATGGAATATTTACTTATAGGCGCATGCCTTTTGGGTTATGTAGTGTACCAGCTACCTTTCAGAGGTGTATACTGGTGATTTTTAGAGACATGGTTGAAATGTTCATAAAGGTTTTCATGGATGACTTCTTTGTGTTTGGAATAGATTATGATACATGACTAGATAATTTGGCCAAGGTTTTTAATGAGATGTCAAGAGACTAATCTCGTCCTCAATTGGGAAAAATGTCATTTTATAGTAAAAGGAGGGATAGTTTTTGGTCATAAAGTCTCTAATAGAAAAGCTTCCTCCCCCTGTTAATGTTAAGGGGATAAGGAGTTTTCTAGGTTGTGCAGGTTTTTACCGCAGATTCATAAAGGATTTCTCTAAGATTGCAAAACCATTAACTGATTTGTTAGTGAAGGATGCTCCTTTTGTCTTTGATGGGCATTGCTCAATGGCTTTTGCAAGTCTAAAAGAGAAACTAATTTCATCCCCTATCCTTGCTACACCAGATTGGTCTTTACCTTTCGAACTTATGTGTGATGCAAGTGATTCTGCTATAGGGGTTGTGATGGGCCAAAAGAAGGGTAAATTGACCCATTTTATTTATTATGCAAGTAAAGTGTTGACTGAGGCACAAGTGAATTACACCACCACTAAGAAAGAAATGCTTCTTGTGGTGTATGCTTTTTATAAATTCAAATTATATCTGATTGGTGCTGAAGTGATCGTTTATACTGACCATTCAGCACTTAAGTACTTGCCAAAAAAGAGTCAAAGCCTAGGCTGATTAGGTGGATCCTTTTACTATAAGAGTTTGATTTAGAAATCAGAGACAAAAAGGGAATAGAGAACTCTGTAGTTGACCAACTATCTTGTTTGGAAGGAGATATAGAAATTGTTCCTATCAAGGAAGAATTTCCAGATGAGAGCTTGATGAAAATAGAATAAAGTCCTTGGTATGCTGACATGGCAAACTTTAAAAGTGTAGCCATGGTACTTACAGGAATGACATCCCAAATGAGAAAGAAATTCTTTTATGACAGAAAAAGATTTTTATGGGATGATCCTTTCTTGTATAAGTTTGGATTAGATGGAATAATTAGAAGATGTGTGCCTGAAAGTGAACAGAAGAAAATTCTTTGGCATTGCCATGATTCTCGTTATGAAGGGCACCATGGTTCCTCAAGAACTGCTGCCAAAGTGTTGCAATGTGGCTTTTATTGGCCAACTATCTTTCAAGATGCTAAGGGTTATGTTCAGAGGTGTGATAAATGCCAAAGAAGTGGAGGACTCTCTATTAAAGCTGGCATGCCTTTAACTAACATTCTAATAGTTAAGGTATTTGATGTGTGGGGAATAGACTTCATGGGACCTTTCCTAAAGTCTTTCTCCTATGAGTATATTCTTGTGGCAGTGGACTACGTGTCAAAGTGGATGGAAGCTATACCCACTAGAACCAATGATGCATATGTGGTGCCAAGGTTTATTAAGAAAAACATTTTCTCAAGGTATGGAGTACCTAGAGTTATCATTAGTGGTGGAGGGTCTCATTTTTGTAATAAGATAATGGAAAAGGCCCTAAAACATTATGAGGTACTCTATAAGGTGTCAACTACCTATAATCCATAAACTTATGGACAAGTAGAGTTATCCAATAGGGAAATCAAGAGGATCCTTGAGAAAGTTATAGGTAAATCTAGGAGAGATTGGTGTGTAAAATTAGATGATGCTTTGTGGGCTTATCGCACAGCTTTCAAAACTCTAATTGGTATGTCTCCTTATTAACTTATGTATGGTAAGGCTTGCCATCTTCCTGTAGAGTTAGAGCATAGAGCTTAGTGGGTTACAAAGTTATTAAATACGGAATTTGCTCAATCTTAGAAGGAAAGAGTCCTGAAACTTCATGAGCTTAATGAGTTTAGATTGTAAGCTTATTATAGTGCTTCTCTGTAAAAGGAAAGAACAAAGAGATGGCATGATAGGAAGCTAGAAAGGAAAAAGTTTCAGGAGGGGGACAAAGTCCTACTTTCAATTCTAGGTTGAGACTTTTCCCAAGAAACCTTAAATCTAAATGGTCTGGTCCTTTTGTGGTTAATAAAGTGTTTCCTCATAGTGCTATTAAGGTGAAGGAACTAGAAACGGGAAGGATGTTCAAGGTTAATGGTCAAAGACTCAAACTCTATTTTGGAGGTGAGTTTATTAGGCAAAAGGCCTTAGTTAAATTGCATACTCCTGTTTAGGAGTCATACGTCAGCTAGTGACGTTAAAGAAGCGCTTCAAGGAGGCACCTTTGCAAAAAACAAATTTCTCTTTCTTTCTTTAAATTGTTATGTTAATTCATCTTGAAAAATAAATAAATGTTTTTTTAAAAAAGGTATATAAAAAAAAGGGCAAGGAAGAATTTGAAAAAAAAATTTAAATAATAATATTGGTCATGAATAAAAGGTCAAGTAGGAGCAGTTTCTAAGGGTTTGGCTATATACATTGGAATAAGGGCTTCTTACGCCCATTTTCCCTCTTAGGCCCAATAGTTACGCGTGGTTACGCTCTACTATAGCATGCTTATGCTTTTACTTTGAGGTATCAGGAGTGATGTATGTGTACCTACGCTCCACTATAGCGTGCTTACACTACCTTTCTATCCATCGTCTTAGTCTCAAATCTCTGTGGTGTGTCTTTACGCTGCATGCCAGCGTTACGTGCACATGTTGTAGATCTTAAAGTATAAATCCAGGAGATAAGCGTACTAACGCTTTTCTCTAGCATGTCTACGCAACTTCCCTGATTCTAGTTTCCAATTGCCATAAGGATTGAGTGTGCCAATGCTGAAACTGGCATACCTACGCCAGCAACCCTGACCATCTTTCGAGCTATCTTTTCAATTGCACGTATTCACGTTTCTTCCTAACATTCTTACGCTAGCTCCATATGAGCATCAGACGATGTCAATTACTTGTGCGTACCTACGCTCTAGTGGAGCGTGCTTACGTATGAATCTTGTTGTGTCAGGTAGCTGGGTGTTCTTTTGCGTATACTAACGCTCTGCCCTACGTACTTACGCATGGGGTCTGCCTCAGTTTCCTCTGTTGATCTTTCTTTTGAGCATGCTTACGCCCTAAGAGTGCCCATTTGGCACTGTTCATTCTGGTAGCGTCACTATGCTATTCAATAAGCGTGTTTGTGCTAGTTTTGTCTTTCGTGGTTAATAAATTCTAGGAGCCTTCCGTGGGTACGCTTAGGGTGAGCATTCTTATGCAACCCCTCTGTTCTTTCTTGCCATGTTTTAACAATAATTGAGCGTTCATATGCTACAGTAATGCTTGGTTTGTGTTCTTGCTCATCATTTTTAGTATTCAATAAGCGTGGTTATGCTTCTTTTGAGCGTGCTTACGCATATTCTCTGCCAGGTGTCTTAGTGTACTGACGCTATACTCGAGTGTGCTTACGCGTGTCTTTATAGCATCGGGTATTGTTCTTTAAATCATTAGCCTACTGATGCTCTGCATAAGCGTACCAACGCGTGAATAAAACCTTTCCAATTAGTAATTTGTGCGTGCTTACACCTGGGTTGGACGTTCCTATGTTGACCCCCTGTCTTTAAATACTTGTTCCAGCATAGGAACCCTAACCCCAACTGTTGTTACGTAAGTGCTTTGCCCCTTTTCAATTGCAACGGTCACAAGCTTTCATTTCTTCAATTTGGTAATAGTTTCTTGCATATTATTGTCATTTACTTCACTTTACTGTTTTAATTTCCTCTCACCTCTTCAATTATCACATTTCACCCCACCTTTTCGTATTTACCCACCATTTCATAGTTTATACACCCTTCCACTTGCTATAAATATTGTATTCTATTTGCTTGCCATGGCATCTAGACCGTCCCACTCCATTCATAAAACTAAGAGATTGATTGAAATGGAACAAGCAAAAGCCTCTCGTAAAGAGAAGGGAAAATAAGTGGCCATTGCTAGCACTTCTACTTCCCCTCCTCCCATTAAGAAGAGGAAGTTCCAAATGCCAAGATGACTTTGATTAGAAGCATTTCATAGATGCCAAGACTGCTCAGGACTATGAAAGGAAGTTCAGGGAGAGGGGTATGATTAGGGACAGGGTGGTGTTGCTGAGTGAGGAAGATTATCGTAACCCAAATGTGAGGGCTGCTATGTTTGCCAGTGGTTGGCAAAGTTTTTATAAAGTGTTGGGTCATGGCTATCAAGAACTCACCAGGGAGTTCTATGCCAACTTGAGGGTCAATGATAGTGATGATGATACCTAATGTTCTTCCTGTCTAAGGGGTGTTGTCATCCTACTTTCTAGTAAAATTATTAATAAGGATTTGGGGTTGCCTGTGGTGAAAGATATTGAATGTCAATACACCAAATTACTGAATGGATTCATATTGGAGGAGAATACTGATTTGAGGAAGAAAGTATTGGAGGTCTGTTGTCAAGAAGGGACCACCTTTGAAACTACTGTTGGTGGTGCACCAAAATTTGTAAGGAAATATACTCTTCTTGATGTCCCTATGATATGGTGCCAATACCTTCTCTCTTCACTGCAACCGATGGCTCACGCTACTAAAATGGTGGTGAAAAGGTTAGTCCTCATTTATTGTTTAATGCAAGAATTATATGTTGATTTGGGTGATTTAATTTTGTTTGAAATGGTTAAGGCTAATGAGAAATATGCCCAATTACCATATTGTTTTGTCATTTCATTATTGGCCAAGGAAAACTCTGTGAAGGTGTAGAAGAGGAGTTTACTAAGGTGAAAATGGAAAAGGCCCTGGACCATTGACGTGGACTGTCGCGGTCGGTCAAATTGAAACATTAAAAATAATGTAGTACTATGTGTGAACCTAGGTTGTTCTCTCGAAGATCAACACAAAAATTTAGGAAAATCAAGTTTTAAAATAATTTTAACAAACAAAAATTCAACATACAAAAATGTTTTGTGGGGGGAGGGGTTTGGTTTGGTTATCACAATAAAATTTAAAATAGAATAAATGTAAAACTTAGAACAAATAAATAACAAGCGATTCATTTTCTTGGAGTATTGTAATTAGATTTATCCTTGGTTCACAAAAGATGATTTGTACATTTTCATTACTGTTGATTTCTTAGCTCAATTTGAATTAATCAACTAAGCATCTTTTTCAATTCACAATTCCTTTACTTACATTCAAACCAAATGAACATATTAATCAAGCATCCTAGTTAAGCAAAAGGAGTCAAGATCATAAAATCTAAGAATCATTGAGCATACATAAGAACATCGCCTACATACATAATCTGTTTTAAATATGGAAAAAGTGGATCCCTTTCGGTGTAGTGGATTTAGAAAACCCTTAATGTTGTTTCTGGTTTCTTAAATCCTGTAATGTTGTTTCCACTAAATGAATTGGATTAATAAAAGCATGTGAATCGATTCATTTAGGTCAAAATAGCATGAATTTCACGCATGAATTGATTCCTAAGGCATAGGGATCGATTCCCAGGGTGTGACTCGATTCATAGGGGCTATGAATTGATTCCCAGCCCATTTTTATTGCATGAATCGATTCATGTCAGTGTGGAATCAATTCATGGCCATCATTTTCACTTCTTCCTCTTGATTCTCGATCAATATTTTCCAATTACAAGCTCAATCATCCGTTAAAAAATAAGAGAAACAAGGATATCATTATTTCCATTAAAAATCAATCCTTAATTCATTTAAAAATTAAATATTAAATAAAGCTCAAATTATGAAAATGTGTTAAAATGCAATATATTACATATTAAGTAGTGGCAAATTATACATATTTAAAATAAAGAATTAAGGATAAAATATGCATTATCAAATACCCCCACACTTACTCTTTTGCACTCCCAGGAAAAATTAAAATAAAAATAAGTTTTACAATTTATTGGAAACATTAAGTTGGAAAACAATAAACACACAGAACTGGCATACTTGTCATGAAATATTAAGAATGTACAGAGAAACAAGAGTTATCTAACATGCAGAATACAAAGCATTAAGATATGTATGAAAATCATCCAAACACTTAGGCATATAAGAATTAAAACAAACTGGAAAGAAAATCATAAGTGACAGAACCTCACAAGACATACTCTCAACTCTCAAATGTTTTGGGTTTGTGTATACTCTTAAAACATTTCTTGAAAAATATACAGTCTCATAAATTGGGCAAGTTCCTCAATTCCACAATCAACACAAATGCATGTATAGATCGATAGGGCTTTTCAGGGTTGTAATGTGGCCAGGGTAAAATAGTGTGATAAAAGTTTGGAAATTAGTTTCATATGCCAAAAAGAATGATGGAGCAATTAATTTAACAGGCAAACAGTGAGGTAAAACATTTGTTCAATCACATTTGGTCACAAACATTCCTAGTAAATCTTTCTTTTTTGTTGTTTTTTTTTAATAAGTAAAACCAAGAGTTACAACCCTTGTTAGCACACCCCCACACTTATTTGAATGCCCAATTTTGAATTGATTTCAAAGTTCCAAGATATTTCTTAAGGCATGGACATTTTTGGTTTTTCATCCAAGGCTTGTTTCGATCTGCAACAAAGAAATGGTTAAATAGGCTCAAAAGGGCTAGCAAATGATTATATGGCTAGTGGCTCAATTGAACACAATACCTGTGTCATTTCAAACACATTCATATGAGTTTCAAGTATCATCAAGAAACAAGACAGAGATTGAGATGTAAGAATTCAGGAATAAATCAAATATAAAAGAATTAAGATGGTGTAAAGTGATCCATCAAATTATTAAGGCTTAAAAATCTCACAAGGCTTAATTCTATCATATATGATCATCTCTCAATTATCATGTCATTCTTAATATACCAAAAATGCCTGAGTTCAAATCATAACATATCAGGAAGCTAATATCAAACATGAAAGAAATTACTTATTACTCATGCATATCCTAAAAATTCCAATATAACCATTTTAAACAAAAACACACACAAAAAATTTTATTTAATTTTTTTTGTTAGGCAGAAAAACAATCACACATAAAAATATTCACATAAAAATGGTCTAAAATCACACAGAGAAATTCTACCCCCACACTTAAATCATACATTGTCCTCAATATAAAATAGAGCATACAAAAATGGACAAGAGAATGAACAAGTAAAGAGATGAGTAAGAAAACTCCCTCGTCAAGAGGGGTCAAGAAGTTGTTCCTCCAAAGCAAGCTCCTCCATTATCATATCTACAAGTGAAGGATTTTCATGAAATGGCTTCAAGCACTGTCCATTAACTTTGAAGCTCTTGTTGGAGTTTTCACTTTTTATCTCTGTTAGACCCGTAATATAGTGTTGTAGAAAACTTGTTAACTTCATGTTACTGTTGGGTCTTTTAATTGGCAAGCGCACCAATTGTTTATAGTTTTCAAAATTTACATATCGTTCCACTGGGATTGAAAGTCCAATAGTTACAGTAATTTTCTAGTTACTATGGTAAATTTATCGAAACCTATTCACAAAAGAATAATTTATATACAATTTATACAATATTCACAAGATTGCATAGCTGAGTTGTTCATGTGATAAAAAGAAAATAACAATCTATCTAAAAAGTTGAGTTGCAATTTAAAACAGATAAGATACTTGAGGATAAAACACAGATAAATAAATTATGTTGGAATTTGGATCCCTAATCTAGAATAACAATGGAGGAACTCAAGAAATGCATATTTAATCATCAAGTTCATGTCATTGCAGCTTAAAATCATTATAACCGATCCCTCGTGATATAAATTCTAAGTATTCACCGTAAAGTCTGATCCCTCGTGAGCTTTCTCAGTAAAAACTTGCATTAAGTCCTGGCCTTATGGCAACAAGAATCACCAATTCTATCCCTAGTAATTAGCATATTAAGGGTATTCTAACTTTTACTTTTGTTAAAACAAGTTTTAATAAGGCATGAATAATCATTCTCCCTGTGAACACCTCTTTTGGTCCGGTCCAAGTGGAGTGAATCTTTTTATACAGAATTCTAATTCAGAATGGTCAGATTCGAAAAGAATGGCTCTAAAATAATCAGAACTGAGCAAAATAACTCAGAATGAAGCTTTTCCAAGTGAAATACAGCCCTGTGGGAGGCAAATCCGATTGGAATGACTAAAAAATGATTACATCTGAACAGGATGACTCAGGTTAAAGCATTTCCGAGTGAAATACAGCCCTGGTGGAGATAAATCCGAGTGAAAAAACTCAAAAAATAGTCAAATCCGAGTCAAAATGAAGCATTTCCGGTTGGAATGACTCAAAATTGATGAAATCCGAGTGGAATCACTCAGAATGAGTCATTTCCGAGTGAAATGCTCCCTGTTGAAGTTGAATCCGAGTGGATAGCTTCCCTGCCAAGCCAATCCGAGTGGATTATGCCCATCTTCAAAAGAAGTCCGAATGGAATGACCCAAAAAAGATGAAATCCGAGTGGAATCACTCAGAATGAGTCATTTCCGAATGAAATGCTCCCTGCTGAAGTCAAATCCGAGTGGAATATGCTCCTGTTGGATCAAATCCGAGTGAAATCACTCAGAATGAGTTAAATCCGAGTGACATTACTCTGAATGGAGAAAATCCGAGTGAAACTACTCAGTTTTGGGCATGTCCGAGTGGAGTATGACCTGTTGAATTCAAATCTGAGTGAAATGACTCAGATTAGATGTAAATCCGAGTGGATAATTCCCTCTCAGATGCATTCCGAGAGAAAATGCCAGTTTACAAGCCCTGATCGCAAAGAATGTCAATTCCGAGTGAAAAATGACCCTGTTAGAGGAGAATCCGAGCGGAAGATCCCCTACTGCAACAAATCCGAGTGAAAAAAAGGGAACTGACTACTGATCCGAGTAAATCCGAGTGAGTATCACTCGGTTGGAAGGAGATCCGAATTAAAATTGTAACACCCTAATTAATTGCAACTAAAAATTCCAAAAATATGAGAAAATTTTTCACAAAACAGTCCCGTATTATTCGATATATGAGGAAGCAGGCAAAGGAAGAACGAAAAGCATTCACACGCACATAGCAACCTACAGGGAAACTAAAACTAGGGCCGACTCAATGGGTTTATCGTAACGCACCAACACTAGGGCGGATTGCACAACACCGTTTATTCGCGCAGACGGGGTCTGACACCGTCCAGGCGGAGTATGGTAATGCAGCAGCGGATAGAGGAGATTTCGCAAGGAGGCTTCCCTTCGGGTAACACTGGTCACTCAACGGGAGGAAAGAGATAAGGGAAATATGTTAATACATTCACACGCGTAGCATTCGGTGGAAGGCGGAGTTAGAATCATCCTACTTGGCTAGGCGGGGTATATTCATCTTGGGCGGGCTGTCCTAGTTACTTGGACGAGGTATGACGCCGCCTAAACGAAATCTACATAACGCCTCTTTAACACAACTACAAGGTAATTTCCTCCATCGGGTATGGACAAGGGTTCACTAAGTAAATCCTCCCACTCGCCTTTTACTCAGAAAAACGAGAAGTTACAGGGTACATATATGTTAGTAGGTTATGGAGAAAGGAGGAGTCTGAACCTATTCCGCCCAACTCAACTAATTATGACAACGCCTGGGCGGACTCAACCACCACGCCCAGATCAGAGGGTCAACACCGGGGTCTCATTCTAACAACTACACCGCTCCAGCGCGAATCCTCACGCTTGGCGAATTGCTCCCACACTTCGGGCGGGGTACGACTCCGCCCAACGTATCCGACATAAATTTTCCTAAGACAATTCTCGGTTCACTCAGACTTGGCTATAACCTGCTCAATCAGACTGTCCCTGCGTATCTATTAAAGCATAATTATGAAACAAGGCAGCACATAGCAACACACACACAAAACCATACATCCATATGTACATAAGAGTGTATATTAATATTTACAATGCAAAATCGGACTTCTTCTTGTCCATAAAGTTCTATTCATCCCCAAAACATTAACATCCGGTATGAACCAGTTGGGGCTTAGTCTAACAACGCCTTAATTAAACCTTCCAAATGCATCAGCGCTCCGCCCAGCGTTCCAGCTCTGCTTCTGATCCTCCTCACGAGAGACATTCACTGAAAATGGCCACTGCAGGGGTGAGCTTTTACATGTAAAATGATACTCACAGACTCGGTATCAGCGTCAGTAAACGCTCCTGCTATCATTCAACCTTTCTCAAGTAACCAAGTTCACATAGTTCAAACAACATTCATGACACACACATGATACACAGAGTTTATTCCACATCCAAATATATATTCATGCATTCCAAATCACACACATATACATACATAGATTTATACACCACCACAATCAGCCTTATTTCTATATGCATGCTTGCGGATCCGACTCGGGTAAAGACTCTCAGTTACGGTCCCCTTTTCTTCTGGCCCCTCGTCCCTCAGCTCTTACCAGGTGGCACCGGCCTTCCCACGGCGTCTCGAGACTCTCTTCTCTAGCTCCAACGGCTACCACGAGCTCTATTGGGATCTAGCCAGGGTTGGTAACTGGAAGTCATTTCCCTTGGGGTTCTTGACCTTCTATGGGTCACCCCACTCTTACTCATGCAACTAACACATTCATTATTACACATCATCGCGCCATGGACACCTTACCGTAGTCATTAAGTAAGAACGGATATCCCCCACTACTCGTAATCATTCAGTCAGTCACACCAGCGCATGTTACAATCGGTCATCAGACTAACAACATTGAGCAATCCAATTAAGAACATGCACATACATACTTTTCATAGTGACAACAAAATAGATCCATGCATATCATCCATCATTATCATCCACGAACAGGCTACACCATCGCCACGAAGATCACTATCAGAATCTCAAATCATGCATCAGTTTTAGTAATTATGAATACATGCACACATGCACAGCATCAGTTCTAATGATTATAAATACATGCACACACACACACCCGCACTCAGCAATACGTTCATCCGGTACCGTTCTTAGACCATGCATTCGACATGCAAGCGCCCCCTACCTTTAGAAGAATCCTCAGAAACCTTTTTCGTTCTTGTTGTTGGGTCCGATGTCCTTCTCCTGGTTCGTCCGGTCTTCCTTAGCTTTGTCGTATCCTGCACCTGATTCTGGGATGAAGTGTGGTCCGTTCCCCCGTACTGCAACCAAGACCTCCAGGAGTGAAGAGTAAGATAGAAGAAGGAGAAAGATGGAGACGAAGGGAGGAAGTAGAGAATGAAGTGACGGAGAAGGGAGTCTGAAGAAAGAGTAAGTGCGTTCCTCCCCAAGGCTCACGTTTTATATATATATATATATATATATGTGCATGCGCACAGTAAAAGAAGAGTGGGATGGGAGAGTGCGTGCCCAGCAGTCACGTGCACTCCACCCCATCCCCTGACCATCACCATTTTTAATATTTTAATGGCTTGATCCTAATCAGTTAAATGCAATTAACAGTTATTTCTTAGTTAAAATCAAATCTTAATGGTTTATTCTTCATTCAGCATTTAATTTCAAAACTGGGATGTTACAAAAATAGCCAAACTTCCAATTTCTGAGTAGAAGATAGGCAAAATCCGAGTGAAAATGCCCAAATTCCATTCGGATTAAGAGCTCACAAGGTCGGTTCCGAGTTGATCCTTCAAGCAGTGAAGTTCTATATCACTTTTGAAGAAAATCTGAGTGGATGCTCCAATCAGAAATACATCCGAGCTAAAAAGAATTCCGAGTGTTGCCCTTCAATCAGAACCGAGAGTTGCTTCTTAGTCAGCACCGAGTGAAGCATTTCCAGTCAGCACCGAATGAGTCATTTCACTCGATTTCCGACCCATTTTCAGTCGGTTCCGTGTCATTCTTTTCTCGCCCACTCTCGAGCCAATTTCCAATCGGTTTCCAAGTGACACTTCAGTCAGTCAGCCACCCTTCCCGAGTCCTTTTGGCCAATCAATTCCTAGCCCCCATTTCCACCATACTTCAAACCTTCACCGAGCCAATCAATTCCGAGTCACACTTCACCTATTTTAGTCGGTTCCGAGTCATTGGTCACTCGGATTATGGAGAGGAGTTGGAATCCGAGTCAGTTTTCACTCGGTTCTGACTCAATCCAATTGCACAACACCAACATGATTTTCCCAGTCGGATTTTTCCCCTTTTCCCACTCAGAATTGACTGAGAGGGTGATCCGAGTCATTTACACTCGGATTTCCAACATTTACACTCAGAATTCAACATTCTTACTCGGATTTCCAATATTTTCACTCGGATTTCCATAATTCTCACTCGGAATTCTTCCATTCTCACTCGGATTCCCACCAGGTCTTCCTGTTAGACCGTGCTGACTTGGATTCCACCACCCAAGTGGATCCAGGAATCCTGGGGGTGGCAGACAAGTGGCAAACAGGGTTGGAAGTGGGGGGAATTAAAAATTCCCACCCAGCCGTTGTCCCCCACTTCACTCTGAGTGGAGGCCTGAGCTGGCATTCCACTCGGAAGTGGAAGCCTGAGCTGGCCTTCCACTCAGACCAGCCTATAAATAGGCAAGGGGCTGAAGCTTTCAGCCCTTACATACTTACACACACAGATACGCATCCAGCACCCTCACCATTCCTTTCTCCTCCTTCCTCTCTTCATCAGCCAACCGTCCTCTCCCCTCAACACAACACCGCCCATTACTTCGTACCTCTCAGCCACACCGTCCTCTCCCCTCAACACAACACCGCCCAGCACTTCATTCCTCTCAGCCAATACCGCTCAGCCAACCGTCCTCACCAAAACCGACCTCCTCATCCCTTCACCCACACACCGTCCCAATTCCTCTTATACACCGTCCTCTCCCCTCAAGTACACCAAATCCAGTCTCCTCACTCCACTCAACTCCAGCACCGTTCCTCTTCTCACTGTCTCACTCGGTAAATCACTGTCTCACTCGGTAAATCTCTTCTCACTCGGTAAGTTACTGCTCTCACTCGGTTTCTGCTATTTCCACTCGGTTTCCTCATTTTCACTCGGTTTTTCCTTGTCCTCACTCGGTTTTCTGCTTTCATCACTCGGTTTTACCATTTTTACTCGGTTTTTCCTCTTTCTCACTCGGTTTCTGCTATTTCTACTCGTTTTTTGTAATTTTCACTCGGTTTTTGCTATTTTCACTCGGTTTTTCTCTTCTCCCACTCGGTTTTCACTCATTTTCCCTCTATTTTCAGAATTTATTGTTTCCCTTTCTTTTTTGTAGCTTCTACTACCTTTTTCCTTTCGTTTCATAGTAAAATATAATAAAGGGAAATAAATGTTTCCTATATTTTCTTTCAAATCTAAATAAAAATAAAAAAAAAGAAACAAATCATTTTTAAACAGTGTCGTACGGGAGCACTCCCGTCTACACAACCTCTTTAGGATTCGTACACGCGCGAAGAACTTCGCCTTGTACGAGTTCCCCACCTCAATGATATCCATCATCATCTCCCAAGTCTTTTCCTAAAAAGAAAAATATTCAGAACTACGTAACCCTGATTTCTTGATAATTCAAGAATACGTAGGAGCAGGATCTCAATTCCTGTCGGGCCCATCTCTCTTATTCCTTTTTGCTGATTTATTTCCTTACTTTCATGTTTCTTTCATAAATGTTCTTTTTTTGGTTACTTCCGTGAAAATCAATTTAGACGTGATGTCTTGTTGATTTCCCCCTAGTTTTTGCCCAAGCCTCGCCATAATTCATAGGGAAGGGATACTTAGGACGAGACGTCCCGCTTATTTCTTTCCTATCCTTGTCTTTTTTATTCAAGGATGTATAATTTAGGCGTGACGCCTTATTAGCATTCTCTTCCCTTCTCTGTCTCATATCAAAGTTGAGTTTAATTCGGATGAAACGTCCCATTGACCTCACTTCGACATTCTATGTTTGTACAGTTCAATCACTCCATTTTGTCGTCTTTAAATAAAAAAAATACAACAATGAAAGGGAAGAAATAAACCATCTTTTGTAAGGCTATTTATGTTGCGCATTTTCAATCTTGGTACTGTTTTTGACAGGCGATGTAGGGTGCTAATACCTTCCCTACTCGTAACCGACTCCCGAACTTAAATCTCAATTTTTAACCAGTGCTTTACTGAACCTAGTTTTTTTCCAATGTTTTTCCTATGGATAAAAATGTTGGTGGCGACTCCCTGTTTCATTCCACCCATTCTCTCTCTCTCGCCGCGCCGTCGCGATCCAGGTTGCGACAGATGGCGACTCCACTGGGGAAACTTAAGAGAGTCAGGCCAGTTTGGTTGAAAGCGTGTTTTTACATAGCCTTTGTTTAGCTTGGATTTCTTCCCCTTATTTTTTATTTTCCATTGACTGTTGTGAATGTTCGCTATTATTTGCATCTTGTTATTCGTTTTATTGTCCATGTTCTGTATGATTGTTGAACCCTAGGGTAGAGGACTATGTTACTTTTCTGCAATCATTGAACCCTAGGATAGATGACTTTGTATATTTGTTCTGTGTTTGTTCTCTGTGCAGAATGGTGTAAGGTAAAAAGGTATTGAATGCCCTTTCACACACTACACTCACAAATTACTCGCACACACTTATGAGTGGCGCCCTATACCCGGGCCCCAAATGAAACTTAAGTTAGGAGGGGTTGGTATACGGAATTGTATAGGATGTACTTCCTATCCGGTGATCGTGAGAACCCCAACTAGAGTTCGACCTCTTGTGACATACGCACCTAGTGGTTCCCCACTGTTGTGTCCCTGTCATGGGTAGGATCTTGGCTCTAGTGACCTTCTAGAAGTCTAGTATAAGCCACCCGGTGTGGAGAGTCACTTTTAGATAAGCCCTAGGGTCCAGAGAAAACCTTCAACAAAACCTGATTTAGGCCACGAAAGGGCAAACTTTACTTTACCTTATGTCATTTTCACTTTCCTGTTATTAAAGAGGGATTATCTATCACCCAAAGATTCGATTAGTCAAAATCTTTGGAACACATGAGTATTCTTTGGGTGAATGGATGATCCTCTTTAACTGTTCCCTCTATTTTTCTAACCATTTTCCGTGATTCTTTAGACACTACGGGTAAGCATCCCTACGCGACCAGGCTCAGAAAGAAACTCATGGCCGAAATAGAGCAAGAGAATGAAAGCCTGCGAGCTGAGGTTAATCAATTGAAAGAACAAATGGCTGAAATGGCCAAGATGTTTGAAAGGAGGATCGCAGAAAGGGATTCTTTAGCAGAAGTTGAAAATGCTAGGCAGCAATCTCCCATTGTCCAACACGCTCAAGGTCATGCTGGGGAACCGAGCTCAAACCCTGCAGGGCCTACTGTTACCGTTCGCCTTAGTAAGCCGAACCCTGCTCATGTTCAACAACACTCTTTTGTTGATAAAGAAGGGAATGTCGTACCCTTCCCACAGTATGGGTTACCCCCAGGCTATTTCCCACCACTCCAAGAAGAGCCAGATTATCAGGAAACAATCCTTCACGCGGCTCAACCAAACGTCCCACCTGCCCGAAATCCTCAAACGATTCCGGTCCATACACAGGCTGAACAACCACAAGCTGCCCAAGCCACAGCTGGACACCAAGCCTCAATTCTGAATGAGAGCCCGGCACATGTTGACCGACCAGTCAAGAGTGCTAGTCACTATGTCGTCACAGGACCAAGTACTGCCAATGCTGCTACCCAGGAAGGAAGATTAGAGTTCTTGGAAAGGCGATTAAGGGAAATGGATGGGAGGAATCGATTTGGATTAGGCAGTGCTGCACAACTCTGCCTAATTCCTGACGTTGTTATTCCTCCCAAATTCAAAACACCTGAATTTGATAAGTATCGGGGGCTGACATGTCCGAAAAACCATCTTACCATGTACTGCCGGAAGATGGCTTCGCATGCCTCCAACGACTCTCTGCTCATCCATTGTTTTCAAGATAGTTTGGCTGGAGCGCCTCTAACCTGGTATAACCATCTTGAACGTTCTCGTATACGCTGTTGGGAAGATCTGGCAGATGCTTTCATGCAGCAGTATAAGTACAATTTGGACATGGCGCCAGATAGAGTACAATTGCAGAACATGTCCAAGAAAGACAACGAGACATTCAAAGAATACGCCCAACGGTGGCGTGAAGTAGCAGCGCAAGTTGACCCACCTTTGTCTGAGAAAGAGGTGATCTCGACATTTATTGACACACTCCAATCGCCATTCTATGACAAGATGATCGGAAGTATTTCATCCCACTTCTCCGATATCGTCACTATCGGAGAAAGAATAGAAAATGGCCTCTGGACAGGGAAGATCGCCCGAGGCCCAGCTGGGGTTAATGCAGCAAGAAGACCCTCCCATGTGGAAGGAAAGAGAAGAGAGGGAGAGACTAATCTGATCTCCCATAATCTGGGAAGAAACCAGCCAAGGCCACCCACCCCGGTCGCCTTTCCATCAACCTATCATAATACACCACATCCATATGTGGCCGCCGTTCAAACACCACATCCACCACATTTCCGCCCACCTATCATGCGACCGCCTGCACCCCTACAGGCACCATATCAACCACCACAAGCTCCGTACCAGCAGCCACAAATGAACCCGCCGAATCCAAATCAGAGAAGACAAAACAACGACCGTGCCCCACCGCAATTTGATCCAATTCCCATCACTTACACAGAGCTTCTCCCTTACCTCATCGAAAACACGATGGTAGTACCCTGCCCTTTAAAGCCACTTCAGCCGCCGTATCCTAGAGGGTATGACCCGAACGCACGGTGTGATTACCACGCCGGTGCACCGGGACATTCTACTGAGAACTGCTTGGCACTAAAGTTGAAGGTAAGGGACCTAATTCGGGCCGACTGGATAAGCTTCAAAGAAGGGAGCCCAAGCGTGACAACTAATCCCCTTCCAAACCATAAAGGATCGGATGTCAACGCTATAGAAAGGGATGAAGATTGCATTTTCAAAGTAGAAGACATCCAGATGCCTTTGGAAACAATACACTCCCATATGCTGAAGATGGGATTAGTAGAGGGGTCGTGGGGTGAAGAGCATAATGACCTCCAATCCGCAAAACGAAGGGACTTCCAGGAAACCCTTGAAAGACTCATGAATGCTCGAGTCATAGAGGTCTGTAGGCGCCGTGAAGGACAAATAAATGTGGTACAGGAACAGGGTAAGGCACGAGTTCCGAAACCCCTGGTCGTATACTATAACAAGGATACGCCAGCGGCTTCAGCTCCTGCCAAGACTGTCTTCACAGTAAGGGCACCAACCCCTTTACCCTTCCAAAGTTCCCACGCTGTGCCATGGAGGTACAATACAGATGTGGTCGTCACCAATCCAGAGGCGGTCAACTCCATACCATCCTCCTCTATTACAAATATAACCGGGGTAGGAAAAATGACACGGAGTGGAAGGATATATACACCACCTGAGCCCAAGCAAGGCAAGACTACCGGAGAAGGAAAAACTGGGAAAGAAGGAGCCTCTGGCGAAACAAAAGGGGCTGTGACTGAAGAGGAAGCCCAGGAATTCCTGAAGTTTATTCGCCATAGTGACTACCAGGTGTTGGACCAATTGAACCACACCCCTGCGAAAATTTCCCTGTTGTCTTTGCTAATGAGTTCTGAACCACATCGAAACACGTTTATGAAGGTGTTGAGCGAGGCGCACGTGAAGCATGATTTATCCGTCGAACAATTTGGGGGCATAGTAGGGCATATCGTTGCCAATAATTACTTGACCTTCACAGATGAGGAAGTACCTATTAAAGGAAGGGGGCACAACAAAGCCCTCCATATTTCTGTGAAATGTCGGGATTATATCTTGGCAAAAGTACTTGTGGATAATGGATCTTCTCTGAACGTCATGCCAAAATCCACGTTGGCAAAATTGCCTTTCGACGGAACATACATGAGGCCTAGCTCTATGGTTGTGCGGGCTTTTGATGGGACACGTAGGGAAGTCGTTGGAGAAATTGAATTGCCTATACAAGTCGGGCCCTGTACTTTCCAGGTACTCTTCCAAGTAATGGATATTGCGCCCGCCTACAGCTGTTTATTAGGGCGACCGTGGATCCATTCGGCAGGGGTGGTCCCCTCCACGCTGCACCAAAGACTAAAATTCATCATCGACAACAAGTTGGTGACTGTTTCTGGGGAGGACGACCTTTTGGTCAGCAAACCCATATCCACTCCATACATCGAGGCCGCCGAGGAAGCCCTCGAAACATCCTTCCAAGCCTTGGAGATTGCCAATGCAACAAGCATTGTGAAGATGTCTTTCCCCAACGTGCCCCTAATGGTGACTCTGAACATGTTGCGGAAAGGGTACCAACCCGGAAAAGGATTGGGGCGGGATTTAGAAGGCAGAACCCAGCCGGTGAGTCTCCCAGAGAATAAAAACAGATATGGTTTGGGATATAAGCCCACTGTGATGGATAAGAAAAGGGTTGAAGAGGAAAAGAAGGGGAGGAGAACTGCTCGCCTTACTAGTCAAGAGATCAACACTGCGAGAATCCCTATCTGCGATCTCTATCAGAGCTTTAAGAGCGCCGGAGTGATATATCCGGATCAAGTTGCCATGGTTGAGAATGAGCCTGACCTCAATGTGGAGCTGGTATACGCTTGCCATCCAGATCAAGAGCTGAGCAATTGGGAAGTCATGGAGTTCCCTACAACCATTAACGTTCTATCAGAGTAATCACTGTATTTCATAATTTGGTGGTCCCCTTGCTATGCCCAAGGCTCCGGGACCCATTTTGTAATAAGGGCAAAACTTGTTTACTTTATTTTTGAAAATCAATGAACACATTTTTATTCCCCATCACCTCATCTTTGTGTATTCTCTGTTTCTTAAACCTTTCACTTGCTTGCTTCTCTTTTCACTTTATAATATATCCCGAATGCAGATCCAAAAATGATTTCCCTGAGAACGATGAAAACCTGGATTTATTTCATGACCCTGTTTATCCAAATGATTGTGTCTACGAGGAAAGTGAGGAAGACTTTGGACCCTCATCTGAATTGACGAGATTGTTGGAACAAGAGGATAAGGAGATCCACCCACATCAGGAGGAAATTAAAATCATCAACCTTGGAGGTGAAGGAGAAGATAAGATGATCAAGATAGGCACCTGCCTGAGTAAAAACCAGCAAGATGAATTGATTGAACTGCTCCGGGAATTTCGGGATGTGTTTGCTTGGTCATATCAAGATATGCCAGGGTTGGATAATAGCATAGTGGAACATAGATTGCCTCTGAAACCAGAGTGTCCACCAATTAAGTAAAAGCTGCGAAGAATGAAACCGGAAATGCTTCTCAAGATCAAGGAAGAGGTCAAAAAACAATTCGAAGCCGGTTTCTTGGCCGTAGCCAAATATCCACAATGGGTAGCCAACATAGTCCCGGTCCCGAAGAAGGATGGAAAAGTGCGGATGTGTGTGGACTATCGAGATCTAAACAGGGCCAGCCCTAAAGACGATTTTCCTCTTCCACATATTGACATGTTGGTCGATAACACAGCCCAGCACTCCATTTTCTCTTTCATGGATGGTTTCTCCAGGTACAATCAGATTAAAATGGCGCCCGAAGACATGGAAAAGACCACGTTCGTTACTTTGTGGGGTACTTTCTGTTACAAAGTAATGTCCTTTGGTTTGAAGAACGCAGGGGCAACTTATCAGAGAGCAATGGTCACTTTATTCCACGATATGATGCACAAGGAAATAGAGGTCTATGTGGATGACATCATTGCAAAATCCAGAACCGAGGAAGATCATGTCCGCGACTTAAGGAAATTGTTTGAACGGTTGAGAAGGTTTAAGCTTAGATTGAATCCTGCCAAGTGCACGTTTGGCGCAAGGTCAGGCAAACTGTTGGGTTTCATTGTAAGCAAGAAAGGAATTGAAGTGGATCCCGACAAGGTCAGGGCAATCCTAGAAATGCCACCTCCTTGCACAGAAAAAGAAGTCAGGGGGTTCTTGGGAAGATTAAACTACATCGCTCGATTTATCTCACAATTGACATCGACCTGCGAGCCGATCTTCAAGTTACTCCGCAAGAACCAACCGGGGCAATGGAATGAGGACTGCCAAACGGCTTTTGAGAAGATTAAGCAGTACTTGAAAGAACCACCAATATGGGTACCACCAACCCCTGGGAGACCACTGATTTTATACATGACGGTACTGGATGAGTCCATGGGCTGCGTATTGGGTCAGCACGATGAAACGGGAAAGAAAGAACATGCCATATATTACCTAAGCAAAAAGTTCACTGATTGCGAAATGCGATACTCCGCATTAGAACGAACTTGTTGCGCGTTAGCATGGGCTGTGAAGCGTTTAAGGCAATACATGTTGAGTCACACTACCTGGCTAGTCTCTAAGATGGATCCTATCAAGTACATCTTTGAGAAGCCAGCCTTGACCGGAAGGATTGCTTGATGGCAAGTGCTGCTAACTGAGTATGACATAACATATGTCACTCAGAAAGCCATAAAAGGGAGCGCTTTGGCTGACTACCTAGCCCATCAACCCATAAGTGATTACCAACCAATACCGTTCGACTTCCTAGACGAGGGTATTTTGGCATTGTCCGACGAAGAAGAAGGTGGTAACAAGGACAAATGGATTTTAAGATTCGATGGAGCTTCTAATGCTTTGGGACATGGAATCGGAGCTATTTTGATTTCACCAAAGAAAGAGTTCATCCCTGTCTGCGCCAGGCTATGTTTCGATTGTACCAACAATGTTGCCGAATATGAGGCGTGCTCCTTAGGGATCCAAGCGGCATTGGATATGAAAGTAAGAACACTGGAAGTCTACGGAGACTCTGCTTTAGTCGTCCACCAGTTGAAAGGTGAGTGGGAAACCAGAGATAGCAAGCTTCTCCCCTATCACGCCCATATTATGGAAATGATCAGAGATTTCGAAGAGATTTCTTTTCATCATGTTCCTCGGGAAGATAATCAAATGGCTGACGCTTTGGCCACTCTTGCTTCAATGTTCAAAGTAAACAATGACTATGACGTGCCCCTCATCGAGGTAGAAAGGCGTCATGAGCCCGCATACTGCCAAGTAGTCGAAGAACAGTCGGATGGAAAACCTTGGTATCACGATATCAAGAGGTATATCCAGAGGCAAGAATACCCTGACAATGCCACAGAAAATGACAAAAGAACCCTGCGACGGCTCGCCATGGGGTTTTTCTTAAATGGAGACGTGCTTTACAAAAGAAACTATGATTCTATCCTTCTTCGCTGTGTTGATACCGCTGAAGCAAATAGAATTATGAGGGATATCCACGAAGGATCTTTCGGAACCCACATCAATGGGCATTGCCATGTCAAGGAAAATCTTAAGGGCTGGTTATTTTTGGATGACATTGGAAGCAGACTGCTTCGCCTATGCTCGGAGATGTCATAAGTGCCAAATATATGCTGATCATATTCACGCACCCCCGTCATCTCTAAATGTTTTGTCAGCACCATGGCCTTTTTCGATGTGGGGCATGGATGTCATTGGTCCCATTGAACCAAAGGCTTCAAACGGCCATTGTTTCATTTTGGTCGCCATTGATTACTTCACAAAATGGGTGGAAGCAGCTTCATATACTAATGTAACCAAAGGTGTTGTTAAATTCGTCAAGCGTGAGTTGATATGTCGGTACGGCCTACTGAGTCAAATCATCACAGACAATGGTACAAACCTGAACAACAAAATGATGAAGGAGCTTTGTGAGAGCTTTAAGATCTCCCACCATAATTCCTCTCCGTACCGCCCAAAAATGAATGGGGCAGTCGAGGCGGCGAACAAGAATATCAAGAAGATAATACAGAAAATGGTGGTAACCTATAAAGACTGGAACGAAATGCTTCCTTTTGCTCTGCACGGTTATCGTACCTCAGTCCGGACCTCGACTGGGGCAACTCCATTCTCTTTAGTTTATGGCATGGAAGCAGTCCTGCCTTTTGAAGTGGAGATTCCTTCCCTCCGAGTAATCATGGAAGCCAAACTGGTTGAAGCTGAATGGATCCAGACTCGACATGACCAATTAAATCTGATTGATAGTAAAAGACTGACTGCCCTCTGCCATGGTCAGCTATATCAAAGGCGTATGAAGCGAGCATTTGAAAAGAAAGTACGACCCCGACAGTTTCAAGAAGGAGACTTGGTGCTCAAGAAGGTTTTGTCGATGCATAAAGATCACCGGGGCAAATGGACTCCTAGCTACGAAGGGCCTTATGTCGTGAAGAAGGCTTTTTCCGGAGGTGCTCTCATACTCACCAACATGGATGGGGAAGATCTACCGATGCCTATAAACGCGGACGCAGTGAGAAGATACTACGCGTAAAAAAAAAAAAAACGCTCGCTAGGTTGAAAACCTGAAAAGGCGACCTAGGCAAAAGTTAGAGCAATTGGCGGGGTCGAAAATCCTAAGAAAGCGGCCCAAACAAATTCACACCCTATAGATTCAACACTGCAATGCCAATTTTCCAAGTCACGGATAAGGGGATGGGTCTAGAACATCAAAGCCATTGTCAAGTCGCGCCCTCGAAAGCAAAATCAGAAGATAAACAGGAAATCATGGAAAAGACCAGGAATCTTGTCGCTCTCATGAAATCGATGGAGGATCTAAAAGACCTTCCCTTCCATCCTTACCATCAATTCCTCACACCTTGTCATATTTTTGCATTATTATTGTCACCTGTACATATCTGTTGTTCATAAATAAAAAGTTTCCTTTCTTCTCACATGTGTTCATGACTAGAATGAATAAACAAGTTTTGCCTAAAAAGAGTTTCTTAAAAATAAAAAAAAAATGAGTTTTGAGAAGAACGAAAACACAAAGTTATGGGGAACGAAGTGGACACCGTTGCCAGATCTTACCTCAAGCAAGCTCAACCAGCTCTGCGAAACAACCTCAATGAAGTCAGAAGTAATAATTATTTTGGCCATGAGTTACTCCAACGCCTGTCGCCAAGGGAATCCGCCTGTAAGTTTTTAATTAGTTTCGCGTTTCTCTGTTAACGGATGGTCAGGAACTATGATCCCCGAGATGCGTAGTTGCCCAACTCTCTCCTCAGCAGACCTTCGGCATGTCTGCAGTAAACCCCAAGTCCATTCTCTTTCACCCAAAGGGGCATTACCCTGAATCACCAAATTTTCTCCCCCAGTGGAACCATAATCGCCAAAAACTACATTTCCCAAATCCTTCCCCAGTGGGACTACACTTCCTAGTCAACCCAAAACTAGGGCATCTCCCCAGATTCTTCTTTCATTCAAGGGGAAGTTCCCCAAGATTTCATCCAATCATGTCAAGCTGGGGCATCTCCCCGGGTTTATTCTTTCATTCAAGGGGCAGTTCCCCAAGATTTCATCCAATCATGTCAAACTGGGGCATCTCCCCGGGTTTATTCTCTTATTCAAGGGGCAGTTCCCCAAGATTTCATCCAATCATGTCAAGCTGGGGCATCTCCCCGGGTTTATTCTCTTATTCAAGGGGCAGTTCCCCAAGATTTCATCCAATCATGTCAAGCTGGGGCATCTCCCCGGGTTTATTCTTTCATTCAAGGGGTAGTTCCCCAAGATTTCATCCAATCATGTCAAACTGGGGCATCTCCCCGGGTTTATTCTTTCATTCAAGGGGCAGTTCCCCAAGATTTCATCCAATCATGTCTAACTGAGGCATCTCCCCGGGTTATTCTTTCATTCAAGGGGCAGTTCCCCAAGTTTTCATCCAATCATGTCAAACTGGGGCATCCCCCTGGGTTTATTCTTTCATTCAAGGGGAAGTTCCCCAAGATTTCATCCAATCATGTCAAACTGGGGCATCTCCCTGGGTTTATTCCTTCATTCAAGGGGCAGTTCCCCAAGATTTCATCCAATCATGTCTAACTGGGGCATCTCCCCGGGTTTATTCTCTCAATCAAGGGGTAGTTCCCCAACCACCCACAATCATGTCAAACTGGGACACCCCCCCAGATTCATTCTCTTGCGTTCAAGGGGCAGTTCCCCAAGAACCCGCAGTCGTGGCAACCGAGGGTCAACCCCAACCTTTACATTTCTTGCCAACATTGAGTTAATTCGGACAAGACGTCCTGTTAGCTCCCCCAACCTTTACATTTCCTGCCAACAGTGAGCTAATTCGGACGAGACGTCCTGTTAGTTCCCCCAATCTTTATCTTCTTGCCGCCGATCAAATGGCACCTTTACTTTCCTGTCGCCGATCAAATGGCACCCCTTTACTTTCCTGTCGCCGATCAAATGGCACCTTTACTTTCCTGCCGCCGATCAAATGGCACCTTTACTTTCCTGTCGCCGATCAAATGGCACCCCTTTACTTTCCTGTCGCCGATCAAATGGCACCCCTTTACTTTCCTGTCGCCGATCAAATGGCACCTTTACTTTCCTGTCGCCGATCAAATGGCACCCCATTACTTTCCTGTCGCCGATCAAATGGCACCTTTACTTTCCTATCGTCGAACAAATGGCATCCTTTTACCTTTCAGTCACCAAAGAAGGCACCCTTTTTCTCCCGGTCGCTGAATGAGGCACCCTTCTACTTCATGTCATTCAAAGGATAATTCCCAGTTAACCGCTTCTTGCTAAAAATTAGAGCACTACTTCACTTCTTTTTTCCAGATTTAGGACAAAAAAAAAAGAGAAAAGTGAAATGGAAGAGGAAAATGCTCGTCTTTAAAGAAGAAAGGTCACACTGACTCGTGATTGCCCACACCATCAGTCGCTATACCGATCAAGAGGTCCCACTTGGCCCCCTACATCGGTGTTCATATCTTTACTTCCTTTTCACTTCAAAAACACAGAAGCTTCGTGTTTCTTTTGTGAAAAAGAAGTAAAGAGGGGCATCTGTGAACACCTCTTTTGGTCCGGTCCAAGTGGAGTGAATCTTTTTATACTGAATTCTAATTCAGAATGGTCAGATTCGAAAAGAATGGCTCCAAAATAATCAGAACTGAGCAAAATAACTTAGAATGAAGCTTTTCCAAGTGAAATACAGCCCTGTGGGAGGCAAATCCGATTGGAATGACTAAAAAATGATTACATCTGAACAGGATGACTCAGGTTAAAGCATTTCCGAGTGAAATACAGCCCTGGTGGAGATAAATCCGAGTGAAAAAACTCAAAAAATAGTCAAATCCGAGTCAAAATGAAGCATTTCCGGTTGGAATGACTCAAAATTGATGAAATCCGAGTGGAATCACTCAGAATGAGTCATTTCCGAGTGAAATGCTCCCTGTTGAAGTTGAATCCGAGTGGATAGCTTCCCTGCCAGTGGATTATGCCCATCTTCAAGAGAAGTCCGAATGGAATGACCCAAAAAAGATGAAATCCGAGTGGAATCACTCAGAATGAGTCATTTCCGAATGAAATGCTCCCTGCTGAAGTCAAATCCGAGTGGAATATGCTCCTGTTGGATCAAATCCGAGTGAAATCACTCAGAATAAGTTAAATCCGAGTGACATTACTCTGAATGGAGAAAATCCGAGTGAAACTACTCAGTTTTGGGCATGTCCGAGTGGAGTATGACCTGTTGAATTCAAATCTGAGTGAAATGACTCAGATTAGATGTAAATCCGAGTGGATAATTCCCTCTCAGATGCATTCCGAGAGAAAATGCCAGTTTACAAGCCTTGATCGCAAAGAATGTCAATTCCGAGTGAAAAATGACCCTGTTAGAGGAGAATCCGAGCGGAAGATCCCCTACTGCAACAAATCCGAGTGAAAAAAAGGGAACTGACTGCTGATCCGAGTAAATCCGAGTGAGTATCACTCGGTTGGAAGGAGATCCGAATTAAAATAGCCAAACTTCCAATTTCTGAGTAGAAGATAGGCAAAATCCGAGTGAAAATGCCCAAATTCCATTCGGATTAAGAGCTCACAAGATCGGTTCCGAGTTGATCCTTCAAGCAGTGAAGTTCTATATCACTTTTGAAGAAAATCCGAGTGGATGCTCCAATCAGAAATACATCCGAGCTGAAAAGAATTCCGAGTGTTGCCCTTCAATCAGAACCGAGAGTTGCTTCTTAGTCAGCACCGAGTGAAGCATTTCCAGTCAGCACCGAATGAGTCATTTCACTCGATTTCCGACCCATTTTCAGTCGGTTCCGTGTCATTCTTTTCTCACCCACTCCTGAGCCAATTTTCAATCGGTTTCCGAGTGACACTTCAGTCAGTCAGCCACCCTTCCCGAGTCCTTTTGGCCAATCAATTCCTAGCCCCCATTTCCACCATACTTCAAACCTTCACCGAGCCAATCAATTCCGAGTCACACTTCACCTATTTTAGTCGGTTCCGAGTCATTGGTCACTCGGATTATGGAGAGGAGTTGGAATCCGAGTCAGTTTTCACTCGGTTCTGACTCAATCCAATTGCACAACACCAACATGATTTTCCCAGTCGGATTTTTCCCCTTTTCCCACTCAGAATTGACTGAGAGGGTGATCCGAGTCATTTACACTCGGATTTCCAACATTTACACTCGGAATTCAACATTCTTACTCGGATTTCCAATATTTTCACTCGGATTTCCATAATTCTCACTCGGAATTCTTCCATTCTCACTCGGATTCCCACCAGGTCTTCCTGTTAGACCGTGCTGACTTGGATTCCACCACCCAAGTGGATCCAGGAATCCTGGGGGTGGCAGACAAGTGGCAAACAGGGTTGGAAGTGGGGGGAATTAAAAATTCCCACCCAGCCGTTGTCCCCCACTTCACTCTGAGTGGAGGCCTGAGCTGGCATTCCACTCGGAAGTGGAAGCCTGAGCTGGCCTTCCACTCAGACCAGCCTATAAATAGGCAAGGGCTGAAGCTTTCAGCCCTTACATACTTACACACACAGATACGCATCCAGCACCCTCACCATTCCTTTCTCCTCCTTCCTCTCTTCATCAGCCAACCATCCTCTCCCCTCAACACAACACCACCCATTACTTCGTACCTCTCAGCCACACCGTCCTCTCCCCTCAACACAACACCGCCCAGCACTTCATTCCTCTCAGCCAATACCGCTCAGCCAACCGTCCTCACCAAAACCGACCTCCTCATCCCTTCACCCACACACCGTCCCAATTCCTCTTATACACCGTCCTCTCCCCTCAAGTACACCAAATCCAGTCTCCTCACTCCACTCAACTCCAGCACCGTTCCTCTTCTCACTGTCTCACTCGGTAAATCACTGTCTCACTCGGTAAATCTCTTCTCACTCGGTAAGTTACTGCTCTCACTCGGTTTCTGCTATTTCCACTCGGTTTCCTCATTTTCACTCGGTTTTTCCTTGTCCTCACTCGGTTTTCTGCTTTCATCACTCAGTTTTACCATTTTTACTCGGTTTTTCCTCTTTCTCACTCGGTTTCTGCTATTTCTACTCGTTTTTTGTAATTTTCACTCGGTTTTTGCCATTTTCACTCGATTTTTCTCTTCTCCCACTCGGTTTTCACTCATTTTCCCTCTATTTTCAGAATTTATTGTTTCCCTTTCTCTTTTGTAGCTTCTACTACCTTTTTCCTTTCGTTTCATAGTAAAATATAATAAAGGGAAATAAATGTTTCCTATATTTTCTTTCAAATCTAAATAAAAATAAAAAAAAGAAACAAATCATTTTTAAACAGTGTCGTACGGGAGCACTCCCGTCTACACAACCTCTTTAGGATTCGTACACGCGCGAAGAACTTTGCCTTGTACGAGTTCCCCACCTCAATGATATCCATCATCATCTCCCAAGTCTTTTCCTAAAAAGAAAAATATTCAGAACTACGTAACCCTGATTTCTTGATAATTCAAGAATACGTAGGAGCAGGATCTCAATTCCTGTCGGGCCCATCTCTCTTATTCCTTTTTGCTGATTTATTTCCTTACTTTCATGTTTCTTTCATAAATGTTCTTTTTTTGGTTACTTCCGTGAAAATCAATTTAGACGTGACGTCTTGTTGATTTCCCCCTAGTTTTTGCCCAAGCCTCGCCATAATTCATAGGGAAGGGATACTTAGGACGAGACGTCCCGCTTATTTCTTTCCTATCCCTGTCTTTTTTATTCAAGGATGTATAATTTAGGCGTGACGCCTTATTAGCATTCTCTTCCCTTCTCTGTCTCATATCGAAGTTGAGTTTAATTCGGATGAAACGTCCCATTGACCTCGCTTCGACGTTCTATGTTTGTATAGTTCTCTCACTCCATTTTGTCGTCTTTAAATAAAAAAAATACAACAATGAAAGGGAAGAAATAAACCATCTTTTGTAAGGCTATTTATGTTGCGCATTTTCAATCTTGGTACTGTTTTTGACAGGCGATGTAGGGTGCTAATACCTTCCCTACTCGTAACCGACTCCCGAACTTAAATCTCAATTTTTAACCAGTGCTTTACTGAACCTAGTTTTTTTCCAATGTTTTTCCTATGGATAAAAATGTTGGTGGTGACTCCCTGTTTCATTCCACCCATTCTCTCTCTCTCGCCGCGCCGTCGCGATCCAGGTTGCGACACTCCCGTTTGACATTCACACTAATAAAACAAGTTTTAATACGCATGAAAATCATTCTCCCGTTTGACGTTCATACTAATAAAAGATTGAAATACTAACATGCACTTGAATCATAAACATGCAGAGATCAAATTCACAACATCATACTCAGTAGACTAGTTCACCAATTCCAATATAAACAGATTAGTTACACATGGTGAAAGTAAAAACAACACTTACAGAGATTGACATTACGAAGGCGATGGAAACTTCATAGTACAACGATCACAATACTACACAACACTCTCAAGTATCTAGAAAACAATTCTAGAACTACAAACTCACAAAAGAACCACTCAAACAGGAGTGTATAAGAGAAGAAGAGAACTCAGAATATGAGATAGGATGCTTAGAAGAGTGGAGAATGGCTCTATTTATAGGGTTGAGCAAGGGTCCTAACGCTACGCGCCAACCTGACGCTACGCTCAGGTCCCTGACCCAGCCTCCATTAATCAGCTCGAAGTGGCCATTATTGTGTAATTATTTTAATTAATCATGCCCAGACAGATGTGCCTTGTCCCCAAATTTGGCTTGGACACTTGTGGGTAGTGGAGGGGTCATTGGCTGAGTGCTTGATCACCTGTCAGTGGTGTCCACGTAGCTCCTGACGCTACGCGTGGGTGTGACGCGTAGTGTCAGCATCAAAAGTTCCCACGCTACGTGTGGTGTTGATGCTACGCGTCAGCTCTCTAGTTCTTCAATTTTTCTTTTTAAATTCTTCATATTTTTACTGCAAAACTAGAGAAAGTTGATCAAGGGCAGATTATTTCCAACAACATCCATTTATTGAATTTAAAACCTAAATTTCTAACAAATTCACCAAATTCTTATTCTTTTTACAAAATTTTTATTAAAGATTTTTTTGTAAATTTAAGGACTAACAATCTCAACAGCTCCATGGGGAAATACATTAGTGACTGTGAACAGTCCTTCACATTTAGAGCGTAATTTTTCAGCCATGACTTTCAACCGGGAATTAAATAGTAGCATTTTTTGTCCAGCAGCAAACTCCTTTCTTGCTATTGAGCTATCATGGAATTTCCTTGTTTTCTCTATGTAGAACTTTGAATTCTCATAAGCTGCCAAACGGATCTCATCAAGCTCATTCAGTTGTAATTTCCTTTCCTCACCTACTTGATTAAGTGCTAAGTTGTAAGCTTCTACAGCCCAGTAAGCACGATGCTCAATTTCTACTGGAAGATGGCATGCTTTATGAAAAATAACTTTATATAGGGAGACATTCCTACAGGTGCCTTGAAAGCTGTTCTATGTGCCCAAAGAGCATCATCCAGTTTCCTGCTCCAATCCTCTCTGTTAGGCTGTACTATGTTCTCTAGGATCCTTTTAATTTCTCTGTTAGAGACTTCTGCTTGTCCATTGGTTTGGGGGTGATATGGATTAGAGACTCTATGAATAACCCCATACTTTCAGAGCATAGCTTGCTTGATCTTGTTATAGAAGTGTGTCCCCTGATCACTAATTATTGCTCTTGGGATGCCAAACCTACAAAAAATTTAAGATCTAACAAAATCCACATCAACCCTAGCATCATTAGTTCTAGTGGCTTTAGCTTCCACCCATTTAGAAACATAATCCATAACCAATAAAATGTAAGTAAAACCAAAGGATGGAGGAAATAGACCCATAAAATCAATGCCCTAAACATCAAATACTTCATAAAACAACATAGGTTGTTGAGGCATTTGTTGACGCCATGTGATTGCATTTCCAGCTCTTTGGTATTCCTCACAGGTGTTACAAGTCTTCCATCCATCCTTAAGAATAGTGGGCCAGTACAAACCAGAATCTAACACCTTCTTTGCTGTTCTTTGTTGACCAAAATGTCTACCAACTGGTGAAGAATGGCAGAATTAGAGCACTGATTCTATCTCATAATCTGGAATGCATCTGCGAATCACCTGATCACTACACAACTTCCACAAATAGGGGTGATCCCATATATAATATATTGCATCACTTTTTAATTTTGAAATTTGGTTTCTGGATGCATATGGTGGAAAAACAGAAGCAACAAGATAATTAACAATGTTAGCAAACCAGGGTGTAACAAAAGAGTTAGAGATACTCATGAGTTGCTTATCAGGAAAATGATCTCGAATAAGTGAGGAATCAGGAGTTTTCTCAATTCTGCTCAAATGGTCTACAACCAAGTTTTGTGTTCCACTTCTGTCATGAATTTCCAAGTCAAACTCATGGAGTAAGAGCATCCAACGAATTAACCTTGGCTTGGATTCACCTTTCTTCAACAAGTACTTCAAAGTTACATGGTTAGTAAAGACAACTACCCGAGAATCGAGTAGGTAAGATCTAAACTTATCTAATGCAAAAACAACAACCAAGACCTCTTTTTTAGTGGTGGTGTAATTTACCTGAGTAGCATCTAAAGTTATAGATAGTAGATGACCCTCGGTTGTTTGTAAATCTTCTTACCAAGGACAACTCCCAATGCATAATTAGAGGCATCGCACATCAATTCAAATGGGGCTATCCGATCAGATGCTTGGATTATGGGAGTAGTGGTCAATGCTTGCTTGAGGTAGTGAAAAGCCTTCTTGCACTTTTCATCAAACTCAAACACCACATCCTTTTGTAGCAGATTGGATAGTGGTCGGGCCTTTTTGCTAAAATCTTTTATGAATCTTCTATAGAAACCTGCATGACGAAGAAAAGAACGAACCTCTCACACGTAAAAGGGGTAAGGTAAGTGTGATATGACTTCTATCTTGGCAGGATGTACCTTAATTCATTTCTTAGAGATTACATGCCCTAAAACTATTCCTTGTTCTACCATAAAATGACATTTTTCATGATTCAAGAATAGGTTAGTTTCAATACATCTGTTTAAAACTTTATCTAAACTATCAAGGCATGCATCAAAAGAAGATCCATAAACAGTAAAATCATCCATAAACACCTCTATGCAATGTTCAATGAAATCATGAAAAATACTTATCATGCATCTTTGAAAAGTTCCAGGAGCATTGCATAGGCCAAAGGGCATTCTCCTATAAGCAAATGCCAAAGGGACAGGTGAATATAGTCTTTTCTTGATCCTCGGGTGCAATGTGAATCTGAAAATATCCAGAGAATCCATCAAGAAAATAGTAGTAAGATTTACCTACGAGACGCTCAAGCATTTGATCAATGAAGGGTAAAGGAAAGTGATCCTTCTGAGTTGCTTGTTTAAGTCTCCTGTAATCAATACAGACTCTCCAACTATTTTGCAGTCTGGTGGGGATCAATTCATCCTTCTCATTTTTCACAACTGTGATCCTTGTTTTCTTAGGAACCACTTATATCGGACTCACCCTTTTACTGTCAGAGATAGGGTAAATGATTCCTGCCTATAGAAGCTTGGTAATCTCTTTCTTAACAACATCAAGGATTACAGGCTTCTATAGGCTTCACCATCCCTTGAGTTGATACACCTTTGAGCACTGAGTTTCCACCATATGCTGATCAGGTTGTTGATGATGAGGCAGTTAAGGAAGAGATGGTCGATACTACTGAAGAGGGAGATGACACTACTGCGAAGTAGATTAGGAGTTTTATTTTGTTTTTCTTTGTAATTCAATTCAGACTCTCATTTTAATTTTGGGTTGTAAAATTTGAACTACTTGTTTTTGTTTTATTTCATCTGTTATTTCAGTTATAGTTTTCCATTTCCATATTGTGTGTTTTGGTTTCCATTTTATGTGTTTTTCTTAATTCGCTATTTGTAATCCATGGTTATTACTAGAAAATTCATACATATCTGTGTACACAGGTAAAGAAGGAAGTTCCTTTACCTCTTACTCTTTGATGATTGTTCTAATGAAAAAGAAAAGAAAAGAAAAATATATAGAATAAGAATAATAGGACTTTCGCATCCTAAAAGATGAAATGATTGTCCTGGGTAATTGCTTGAATAGAGATACTTATATGTGTTACAATTCTAATAATCTTCAGATCATACTCATCATAGTCTGTTGTGGTGCATGTTTGAAGACCTAGGATGATAATTTGATATTGGGATGTGTTAATTGATGCTTAAGCCTTGTCCTTGTAGTGAGATTTGTGCCTGAATTTTTGTGAGTGTACTTGCTTAATAGCAATATGGCAGAACTTGCATTTCTCCTTGCTTATGCATAGTGTGATGACAAACGGAAATGATAAAGGCCTTGCCTCTATTTAATAGCTAGAGCTAAATATAACATACCTTCTACATATTTATCCATTAACCTTAATTATTAAGCATGCGACTTTTCTTCAATGAAAGGAGAGTCAAGTCAGGAACCCAGTATACCTACGCTGGTCACTAGTGTACTGACGCACACCTAGAGAACAAAAGCCCAAAAGTAACTAGAGGGTCAGCGTGCCTATGCTGACCATGGGCGTACCTACGCACAGGTGACATTTTAGGGAGCAATTCTCAAGCAAAGGACAAGCGTGCTAACACTAGAGGGCATGCTTAAGCGTGATTGTGAGGGAAACAACCTAACCTTTTAAATTTTAGTTGTAAATTAGTTATTTTATGTTTTCTATTAATTTGTAAGTTTATTAGAGGTAGATTTCAAGATTAATTTAATGAGTTAATCATACAAAAAAAATTAATATAGATTTATTCTTCAGATTTACTTCTCTTTCTACACTTTTCTTCTCTATAATTTCTCTGTATTCCATTATGCATTCCAACTGTACCTTCATCTCTTCTCCTTCCATGGATTGCTAAATCCATAAGACTGGAGATAGCTGGAGCTTTAATGGAAGTTTAGCTCTGCGATTGGAGTATTCACTGTATTGGAGCATATAGAACACAGTAAAGAATGGATTTCACTACTGAATTGGAAGATTCGGATCTAATTTCAAGTTCTCTAGAGAGATGAATCATGGTTGAGAGCTTAGGTATTCTCCTTGCTACCTAATTACTTCAGGCCTAAGGTTTTAGGTGAATAATTAGGCTTCATTCTCTTAATTTCGCATTATGTTTCAGTGTACATGATCACCTAAGGGATTAGGGTTTATTTGCATTGAGATTAGCATTAATCACCTAAGGAATTAGGGATTAGTCGTCTGTGAAATTATGCATGCTCTAATATAGGGGATTGTTTTCCATTCATTGAGTTTTAACTGAAATTGATTGTTGAAGCTAATTCCAACCTATTCTTAAACTGGTGTTTCATTTTATCAATTGCATTTAGATTTTGAAATTGCATCTTGAAAAGCACAAAAATATTAATTCAGAAACTTAAAGAAAAATTTTCATGAATTGTCCACATCTCTTGCTTGGATCAGCTAGTATCAGTCCTTGGTTATGGTAATTACCACAATCCCTGTGTGGGAATAATACAAATATATTAATTTTTAATGATTGGTGCGCTTGCCATAAAAATCATCATCTGATGAATTTGCATCAAGTTAATTACAATGTCTTCAACATAGATTGAATTATCTATTAGGATTTTTTTCATGGTTTGGTATTAGAATTTTGATGTTTGACTTAACATTTGAACATGGATTTTAGAACCACCTATTTTTGTTTAACTTGACATACATCTCTTTAGTTTAATAGAATTTCTATATAAATAGGATTTGACTACATATTATTTTTCATTTACTTTTTTGTTCCTATTTATATTTTCTTTAATAGGTTGTTATTGAAAAATATATAGAGAGATATAAAATAAATTATGAATAATTTAACAAATTTATTTTACCAAAAATAATTAAATTAGCTAGGAAATTGTGGACTATGAGCGAGGAACTATTTGGGTTTTTACGATGATACATTGCTATAATAAAGCAAGGAAATTGCCAACACAATAGACTAGCAAACTTTTGAGGGATTTGTTGCATTTTAGTGAGGAATTTTAGCTACACTTTAGCGACAAAATACCGATAATAGTATCCTCACCAAAGTTGCTAAAAAAATATAGCTTTAACTTAGTGGCAAACTACAGACATATGTTTCCTCACTATTTTATAACTAGTGGTAAATTAGCGAGGAATTTGCTGTAGCGTTGTGTCAAATTGATGACACTATTAGCTAGGAAATATATGATTTTTTAATAATGATTTGCTATAGTAAAGCTATTACACCCCGATTCTTTAGACCGGAATCCTGATGTAATCAAGATAAATAATTATAAAAATACGAATAAATTTTTGTATTTAAAATAATTTTAAAAACACCTCAACGATTACATCAAGACGCGAACCACAGAAAACCAAAGGGTAAGATTTGAAAATTCATAAACTGGATCGCTAATTAAATCACCCATAAGTGTTACAAAATAATAAAGTTTACAGTGAAAGAAGAATATGTATACAGGGCACACGCCTAGTCCCATATATGAAGATATGAGAAAAGGCTCGGTAAAGCATGCAAACATACAACACTAGCCTATTAGGCCACAACCAACCTTACACATAAAGCATAAACATGCATTGCCTAGAATATGTATATATATATATGGTCATGCAACATTCATCTCTAATATCCATATTATATAATTGACCATATTCAATTCAATCTCTAAATCATGTATCATTAACACTTTTACCCGCCCAAAAAGGATTACATAACAAACATCATTTTGTTCATCAAATGGGTATGAATTCCAATACCCCAAATATCAACACATTGCCCACTTATATTATCCTTTACAATACATCCACCAATATCAATAGTTATCAACATCACTATATATATTTTGTTCACAATGAAATAATTTACAATCGCTGCTGGCCAAGGAAATCCATTACCACTATTTACCTTCACCAGAGCTTTACTTTAAAAATATCCTCATCCCATGATATTCCTGCATCAATGCTAAAAATGGACAACATAGGAGAGTGAGTTATACATTTCAAATGACGAATATGAATACAATTGAGATTATGTGCATATGCATATTAACATCATGTATGCTTTGCTAAAATTATCAATAATTATCATAATTTCTCATTTCAACAATATACATATAACGTATTCATCCATCAATTCATAGCAAAGCAAGCACATATACACATATTTTCTCAATGCCACAATGGGCCAACATTATTGCCATCAACCATAGATAAACACGCCTTTCATCATATTGGGCCATCACATACAACATCATCATATTCAATATCTTTTTGTTGTATTCATATTTTACATGTTGTCTTTTAGGTATTCATTTACCCATCTCATCATCATCATATCTCAATCTTAATCATCATTATATATTAACATTAATCATCATCATATCACAACACATTTGGCATATCTCCATGCTATATGCAAATGCTCTTAGGCTAATGTATATGCACAATGGAATTATCAACAATAAATATGGACCCGACTGTAGGAATATAAACACCAAATTATGGGTTCAAGCATGATCACATAGTCATGCCCCTACTGTAGTAGTATAATGTGTATACATATATCATAATGCATGCATAATCACCAATTTTACTGGTACCAAACTGCATCGCCCATTTTGCAACACCGTTCATTTTCATCATTACCGTAGTAAACAACATACTCAATAATATAAGGTGTTGCGAGCCAACAATGACTCATATCATGGCAGTTATGATCCAAAGGACCACCAGGGACACCTGCCCCTTAGGAGCCATCCCCCACAAGGGTCAACCATATGCAGCTCCCCACAGCTTAGCATGGGCAGCTTCGTGACTTATACACTGAGTCACAGAGGAACAACAAGAATACTCTTGCATAGAGCTGCCCTCCCACTACGCCAACCAGGGGAATCCCTTAATATTCCTTACCGGCAGCGTATGATATACCATGGATGCAAATTCTAATCAATGCATTCTCACACCATGCATCCTATCATGCCACTCATCAATCATCATCATCAACACCAACACCACCATACAATCTTTAGTGGATTTTATCATCGTTTGTTTTATCCATTGTTTCAAGTTTTAAGTGTGGCATTTCATTTCAACATATTTTATATCATACATACAAGTCAATAGTTGCAACAATCATAATGGCATCACAAACATCAACAACATTCATCAATATTAAAGGAATGTCTAGCATCTGTATTTGTCTTTATTCATCAACATCACCACATAATTTTTAGTGGATTTTCATCTCATTTGATCATTACCATTGTTTCATATTTTAGTGTCGCACTCACAATAATTCACCAACATATTTCAAACCACTCATACACAAGTTCACACTTGTATTCATCACAATGGCATTCAACAATCATCAATAATAACAATCATCTTCGATTTATCGATTTATGACAAACACGTTCCCATGCAATCACCCTTCATTAGTTTCATCATCATACAAGGGTGTGTCTTATAACCCTATCATTTAACTTTTCATCATCATTCATCATATCATATTATTAGTGATGTACATTCATGTTTTCATAACATGCCTTAGGCACACACTCACATCATGCCAATATCCCAATTTGATATCAAACACCACTAAGGCATACCACAATCATATACCCTTAATACATTCACATGGTTTTGTAAAATAAAATAAGTTTTAGGTAATATTAATCTCATGGCAACTTCAACATTAGGATGTATGAGGGACATGACAATATCATCATGTTTTGATCGCTAAAACATGTTTAAAATATATGCAATCAAATGCATAAACACGCCATAACTCAACCACATTAAACAACATCAAAACATATTGAAAATTGGCAAAAAATACACCATGAATTGATTTAGGAGGGTCCTTGAATCGATTCATGTGATTCTGGAACACCAAACAGCACAACAGAGGCTTTTGAATCGATTCATGGCTCATATGAATCGATTCACATGAGTTAAAAAGTAATCCCATAGAAACATCAAGCTGTGAATCGATTCATGGCCCTAGAAGTCATTTATTTTGGAAACAGAATATCATGAATCGATTCAAGCTCTGGCATGAATCGATTCATGCAATTCCAATAGCCTCTAACTCGACTCATGAGGGCCTATGAATCGATTTAGGAGTTTTGAAAAGCCGTCAACAACATTTTAACTTAAGAAACATCATTCTATACCCCTATTCATCAAACCCAACATCAACCATGCTTAAAACATGCATTCTCATGGGATTTTAACTCAACAAACCATGCATCTATATACACACACATACTCCATCTCATCATGGATCATTCACCAAGAATTATATCATTCCCTTCAAGGGATTCTGAAACTCCTATTGCCATCTCATATACATATTCATATAATTTCCAAAGCCAATTATCGCCAATCATTTCATTTAAAAAATATCATTCATCTCATCATTTTAACATAGTCATGGCAAGGCAAGCATAAGAATAAATCATATACATCAATCACCAATCATTTAACTCATGCAATTGAAATGTAAACTCTTGTCCTACCTCGAGAGAAGAACCACAACTCAAATGCTCCAATTGTTCTGCTGCATTACCCGAAATACAGTCTTCTATCAACACACACATATATATATACATTCAATCAATAAGCTATCTCAAGGAATCATCATAATTACAAATATTTGTAAGCTTATCTCAAGGCCTAGTAACAAGTTCTAAACTTGTCAAAACACCAATTCATATACTTGTGTTAGGTTTCAAGAATTCATTTCCTGAAACCAAGATTCTCTAGATCTTAAAGGGCTAACCATACCCAACAACATAATATCACACCCTTCATCAATATTGCTCTCAATCACATATAGATCATCTAAATGTCATCATAAGCCTTTTGGTTTCTTTTAAACCATCATTAATCAACAATTTCAAGTGGCACATATCATGGCCTACGTCCTAATCAAATCCTCATCTTATTTCATTTATCCATCACTTATGGTCATATACCATTATTGTCATCATCATAAATAACACCCAACAATGAACATCATATATTCATCCTTAAAATCAACTCCTCTATTCATCACATATACTTATATACATATATCTCCCAAACCTCAAGATTGGAACCTCATCAAAATCCAATAACCTCAATAATCATACCAATCATCTCTTCTAAACCCAAAATTCCTTCTCATGACCAATGAATCATGAATTTCACTATGTATGCTAAAAGCCCCAAATTATTAATTCTCAAGGGTGCACATACAAATTGGCAAGCATCAATTTCAACAATTTTCATACATCATCACAAGATTGACATCATCATCAAAGTGACAATCAATTGTAAACAACACTCAATGTTCCCAATGGTCTTCTAACCTATGGTTTGGGTTCCACATACATATATTATCACTCACAACAACATGAACTTAGTTGAAAATTTCATCAACATCATTAATCAATTCCAATACTCTAAAATTTTATTTTCCTCATATAAACCATTCTAAAGGCACCATAATCATCAAAATCATCATTTTGCCCAAAACCTGCAATTTACTAACACTTAGGGTTTCCTCTAAAATCACCCAACGACATTCTCAATCAATTTTCTTAAATCATCATGAACATCCTACTCTTCCTTATCACATAACATGAAGCCATATTCAAGAATCATATTTCTATTGTTCCAAGCTTAGGGTTTCACCATTTTCATTAACACCCATAAAGCCTAATGTCAATATTTCAAACTTAAGCATCACAAAAATCATAGATGGAGCAAGATGGGTAAAGAATCCATACCTTAAAACCCAAACTTTATAAAAACGAAAAATAAGTAGGGAAGATGGAGAACCCATTTGATTTTTGCCCCAAAATGCCATACAAGCTCTATGAATCCAAGCTTTGATTTTAATTTTTGCAAGAAAATGGAGGTGGAAGAGGGATGATTTTGGGCAAGGAGAAATGAAGAAGAAGAAGAAAATGAAATACGGAGGGAGAGTTAAGAGATGCTGCCGAAAATTAAAGGGAAAAGGGAGAGAAAATTGGTTACTAACCAATGGTCCACAGGGTGCATCATTTTTACTTTTTCCAATGGGTAATAATTCCCATTATCCAATAGGCAAAAGTGGGTAAGGAGAGAGAGGAAAAGTGAACAGTGGAAATGAGAGGAGAAATGGGATTTTTTGTTTTCTTTTAATTCTATTTGGCTCGTATATTCCCCTTTTAATAACATACGTCATGTCTGAATAATCATCTCCTCAACGCCAAAAATTATTTTAACTATACCACCCTAACCAAAATAATTTTCTAAGTATTCTAGACCCATTAAATATCCAATTTAGCTTAGTGGGTCCTATACCATCTGCTAAATCATCTAGTTCTGGTAAATCTTAATTTACCTATAATTCACCCCTAGCGTCTGATTAATTTTCCCACAATTATGCATGTAAAATACAAAGAAAGGGACATGTGTTTGATTGACATGTATGTAAAATACACTCATTAAAAATGTGATCTTTGGTGGTCAATGTATGTTTTTAGCATGCATGACCTTTTGGAACTCTTGCATGTTGTTTTCTTGCATTTGATCCCTTTGCATGTGATTAGTAATGTGTTATAGATGCTGAAAACTTATGGTTACATGCTGAATTAGAAGGAAAGGTCATTAATCATGATGCATGCAAAGTGTTATTATTAAAAATGTCATTTTTGGGTTTGCATGTATGGTTCTTAGAATGGGTGACTATAGTGAATTTATTACATGCATGAATTACTGAAAGTAAATAAGATAATTTTATAACCATGATGGCTATAAATGTAACATCCCAAATCTTTTAAAAATAAATTATTTAAGTAATGGTAGTTAGTTACTTAACGTCCTGAACTAGAATTATTGTTGAACTAGAATTTATTGAAACCAAATGACTTAATTGAAGGTGTAGGACCCCCTTAAATCAGTTGGACATTTAACGGATTTAGATTGTCGAGTATTTTATTGTGGTTATGGTTGTATGGTCAAAATAATTTTTGGTGTGGAAGAGATATTTATTTAGACAATGCGTATGTTTATAAATGATGAATGTTCGAATGAAACTAATTTAGAAGAAAATACAAATTCCTCTTCTTTCCCTCCATATTGTCATGTGTTTCCCTCTCACTCTCTATACATTATATTAACTAATGGACAAAAGCCTAAATGAGATGAATGATGGACCAATGGTCAAAGGGCCAATTTTGGCATTTCCCCTTTCTTTCTTACATTCTCAGTAGCTTCTCTCTCCCTCCTCATTCACTTTACTTTTGCTTCTTCCTCTTCTATCTTATGCTCTATAACTATGTACCTTCCTCTCTATTTTTATTTTTGCAAAATCAAACACTAATACATGGATTGTGAAGTATTAAAGACTTATTAGAACATCTTTTCATTCATTCTTCTCATTCTCTTGCTCCTCAAATTCTTTTCTCTCTTAAGCTTAGTGTGAAGTATGGACCCATTCCCATTTATTGATTTTATTCAATGTTTTAAAGTTCTAAGAGCTTAATGGTGATGGATTGGGTTGTTAAGATGAAATAAGCATGTAGGGATATGAAACCCTAGGTTGGAGGGGTTAGAACGTGAGTTTTGATGGTGAAAATATGCTATACGAATTTTGGGGTTAATTTTGTGCTTGAAATGATGATTGGGAAGTATTACAATTATTGTTTGGTGAAAACCCTAGGTTGGGTACCTTTGTGGTTTTTGGAAAGGTTTAAGGAAAATATATTTATTTGAAATGAGAGTAATTCTTTGGTATGGAAAAGGAGTTTGGAATGTTGGCATTGATCATTGGTGTTGGGAACATTAGAAACCCATTATGGATGATAGGTGAGGTGTTTGTTGTGGTGGTAAACCATTAGATTATAAAAGATATTGGTTAATGGGAAGAAATTCTTGAAACCTAATGAAATTAGGTAACTTGTGTCTAAACATGTTTAAAACATGTTCAAAAATCCTAAATATGATGTTGTGTATTTAAAATTAGAGGCGATACCTTGATAGGTGAAATTGAATATATTAAATGTGTTAAATGTAGGATTAATTCCGAACGATGAGGCAGGACCATCAAATCGCTTGAATTACTTCTCTTGAGGTAAGAAAATAGTTATATATTCTGAATGCATGAATTAGAAATATTGATGATTGTTGTATGGTGATATGAATCATATTTGGCTTGTTTTAATTATTGTGTTGTGATATAATGGATGGCTCGATGATTGTTTTGATGGTAAATATGTTTGATGCATTTGGAATAAATGTTTGGTGTGTTGTTATAAGTCGTATATGCGTTGTTATGCATGGCAATGTGTGCGCCTATGAAATGGTATGTAAAATTTTATATTTTACCACTAATAATGATGATAATGTTTGTTGGTAAGAATGATGAAAATATGTTGTGTAAAACACCTAAGAATAATAGTGAAAGATGATATGTGTTGTCATCATGCCATTGTCGTAATAAAAGAAGTTGAGTTAATAAAGATGACATGAATGCCACACATGAAACTCTTGAAACAATAACAATACTTGATTAACCTAAAATCCACTAAATGAAGATGGTGGTGATGATGATGATATAGGACGATTGATAAGTGGCATGGTAGGATGCATAGTGTGAGATTGCATATGTTTTACATCTGTATTACATCTATGGCAAATCTATATAGCTGTCTGTCTAGAACCTTAGGGGTTCCTTCAGTTGGCCTAGTGGGAGATTATCCATGCTTAATCACGGGAGATTGCATGTGGTTGATCTGGTGGTGGTGGCTCTTTGAGGAACAAGTGACCCAGGTGGTCCTATTGGATCACAGCTGCCATGACATGGTTTATGGTTGGCCCATAACACCATTTTGAACTTGATGTTGTTTACCACTGTCAAGGTGAAAATGACAGGTGTTGCGTCACAACTAAAAAAACAACTGTTAGCGACGGACGTAATTGGTCGCTAATCAATGGAATTCCCGTCGCTAAAACCATTAGCGACGGCATCGCAGACGGAAAAGGGGACGTCGCTAAAACCCTCGTCGAAAACACCTCAGCGACCACATACACACCGTCGCTAAATTATTGACGGCGTTAAGCCGTCGCTAAATTCGTCTCTGCCCCATAACTCCAGCCGTCGCTAAGTGTTGCCATACAGCGACCTCGAGGCCCCGTCGCTAATAACAGCCAACAGCGACCACGCTTCGCCTTCGCTATAGGTAGTGAGGCAGCGACCACGACATTCCGTCGCTAGTGGTTGCGATGTAGCGACGCCTAAGCCCGTCGCTAGTGGTTGCCAGGTAGCGACCACATTGTCCGTCGCTAGTGGTTGCCAGGTAGCGACCACAACGTCCGTCGCTAGTGTTAATAAGTCCGCGACGGACATGAGCCGTCGCTAACGAGAGTTTTTAAATTTTTTTAAAATTGATTCAATATTGACTGGTTTTGTTAATTTAGCTTTAAAAATATCTTAATATTTTGTATTTTGTATTGGCTGATAAAATTTTATAATTAAATTAAAATAATTTTTTTGAAGTAATGAATTATTATTAAAAACAAAATAATATATTAAATTAATTTATGAAATAGGTTGAATTATTAATGATAGGTAGAATAAGGCTTTGTGATTTGAATGTAATTACCAATAAATATTGACATAATAAATAAAGAATGACAAAATAAATACTGAATGAAAATATAACATAACTAAAAATCAAATATACAAATGTGTATAAATAAAAGAACTACAATCAAGGTGGTGGGGGATCCTGGGGTGGTGGTGGGGGCGCCTGGGAAGTGGGGGGAGGTAGCCTCGCCATCAACTGCATCAGTAGCTCCTGCTGCTGAGCAAGTTGCCGACGAGTCTCGGCGTGCTGCTCCTCGGCCCGCTGTCGGTCCGCCTCGGCCTTCTGTCGGTCCACCTCGTGCCGCTCCAACAGCAACTGCCTCTGACGTCGCTCCTCCTGTAGCTCATCGTTCAGGTTTTGAATTACCTGAACGACCTCAGTCGGAAGACCAGAGGAAGACGAAGAGGAAGGGGTCTTCCCCTTTTTCGCCAGCTGCGTGCCGACGCCACCCAATCCAAACACCCTCCCTTTCTTGTTCACACCGCCAACAGCCTCCATATAGATGGCGTTGTCGTCAGAACAAGATAGGGTGGGAGGAACCTCCCCTTCAGGGGTGGAAGCCACCAGGTCCGCCTCCTTCTCGGCCCTCCTGGCCTGATACGCCTCCTGTAAATTCAAAACAACGATAGGATTAGTAAGCTGATTTGTAAGTAAATTAAAAGCATGTGTCAGTTAAAAGTAAATACCGCTAGCTCCGTAGTCTTCTGGTTTACCCATGCACCGGCTTTGTTCTTCTTGGTCATTTGCATGACCTCAAACAAAGAAGGCTCCCGGTGCTCCCTCAGCTCCTGTGGTGGACAAAAAACATTGAGATTATTATTTGTAAACATGTAAGACGAACCATAATAGAAATGTTTAACATAAATATACTTACAAATCTTTTCTTGTGCTCGAGGGTTGAAATGCTACCCCCAGTGTAAACCGAGGCTGCAGCATCGGCGGCTCTGTTGGCCCTATTCCGAGCACTCGCCTGCTGGAATGGGACCCCGCCCCACTTCTGGACCATCCCGTCCCAATGGTCCTCCGGGATCCAACGAGGGCGCTCACCCTTGTCCCTCACCTTCCAAAGGGTACTCTTGATGATTTTGGAGGTCTTTGTGGCAAAGACCTTCCTAATCTCATCAATCATACCCTCCGCCCACTGGTAATCACGCTGTAAAATGAATTGAGAAATCAAAATTAATAACAGGTCTATTTTACAAATCAAGTCACAATAAATGAGCTAGGAACTTACCGAGAAGGTGTCAAACCACCTATCTTGCACAACCTTCCCAGCATCTGTCCAAGATATATATGGACCATCCCACTGGGCCTTCAAAACCTTAGTAATCGCTTTGGTAGTGCGACTAATATCAACAAAGCTGTAATGACAACAATTATGTTAGGAGTAAAACAACACACAATCTAGGGAGACACCCAAAATTTCGGCAGAGTCTCCCCTGTAAATGTAACATTTCCAAGTTTAAATAGTTACCCTGTTACAAACAGAAGAGTGCCCAGTACAATTCAATCTATACAAGTACTAATTAAAGTAAGCAACAATAAACCAACAAGTCTTTCAACTAAACCCTAATATAAAGTATCATACAAATAACATAAAAGTATATGAAATTTAGTCACTTACTCGTCTCCGGCCGGCACGGGTACCAACATGGGCAGAGGGGATGCCGGAGGTGGGGTCGCCTGATGGCCATCGTCCTCCAAGCCACCAACTCCAGGAGTCTGCTCTGGGGTGGTCAGCTGTGGGGGTGATGGGGTTGTCTGCTGTGGTGGTGGTGATGGAGTGGTCTGCTGGAGTGGTGATGGAGTGGTCTGCTGTGGTGGTGGTGATGGAGTGGTCTGCTGTAATGGGGATGGAGTGGTCCGCTGTGGTGGTGATGGAGTGGTCTGCTGCCCTGGGGTTTGCATCCCCAGACGGGAAGCCGGGGTCCTGGACCCACCACCCCTACTGAAGGGCAGTCGACGTCCCGTCATCTGTTGATAAATTCATGAAAAGAAAGGTTAGTCTCAGGATATATATAAACCTATGTATATATGTTTAACAACTACATACTCTGTGTCTGTTTCAGTTTCAAATTCCCCCTCAGTTTCAGTGTCACTGTGGTTATCTGTTTGAACAAGTTCATCAGTACCCAAATCAGCCCTAGACCGTTTTGATCGAGAGACAAGGTCTTTGTCAATGTGTTCACCCCCCGTAGTGGCGAGTGTCTCATCCATTATGACTGGATCAATGTTGAACAACAAATTGGCATCGTTGAGCTCGTGTGGTGCAAGCTGATAAGCGTCATCGACCTCCTCGGAGACATTGTCAGTGATCTGACTTCGGGCCTTGGCCTTGATTACTGCATACCAGTCCCGATGTCCTCCCGGGAAGTCGGTGTAATAAACCTGCTCAGCTTGTTGGGCAAAAATGAAGGGATCAAACCCTTTATATCTACCATTCTTCTTGACCTCAACTAAGCCGTAGTTGTTGTCAACCTTTGTTCCAACGCCGATTGTGTTGTCGAACCAATCACATTTGAATAGAACAATATCTCTTCTTAGTCGTCCAGAGAATGAAACTTCAACAATCTCCGTCAGCACTCCATAAAAGTTTTCTTCCAACTGACCGGCGGTGCCTTTAACACAAACCCCGTAGTTATGGGTGCGCATCCCTTCACTCCATTGAAGAATATTAAACTTGTAGCCATTTACGTAGTAAATAGGCCATTTTTTAACAGTCTTCACCGGCCCCCAAGAAAGGGCTTGGAGTAAAGAATCTTCAATATGGTTGTTAGGGTCTTGTATCTATTTACAACATAAGAAATAGGTCATTGTTACCATATTGACGGGAGTTAGAAGCAAATAGGCTTAAAAACACTTGGTATACGGGTCTTACATGTTGCGCGAACCAACCAACGAACTTCGATGACACCTCACTATGAATTTGGTCATCAGTTAAATCATTTTGCTCAAGTTTTAGCATATCTGTGTATAAGCTATTGAAAGAAACAAATAAGTTTAATATAAAAGCTACGTTAAGAATGTATAATATAACTTCTATGACTTACTCAATAAAGGGTTCCACTTCTGGGCAATTGAGAAGAATGTACAAGTGAGCCGCCTTTCGATCTTTCTCATCAATGTAACATTTTGTGAGCCTGCCCCCCGGGTGACCAGGATAGTTGAAAATCGACGTTTGTGCATCAAACCCTGTGCGGCTGGCTACCCCAAGATTGCGGGGAATTCTACTCATTCTAGTTTCTATCTCCGTTGGAAAATAGAAAGAAGCAAAGGTTGTCATTTCTTCGACTAAGTATGCCTCACAAATTGAAGCTTCAACGCAGGCTTTGTTCGACACTTTATCTTTTAAAGAGCGTAAGAATCTTCAACATCATTAACAAGGTGGTGTTAAGTTAGAAAATACTATTATAAGCATGATTCGCAAGTAAATTAAAGAGTTCACCAAGCATTCACCTTTCGAATGGATACATCCAACGATACTGCACTGGGCCACCAACCAAGGCCTCGTACGGTAGATGGATAGGCAAATGCTCCATGGAGTCAAAGAAACTTGGTGGGAAAATCTGCTCCAACTTACAAATCAATACCGGGATAGTTTCTTCCATCTTCACAAGTTTCTCCACACTCAACGAAGTAGCCGTCAACTCCTTAAAGAAGTGACTCAACTCCACTAACGGTTTCCAAATAGGCTTCGGTAAGGCATGAAACGCGTACGGGAGTAGTTGTTGCATAAACACATGGCAATCATGACTTTTCATGCCAAACACCCTGCCCTCCTTCACGTCGACACATCTACTCAAGTTAGAAGCGAATCCGTCAGGCAGGGTCAACCCATTCATCCAAATACACACAGCAATCTGTTGTGGTCTAGTTAAAGCATACTTTGCATGGGGTTTAAACATTCTTCCACGTCCCGCATCCCTCAACTCCAACTCCTTCCTAGAACACCAAATCGGAAGGTCTAGACGACTCTTCTCGTTGTCCTTTGTTCTCCCTTTGATGTCCATAACAGTGTCAAAAATATTCATGAAAACATTACGTTCAGTGTGCATGACATCAATGTTGTGTCTTAACAACAAGTCTTTCCAATATGGCAAATCCCACAAGACACTCTGCTTCACCCAGTGGTGTTCCTTACCGTAACCCGCAAACTCCCTAACACTCTTGTCCCAGATGTAAGGATACTCTTCGACCCTCTGCCAAACCCGTGCACCAGATAACCTACGGGGTGGAGGTTCATTGACAACCTTGTTTTTCTTAAAAGCGGTTTTGTTCCTCCTAAACGGGTGATCCAACGGTAGAAACTTTCTATGACAGTCAAAGAAACTTGTCTTGCCACTAACAGGGAGTGATTCCCCCCCGGTATGTTCCATGCATACAGGGCAAGCAAGCTTCCCAGACGTGGACCATCCAGAAAGCATACCATAGGCCGGGAAGTCGTTAATAGTCCACATCAAAACAGCACGCATCATAAAGTTGTTCTTCAAAGACGCATCGTATGTCATTACCCCGACATCCCATAACTGTGATAACTCTTCAACCAACGGTTGCAAAAACACGTCTATGTTCGCCTTTGGATTTTTGGGTCCTGGAACCAGTACAGATAGAAACATGACCTCCCTCTTCATACACATATCAGGCGGTAGATTGTATGGGGTCAGGATGACTGGCCAACAAGAGTAAGCCCTTCCGTATTGACCGAACGGGTTAAACCCATCAGTACATAATCCAAGTCTTACATTTCGCGGCTCGCCAGAAAAGTCCGGATATAGCTCATCCAAACACTTCCATGCTTTCCCGTCGGAAGGATGGCAAAGAAACCCCTCTTGTGTTCGGTTCAGAGCATGCCAACGCATGTGTTTTGCCGTGGACAATGAGGCATACAGGCGTTGAAGACGCGGTGTTATAGGGAAGTACCACATTTTCTTCCTGGCCGTCCGGGTTACCTTCCCTCTCCTTTTAACGGTCTTGTAGCGTTCCTCATTACAATGCAGACATTTTGTGACACTCTCGTCTGCAAACTCATTTCTGAACAGCATACATCCACCAACACAACACTCTATCTTCACACAACCCAGCCCCAAGTTTGCCACTTGTTTCTTAGCACGGTACAGGTTTGCAGGCATTCTGTGATTACTAGGCATGGTGGAACCCATCAGACTGACCATCCTATCAAAACAACCTCCAGAAAGATTATAATCTGCCTTTATGCTTAAAGCAGCTAGGGAGGCGGATAACTCAGTGTGACTGTTGCACCCGTCCCACAATGGAGTCTGAGCCGCCGCCAACAAATCATAAAATCTCTTCACCTCCGGATTAGGATCCTCCTCTGCATTGTCAGAGTCCCCATGACCTGCTTGGTCATTATGTTCCAGCATACGCCCGGTGAAGGGTCCAACATGATCCATCACCATTTGTTCTATATTGTTGTACGTATCCCTGTTTCCTCCAACCTCGTAGTAAGACTGTTGCACGGTTACATCTGACGATCTACGCGGTAACTGCTCACCATGGTTGTACCAGCAGTGGTATGTTTCCATGAACCCTTTCTCAGTTAGGTGGCACATGACATCATCCGCGTATTCAAAACTCATGCATTTGCACCTTGAGCACGGACAACGGATCTTCTGAGTCACTTCAAATCCAGGCGTGTTTGCCGTAGCGAACGGAATGAACTCCAACAGCCCCATCATAAACTCCTCAGTCACTCGCCGATTGCAATCTAGTCGGTTGTACATCCATCGCCGATTTGTCGGTACCTCCATTTACAATATCTAACAAACACGATTTCTGTTACCTTACACGTTTAAATTTTTATTTAACTATCGGTTGTGAATCACTCTATCTCTTTGATGTTACAAATTGGTGGGGCCCTATCCCATTCGGGATGAATATGCAACCATCCGTAACCCATCCCATAATTGTATGTGGTCTATCTTGAGTTGAATGAATGTTCATTTGAAATTTCGGCAGCATTTCATATTGGTCCCCGAGTACACAAAGATACGTACGGTATGAAACACCACACGCACACATGCACCCTGGGGACAATACGAAACACCATAACCGAAATTTCTAATGCACATTCATTCAACTTCTCAAGATAGACCACATACAACATTGATGGGTTACGCCCTACAGGTTACAAATTCATACCAAACTGTCCAACCGGGACAATTCAAGATCCAACACAACACGCCGTATTGACCGGTTGTTTTGAAACTTGAACGGGAATCTAATGGGTACACACACGACTAAACCCTACATTATTAACGTTGTGTTTCATTTCTTAAGTTCCCTAAGAAAGGGAGCCTGCCGAAATTTTGGTAGAGTCTCCCCTGTAAAGTAGACATTTCCCAAATTTACAAATGGCCTGTTACATATAAAAAACTTCCCAGTATAGATAAATAAACATATCATACGCATTGTGTATGATATTCAGAGTTATGAACACCAAATCATGTTATCAATATATAAAATTAATGCCTAATGAGATGTACTCTCTACTAACAAACAACATTACACATGCATCGTAAATCATGTTATCAGCACACAAAACCAGTGCCTAATGAGCTCTGCTCTCCACTAACAAACAACATTACACATGCATAAAAAATCATGTTATCAGCACACAAAATCACTGCCTAATGAGCTCTGCTCTCCACTAACAAACAACAATCAACATACATACACTTCAAAACATACAACACACATAGCCCGAAAGTTAGCGTTAGGGGATTACCGTCGAAAGAGAGATAGCGATGGAGACAAAGCTGATGAGAGCCGATCACAGACCCCGCGTAAAGTGTGTTGGTCTGCATGACAAAGTTGATGGTTAAAAGTATGAATCAAAGTTCTCAACATTCAACTGGTTTCCATAATGAGGTTTCTAAAGATGTAATAGCTAATAATGTAACAACTTACTAAAAAAGAGAAAACAGAAAAACTTAATCCTAACGCTATTTAGGAAATTATCAATTTCTGTTCACATCAATAGCATATCTTATGTCACACGAAAGAAGCAAATTACATTAATTAAAAGAAACAACACATTTTATCATGTACAGCAGAATAACTTATCACAAACAACATAATAAAATTTTGTCATTCAACCAATGATTTACGAAGTTATGAACAAAAAATCTGGTGGAGAGACATATTCTTGGTACTTTCCTATTAGTTTTTGCCTTAAACCTTTAAACCTTTCTAAAACAACCTTTCTTCATTTCATCATACTTGTATTTTAAACTTGGTACTTTCCTGTTAGTTATTGCCTTAAACCCTTTTTGAGTATCTTTCCATTTAAATATTTAATTGCACTCACTGTTGTCAATAAATTCCAAGAAAAGCTCCGCTAATACAATTGTACACTCATTTGTCAAAACAAAATTCTTTCCACCCACATCATTATTTCAAGACATCTACAAACATATTGATGAAAAGAGAAAAAAAGTAATACCACATCAATTAGCATGAGTGGGTATGTTTGTAAATCATTTCGGCATCAACCATAACCACCTGAGTGAATTCCATCTTTTCTCTTCAAGGAAGTACATTGGGAAGGGAGTAGAAAGAAATCTGAAGTGCAGTCTTTCTTTCTTTTCCTTTAAAACTTCAAAATAGAATGTTGAAGTAACGAAAAATGTAGAAATAATACTAAGAAGAGGAAACTAATAAAATGAGGTTCAGGATTCTATGATTTAATATCTTCTTATCTATTATTTCTCATTTATTCTTAAACACATATCTAACATTGTGGAAGAACCTTATGACGACCTATTAAGAATATGAACTTTAGAGTAGCAGACTCATCTTTGATAAAACTGCTTCTATTCTATGTTTACTAATTTTGAGAATATTTGCTACCATATTATTGAATAATCACATCCCCTTTTTTAAAGACTGTTAATGCAAACAAAAGAAATCCTAAAGGATTCAATCTTAGCTAATAAGGGTAAAGAAATCCCTAATTACAACAATATAAGAAATCCTAATGATATGATCTAAGTGAAGGAAATCTTCATATGATTGCAAAATGGTACAGTTGTAGTTATAAGTTATATAACATGAGATTTATGGTTGGTTTATATTGTTTGGTTAAATTTTGTATATTCATTTTTTTGTTTTTAATTTGAAATTAATACACTTCAGCAAGTATAACGTGTTATAAACGATTTTTAACTTAAACATTAACACTTTAATTCTTTTGATATTGTGTTTGCTGCAGACTTTAATGTTTTTAATATAATATAGAATGATCCTCATTTTCAAATTTTTAACTTGAACATTAACACTTTAATACTTTTAATTTGGTCATCAAAGATGATGACCATTTCAACACCAAGACCTCTTCTGTGATCAACTAATGAAAATATTCTTATAATTGATGTCAAAGAAAAGTCCCAAGAACTATCAATTTCTTGAGAACTTCAATTCGATAAAATCATATCAATCGATGCAACCCTTCACAAACATGATCATTCATACCATAAAATCAAAAACAAATTTCTATAAGAGTACCATCGTGAAGCATTGAGACAGGTAAAGCAAAACGATATATAATCACAGGCACAGATTGTAAGAATGTATACAAGATTCAGTTCATATTCTTGATTAATTGGTACCAAACATATTAACACATTCTTCTTATATTTAGAACTGGATAACATATTTATTATTAAAATTATAAATTAAATATTTACGAGTAATTCAGTATTAAGATTAAAGAGAGTCTAGTAGCATATCAAAAATAAAGAGAATCTAATTCATATTTACGAACTTGTTTATATAAAAAAAAAATCTCAAACTTGAAAATAAAATATTTAATTCATGTTCGTAATTCACATAAAATTTATTTCACAATGCGCAACAACCAGTAAAATGTCAGCAACTTGTGAACCTATACGTAATGCGTTGGCTAAATAGTACCGTAATTTCAACAGAAGCGGATATCAGTTAATAATAACTAACAATGAACAGAGTTATAAGGCCAGAGCAGATTAGAAAATGGCTAGTGATGATGAACAAGTTAAGGTAATAATGAACAAAGAGAAGAGTTTAAGAGAGTTAATTAGTTACCTTAGTGCAACAGTGCTGAATTTTTTTAAGAATCAAAATGAGAGTGCCCTCTTTAGATACCTGTAGAAAAAAATTCAAAGATGTTAGAGGAAATGAATTTTTCAATTATCGATGAAAACTATCTAATTCTAATTCCTTAACCAGATTCTTGTTTAGCATTTCCTAAATAGGAAATGAAGATGTTAGAGGAGATTGAAGGCTAATAATAAAACTTTCAACTCTTATCCTACAAGTGATTTTAAATCTCAAGTAGGAGGTATTTGAAATTGTCAATGACATATATAAGAAGTTGATGTGTTATGATATTTGGCTCAGCTCAAACAACTTGAAATGAAGCAACTATCTTGGATTAATTGAAGTTTTTCATAGTAGAAATTATGTAATTCATACCACTTATTTTAATTGGTGTTCATAATTTGGTTGGGTTACATATGCCCATTTCTATATTCTATTAGGATCTAAGTAGAGCTTTTTACTCTGCAGATGATGTGTTTGCACTAAAGAAGTATAATTAAGACTTGAGATTTTCTGCTACTTGTAGTTTGCCTTATAGTATGATATATTAATGCTAAGGGTAAGTGATGTAAGTAGAACTATTCTGCAGGAAACATTAAGAGTTAAGGATGAGGAGCTACAGATAAACTATGAGAGACGGCTAAAGCTGCTGAGGCTGCAGCATCTTCTGCATATACTATGGATGAGCATCAGAGAATCGCTTGTGCAAAAGTTGAGCGTGTGAAGAAAGATTCTGAGACCCAACAAAAGGTGTCTGCACAAGGTATGCTATCAGGGTGATTTGTCTGAAAAATTGATTTGGATGATGGAAATTCAGGTGATACAGGGTAAATTGCTTTGGACAAGTAACCCTTACCTATTACTATGAATATTACTTGCAATGAAATTTTCTTCATTCATTTTGTTTTAATTTTTTTCTTTTGTAGCTAAAAGATTCTGAAGAAAAGTTTGCTAGCTTAAGTAAAGAAAGAGAGTAGTTAATCAAGCATAGGGATGCAGCTATTCAGGAAGCACATATGTGGCGTTCTGAACTTGCAAAAGCTAGAGAGCATGATGTGATATTAGAAGCAGTTGTACTAAGAGCGGAAGAAATGGTTAGGGTTGCAGAAGCGAATATTGAGGCTAGGATAAGATAGACTTTATAGAGAGAATCTGAAGCATTAAAAGAGAAAGCAAGAAATTCTTGCATATGTGAGTGTACTAAAAGCCCAACTTCAAAGGTCTAGCATCTGATTTTATTTGATTTGGTTGAGGAAAACTGAAATGAACGGTTTGACTTAACTTGGTTTAACTCAGTTGATACCATTTTAAATTTCAATTTCTAACACCAAAGACTTAATCATATACTATATAACAAATATGATATTCATCCAACACTATAGTAGCAACAGGGTTTAGTCTAATATTGCTCAGAATCCATTCTCATCTGCTCTTGTAATCCTTTGCTTCTATTTCTATTAGGAACTCTATTTGGCATATTAGTAAGTCTGGGTGAGGCCTATGTCCTTAGGAGAATTGTTTACAATCCAGTTCAGTGGTTATGCAAGGAGTAAAGAGGAAAAATTTGACAATGCGCAATCTATGGTTACACTTTAAATTTCAAGTCTTCAACAGTTCAATAAAGGTAAATGTAAAGTAAATCTATCAAGAGGTATGTTATGAAACTAGATCAAATATTTAATAAGGGATTCAAAGTGTTGGTCAAGTAGCAAAGAAGGCATTCAAAGTGTTATTCAAGGGAAATGTCTCATTTTTCATCTATAGGGAATGAGTTATTCAAGATCAAAATACAACACAAGAGTTTCTTATTAGATTCAATTGAAAAGGAACATATAGCGTTCAAGTGTCAAGTGAATGAGACTAGCTCTGGCACAAGAGGTTTGGGCACCTTCATTAAAAGAGGTCATAATATTTATAGAAGACTAAAGTGACCCTAGGATTCCATTCAAGAAGTCATCCTAAAAAGCAAAACGCAAGGCTTGTTTAACAGGGAAGCAAACAAGGATTCCATTCAAGAAGTCAGCCTCAAAAGCAAATAAGAAGTTATAGTTTATTCAAACTAACTTCTGTGGACCTCAACCAATTGGTCAAAATTCCAAGAAAATCAGTAAACTGACAAGCATTGACTCAATAGTCAATAGAAATTTGTCATTGAAATTTTTATCTTTTCCCTTTTGCTATATTCGGTTACCATATCACTTCATCTCACAACACAATATCAAATACACAAAATAACCTAAGAGCAGAAACAGAAACAGAAAAATAAAACACGAATAGCTGTGAGGAAGATGAGCTTACCTAAGAGCTAGGGAACCGTCAATGAGACCTACTGTGAGGAAGAGCTGCTGTGAGAAATAGTGACCGAGAGAGGGTTAGGAGACGGAAATGGTGGCCAAGAGAGGGAGGAAGGGTTCAGAGAAGTTTACAAACAGGGAAGGTTAGGAGATGAAAGTCTAGGGAGAGAGGGGGAAATGGTGACCGAGAGAGGGAGAGAAGGTTAGAAGCCAGAAATGGTTAACGAGAGAGACGGAGAGAGAAAAGGAAAGTTTGGCCGAGAGAGGGAGAAAGGGTTCGGAGAGGTAATGGTTAACGAGAGAGAGGGAGAGAGAAAGGGAAAGTGTGGCCTAGAGAGGGAGAAATGGTTCGGAGACGGAGAAGGTTGGGAGAAGAAAGTGTTGCTGTTTAGGGTAAATGATTTGGGGGAAGGGATGATGTCGAAACAGATTAAAACCATAGCGACGGCCAAGGACCGTCGCCAAATAACGTCACTAGAATAAAAAGTTTTCGACGGCCAAAAACTTCCGTCACTAGCCTCTGAAACTTAGCGACGGCTAAACAACCCCGTCCCTACTCTTGAATATTAGCGACGACGCTTGGATACCGTCGCTATATTCCCAAGTTTAAACTAAAATAACGTAGGGAAGGCCAGAACACTAGCGACGGCTATATGCTCCGTCACTAGTGTAAAAACCTAGCGACGGTGTCCACCGTCGCTAACGTTCATGTTAATTTAGCGACGGTCATTACCGTCGCTCATATTTGGCGCCAACAAAACAACAACGAGGGAAACCCAAAAAAGGAGGAGCTACATTATAGCGACGGCACTAGCGGCGGTCACTAATTAGCGACGTCACAGAAATACCGTCGCTAAATGTGGCCATAGTGACGTCCTGGTGGACGTCACTGATGCATTAGACCTCATAGCGACCCTACATTTCCCGTCGCTATCAGTTGGCGCCATAAATACATTGGAGGGAAACCAAAAACGTGGAGGGAAATGACGATAGCGACCGATTCAGCGACGACGTGTGATATTGTGACGGAGGTAGTGACGGTTCTTGACCAATTTTAGCGACGGGGAAATTTCGGTCGCGGATGTGGTCACTATGTTTCCTGCTCCAAGTCGCTTTTCATTTGTGGTCGCTAACGCGGTCACTAATTAGCGACGGCGTGAGTCGGTCGCTACCTGGCTGTAGCTGTTAGTCATTTTTCTAGTAGTGCGTGATGGGCGATGTGGTTTGGTACCTGTACAATTTAGATTTGTTATATATATATATATATAGTATATGTACACATTTTACTACTTTAGGAGGGGCATGGTTATATACCTATGCTTAAACCCACATTGATGTCTTATATTCCCGCAGTCGGATCTGCGGTGCATTGTTGTTAAATTGTTGAATATCTTCTTTGTGCATATGCATTATCCTAAGAGCATTTGCATATATCCTTGAGATATGTCAAAATAAGGATGAGATATTGGAATGACGATGATTGAAGGAAGAGTGAAAACTTGAGACAAGACAATTAATAATGATGAAAACTTTATGATAAGACTTATGATAAATTGTCATAATCCATATTGGGTGGTACAGAGAAATGATTGATTGTGAATGTGTGTATGTTGGCTAGGTATGCCTATGATTATGGGATGATTATTTGGAATGTATTTTAGTGTTTATGTTGCAAAGCACATGTTGATTTGTATCTGTATACACATGATGCCAAATATTTCATTTCCGTCATTTTGAATATGATGACTCACTCTCCCATGTTGTCTCTTTTAAGTAATATGATGCATGATTATCATGGGATGAGATTGTCTTATGGAAATTGAAGTATTTTAGAAGAAGCTAAAATCATTGTAAGAGAATGCCTTAGCCGACAATTGATGAAATTTTGGATATACGATTGACACTTTTGTTTATAACATTGTGTATATGGCTTAATTATTTTGTAAACAATACCCTATTCTTTGAAGGATTAACCTATGACCATTTGTTTTGTAAATAATGATGCATGACATAAACGTGAAGTTTAAATTGCTATCATAATAGTAATGGTCTTGATAGACTTGTATTTAAAGTAAATGATGAATGGCTATTTTCATGTCCAATGATGTTTAACTATGTGAATTGGTTGATAATGTATTGGTGTGAGCTTTGGACATGCATTGATTTTGATGGCATTAAGATTTGGAACTATAGGTATTGTGTGAATATAGTTCAGATTCTGAAATCTAATAATCTCACTCAAGTGAGAGGTTGATGCATCAGAGTTGTGCTCTTTGGACTATTTTCGCTCAAGTGAGAAGCATCTCACTCAAGCGAGAGCCAGAGGTTTTGGTTTCACTCTCCGCTGCTTAAGCGATACTTAAACGTGAGGCTGGGGTGAGATTTAGTGATATTTTTGCTCAAGCGAGAAGGCCTCACTTAAGCAAGGATGAGAGGCTTTGATTTTGTAAGATTTTCGCTCAAGCGAGGAGCTCCTTGCTTAAAAGAAAATGAAATGTTTGATTCTGTGAGATTTTTGCTCAAGCGAGAGGTGTCTCACTTAAGCAAAAATGAAAGGTTAGATTCTGTGATATTTTTGCCTAACCAAAAAGTGTCTCGCTTAAGCAAAAATGTGAGGGTTTGATTCTAGATTCTGCTTGCTTAAGCGAGTCTATACTCGCTTAAGTAAGAGACAGGGTCTCTCACTCAAGCAAGAAAGCTCTCACTTAAGTGAGACTATCAAGATTGAAATTCTTAGTTTTTCTTCATTGTTTTGGATCTCTTTTCATATCTTCATATATAAGGAGAGATGATACCTTGTATACACATTTTTTTCTTCGGTTGCATAACCTATTTTAGTCATATACATCTAAGGGCTTTTTTCTTTGATCCATTTCTTTTACTTCTTTAAAATCGTGGCCTCTAGCTTTCCGTGGTTTGAGTCTCGATGTAAGATGGATGTTGCGACGTTTTAAATCATAAAAAATTATTTGTATTTTTATTATGTTTACATCGGGATTTGGATCTGGGGAATTGGGGTACCACAATAGGTGGTATTAGAGCACTGACTACTTATTGTTAAATCTTTGTGAAATATTATCAGAGCGTGGTTGCTCTTTATTGAATTGAGGTTGTTTGTTTCATTGATATATAATTATTCATGGTTGATGATTGTTGGTAAATTATCAGAGCATTGGTTGCTCATTATTGGAACTTGGTAATTATTCCTAGATCATGGTTGATTTTTGATAAAAACTTGTTCATTGCTTGTATGATATGATTAGTTGTGATTAAGACTGGCCAAGTTCCTTACACTGTTTACCTTCAATGTGGGACAAGGTGCCCAAGGCTAACAACATGTGGGACAAGGTGCCCAAGGCCTTGATCATTTTCTCAAGAGGAAACCTTCCGAGTTCCATGGAGGGTATAAGCCTGAGGAAGCTTATGTGTGGATAAATGACTTGGAAATAATCTTTGCAAGCATTGAGTGTTTTGAAGCTCAAAAGGTTAAATATGTGGTCTTTATGATCTGTGATGAAGCCAAGTCTTGGTGGCATCTTACTCAAGGATGTATTATAGCTGCTAACGTTATATTGATGTGGGAGAACTTCAAGATTAAGTTCTTGAGGAAGAATTTTCTAGATATCTATAAGAGTAAGAAGAAGCTTGAGTTCATAGAACTTAAGCAAGGTGACATGACTGTGGAGGAATATGCCTCTAAGTTTGAGGAGCTTTGTGAATTTTAACCCTCTTATCAACAAGAGGAAACTAAGGATTTGAAATGTGTGAAATTTAAAAGTGGCTTGAGGCCCGAGATCAAGCGGGAAATTAGGTATCAAGAGATTATAAGCTTTTCGACGCTTGTGAACAAGTGTTGAATCTTTAAGGAAGATGATGCGGCCCCTTCGAGTCAAGCAAAACATGAACCCATGTTGAAGGGTCAATCTTTTAGCTTCAAGAAACATGGTTATTTTAAAAAAGAAGTTTTTTCATGGTGGATCCTCTAATACGAAAGGACGTGATGGATATAAGAATGGTAATGGTAACCAAGGTCGGGGCAATGCCCAAGGCCTTGCATGTTTCAAATGTGGTGCTAATCATTTGGCGAGAGATTGTCCTCAAGATGGTGTGGTGTGCTATCAATGCAACCAATCAGGGCATATTCATCCCAATTGTCCCTTGAATGCAAGAAATAAGAATGTGGATGCTATTGTTCATGTGAATCATAATGCTAACTGTGGAGGCCATGATGGATTTAGAGGTCGTGGTCATGGAAACGGTAATGGTCATATAAATGGTGGCCGAAATGGTGGCTGTGGTGGTAATCACAATGGAGGTCAAAATTACAATGGTAGAGGAAATGGTAATGGTAATGGTGGTCGTAATTGTTAACCAAGTGGCCTTAATTACTTAAGAGGGGGTGAATTGAGTACCAAAAATTTTGCTTTGGAATGCTTTTGAATATAATTGTTTTGTAATTAATAAAGTGATTAATGAAATAGATGATAATAATAAGTAATAATAAAGTTAAATAATCACAGTAATTTATCAAACACTTAGTAAGTAATAATAATGTTCATCATGAATGGAATCAAGATTTCAACTTAAACAATTTTCACAAACAAATTTAGAGCAGAATTAAATTAGCAAGCAAATATAAAGGAGTTTAGGGAAGAGAGAATTGCAAACTGATATACGAGTTCCACCATACCGGTGTACGTCTCGCCTTAGAGCAAACCACTTGAAGGATTCCACTAATAGAGATTTGAGATACAAGGCTTTGAGCAATTACAGCTTCTTAGTGTCCCACATCACAAGCTAAAGGCTAACCCACCCAATCTCACAATCTCTCAATAATCAAGGTTGAAACCCAACCCAAAAACTCTTAAATTTTGGTAAGTGATTTTACAAGAGTAACTCTCCAATAGAGTGGATATACAAATTTAGCACTCAAAATAATAACTCTCAGAATGTATATGTAAGTGAACAATTAAAGAGAGCTAATGCTTAAGAAGAAATCAGAAGAAAGAAAGCAGAGAATGATTTTCGTTGTTTTGCTGGGATGCTTGCTTCTTCAATTTGCTTCTCTATTTATAGCAATCTGAAGCTGGTGTTGTTGCAATTAATTATTCCTTTTTGCATAGTGGAGCTTGGCACTTTGCTTAAATTCTGTAATGCTGTCTTTGCTTTCTAAAAATCCATAGTGCTGTTTCCATTTCATCTTAAAACCTGTAGTGTTGTTTCCATTTCAACTTAAAACATGTAGTGCTATTTCTGCTTCAACTTAAAACATGTAGTGTTGTTTCCACTTCAACTTAAAACTTGTAGTGTTGTTTCCAATTCAAATTTGAATTTTGTCTGATGAATAGATTCAGATTTCCATGATTTGATTACAATCTGTGCCTTAAAATCTGTCAAAATATTCAACATGTGAATCGATTCCCATGGATCATGAATCGATTCCCAGCTCTGTAAAATCATATGAATCGATTCTTGGCCTTTGTGAATCAATTCCTCTAGGGTGTGAATCAATTCCCAGCCTTTAATTTTGCATTTTTTTTTGAAGTTCCAGGGACATGAATCGATTCCCCGTATCCATGAATCGATTCCTATTCATTTGACTTGATATTTTTGTACTTCCAGTGACATGAATTGATTCATAAATATCCATGAATCGATTCCTTACTCTGTTACCTAAATTTAATGACATTCTTAAGCATTCTTTGACAAATATTGATTTATGACTTGTTCCTTGTATTGATCACATTTTTCCTTAGTTGTTCATTAAATTCTTTGCATTCAAATATTTTTCTTATCATTATCAAAACCTGTTACAACATGTAAATAATTCTCCCCTTTTTTGTTGATGACAATCAATGTGCATCTCTCGGGGTGTTAGTTTGATAACAAAAATTTAAGTTCATGACTCTCCCCATTAGTAATGTAATTAGATACCACTTATTTTTAATATAATTGCACATAATTCTCCCCCTTAATCATGCAATGGATACCACAATACCACTTGTTAAAATAATTCAATAATTATCAAAGCATCAGAACATAGTGGCAGTATAAACAGGCATAAATCTCTCCCTTTTTAGCAAAATGATATTCTCTCCCCCTTTGGCATCATTAAAAACTCAAGAAAATAGCATAAGTAACATATGTTTTGGCATCATAAAATGTAAAAGAAAGCAGTTTATTGAATGTTTAAAACTAGAACATAATCAAGGGCATGATTAATAAGAACATCCAAATTAAGCACAAAGATACATCATTTACTAGCTATGGATTGAAAAATCTAATATTAGAGATTTGTTGGGAAAGTTCATCATAGCGAGTAGTCATGGTGTTCTCCATTTAGTAATAGCGGGCATTCATGTTGGTTTCTATATTATGGACGCGAGCACCCATAGCATCAAAGCGTGTGTCAATGTGAGAGGTCAACCTGTTGAAGAAAGGTTTATTAAAGGATGTAGCAGGTGGAGCAGATGCCTGTGCATGTGTCGGGTCTTGATCTTCATCTTCATTTTAAGCTCTTTGGGGTGAGTAAAGCCAAGCATCATCTTGGTTGTGCCATCCACTTTAAGAGATGAGCACTTCCAATTTGGCCTTTTGGACCAACCAATTCCTTTACTTCATTGGTAAGATCAACATGAAAATGCTTGAGGAGTTTGGTAATGAGAACGGCATAGGGGAGTCCAGTAAGAGATTTGGAATCAATCATGTGGTTGCGAATAAGTTTGATCCAATTTATCTCTTTCTCATTCAACATTACCTAAAGTAAGAGACTTTGTGTTTCACTTACTCTAGCATTGTTGCTTCCCTTAGGGAGAATGACTTTCACCAAATAGTAGTGAAGAAGGTGATAATCAACATTAAGTTCACCAATAGTGCTTTTGGAGGTGGAAGATAGGTGAAGAAAGGCACGAGCATCAATAGCATTGTAAGCCCAATCAGGAGATGAATCATCTCTAAAGAAATTAGCATTATTGATTGGAAGTTTTCCAACCAAGTGGAAGACATTGTCATTTAAAGTGATAGTTACCCTTTTCACTTTGGCGACACATTGAGCATTTGAAATGCGTAACATAGAGTAGAAAGCATGGATTAGCTTGGGGTAGATGTAATTTTCTTCAAGAGAAATGAATTCAACTAGATGTTGTTGGTGGAGAACATCTAGAAAGGGAAAGCTATGTTCTTTAAATAGTGGCACATCAAGCTAATGTAGAGGAATGAAAAGTTTCTCAGAGTAGGTTTCTAAGTATTTTTCAAGTTGCTTTTGGTTATCAAAGAGCCTAGAGAGGTTTGAGGTTTGAGAAGATGATGAACCAGCAACATCACCTCTTCTTTTCTTTCTTGAGTTGGATGAAGAAGCCATGGATTTGGAAAATTTAAAGGAGGAGAAAAAAGGTTTATAGAGAGGTAGAAGCAAAAAGTTGAAGTATAAAATGAGAGGCATAAAGAAGAGCGTGAGAACAACCCCTATTTATAGCAAAAAACAGCGTGTGAATCGATTCACCAGGGAGGGGAATCGATTCATGTAGGTCTAATTGTAAAAAAATGGACAAGATATCACACGTAAATTGATTCAAGATTAGAGAAATCGATTCATGTAGTATAATGAGTGTAGGTTTGAAAGTTTATGGACACGAGAGTGTAGTTAATACATGAGACTTTGGAATTTTTTCTCATTCATCACATGTTCTGCAAAGATTCACGAGAAAGGCACATTGGAAAGACATCAAGTCATATGAATACATGGCACAAGGTTTTCAATTTGAATTTTCAAATTTTCTACAAAAGATTTTTGAAAACTTTGAAATCAATAAGTGTAATTCAAATTGAAAGAGTTGAAATTTGTTATCCAATATAGAGATAAGATTTTCACAAAATTCATTATAAATTTTTGTAGAATCATGGAAATATTTTAGGATAAACTCAATATTTTGTCAAAGATTCTATTAAAAATTAGAGATATTTAAGAGTTTCAAGATAATATATCCAAAATAAATCAATATCTCAAAGATAGTATAAAAATATAGGATTTAAATAATATGTTCAAAGAATAAATTAATATCTTTAAAAGAATTTATGATAATAAAAATTGATTGGATATGAAAATAAATTTTTAAACGCAATTAGAAATTTCCAAAATGCCTAATTCCCTTCTAATGTTTATAAACTATTTTTTTGTAAGGGGTTTAGTAAAAATGTTTGCTAATTGCTTAGAAGTATCAACATGCTCAAGAATGCAATCGCCTTTCAAAACATGATCTTGTATAAAATGATGTCGAATCTCAATATGCTTTGTTCGTGAATGCATAACAGGATTTTTAGAGATATTAACCGCACTAGTGTTATCGCATTTAAGAGGCACGTGGTCTAAAACAACATCAAAGTCAAGAAGTTGTTGCTTTATCCAAAGGATTTGAGCACAACAACTTCTAACTGCAATATATTCTGCCTCAGCTGTTGATAAAGCAACACTTACTTATTTCTTGTGATGCCAAGAAACAAGGGAACTACCAAGCATATGACAAGTACCACTCATACTTTTTCTATCAAGTTTACAACCAGCAAAATCAGAATCAGAATATCCTACAAGAATACATTCAGCACCTTTAGAATACCATAAACCAACATTTTGAGTACCCATAAGATATTTCATAGTTCTTTTTACGGCAGTAAGATGTGATTCTTTAGGACATGCTTGATATCTAGCACACATACATTCAACAAACATGATATCTGGTCTACTAACGGTTAAGTAAAGTAAGGAGCTGATCATACCTCGGTATTTTATAATTTCTACTTCCTTACCTTTCTCATCCTTGTCCAAATAGCATGATGTACTTATGGGTGTGGCCATTTCATTTGCCTTATCCATGTCAAATTTTCTAAGTAATTCCTTGCAATATTTAGATTGAATAATGAAGGTTCCTTCTTGTGTTTACTTGATTTGTAGTCCAAGGAAGAAGATGAGTTCTCCCATCATTGATATTTCAAATTCATCCTGCATAATCTTAACAAACTCTTGCAAAGTAGTTCATTAGTAGCACCAAATATAATATCATCGATATAAACCTGAACCAAAAGTATGTCTTCCTTTTTGTGCTTTATAAATAGAGTAGTATCAATCTTTCCTCTTTCAAAATCATTTTCTAAAAGAAATTTGCTTAACCTTTCATACCAAGCTCTTAGAGCTTGCTTTAAACTGTATAAAGCTTTTCTAAGTTTGAAAACGTGATTTGGAATTTTGTAGTTTTCAAAACCAGGAGGTTGATCTATATACACTTCTTCTTGGATGTATCCATTTAAAAAGGCACTTTTGACATCCATTTGGTAAAGTTTAAAGTCTATACAACATGTAAAATCTAACAACAGTCTAATTGCTTCTAATCTAGCAACAGGAGCATATGTTTCTTCATAATCAATTCCTTCTTCTTGATTGTATCCTTTAGCAACTAGCCTAGCCTTGTTTCTAGTTATTATTCCATTCTCATCAAGTTTGTTCCTAAAAACTCTTTTAGTCCCTATTACTTGATGGTCATTGGGTCTTGGCACAAGTTCCTAAACTTGGTTTCTTTCAAATTGATTTAACTCTTCTTGCATTGCCAACATCCAATGTTTATAAATGATAGCTTCATCTATGGTTTTAGGTTAAAGTTGCAAGACAAAAGCTAAGTGATTACAAGTATTAATAGCACGATGAGTACTTACACCTTTTAATATATCACCTATGATATTGTCCATTGGATGATGCTTTGTGTCACACCCTAATTTTCTGGACTCGAATCCCGATGTAATCAAGATAATAATTAATAAAAATACGAGTAAATTTTTCGCGTTCAAAATAATTTCAAAACACCACAACGATTACATCAAGACCCAAACCATAAAAAATCGAATAGTTGATAAGTGCTTTATAACACAATAAAATAGATCTAGTTTGCTTAGGATTTTAATCATTATGCAATGTATTTCCTTTATTTACTGAGATTTTTGCTTTCTTTCCACTCTATTCTACTTGGGTATGTTATTTTGCAGGAATTAAGGTAATAAAGGGTCAAAAACAAGAGAAAATAAAATGATAAAGAAACAAGAAGAACAAGCCCAAAGTAGAAAGAACTCTCTTTTTATGCTTAATTCCGACTCAGAGTGCTGAAATCCGACTTAGAATGTTAAAATCCGACTCAGAAATGCTGAATTCCGACTCAAAATGACCAAATCCGAGTGGGATAACTGAGAAAGGACCAAATCCGAGTGGAATTACTCAGAATGGAGCAAATCCGAGTGGAATACTGCACTGTTGAAGGTAAATCCAAGTGGAATGGCTCAGAATAGAGCCTTTCCGAGTGGAACGACTCAGAATGGAGCATTGCCGAGTGGAATACTTCACTGTTGGAGCCAAATCCGAGTGGAAAGTTCCCTGTCAAAGCCATTCCGAGTGATAAATGGCTGAGGTTCAATGCTGAAATGGAAAGAGTCTCGGTTGGAGGAGATTCCGAGTGGAAGCTTCCCCGACTGCGTCCATTCCCAGTGAAAAAAGGGGACTGACGTTGAATAGATGCTGTCCAAAGCTATTCTCCGAGTGAAAGGCTTGCTGATTGAAGTGAATCCGAGTGGAAGCTTTCTGATTTGTAACTAATCCGAGCAAAAAACTGTTCCGAGTGAATGGATTCCGAGCAGAAGAAGCCACTGAATGAATAAGTGCTGAATAAGGAGGAATCCGAGTGGTTTCATTCGGAGAAGAAGGCATTCTCAAGCGGCACAAGACATTTCCGAGTAGAAGTCTTATCAAGCAATGAAAGATCCGACTGGGAATGAATAACACTCGGGCAGACTCTCAAGTTTTACACTAAGCCCGAGTGAGATGTCTCCAAGGAAGACTTCCGAGTGAGTTGGGATATATTTCCGAGCAAAGCAAGGCTCGGACATGAGAGGAAATTCAATCAGCCAGATTCGAGTAAAGACAACCGACTGGGTTGATTGACGACTAGAGGCCATTCCGAGTAAAAAGCAAGAAGGCACTTCCGAGTGTATCATTTCAAGGAATGAAGGCCGACTAAAATATTTCAAAGCAAATCCGAGTGAATGCATCCAAATGAATTTGACCGAGTGAATTCTAAAGCAAAATCCGAGCAAAGTTTGAACCGAGTGGTTCAGATTCATAGACAGCCGAGTGAAAATGTTTGGGAACCGATTGAATAAATTCTGATCTTGAGTGAGTCTTCAATCAGTTCCGAATGAACTCCATGAAGCTGAGCCGAGTAAATGGTTTCAGTCGGATCCCAGTCCCTCTTCAGTCAATTCCGAGCCATCTTCTAATCAGTTCCGAGTGAATACTTTCACTCGGTTCTGATTCACTTTTCAATCGGTTTTGAAGAAATAAAGCAATCGGAGTTGCTTTGCTCATCTCCTCACAGCAACTAACACTGTCCGACTTCACAACAACTCAACACCGACCGGTTTGTTCCAAATACCGACCGAGTTTCTTCCAAACACCGACCCCTCAACTCGACACCGAGCAAAGATTCACTCGGTCTTCTTTAGAAAATGCACCTTTTTCCAGTCGGTTTTGTGCACAAAAGGCATTTTTCCACTCGGATTCTAGAGAGAAGGTGAAAACCGACCCAATTCTTCACAATGCAACACCGTCCAGCACTCAGCAAACCACCCTCCAGCAAGCTTTCACTCGGATTTTGGAGAAAAGATGAAAACCGACCCATTTTTCCACTCGGAATTTGCCCAGCTGAATAAATCCAAGCACCGAATTATTGGAAATATTAAAATAATGCTATTTGGGACAGTTGGAAGTCACATGCACTGAAAGTTTCCTCCCACTTGCAATTACAACACGTTTCTTAGCTGGATCCCCCCTTTCCATCGCCTATAAAAGGAGAAGAAGTTGCAAGCATCCAGCATCAATCACTTGAAATCAATTCCATCAGCTTCGTTCCAATTCTTCTTTCCTTTCTCCTTTCTTTGTTTCCTTTTCCGTTTCTCTTTTCTTTCTTTTCTTTCTTTTTCTTCTTCATTTTTTTTCTTCTCCTTTTCTTTTCTTTTTCTTTCGTTTTATTTCTCTTATTTTCTTTCTCTGTCCCGTTCCCATTTTTTCTTTTACTTTCTTTTTCTTTATTTTATTTTAAGAGTTGTGAATTGTAAAAGTGAGTTATTTAAATTTGTAATTGGTGGAGAAATTATTGCAACAAGGAATTACAGTGGTAAATTATTTTGAGCTTTTGGAGAAACCCGTAAGTCTTTATTTTTACCATGTCTTGTATGTTTTATTTTTCCATTATATATATGAATTTGAATTATTTCATGAGTAACTAAATTAATTATCTTGGGATAAAGGGGGTATGATAATATTTTATTTTAATGTTATTTTGACTTGGAATTAAATAAATTTCTGTTTTCCATTTAGTTTAAAAAATGCTCAATGCTTTTAGTGATTGCTAACAAGAACCTAAATGATAAAACTGTATACTTGCGGGTATATTAGTAAGTTTAGGTAATAAATAGAATCAAGAGATTTATTTTTACCGGAAAGCTTTGAACTAAACCTAAGATTTTTGAAATGCTTTTTGTGACCTCGGTAAAACCGTGAAAGTAATCAAAATTCTTTTGAGGAAATAAAAGGGGTTTTCATAAAACGATAATAGGCCTTTCTGAGGATTAAGAACCGCTTTCCATAGGTTAGGTACATTAATAGGATTCCGAGAGGAACATATTAATTAGCTTTTGGAAAATTCACCTTGGAAAACTTAATTCGATTCTTATTTATGAAAAGTTAAAATTCATTAACATAAAATAGAGTCTTAATCCCCTGAAATCCCAAGATATTCTCAACTCTGATTTTTAAGTGTCAAGTAAATTTTATTTTTATATTTATTCGTATTCTGTGCAACTTTAATTTGTGCTTTATTTTATAAAAATCTTAAAAATCAATTGTGTGGATAATTAAATTTCAATATGCTGGTACTTTGAACACAGTCCCTGTGGAGAACGATAATCTTTTATATTACGCGACATAACCCGTGCGCTTGCAGGCCCTGTCAAGTTTTTGGCACCGTTGTCGGGGACTGTTGTCCCTCAAATATCGGCAATATTGAAATTCGATTAGATCATACTTGTTAATATTTCTATTGTTATTTTTATTGTTATTTTCTTTGTAATTTTGTATTTTGTTCTATATTCTTTGTATCTGTTGTTGTTTTATTTTTGTAATTGTTTGTTTTATTTGTCATTTATTTTCTATTTATGCGACGAAGCCGTAGTGTCGATCTAAACTTAGGATTTGACCCTGAGATAGAACGTACCCTTAGGGCTTTGAGAAAACAACAAAAACAACAAAAAGAAAAACAAATGGCGGACCAACACAGACCCTTAAGAGATTTTGCCGCTCCAAGCACTAATGGGAGAGGATCTAGCATCCTCAGACCCACAGTGGAGGCTAACAATTTTGAATTGAAGCCTTCACTACTCTCAATGGTTCAACAGAACCAATTCGGAGGATTACCCTCCGAAGATCCAAACCTTCACCTTCAAATCTTTCTTGAATACTGTGACACCCTGAAGATGAACGGAGCCACCAATGATGCCATTCGCTTAAGACTTTTCCCTTTCTCCTTAAGAGATAAAGCGAGAGCGTGGTTATACTCTCTTCCTGAAGGATCCATCACGACTTGGGAACAATTGTCCAGTGCTTTTATCAATAAATGGTACCCAAGGAACAAGACTGATGTGCTGAGAAAACAAATCATCAATTTTTCATAAAAAGATGATGAATCCTTGTATGAAGCCTGGGAGAGATACAAAGAGTTGCTAAGAGAATGTCCTCACCATGGGATAGAAATGTGGTTGACAATCCATATTTTCTATAATGGACTAACATCCACACAAAAGATCTCTTTAGATGCTGCAGCTGGAGGAGCCTTCATGAGTAAAAATGTTGATGAAGCTGAAAACCTGATTGAGGAAATAGCTCAAAACACTCACCAATGGAACTTTGAGAGAGGATTACCTTCTAAAACACTAGGTAAGTACTCTGTTGATGCTCTTTCCTTACTCTCTGCCAAAGTTGAAGCATTAACATTAAAACTTGATAAAATAGGGTCAACAGGTGCTACTAATATTGTTTGTGAAGTTTGTGGTGTTTCAGGACATGGAGCTACAAATTGCCATTTAGCAATGACTCCTAATCAAGAACAAGAAATGCATCAGGTGGATGCTATTGGAAACTATGGTGAAAATTATCAAGGTAACTACAGACCTCCACAAGGTCCACCTGGCTTCCAAAATAGGCCACCTCAATTCCAAAGTAACTACAAACCTCAACAAGGAACCTATATTCCACAAAAATCAAAGCTAGAATCCTTGATGGAGACATTTGTAGCAACTCAACTTAAACAAAATGATGAATTCTCTGATGCAATAAAAAACTTGGCTTCAAAAGTGGACTCTCTTGCCACTCACAATAAAATACTAGAAAATCAAATTGCCCAACAAGCCTCCTATTCTCAAAGAGCACCGGGAACATTTCCTAGGAAACCAGAGGCTGGACCATCTAACCAAACCATGGCTGTCATTCTTAGGAGTGGTACTCAATACGATAGGCCAGTTGACAAGACAGCAAATGAGGAAAAGAAAGTCGATGAATCTTCATCTCATCCAGTAATTGAAGAAGAGAAACCACAAGAAAAGAAGGAGGAGGTTAAGCCATATCAACCTCCCATTCCATTTCCTCAGCGCTTAGCCAAAGCAAAGTTGGACAAACAATTTGGTAAGTTCCTTGATGTTTTAAAGAAATTGTATATTAATATTCCCTTTACAGATGCTTTGCAGCAAATGCCTACATATGCGAAGTTCCTGAAGGACATTCTGTCCAATAAAAGAAGACTGGAGGAAGATGGTACAGTTGCACTTACTGAAGAGTGCAGTGCTCTAATTCAAAAGAAACTTCCACCCAAGCTCCAAGATCCAGGTAGTTTCTCTATTCCTTGCATGATTGGTGACATGAATATAGATAAAGCATTGTGTGATTTAGGAGCAAGTGTGAGTTTAATGCCATTATCTGTTGCTGAAAAGTTAGGATTGGGTGAACTAAAACCTACTAGGATGTCTTTACAATTGGCTGATAGATCTGTAAAATATCCTGTAGGAATTTTAGAGGATGTTCCTATTAAGATAGGAAAATTTTTTATACCTGCTGACTTTGTTGTGCTTGAAATGGATGAAGATTCTTTGATTCCTATTATTTTAGGCAGACCATTTTTAGCAACTGCAGGTGCTGTGATTGATGTCAAGAATGGTAAGTTGTCTCTAACTGTTGGAGACCAAAAGGTTGATTTTAATTTGAAAAATGTTTTAGAAAAACCTTACAATGATGTTTGCTGTACTGTGGATTTTGTCGAACAAGTGGTAAAGGAAGCAACCCTTCCTAATGACCCACTTAAAACTGTTTTCATGATTGAGCCGACAGAAACATCTGATTGCTCTGAGGCCCCACATGATACTGAGGTCATGTGCGACAAAGTGGTAAGCCCCAATGTGGAATTAAAACCTTTACCAGCTTCATTAAGGTATGAATTTCTTGGTCCCAATTCCACATATCTTGTGATTATCAATGCTGAATTAAATCCATATGAAACTGAAAAACTTTTGAAACAACTTAGGTTGTATAGAAAGGTAATAGGTTATACAATGGATGATATCAAAGGGATTAGCCCTTCTCTTTGTATGCACAGGATTACTGTAGAAGATGAAAGTAGGCCCACAGTAAAACCACTTAGGAGATTAAATCCTAAAATGCAAGAAGTGGTTAAAAAGGAAATTTTGAAATTGCTTGATGCTGGAGTCATATATCCTGTTGATAGTAGTAAATGGGTAAGTCCTGTCCATGTGGTGCCTAAAAAGGGGGGAATAACTGTGATTGAAAATGATAAACATAACTTGATTCCTACTAGGATTGTCTCTGGTTGGCGCATGTGCATTGATTATAGGAAGTTAAATAGCGCCACAAAAAAAGATCATTTCCCCCTCCCTTTTATTGATCAGATGCTTGAAAGACTTGCGAAACACTCTTATTTCTGTTATTTGGATGGGTATTCAGGTTTTCATCAAATTCCCATTCATCCATCTGATCAAGAAAAGAATACCTTCACTTGCCCTTATGGGACTTATGCTTACAGACGTATGCCTTTCGGTTTATGTAATGCACCTACGACTTTTCAAAGGTGTATGCAAGCAATTTTTTCTGAACTTATTGAAAATGTGATGGAAGTCTTTATGGATGATTTTTCAGTGCATGGTTTGGATTTTGATAATTGTTTAACAAATTTGTGCCAAGTCTTGCAGCGTTGTGAAGAAACCAATTTGGTTCTAAATTGGGAAAAATGCCATTTTATGGTAAGAGAAGGCATAGTTCTTGGACACCTGGTGTCTGAGAGAGGTATAGAAGTTGATAAGGCTAAAGTGGAAGTGATTGAAAAATTGCCTCCACCCACAAATGTGAAAGGTATTCGGAGTTTTCTTGGACATGCAGGGTTTTATCGCAGGTTCATTAAAGATTTCTCCAAGATCACAAAGCCTCTTACAACTCTTCTGGGTAAGGATGTGCCTTTCAATTTTGATTTATCTTGTATGGAAGCTTTTTGCAGGATTAAGCAAGCTCTAATCTCTGCCCCCATCGTACAACCACCTGATTGGAAACTCCCATTTGAGCTGATGTGCGATGCGAGTGATTACGCAGTGGGGGCTGTGTTGGGGCAAAGAAAGGATAAAAAGCTCCATGTAATTCATTATGCCAGCCGGACGCTAGATGATGCTCAGGTAAATTATGCCACAACTGAAAAAGAACTGTTAGCTATTGTCTTTGCTTTTGATAAATTTAGGTCTTACTTGGTAGGTTCACATGTTACTATTTACACTGACCACTCTGCCATTAAGTATCTATTGAATAAAAAGGAATCAAAGCCTAGATTAATTAGGTGGATTCTAATATTGCAAGAATTTGACTTGGAAATTAAGGATAAGAAGGGTACTGAGAACTTGGTCGCTGACCACCTCTCTAGGTTGACATCTGAAAAAGAACAAACAGATAATATTCCCATCAATGAATCTTTTCCAGATGAACAACTCTTGAATCTTAGTATCCAACGTGTTCCTTGGTATGCTGATTTTGTAAATTTTCTTGCATGTGGTATCTTACCTCCTGATCTTAGCTTTCAGCAAAGGAAAAAGTTTTATGCAGATGTCAAGCATTATTATTGGGATGAACCACTCCTTTTCAAGCAATGTGCAGATGGTATGATTCGGAGATGTGTTTCACAAGATGATGTCCATGCTATCTTGGATCATTGCCATTCTCTTTCCTGTGGAGGACACATGAGCACCTCTAAGACAGCCGCTAAAGTATTGCAAGCTGGGTTCTATTGGCCAAATATTTTTAAGGATGTACGTAAGTATGTTCTAACTTGTGATGCTTGCCAAAGAACAGGTAACATTGGTAAGAGACAAGAAATGCCATTGAATACCATTCTAGAAGTTAAATTGTTTGATGTATGGGGTGTTGATTTTATGGGTCCCTTTCCCTCTTCTTTTGGAAATCAGTTCATATTAGTGGCAGTTGACTACGTGTCAAAATGGGTGGAAGCCATTGCTTCACCCCATTCCGATGCTAAAACTGTTATTAAACTTTTCAAGAAAATAATATTTCCAAGGTTTGGGGTCCCAAAATGTGTTATAAGTGATGGAGGGTCTCATTTTATTGAGAAAACTTTTCAGACCCTTCTAAAGAAATATGGAGTTAAGCATAAGGTTGCTACACCTTATCACCCACAAACTAGTGGACAAGTTGAGGTATCCAATCGGGAAATTAAAAATATTCTTCAAAAAGTAGTGAATACATCACGTAAGGATTGGTCTATTAAGTTAGATGATTCCTTATGGGCGTATCGAACCGCATACAAAACTCCCATTGGAACCACGCCTTTTAAGCTAGTATATGGGAAGCCCTGTCATTTACCTGTTGAGCTAGAATATAAATCTTTTTGGGCTGTTAAAACTCTTAACTTTGATCATAAGGCTACAGGTGAACAAAGATTGTTGGAATTAAATGAGCTTGAAGAACTCCATCTAGATGCATACGAAAATGCCAGAATTTATAAAGAAAAAACCAAACAATGGCATGATCGTCACATCCAACGGAGAACATTTAATCCAGGTGATATGGTTTTACTGTTTAATTCCAGATTGAATCTTTTTCCAGGTAAACTTAGATCCTGATGGTCGGGACCATTCAAGGTGACAAAAGTCTTTCCCTTCGGAGCTGTCGAACTATGGAGCGAGAAATCTGGTACATTTAGGGTAAATGGACAGAGAGTAAAGCACTATCTGACAGGTCAACCAATACAACAAGCAAGTGACTTGGACTTGTTTGATGCTCCTGATGAGTAAATCCAAACAGTGAGAAGTCTGGCTGAAGACTTAAAACTTAGCACTGATAGGGAGGTAACCCTATAAAAAGTTGTTGTTTCATTTTGAGCTAAAAAAAAAAACCCAACTATGTCAACTGCTGGTTTGGGGTTACTCCAGGTAAGTTTTCTTATCCTTTTATCATCCATTTTAACATTGAGGACAATGTTAAATTTTGGTTTGGGGTGGTAGGTAAGAAAACTTAACTCTTTTGTTTACGTTGTGTGATTGTCATTTTATTATGCATGTGTGTTTTCTTTATTTTGTTTGTAATCTTGTAATTTACCATGATTGCACGATAAATTTACTTTGAACACGAGGCTAAAGTAACTAAGGATCCCAAAATTTTAAGTAAAATTTTCAAAATTTGATTGTTTAAATGCCAAATAAATGCTTAAATGAACCTTATGTGATTAAAATTTTCTTTGAAAAGACTTTCCATGGTTAGACTTGAGCCAAAATGGGTTGTTTATCAAACAAATTTTCAAAACCCATATTTTCTTGATTGAGTGAATCTCATAGTCATTAATATTCTAGAACTTGTTTTTCAACCGATTCAAAATGGTTTTTGATTATATGTCTTAGGATGATAAAGGCACAATTAGGTCTTATTCTTAAGCCTCAGAATTTTGTATAATTTGACCCCTAGTTGCCCCTTTTGAGCCTAAAAGCAAAAATTTTTCCTTGAAACCTTTCATTGAATGATATTCTCTTAATGGTGAAAAAGTTGGAAATTTAGTGGAGCAAAGAAATAAAAAAGGACTTAAGAAAAATATGTATTGAAGAAAAGCAAGAAAAAGAAAAAGAAAATCAAAAGGATGATATTGAATGAATTCCAAAAAGTCCATAAAAGTTCAAAAATTTGCTCTATTAAATTTATAATGGTGATTTGAATCATTCATGACTGTTAAAGCCCTTTTGTATTCCATTTTTCTTGAAATTCCTACCTTGACAATACAACCCAAGGCCACGTTACAACCTTTGAAAGACCTTTAGACTTTGACATATTTTCTATCTAAACTGTGGAGTTTCTGGTTTATTAACAAGCTTATGGTAATATTTTTTGACTATGATGATTTGAGAGATACACAAACCTTGAAACACTTGAGTGAAAATTATAAGAAGAGTATCTCAAGTCTTGACATTAAAAATTGATTCACATAAGAAAAATAAAACTGGCATTTGAATAAATCTGTTTCTCTGTTTTGGATTCCTTAGTTTATTAAGTTTAGTGTTTTCTGTATTTTATCTTGTGAATATGGTGATTGCTTGAGGACAAGCAATGCTTTGGTTTGGGGTATTTTGATAAGTGCTTTATAACACAATAAAATAGATCTAGTTTGCTTAGGATTTTAATCATTATGCACTGTATTTCCTTTATTTACTGAGATTTTTGCTTTCTTTCCACTCTATTCTACTTAGGTATGTTATTTTGCAGGAATTAAGGTAATAAAGGGTCAAAAACAAGAGAAAAACGACCATAAAATGATAAAGAAACAAGAAGAACAAGCCCAAAGTAGAAAGAACTCTCTTTTTATACTGAATTCCGACTCAGAATGCTGAAATCTGACTCAGAATGTTAAAATCCGACTCAGAAATGCTGAATTCCGACTCAAAATGACCAAATCCGAGTGGGATGACTGAGAAAGGACCAAATCCGAGTGGAATTACTCAGAATGGAGCAAATGCGAGTGGAATACTGCACTGTTGAAGGTAAATCCAAGTGGAATGGCTCAGAATGGAGCCTTTCCGAGTGGAACGACTCAGAATAGAGCATTGCCGAGTGGAATACTTCACTGTTGGAGCCAAATCCGAGTGGAAAGTTCCCTGTCAAAGCCATTCCGAGTGATAAATGGCTAAGGTTCAATGCTGAAATGGAAAGAGTCTCGGTTGGAGGAGATTCCGAGTGGAAGCTTCCCTGACTGCGTCCATTCCGAGTGAAAAAAGGGGACTGACATTGAATAGATGCTGTCCAAAGCTATTCTCCAAGTGAAAGGCTTGCTGATTGAAGTGAATCCGAGTGGGAGCTTTCTGATTTGCAACTAATCCGAGCAAAAAGCTGTTCCGAGTGAATGGATTCCGAGCAGAAGAAGCCACTGAATGAATAAGTGCTGAATAAAGAGGAATCCGAGTGGTTTCATTCGGAGAAGAAGGCATTCTCAAGCGGCACAAGACATTTCCGAGTAGAAGTCTTATCAAGCAATGAAAGATCCGACTGGGAATGAATAACACTCGGGCAGACTCTCAAGTTTTACACTAAGCCCGAGTGAGATGTCTCCAAGGAAGACTTCCGAGTGAGTTGGGCTATATTTCCGAGCAAAGCAAGGCTCAAACATGAGAGGAAATTCAATCAGCTAGATTCGAGTAAAGACAACCGACTGGGTTGATTGACGACTGAAGGCCATTCCGAGTAAAAAGCAAGAAGGAACTTCCGAGTGTATCATTTCAAGGAATGAAGGCCGACTGAAATATTTCAAAGCAAATCCGAGTGAATGTATCCGAATGAATTTGACCGAGTGAATTCCAAAGCAAAATCCGAGCAAAGTTTGAACCGAGTGGTTCAGATTCATAGACAGCCCAGTGAAAATGTTTGGGAACCGATTGAATAAATTCTGATCCTGAGTGAGTCTTCAATCAGTTCCGAATGAACTCCATGAAGCTGAGCCGAGTGAATGGTTTCAGTCGGATCCCAGTCCCTCTTCAGTCAATTCCGAGCCATCTTCTAATCAGTTCCGAGTGAATACTTTCACTCGGTTCTGATTCACTTTTCAATCGGTTTTGAAGAAATAAAGCAATCGGAGTTGCTTTGCTCATCTCCTCACAGCAACTAACACTGTCCAACTTCACAACAACTCAACACCGACTGGTTTGTTCCAAATACCGACCAGGTTTCTTCCAAACACCGACCCCTCAACTCGACACCGAGCAAAGATTCACTCAGTCTTCTTTAGAAAATGCACCTTTTTCTAGTCGGTTTTGTGCATAAAAGGCATTTTTCCACTCGGATTCTAGAGAGAAGGTGAAAACCGACCCAATTCTTCACAATGCAACACCGTCCAGCACTCAGCAAACCACCCTCCAGCAAGCTTTCACTCGGATTTTGGAGAAAAGATGAAAACCGACCCATTTTTCCACTCGAAATTTGCCCAGCTGAATAAATCCAAGCACCGAATTATTGGAAATATTAAAATAATGCAATTTGGGACAGTTGGAAGTCACATGCACCGAAAGTTTCCTCCCACTTGCAATTACAACGCGTTTCCTAGCTGGATCCCCCCTTTCCATCGCCTATAAAAGCAGAAGAAGTTGCAAGCATCCAACATCAATCACTTGAAATCAATTCCATCAGCTTCGTTCCAATTCTTCTTTCCTTTCTCCTTTCTTTGTTTCCTTTTCCGTTTCTCTTTTCTTTCTTTTCTTTCTTTTTCTTCTTCGTTTTTTTCTTCTCCTTTTCTTTTCTTTTTCTTTCATTTTATTTCTCTTATTTTCTTTCTCTGTCCCGTTCCCATTTTTTCTTTTACTTTCTTTTTCTTTATTTTATTTTAAGAGTTGTGAATTGTAAAAGTGAGTTATTTAAATTTGTAATTGGTGGAGAAATTATTGCAACAAGGAATTACAGTGGTAAATTATTTTGAGCTTTTGGAGAAACCCGTAAGTCTTTATTTTTACCATGTCTTGTATGTTTTATTTTTCCATTATATATATGAATTTGAATTATTTCATGAGTAGCTAAATTAATTATCTTGGGATAAAGGGGGTATGATAATATTTTATTTTAATGTTATTTTGACTTGGAAATAAATAAATTTCTGTTTTCCATTTAGTTTAAAAAATGCTCAATGCTTTTAGTGATTCCTAACAAGAACTTAAATGATAAAACTGTATACTTGCGGGTATATTAGTAAGTTTAGGTAATAAATAGAATCGAGAGATTTATTTTTACCGGAAAGCTTTGAACTAAACCTAAGATTTTTGAAATGCTTTTTGTGACCTCAGTAAAACCGTGAAAGTAATCAAAATTCTTTTGAGGAAATAAAAGGGGTTTTCATAAAACGATAATGGGCCTTTTTGAGGATTAAGTAACGCTTTCCATAGGTTAGGTACATTAATAGGATTCTGAGAGGAACATATTAATTAGCTTTTAGAAAATTCGCCTTGGAAAACTTAATTCGATTCTTATTTATGAAAAGTTAAAATTCATTAACATAAAATAGAGTCTTAATCCCCCAAAATCCCAAGATATTCTCAACTCTGATTTTTAAGTGTCAAGTAAATTTTATTTTTATATTTATTCGTATTCTGTGCAACTTTAATTTGTGCTTTATTTTATAAAAATCTTAAAAATCAATTGTGTGGATAATTAAATTTCAATATGCTGGTACTTTGAACACAGTCCCTGTGGAGAATGATAATCTTTTATATTACGTGACATAGCCCGTGCGCTTGCAGGCCCTGTCAATAGTGAGAATTAATAATTTATAAACTCGATCGCTAAGTTAGATGCCCATAAGTGTATACAAAATATTAGAGTTTATAGCGGAAGAAGAATGTGTGTACAGGACACCTGCCTAGTTCCATATATGAAGATATGGAAAAAGGCTAAAACAAAGATGTAATTTCATAATATAAGCCTATTAAGTCATAACCAAGCAAGCATCCAAATATCATTCATTGCCTGTCATGAAATACAACCTTAGCTTATGTATTATCAATACATCATCCATATACATTGTCATCTATACAATATCATTAAATCGATGGTTAACAACTACCATCTTATACAATTCATTTATCACAACATGATTAATAATCATTGCAGACCAAGGAATTCTATTACAACTATTTACCTTCCTCAAAGACTTTAGCTCAAAAGTATACTCTTATCCCATGACAACCCTGCATCACAATGCTAAAAAATAGACAACGTGGGATAGTGAGTTATACATTCAAAATGACGAATATAAATACATTATAATTATGTGTACATGCATTCAACCAACATGTGTGCTTTGCTATAATTCATCAATTCATCATTAAATCATTATCAGGATATTATCTTAGGAATACAAGCTTCGTTATTCACAATTCATGTCAAGCACAAGTACAAGCACATACACATTCACATAGCCCTACATCATCATGGGCATTCACAGTCATCATCATTAAGTCATTTAAATCTTTAATCAATTAACACTCTCTCGAGAGGTTCTCATCTCATTTTGGTCATCTCCATCTCAAATGCCATGTACCTATGGCTAATGCATATGTCAACTGTTTAATGCATATGCAATGGATCCATTTCTTACCATCAGGTGATCACAACCACCACATCATTCATTTCACAAATCTAAATATCAATTGACATCACGTCAGTTTCCCGCCTCGCAAGGGGTACTCCCTTCATGGAACCCTGCAAGGTTATTCATTTCACAAATATCATATCATCATCACGTCGGGTACTCCCTTTGTGGAACCCCGCAAGGTTATTCATTCATCAAATATCATATCATCATCATGTAGGGTACTCCCTTCGTGGAATCCCGCAAGGTTATTCATTCATCAAATATCATATCATCATCACGTAGGGTACTCCCTTCGTGGAACTCCGCAAGGTTATTCATTCATCAAATATCATATCATCATCACGTAGGGTACTCCCTTCGTGGAACCCCGAAGGTTATTCATTCATCAAATATCATATCATCATCACGTAGGATACTCCCTTCGTGGAACCCCGCAAGGTTATTCATTCATCAAATATCATATCATCATCACATAGGGTACTCCCTTCGTGGAACCCCGCAAGGTTATTCATTATGATCGTAACCATATAATATCAATGTTATGCCATGCCATGAATGCAACAATGCAATGATGCATATGCCAATCTTAACCTCGCAAGGATATCTCACCCTCTCACATAGGGATATATTTTAATTTGGCATTTTTAATAATTAATATATAATCATTTACAAAGCCCCTCAAGGCATATCATTCATATACTTGGCATCTCAATGGCCACAATGCCATTCTCATATTAATCCATGTATGGAATTCAAGAAGCATAGCAAGCATCATAGTTGAGTCCACACATGGGAATCAATCAAGGCATGTTAATTAACACATTTCAAATTTATAGCATCACATGCTAGCCAATACGATTCAATTTACATGTACAAGATTACAATTGTATCAAACACAATGGCATTGCAATCATTAATAGTAAAAATTACCATTAAACCAAGGGTATGTTCAACAACAATATCCTTTTTAATTCAACATCACTAATCATTATTCAATGTGTGTGGCATCATCCATTTTTGATCATTATTGATACCATTTCAATTTCATTGGGTTATCATAACTTATTGCCACTCCATTGTCCCCTCATTAATTTCATTATCATACAAGGTGTGTCATATAACCACAACCTTTGTTTTTCATTATCAATTATCATATCACATCAATGGTGGTGTACATTCATGTTTTCATTACATGATTTAGGCATATACACACTTTGCCAATATCTTAGATCAACATTAAATACCACCAAAAACACCTCATGGTTTACCCCTAATATAATCTCTTGATTTTATATAATAAAAAAGGGTTTTGGATATTAATGAGCTCATAACAATTTCAACATCAAGATATGATGAAAGCTCATTTTTAGTCTTAAAAATAGTGGGACATGTCAAAAATATCACCTATTAGTCCCAATTTGGCAATCATAAAAAGTTAGGTTCAAAACCCTCTTAAACTTAAGTTTTACAATGCAGTGAGTCCGGTATTTTATGCCTCATGAGAGTTAGAAAACTACAATTGAGGTAATACCAATTTTTACACCTCCGTAACATTATTATCTACAACTTTCATGAAGAAGTCGGAGGCCAAAAATGCCATTAAGATGCCCAAACGGGCCAAAAATAGCAAACAAATTACAGTAGTTGGCCATAACAGGGCCATGAATCGATTCAAGCCTTGCATGAAACGATTCATGAGTGCTTAAATCCCAAAATTGATAAACAAAAGGCCTTGAATCGATTTAAACCTCGTGTGAATCGATTCAAGCATTGGAAAATTGGGGAACAGTAAATCCAGTGGGTCTTGAATCGATTCAAGGCTTCGTATAAATCGATTCAAGCCCATCCAGAAGCCTTTGAATCAATTCAAACACTATTTTTGAATCGATTCATGACAGCACAGACCCCTTTTTATGTAGAAAATGCCACATTTTTGAATTTCTAATCCCCTAACTTTTTCATACGAATTCAATGCCCACCAAATTTTAACACCAACTTATATATATTATTTGTGACGTGTGGTCACTGGCCACACTCAAAAATTCCCAAAAATGAGGAACTTATGTGCATAAATGCATTTTACCCCATTTTGAGGCACTTTTGTGCAACTTAAGGACCTATTCTCATTAGAATTTGCCCATTCCAATTCCTACAAGTCATAAACTATATTTATGGGCTATTGGAACTATTCCATGGCATCCAAACATGCTAAAACTCAATATAGCCCTATTAGTTCCTTGATTATTCATAAATCTCATGAACATAATCCCATAAATTTTAACAATTCATCCATCTATAGATTTCTACCAATAAATAAATCATGCCCATCTCGGGACTTGAAAACTTTCATTGTCATCAATCATACACATGATTCTCAAAGTCAATATATTGCCAAGTATGTCATTCATCACATAACTAACACAACTATGGCAAGGCAAGCATGAGTAACAACATATACATTAATCATCAATTATTCTACTCATGCATTTGGAATGTAAAACTCCTCTCTTACCCCGAATGAAAAACCATAATCCAAATGCACGCTCTGAATACTCCACCACATTGCCCGGAATAACATCTACACCAACATACATACATATGCATACATACAATCATCAAACCATCTCAAGGCACCATTATAATTCTAAACAAATGCTAGCTTATCATAAAGCTCAATATCAAGTCCTAGACTTGCTAAAACACCAATTCATAACATTGTGTTAGGCTTCGGGAATTCCTTTCTCAAAACCAAGATTCTCTAGATCTTAAAGGGAAAATCATACCCAACAACAAAAATATCACATCCCTTATCAATATGGTATCTAAATCATCATATAAATCACCCAATTGCCATCATTGTCAACCAAATTCATTTAAGCCATCTTAGCTTTATTCAAGGCCATCATCAATCCATAAATTCAAGTAATCCATATCATGGCCTAAGGCCTCATCAAATCTTCATTATGTTTATTTCATTTGTCCCACTATCAATGGCCCTCATTCTCATTGTTCAAGCCTCTCCTATCATTATCTTAACTCTTTACACACTAAACAATTTGGAGCCATTACTTTGTTTTCTTGATTTCACAATCCATCAACATCAATAATCAATATTACCCATTCCAAAACTCATTCTTATATATATGAAACCACTCCAACATAAATAACTCATAATTTTCTTAAGCCCCAAAATTTCAATTCCTAGGGTTTTCACCAAAAATTCACAATCATCAATTCCAACCACTCATATGCATAATTTCTAACATCCTTAGGCTAACAACAATATATCCCATTCATTATCAACAACAACTATAAAGCCCCCAAGGATCATCCAACTTAGGGTTTAGTTCCATTAGAACCTAACAATCATCATCATCACTCATCATTTATTTTCATTATCCATGAAGCCATTTTCGTGTACCCATATACATCCTTACAAAATAATACATTTATCATACCCCTCCATAGAGCATTGTATAAAAATGACTCCCAATCCACAACCTACATACATGACCCTTTTAAAATCATAATAACCCATAACTTAGGGCATAAACTCATTAGAAATGGTGAGAATCTTAACTCAAGCCAATAAGCAATGAGTCTCCAAGAGGGAGGGAGGTGGATGGTGAAATTTGTGGGGAAAGGAGGAGAAGCTTCAAATCAATGTCACCTCTTTTAAGCTTGAAGATGGAAACGAAAATGGGGGAGAGGGGTGACACACCACTTGGCTTAGGTTTTGAGGATGGCAGGAGATGTAGAGGATGGGAGAAGAAAAGAGGGGAAATGTTTTTGCCTTAGAAGGAAACAGAGTGTTATGGGAATGGGAGAAGAATGAGAAATTAACCTTTTAATTTGGCCCATCATTTAAGTTTTTCTCCGTTTTATAATAAACAGGATCTCCGTTCGGGCTTAATACTAAATCCCAAAAATAATTCCGAAGACATATTCAGATTCCTAATAATGTTCTTAATACCCTTGACCAACAGCATCTCAATCAGAGATACTTTGTCCAACACCCATATTTTAATTGGGTTTAATTTTGGTTCTTTAAGTCTCGATAAATTATAATTAATCCTCATAAATCTCAATTTAATTATTTCAATATTTTTGGGACACTTATTAACCCATTTATAATTATTTAATATTTATTCCTTATATTTAATCATTTTTATAAAATTCGGGATGTTACCCTTTGATGCAATCCTTTCCTTTTGAATATTTGGTTGTTGTTCTACATTCGATGTTGCTTCTCCTTCATTGTTAATTTCTCCTTGCTCTTTGTTGTCGAAAGTCATTTCTTGAAAGGTACCTACAAGATCATCAACATCTTCCTTTCTTGAAGACTTTTGGTTAACTTCATCAAATTTGACATGAATAGACTCTTCAATAATATAAGTTCCTTTGTTAAAGAACTAATAAGCTTTACCAGATGATGAATAACCAAGAAATATTACGTCATCAGATTTTGCATCAAACTTCCCTAGATTATTATTGGCCCATAAATAGTGTTGGGTCTTTTATTGGCAAGCGCACCAATCGATTATACTTTTCAAATTTAGATATCGTTCCCACAAGGATTGAATGTCTCAGTAATCACAGTCATTCTTATTTACTATGGTAAAATTATTAAAACTTGTTAACAAAAGAATGATTTATATACAATTTTTACAATATTCACAAATTGAATGGTTGATTTATTCATGTGAGGTAAAAAAATATAAAAACTATCTAAAAATAAAGTTGAGTTGTAATTTAGAATAGATCAAATACTTGAGATAAAAACACAGATTAACAAACTATGTTAGAATTAGGATCCTCTTTTCTAGAACATAATGAAGTAGTTATTAACATGCATATTTAATCATCAAGTGTATGTCATTGCAGCTTAAAATCATTATAACCGATCCCTCGTGATATAAATTATAAGTAGTTACCGTAAAGTCTGATTCCTCAGATGCTTTCTGTAACACCCTAAATTTTAAAGTGAAGGAGTAATTATATTTGGGTTAATTAATATTCTAAAATATTAAGAGTAAATAAATTAAGATTTTTTGGGAGTTGTCTATGATTTATTGGGACCGGTTAAGCTGAAAATGAGCCCGATTGAAATATGGGTTTTGGAACAAGTATCTCTGAATGGGATGATATTGGTCAGGCCTGTTAAGAATAATATTGGAAATCTGATGGTATATTCAGAATAATTTTTGGATATGGTATTAAGCCCAAATGATGACCCTGTTTATCATAAAACGATGAATATTTATCGGGGAATTAAAAATAAAGCCAAATGGCTTACTTTTCCCTTCTTAATCCCGTCAGACCCTTTTTGGATTTCCCATTCATGTACATGCTTCTACTTCTTCTACACTCTTCTCCTTCATTTCCACTCTTACTTCTCTTCAAAACCCTAAGGAAAAAAGTGGTGGCTTTTTCCCTCTCGCATTTTCGTGTTTAAAGAAAGCTTGGAGGAGCTTGGAACTTGAAGTCTCACTCTTCCTTCTCCTCATTCTCTTGTTGTTTTTCCTTTTTTCGGAAAACTCTCTCTTATTTTTCTCTTGAGGTAAGATCTTGCTATTTCTCAAGAGTATGAACTATGGGTTGTTGGGTTTTTATGTTGGGAGAGTGATTTAATGAATGTTGTTTGGTTTTTACGAAGACCCCAACTCAAAGATTTGTAGGAAATGTGAGATCTAAATGAAGAGGCATTTATTGTGTTAAATAACTGCTTTTGGTGAGGTGAGATGTTGTTATTAATGGTGAATGGCCATTAATGAAGCTTAATGGTTGTTGGGAACCATTAATGTGGGAACCCGGTAATGGGTTTGGTACTGAATATGCGTAAAGATAAATGCTGATGCCTAAACCGAGGTGGTTGTGGCTAAACGAGTGAAATAAATTGAATTGAGAGTTAAGACGTCGAATGTCACCAAGTAAATAAATATGAACGTTAGGCCAAGGTGGTTGAATAGGAAATTGATTGTGTGATGTATTATAATGTAGGAAACAACCCCAGTTCCGAGGCGGGACCATCCAACCGCGGCGATTACTACTTCTCTTGAGGTAGGTGGGGGTAACTATTCTAAATGCATGATTTCATCCATTCTTGATGTGAAAGTATGTGTATATGATTGTGTTTGTTGATTTCCTATATGGGCGATGCGATGATTTCATGATTTAAGTGCATTTAAAATGATTGATGTTATGTAGCATGCATTTGAATAATGAATGTGTTATTGTGCTGAACTAAGCCAGAGTCAATGACCTTGTGTGGGATCAGCCATTAGAGTTAGTAGATGGCTGAGGTTTTAGACCGGTGCTGTATGTATCCGGTATAATTATCTGGTATCCTAGTGAGAGGAGACCAATTTTAATAACTAATATTTTACTTACTGAGCCTGTATCGTATACAGAACGAATGAAGTGATATCTGTACTCTTGTACCGGTATAGAGGTCGGATCAGACATTGAGTTGAATATAGTGATGAAATATGTTATGGTGATGAAATATCCAAATGTTGTATATGTGAGTGGATAATGTGATTGCCACTAACTGCCGATGTGTGTAAGTTCTAACAAAAATTTGTAAAGGTTGTGAACATTAAAATCTACTAAGTGGTGGTCGTGAATTGATGATTGATTGAGTGGCATTTAGGATGCATAGTGTGAGAATGCATTGATTGGCATTTGCATCCATGGCATATCATTTGCTGCTTATATGGAATGTTAGGGGTTCCAATGAGCGGGCCCAGTGGGAGGGCGACCCAGTGCACGGGTATATCATTGTATTTCCCTAGTGATTATGGGAATCACGAAGCTGTCCATAATTCAGTGACGAGGCATCCTATGTGGCAGGCCTAGTGGGCCGACAACTCTATGGTGAGCGAGTTACCTCGTTATCCAATGGGGTACGACTCTCTCGATGTGTGTTTGGGAGGGGCCCATAGCACTTTGGCAAGTACAACCATGTTGTTAATCCGCAGTCACGGGGTGACTAGTGCTACAGAGGGGCGAGGGCGGTTTGGTACCAGTAAAATATGAGGTTGACCATGCATGTAATTGGATATAAGTGTACACATTTACTACTACAGTAGGGGCATAGTAGCACACCTATTCTTGTCCCACAATTGATTATGTTGTTTTCCCACAGTCAAATCCGTAGTTGATAATAATTCTGTTGTGCATATGCATTAGCTTTAAGAGCATTTGCATATAGCCGAGATATGCCTAGTTGATAGCCGAGATGGCGATGGATGATGGATGAATAGAGAGAAAGTAAGCTGAGGTGCTAACATTATATGTGTGATGATTATTGAGAAGGCTAACGATGTGATATATATGATATTGCCTTGTGAATATATTGTGCTAAGTGGAATGATGTATCACATGTGTGTGAATATACTATGTCGAGTGGAATGATGTACCTTATGTGAATATACTATGTCGTGTGGAATGATGTACCGAGTGGAATGATGCACATATGTAAAGTATCATCATAATTTATGACTTTAATTCATTTGGATTATGGTACTCAGCTCCCTGTTGCCATTTTTAAGGTTGATGTAGGTGCGATAAATTCCTACTCTTTTTGGAGGTCGAGTATTGGAGAAGGTAAATATGAAGGGAGATGTGGATGAGCCTTGGCTGCATATATGTATGTATTTTGTATGGTATACGATGTGTGTATGCTTATTTTGAAATCAATTTAACAACGGATGATTTTGGGAGGTCATGTAGGAAAATTAGACCGGATGTGTATGGCTAATTTTCATTAATGACCTTGAAAATGTATGAAGGAATTTATTATTATTTATGAAAATATATTCTGCTGTTAAACAAACTGATGAAGTATCTTTCATCCTCTCTTGGTAAATGTCTTAATCACTCTTGAAATTATTTTATCTTCAACTTTTTCCCTTGCGACGGCCTCAAGCCCGATCGTCCAAGGTGCACTCTGATACCGTCCTTATATCTTCATATATGAGATTGGTAATTCAATGATCCGGGGTAATTATTCAGTATTTTATACATTGAATTCCTTCTACTTTTAATTATTTTAAATTTCAAAAAATTAACCCCTGTTTTCAAAATTGAATCCGGGGTGTTACAACCTGGTATTAGAGCATTGTTTGCTCATTAATGAATTAAATGTTGTTAAAGAGGGATTGTCCCTTGTTGTTGACATGTTATAATTATAGAGAAGCACTATCAGAGCATTGATTGCTCACTATTTTATATTGTGTTGATATTATGCCCGGCCAGGCATTTCCTTTCCCTATTTACCTTCAGATTATGAATACATTATGATGATATTTATATTGATGGTAGTTAATAATGATTGATGTATATTGAGGAAAGAAACATAAGGTTCCTAATTATGTTTGTATTGTATGCATAGAGTGATTAATGGCGAATAAGTGTACTATTGATGCAGCCGCTATGGCTGAAGCCTGTAATTGATTTGCCGATATCTTAGAAGAACGGCAACAACAACCTGCTGGTCAGCCCAATCATGGTCTTGACCGATTTCTCAAGCGGAAGCCTTCTGAATTTCATGGAGGCTATAAACCAGAGGATGTATATGTTTGGATCCATGACTTAGAATAGATATTTGGAAGTATAGAATGTACTGAAGCCCAGAAAGTTGAATACGTAGTGTTTATGATCTGAGATAAAGCTGAATCCTGGTGGATTCTTACTCGTGGGCGTATGGTTGCGACTCATACTCCTTTGGATTAGGAGAATTTTAAGGTGGAGTTTCTTAGGAAATATTTTCCTGAGAGCTATAAGAACAAGAAGGAGCTTGAGTTTATGGAGCTCAAACAAGGAAGTATGTCGGTGGAGGAATATGCCGCAAGGTTTGAAGAACTGTGTGTGTTTTACCCTTCTTTCCAATAGGAAGGTACTAAAGCCTCAAAATGCGTCATGTTTGAGAACGGATTGTGCCAAGAGATTAAGAAGGCGATTTGTCATCAAGAGATTAGGAGTTTTCCTACTCTTGTGAACAAATGTAGAATCTTTGAAGAGAACGATGTGGTGCCTAAGAACGATGCTGGACATAACCAAAGATTGAAAGGCTAATCCCTTAGCTTTAAGAAGAGGGGTGAATTCTAGAAAAATAGGCAATTTGTGTGTGGTTCCTCTTCTCTTAGAGGTGGACGAGGTGGCGGAAGGCATGGTACTAATGGTGGCTGAGGTGCTGGCCAAGGTCTTCGTTGTTTCCGATGTGGTGGAAACCATTTGGCTCATGAATGTAATCATGAGGAGACGGTGGTATGTTATAGATGCAACCAACCGGGGCACATTCGTCCTGATTTTCCCTTGAATGCCACGGATGTGGTGGTGCGTAATGATAGAAACCGTGGCTATGGTGCTTTCAGAGGCCGTGGTCGTGGAGCCGGTAATGGCGGTCGTAATGGGGGTCAAAATGGAAATGGCAACGGTAATGGTTGCAATAGTTGTGGTAATGGGAATGGCCGAAGTAATGGCAATGGTGGCCGAAATAGTCTTAATCATGGTGCTAACTAACCAACTGCGGGAAGAGTATTCACTGTGACTGGCAAAGAGGCAGCTCAAGTCGATAGCCTAGTTGAAAGTAAGTGTGAAATACTTGGAAATTCTATGCATATTATTTATGATTCGGGTGCGACCTATTCTTTTATATCCGAGGACTGTGTACGGCGGTTGAGATTGCCGGTGTGCTTAACGAAAAATGCCCTTGTGGTTACTACCCCAACCGGTACTTTCCTAAGGATGGTTAACCGATGTGATAACGTCGTTATGCTCTTAGAGGGAAGGAAGTTTGTTACTTCTTTCATTTGCCTACCTATGAAGGGTTTAGAGATTATTCTTGGCATGGATTGGCTCTCCGCTAATAAAGTCTTGGTTGACTGTCAACAACGGACTACCATTTTCCCTTCTTTTGATGTGGGGAAATTCGATGTGTCGATGGGACAAATGGTCCCGATTCTTTAAAAATTCCCATTGTATCCGAATTTTGGATGTATTCCCTGACGAGGTACCTGGTTTACCTCATCCATGCGAGGTGGAATTTTTTATTGATCTTACTCCGGGAGCAGAACCTGTTTCCCGAGCTCCATGTCGGATGTCTCCTATGGGATTAACTAAGTTGAAGAGAGAAGTTGAAGAGTTATTGGAACAAGAATTTATTCACCCAAGTGTGTCTCCGTGGGGTGCGCCTATTTTATTGGTGAAAAAGAAGGATGGGAGCATGAGGTTATGAGTGGATTATCGACAACTTAACAAGTTGACTATTAAGAACCGATATCCCTTACCTCGCATTGACGATCTTTTGGATCAATTGAGAGATGTCGTTGTGTTCTCGAAAATCGATTTACGTTCTGGATATCACCAAATTTGGGTGAAGACCGGGGATATCCCAAAGACTGCTTTTCGAACGCGGTATGGCCACTACGAGTACGTAGTAATGCCTTTTGGTGTGACAAATGCACCTGCGATCTTTATGGATTACATGAATCGCATCTTTCATGAATATCTTGATAAGTTTGTGGTGGTGTTTATTGATGACATCCTTGTCTATTCCAAGAGTCATGAAGAACATGAAGAACATCTTCGCCTTGTATTGAATGACCTTCGAGAAAAGGAGTTGTATGCAAAGCTTTCCAAGTGTGAATTTTGGTTATCCGAGGTCCAATTTCTTGGACATGTTATCTCCAAGGACGGTGTGGCAGTTGATCCATCTAAGATTGAAGCCGTGCTGGCTTGGGAAAGACCAACGTCTGTGACCAAAGTAAGGAGTTTTCTTGGTCTTGGCGGTTATTATCAGAGATTTATTGAGGGATTTTGCCGATTGGCCTTACCTTTGATGTAGCTAACTCGTAAGAATCAACCGTTTGTGTGGAGTCTTGATTGTGAAAGGAGTTTCCAAGAGTTGAAAGTTAGACTTACTTCTGCTCCAGTGTTGGCTTTGCCGGACTTACTAGATGATTTTGTGGTGTATTGTGACGCTTCTAAGCTTGGTCTTGGTTGCGTCTTGATGCAAGGAGAATGTGTGATAGCCTATACGTCGAGACTGTTACGACCGAATGAGGTTAACTACCCCACTCATGATCTTAAATTGGCAGCGGTGATGTTTACCTTGAAGTTGTGGCGACATTATTTGTATGGCTCGAAGATTGTGGTCTTTAGTGATCATAAGAGTCTAAAATATTTATTTGATCAGGAGGAGCTCAATATGCGCCAACGACGATGGATGGAGTTTTTGAAGGATTACGAGTTTGAATTGAGGTATCATCCCAGAAAGGAAAATGTGGTTGCCGATGGCTTTAGTCGGAAATCATTGCATGTTTCCGCTATGATGGTGAAAGAGATAGAGCTCATTGAGCAATTTCAGAATTTGAACATGGGTGTAGAAGTATATACTCCAAAAAAGATGTCTCTTGAGATGTTGACGGTAGCAAACGTGTTCTTTGAGACCGTGAAGTTACAACAACCGAAGGATGAGTACTTGATTGAGATGAAGGAAGCTCAAGCTAATGGGAAGAATTCATTTTTGACAGAAGGCCGTGATGGTATTTGGCGTGTGAAAGGCCAGATTTATGTTCCTTCGGGTGGTGATTTGAGGAGATTGGTACTTGAAGAAGCTCACAAGATTATGTTGAGCATACATCCTGGTGCCACAAAAATGTATCAAGATCTAAAGAAGAATTTCTGGTGGCCCGGTATGAAGCGTGATGTGGCTAATTATGTAGCCTCCTATATTATTTGTCAAAAGATTAAGGTTAAACTTCAGAAACCATTTGGTTATCTAAGACCCCTTGATATTTTTGGTGTGGAAATGCGACGACATTACCATGGACTTTGTTTCTGGATTACCCAAAACACGTACTCGAAATGATGTTATATGGGTAATTTTCGATCGGTTGATGAAGTGTGCTCACTTCATTAGAGAATTTAGCCCGGATGTACATAAAGGAGATCGTTAGGCTGCACGGTGTGCCTTCGAGTATTGTGTCGGATCGTGACCCATGGTTCACTTATCGATTTTGGGGGAGCTTGAAAGAGGCAATGGGTTCCAAATTGAAGCTCAGTTCAGCATATCATCCATAAATGGATAGGCAATCTGAGCACATAATTCAAAGCCTTGAAGATTTATTGCGGGCTTGTGTATTGGAGCACAGTGGTAGTTGGGAAAGGTTCCTACCACTGATTGAATTTACATACAATAATAGTTACCACAATTCCATTGGTATGGCTCCATATAAAGCATTATATGGTCAGAAATGTAGAGCTCCATTGTGTTGGCTTGAAGCCGGAGAGAGTTTGAATTTGGGGCCGGAGTTAGTTATAGAGACAAATGGACAAATCAAGACGATACAAGAAAAGATGAAAATAGCCCAAGATTGGCAGAAGAGTTATTATGATAAGAAGCAGAAGCCATTTGAGTTTCAAGTTGGTGATCACGTATTTTTAAGAGTATCAAGAGATAAGGGCATTGGAAGAGCTTTAAAGAGTAAGAAGTTAAGCCCGAGGTTCATTGGACCCTACAAGTTCCTAGAGCGGATTGGTGATGTTGTATATCGGATTGCACTTCCCCGCACCTGGCTAATCTACATAATGTGTTCCATGTGTCTCAATTGAGGATGTGATATACGGGACGATCTGTCCGTTCTTCCTGTTTCTGTTCGTGTTGTCGAACGCTCTATGAAAAGGCTACGAAAAAAATTGGTACCAATGGTGAAAGTTGCATGGAAGCACGGAAATACAGAGACGTTCACCTGGGAACATGGGGACGATTTGAGAGCTCGGTATCCAAATGTGTTCGAATTCGGTATGTTAAATTTCGGGGATGAAATTTCTTTTAAGTGGGGTGGATTGTAACACCATAAATTTTAAAGTGAAGGATTAATTAAGGGGATAAATATTAAATAATTATATTTAGGTTAATTAATATTCTAAAATATTAGGAGTAAATGAATTAAGATTTTTTGGGAGTTGTCTACGATTTATTGGAACCGGTTAAGCTTGAAACATCCTAATTTTTAGGGGAAAAGAAAAAAAATTTTCTCGAATTAATTAGAAAATAACCTGGATCCATAATAAAAACACTCCCTTATATGAAGGTAAGAGAGCTGGCCCCATGGCCAAGAAGAAAAAGAAAAGGAGGCAAGGGAATTAAAACCATTCACACGGAGCACCGACAGCGCCTGAGCGAACCACCAGACAGCGTGCACTCGCTCAAGCGAGACCCAAACCGTCTGGGCGAGACGCCCAACTCGCTCGGACGAGCACACAATCGCTTGGGCGATACCACGACAAACGCCTTCCAGCAATACACATTCGCTGGAGCGAGAAGCCTCACTCGGCACAACCACCACTCAGCATCGAGACAACCCAACACTTGGTAAAAGACTAAGTCCACTCAGAATCCATTCCTAAGGCCACTCGGTATAAGGGTTCCAACACTCAGGAAACGACCCCATCACACCTACATTCTATAACATAGCCTTTTATATTTATTCCCCCAAGGTACACACCTGATTCGCCCGGTAAGGAGGGTTATTTCACTCGGATTCCATAAACTCTCACTCGGAATAGTTTCCCCCCTCGGAACTTATACATGTTTTCACTCGGAATCCGTTAAACCTATGCGCTCGGAAATCTTCCCACTAAGTTACTCGTCAGAATGTCTCGAAGGGAACTCCCTTAAGAGTTCGTCTAAGTGTTCTTCTCTCGGAAGGAACTCATACAAATGAATCTCGCTCGACTCTTATACTTACATTTACTCGGGAATACTCAAACTCATATTCACTCGGGGAGTAGTAGCTAACTCACTCGGAACCACTCAGCCATTTCAGCCTCTCAACACTTGGAATAAATTATTATCTTCCCTTTTCCCAGCAACCACTCAGCTTCACTACAGCCCATAGACACCCTAACCTTCTACGCTCGTAAGGTATACTCATACATCCATATTTACCGCTTGGCGTCACCTACAATATAGAAGAACACACGATATATATATATAGGGAAGCAATTAAATAATTACAAGAGTTTCCTCATGTCTTCTGTCACCCGAGGGTGTTCAAGTTCTAACGTAAAAGCTAAAACCAAAATATAAGCCGGCCATGGCTTAACAGGACCTTGCACACAGTATATACATATACGCATATATTCCAAAGCACTCGGCTATTTCGTTCTGCACTCAGCTCCTCCTTCAAGCTTCATTCTGAGAGATGTTCACTGAAAATGTAGCCACTGCAGGGGTGAGCTTTTTACATGTAAAATGACAATCAAGGACTCGGTATCTGTGTCAGTACACACACTTACTTCCATTCAATCGTTTTCAGGTTAACTAAGGCCATGCCAGTTGGAGTAACATCTATAACATACCTACTACGTCTAGTTCATCTTCACACATACACACACACATGCATCCACACACTCGGAAATCATTCATAACACCCAACACATACTATGCGTACTACCCTAGTCAACCTCATATCTACATGCATGCCTGCGGATCCGACTCAAGTGATGACTTCCGGTTACTGTTTCCCCTCTTACTGGCCCCTCGTCCTTTGGCTCTTCCCGTGTGGTACTGGCCTTCCATTGGCGTCTCGAGACTCCTCTCTAGCTCCTACGGCTACCACGAGCCCCTTCAGGATCTAGCCAAGGTCTGTAGCTGAAAGTCATCCCCTCGGGGCTTTTGACCTTCCACGGGTCACCCCATTCTTATTCATGCAGCTAATGCGTTTACTAGCAAGCATCATCACCCAACCGATACCTCCTTCGCAACCATTAAGTAAGAACAGATTCAACACAGCCGTTATATTTGTTTTATCAGTCACACCAATATGTACAACAATCAGACAATCAAGCAATAGCATTTGGCAAATCAACTATTGAGTACACATTCATATTCTCACAGTGTTAACAGAGAAGAAATCATGCATTGCATTCGTCATTACCCAAGGCCGACAGACTACACTACTACCATCTTGATTACATGCAATTGTTGCATAACCATTGTAATACACACAGAATCCAGAATCATCAATCATGCATAAAATCCAGTCGTTATAAACACATACACACACACACACAAAGCAGTACATTCATCCGGTACCGTTCATGGACCATGCATTTGACATACAAGCGCCCCCTACCTACAGAAGGAACTCAAGAAGCTTTTCTTCTCTCGACGTTGGGTCTGACGCCCTTCTTCTCTTTCGTTCGGTCTTCCTTCGCTCCGTCGTACTCTACGCTCGGTTCGGGAATAGAGCGTTGTTCTTCCTCTGCCTCAACGATCGTCCTTCACCAGTTGGAGGGGCTCTGACCTTCCTCCAGCACCATTGTCGTGATCTCCGGAAGCGAAAGGCAAGAACAGAAAAGAGGATGGAGGCGAAGAAGAAAAGGGGAATGAAGTAGTGGGAAAAAGGATGAGTATTCACGGTGGTACAGGGCATATATATGCATGCGAAGGAAAGGAAGTAGGATGGGAAAACGTGAGTTGCAGCCCACTCACATAACTCGCCAATCACAAACAACCATCTTTCACCAACTCAGCTTTAATTAACTTGTCATTATTCCTTAAGCTAATCTGATTATAATTAACAATTAACTTCTTATTTTTGAATCAAATCTTAATGGTTTATTTTTCATTCGGCCTTTAGTTTTAAAATTGGGATATTACAATTCTCCCCCACTCAAAAAGAATTTCGTCCTCGAAATTCAGTCGGTAACTCACATGAAATTCAGTCGGTAACTCACCTTAGTAAACAACTCGGGGTACTGCTGTCTCATGACATCTTCACGTTCCCAGGTACAAGAGGTAGTCCTGCCTTGCTGCCACTCTACTTCAACCAGTTGTACGTTCTTGCTTCTCAACCGCTTTACCGATCGGTCCACGATTCTGATCGGTATAGCCATAGTGGTCAGGTCCTCCTTGATTTCCACTTTGTCATCAGGCATTATGTGGTTGGGGTCATGCAGACACTTCATTAGTTGAGATACATGAAACACGTTGTGCAATCGGGATAAGTGGGTCAGTAGTGCTATACGGTATGCCATGGAGCTGACTCGTTCTAACACCTCATAAGGCCCAATATATCGAGGGCTCAACTTTCTGCTTTTCAAGGCTCGTCCGACCCCTTTACTCGGTGAAGTCCTTAAAAATACCTTGTCTCCAACTGAAAACTCTAATGGTCTGGTTCGTTTGTCATGGTAGCTCTTCTGCCTGTCCTGAGACGCCTTCATTCTTTCCTTTATCACCTGGATCTGTTCTGATGTTTGCTTTACAATTTCGGGTCCCAATAGCAGACTCTCACCCGTCTCCGACCAACAAAGTGGGGTTCGACATCTTCGTCCGTATAGTGCTTCGTAGGGTGCCACACCAATACTGTTGTGGTGACTGTTATTGTATGTAAACTCGATCAAGGGAAGGTACTGTTCCCAATCTCCTCCGTGCTCCAACACACACGCCCTTAGTAGGTCTTCCAAGGTTTGAATCGTTCGCTCAGATTGTCCATCCGATTGAGGGTGGTAAGCGAAACTAAGCCAAAGTCTCGTGCCCATTTCCTGGTGCAGGCTGGTCCAAAATTGGGACGTGAACCTGGGATCCCTATCTGATACGATAGAAGTCGGTATACCATGCAGTCGGACAATTTCTTGAATGTAAATCCGTGCTAACCTATGCATCGGGTACTTCATGTTCACAGGCAGGAAGTGTGCACTCTTCGTCAGTTGGTCAATAATGACCCAAATTGCATCATGGCCCGCTCGGTTTCTTGGCAACCCCATGACGAAGTCCATAGCAATTGAGTCCCATTTCCACACGGGAATCTCCAGGGGCTGCAATGCACCATACGGCTTCTGGTGCTCGACCTTTGACTTTTGACAGGTAATACACCGAGCCACATATTCTGCCACATCCCTCTTTAGTCCGGGCCACCAGAACTGTGTTCTCAGGTCATGGTACATCTTCGTGGTACCCGGGTGGATACTTAACAAGCTCTTGTGAGCCTCATCAAGCACCATTCTCCTCAATTCTCCCCCACCCGGTATGTATATTCTGTTTCTTACTCGGAAGATTCCATCCGTTCCCTCGGTCAAGGACAAATCCTTACCTTTGGTCTGAGTCTCCTTCATCTCGGCCAAGTAGGAATCCGACTGCTGTTGCTCGTACACAGATTTCAAGAAGTCGTTGGTAACCCTCAGCGTGCCGATCATCATTTTCCGAGAGGAGGGGATGTCAACATGTAAGTTCATGTCTCGGAACTGTTCTAATAGTTCTACCTCCTTCACCATCATCACTGCTACATGAAGGGATTTCCGACTCAATGCGTCAGCAACAACGTTTGCCTTGCCCGGGTGGTACTTTAGCTCGAAATCATAATCCTTTAGAAATTCCATCCATCTCCTCTGCCTCATGTTCAGCTCCTTCTGGTCGAATAAGTATTTGAGGCTCTTGTGATCACTGTATACTTCAAATCTGGACCCGAACAAATAATGCCTCCAAATTTTTAACGCGAACACCACAGCTGCTAATTCCAAGTCATGGGTCGGATAATGCTGCTTGTGAGGTCTCAATTGCCGAGAGGCATACGCTATCACCTGGTCTTTCTGCATTAGCACGCATCCTAATCCGAGTCCTGATGCATCACAATAAACCACAAAGCTCTTTTGCAAGTCAGGTAATGCCAACACTGGGGCAGTCGTCAACTTGTCTTTCAGCCCTCGGAAACTGCTTTCGCACTCGGAACTCCACAAGAAGGGAATGTTTTTCCGAGTCAACTTAGTTAGTGGCAAAGCCAACTTAGAAAAACCCTCAATGAACCTCCTATAATAACCTACCAGGCCCATAAAGCTCCTTATCTCCGAGACCGACTTGGGTCTTTCCCATGCCATTATAGCTGTCACCTTTGCAGGGTCCACCAAGACACCTTCCTCGGAAATCACATGTCCGAGGAAATGGATTTTATCCATCCAGAAATCGCACTTTGAAAGCTTCGCAAACAGCTGCTTCTCCCTTAACACTTGGAGTACCGCTCGGAGGTGTCCTTCATGCTCTTCAGGAGTCTTTGAGTAGACTAAGATATCATCGATGAAGATTACTATGAATCGGTCTAAATATGGGTGGAATATGCTGTTCATGTAATTCATGAAGACAGCAGGGGCATTTGTCACACCGAACGACATCACTACATACTCATAGTGACTATACCGAGTCCTAAAGGTAGTCTTTGGGATATCCGAGTCCTTCACTCGGATTTGGTGGTATCCCGATCGTAGGTCGATCTTGAGAAGACTGAGGCTCCACGCAGTTGGTCGATTAAGTCATCAATTCGGGGCAACGGGTATCGGTTCTTAATCGTGAGTTTGTTTAGCTGTCGGTAATCTATACAAAGTCTCATGCTACCGTCCTTCTTCTTAACAAGCAGCACAGGTGCGCCCCATGGAGATACACTCAGTCTAATGAATTATTTTCCGAGTAACTCATCTACTTGCTTCTTCAGCTCGGCTAGTTCAGTTGGGGACATTCTATAAGGTGCACTAGAGACTGGCTCGGCTCCAGGAATCAAGTCTATAGAGAATTCAACTTCTCTATTGGGAGGGACACTCGGTACGTCCTCGGGAAACACTTCTGGGAATTCACAGACAGTCGGGATTTCCTTCACTCGGGTTTTTCTTTCACCCTCGGTTAAACAAAGCATCATAAATAGTTGAGCTATACCTTGTGCCGTGTCGTCCTTATTGTGCTGTCTCGGAAAGATTACCCTTCGGTTTCTACAATCCACTAACACCTTGTTGGCTGAAAGCCAATCTATGCCGAGCACGATATCAAGGCCCTTCAAAGGCACACACACAAGATCGAAGGTAAAACTCCGATCGTCCAACACAAACGTTATATCCTTACACATTGTTGATGTCAACACCTTAGAGCCAGTCGGGTTGGTTACTTCCAAAGTCTGATCCATATCCACAGTCGGTAATCGCAGTCGTCTCACACACTCATCAGCGACGAAGGAGTGGGTGGCTCCAGAATCAAAAATTACATTAAGTGTATATTTACCGAGTAGGCACTTACTCTGTACCAAGTCATTCGCCTGTACCGCATCTTCCCCGCTGATTGCGTAAACTCTTCCAGCAGTTGGTTGGTCGGCGTCTCTCTTCTGGTTATTTGGGGCAAACATCATATTCCCTCTGGCTCTGCTGTCTCTGCCGCTCGGTCCTTGGTTATCGTTCCCTCGGTTTCTCTCTTGGAAACCTCCATGACGTGTATTGGGGTTTACTTAACGAAGTTGGGGGCAGTTGGGGCGAATGTGTCCCTTCTCCTGGCAATGAAAGCACTTGACCTCCGCACCATTACGATTCTGAGCAAAGTGGTCACCCCCACATTTAAAACACTTGCCATACCTTGGTCGTCCACTCATCTGTCTCCCTTGGTTACTGCGGTCTTGATATCTGGTAAAGGGTCCATTTCTTCCCACGTTTCCTGGCCTCTTGAAACGTGACTGCTGAGGCCTCAAGTAATGGTTGGCTCTGCTACTCTGGCCCGAGTGGGCCTTGTCATCTTCTTCAAATATCCTACATTTGTTCACCAATGCAGGAAAACTCCTGATCTCTTGATATCTGCAGGCCCTCTTAATATCTGATCTTAACCCATTTTCAAATTTAAGGCACTTGGAGCTCTCCGTCCCTGGTTATTGGAAGGGTGGGTAGAATAGGCACAGCTCTTCGAACCGAGTCGCATACTCTTCCACAGTCATGGAGCCCTGCTTCAACTCCATAAACTCCAACTCCTTCCGACTCCTTACTATGTCAGGGAAATACTTCTCTAAGAAGCATGTTTTGAAATCGTTCCATGTTAGCTGAGCATCATCATCAGGGAATCAGTTTCTGGCTATCTTCCACCAATTCTCCGCTTCATCTCGTAGCATATACACTGCACATTCCACCTTTTGGGCCTCGGTACAACGAAGACCCCCAAAAATTCTTTCCAACTCCTGAGTCCATATGAAAGCTGCCTCCGGGTTACGTCCTCCCTGAAACTCACTCGGCTTCCTTTTCAGGAAGCAGTCCAGCACGTGGCCATCCTCAGCTCGAGTCTGGCCCTGCCTCTCAAACACGTCCGCAAAGCGTTGGAATGCTATGGCTATAGCCTCCATGCTTTGGCGATGCATCATCCCTTACCCTGAAATTAACAATCAAGGATAAGTATACCGAGTCACTCATTACCAATCGGATTTCAGCATAATGTTCAGTATCTTAACACGGCATACTATTTCTATATGTTATACAATCAATCGGACCAGGAGGGGAACAACCTCCTATCCACAAGTCAATATCAATCAGGTTCAACTCATTTCACAATCATGATGACCACTCAGTCAGAAAGCACGCAACCGCTTACTCTTGGTAAGCATACATTGGCCTTGGACCTTTCGGTCTGCTCTGATACCAAAATGAAACATCCTAATTTTTAGGGGAAAAGAAAAAAAAATTTCTCGAATTAATTAGAAAATAACCTGGATCCATAATAAAAACACTCCCTTATATGAAGGTAAGAGAGCTGGCCCCATGGCCAAGAAGAAAAAGAAAAGGAGGCAAGGGAATTAAAACCATTCACACGGAGCACCGACAGCGCCTGAGCGAACCACCAGACAGCGTGCACTCGCTCAAGCGAGACCCAAACCGCCTGGGCGAGACGCCCAACTCGCTCGGACGAGCACACAATCGCTTGGGCGATACCACGACAAATGCCTTCCAGCAATACACATTTGCTGGAGCGAGAAGCCTCACTCGGCACAACCACCACTCAGCATCGAGACATCCCAACACTTGGTAAACGACTAAGTCCACCCGGAATCCATTCCTAAGGCCACTCGGTATAAGGGTTCCAACACTCAGGAAACGACCCCATCATACCTACATTCTATAACATAGCCTTTTATATTTATTCCCCCAAGGTACACACCTGATTTGCCCGGTAAGGAGGGTTATTTCACTCGGATTCCATAAACTCTCACTCGGAATAGTTTCCCCCCTCGAAACTTATACATGTTTTCACTCGGAATCCGTTAAACCTATGCACTCAGAAATCTTCCCACTAAGTTACTCGTCAGAATGTCTCGAAGGGAACTCCCTTAAGAGTTTGTCTAAGTGTTCTTCTCTCGGAAGGAACTCATACAAATGAATCTCGCTCGACTCTTATACTTACATTTACTCGGGAATACTCAAACTCATATTCACTCGGGGAGTAGTAGCTAACTCACTCAGAACCACTCAGCCATTTCAGCCTCTCAACACTTGGAATAAATTATTATCTTCCCTTTTCCCAGCAACTACTCAGCTTCACTACTGCCCATAGACACCCTAACCTTCTACGCTCGTAAGGTATACTCATACATCCATATTTATCGCTCGGCGTCACCTACAGTATAGAAGAACACACGATATATATATATATAGGGAAGCAATTAAATAATTACAAGAGTTTCCTCATGTCTTCTGTCACCCGAGGGTGTTCAAGTTCTAACGTAAAAGCTAAAACCAAAATATGAGTCGGCCAAGGCTTAACAGGACCTTGCACACAGTATATATATATACGCATATATTCCAAAGCACTCGGCTATTTCATTCTGCACTCAGCTTCTCCTTCAAGCTTCATTCCGAGAGATGTTCACTGAAAATGTAGCCACTGCAGGGGTGAGCTTTTTACATGTAAAATGACAATCAAGGACTCGGTAACAGTGTCAGTACACACACTTACTTCCATTCAATCATTTTCAGGTTAACTAAGGCCATGCCAGTCAGAGTAACATCTATAACATACCTACTACGTCTAGTTTATCTTCACACATACACACACACATGCATCCACACACTCAGAAATCATTCATAACACCCAATACATACTATGCGTACTACCCTAGTCAACCTCATATCTACATGCATGCCTGTGGATCTGACTCAAGTGATGACTTCCGGTTACAGTTTCCCCTCTTACTGGCCCCTCGTCCTTCGGCTCTTCCCGCGTGGTACCGGCCTCCCATTGGTGTCTCGAGACTCCTCTCTAGCTCCTACGGCTACCACGAGCCCCTTCAGGATCTAGCCAAGGTTTGTAGCTGAAAGTCATCCCCTCGGGGCTTTTGACCTTCCACGGGTCACCCCATTCTTATTCATGCAGCTAATGCATTTACTAGCAAGCACCATCACCCAACCGATACCTCCTTCGCAACCATTAAGTAAGAACAGATTCAACACAGCCGTTATATTTGTTTTATCAGTCAAACCAATATGTACAACAATCGGACAATCAAGCAATAGCATTTGGCAAATCAACTATCGAGTACACATTCATATTCTCACAGTGTTAACAGAGATGAAATCATGCATTGCATTCGTCATTACCCAAGGCCGACAGACTACACTACTACCATCTTGATTACATGCAATTGTTGCATAACCACTGTAATACACACAGAATCCAGAATCATCAATCATGCATAAAATCCAGTCGTTATAAACACATACACACACACAAAGCAGTACATTCATCCGGTACCGTTCGTGGACCATGCATTTGACATACAAGCGCCCCCTACCTACAGAAGGAACTCAAGAAGCTTTTCTGCTCTCGACGTTGGGTCTGACGCCCTTCTTCTGTTTCGTTCGGTCTTTCTTCGCTCCGTCGTACTCTGCGCTCGGTTCGGGAATGGAGCGTTGTTCTTCCTCTGCCTCAACGATCGTCCTTCACCAGTTGGAGGGGCTCTGACCTTCCTCCAGCACCACTGTCGTGATCTTCAGAAGCGAAAGTCAAGAACAGAAAAGAGGATGGAGGCGAAGAAGAAAAGGCGAATGAAGTAGTGGGAAAAAGGATGAGTATTCACGGTGGTACAGGGCATATATATGCATGCGAAGGAAAGGAAGTAGGATGGAAAACGTGAGTCGTAGCCCACTCACGTAACTCGCCAATCAAAAACAGCCATCTTTCACCAACTCAGCTTTAATTAACTTGTCATTATTCCTTATGCTAATCTGATTATAATTAACAATTAACTTCTTATTTTTGAATCAAATCTTAATGGTTTATTTTTCATTCGGCCTTTAGTTTTAAAATTGGGATGTTACAAAGCTGAAAATGAGCCCGGTTAAAATATGGGCTTTGGATCAAGTTTCTCTGTATGGGATGATATTGGTTAGGGCTGTTAAGAATAGTATTGGGAATCCGATGGTATATTCAAAATAATTTTTGGATATGGTATTAAGCCCAAACGATGACCCTGTTTATCATAAAACGATGAATATTTATCGGGGAATTAAAAATAAAGCCAAATGGCCTACTTTTCCCTTCTTAATCCCATCAGCCCCTTTTTGGATTTCCCATACATGTACTTACTTCTACTTCTTCTACACTCTTCTTCTTCATTTCCTCTCTTACTTCTCTTCAAAACCCTAAGCAAAAAAGTGGTGGCTTTTTCCCTCTCCTATTTTTGTGTTTGAAGAAAGCTTGGAGGAGCTTGGAACTTGAAGTCTCACCCTTCCTTCTCCTCATTCTCGTGTGGTTTTCCTTTTTTGGAAAAACTCTCTCTCATTTTTCTCTTGAGGTAAGATCTTGCTATTTCTCAAGAGTATGAACTATAGGTTGTTGGGTTTTTGTGTTAGGAGAGTGATTTAAGGAATGTTGTTGGGTTTTTATGAAGACCCCAACTCAAAGATTTGTGGGAAATATGAGATCTAAATAGAGAGGCATTTATTATGTTAAATAACTGCTTTTGGTGAGGTGAGATGCTGTTATTAATGGTGAATGGCCATTAATGAAGCTTCATGGTTATTGGGAACCATTAATGTGGGAACCTGGTAATAGGTTTGGTAATGAATGTACGTAAAGATAAATGATGACGCCTACACCGAGGTGGTTGTGGCTAAACGAGTGAAATAAATTGAACTGAGAGTTAAGATGCTGAATGTCACCAAGTAAATAAATATAAACGTTAGGCCGAGCTGGTTGAGTGGGAAATTGATTGTGTGATGTATTATAATGTAGGAGACAACCCTAGTTCCGAGGCGGGACCATCCGACCGCGGTGATTACTACATCTCTTGAGGTAGGAGGGGGTAACTATTCTAAATGCATGATTTCATCCATTCTTGATGTGAAAGTATGTGTATATGATTGTGTTTGTTGATTTCCTATATGGGCGATGCGATGATTTCATGATTTAAGTGCATTTAGAATCATTGATGTTATGTAGCATGCATTTGAATGATGAATGTGTTATTGTACTGAACTGAGCCAGAGTCAATAACCCTATGTGGGATCAGCCACTAGAGTTAGTAGATGGTTGAGGTTTTAGACCGGTGCTGTACGTATCTGGTATGATTATCCGGTATCCCAGTGAGAGGAGACTGATTTTAATAACTAATGTATGACTTGTTGAGTCTGTATCGTATACAGAACAGATGAAGTGATATCCGTACTCTGGTACCGGTATAGAGCCAGATCAGACGTTGAGTTGAATATGGTGATGAAATATGTTATGGTGATGAAATGTCCAAATGTTGTATATGTGAATGGATAATGTGATTGCCACTAAATGCCGATTTGTGTAAGTTCCAACAAAAATTTGTAAAGGTTGTGAACGTTGAAATCTACTAAGTGGTGGTCGTGAATTGATGATTGATTGAGTGCCATTTAGGATGCATAGTGTGAGAATGCATTGATTGCCATTTGCATCCATGGCATATCATTTGCTGCTTATATGGAATGTTAGGGGTTCCAATGAGCGGGCCCAGTGGGAGGGCGACCCAGTGCATGGGTATATCATTGTATTTCCCTAGTGATTCTGGGAATCACAAAGCTGTCCATAGTTCGGTGATGAGGCACCCTATGTGGCGGGCCCAGTGGGCGGGCGGCTCTATGGTGAACGAGTTACCTCAATGTCCGACGGGGCACGGCTCTCTCGATATGTGTTCGGGAGGGCCCGTAGCACTTTGGCAAGTACAGCCATGTTGTTAATCTGTAGTCATGGGGTGACTACTGCTACAGATAGGCGAGGGCGGTTTGGTACCAGTAAAATATGAGGTTGAACATGCATGCAATTAGATATAAGTTTACACATTTACTGCTGCAGTAAGGGCATAGTAGCACACCTATGCTTGTCCCATAATTGATTATGTTGTTTTCCCACAGTCGGATCCGTAGTTGATAATAATTCCATTGTGCATATGCATTAGCTTTAAGAGCATTTGCATATAGCTGAGATATGCCTAGTTGATAGCCGAGATGGCGATGGATGATGGATGAATAAAGAGAAAGTAAGCCGGGGTGCTAACATTATATGTGTGATGATTATTGAGAAGGCTAACGATATGATATATATATGATATTGCATTGTGAATATATTGTACCGAGTAGAATGATGTATCACATGTGTGTGAATATCTTATGCCGAGTGGAATGATGTACCTTATGTGTAAAATTGTGAATATACTGTGCCAAGTGGAATGATGTATTACATGTGTAAGATTGTGAATATACTCTACCGAGTGGAATGATGCACATATGTAAAGTATCATCATAATGTATGACTTTAATTCATTTGGATTATGGTACTCAGCTCCCTGTTGCCATTTTTAAGGTTGATGTAGGTGTGATAAATTCCTACTCTTTTTGGAGGTCGAGTATTGGAGAAGGTAAATATGAAGGGAGATGTGGATGAGCCTTGGCCGGCATATATGTATGCATTTTGTATGGTATACGATGTGTGTATGCTTATTTCGAAATCAATTTGACAACAGATGATTTTGGGAGGTCATGTAGGAAAATTAGACCGGATGTGTATGGCTAATTTTCATTAATGACCTTGAAAATGTATAAAGGAATTTATTATTATTTATGAAAATATATTCTGTTGTTAAACAAACCGATGAAGTATCTTTCATTCTCTCTTGGTAAATGTCTTAATCACTCTTGAAATTATTTTATCTTCCACTTTTTCCCTTGCGACGGCCTCAAGCCCGGTCGTTCGAGGTGCACTCTGATATCATCCTCATATCTTCATATATGAGATCGGTTATTCAATGATCCGGGGTAATTATTTAGTATTTTATACATTGAATTCCTTCTACTTTTAATTATTTTAAATTTTGAAAAATTAACCCCTGCTTTCGAAATCGAATCCGTGGTGTTACACTTTCTCAGTAAAAACTAGCTTTAAGTCCTGGCCTTAACACAATAATAATTACCAATTCTATCCCTAGAAATTGGTATATTAAGGGTGCTTCAACTTTTACTTTCTTTAAACCAAGTTTTAATAAATGCATGAAAAGAATTCTCCCGTTTGACATTTATACTAATAAAACAAGTTTCAACACGCATGAAAATCATTCTCCCGTTTGACATTCATACTAATAAAATATTGAAACACTAACATGGCTCTTGAACCATAAACATGCATGAGTTATAATCACAACATCATATATTAGATAAGTTCACCAAATTCCAACATAAACAAATTAGTTACACATGGTAAAAGTAAAAACAACATTTACAGAGGTTAACATTATGAAGACTTTGCAATACTTCATGATACAAACGATCACAATACCACACAACACTCTCAAGTATGTAAAAACTATTCTAGACTAAAAACTCATAAAAGAACACTCAAAACTCGAGTGAAAAGAGAGGAAAGAAGCTATTGAATGTAGAATAGGATGCCCTGAATGCCTTGAGAACGACCTATTTATATGGCTGAGGAAGGGTCCTGACATGTAGCGTTAGGCTGGCATGTAGCGTCAGGTTCCTGACTCAGCCTTTATTAAACGCATGATTAAGTGCCTATGATTAAGAATAATTAATTCAATGATTAGCAAACATGGCCCCTGATTGTTCCCCATTCGGTTTGGCAGGTAGTAGAATTGGATTGGCCATTATTTGACCCTTTTGGCTGAGTGCTTGACCACCTGGAAGTGGAGTCCATATAGCTTTTGATGTTACGTGTGGGACTAACGTGTAGCGTCAGCATCAAAACCCTAACGCTACACGTGGGCTTGATGCTACGCGTCAACTCTTCAGATCTTGAATTTTCTCTTGAATTTCCATAATTTTTCACTGCAAAACTAGAGAAAATGGATCAAGGCAGATAATTTCCAATAACTTCCATTTATTACACTTAAAAACTAATTTTCTAACAAATTAACCTAATTTTTATGATTTTTGACACAATTTTTATTAAGAAATTTATTGTAAATTTGAGGACTAACAAATACCCCCAACTTAGGACATTGCTCGTCCTTGAGCAAGAGAAAAACTTTTAAAAACAATTTTGAAATCAAATTTTTAAATAGTCCAAAAATTTACCACAAAAAGTAATTTCACAATTTACCATTTGAAATAATCACAAATAGATGTTTTATGCAATAAAGGCTTAAAGATAAATTTTTTTTTACAATGCCTTATTAACAAATCAAGCATAATTTTAGGCTTATCTCACAAGTGTTTATCTCTGTACAAAGGTAATTTGTCAGCTCAATCGATCATAAAATCAAACAAATTCAATTTTGATTTTCATCTAATCAATGGTTATTAATACAGAGTCAAACGAGAGTCACAAGGTCTTTTAAAGGGTTGTAACGAGGCTTGGCTACAAGAATTTATAGTTTTTCTTGAAAGCAAAAGCCCGAACTCATAAAAGAGCATTTCATAATTTTTAGGCTTTTTCTTGACCCAAATCTCATTTCCCTTCTTGGTAAATACCCCAAACTTAATCCTTTTCATTATTTCTCATTCTTTTTATTTTTCATGCATTATGAAAATCTTGAAAGGAACTAAGTTATAATTTTCACTCCACTTTTATGTAAGAACACTCAAACATTTTTGTTCAAAAATGCTCTTTTATTCAATCAAGTAAAGGTAATGGTTATAAATTATTTACGGGTTAGGGGTGCCAAAGAAATTATTTTTAAGGCTCAAAATTGGCTATCAAAGGATAAATATGATTTTACCATGGTAAGATTTTTGGCCTTAGCTTTGTATTTACCAAAAATGTGCCTTGATCATGCTCTTGGATCCTCTGTACAACAACACAAATCAAAGAATTGAGCAAAATTAATTTGAATAAAATTATGTCGAAACCCTCAAGTGTTTAAAGATGTCTCAGCTCACTGGTTTTTTGAAATTAGCTTGATAGTTAATAAAATCATTGTAATTAATTTTATCAAAATTCCTAAATTACAAAAAGAATCGATAATTGATTTTAGAAATGGTTTTATTGTGTAAAAACCTTAAGTGTATAAATTTCTTTATTTTCAAAAATTTGATAAATTTATTAAAAGATAATGCTTATTTTTTTAGAAAATATGCAAAAATTAAGAACACACCACACAAAATAAAAACAAACCACAATATAATCCAACTCAAATATTAAACATACTAAAGCAAATACCAAAATACCAAACTAAAATCAAAGTGCTAAAAGTAATGAAAAATGCATAAGAAAAATGGAGATGGCTCTCAATCCTCATCCTCCATCTGATCATCCTCCTCCTCCTCATCAGAATTACCTTTAGTGTCATCATGAGCTCTAGAAGGTCCACCTGCATCAAGGTATGTGGGCTGGTCACCAGGCCCCCTTGTTAACCCCCATGTTACTGTTGGGTTATTAATTGGCAAGTGCACCAATCGTTTGTAGTTTTCAAATTTAGATATCGTTCTACTGGGATTGAAAATCCAATAACTTACAGTAATTTCTTATTTACTATGGTAATTTTATCAATGATTATTAACAGAAGAATAATTTATAAACAATTTATACAATATTCATAGAATTTGATAGTTGATTTGTTCATAAAGTAAAAAGATGGAAAAGATAAAATCTAACTATAAAGTTGAGATGTAATTCAGAATAATTCAGATACTTGAGGTAAAAACACAGATTAACAAACTATGTTGGAATTAGGATTCTCACACTACAATATAATGCAATAATTACAAACATACATACTTAATCATCAAGTTCATGTTATTGCAGCTTAAAGTCATTATAACTGATTCCTCGTGATATAAATTCTAAATATTTATCGTAAAGTCCGATTCCTCATGAGCTTTCTCAATAAAAACTTGTATTAAGTCCTGGCCTTATGGTAACAATAATTACCAATTCTATCCCTAGTAATTGGCATATTAAGGGTATTTCAACATTTACTTTTGTTAAAATAGATTTTAATTCGGCATGAATAATCATTCTCCTGTTTGATATTCATATTAATAAAACAAGTTTTAATACACATGACAATCATTCTCCCGTTTGATGTTCATATTAATAAATAGTTGAAATACTAACATGTTCTTGAATCATAAATATGTATAGGCCATAATCACAACATCATATAATAGATTGATTCACCAAATTCCAACATAAATAATTTAGTTATACATAATTAAAGTAAGAATAGTACTTACAGAGTTTGACATTACGATGACTTGAAAACACTTCACAATACAAAAGCTCATACTACAACACTCTCAAGTATCTAGAAATCACTCCAACCTTACAAACTCAAAGAAGAACACTCAAACTCGAGTGAAAAGAGAGAAAAGAAAGGATGAACTTCAGAATTGGATGCTTAGAAGTATGGAGAATGGCCCTATTTATAGGGCTGAGGAAGGGTCCAACACTCAAACTCGAGTGAAAAGAGAGAAAAGAAAGGATGAACTTCAGAATTGGATGCTTAGAAGTATGGAGAATGGCCCTATTTATAGGGCTGAGGAAGGGTCCTGACGCTACGCGCCAGCCTGACGCTACGCGCCAGCCTGACGCTACGCGCCAGCCTGACGCTACGCGCCAGCCTGACGCTACGCGTCAGGTCCCTGACTCAGCTTCCATTAATCAGCTCGAAGTGGCCATGATTGTGTAATTATTTTAATTAATCATGCCCAGATAGGTGTGCCTTGTCCCCCAATTCGGCTCGGACACTTGTGGGTAGTGGAGGGGTCATTGGCTGAGTGCTTGACCACCTGTCAGTGGTGTTCACGTAGCTCCTGACGCTGCGCGTGGGTGTGACGCATAGCGTCAGCATCAGAGGTTCCCACGCTACACGTGGTGTTGATGCTACACGTCAGCTCTCCAGTTCTTCAATTTTCTCTTTAAAGTCTTTACTTTTCACTGTAAAACTAAAAACAATTGATCAAGGGCAGATTATTTCTAACAACATCTATTTATTGAATTTAAAACCTAAATTTCTAACAAATTCACCAAATTTTATTCTTTTTACAACAATTTTTGTTAAAGATTTTATTGTAAATTTGAGGACCAACAAATACGCCCAACTTGAGACATTGCTCGTCCTCGACTAAGAGAGAAAATAAAAATCAAATTTGAAATCAAATTTTTGAGTTAGTCTGAGAATTTATTACAAAAAGTAATTTCACAATTTACCATTTTAAAATAATCAAAAATAGATATCTTATGTAATAGAGGTTTAATGACAAAAATCTTTACAATCTTTTATTAATAAATCAAGCATAATTTCAGGCTTACCTCACAAGTGTTTATCTCTGCGCAAAGGGTAACCTGTTTCACTCAATCAATCATAAAATCAAACGAATTTAATTTTGATTTTTATCTAGTCAATGGTTAATCATACAGAGATAATTCAAAAATCACAAGGTCTTTTCAAGGGTTGTAATGAAGCTTGGTTTACAAGAAATGATGGTTTTCCTTGGAATTCAAAAACCTGAAATCATAAAAGAGCATTTTATAATTTTTAGGCTTTTTCTTGGCCCAAATCTCAATTCCCTTATTGATGAAAATAAATACCCCCAACTTGATTCTTTTCCTTATTTTTGATTTGCATATATTCATTTTTTTCATTTACATGCACTATTTCTTTTGATTTTTCTTGAAAGAATCAAGTCGTTTAATTTTCACTCCCCATTCGTGTAAGAATATTCGGAACATCTTTCATTTTGCTCAATTGCTCTTTTAATCAATAAAGTATAGGGAATGGTTAAATTTGATAAAGGCTAAGGGTACCAAAGAATTTATTTTTCAGGCTCAAAATTGGCTTTCAAAGGATAAAATAATTTTACCATGGTAAGCTTTTTTGGCCCAAGGTTTCTTTTACCAAAAATATGCCTTGATCATTTTCTTGAATTCTCTGTACAACAACACAAATCACAGATTAAAGCAAAATCAATTTGAATGAAGTTATGTCAAAACCCTCAAGTGTTTAAACGATCTCTCAGCTCACCGGGTTATTAAAATTAGCTTGATAGTTAATAAAATTATTGTAATTGAATTTTATCAAAATTCCTTAATTACAAAAAGAATCGATAATTTGATTATTAAAAATGGTTTTATTGTGTAAAAACTTTAAGTGTATAAATTTTCTTATTTTCAATAATTTGATTTATTTAATAAAAAGATAAATTTTTTTGTTTTTTTTAAAGAAGATACACAAAACACAACACGACAAAAGTTACGCCGAAATAACACACCACATAACAAAATATAATATAATCCAAAATCAACTAAACCAATGTAAATACCAAAATAAATGAAAACTAAAATGTATGTAAAAGGTGCAGAAAAATAACACCATCAGTCCTTCATGTGATCCTAATCATCTCCTTCCTCGTCTATATCATCCTCTGTCTCAGCATGTGCTCTAGATGGTCCACTAGCCTCAAGGTATGTAGGTGAATCACCAGGCCAAGCTACATGAGCTACAAACTCAGCTGGTGTGACATAAGGTGCTTCCTCCCCCTGAAGTCTGTAATGATAGAAAGCATCATGAAGATGCATATAAGCTTTGTGTGTGACAGCCATTATCTGCATCATATGCTGATGCTCAAGAGTCATCCTAGCAAATCCATCAGTGATAGCATCAGTAGATGGTGGCTGAACTGGTGGTCTCCTCCTCCTCTATCTGGGCCGAGCCTCCTACTCCAGTGGTGGAAGCTCGCACTGCTGGATGAAGTAATCTCCGTTCACTAGAACTTTGGGGACTCTCCTCGAAGAACTAGTTAACTCTGGTGACGGCACAACAACTCCTTACCTCCTCAGTAAGGCAGATATGATGAGAAGGAATAGGATAGAACGATTCACCTTATACCCAAGGGCATAAAGGTGAATCTTCTCAGATATAAGCTCAGCAATATCAATGGTATGGCCCTGAATAATAGAGTAAAGATGGCAGCAACGATCAACTAGGATAGAAGAGAGGTCGGTAACAGGAGTGATGTTGTGTAGCATAAGATGAGACCACGCCTGAGCTATAGGGGTTAGCTGGGTCTTGAGGAGGTTTGATGGAGTCCTTCCAACCTTACTCAGGTTGAAGAAGATTTCATCTTTACTCAAGAAGTGAGCAACCTGATCTAGGAAGTATCCTAAATCATCATCCCCAGTCGCAACTTTGTTTCTGTTTTCCTTCTAGAAACAAGTGTCACTCTCAGGAGTAGGCTCCCAAGGATTCCCCAGTAGGGTACTAATGGTGTCTTGATCATACGTAATATGTCGACCCCTAACCCAACTCATCCTCTGATGGCCAATATTCGGAGAGTCCTGGTGAGTCTTTTAGGCATTCGGATAAAACTCCATCACTAAGATAGGGTCCCCCTTAGTAGGAAGGGGAAATAGGGATCCCCATCTCCTTCTTTGGACCTCATCCTAAAGCTCAGGATAGTCCCCAGCGTTCAGATCTAAGACTCTCTCCAGATGAGTCTCTGGCCCTTAATCTGATGGAACCAGGCCCATTTCACATCAGTGCAAAATCTGGTGGGATCTCTAGGTCCCAGCTGCTCCTCACCTTGAAGATCTGGATCTTCAGAGGTGGTATCTATGTCACTGGTCCTCCTCTGTCTCTTGGGACCAGTAATCGGGATAGATTTCTTTAGTGCCATCTGCAAAAAGAAAAAAATTAAAAATCAAACAAACTATTTTTGATTTTCATATTTTTAATAAAACATGCCAAACATCAAAAAATTAACAATCATATTTTTGATTTTTATATTTTATGCAAAATAAGAATTCATGTAAAATTTACTCAACAAAGTATTTACTGAGCATAAAAACAATTTAAACATGCATATTTTTGAATTTTTTAAAAGTTCAATATAAAATTCATAACATACATTTTTGAAAAATAAAACATTAATGTTTTTGGATTTTTGAAATAACATAAAATTCACAAATCATGCATCACACATATCTACCCAATTTAACAAATTTATTTATTTATATGCAAGAAAGTATAACAAATATACAAACTGAGAAATTTTATTAATTTAAAAGAAAAACAAAAACAAGACAGATTTATTAAAACAGAAATTAATACCTACTTTAAACAAGAAATAACACACAAAAATTAACAAAAATCAAAAACAGAAGCTGACGCTACGTGTGGGTGGGACGCTATGCGTCAGCCCTGTTCTGCCCACGCTACACGTCAGTGAAATGCTACGCGTAGGGTTACAGTTCATGCCTCACACTACGCGTCAATAGGACGCGACGCGTGAGGTGCGCAGTTTTAATCTTAGAAACAGGGGTGTGCAACCACAACCCCTCCAAACCTCATTCAATCCATTCAAATTCCCAAATCTAACAGCAATCATACCCAGTGGTTATCTAATCTTATCCCTAACCTCATGCATTCTATACATCGAAATTGAAATTCAAAGGGAAAAAGGTTTAGAAAAACATACTTGGGATCCTTGAGCAATTGAGAGACTGAAGAGGATTGAAAGGTTGAGAGAAAAGAGGTTTTGGAATTTTTAGGGTTTCTGAAAAACAAATTATGGAGGCAAAAAGAGGTTTTTAAATTTTTTGTTATGGGCCTCTGTTTTAGGGGTCTAGTTTTAAAAACTGAACGAGGGTCCTGACGCTACGCGTAGTAAAGACGCTATGCGTCAGGTTGAAAATTTGGAACGCACGCTACGCGTCAGTGTAGCGCTACGCGTGGGCTTCTGTTTTTCATTTTTTAAAATTTTCAAAAACCCTTTTCTTTCAGTTCAAAAACCCTTTTTATTAAAAATCCAAATCTTAACTAATATCTGAAAAATATTTTTTTATTAATGTAAATATTTAAAAATAAAAAAAAATAATGGGTTGCCTCCCATTGAGCGCTTGATTTAATGTTGCTAGCTAGACAACGTGCACATCACAAATCAGTCAAATAACAAATGGTAGTGAGTCTGTTGATTTCACCATCCAGATACGGTTTCAATCTTTGCCCATTAACCATCCAACTTCTCTTGGAAGTTGGATCTTCAATTTCAACTGCTCCATAAGTTTTAACTTCCTTGATTACAAAAGGGCCTGACCATTTAGATTTCACTTTACAAGGAAACAGTCTTAATCTTAAATTAAACAATAAAACTTGCTGACCTGGTATGAAGTGTCTATTTTTAATTTTCTTATCATGGTAAGCTTTCACCTTGTTCTTGTAACCTCTAGATGTTTCATAAGCATTGTTTCTCATTTCTTCCAACTCAAATAACTACAACTTTCTTTTGTCAGCTGCTGCATTTGGATCAAAATTGAGAAATTTTAAAGCCCAATATGCCTTATGTTCCATTTCTGCTAGAAGATGACAAGCTTTTCCATAGACCATTTGGAAAGGAGAAAGGCCAATTGAAGTCTTAAATGCAGTTCTGTATGCCCAGAGTGCATCATCAAGCTTTTGTGACCAATCTTTTCTGGAGGAAGACACAGTCTTTTCCAAAATCCTTTTCAATTCCCGATTTGAAATCTCAGCCTGTCCATTGGTTTATGGATGATATGTTGTGGCCACTTTATGTCTCACTCCATAGTGTTGTAACACTTTCTAAAGAACTTTGTTACAAAAATATGATCCTACATCACTGATCAAAGTTCTTGGTGTTCTAAATCTGTAGAAAATATTTTTCTTCAAGAAATTCACTACAGTTTTGGTGTCAGCATTAGGTGAAGCAATTGCTTCTACCCATTTTGAAACATAATCAGCTGCCAAAAGAATGTATTGATTAAACTGAGAGTAAGGAAAGGGTCCCATGAAATCAATACCCCAACAATCAAATACCTTAACCTCCTGAATGTTTGTGAGAGGCATTTCTTGTCTTTTGTTAACATTACCTGTTCTTTGGCAGTTATCACAAGCTTGAGCAAATAAGTGAGAGTCTTTAAAAATAGAGGGCTAATGCAAACCTGATTGAAAAATTTTTGTAGCAGTTCTTTCTCTATTAAAATGTCCTCCATAAGGGGATTTATAACAATGCCACAACACATCTTTCTTTTCCTAATCGGGTACACAACGACATAACAAATTATCCATACCAATTTTGAATAGATGAGGGTCATCCCAAACAAAGTATTTTGAATCTTTGAAAAAAAATTTCTTTGTTGCCAAGTTAAATCATTTGGAAGAATTCCTACTGCTTTAAAATTGGCCATATCAGCAAACCATGGTCGTTTTGTTATTTCAAAAAGTTTTTCATCAGGAAATTCTTCCAAGATGTCTTTTTCTTTGGCAGTGACCTCATCATTTATTAATCTAGAAAGATGTTCAGCGACCATATTTTTACTACCTTTTTATCTTTGATTTCAAGATCATATTCTTGAAGGAGTAAAATCCATCGAATTAACTGAGGTTTAGAATTAGTTTTGGTCAAGAGATACTTGATTGCAGCATGATCAGTGAAAACGATTATTTTTGATCCAATCAAGTATGATCTAAATTTTTCTAAGGCATACACTATAGTTAGTAATTCCTTTTCAGTAGTTGCATAATTTATTTGATTTTCATTTAAAACTTTACTAGCATAGTGTATAACCTTAAAAACTTTTTCATATCTTTGACCTAAAACTGCTCCTACAGCATAATCACTTGCATTGCACATAAGTTCAAAGGGTAAATTCCAATTAGGAGCAACAATCAAAGGGGCAGAAACCAATTTTTCTTTCAAGGAATTAAAAGCTTTAAGACATGCTTCATCAAAGTTGAATTCAATATCTTTATTTAGAAGATTTGTTAAAAGTTTAGCAATCTTTGAAAAATCTTGAATAAATCTTCTGTAGAATCCAGCATGTCCTAAAAAACTTCTAATACCTTTTACATTCACTGGGGTGGGAGTTTAGAGATTACCTCTATTTTGTCTTGGTCTACTTCAATACCTTTAGAGGAAATTTTGTGACCAAGTACAATTCCTTCTTTCACCATAAAGTGACATTTCTCCCAATTTAGCACCAAATTTGTTTCACTACACCGCTTCAGTACGGTGTCTAAATTGGTTAGACATGTCTCAAATGAATTCCCAAAGACTGAGAAATCATCCATGAAAATCTAAATGCTCTTTTCAATTAAATCTGCAAAAATAGCAAACATGCATCTTTGGAAAATAGCAGATGCATTACATAATCCAAATGGCATCTTCCTAAATGCAAATATAACAAAGGGACATGTAAACGCAGTTTTTTCCTGATCAAGAGGGTCGACAGCAATTTGATTATATCCAGAATATCCATCAAGAAAGCAACAATAAGCCTATCCAAACAATCTTTCAATCATTTGATCCATAAAAGGAAGTGGAAAATGATCTTTTCTTGTTGCTTGATTTAATTTTCTATAATCAATGCACATTCTCCAACTAGTGACAGTTCTTGTTGGGATTAATTCATTTTTATCATTAACAATTACTGTCAAACCTCCTTTTTTTGGAACTACTTGTACATGACTTACCCATGCACTATCAGAAATAGGACAGATAATACCTGCTTTCAGCAATTTCAAAACCTCCTTCTTAGTTACCTCTTTCATGGTTGGATTGAGGTGTCTTTGGGGTTGAGCAACAGGTTTAAAATTGTCTTCCAGTAAAATCTTATGCATGTAATATGATGGGTTTATACCTTTTAGATCTTCATTTTTCCATCCAATTGCTTCTTGATTCCTTTTCAAGACTTCAACCAGTTTTTCTTCTTCTGTTTTATTTAATAAATTACTAATGATTACTGGTTTTAAATTACCTTTTTTCAAAAAGATATACTTTAAGTTGGAAGGTAGCACTTTCAATTTAGGCCTCTTGATTTCTTTAACAGGTACTTCTTGAATTTCTTCAATTTCTCCTGATTTAGGGAAAATTTCTTTCCCTTGATCAAGATCTTCAAGATATTTGTCTACCTGTTTTTCTTCTTCTTCACTCAAGAATTCCATAGAGTTAGTTAATAACTTATTTAAAGGGTCAGAATTTGACATACCTATGGATATGGAGAAGCAGACTTTGTTGAGAACATCCACCTTAAAACAATCTTGCTTTGGATTAGGATGTTTCATGGCTTTAAAAACATCAAAGTTTACTTCTTCATCGTGAACTCTTACTGCCAACTTTCCATTATCTACGTCAATGAGCACTCTAGCAGTCTTCATGAATGGTCTTCCCAGAATTATGGGAACTTCAACATCTTCCATGTCTAAAACCATAAAGTCAACAGGGAAGTAGAACTTGTCAACTTTCGCAAGTACATCTTCCACAATACCATAGGGTCTTTTGATTGATCTATCAGCCAATTGTAGAGTCATATTTGTTCTTCGAGGATCAACGTCACCAATTCGCTTCATCATACTTAGAGGCATTAGATTAATGCTAGCCCCTAAGTCTAACAAGGCTTTTCCAATATTCATCCTTCCAATAGAGACAGGAATGGTGAAACTTCCAGGGTCTTTCGACTTTTCTGGCATGTTATGTTGTAAAATAGCACTGCAACCTGCTTCAAGTTCAATAATTTCTTCATCATACCTCCGCTTTTTAGTGAGCAATTCTTTCATAAACTTTGCATATGTTGGCATCTGTTCCAATGCCTCAGAAAATGGAATGTTTATGTGTAATTGCTTAAAGATTTCAAGGAATCTTTTGTATTCCTTTTCCTTATCCTTCTTTGATGGTGCATGTGGATAAGGTAAATCTTTAACTGGAGGTGTCTGACCCAAATATTGATTTTTTGTTTTTTTAATTTTTTGATTTTTTTTGTTTTTCTTTTCCATCATTTTTTTCTTCATCTTTTTCTCTTCTTCTTTTTTCTTTTCTTCTTTTTCTTTTTCTTTCTTTTCTTCTTCTTCTTCTTTTTCTTTTTCTTTCTTTTCTTCTTCTTTTTCTTTACAATCATTTCCTACAACTTTACCACTTCTTGTAAAAATAGCATTACATTGTTCTCTTGGATTTTGAGTGTTTGCAGAAAAACGAGAGCTTTTCATGTTAGCTACTTCTTTTGCTAACTATCCCAATTGCATATCCGACGCTTTACGTGCGGCTTCTTTTGTTTGCATGTATTGTAGCAATTGTTGGATAGACTCTTCTATCCTAGTTAGCCTTGTTGTTTGATCAAATTGTGGTTATTGTTTGAATTAATTATTAGGAGGTCAGTTAGAAGGTCCAACATCTTGTTTCCAGCCAATATTCTAATTCTGCCAACCCTGTGGGTAATTGTTAGGAATAGAATTACCAAGATTGAAAGGAAAATTACCTAAGGGTACTCTTTGATGATTCAAAAAATTAGCTTGCTTTTGCTCATTTCTATTAGGGGCACAGTAACCATATGGTTGTTCTCCCATGCAATGCATACATTGTTTTAATTGAGCAGGAGGTGGTGATGACATTAGAGCAATTTGAAGTTTCTCTAATTGTTTGCTCATAGCCTTAATTTGTTGAGTTAGCAATTCTTGCTGAGCCAATACTGTATCATTTACGCCCAATTCGAGCATACCTGGCTTTCTTTGTACATTACCTCTTTCATGTTTTGCTTGTCGGTCACTGATGGACATTGATTCCAATATTTCTATTGCTTCTTCCGCAGTTTTATTCATTAAAGAACCCCCCGCACAAGCATCTAACATCATCTTAAACTGAGGTAACAAACTATGGTAAATGATCCTTACCTTTTTGGCATCATTTAAGTTGTGGTTTGGACACTTCCTTAAGAGTGCCTTGAATCGTTCCCATGTTTCTCCTAATGACTCATTATTATTTTATGAAAAAGAATGAATGGCTGTCATGGCTTCAAAATATTTTGAAGGAGAATAAAATCTTTCCAAAAATTTTCGCTCAACATCGGACCAGTTTGTAAAACTACTGGGCGGACAAGATTTAAACCATTCTTTAGCTTTACCAATCAATGAAAAAGGAAACAATCTCATGTAAACAGATTCTTCTTGATTGGGTTCAAAACCAATTATGCTGCATAACTCTAAAAAATAGTTAAGTGTTCATAAGGTTCCTCATTATTTAAACCAGCAAATTGATTATTTTGAATAATGTTTAAAGTAGCTGGTTTAATTTCTACAGCAGCAATAGGTCCTTGGTACATCCCTGAAACACGAGGTGGTCCATTAATAGCAGTAAATTGTCCCAATGTTCTTCTTTCAACAGCCATATTATCATTTTTAAAATTTTCAAACTTTTCAAAAAAAGATGAAGTTGAAGAAGAAGAAGTTTTTATTTTTTTAGATTTTAAAGCTTTAAGTTTCTTTACAAACTTCTCGATCTCAGGATCAAAGAACACCTTTCCTGCAGATGATCGAGTTTGTATAAACACACTAAATAAAGAAAGGTTAGTAAAACAACGTTAAAATGAATAAATGAATGAATAAATTGAAAATTTTTCACTAAGGTAAAAAGAATATTTTTACCACGGTAATTAAAAATTTACTGTTTTACTGAATTAATTCAATCCCCGGCGACGGTGCCGGAAAACTTGTTAACCCCTGTGTTACTGTTGGGTTATTAATTGGCAAGCGCACCAATCGTTTGTAGTTTTCAAATTTAGATATCGTTCCACTGGGATTGAAAATCCAATAACTTACAGTAATTTCTTATTTACTATGGTAATTTTATCAATGATTATTAACAAAAGAATAATTTATAGACAATTTATACAATATTCACAAAATTTGATAGTTGATTTGTTCATAAAGTAAAAAGATGGAAAAGATAAAATCTAACTATAAAGTTGAGATGTGATTCAGAATAATTCAGATACTTGAGGTAAAAACACAGATTAACAAACTATGTTGGAATTAGGATTCTCACACTAAAATATAATGCAATAATTACAAACATACATACTTAATCATCAAGTTCATGTTATTGCAGCTTAAAGTCATTATAACCGATTCCCGGTGATACAAATTCTAAATATTTATCGTAAAGTCTGATTCCTCGTGAGCTTTCTCAATAAAAACTTGCATTAAGTCCTGGCCTTATGGCAACAATAATTACCAATTCTATCCCTAGTAATTGGCATATTAAGGGTATTTCAACTTTTACTTTTGTTAAAATAGATTTTAATTCGGCATGAATAATCATTCTCCTGTTTGATATTCATATTAATAAAACAAGTTTTAATACACATGACAATCATTCTCCCGTTTGATGTTCATATTAATAAATAGTTGAAATACTAACATGTTCTTGAATCATAAATATGTATAGGCCATAATCACAACATCATATAATAGATTGATTCACCAAATTCCAACATAAATAATTTAGTTATACATAATTAAAGTAAGAACAGTACTTACAGAGTTTGACATTACGATGACTTGAAAACACTTCACAATACAAAAGCTCACACTACAACACTCTCAAGTATCTAGAAATCACTCCAACCTTACAAACTCAAAGAAGAACACTCAAACTCGAGTGAAAAGAGAGAAAAGAAAGGATGAACTTCAGAATTGAATGCTTAGAAGTGTGGAGAATGGCCCTATTTATAGGGCTGAGGAAGGGTCCTGACGCTACGTGCCAGCCTAACGCTACACGTCAGGTCCCTGACTCAGTTTCCATTAATCAGCTCGAAGTGGCCATGATTGTGTAATTATTTTAATTAATTATGCCCAGACAGGTGTGCCTTATCCCCCAATTCGGCTTGGATACTTGTGGGTAGTGGAGGGGTCATTGGCTGAGTGCTTAACCACCTGTCAGTGTTGTCCCCATAGCTCCTGACGCTATGCGTGGGTGTGACATGTAGCGTCAGCATCAGAGGTTCCCACGCTAGGCGTGGTGTTGATGCTACGCGTCAGCTCTCCAGTTCTTCAATTTTCTCTTTAAATTCTTTATTTTTTCACTGTAAAACTAAAGAAAATTGATCAAGGGCAGATTATTTCTAACAACATCTATTTATTGAATTTAAAACCTAAATTTCTAACAAATTCACTAAATTTTATTCTTTTTAGAACAGTTTTTGTTAAAGATTTTATTGTAAATTTGAGGACTAACACCCCTCTCTCTGTAACCTGTACTGATAGTATGAATCATGAAGGTGTGTATAGGCTCGGTAAGAAGCAGCCATCATCTGCATCATATGCTGATGCTCTACACTCATCCTATCAAATCCCTTAGTAATAACATCAGTGGATGCTGGTGGTGGTGGTCTCCTACATCTCTGTCTGGGCTGAGCCTCCTGCTCAAGAGGTGGAAGCTCACACTGATGAACAAAATAATCCCTGTTCACTGAAACCTTGGGGACTCTCCCCGAAGAACTAGTAAACTCTGGTAATGGCACGTGCACCCTCTGCCTCCTTAGTAAGGCAGAAATAATCAAAGGAAAGGGTACAGGGCAATTCACCTTATACCCAAGGGCATAAAGGTGAATCTGTTCGGAGATGAAAGCAGTAATATCAATAATGCGTCCCAAAAGGATAGAGTAGAGAAGAAAGCATCTGTCAACTGGAAGAGTGGAAAGGTGGGTGGCAGGGGTAATGTTATGGAGCATCAGATACATCCACGCTAGGGCTAAAGGAGTCATCTGGGTTTTCAGGAGGTTTAATGGAGATCTATTAACCTTACTAAGGTTAAAGAAGATTCCATCCTTGCTCAAGAAATGAGTAACCTGATCCAGGAAGTATCCTAGATCACCATTCTCAGTAGCAATCTTGTTTTTGTTTTCCATTCAGAAATAAGTATCGTTCTCGGAAGTAGGCTCCTAAGGGTTACCCAAAAGGGTACTGATCGTGTCCCTGTCATATGTGATGTGTCGACCCCTCCCTTAACTCGTCCTCTGCTGTTCAATATTCGGTGAGTCCTGGCGTGTCCTGAAAGCATTTGCGTAAAACTCCATGTGTATCTCATCCTGCAGCTCAGGATAATCACCAGCTCCTAGATCAAGGACCCTCTCCCAAATCAGTTTCTGGCCCTTAATTTGATGAAAACGTGCCCACTTGGAATCTATCCTGAACCTAGTGGTGTCACGAGGTCCAAGCTGCTTCTTAGTCTGAAGATCAGGATCCTCAGAAGTGGTATCAATATTAGTGGCCCTTCTTTGTCTTTTGGGACCAGTGGTGGGAATCTATTTCTTTGGTGCCATCTACGAAAAGAAAATTTATTTAAATAAAACAAACATAAAAAGAAATCACTCAACATACTAAACACACAAATAAAATATACATTTTTTTGGTTTTTTATATAAAAAGTTTAAATAAAACATACATGTTTTTGATTTTTATATTTTAACAAAACAAAATAATTTATGCATCTATACTAAAAAATTAAACAAACAACAAAAATTCACATGCATATTTTCGATTTTAAAACAGTAAAATTCACACATCATACAATTTTAAAATAAAATTCACACAAAACAAAATTAAGTAAAATTTTATTTTTAAGAAAAAAAATAAGGTTCATACAACAAACATATTTTTGATTTTCAAAAAATTTCAAACTAAAAAATTTTATTTTATATTTTATACAAGAAAGTATAACTAACAATACAAGCTAAGAAATATTATTAATTTTAAAAGAAAAATAAACAAACAAACAATAGAGTTTACATATAATAAAAAATATTTACAGCAAATAAAACGAAACAATTTTTAAATTTTTTTCAATTTTAAAACAGAAAATCATACAGCTAAAAATAAAAATTAAAACATAAAAATTAAGAAAAACAAAAATAGGGGCCTGGCGCTATGCGTGGGTGGGACGCTACGCGTGGGTGGGACGCTACATGTTAGCCTAAGTCTGCCCATGCTACGCGTTAGTGGGACGCTGCGCGTTAAATTGCAGGAACAGAAACTTCAAAACAGAGGTTGCACAACAGCAACCCCTCTAAACATCATCCAATCATATTCTCCTAATTCTAACAGCAAACAATTTCCTAGTGGTTTTCTAATCCTACTCCTAACTGCATATATTTTTAAAACTGAAAAATTGAAAATCAAAGAGAGAGGGATTAGAAAACTTACTTGGAGTATTTGTTGAGAGAAGGGAATGTGAGGTATAGAGGTTGTGAGGGTTTTAGGAAAAATAGGATTTCTAGAGCAATGTGGTTTTGAGGGAGGCAAAAAGAGGTTTTTAAAGTTTTGGATTTGGGCCTCTGTTTTAAGGGTTCAGTTTTAAAAACTGAACGCAGGTCCTGACGCTACGCGTGGCTTGGACACTACGCATCAGATTGAAAATTTAGAACCTATACTACGCGTCATTGGGATGCTACGTGTGAGGTCCTGAGTTTCACTTTCTTAAAAAAAACCTTTTCTTACAATTTTAAAACCCTTTTATTTTCAAATTTAAAATTTTAAGTTAAATTCATTAAAACACACATTCTTTTTCAAAAATTAAATAAAAATAAAAATAAAGAAGAAGTAATGGGTTGCCTCCCATTGAGCGCTTGATTTACTGTCTCTAGCTTGACACCCAACATATCACAGATCAGTCAAATAACAAATGGTAATGAGTCTCTTGATCTCACCAACCAGATAAGGTTTCAATCTTTGCCCATTAACCACCCAACTTCTTTTAGAAGTTGGATCTTCAATCTCAACTGCTCTATATGATTTAACTTTCTTAATCACAAATGGGTCTGACCACTTAGATTTCAATTTACCAGGAAAAAGTCTTAATCTTGAATTAAACAATAAAACTTGCTGACCTGGTGTGAAGTGTCTTTTCTTTATTTTCTTGTCATGGTAAGCTTTCACCTTGTTTTTGTAACTTCTGGATGACTCATAAACATTGTTTCTCATTTCCTCTAACTCAAGTAACTACAATTTTCTTTTGTCAGCTATTGCGTTTGGATCAAAGTTGAGGAATTTTAAGGCCCAATATGCTTTATGTTCCATCTCTACTGGAAGATGACAAGCTTTTCCATAGACCATTTAGAAAGGGGAAATGCCAATAGGGGTTTTGAATGCAGTTCTATATGCTCAGAGTGCATCATCAAGCTTTTGTGACCAATCCTTCCTAGAAGAAGACACAGTCTTTTCCAAAATTCTTCTCACTTCATGATTTGAAATTTCAGCCTGTCCATTAGTTTGTGGATGATATGTTGTGGCCACCTTATGTCTCACTCCATAATGTTGTAACACCTTCTAAAGAACTTTGTTACAAAAGTGTGATCCTCCATCACTAATCAAGGTTCTTGGTGTTCTAAACCTGCAGAAAATGTTTTTCTTCAAGAAATTCACTACAGTTTTGGTGTCAGCATTAGGTGAAGCGATTGCTTCTACCCATTTTGAAACATAATCAACTGCCAAAAGGATATATTGATTGAATTGAGAATAAGGGAAGGGTTCCATGAAATCAATACCCCAAAAATCAAATACCTTAACCTCCTGAATGTTTGTGAGAGGCATTTCTTGCCTCCTATTGACATTACCTGTTCTTTGGCAGTTATCAAAAGCTTGCACAAATAAGTAAGAATCCTTAAAAATGGAGGGCCAATATAAACCTAATTGAAGAATTTTTGCAGCAGTCCTCTCACCATTAAAATGTCCTTCATAAGGTGATTTGTGGCAATGCCACAACACATCTTTCATTTCTCAATCGGTTACACAATGACAGGGCCTGCAAGCGCACGGGTTATGTCGCGTAATATAAAAGATTATCGTCTCCATAGGGACTGTGTTCAAAGTACCAGCATATTGAAATTTAATTATCCACACAATTGATTTTTAATGTTTTTGTAAAATAAAACACAAATTGAAAATAAATTTAGAAACAAAATTTACTTGACACTTAAAAAATCAGAGTTGAGAGTATCTTGGGAGTTCGGGGGATCAAGACTCTATTTTATGTTAATGAATTTTAACTTTTCATAAATAAGAATCAAATTAAGTTTTCCAAGGCGGATTTTCCTTAAGCTAATTAATATGTTCCTCTCAGAATCCTATTAATGTACCTAACCTATGGAAAGTGCTGCTTAATCCTTAGAAAAGGCCCATTATCATTTTGTGAAAATCCCTTATTTATTCCCCAAAAGATTTTAATTACTTTCACGGTTTTACCGCGGTCACGAAAAGTATTTCAAAACCTTAGGCTTAGTTCAAAAACTTTCCAGTAACAATAAATCTCTCGATTCTATTAATTACTTAAACTTACTAATATACCCGCAAATATACAGTTTTATCACTTAGGTTCTTGTTAGGAATCACTAAGAGCATTGAGCATTTTTTTAACTAAATGAAAAACAGAAATTTATTTAATTCAAAGTCAAAATAACATTATCATAAAATATTATCACACCCTCTTCATCCCAAGATAATTAATTTAGCTACTCATGAAATAATTCAAATTCATACACATGATGGAAAAATAAAACATACAAGACATGGTAAAAATAAAGACTTACGTGTTTCTCCAAAAGCTCAAAATAATTTTACCACTGTATTTCCTTGTTGCAATATTCCTCCACCAATTACAAACTGGAATATTCAATTTTACAACCCTCACAACTCTTACAAAATAAAAGAAAGAAAAAGAAAATAAAAAGAGAAAGAAACGGGACAGAGAAAGAAAACGAAGGAAAAGAAAATGAAAGAGAAAGAAAATGAAAGGAATGAAGCTAGTGAAGAATGGGATCTCAAAGGCGACCTGTCATGGCTTCAGACCTCCCTCCTATTTATAGAAATCTGGGCGTCAATAGTCATGGGGAACGGCGGCTAGTAGGACTTCTCTTTGTCTTCTTGTCAGCCGCCTCACGAGATCAACAAATCAACTTGGAAACAGCCTGGACCTCGACAACTATAGGGAACGGTGGCTAGTTGGAATTTTCTTTTGTCTCGTTGTCAGCCGCCCCCTTATAATTCAAGGATCCACTTGGATGGTAGGAATTCAAGTCAGCATGGGCAAACGGTGGAAATATGGAACCGGCGTTCTCCTTATGACTCGGATTAGTGCCTCAGCCAGTATCATCCTCAGTGGGAATTAATCCGAGCGGCAGGTGCTTTTCATACATAAAAGACCGAGCGAAAGCTTGAATTCACCGATTATTGACTCAAAAATTGCTTTCCGAGTAGCATTCATCAGGACCTTTGTTCATTCGGAATTGCTTTGTCCAGAAATGTCACTGCTTGAAGCATTCATTCGGAATTGCTTCAAACAGAAACAAGTTCCGAGCAAAGCACCTCCGATTGCTTCACTGATTGAAACATTCATTCGGAATTGTTTCAAAAGTGACTTACTCAAGGATCATTTGCTCGGAGGTGCTTCTGCTTGAAGCACTCGACCAGACCCTCTTCTTTCACATGTGACCCACTCAGGATCGGGAAGTCTTCATTCAAACGATTCAATCGGCACCTCTAAAATGTTTCACTCGGCTATGTCTCTGGAATTGAACCACTCGGACACATTCACTCGGAAGTCCAACTTGCTTTTCACTCAGAATGGCCTCAATCGTCAATCAACCCATTCGGTTGTATTCACTCGGGAGTCAGCCTTGCTTTTCACTAAGAAATTCGGAACTTGAGAGAAACTGGCCGATAGAAGCTCTTTCTAGGTCAGAGCTTTGCTTTGCTCGGAAATACATCTCTCAGCCCCAAATCACTCAGAAGTGCCTTCCTCGGAGACATCTCACTCGGGGTTAGTTTGAAACTTGAGAGAGTCTGCCCGAAAGAGATTCATTCCCGGTCGGACCTTTTCCTTTCTTGAAAAGACATCTTCTCCGAAACACACTACTCGGAGAGGCCTTTTCTTTGCTCAAAATGCCATCTTTTCCGAAACACACCACCCGAAGACATCCCTGCCTGACAAGTGTTCTTCCGAAGTTCAGAGTTTTTTCATTCAGAATCAACTCACTCAGGAATCCTTTACTCGAAAGTAATTTTGCCCAGAAAAAGCATTTGTCCCAAATCAGACTCGCTTCAATCAGTAATCCTTCACTCGGACGTATATCTTTGGGCGGTATTTATTCAAAGTCAGTCCCTTTTTTCACTCAGAGTGGATACAGTCGGGAATCTTCCACTCAGATTTATCTCAAACCGGGAAGTATTCCTTCAAGGTTAGCCATTTTTCATTTGGAGGCACCTCCTTCGGGAATCTTCCACTCGGAAACACCCTACCCGGAGATAATCCACTCGGCAACGCTTCACTCGGAGACTCCCTACTCGGAAATGATCATTTCGAGTCATCCTACTCAGAAATGATAATTTCGAGTCGGAATTTAGTCTTCTCAAAATTCTTTCCACTTCGGCCGAACCAAAAGATAGCGCACTAATAGCCTATTTTCATGCTTTTGTTGCTCTTTTTTCACCGGGGCTTGTTCTTCTTGTTTCTTTATCATTTGATGGTCTTTTTTTGTTATTGACCCTTGGATTATCTTTGTACTTGTTCCTTAATTTTATTAATTTTTGCAAAATAAAATACCCAAGTAGAATATAGTGGAAAGAAAGCGAAAATCATAAAAATTAAGGAAATACAGTGCATAATGATTAAAATCCTAAGCAAACTAAATCTAATTTATTGTGTTATAAAATACTTATCACACAACGATATAGCAAATTATCCACAACAATTTTGAATAGATGAGGGTCATCCCAAACAAAATATTTTGCATCTTTGAAATTTTTTTTCTTTGCTACCATGTTAAATCATTTGGATGAATTCCTGCTACTTTAAAATTGGTCATATCAGCAAACCATGGCCGCTTTGTTATTTCAACAATTCATCAGGGAATTCTTCCAGAATATCTTTTTCTTTGGAAGTAACATCATCATTCATCAATCTAGAAAGATGGTCAGCGACCATATTTTCATTACCCTTTTTATCCTTCATTTTAAGATCATATTCCTAAAGAAGCAGAATCCCTCGGATTAACTGAGGTTTAGAATCAGTTTTAGTCGAAAGATACTTAATTGCTGCATGATCAGTAAAAATAATTATTTTTGAACCAATCAAGTATGATCTAAATTTTTCTAGGGCATATACTATGGCTAGTAATTCTTTTTCAGTAGTTGTATAATTTATTTGATTTTCATTTAAAACTTTACTAGCATAGTGTATAACCCTAAAAACTTTTTCATATCTTTGACCTAAAACTGCTCCCATAGCATAATCACTTGCATCGCACATAAGTTCAAAAGGTAAGTTCTAATTAGGAGCAACAATTACAGGGGCAGAAACCAATTTTTCTTTCAAGGAATTAAAAGCTTTAAGACATGCTTCATCAAACTTGAATTCAACATCTTTATTTAGAAGATTTGTTAAAGGTTTAGAAATTTTTGAAAGGTCTTGAATAAACCTTCTATAGAATCCAACATGTCCTAAGAAACTTCTAATACCTTTTACATTTACATGGGGTGAAGTTTAGAGATCACCTCAATCCTGGCTTGGTCCACCTCAATACCTCTAGCAGAAATCTTGTGACCATGATATTTCTCCCAATTTAGCACCAAATTTGTTTTAATACACTACATCAGTACGGTGTCCAAGTTGGTTAAACATGATTCAAATGAATTCCCAAAGATTGAGAAATCATCCATGAAAATCTCAATGCTCTTTTTAATTAGATTTGCAAAAATAGCAAACATGTATCTCTGAAAAGTAACAGGTGTATTACACAATCTGAATGACATCTTTCTATAAGCAAATATGCTTAAAGGACATGTAAAAGCAGTCTTTTCCTGATCAAGAGGGTCAACAACAATTTGATTATATCCAGAGTATCCATCAAGAAAACCATAGTAAGCCTGTCTAGACAATCCTTCAAGCATTTGATCCATAAAAGGGAGTGGAAAATGATCTTTTCTTATTGCTTGATTTAATTTTCTATAATCAATACACATTCTCTAACTGGTGACAGTTCTTGTTAGGATTAATTCATTTTTATCATTAACAATTACTGTCATACCACCATTTTTTGGAACAACTTGTACAGGACTTATCCATGCACTATCAAAAATGGGATAGATAATACCAACTTTCAACAATTTCAAAACCTCCTTTTTGGTTACCTCTTTCACGGTTGGATTGAGGCACCTTTGAGGTTGAGCAACAAGTTTAAAATCATCTTCCAACAAAATCTTATGCATGCAGTATGACGGACTTATACCTTTTAGATCTTTAAGTGTCCATCCGATTGCTTCTTGATTTCTTTTCAGCACTTCTACCCATTTTTCTTCTTTTGTTTCACTTAATAAATTACTAATAATTACTGGTTTGAGATTACCTTCTTTAAAAAAGATGTACTTTAGGTTAGAAGGTAGCACTTTTATTTTACGCCTTTGGATTTCTTCAACAGGTACTTTTGGGATCTCTTCAATTTTTCTTGATTTGGGAGAAATTTCTTTCCCTTGATCAAAATCTTCAAGATACCTGTCCATCTATCTCTCATCTTCTTCATTCAAACATTCCACAGAGTCAGTCAATAACTTATTTAGAGGGTCAAAAATTAATATACCTTTGGATATGGAAAGATAAACTTCATCAAGAACATCCACTTTAAAACAGTCTTGTTTTGAGTTAGGATGTTTCATGGCTTTGAAAACATCAAAGTTCACCTCCTCATCATGCACTCTTACTGCTACTTTTCCATTATCTACATCAATAAGCACCCTAGCAATCTTCATAAATGGTCTTCCCAGGATTAGGGGGACTTCAGTATCCTCTTCCATGTATAAAACCACAAAGTCAACAGGGAAGTAGAACTTGTCAACTTTTACCAGTACATCTTCCATAATACCATAGGGTCTCTTGATTGATCTATCAGCCAATTACAGAGTCATTTTCATTCTCTGTGGATCAAGATCACCAATACACTTCAACATGCTTAGAGGCATTAGATTGATGCTAGCCCTTAAGTCTAACAAGGCCTTCCCAATATTTACACCCCCAACGGAGACGGGAATGGTGAAACTTCTGGGGTCTTTTGACTTTTCCGACATGTTATATTGTAAAATAGCACTACAACCTACTTCAAGTTCAACAATCTCTTCATTGTACCTCCTTTTTTTGGTAAGCAATTCTTTCATAAACTTGGCATAAGTTGGCATTTGTTCTAATGCCTTAGAAAATGGGATGTTTATGTGTAACTGCTTGAAAATTTCAAGGAATCTTTTGTATTGTTTTTCCTTATCCTTTCTTGATGGTGCATGTGGATAAGGTAGATCCTTGACTGGAGGTGTCTGACCCATATACTGATTTTTTTTTTTTTATTTTTTTGTTTTTATTTTTCATCATTTTTTATTTCATCAATATCTTTTTCTTCATTTTTTTCTTTTTCTTCTTTTTTTTACAATAATTTCCTACAACTTTATCACTTCTTGTAAAAATAGCCTTACATTGCTCTCTTGGATTTTGAGTATTTATAGAAAAACTAAAGCTTTTCATGTCGGCTACTTCCTTTGCTAACTGTCCTAATTGCATATCCGACGCTTTACATGCAGCTTCATTTGTTTACATGTATTGTAGCAATTTTTGGATAGATTCCTCTATCTTAGTTAGCCTTGCTATTTGATCAAATTGTGGTTGTTGTTATTTGAATTTGTAACATCCTGGTTTTGGTTTAATTATCGATTGAGGCTAATTACATAATTAAAGTTGTTGATTTAATAATAATAATAATAATGTAAAGAATTGACCCATGTGCCCTTGGTGGTTTAAGAGAGCTTCGGTTCTCTCTCTTTGGCACGCTGATGGGAGTGGCCTTAATGGTGATGTGATGGCTGATGGGATTGCGTTAAATGATGATGGGACTGTCGATTGAGAGGGGGAGTGGACACTAGGCAGAGCCATGATGAAGGGCTTCAGCTTCACGTTTTACACTTATTCCTTGCTCATTCTCTCTTGGGTTCAGGGAGAACCACTCTCTATTCTCTCTAAAACTTCTTGGAGCCTCTGCTTCTTCTTCGTGGTTGTTCTTCTTCTTCATCTTCTTCTTCCACTCAACACTAAGTAGAACCGAGTGGAACACGAGGAGGAACAGCGTGGCTGTGAGAGAGATCTGTGTGGTGGTTAAGAGTGACAACATAGTCCTGTGTGTTTGATTGCAGAGATCCTCCCCTGTTTTGCCTAATAACGTTGGGTGCCTGGAAACCTTGGGGTCCTCCATTGTTGGTGAGAACTGGGCTGTTCGAGGGTGGAACAGCGTTTGGAGTTCTCCACTGGGTTGCATGAGGTCAGCTTGTGCCTGGGAGGTTTAGAACTTCCCTCTGTTTTGCGTATAGAACCTGGAGTGGCATGGAGGAGAGCTGATCGTGTGGCTGAGTGGCTCGGTGTTCCTCCAAAGCTGTGTAGAGTACAACAGTTGGGTCGTTCTATTGAGAACGAGTGACCAAAGGACGATCGGTCGGTGTTACAGGCTCATGGAGCTTCTGGATCTTCATTCCAGGTAGGGGGCTATTGCATCTCAAATGCATGGTTTATGGATGGGTTTCCAGGTGAAACTATCGTACTGTGATGTGTAGTACTTGTTATGTATTATTTGTTATTTTCCGAGTGAGTGGTAGCCCGGATGTGTGATGAATATGAGTTGTGTGTTTATGTTGATTTTCCGTCCATGAGATGTATGATGCATGTTGAAGTTGAGTAAATACATGAGATGCATGTAAGTGTGTTGTTTATGAACTGTAGTGCATGAGTTGTACTGGTCCCTGTGTGTGATTATGTGTTTAAATGCTGAGTGCATAAGATGGGGACTGTTATGTTAATGCCGAGTGGGTTTTACATGAAATAGCATGGGATGCTTGTAGTAAATGATAATTCTGAGTGGATGGCATTGTAATTGCCGAGTGTATGAGTTGTGGGTCATCTGATTCGCCATTGGGAATGCCGAGTGCATATAGCGTTGGACGCTTAATACAGAGTCGGTAATCGGATGAATACGTGTTAAATATAATGAAAGACCTCGGGTTGGACTCGAGGCAGTGCCGAGGGCACTAAGCGTGGGACGCTTGATGAAAGACCTTGGGTTGGACTCAAGGCAATACCGAGTGCATTGGCGTTGGACGCCTGATGAATGAGACCGTATGCATCCGATTCGCCACTGGAAATGCTTGGAGCATGTAGCATGGGACGCTTAATGTAGAATCGGTAATCAGATGAATAAGTGTGAGAATATAATTAAAGACCTTTGACCGGGGCTCAGGCACTCTCCTTGAGCGAGGCTCGGAGTTTAAACATTATTGATATTGCTTGGAATAGATTTGGGGTAAAATCTGATTAGATGAATACATGTATATTGATATATTGTTATTGAGGATGTTGTGCATTATAGCCGAGTGAAATGGGTAAATCCCGATCGGAAGATGATGTGTGAATATTCATACTTAAATGGCAGTATGTGCTATGATTGATTATGTAATTTGTATAATTGAGGATTAAGGTATAATCTGAGTTAATAACTGTCATTTAATATGTAAAAGCTTACCCCTACAATATTTTTCAGTGTATGCAGGTCGGACTGGTATGAGGAGATGGCCTCAAGTCCGAGTGATGGGCACTCAGATTGTTGAAGTGCATACATTGTATATATATATATATATATATATATTGTAAATAGATATGTTAAGCCTTGGTCGGCTCTCTTGTAATTCGAACGGATTTAGTTATATGGGTAGACTATTGGGATTGTGAATGTGTATACATTGTATGAATATATATATTTTACCTTGTTATGAGTTACCCGATATGTTTATTATGTGGTGATGAGAGAATAATGTTAAGTCAATGAATTCCGAGTGGAATATTGATGGGAGAGCCATTGCCGAGTGAGGTTCTAGCTTTTGTGTGGCCTTTTCCGAGTGATGAAGGCTTAAAATGGTTCCGGGTAAGATGTACCCGAGTGGGCTACTTCCGAGGGAAGGTTAGTCCATATGTTACCGAGTGAAAAGTATGAGTGAACCCCGAGTGGGGAAGGGTTTGAATATTCCCGAGTGGGAAATCCCGAATGAACCTCTTCCGAGGGAAGAGTAATTATGATAAATTTGAGTGTCTAAGTATTGAATAAGTCCGAGTGAGGCTTAACTTAGTAAATGTCTCCGAGTGATGGGAGGTTAGAGTAAATCCGAATGGAATTTGACTGTGGAAACTCCTTCTAAAGGAATGGAGGTTTAGATGATCTCCGAGTGGGGAAGATCAAATTATACCGAGTGCAGAATGGATAATGTATTCTGAGTGAATTGTGGTTGAATTATACCGACTGATATTGGACTAGGGAATAATCCGGGTGAGGGAAGCTTATGGACTCCGAGTGGAGTATCCGGGGGGAATCATTTCCCGAGTGAAATACGCCCGTGTGTTTTATAATTGTAATTTAGCTAAGTATGGATTTACTGGGTGAATCATGTATGTGGGGGCCATTTCCGAGTGGACGTGGTCCCGAAGCCGAGTGATGGAAATACCGAGTGTGGGTGTTCGCTTCAGCGAATAAGGTATTTGCTCCAGCGAGTCAGAATGGAAGGAAGGTTTCTGGTTGGTTTCGCTTAAGCGAATGGGTGTTTCGCCCAAGCGAGATGGGTTGTCTCGCTCAAGCAGATTTGGGTCTCGCTTGAGCGAGTGAACACTGTAGTGGGCTCGCTTAAGCTTGTTCTTCCGCTGGGCTTTCTTGTGAATGGTTTTATTTTCCCTTCCTTTGGTCGGTATTTGCTTTCCCTTGCCTTTATGTTGTTTTTATTTTACCCCAACTGCTTGGTGAATTTTGGAAAAAATTTCCCTGGTCTCGGTTTTGGGTTTTATTAAGTCGGGTTGTTATATTTTGGTATCAGAGTATTCTTAAAAGAATTAAGGATGTTTCAGAATTGATTGTTAGGAGGTCTGTTGGAAGGTCTAACATCTTGTTTCCAACCAAAGTTTTGATTCTGCCAACCCTTCGGGTAATTATTAGGAAAAGAATTACTAAGATTGATAGGAAAAGTATATAAAGGTATTCTTTGGTGGATCATAAAATTGGATTGCTCTTGTTCATTTCCATCAGGGGCACAATAACCACATGGTTGTTCACCCATACAATGAACACATTGTTTCAATTGAGCAGGGGGTGGTGATGATACTTGAGCAATTTGAAGTTTTTCCAATTGTTTGCTCATTGCTTCCATTTGTTGTGTCAGTAATTTTTGCTGAGCTAAAACTACATCATTCACTCCCAATTCAAGCATACCTGGCTTCCTTGGTACATTACCTCTTTCATGCTTTGCTTGACGGTCACTGGTTAACATAGACTCCATGATTGATATTGCCTCTTCAAGAGTTTTATTCATTAAAGAACCACCTACACATGCATCTAACATCATCTTGAACTGAGGCAATAAACCATGATAAACGATTCTTACCTTTCCAGCATCATCCAAATTATGGTTTGGACATTTCCTAAGAAGCGCTTTGAATCTTTCCCATGCTTCACCAAGTGACTCATCATGATTTTGTCAAAAAGAATGTATAGCTGTCATTGCTTCAAATTATTTTGAAGGTGAAGAAAACCTTTCCAAAAATTTTGTTTCAACATCGGACTAGTTTGCAAAACTACCAGGTGGACAAGATTTAAACCATTCTTTAGCTTTCCCAATCAAAGAAAAAGGAAATAATCACATATAAATAGATTCTTCTTGATTGGGTTCAAAACCAATTATGCTACATAATTCATAAAAAACAGTTAAATGTTCATAAGGTTCCTCATTATTTAAGCCAACAAATTGATTATTTTAAATAATGTTAAGAGTGGCAGGTTTAATCTCCACCGCCGTAATAGGTCCTTGGTACATCCCCGAAACACGGGGTGGTCCATTGATAGCAGTAAATTGTCCCAAAATGTTCTTCTTTGCTCAGCAGCCATATTAGAATTTTCAAAATTTTCAAAAGAAGATAAAGTTGAAGAAGAAGTAGTTTCTTTTTTAGATTGTAAAGCTTTGAGTCTTTTTACAAACTTTTCGATCTCAGGATCAAAGAAAAATTTCCCTGCAGAAGATCGAGTTTGCATAAACAACCTAAATAGAAAAAGTTAGTGCAGCAATGATAAGAAAAAGTAAATAAATGAATGAATAAGTAAAAAGTAAAATTGAAAATTTAACTAAGGTAATTTTTTTTTACCATGGTAATTAAAAATTTACTATTTTACTAAATAAATTCACCCCCGGTGACGGCGCCAAAAAACTTGTTGGCCCATAAACAGTGTTGGGTCTTTTATTGGCAAGTGCACCAATTGATTGTAGTTTTCAAATTTAGATATCGTTCCTACAAGGATTGAATGTCTCAGTAATCACAGTAATTCTTATTTACTATGGTAAAATTATCAAAACTTGTTGACAAAAGAATGATTTATATACAGTTTTTACAATATTCATAGATTGAATGGTTGATTTGTTCATGTGAGGTAAAAAATATAAAAAACTATCTAAAAATAAAGTTGAGTTGTAATTTAGAATAGATCAAATACTTGATGTAAAAACACAAATTAACAAACTATATTAGAATTAGAATCCCCTTTTCTAGAACATAATGAAGTAGTTATTAACATGTATATTTAATAATCAAGTTCATGTCATTGCAGCATAAAATCATTATAACCAATCCCTCGTGATATAAATTCTAAGTAGTTACCATAAAGTCTGATCCCTTAGATGCTTTCTCAGTAAAAACTTGCTTAAAGTCCTGGCCTTAACATAACAATAATTACCAACTCTATCCCTAGTAATTGGTATATTAAGGGTACATCAACTTTGACTTTCGTTAAACCAAGTTTTAATACATGCATGAAAATCATTCTCCCATTTGACATGCATACTAATAAAACAAGTTTCAACACGCATGAAAATCATTCTCCCGTTTGACATTCATACTAATAAAAGATTGAAACACTAACATGGCTCTTGAATCATAAACATGCATGCGTTATAATCACAACATCATATATTAGATAGGTTCACCAAATTCCAACATAAACAAATTAGTTACACATGGTAAAAGTAAAAACAACACTTACAGAGGTTAACATTATGAAGACTTTGCAATACTTCATGATACAAATGATCACAATACCACACAACACTCTCAAGTATCTAGAAACTATTCTAGACTACAAACTCATAAAAGAACACTCAAAACTCGAGTGAAAAAGAGAGGAAAGAAGCTATTGAATGTAGAATGGGATGCCCTGAATGCCTTGAGAATGGTGTATTTATAGGGCTGAGGAAGGGTCCTGATGCGTAGCGTTAGGTTCCTGACTCAGCCTCCATAAAATGCATGATTAAGTGGCCATGATTAAGAATAATTAATTCAATTATTAGCAGACATGGCTCTTAATTGGCAGGTAGTAGAAGTGGATTGGCCATTATTTCACCCTTTTGGCTGAGTGCTTGACCACCTGGAAGTGGAGTCCACGTAGCTTCTGACGCTACACGTGGGACTAACATGTAGCGTCAGCATCAAAACCCTGACGCTACACGTAGGCTTGATGCTACGCCGTCAGCTCTTCAGATCTTGAATTTTCTCTTTAATTTCCATAATTTTTCACTGCAAAACTAGAGAAAATTGATCAAGGTAGATAATTTCCAATAACTTCCATTTATTACACTTAAAAACTAAATTTCTAACAAATTAAACTAATTTTTATTAAGAAAATTATTGTAAATTTAAGGACTAACAATTATCCTTTCCATTATTCAACAAAAACATTTGTATCCAAACACATGAAAATAAGAAATGTTTAGTTTTCTTCCTTTTTAAAGCTCATAGGGGTTTTCTTTAAAATAGGCTTTATTAAACATCTATTCATAACATGACAAGCAGTATTTACCACATCGGCCCTAAAATGTTTCGCAACATTATTTTCATTTAACATAGTTCTTGCGAGCTCCGCTAAAGATCTATTTTTCCTTTCAACTACTCCATTTTGTTGTGGAGTTCTTGGAGCCGAAAAATTATGTTCAATTCCATATTTTTCATAAAACTTTTCAAAAGGTTGATTTTCAAATTCTCCCCCATGATCGGTTCTAATGGATGTAATTTTCAAATTTTGTTCATGTTGGATAATCTTAGCAAGTTTCTTAAATGCATGATATGCTTTATTTTTATGAGTAAGAAACAATGTCCATGTATATCTAGAATAATCATCCATAATCATAAGACCATAATAATTTCCATAAAAACTTTTAACTTTTGAAGGTCCAAATACATCCATGTGCAAAAGTTGTAAAGGTCTATTTATTGAAACAATATTTTTAGCTTGAAAAGATGCCTTTACTTGTTTCCCCTTTAGACATGAATCACAAATTATTTTCAAATTTCAATTTTGGTAAACCAATTACTAAATCTTTAGAAATAAGTTTATTCAAATGGTCTATATGAATATGAGCAATTCTTCTATGCCATAGCCATGATTCATCCTCTTTAGTCATGAAGCATTACACATCATTTAAAGGAAGATAATCAAGATTAATCATGTAAATATTATCAACTCTTTAACCAATGAACCTTACTTCCTTTTTTAGCTTATTTTCAATTATGCAACTCTTTGAGTCAAATAAAACTCTATATCCTTTATCACATAATTGACTAATGCTAAACAAGTTATGCTTGAGTCCTTCAACATATAATACCCCATTGATAGAGGTGGAAAAATGTTTACTAATGTTTCCGATACCAAGTATTCTTCCTTTAGGATTATCTCCATATGTAACATACCCTTTATTTTAGGGAGTGATTGATATGAATTTAATTTTATCTCCCATCATGTGCTTAGAACACCCACTATCCAAGTACCAATGGGTGTTTCCTGCCTCAAAACATACCTACAAAACAAATCAAGTTAGAGATTTTGGTACCCGTTTTATGTTGGGTCTGTGTAGGTTAGTTTGTGGTAATGTTCCCTTAGGTTTCCTTACAACCTTTGGTTCTAAATTTCTAACATAACAATTAGAGGCACTATATCCTTTGAGACCATAATGATTTCATTTCATAAAAGGAGAAGATGATTTACTAGGAGGTATAAAGAAACTTTTGTAATGTTTTTCTTTTATAGAGGTATTGAATCCTAGTCCGGTTTTATCAAACATGCATCTTTGTTTACCAAGAAAAGCATTCAAATTATCCTTACCATATGTGAATTTTTCTAGAGTTTTATTTAAATCTAAAACCTTTGTTTCTAGAATCTCACATTTTTTTAACAAAATCACATGGTTTTGTTTCAGAGCATGTTTGAACATTTACAACTTTCTTTTTCAAGAATTCATTTTCTTTACCAAGCTCCACAAGATGTTTTTCTAGAGTGTCAATGGTTTTTCTAGATAGCATATATTTGTTTGAGATTTTAATAAACTTATCATACAATTCTTCAAAGGCTTCAAACAATTCTTCCTTATCTAGTTCATTATTATTTACCTCTTCATCTTCATCTTGATGATTTTCCATGAGGCATAAGTTAGCTTCTACGTTGTCCAATTCACCAGAGCTGCTTATATCGTTCTCTTCCCAAGCTATGTAAGCTTTTCTCTTTCCTTTTCGTTCCTTGGTTTTCTTCTTGAGATTTGGACAATCCACCTTGAAGTGTCATTCCTTTCCACATTCAAAGCAAGTAGGTGAGGAAGAGTTATCTATAAGAGTAGGTTTCTTACCTTGAGGTTTGAAGCTCTTTTGGAATTTCTTATTTCTCATGAGCTTCCCAAAATGTTTGACAAACAGACTTAGTTCCTCTTTATCATCCATGTCACTTTCTAATTCTTCTTCATCAATGGATATTACTTTAAGAGTTAGTCCCTTTTTCTTGGATGTTCTTTCTTCTTCTTCCGCATTTTTCAAGTCTTTGAGTTCCTGTTCCTATTCTTGCAATTTACCAAATAATGTGCAAGAGACATTTCATTTATATTTGGTGATTGCTTAATGGCGGTCACAAGGGGTTTCTATTCTCTAGTTAAACTTTTCAAGACTTTGTGAATAAGCTCTTTATCAGAGTAAGATTTTCCAAGAGTGATAAGATGATTGATAATCAAGGTAAAACACTTTTGAAGTTCTAAAACAGTTTCACCAGAATTCATTCTAAAACTTTCGTATTGACTAGTGAGTGTGCTAATCTTTGAATCGTTTACATCACTAGTTCCCTCATGAGTGATTTGAAGAGTGTCCCACATATCTTTTATAGTTTTACAAGTCATAACTCTAAAAAATTCATCAGGACCTAAAGCTAGAGTGATGATATTTTTAGCTTTGTAATTGTATTGAACTTTCTTTTCCTCATCACTCGTCCACTTATCAATGAGTCTTTCAACTTGTTTACCATTTACAACATGCAATTTGAAGAAAAGGACCATTTTCAATAGCATTCCATATTTTTAAATCAATTGATTGAACAAAAATTTTCATTCTTTCTTTCCAAAATGCGTAACCCTCACCATTGAAAGTGGGAGGTCTATTTGTGACACCACCCTAAGGAAAAAGGTTATAAGAAGTTGAGGTCATTTAGTTCTCTTGAAGCTGTTAAGCTTAATCTACCAAGAGTCAAGCTCTGATACCATTTGTTAACCAAGTGGCTTCAATTACTCAAGAGGGGGGTGAATTGAGTATTAAAAATTTTGCTTTGGAATGCTTTTGAATATAATTCTTTTGTAATTAATAAAGTGATTAATGAAATAGATGATAATAACAAATAATAATAAAGTTAAATTAATCACAGTAATTTATCAAACACTTAGTAAGTAATAATAATGTTCAACATGAATGGAATCAAGATTTCAACTTAAATAATTTTCACAAACAAATTTAGAGTAGAATTAAATTAGCAAGCAAATATAAAGGAGTTTAGGGAAGAGAGAATTGCAAACCGATATACGAGTTCCACCACACTAGTGTATGTCTCGCCTTCAAGCAAACCACTTGAAGGATTCCACTATTGGATATTTGAGATATAAGGCTTTGAGCAATTATAGCTTCTTAGTGTCCCACACTCAAGAACTTAATCCTCACAAGCTAAAGGGTAACCCACCCAATCTCACAATCTCTTAATAATCAAGGTTGAAACCCAACCCAAAAACTCTCAAATTTTGGTAAATGATTTTACAAGAGTAACTCTCTAATAGATTGGATATACAAATTTAGCACATAAAATAATAACTCTCAGAATGTATATACAAGTGAACAATTAAAGAGAGCTAATGCTTAAGAAGAAATTAGAGAAGAAAGAAAGCAGAGAATGATTTTTGTTGTTCTGGTGGGATGCTTGCTTCTTCAATTCGCTTCTCTATTTATAGTAATCTGAAGCTGGTGCTGTTGCATTTAATTATTCCTTTTTGCATAGTGGAGCTTGGCACTTTGCTTAAATTCTCTAATGTTGTCTTTTCTTTCTAAAAATCCGTAGTGTTGTTTCCATTTCATCTTAAAACCTGTAGTGTTGTTTCCCCTTCAACTTAAAACCTGTAGTGTTGTTTCCACTTCAACTTAAAACCTGTAGTGTTGTTTCCACTTCAACTTAAAACCTGTAGTGTTATTTCCAATTCAAATTTGAATTTTGTCTGATGAATAGATTCAGATTTCCATGATTTGATTACAGTTTGTGCCTTGAAATCTGTCAAAATTTTCAACGTGTGAATCGATTCCTATGGATCATTAATCGATTCCCAGCTTTGTAAAATCATATGAAATGATTCCTGACCTCTGTGAATCGATTCCCAGGCTGAGAAATACGTGTGAATCGATTCCCAGCCTTTAATTTTGTATTTTTTTTGAAGTTCTAGGGACATGAATCACTTCCCCATATCCATGAATTGATTCCTATGCATTTGACTTGATATCTTTGTACTTCCAGTGACATGAATTAATTCATAAATATCCATGAATCGATTCCTAACTTTGTTACCCAAATTTAATGACATTCTTAAGCATTCTTTGACAAATATTGATTTATGACTTATTCCTTGTATTGATCATATTTTTCCTTAGTTGTTCATCAAGTTCTTTGTATTCAAATCTTGTTCTTGTCATTATCAAAACCTGTTACAACATGCAAATACAATAATGACAACCATAATAATGGAAATCAACCACAAGCTGCAAGTAGTCTTTGTCGTTACTAGTGAAAAGCTTCACAAGCGAAAAATCTTATTCAAAGTAAGTGTGAAATTCCTGGCACCTCTGCGTTATCTTTAATTTTGGTGCCACCTATTCTTTTACTTTTAAAGATTACATTAGGCCCTTGAAAGTGTCTGTTTGTATGATTAAAGGTTTTTTGATGGTGACTACACTAACTGGTGCTTGTTTGAAGTTGGTAACTCGATGTGAAAAAGTCAAAATGACCCTTGAAGGTAGAAAATTCATTGTTTCCCTTATGTGTTTTCCTATGAAGAATTTATAGATTATTCTAAGCATTGATTGGTTATCTGACAATAAGGTTTTGATGGATTGTCATAATAAAGCGATGATTTTTTCGACTCCAAATGCTGAACATTTTGACTTGTAAGGTATTTCATAGCTCTTTACGATGTTCTGTATGGTTAATGGGAGTAGTACCTCCCAATCTTATGAAATTCTTATTGTTTCTGAATTTTTAGATGTCTTCCTCAATGATGTTCCTGGTTTGCCTTCTCCATGAGAGGTGGAATTTTCCATTGATCTTGTTCCTAGTTCTGAACCTGTTTCTAGAGCTCCTTATAGGATATCTTCTATGGAGTTGTTTGAGCTTAAAATACAAGTTGAGGAATTGTTTGAACAAGAATTTTTTTGCCCAAGTGTATCTCCTTGCGGCACACCTATATTGTTGGTGAAGAAGAAGGATGGAAGCATAAGATTGTGCGTCAATTACCGCCAACTCAACAAATTGACTATTAAGAACAAATACCCTCTTCCTTGCATTGATGATCTCTTGGATCAATTGAAGGGTGCTATTGTATTTTTAAAGATTGATTTACGTTCTGGATATTGTCACACTACGGTTTTCTGGACCCGAATCCCAATGTAATTGAGATAATTAATGAATAAAAATATGAATAAATTTTTCATGTTTAAAGTAATTTCAAAACATCACAACGATTACATCAAGACTCGAACCACAGAGAACCGAAAAGTGAGATTTGATAATTTATAACTGGATTGTAAAATAAATCGCCCATGATTGTATACAAAAATAATAGAGTTTACAGTGGAAGAAGAATATGTATACAGGGCACACGCCTAGTCCCATATATGAAGATATGTGAAAAGGCTCGATAAAGCATGCAAGCATACAACTCAAGCCTATTAAGCTACAACCAATCTCACATATAAATCATAAACATACATTGCCTAACATATATATATATATATATATATATATATCCATATGGTCATGTAACATACATCACCAACATCCATATTCAATAATTGACCACATCCGGTTCAACCTTAAAATCATGTATCATCAACACTTATATATACCCATAATAGGCTACATATCCAGCATCATTTTATTCATCAAATGGGTATGAATTCAAATACTCCAAATATCGATACATCATCCACTTATATCATCATTCATAATATATCCACCAATATCAATAGTTATCAACATCACTATATACATTTTATTCACAATGAAATAATTTACAACCGCTGCCAGCCAAGGCATTCCATTACGACTATTTACCTTCACTAAAGCTTTACTTTAAAATTAGCCTTATCCCATGATATTCATGCAACAATGTTAAAAATAGATAACATGGGAGAGTGAGTTATACATTTCAAATGACGAATATGAATACAATTGAGATTATATGCATATGTATATCAACATCATGTATGCTTTGCTAAAATCATCAATAATCATCATAATTCATTTATCTTGACAATATACATAAACCATATTTATCAATCAACTCATAGCAAAGCAACACATATACACACCATTTCTCAATGCCACAATGGGCCAACATCATTGTCATTAACCATAGACAAATCAGCCTTTCATTACATTAGGCCATCATATACAACATCATCTTATTCAATGTCATTTTGTTGTTTTCATATTTTACATGTTGTTTTTTAGGTAATTCATTTACCCATCTCATCATCATTATATCTCAATCTCAATCATCATCACCTTTTGGTATATCTCCATGCTATATGCAAATACTCTTAGGCTAATCATATGCACAATGGAATAATCAACAACAAATGCGGATCCGACTGTGGGAATAAACACCAATTTATGGGTCAAGCATGATCACATACCATGCCCCTACTGCAGTAGTATAATGTGTACACATATCTCATAATGTATGCATCATCACCAATTTTATTGGTACCAAACCACATCGCCCATTTTACAACACCAGTCATTTTCACCATGACCACAGTAAACAACATAATCAATAATATAAGGTGTTGCGGGCCAACCATGGTTCATAACATGGGAGCTATGATCCATAGGACCACCGGGGACACCTGCTCCTCAAGAGCCACCCCCCATAAGGGTCAACCATATACAGCTCCCCGTAACTCAGCATGAGCAGCTTTGTGACTTACACACCGAGTCACGGGGGAACAACAAGAATGCTTGTGCACTGAGACGCCCTTCCACTGGGCCAATCGTGGGAATCCCCTAATATTCTTTACCGGCAGCGTATGATATACCATGGATGCAAATGCCAATCAATGCATTCTCACACTATGCATCCTATCATGTCACTCATCGATCATCATCATCAAAACCAACACCACAATACAACCTTTAGTGGATTTTATCATTGTTGGTTTTAACCATTATTTCAACTTTCACTTGTGGCATTCCATTTCAACATACATATATCATTCATGCAAGTCAATACTTGAAACATTCATAATGGCATTATAAACATCAATAACATTCATCAATCTTTCATCATATTAAAGGTATACTTAACATACTTATTCATCTTTGCTTATCAATAACATCACCACATAATTCTTAGTGGATTTTCATCTTATTGATCTTTACCATTGCTCATACACTAGTGTGGCATCACAACAATTCATCAATACAATCTTAAGCCACACACACTAGATTACACTTGTATCAAACCCAATGGTATTCAATAAATCACCAATAATAACAATCATCTATCATTACCCATTATCAACATCATCTCCGATTCGTTAATTTATAACAAACACATTGTCATTCAATTTGCCTCTCATTAGTTTCATCATCATACAAGGGTGTGTCATACAAACATATCATTTTAACTTTTCATTATCAAAATCATAACATATCATTAGTGGTGTACATTCATGTTTTATAACATATCATAGGTGTAACATCCCAATTCCGAAGTTAGATACCGAATGAAAATTAAATGGTAAGAATTTGAATGCAAAGTAAAGAATTAATTATTAATCATAATCAATATAGCTTGAGAGTTAATGACAAGCTAATTGGACTTAGTTGGTGGGATGTGGCTGTTTGTGATTGGCGGAAGGTGTGAGTGGACTGCGACTCATGCTCTCCCATCCCACTCCTTCTCTTCACATGCGTATATATGTGCATACCCTGTATTACCGTGTGTGCAAAAACTTCTCCCACTACTTCATTCTCTCTTTTCTTCTTCGTCTCCATCTTCTTTCCTTTCCCCTGTTTTTGTTCTTCACGACGACAGTGCGGGAAGAAGGTCAGAGCCCTCCAACTGGTGAAGGATGATCGTTGAGGCAGAGGAAGAACAACGCTCCATTCCCGAACCAAGTGCAGAGACGGGGCGAAGGAAGGCTGAACGGATCGAAAGAAGGGCGCCGGATCCAACGTCGAGAGCAGAAAAGCTTCTTGAAGTTCCTTCCTAGGTAGGGGCGCTTGCATGTCAAATGCATGGTCCACGAACGGTACTGGATGAATGTACTGCTTTGAGTGTGTGCATGTGTTTATGACGACTGGATCTTATGCATGATTGATGGTTCTGGATTCTGTGTGTTTTACAGTGGTTATATAGTAGTTACATGCAATCAAGAGGGTGGTAATGTGGACTGTTAGCCTTTGATAATGACGAATGAAATGCATGGTTCCATCTTTGTTAACACTGTGAAAATATGAATGTGTACTCGTTAGTTGATTTGTCAAATGCTATTACTTTGATTTCCCGATTGTTATACATATTGGGGTAACTGATAAAACAAATATAAAGGTTGTGTTGAGTCTGTTCTACTTATGGTCACGAAGGAGGTATCAGTTGTGTGATGGTGCTTGCTGATAAATGCATTAGCTGCATATGTAAGAGTGGGGTGACCCGTGGAAGGTCATGAGCCCGAGGGAATGACTTCCAGCTACAGACCTTGGCTAGATCCCAAGAGAGCTTGTGGTAGCCGTAGGAGCTAGAGAGGAGTCTCGAGACGCCCATGGGAGGCCGGTACCACACGGGAAGAGTTGAGGGACGAGGGGCCAGTAGGAGGGAAACTGTAACTGAAAGTCATCACTCGAGTCAGATCCGCAGGCATGCATGTAGAAATGAGGTTGATTAGAACAGTACGCATAGCATGTGTTAAGTGTTATGAATGATTTCTGAGTGTGTGGATACTTGTGTGTGTTGTATGTATGCCATAGATATTATTCTGCTTGCCTAACCTTAGTTAACTTGAAAACGATTGAATGAAAGTGAGTGTGCGTACTGACACTGATACCGAACCCTTGATCGTCATTTTACCTGTAAAAGCTCACCCCTACAGTGGCTACATTTTCAGTGAACATCTCTCGGAATGAAGGATGAAGAAGGAGCTGAGTGCAGAATAAAACAGTCGAGTGCTTTTGAATATATGTGTATATGTATATACTGTGTGTAAGGTCCTGTTAAGCCTTGGCCAGCTCATGTTTTGGTTTTACTCCCTACGTTAGAACTTGAACACCTTCGGGTGACAGAGGTCATGATGAAACTCTTGTAATTATTTGAATACTTTCTTTTATATATATATATATATATATATATGTTGTGTATTCTTCTATACTGTAAGTGATGTCCGAGCGGTAAGTATGGATGCGCGAGTATGCCTTACGAGCGTAGGAGGTTAGTGTGTTTATGGGTAGTTATGAAGCTGAGTGGTTCCGAGTGAAAGATTGTATGTAAGCCGAGTGAGGAAGAGCTTGTACTCCCCAGTAAAAAGATCCTAGGTGATCTCTCGTCTGAAGGAGGAGTTAATGGAGTGGTTTGGAATGGAATGTATTCTAAGCGTAGGATAAGTATGATCCGAGCGATTAAATTGTAGTGTGCCGAGTGAGTTAGCTGCTACTCCCTGAATGAATATAGGTCTGAGGATTTCTGAGTATATGTAAGTATGAAATTTCGAGTGAGATTCATTCACGTGAGTATCCCGAGAGAGAAACACTTAGACGAGTTCTTAGGGAAGTTTCCTCCAATGACATTCTGGTGAGTAATTTAGTGGAAAGATTCCCGAGCGCATAGGCTTAACCGATTCCGAGTGAAAACGTGTATAAGCTCCGAGCGGGAAATATTCTGAGTGAGAGTCTATAGAATCCGAGTGGAAAGTCCCTTACTTATCGGGCGAATCTAGTATATACCTCGGTAGATAAATATAAGAGACTAGGTTATAGAAGGTAGGCGTGGGAGTTGTTTCCGAGTGTTTGAACCCTTCATACCGAGTTGCCTTAGGAGTGAATCCGAGTGGACTTAGTCATTTACCAAGAGTATGGATGTTTTGATGCCGAGTGAGGGTTTAGCCGAGAGAGACTCCCCGCTTCAGCGAATGGAGGACTCGCTCCAGCGAATGTGGGTCACTGGAAGGCGTTGTCGTGGTATCGTCCAAGCGATTGGGTGCTCACCCGAGCGAGTTGGGCGTCTCGCCCAGGCGGATTCGCGTTTCGCTTGAGCGAGTGTACGCTGTGTGGTGGTTCGCTCAGGCGCTGTCGGTGCTTCCGTGTGAATGTTTTTTTATTCCCTTGCCTTCCTTTCTCTTTCTTCTTGGCCATGGGACCAGCTCTCATATCTTCATATATGGGAGTGTTATATTAGGGATCCAGGTTATTCCCCAATTAATTCGTGAAAATTTTTCCCCCTAAAATCAGGATGTTACAATAGGTACATACATATTTTCCAATGTCTCAATCAATATCAAACACCACCAAGACACACCAACATCATATACCCCTAATACAATCTCTTGTTTTTACATAAAAAGGAGTTTTGGGTAATAATAAGCTCATGAAAAATTTCAACATTAAAACATGAGAAAAGTTCATTTTTAGTCTTAAAAATAATAGGACATGTCACAAATATCACCTATTAGTCCCAATTTGACAACCATAAAAAGTTGGGTTCAAAACCCTCTTAAATGTGAGTTTTACAATGCAGTGGGTCCGGTATTTTACACCTAATGAGATTTAGAAAAATCCAATTAAGGTGAGACCAATTTTTATACCTCCATAACATAATTATCTACATTTTTATACGGAAGTTGGAGGCCAAAAACATCATTAAGATACCCAAACAGACCAAAAACAACAAAGGAAAAGCAGCAGTTGGAAATTTCTAACAGTGGAAAATTCCACTGGCCATGGGAAATTCCACTAGCCGTGGAACCCACTATTTGGACCACCCAAATAGTCATTTGTTCCACATTTTGAGGCAGGATCCACTGGCCGTGGGAATTCCTGCTGGCCGTAGATCTCACTACTGTAGGCACCATTCTGTAACTTTTTAACCCTTAAGTTTTTGCCAACTTTGGACCCCTTGTCACTAGGCTATTCAACTCTAATTTACACAAAATTTTATGCACAACTTACCTACCCTAATATCAATTATGTGGCAAAGTTTAAAGCCAAAATTCCATCTCAATCAAAATCTAAGTTATAGGGTAGTTTTATGCTTATTTTGGGCATTTTACATGATATACCAAAATGCAATTGGCTAAGTTTTGGTCTAAAATCTCTATGGACCCATATTCACATATATAAATGTGACTTGCTCCAACAAGTCTCATCCAACAACTCATTTTCTAGATCAAGATATGCTCTAGTGACAATTCATGCCCTTTTTTAGCTAAACTAAGCATGTCAAATTGCAAACTAGGTCTATTTGGCCACAACCAACCATGAACACAAGTTTCATACATATATTATGGATTTTGGATGACCTCTACATGAATTTTAGCCCATTAAATAAGAATATCACCTATCCACTTCCTTGATTATGCATAAAATGCACTTTGTGAGCTATAATTTGACCCAAATCATTCATACTTCATATCATTATGGATCATTCATTACAAACGCATCAATTCCCATCAAGGGACCACTACACATTCATCATTATCTCATATATATATATATAACTCCCAAAAATCAACAAATTGCCAAGCATATCATTCATCACATTGTCAATCATCCCATAATTCCAAAATAATTATGGCAAGGCAATCATGAGTATAATAATATACATTAACTATCAACCATTCAACTCATGCAATTGAAATGTAAACTCCTCTTCTACCTCGAGAGAACAACCGCAATGATCCGCAGGTTCCAAACACTTTGCCACATTTCCCGGGATACCATCTCCTATCAACGCACATACATACACGTGTATTCAATTTATGATCCAACACAAGGCACATCACAAGTTTAAATAATTGACACATCTCTTAGAGTTCAATATCAAGTCCTAGGCTTGTCAAAACACCATCTCACATACTTATGTTAGGTTTTAGGAATTCCTTTCCTGAAACCAAGATTCTTTAAGTCTCAAACGGCTAACTATACCCAACGTCAACAATATAACATCCATCATTTATATGTTATCAATTGCCATCTCAAGTTCAACATAGCTATCTTAGCCTCCAATAAACCATCATTAATCAACAAATTTAACTGGCATACAAAATGGTCTAGAACCTCATCAAGCCACAATCTTATCTCACTAATCCCTCACATTCCATATTTATAATAACACCTATCTATAGGTTTCACCATCAATGGTCCTCTACCATTTTCGCTATCATTTATCTTCTTACTGATAAGTCTAGAAAAGACTTAATAATTTCACCTTTAATTTAACTTAATCCATTTAATTTTGTTTAGTTTGGCATTATTATTTAATAAATTGTCATTAATTCTGGTTTTATTTATTTAATTCAAAAGTGTTTGAATTATGCAAGAAAATGGGTAAAAAGATAAGTATATAAGGAAATTTGTTTATTTATAAATTCACTGACCCAGCGTACATACGCTAGACAGCCAGCGTACATACGCTAGCATTTATTTTTTTGCATTTTGCAGGATCAGGGACACGATCAAGCTCAAGCGAGGGAGTTCCCCACTCAAGCATGAAGTCAAAAGGCAATCCACGCTCAAGCGCATGAAAGCCACGCTTAAGCGTGAGCCTTGCAATCTACGTAAAGCTTCATGCATGCATCAAAGTAATGCGACCACGCTCAAGCGGACCATAGTCACGCTTAAGCGTGACTTCACTGCACCCTGAATTTTAGATCACGCTCAAGCACCCTTGGGTCAAGCTTAAGCTTGAATTCTCCTTGTCCAGTGTTTCCTTCTCCTTTAACATCAAGCTGTAGTGGTTCTTTTTAATTATTTTGTATCAGTTGCCCTTTCTGTTGTACCTTAGTAATTTAAGTAATGTCTTGTAATTAATTATTTCTCTGTAATCATGTAATTAGTTAGTTAGTTTAATTATTAATTAAGTGTCTCTTGTAATTAGTTAGTTAATTAGCTAGCTGTAAGTTATATATATATATATACATACTTGTACATACTCTGTAAAAAAGGAGAGACACACACAGAAGCAATAATACGATTTATTTTCTCATTTCTAATCTCTCTCTAATTCTTTTCTCTCTTTAAACTCTCTCATCCATGTCTCTCCATATTCCTTCAATAGAATCCATTCCTATAGGTTTCTAAACCCCTAGGGTTGGGATTGCTGAAGCTTCCGATGGAATCTTGAAGCTGCATTGAGGAAATTATCTTCTGAAGTAAGAGGAAAACAAGCTGAGAAGTGGATCTACTCTGCTGAATTGACAAATTCAGATCCAAATGAAGAATCTCACCAGTGAGGAATCATGGTTGAGGCTTAGGTAACTTTTGGCTTCCTAACTAATTCAGGCCTAGTAATTAGGTGAATAGTTTGGGTTTAACCCCCAATTTCGCATTAGATTTCTCTATCACTGAATACCTAAGGGATTAGGGTTTAATGCTTAGGAATTAGTGTTAGTCACCTAAGAAATTAGGGATTAACCATCTGTGAATTGTCCTCTTGCATCTGAAGCTTAATTGAACCTCAATTGCATGTTCCTTGATGAAGATGTATGCTGAAGTAATCCTAACCTATCTTCCATTAATCATACTTCATCTTCTATTGTTTCTGAAAATACAAAAACATAGAAAGTATAAAAATAACAAAAACAGAATGAATATTATACTGCATTGTGTTGGTTCAGCTTGTGCTAGTCCAAGATTGAGGTAAATACCACAATCCCTGTGGGAACGATCAAATATATTATAAATTTAACGATTGGTGCGCTTGCGAAAAGAATATAAATCCTCTGAGAGTTATGCATGAAGTTAATAACTCTGGATTTATGCATCAAGTTAATGGCGCCGTTGCCGGGGATTTTTGAGTAATATCAACAATCCTTGGACCAGTACTAGACTGAACCGTTTAATTTTGTTTTTGCATTTAGTAGTAGTTTAATTCTCGTTTTTAGTAAAGTAGTAGTTTTTGTGTAGCAGTAGCTTTGAATTGTTTGTGTCTAATATTTGGTGTTTGTAGTCAAGGAACAAAGGAGAGCCATTCTTCTTTGATCCTGATATTGATTTGTTAGAGCGTAAGCTTAGGAAAGAGAAAAAGCAAAAAAAACAGCAAGTAATGGAACAGAGGAGAGTTACACTAGGTGACTACTCTAGGCCTACTAAAGAAGGATCGCAATCTAGCATCCTTAGGCCTCCGATTATAGCTAATAATTTTGAACTTAAACCGGCTTTGTTGCAGTTGGTTAGAAATGATCAATTCGGAGGAAGTGAGATTGAGGATCCAAATTTGCATCTAGCAACCTTCCTCTAAATTTGTGATACAGTGAAAATGAATGGTGTCCCTGATGAGGCAATAAGATTAAGATTATTTCCTTTTTCTCTAAGGGACCATGCAAAAGCCTGGTTGCAAAGCCAACTAAGAGGCAATATATCCACTTTGGAGGATTTACAAAGAAAATTTTTGATTAAATATTTCCCTCCTTCCAAATACACCAAGTTGCGCATAGAAATCACTTGTTTCCAGCAAAGAGAGGGTGAATCTTTGATGGAAGCATGGGATAGGTACAAAGAGAGTTTGAGGAAATGTCCTCACCATAGGATTCCTGATGTGCAGCAAGTTACCATATTCTATAATGGTGTAAGACCTGCAACTAGAGTCTTGATTGATGCCTCGGCTAGAGGTTCATTAACCACTAAAACTGTAGAAGAAGCTATAGAGTTGATTGATGTAATAGCTTCAAATGAATGTTTAGTTAGTGAAAGGAGCCAAATCCCTAATAGAGGAATATTAGAATTAGAAGCATAAGATGCTTATTTGGCTCAAAGTAAGTTGATGACTCAGGCTTTAGAGAAATTAAGTGTATAGATTTCAGAACTTTAAAAGCCTAGTCAAGTTTGTATGATGAGCTATGATTTTTATGGTGGAGACCATGAAAATGGCATGTGTGATCCAAATGTGCCTGCTAAACAAGTTAATTACATGGGGCAACAAAAATTTCAAAGGATTATCCCTCTAATTCCTTTAATTCTAACTATAGAAATCACCCTAATTTTTCATGGCAGAAAGGTCCACATTTGAATCAAAACATGCCATAAAATCAAACCACAACTAGACCATAACAACCTTCTCCCCCTCCCTCTAAAGAAAAGTTTGGACTTGAGAATGTGCTATCTCAGTTCATTTAGGCCACTCAGGCTAGCTTTAAAAATCAAGAAGTGTCCATTCAAAATCTACAAAACCAGGTTGGACAACTATCAAAACAGTTAGCTGAGAGACAGTCAGGTAATTTTCCTAGAGGTACTGAGGTAAATCCAAGGGAACATTGCATGGCAATAACCACAAGGAGTGGAAAAGTTCTTACCCCTACTCCAAATCAGGAAGTTAGTTTAGAAAATGATGTAGAAAAAGAAAAAGAGCAGGTAAATGAGCAAGTTATTGATGAAACTGAAAAGAAAGTTAAAATAGAGAAAGAAAAAGAAAACCAAGTTCATTAAAAGAAAAAGAAAAAGATTGATTTGATCTTGGAGGAAGTTGTCAAGCTAACTCTTGAGAAATTAAAGAATGCTCCATTTCCACATAGATTCAAGAAACAAATTGAGGAGCAAAAATTTGCTAAGTTCTTAGATGTGTTTAAAAAGCTTTATATAAATATTCCCTTTGCTGAGGCATTACAAGAAATGCCTTCATATGCTAAATTCTTGAAAGAGCTTCTGTCTAAAAAGAGAAAGCTAAAGGGAGATGAGATGATTGCTCTTACTCAAGAGTACAGTGCAATTATTCAAAAGAAACTTCCTCAAAAGCTAGAAGATCCTGGATCTTTTACAATACCTTATGCAATAGGGGATGTTCATGTAGGAAGTGCTTTATGTGATCTAGGGGCTATCATAAACCTCATGCCTTTGTCCTTAATAAGGAAATTAGGAATTAATGACCTGCAACTAACTCACATATCTTTTCAATTGGCTGATAGGTCTATCAAATATCCTATTGGGATGCTGGAAGACTTGTTAGTTAAGGTAGATAAGTTCATCTTCCCAGCTGATTTTGTAGTTTTGGATATGGAAGCTGATAGAAATATTCCTTTAATTCTAGGGAGACCCTTCTTAGCTATAAGAAGAGCTTTAATTGATGTAGAGAAGGGAGAACTCATGCTGAGAGTTCAAGAGGAGCAGGTAACTTTTAATGTCTTTAATGCTATGAAACATCCAGCTGAGAAAATGGATTGTTTTATGCTTGAAGAAATTAAAATCTATAAGACTCCTATGCTATTAAAAACTGAAGAAGAGGTTTTACAAGCCTTTCTTGAGGATGATTTTGACTTCGAGACTGAGGAGTTAGATGACTCACATAATGAGTTACTAAACCTACTAAAAGCATGTAAAGTAGGTGAATTAGAAAATGAAAAGAAAGAAAAGTTAAATAATATTGAACTTGAGAAAGGTAAGGAAGTGTTTGAAGAAAAGAATGATTTGAAACCTTTGCCCTCTTATTTGAAATATGTTTTCTTAGGAGATAATGAATCACATCCTGTAATCATTAATGTTGATTTAAAAGATGAGGATGTAGAAAAATTGATAGGGGTTTTAAGAAAACATGAGTCTGCTATAGGCTGGAACATTTCTGATTTAAAGGGAATTAGTCCATCATTTTGTATGCATAAAATTTTGATAGAGGATGACTATTCCCCTGTTGTTTAGCGACAAAGAAGATTAAACCTCATAATGAAAGAGGCTGTAAGGAAAGAAGTGGTTAAACTCCTTAATGCAGGGATTATCTATCCTATCTCAGACAGCGCTTAGATTAGTCCAGTCCAAGTGGTGCCTAAAAAAGGTGGGATGACCACTATTAACAATGAAGATGGTGAAGTCATTGGCACTAGACCAACTACAGGTTGGAGAATATGCATAGATTATAGAAGGCTTAATGACTCCACTAGAAAAGACCACTTTCCTTTACCATTTATAGACCAAATGCTTGAGAGACTGTCAGGTCATGAGTATTACTACTTCCTTGATGGATATTCTGGTTACAACCAAATTGTGGTTAATCCAAAAGATTAAGAGAAGACAGCCTTTACCTGTCCATATGGAATCTTTGCATATAGGCGCATGCCTTTTGGCTTGTGCAATGCAACAACAACCTTTCAAAGGTGTATGCTGGCAATTTTTGGGGACATGGTAAAGAAGTTCATTGAGGTGTTCATGGATGACTTCTCTGTGTTTGGAAACAACTTTAATATATGCCTTCGCAACCTATCTAAGGTGCTGGTGAGATGTTAAGAGACTAATCTTGTCCTTAACTAGGAAAAGTGTCATTTTATGGTTAGAAGAGGGATAGTCCTTGGCCACAAAATCTCTGTTGAGGGTATTCAAGTAGATAGAGCCAAGATTGATATCATTGAAAAACTTCCTCCCCCAATCAATGTGAAAGGAGTGAGGAGTTTCTTAGGATGTGCTGGCTTCTATAGGAGATTTATAAGAGATTTTTCAAAAATAACAAAGCCTTTGACTGATTTACTGGTGAAAGATCATGCTTTTGTTTTTGATGAAAACTGTGTCAAGGCTTTTGAAAATTTCACACAAAGATTAATTTCAGCTCCAATCCTTGCAGCACCTGATTGGTCTTTACCATTTGAACTCATGTGTGATGTAAGTGATTTTGCTATAGGAGCAGTGCTGGGGCAGAAGAAAAAAAAATTAAGACATGTAATTTATTATGCTAGCAAAGTATTAAATAAGAATCAAATAAACTACACCACTATTGAAAAAGAAATGCTTGGTATGGTGTATGCATTTGATAAATTCAGAGCTTACTTGATTGGTGCTAAGGTCATTGTGTATACAGATCATTCAGCAATCAAGTACTTGCTAGCTAAAAAAGAATCAAAGCCAAGGTTGATCAGGTGGGTTCTCTTACTCCAAGAGTTTGATTTAGAAATAAGAGATAAAAAGGGAGTAGAGAACTCAGTAGCTGATCAACTCTCCCGTCTCGAGGGTGAATCAGATTCTATCTTGATTAAAGAGGAATTCCCAGATAAGAGGCTGATGGCAATTATCATAGGGCCGTGGTATGCTGATATGGCCAACTTTAAAAGTGCCTCTGTGGTACCTGAAGGGTGGACATCCCAAATGAAGAAAAAATTCTTTCATGACAGTAAAACCTTTCTATGGGATGATCCATTTCTTTATAAGATAGGAGTAGATGGAATTATCAGGAGATGTATGCCTGAATCAGAGCAAGAAAGACTCCTGTGGCACTACCATGACTTCTATTATGGAGGACACCATGGTGCCTCTAGAACAGCAGCAAAAGTGTTACAATGTGGCTTTTATTGGCCAACAATTTTTCAGGATGCTAAAGTATATGTGCAAAGGTGTGATAAGTGCCAAAGAAGTGGAGGCCTCTCTGCTAAAGCTGGCATGCCTTTGACAAATATTTTAGTTGTGGAGTTATTTGATGTTTGGGGCATTGACTTCATGGGACCATTCCCAAAGTCATTCTCCAATGGATATATCCTTGTTGCTATAGATTATGTCTCCAAGTGGGTGGAGGCAATCCCTACCAGAACCAATGATGCACATATGGTGCATAGGTTTATAAAGAAGAACATTTTCTCTAGATTTGGAGTCCCTAGAGTCCTCATTAGTGATGGAGGGTCACATTTCTGCAATAGAATCATAGAAAAAGCCCTAAGACACTATGAGGTACTGCATAAGGTATCTACTCCATATCATCCATAAACTTATGGACAAGTTGAGCTTTCCAATAGAGAAATCAAGAGAATATTAGAGAAAGTGGTAGGGAAGTCTAGGAAAGATTAGTCTGTGAAATTGGATGATGCATTGTGGGCCTATAGAACAGCATTTAAAAATCCCATTGGCATGTCTCCTTATTAGTTAGTATATGGTAAGGCTTGCCATCTCCCTGTGGAGTTAGAACATAAGGCATGGTGGGCTACAAAGCTGTTAAATATGGATTTTGACCAATCTCAAGAGGAAAGAGTCCTAAAACTTCATGAACTTGAGGAGTTCAGACTCAATGCTTATCAGAGTGCCTCAATTTATAAAGAGAAAACTAAGAGGTGGCATGATAAGTGGATAAATAGAAAAGAATTTCAAAAGGATGATATGGTCCTGTTATTCAATTCTAGACTGAAACTCTTAAAAGGAAAATTAAGATCAAAGTGGTCTGGACCTTTTATTGTGAATGAGGGTTTCCCTCATGGTACAATTGAGGTGAAAGAACCAGCCACTGGAAGAACTTTTAAGGTGAATGGCCAAAGACTCAAACTCTACTTTGGAGGAGAGTTTGATAGGTAGAAATCCTCCATGTTTTTGCAGTCACCCTCTTAGGTGTCAAGGGTCAAGCTAGTAACCTTAAAAAAAATGCTTGAGGGAGGCAACCCTACATTTTTTGTTGTTGTATTTTGTGTTTTGTGCTTTGAAACAACAAATTAAAACTAAAAAGTGTGAATAAAGTGTGAATAAACTTGAAAAATTTTGGAATAAGGTTTGAGCATTTATACACTCAAATCCTAGTATACTTACGTGTAATTCCATTAGTTAGAATTAGGATCAGGTACATCTGGCGCTTGAGTGAACCCTGATGTGTTTAAGCGTGATCTTAAGCTAAGTGTCTGGCGCTTAAGCGTGTAATCTCACGCCTGAGTGTGACTTTGGGTAAGCCTCGCACTTGAGTGAGCTTGGGTCCACACTTGAGTGTGACCCTTCATGCTAATCCTGACGCTTAAGCGTCATATGGCAAGCTTGAGCGTGTGACCTTAGGAAAGCTGTTTACGCTTAATCTAGAAAATATACGCTTACAGTGTGAATGTGTTTCTGTAGGAATGCTTGATCTGCTTGAGTGAGTCTTCTTGTCGCCTGAGCAAAAGCCTTATTAGCCTGGGTGAATTTTGGGGCGCTTGAGCGAGTAATCTCTGACCCCACTGAATCAAAATTAGCGCTTAAGCGTATGCCTACACACTCTAAGGGTGATTCCTTGTGCCTGATGGAAAAGATTGCGCTTGAGCTTGGCTCATCATGCTTAAGCATGATCGAGAAGTGCATTCTCTGACGTGCCTTGCGCTTGAGCGTGACCACTTCATGCTTGAGCTTGACTCCTGTACTTGGCCCTGCGCTTGAGCGAAACAATATTAAGCTTAAGCGTGAGCATGCCTGCACCAAACCTGTCATATATTATACATACGCGCTTGAGCATGCATTTACTCATGCCTGAGCGTGAGTTTCCTTGTGTGCCACTGATACTGAAAAGAGTTTCACGCTTGAGTGCCCCACCTCACGCTTGAGCGTGCTCAGGGTTGAGAAAGTTGAAAGCTTGCTGTTCCAAGCTTGTCGCCTGAGCATGGTCTTTCAGCGCTTGAGCGCACCACATGTAACACCCCCAATTTTCCGGACCCGAATCCCAATGTAATCAAAACAAATAATTAATAAAAATTGGAATAAATTTTTCGCGTTTGAAATATTTCCCAAACACAACTACGATTACATCAAGACCCAAATCACAGAAAACTAAAAAGTGAGATTTAATAAAATATAACTGGATCATTAAATAGTTTGCCCATAACGGTATACAAAATAACAGAGTTTTACAGCAGAAGAAGAATGTGTATACCGGGCACACGCCTAGTCCCATATATGAAGATATGAGAAAAGGCTCGGCAAAGCATGCAAAGGCATATCATAAGCCTAATAGACAACCATTATCATTTTACATAATCAATGAGCGTGCAATGCCTAATATATATGTATATACATATCTATATGGTCATGCATCATACATCTCCAATACCCATATCCCATAATTGGTCATATCTGATTCAACCTCAATACATATGTTATCAACACTTATACATTCCCAAAATAGGCTACATATCCAACATCATTTTATTCATCAAGTGGGTATGAATCCGAATACCCCCAAATACCAATACAATATCCACTTATATCATTATTCACAATACATCCACCAATATCAATAAATATTAACACTATCATGTACATTCATTCACAATTCAATAAATTACAATCGCTGCCGGCCAAGGCATTCCATTACCACTATTTTACCTTCACAAAAGATTTTCTTTAAAAATGTTCTCTTCCCATGACATCCCTACATCAATACTAAAAAGTAGACCACATGGGAGAGTGAGTTATACATTTCAAATGACAATATGAATACAAATGAAATTATATGCATATGCATATGCATATCAACATCATGTATGCTTTGCTAAACACATCAATGATCATCATAAATTGTTAATTCAACAACATATACATATTTCATATTCATTAACCAAGTCATAGCAAAGCAGGCATATACATATCTATTCCAACACCACAACGGGCTAACATCATCAACATCGACCATTCCGGTCTTTCTCAAAGCCACCATGGGCTAACATCATTATCATCAATCATAAACAAATACGCCCTTCATTACATTGGGCCATAATATACATATCGTCATATTCGATATCGTTTGGTATATTAATATCATTTATTACTTTTACGTGGTCCTTTACGTATATTAATTACCCATTTCACCAAAACCACACCACAATCTCAATCATCATTCATCATCATCACCATCTGGCATATCTCCATGCTATATGCAAATGCTCTTATGGCTAATGCATATGCACAATGGAATTAATAACAAATGTGGATCCGACTGTGGGAATAAACACCAAATTGTGGGTCAAGCATAGGTGTGCTACTATGCCCCTACTACAGTAGTAAAAGTGTACACTTATATCTCAATTTATGCACGCTCAACATCATATTTTACTGGTACTAAACCGCATCGCCTATATGTAGCACTAGTCACCCCATGATTTACGGATCAACAACATGGCCTCACTTGCCAAAAGTGCTACGGGCCCCTCCCGAACACACATCGAGAGAGTCGTGCCCCGTCGAACACCGAGGTAACTTGCTCATCATAGAGCCGTCTGCCCATTGGGCCCGCCACATAGGGTGCCTCGTCACCAAACTATGGACAGCTTCGTGATTCCCAAAATCACTAGGGAACAATAACAAATTACCCGTGCACTGGGTCGCCCTCCCACTGGGCCTGCCTAGTGGAACCCCTAACATTCCACATAGATAGTGTATGATATGCCATGGATGCAAATGTCAATCAATGCATTCTCACACTATGCATCCTATCATGCCACTCATCAATCATCATCATCATAATCACCAACAACACCATACATACCTTAATGGATTTTATCATTGTTGGTTTTAGCCATTGATTTCAAGTTTTAAGTGTGGCATTTCATTACAACACAATTTATATATTTTTCATATTATACATGCAAGTCGATACTTGCAATCAACCACAATGGCATCACATCATTACATATCATTCATAAATATTACCACATATTCATTTAGTGGATTTTTATCTCATTATTCATCATCATTGTCTTACATATTAGTGTGGTATTCATAATAATTTACAAATGTAATTCAAACCACACATACAAGCCTATGCTTGTATCAACTCAATGATATTCACAATCATCTATAATAACAATCATCCTTATTCAAGGGATTGATCAACAACATCACCCATCATTACCCCTAATACAATCTCTTATTTTTATATGATAAAGGGGTTTTAAGTAAATATAAGCCCATGTTAACTTTCAATATAAGATATGAGAAAAGCTCACTTTTAGTCTTAATAATAATGGGACATGTAACAATTATCACCTATTAGTCCCAATTTGACCACCATAAAAAGTTGGGTTCAAAACCCTCTTAAATTTGAATTTTATGATGTAGTAGGTCTGGTGTTTTATGCCTAATAAGAGTTAGAAAACTCCAATTAATGTGAGACCAATTCTCACACCTCCTTAACACAATTATCTACAACTTTCATGAATAAGTCGGAGGCCAAAAATGTCATTAAGATGCCCAAACAGGCCAAAAATAGCAAAGAAAACAGAGCAGTTAAAAAAACAGCATGACAGTGGCCATAACAGGGCCATGAATCGATTCAAGGTCGTATGAATTGATTCAAGCGTCCTAAAATCTCAAAATTTGACAGAGGGCCTTGAATCGATTCAAACTCGTATGAATCGATGCAAACGCCCCTAGAGCCTAAAATAGTGAAAACAACACCTCTTGAATCAATTCAAAGAGTCTTGAATCGATTCAAGACAACCCTGCTGCTATTTTTATGCAGAAACACATGATTTTTCAACTTTTAACCCTCCTAACTTTCTAATATGAACTCCAAATGCTATGAAATTTTAACCTCAATAAATACACATCATTTGTGACGCGTGGCACTGGCCTCACTCAAAAATTCTCATAATTGAGGGACTTATGTGCATAAATGCGTTTAACTCAATTTATAACGTTTTTGGGCAACTCAAGGGTCAATTCTCATTACAATTTGCCCATTCCAATTCCTACAAGTCATAAAATACATATATGGGATATTGGGACTATCCCATGCCATCAAAATCACATAAAACTCTATTTGACCCCTTCACTTCCATGATTATGCATTAAAAATGCACTTTGTGAACTACAATATGACCCGAACCATCTATAATTCATTTCAATATGGGTCTTTCATTACAATGCATCAATTCCCATCAAGGGGCCACTAACCATTCATCACTATCTCATATATATATATATATATATATATATATATATAATTTCCAAAATTCAATAATTTGCCAAGCCTATCATTCATCACTTCATCAATTCAAACATTTAATACATTCATGGCAAGGCATTGCATGAATTCACACATAAACATAATTAACAATTTTTCACTCATGAAATTGAAATGTAAACTCCCCTCCTACCTCGAGAGAAGAACCGCAATCCAAGTGCTCTGATTGCCTCGATTGTTCTGCATCATCGTCCGGAACACAATCCTATCATAAGCATACATATACATGTTATTAATATACCATCATAAGGCATCATCTCTTAAAACTCATTATCAAGTCCTAGACTTGTCTAAACCCAATTTATACGCTTATGTTAGGCTTCAGGAATTCCTTTCCCAAAACCAAGATTTTCTAAATCTTAAAGGGATAAACAAATCCAACAACGACAATACTATGGCTCTTATCCATAAGACCTCCCAATCATCATGTGGTTTACTACTCATCATCACAATTCACTCAAATTCATTATAATCCTCTTGGCTCCATTCAAGATCATTATCAATCAACAATTTCTAAATGGCACATATCAAGGCCTAAGACTCCACCAAATCAAATATCCATCTCCCTAATCCACTATCAATGGTGTGCACCCATTATTGACATCATCATAAATATCAACAATCAAAAATCAATTTCCTCTAATCACATATATACTCACATGCACTTATTCCCCCAAACCTCAATAATCAACACCAATGCTTCAAACATTTATTTCCTCATATAAAACCATTCTAAGGCATCAAAAATCATCAAAATCACCTATTTAGCCAAAACCCCCAACTTATCATACTTAGGAATTTTACCTAAAACTCCATAACCATTCCCTAATAACCATCAATCTCTATCATCAACAACACCCATACACACATTATCATGGGTTTCCACTAGAAATCACTTTTCATGGCATTATCACTCATTTCCCCCAATTCTCATAGTTAGGGTTTTCACCAAACCTAACCACATTCATAAATTACCATCAATCTTCTATCTCCTTCCAACCATAAATTCATCTACCACATTTATTTTACTTAGAGCTTGTATTTATGGCAACCCACTCTAGGGTTTTCTCATTTATGGCTTCTAATAAATACCCATTCACATACATTACTCCCTCAAACCACAATAACTCATAATCATAGCATTTACCCATTCAAAAATGGTGGGAGAGGCTTACCTTACCTAAAACGAAATGGGTTCCAACAAGAGAGAGAGATGCCAATGAAAATGAATAGAAGGAGAAAGAAGTCTCCAAGCTCCAATAGCCTTCTTCCAAGCTCCAACCAAAACGAAATAAAGAGGAGGAGAAATGTGTCACCTTGGCTTAGGGTTTTGGAAGAAGAAGAAAAGAATAAAGAATAGAAATAAGAGAGGAAGGAGAAGCAATGTGTTTGCCAAAAATGAGAAAAGATGGTTATGGGAATGAAAAGGGGAAAAAAGCGTTTTTAGTTTTAAGTTTAATCCTCTCATTAAAACTTTACCGTTTTATAACATACAGGACCTCCATTCGGGCTCAATACTATATCCAAAAATTATTCCAAAGATACATTCAGATTCCTTATAATATTCTTAATAGCCCTGACCAGGGGTATCTCAATTGAAGATACTTAGTCCGACACCCATATTTTAACCGGGTAAAATTTTAACTCCTTAAATCTCAATAAATTATGAATATCCATAATAAATCCCAATTTAATTATTTCCAAAATTTTGGGACACTTATTAACCCGTTCATAATTATTTAATATTTATTCATCATATTTAATCATTTTTATAAAATTCAGGATGTTACACCACATGGTATTCCCTCTTCGCTTACGCGAAGAATGGTACGCTTGGAGCGTGATTCACACCTGTTGCTACCTGTTATGATTTAATATGGGCGTTTATACGCTCAAGGTTCAGCATAACTACACATACCTTAGGCATTGGGTTCAACAGAATAAAACCCTTGCAGCATACAAACCCTAACTCTTTACGTTAGAACCTTGGGTTTTGAAGAAGAAAAGGCACAATCTCTGGATTCCTTTGAGAGGTAACATCTTTACATTCTTTAATTTTAGTTGATAACTAGGATTTTAGAAGTTCTTTATTTCAATTTCAAAGTTCTTACATCCATCATATCTTTTCATCTCACAATTTCATTTTGTTGTGATTGTGTTGTTTGTGCAATTGTATCCATTTAGGCTTTATAAATACCATCGTTAACACTCACAATGATCAAAAGATCACAAAGACTTTTTGGAAAACCTAAAAAAATTGTTGAAAAGAAAAGTATGAAGAAAACCCCAAAAGAGAAAGGAAAGGGGGTGGCTACTGTCAATATCCCTAATTCTCCACCACCTAAAAAGAATGAGTCTTAAGAAAGAAAAGATGCCTCAGATAGTTGAGGACTTTGATGGGAATAGGTTTAGAGATTCCAAGGCTGCCCAAGCATGTGAGAAAAATTTAAAAATAGAGGAGTAATAAGGGAAAGGGCTCTAGCCCTGGAGGAAGATTATTGTTCTGATTTTGATGTAAAAGTAGCTATGCTTGAAAGGGGATGGCAGTTCTTTAATGAGAATTTAGGAAATGGATATCAGGAACCTATTAAGGAATTTTATGCCAATCTAAGGGAAAATTCCATTGAGGATAAGTTTCCTTTTTCTTCTATCTTGAGAGGAGTCACCATTCCTCTATCTGGTCATATATTGAATAAGCTGTTGAAAGTACCTATTTTGGATGAGGAAGGATGTCACTACACTTGGAAAGTAGATATCTTTCATAGGGCTGAAAATGAAAATCTTAGGAAAGAAATTTTAGAGGAATGTTGTGAACAAGGAGCTACATATATAACAAAAGTGAATGGTGCGCCAAAAAGTGTCAGGAAGAGTTGTTTGAATTATCTCCCCCTCTTATGGTGCCACTATGTTCTTTTATCCCTGCAACCTGTGGCTCATGCTACTGAGATTGCCATTAAGAGGTTGGTGTTGATTTACTATTTAATGAGAGGCCTGTATGTTAATCTGGGTGAGTTAATACTGGAGGAGACAATGAAAGCCATTGAAAAGAATCTCCAACTGCCATATTGCTCTGTTATCACTTTGTTGGCCCAAAAGAATCAGGCTAGGTTGAACTATGAAGAATTGACAAAGGTGAAGCCTGAAAGGATTATGGATAAGTACTGGGTGATAGACCACATTGACCGTTTTATGCCTCAAGAGTCAAAGCATCCCAGACAACCCAAACAACATCTTTTGCACCACCAACCCCAACAGGAGTAGGTACTTCTTATGATATCTCCATGGTAATGCAGGAACTTTAGGTTATGAAGAAGATGCAGCTAGAAACCTATGATTTGGTCATGAACCATGATCTGATGCTGAGGAAGATTGCCACTGCACTGAATATGGACCACACTAAAGAAATGGGAGTTCCACCTGAGAGAGATTTAAGGTTGGCTTCCATTGGGTTCACCATTCCCCCTGATGACACACCTTTAGCAATTAAATTTCCACCCCATCCTGAGCAAGACAATGACAAGCCTATGGATGAAGAAAGTGAAGAAGAGGATGATTGATATTTTACTTTGCTTATATTTCTGTTAAGTTAATTCTAGGTTGTAATAACTTTCTTTTAATGTTTTCTTTTCCTAAACAATGTATTTCCTTTCTGCAGTAATGAAATTTTACTTCCATGTTAAGTGTTTGTTGTAATTTCTTTTCTGATTTGTATCAATTCCTACAATAATCACTCAACCAATCACTGCCATATAGGTAAAAAAAGGGAAGTAATCTATCCTCTCATCTCATTACTTTTAGGAAATGTGTTAACTATTTTTAATTTAGAATCCATCTTAATAATTTAAATCTTGTTGATTCTCAGATATCAATTGGATAAATTAATTGATTCGCATTGCTTGATTCATGATCCCTATCTATAACTATTTCAATCCTTTATTAATTGTATATTCACCATGCTAGTTAACAATCTGAGTTTATAATCTCACATTAAGTTTGGGGACATGATTGGCTGATTACTTGTAATATTATTAGCTTTTGAGCCTTTATTAATTCTTTTTCTGAGTGTGTCTGCATTATTATTAGTGAGACAAAATTTGCTTCAGTGCGTGCTAAATTATTATATGTTTGCCAATTAGAAATGATGAAGGCCTTCTTTGGAAATTAGCTAGGCCAAATTTAGCCATCCTTACTTTTAATTATCCTTTGACCCAATAATTATGTTTGAGCCCGAGACCCTTTCATTCTAATTATGTACCTAACTTTACAAGCCTATGTATCTAAGAAAAACAAGTGAATTATCCCTGGATGTTCTACTGATGGATTGCTGATTCTTATCTTATTGTTAGGGACTAGCAAGTTCTAGGTTTGGGGATGAAGAGTATGCCTAACAGCAATCAAAGGACACACTCTGACCTTAATTATAGATGAGGATTTTGAGAAATGAAAGGAAGAACAACAAAAGCAAAAGAAAAGTGAAAAATCAGCAAAGCAATTCCTATATAGAAGAAAAATGGTATTGAAAAAGAAAAGAAAAGAAAGGAATAGTCCAAAGGACTGAAAAAGAAGAAGGTGCAAAAGCACCACAAGTAGTTAAGTATCTTTCATCTGAAAAGAATATATAATGAAAGCAAAGAGTTGGTAAGTAGAGGCATTTAAGTTAAGATTGAGGCAAGGCATCAGTGGGCACATCTTTTAACCCAACATTGACTAAAAAAAATAGAGCCTGTAGCCTAACCCCATGACAAGCTTAAAAAGCCCTTACTGATCCAATTGTGCCAGCATATGTCATGATGTTTAGAACTGTTGCAAGCCTATGTTGATCTGACAATTATGCAGGTGATGAGTGCATGTAATTGAACCTATACATTGAGAGAAGAGTAAAACACTAAGCCATGTGAGGAAAGCATCACCAACTTGTTCCCAAAGGAAGTGTGAGTAATTATATTTTCATAAGATGCAAAAAGAAAGCATGAAGGATATTCAATAATTATGGTATGAATTAAGCTAAGGAAAGGTTGATTGTCTTGAGTGAGTGCAATTGATTTAATTAATCTGAGTCCTTGCTTGAGGACAAGCAAGCTTTAAGTTTGGGGATGTGATAAGTCTTGAAAAGACTTAATAATTTCACCTTTAATTTAACTTAATCCATTTAATTTTGTTTAGTTCTGCATTATTATTTAATAAATTGTCATTAATTCTGGTTTTATTTATTTAATTCAAAAGTGTTTGAATTATGCAAGAAAATGGGTAAAAAGATAAGTATATAAGGAAATTTGTTTATTTGTAAATTCACTAACCCAGTGTACATACGCTAGGCATTTATTTGTTTACATTTTGCAGGATCAGGGACACGATTAAGCTCAAGCGAGGGAATTCCCCACTCAAGCGTGAAGTCAAAAGGCAATCCACGCTTAAGCACATGAAAGCCATGTTTAAGCGTGAGCCTTGGAATCCACGTAAAACTTCATGCATGCATCAAAGTAACGCGACCACGCTCAAGCGGACTATAGTCACACTTAAGCGTGACTTCACTGCACCCTGAATTTTACATCACGCTCAAGCGCCCTTGAGTCAAGCTTAAGCTTGAATTCTTCTTGTCCAGTGTTTCCTTCTCCTTTAACATCAAGCTGAAGTGGTTCTTTTTAATTATTTTGTATCAGTTACCATTTCTGTTGTACCTTAGTAATTTAAGTAATGTCTTGTAATTAATTATTTCTCTGTAATCATGTAATTAGTTAGTTAGTTTAATTATTAATTAAGTGTCTCCTGTAATTAGTTAGTTAGTTAGCTAGCTGTAAGTTATATATATATATATACTTGTACATACTCTGTAAAAAAGGAGAGACACACACAGAAGCAATAATATGATTCATTTTCTCATTTCTAATCTCTCTCTAATTTTTTTCTCTCTTTAAACTCTCTCATCCATGTCTCTCCACATTCCTTCGATAGAATCCATTCCCATGGGTTTCTAAACCCCTAGGGTTGGGATTACTGAAGCTTCTGATGTAATCTAGAAGCTGCATTGAGGAAATTATCTTCTGAAGTAAGAGGAGAACAAGCTAAGAAGTAGATCTACTCTGCTGAATTGACAAATTCAGATCTAAATGAAGAATCTCACCAGTGAAGAATCATGGTTGAGGCTTAAGTAACTTCTGGCTTCCAAACTATTTCAGGCCTAGTAATTAGGTGAATAGTTAGGGTTCAACTCCCAAATTTCGCATTAGATTTCTCTGTCACTGAACACCTAAGGGATTAGGGTTTAATGCTTAGGAATTAGTGTTAGTCACCTAAGGAATTAGTGATTAACCATCTATGAGTTGTCCTCTTGCATCTGAAGCTTAATTGAACCTTGATTGCATGTTCCTTGATGAAGTTATATGCTGAAGTAATCCTAACCTATTTTCCATTAATCACACTTCATCTTCTATTGTTTCTGAAAATACAAAAACATAGAAAGTATAAAAATAACAAAAACAGAATGAATATTATACTGCATTGTGTTAGTTCAGCTTGTGCTAGTCCAAGATTGAGGTAATTACCATAATCCCTGTGGGAACGATCAAATATATTACAAATTTAACGATTGGTGTGCTTGCCAAAAGAATATAAATCCTCTGAGAGTTATGCATCAAGTTAATGACTCAGCATTTATGCATCACTTACAAGTCATCACCTAACATTGAGTACCTCATATCATTTCTCAAACCAATTCTTTTAGTCACAATATACACATTCCTAAATCTTAAGATTAGGATCCTTTAAAATACAATAACCATCATTCTCATTGTTTAAGCCTTTCCTAACAACATCTCAACTCTTAACACACTCAACAACCATTTCGAATAACCATCAACCTCCATCACTAACAACATCCACATACAAAATATCATGGGTTTACACTTAAAACCACCTCTCACAACCTCATTACTCATTTCCCCCAATTCCTAGGGTTAGGGTACCATTAAAACCTAGCAATCATCATCATCACTCATCATTTTTCCATTATGCATGAAGCCATTTTCATGTACCCCTTCACACCCATATAAAAACACATTTGTCACACCCTACCTTAGGGTTTTGCCCAAAAATGGTCTCTAACCCATAACCTATGCATACATTACACTCTCCCAACAATTAAAATCATAACCAATGGTATAAACTATAACACCTCAGTTTTCCGGACTCGAATTCCGATGTAATCAAGATAATAATTAATAAAAATGTGAGTAAATTTTTTTCACGATGTGAAGTAAGTCCAATTGTCACACCAAAACCTGAACCACAGAAAACCGAAGAGTTAGATTTATATAAATATATCTAGACCGACATCTAAATTGCCCCTACGGTATACAAAAATAATAGAGTTTACAGCGGAAGAAGAATGTGTATATCGGGCATACGCCTAGTACCATATATGACGATATGAGAAAAGGCTCGGTGAGCATGCAATCACCTAATATCAACCTATTAGGTCATAACCCATTTACCGACTTACAATAGACACATGCATTGCCTAAGATATAAATATAAATATGCATATACGTCCGGGGTCATGTCCCAACTATCAACACTACCCATATCTCATAATTGGCCTACTTATTCACCTATTGATATTAATCCAAACACCACTATCATCAATGTATATTGTTCAAGTTCAATTCCTCAAGTACTCATTAAATTATCTCTTACATACTGCTTACATATATTCACCATTCATAAATATGAAAGATTATCTTATACACGACTAAATTCACTAAATCATCAATATCATCACTTACAATTTATTCTTTACATTAGAACTCATAAATGATGCCGGCCAAGGCATATCTACTACCACTATTTACCTTCTCCAAAGCTTTAATTCGAAATCCCATCTCAGCCTATAGTAACCCTGCACCACAATGCTAAAAAGGAGGCCACATGGGAGAGTGAGTCATACATTCAAAATGACGAATATAATATATATTGTGATTAAGTGTACATGTATTCATTCATCATGTATGCTTTGCTATATATATATAAAAAATTATTAAACCATCATTCAATCATGATCACATTGTTATAATAGGCATACAAGCCTCATGAATCGCAATTCATAACATAAGCAAGTACAAGCACATACACAATCACATTGCCACTTATCAACAAGGGCATTCACAAATTATCATCACCAATTTATTAAATCTTTACTCAATTCCTCCTCGCAAGGGGTTTCTCATCTCTCGTGGTCATCCCATCTCAAATGCCATGCACCTATGGCTAATGCATATGTCAACTATTTAATGCATATGCAGGGATCCAATTTCATTTTATCAGGTGATCGCAACCACCATATCATTCATTCACATGGTTTCCCGCCTCGCAAGGGGTACTCCCTCTAGCAGCCTCGCAAGGTGCTTTCTCGTGATCGCAACCACGTTCGATAAATCATAATGGTTTCCCGCTTCCTAAGGGGTACTCCCGCCTCGTGATCACAACCACGGGCATCATAGGAACTCGCAAGCCCTTTTTCATTTCAACAACCAGGTGATCGCAACCACCGGCTCAATATCATATCATCATCAAGTTGGTTTGCCACCTCGCAAGGGGTACTCCCTTCATAGAATCCCGCAGGATCTTTCATCATTGTGATCGTAACCATATATTCCATGTTATGCCATTCCATGAATGTAAAATGCAATAATGCATATGCTAGTCAACCTCGCAAGGATATCTCACCCTCTAACTTAGGGATATATTTTGATTTTTCATTTTCAATTAATAACATACAATAATTTTACTAAGCCCCTCAAGGTATTTTCTTCACATACTTAGCTTCTCAATGGCTATAATATCATTGCATAACAATCCACACATGGAAATAAAATAATGACAATCAACGCATCACATATATGTCATATCATGTATGCAAGTCAATACTTGCGACTAACCACAATGGCGTTATAACATCTCATAATATTCATAAATACTATCACACATTCATTTAGTGGTTTTTATCTCATTGTTCATCATCGTCGTCTCATATCTAGTATGGCAATACAACAATCCATCATTACAATTTTAGACCATACATACAAGATCACACTGGTATATGATACAGTGGCAATTTGCAATTTCATCAATAATAACATCCTTCCTTTTATTCAAGGAATGGTCACAACATAATTTATTACTACGCGATACCAATGTCACCTCCGATTCATCGGTTTATAACCAGTGCTATGTCATTTAACCATTCTCTCCTTAATTTCATAATCACTCTAGGGTGTGTCTCATAACCCCATCATCAAATCCTATTTGCCATTCTTTTATATTCTATCTTGGTGGTCAATGTTTATGTTTCTCATTATATATTATGGGCATAAATGAGTTATCCCAATATTTTAATCATTGTCCAACACCACCATATTATGTCATAATTATATATCCCTATACATCCCCTCAAGCATCTTACAATATAAGGGAAAGGGCCTAACACCATCAAAATCAAGAAAATGAAACAACATTCAATTCTGGACAACTAGCTTGAGCGAGCCCCTCACTCGCTTTCGCGAGATTAACGTAGCTCGCTTGGGCGAGCCCCTTTACGTGAACGAAAATTGTCCAGCAGCGGCTCCACGCTCACCCGCTTGAGCGAGACTCCCTCACGCTATGTCACTCGCTCGAGCGAAAATCATCCAGTATCAATTTTCATCAGTGCTCGCTTGAGCGAGACACTCTCTCGCTTAAGCGAGATTCGGCCAGAGGCCATCCTCCTATTTCCACACACGTCTCACTTGAGCGAGGCACACCAGTGCCAACCACTCGCTTAAGCAAAAAACATCCAGTATCATTTCCTTTCTCACTCGCTCAAGCGCGGCTACGCCCGCTCGAGCGAGATTCGTCCAGTGTCTCTTCTCCTTGACCCATACACATCTCGCTTGAGCGGGACGCTCACTTGCTTGGGTGAGATTGGGCCAGAGGCTATAATACTGGTACAGGGGATTCTCGCTTGAGCGAGAATCCATCTCACTTGAGCGAGATTACCAGTTCAATTGCAAAAACGTGAGAATTCAGCAACCTTACATACCAAAACCCATACAAAGCTAAATTGGCCAAATTCAACATATCATGTACCCCTTATTAGATGTTTAAAACTTGTCTCAAACGTTCATGCTCAATAATTTTTGTTCCAATTCATTAATCCCATTAAAATTAAACTTATCATCATTACACACACACACATATATATATTCCCATAACAATCATCACATACTGTCATTCACCATTTTCAATAATCATCAAATTGCCATCCATATTATCTCAATAACTACATGGCAAGGCAAGCATGAGTACTAAACACATACAATAATCACTATTAATCTACTCATGCAATTTGAATGTAAACTCCTCTCCTACCTCAAGGGAAGAGCCACAACCAAATGCACGCTCCGAATATTCTGCCACATAATCCAGAACACAATCTACATATCACATACACATATGCATTCATATAATCAATAACCATCTCAAAGCATTTCTCATAAGTTCTAAATAATGACTTACATATTGTAAGGCTTATGAACAAGTTTTAAACTTATCAAAACACTGATTTATGCAATTTTGTTAGGCTTCGGGAATTCCTTTCCCAAAACCAAGATTCTCTAGATCTTAAAGGGCCAACTACACTCATTAACAACAACAACATGTCCTTCATAATGCACTCAATCGTCGTATGAATCATCCATTTGCCATCATTATCACTCAAGATTTAACATGGCTCTCATATCCTCCAATAACCACAATTAATGAATCAGATTCAAATGGCACACCAAAATGGCTTAGAACTTCATCAAACCACAATCTTATCACACCAATCCTTCACATTCCATATTCATACTAACATCTATCTATAGGCTTCACCATCGATGGTCCTCTATCATTTTAAGCAACATTCAACCTTAAATATAATCTATACATATTCAATTAACCTCCCAAGCTACAATATATCCACTTTCCCCAAATTCTTAAGGCTAGGGTTTCATGAGAACCTAACAACCATTATCAATATTCATCAACCATCATCAATGGCTATCTCTCATCATTAACATTATTCCCTAACATCATTAAACATACATTCTACTCATATTTTACACTTCCCCCAATTTATTAAAATTAGGGTTTCACTAAAAACCACCACCATCATAAATGCTTATCAATTTTCCATCACCTTTCAATATTTTATTTTAAGTACCACATTAAATGCTTATAAAAGCTTACATTTAAGCCACCCCACCTTAGGGTTTCCATACCTAATGTTTCTCCCAATAACCTTCATACAATAAATACTCCCCCAAATACCAAAAACCCAAAACCTAGGGTTCAAGCTCATGAGAAATGAAATGGAACATACCTTAACCAAGAGACAACAATGAGCCTCTAAGAGAGGAAAAAGGTGATGAAATTTGAGGAAGAAGAGGGAGGAGCTTCCACTAACATCATCTCCTTCAAGCTCCATGGAAAAATCAAAAATGGAGGGAGGAGGAAGGGCACACCACCACACTTGGATTTTTAGAGAATGGAAGAAGAAGAAAAAGAAGAAGAAGAGATGAAAAGAAAGAGAATAGGAAGAAGGAGAAGAAGTGGTGTGAAAACATAAGAGGGGGATGAGGGTTTGTTTTTAAGTTTTTACCTTTCATTAAACTTTTACCGTTTTATAATATACAGGACCTCCGTTCGGGCTGAATACTAAATCCAAAAATTATTCCGAAGACATATTCGAATTCCCAGTAATATTCTTAACAGCCCTAACCAATGGCATCTCAATCGGAGATACTTGGTCCGACACTCATATTTTAACCGAGTATAATTTTATCTCTTAAAATCTTAATAAATTATAAATATCCATAATAAATCCCAACTTAATTATTTCAATGTTTTTGGGACATAACTCAACTTATATACAATTATTTATTATTTATTCTCCTCAATTAATCATTTTTATAAAATTCAGGATGTTACATAAACTCAACATAAATGGTGAAGGACTTACCTCAAACCAAGAAAAAAGAGTGGGTGCCAAAAGAAGGAGAGAAAGTGATGAAAATAGAAGGAAGAGGGAGGAGAGTTTCAAGTCAAAATCATCTCCTTCATGGTCCATGGTGCAAACAAAAATGGAAAGGGGAAAAGCATAAAATCTCCTCTTGGTTTTTGGAGAAGAAAAGATGAAGAAGAGAGTGAGGAGATGAGAAGAAAAGAAGCAAGTGTGTTTGTCAAGGGGAAAACAAAACCAACGAGAAAAAAGAAGGGAGAGTGGGGTTTATGTTTTAATTTTATTCCCTTAATTAAAATTTTTTCTATTTTACAACATTCAGGATCCTCGTTTAGGCTTAATATCTCATCTAAAAATTATTCCGAATATATATTCGGATTCCCAATTATATTCTTAATAGCCCTGACTAACGGCATCTCAATCGGAGATACTTGGTCTGACACCCATATTTTAATTAGGTATAATTTTGTCTCATTTAGTCCCAATAAATTATGAATATCAACAATAAATCCCAATTTAATTATTTTTAATTTTTTGGGATGTGAATCAACTCATATATAATTATTTACTATTTATTCCTCTCAATTAATCATTTTTATAAAATTTAGGATGTTACAGATATCACCAAATCAGGGTGAAGACTGATGATATTCCTAAAATAACTTTCTGAATGCGATATAGCCACTATGAGTATATGGTGAAGCCATTTAGTGTGACAAATGCTTCTATGATTTTCATGGATTACATGAATCATATTTTCCATGATTGTCTTGATCAATTTGTTGTGGTTTTCATTTATGATATTCTGGTATACTCTAAGAGTCATGAAGAACATGAAAGGCATCTTTACCTTGTGTTAACTATTCTTTGAGAAAAGCAATTGTATGCTAAACTCTCTAAATGTGAGTTCTAGTTAAATGAAATTTCATTTCTTGGCCTTGTGATCTCTTATAATGGTATTATTGTTGATCCATCAAAGGTTAAAGTTGTTATGGCCTGGGAAAGACCGAAATTTATTTTTGAGGTTTGAAGTTTTCTTGGTCTAGCTAGATACTACAAGAGATTTATTAAGGGATTTTCTTGTATCACTTTTTAGGTGACCAAATTGGCTTGTAAGAACCAATCATTTGGACACCTGAATGTGAGAAGAGTTTTAAAGAGTTGAAGCTATGACTTACTTCTACACCTATATTGGCTTTGCCCGATTTATAGGAGGAATTTGTTATCTATTGTAATGCTTCCAAGCTTGGACTTGGATATCTGTTGATGCAAGATGAACGTGTGATAACTTATGCATCGAGACAGTTGCGACTGCATGAAGCTAATTATTTGACCCATGATCTTGAAGTGGTGGCGATGGTCTTTACTTTGAGCTTATGGTGACATTATTTGTATAGTTCTAAATTTGTGGTCGATAGAGGTCATAAGAGCCATAAATATTTATTTGATCAGAAGGAATTGAATATGCGTCAAAGATAGTGGATGGAGTTCTTGAAAGATTATGACTTTGAGTTGAAGTACCATCTTGAAAAGGAAAATGTTGTAGCTGATGCCTTGAGTCAAAAATCTTTGCATGATTCAGCCATGATGGTGAAAAAATGGAATTGATTGAGTGATTTTGAAATTTGAATGTTGGTGTTGAGGTACATACCTCAAATAAGATTTCTTTGACTGTTTTGAAAATTTGTAATGAGTTCTTTGAGGCGGTGAAAGAAAATAGATGATTGATGAGTATTTGATTGAGTTGAAAGAAACTCAAGTTGGTGGAAAGGATTTCATGTTGCTGGAAGGTCATAATGGTATTTAGCGTGTTATGGGCCGAATTTATATTCCATCCAGTGGTGATTTGAGAAAATCTTTGCTTGAGGAAGTTCACAAAAGTGTGTTGACCATTCATCCTGGTTCTACTAAAATGTATCAAGACTTGAAAAAGAATTTTTGGTGGCCTCGTATGAAGCATGATGTTTTGAATCTTGTTGTATCGTTGAACATCAAAAATCATTTGGTTTGTTGAGACCTATGGAGATCCCATTCTGGAAGTGGGATTGCATTGCTATGGATTTTATTTCTGGCTTGCCTATAACCCGTGCTGAAAACGACGTGATATGGGTGATTGTTGACCGACTGACTAAATGTGCTTATTTCTTACCCATAAGTATGAAAAGTTCATTGGAGAAATTCGCCCAATTGTATATTGGTATGGTATTTTTATGTGGTATCATACAAAGGAAATAAAGTGTTCAAGGAAAGAAAATCAAGTTTGTATAATATAAACTCAATGGAATGTTTGTGCCAAGTTTAAACATAGTGATTGTAGTATAGTATAGATGTCGTTCCACTGAGGAGGTTTTGGTTTGAAGATCTTAGTTCTTGAATTGATTTTGACAAAAGGTTTAGTTTGATTTCGTTGTACAAAAGATTGAATACAAAAGTAAACAGCAAGTATTGAATAATAGCAGTAAAGTGTTTGAGGTAAAGTCCAGATTTGGAAAACTAGGATTGGTTTCATCGCATCGCACCTTTTGTAGGCTAAATAAATTTGCATGTGTGTAACTTGAAATGACAATTTATACGTCACAATCAAAGTCATTTGTATCGATCCCTTGACTACAAAATTCATAAGAATGCTTTCAAACTGCTGATCCCTCAGTCACTTTGAAACCATTTCAGCATTACCGATCGATTGTTTTAACGTTCATTACGTTAGATGCCATCCCTGGTCAGCTACTCATAACGAGTATTTCATTCAGATCTACTCTCAAAAGTTACTTCCTTGTATACTGAAGAAAACTTGAAACAAGAAAATAGTGATCAAGTACTTTCAGGCATTAATGGCAGAATGAAATACAGAAACTATCAAATCTCATTAACATAAATGAAAACTTACATCAGCATTACTTTAGGTTTGATTTGATTACAACCAATCCCAATAAGGAAAATTAGTTACTCATGTTTTGCATTTTCACTAAAGAAAATTTGGAAATAAGAATACAAAGTGAAATGCAGAAAAGTGTTTGTTGATATGAAGGAGATAATCCAGCTGATGATGTAACTGATGATCTTCAATCCTTGTTCTCTGCTTGATTTATAGGGATTATGCTTCAGCTTTCCTTTCCCCACTTACGTAGAGCCCATGAAGAATCATTAAGAGACATGCAGAAACACACCAAAGTGGGTGAGTTGGCATCGCACCATTGGTTAATATAAAATTGAAAATCCCATGCTGCATGAGTCACGCTTGAGCTTAATGGTCACGCTCAAGCGTGAGGGGCCTGATAGTCCTGTTTCTGTCACGCTTAAGCCCAGCTCTGCTATGCTCAAGCGAGCTCGGGTTCAGGCTTTGCTTGTCATTATTCTCGCTCAAGCGTGGGATTCTTGTGCTAAAGCGTGAAATCCTTCTTGATGCTGCGCTTAAACCATGCTCAAAGCGTGCTTCTTAAGCGTGAAATCCTTCTTGATCCTCGCTCAAGCGCGCAGGTTATGCCAGGGCTGCGCTTAAGCGCGCTCGGGTTCACGCTCGAGCGTGAAGTGTCCTCGTCCAAGCGTGCTATCTCCTGCTCAAGCGTGAAGGTTCTGATGCTTATTTTATTTTCTTTAAGTACACGCTTAAGTGTGGAACTTGTCACGCTTAAGTGTCCTTGGCCTTTATGCTGATTCTTCTTGGTTTCTTCAAGACTTTTGGTACCTTTCTTCAAATATTTTGACAAATCAAGCTTATGTTATTTATAATAAAAATCATCCTCAATCAATTATTGATTTAGTTAAATTCTTTACAAAATGAGTTTAATTGAAACATTAAATCAATGTATAATAACACTTATCATATATGACAGAGATTGTTAGATTGCATGGTATGCCATCTAGCAATGTATCTAATTGTGATCCTCGATTTACTTCTGGGTTTTGGGGAAGCATACATCAAGAGTTAGGCTCTAAGCTTAATCTTAGTTCTGCTTATCATCCTCAAACCGATGGACAATCCGAAAGGACTATACAAAGCCTTGAAGACTTGTTGAGGGCTTGTGTGCTTGACTATGGTGGTTGTTGGGATAGATTTCTTCTATTGATAGAATTTACCTACAATAATAGTTACCAAAGTAGTATTTATATGGCTCCCTATGAGGCACTTTATAGCAGAAAATGTAGAAAGCCTCCATGTTGGTTGGAAAGTGGTGAGAATTTGGCTTTAGGGCCAGAAATTGTTCAAGAGACTACTGAGCATATTAGAAAGATACAAGAGAATATGAAGATTTCTCAAGATCAACAGAAAAATAACTATGACAAAAGGCAAAAACTGCTTGAATTTCAAGTTTGCGATCATGTGTTTCTAAAGGTCTCACGTGATAAAAGAATTCGTAGAGCTTTGAAGAGCAGAAAATTAAGTCATAATTTCATTAGACCGTAGGAAATTATTGAAAGAGTTGGTGATGTTGCATATAACATTGCACTTTCTCCGTATCTTGTGAATCTTCATAATGTATCTTATGTGTCGCAGTTGAGGAAATATATTCTTGATCCTTTGCATGTGATTCCTGTCGATGATGTTAATGTACAGGACGACTTGTCTATTTCCCATATTTCTGTTTGATTTGTAGAACATTCTATCAAAAGATCACATAACAAATTGATACCTTTGGCGAATGTGGGATGGAAACATGGTAATGACGAGACTCTTACATTGGAACGTGAAGATGATATGCAAAAATAATATCATAATGTTTTTGAATCAGGTATGCTACATTTGAGGATGAAATTTCTTTTTGGTAGGGTGGATTGTAACATCGCAAACTTTTTTTTAACATAAATTATTTAACTATTGGTGGTTAGTTACTTAACATCCTAAACTGATAAGTTAATTAATTTGACATTAATTATGAATTATTGTTGAACTGGAATTTATTGAAACCAAATGACTTACCCAAAGGTATGGGACTCATTAAATCGCTTTAGGCACTTAATGCATTTAGATTATCAAGGATTTTATTATGGTTATGGTTGTATGGTCAAAATAAATTTTGGTGTTGAGGAGATATTTATTCAGACACTATGCATGTTTATAAACGGCGAACGTAAGAACGAAAGTAATTTAGAAGAAAATACAAATTCCTTTTTTTCTTCCATATTGTCATGCATTTCCCTCTCACTCTCTATACATTTTATTAACTAATGGATAAAAGCCTAAATAAGATGAATGATGGACCAATGGTCAAAAGGCCAATTTTAGCATTCCTCCTTTCTTTCTCACATTCTCGGTGGCTTCTCTTTCCCTCCTCATTCACTTTGCTTTTGCTTCTTCCTCTTCTATCTTATACTCCGTAACTGTGTACCTCTCTCCCCATTTCTATTTTTGTAAAATCAAACACTAATACTTAGATTATGAAGCATTAAAGACTTATTGAAGTATCTCTTTATTCATTCTTCTTCTTCTTTTTCTCCTCAAATTCGTTTTCTATTTTAAGCTTGGTGTGAGGTATGGACCCTCTCCCATTTATTGATTCTATTCAATATTTTAAGGTTCTAAGAGTGTAATAGTGGTGGATTGGATATTGTTGAGATGAAATAAGCATGTGGGGATGTGAAACCCTAGGTTGGAGGGATTGGAACTTGAGTTTTGATGGTGGAAATATGTTATAAAAATTTAAGGGGTAATTTTATGCTTGAAATGATGATTAAGGAGTAATAGGATTATTGTTTGGTGAAAATCCTAGGTTGGGTACCTTTGTGGTTTCTAGAAAGGTTTAGGGAAAATATATTTATTTGAAATGGTTTCAAATGTTGGTATTGATCATTTGTGTTGGGAACATTGGAAATCGATTATGGATGATGGATGATGTGTTTGGTGTGGTGGTAAACCATTAGATTATAAAAGATATTGGTTAATGGGAAGGAATTCCTGAAACCTAATGAAATTAGGTAATGCGTGTCTAAAACATGTTTAAAACATGTTGAAAAATCCTAAATATGATGTTGTGTGTTTAAAATTAAAGGCGATGCCTTGATAGGTGAAATTGATTGTATTAAATGTGTTAAATGTAGGATCAATTCCGAAAGACAAGGTAGGACCGTCAAATCGCTCGGATTACTTCTCTTGAAATAAGAGAGAAATTATATATTCTAATTGCATGAATTAGAAATATTGATGATTGTTGTATGGTGATATGAATCATATCTTCCTTGTCTTAATTATTGTGTTGTGATGTAATGGATGGCTTGATGGTTGTTATGATGGCAAATATGTTTGATGTATTTGGAATATATGTTTGGTGTATTGTTGTGGTAAAATCGTATATGCATTGTTATGAATGGCAATGTGTGCACCTATGAAATGGTATGTAAAACTTTGTATTTTACCACTAATGATGATGATAATGTTTGTTGGTGAAAATGATGAAAAGATGTTGTGCAACACACCTAAGAATAATAATGAAAGATGATATGTGTTATGATTGTGCCATTTTCGTATTAAAAGAAGTTAAATTAATAAAGATGACATGAATACCACACATGAAACTCTTGAAACAATGGCAATACTTGATTAACCTAAAATCCACTAAATGAAGATGGTGATGATGATGATGATAATGGATGATTGATGAGTAGGATGGTAGAATAAATAGTGTCACATCAATGGCATATTTGCATAGCTACCAGTCTTGAATGTTAGGGGTTCCTTTGGTTGGCCTAGTGGGAGGGCGGTTCTATACATGAGTATTCATTTACCCTAGTGATTCAGTGGTGGAACCATGAAGCTGCCCATGCTTAATCACGGGGGATTGCATATGGTTGACCCGGTGAGCATGGCACTTTGAAGAGTAGGTGTCGCCAATGATCCTGTTGGATCACAACTTCCATGGCATAGTGCATGGTTGGCCCATAACACTATCTTGAAGTTAATGTTGTTTACTATTGTCATAATGAAAATGACAGGTGTTGCATGATGGGCGATGTAGTTTGGTACTAGTAAAATTTAGATTTATTATATATATATATGTACACACTTTCTATTGTAGTAGGGGCATGGTTGTATACCTACACTTACATTGATGTCTTATATTCCTATAGTCGGATCTACAGTGCATTGTTGTGAAATTGTTGAATATATCCTTTGTACATATGTATGATCCTAAGAGCATTTACATATATCCTAGAGATATGCTGGAATGAAGATGAGTTATTGGAACGACGATGATTGAAGGAAGAGTGAAAACTTGAGACAAGACAATTGATAATGATGAAAACTTTATGATAAGACTTATGAAGAATTATCATAATCCACATTAGGTGGTATGGAAAACTATTGATTGTGAATGTGTGTATGTTAGCTAGGTATGCCTATGATTATGGGATGATTATTTGGAATGTATTTTAGTGTTTGTGTTGCAAAGTACATATTAATTTGTATGTGTATACACATGATCACAAATGTTTCGTTTTCATTATTTCAAATATGATGACTCACTCTCCCATGTTGTCTCTTTTAAGTAATATGATGTAGGATTATCATGCGATAGGATTGTCTTTTGGAAATTGAAGTCTTTTATAAGAAGGTAAAATAGTTGTAAGCGAATGCCTTGGCTGGCAATTGATGAAATTTTGGATGATGTATATGAGTGACGCTTTTATTGAAAACATTATGTATATGGCTCAATTTATTTTGTAAACAATACCCTATTCTTTGAAGGATTAACTTATGGCCATTTGTTTTGTAAACAATGATGCGTGACATAAACGTGAAGTTTATATTGCTATCATGATGGTAATGGTCTTGATAGACTTGTATTTGGAGTAAATGATGATTGGCTATTTTCATGTCCAGTGGTGTTTAACTATGTGAATTGGTTGATAATGTATTGGAATGAGCTTTGGACATGCATTGATTTTGATGGCATTGAGAGTTGGAACCATTGGCATTGTGTGAATGAAGTTTAGATTCTAAAATATGATAATCTCATTAGGTTATGCATCAGAGTTGTGCTCTCTGGACTATTTTCACTCAAGCGGGAAGCGCCTCACTCAAGTGAGAGCTAGAGGTTTTGGTTTCGCTCACTGCTTGCTCAAGCGAGGCTTGAGCGTGAGGCTGGGGTAAGATTGTGATATGTTTGCTCCAGTGAGAAGGGTCTCGCTTAAGCAAGGAGTGCCTCGCTTAAGAGAAAATGAAATGTTTGATTCTATGAGATTTTCGCTTAAGTGAGAGGTGTCTTGCTCAAGCGAAAATGAAAGGTTAGATTCTGTTATATTTTTGCTAGAGCGAGAGGTGTCTCGCTTAAGTGAAAATTAAGGGTCTGATTTTAGATCTTGCTTGCTCAAGCGAGTTTACACTCGCTTAAGGGAGAGGTAGGGTCTCGCTCAAGCAAGAAAGTTCTCGCTTAAGCGAGACTATCAAGATTGAAATTCTTAGTTTTTCTTCATTTTTCTGGATCTCTTCTCATATCTTCATATATAAGGAGAGATAATGCCCTGTATACATATTCTTTTCTTCCACTGTACAACCTGTTTTACTCGTATACGTTTAAGGGCTCTTTCTTTGATCCATTTCTTTTATTTCTTTAAAGTCGTGACCTCCGACTTATGGTGGTTTGAGTCTCGATGTAAGATGGATGTTGCAGGGTTTCAAATCGTGAAATATTTATTTGTATTTTTGTTGTGTTTATGTCAGGATTCAGACTCTGGGAATCTGGGTACCACAGAAAATGGTGTAATGATGATCACGATATTGCATGCAAAGTCCTATGGTAAAAGGTATTGTTGAGATTAATCATGTGATTTTTTAAAAAGGCATGTGACCTTTTAAGTGACCATGTAACTTTGAAAAACTTTTAATCTTAACCATTCATTGTATGGTTATACAGCCCAGATTCGCTTCTCTCACTCTCACATAAGAGAACCTTTCTTACAAGATACATCCCTATATGTATATATATAAGGGTTGTTCAACGGTCGGGCGGGTCGAGGGCGAGCCAATATTAGCCCAATCTGACCAGAATCCAAAATTGGAAGATAAGGCCCAATTTCTACCTGTGGATATTCAAATTGGTCGGATTTTGGATGGGTCAGGTAGGTAATTGGTTTAGGCCTTACTAGGCCAATCAATTTCTAATGCTAAACAAAATATTTTTTAACTTTTTTTTAATTTCCCTTAAAGATATTGTACCAAACAAACTTCTTGATTTAATTTGGGCCTATGTTGGGCCAATTCAATTTTCAAACATATCTTTTTATTACCTTATTTTATTAAATCAAAATCTTTAGGGGAACTTTAGTCCTGTACTAGGCCATTTCAATTTTCAAGCCTTTTTGCTTTCTCTTTAATATGAAATACAATTACAAATTATAACATAAATTAAATAAGTATACATTACTAAAACTCAATTCCTATACGTTGTAAGAATATTAACAATTAAACTAAAATATACCTAATTAGTGCATAGATATTTATAAGCATAAAAACTATGCAAAATTAAAGTCTGAACACTAGGTGGTTTTAGACTAATCTGTGTATAAACATGTTAAATTCTAAAAATGACAACATTCTAAATTTGTGCATGAATATGTATAAGCACAAATAACTATCTAAATTCTGAAGATGGTAACATTAAAAAAATTGTGAATTCTTAATTCCCTTGCTTCAAAACTAGAATTGATCTGTAAAAACAAAAAAAAAGTTAAAAATGGCCTTATTTACATTTCAACACAATTACATACTGCAACACAATGGTTAAAAAAAATTCAAATATAGTATACCTAAGCCTTTGTACCTATTAATTGATTCAGGCACAAGTAATATTGCATTTAATTAATATAGTGACCTTTGCCAAAAAAAATATTATCTAAAGCAATGCTACAAGCAAACAATATACGTAAATCAATAATTGTAGCAAAAAATAATTTATAGTTTCTAGCAATATAAACACCTAATCCAAAATATGCCTAATATGTGGATAAATATGTATCATAGTATAAGCACAAATGACCATCTAAAACAAAATTGAGAATAGTATATACCAAGCAATTAAATTTCAGAATTACAACATTCAAAAAATTGTAAATTCTTAATTCTTGTGCATCAAAACATGAGTCGATCTGCAAACATAAAAAACCAGTTAGTGTAGACCATATTTACGTTTCAATCATAATCACATACTACAATACAATAATTAAGATAAACATTAAATAACTAAAGTTAATTAATTTTCAAAAACCATACACAAACTACTAATAAAAGAGGACCATTGATACTTGTTAATTGATCCAGCCACCAACAATATTGTATACGATGACCTTTGCCAAAAAAATATCATCCAAACAATGCTACAAGCAAAATATATATAAAAATCAGTAGTTGTAGTTGTAACAGTTTTTGGGACATTATTGTAAATACATTATTAATAAGTATTAGATGATTGTATACCCGTTATTCTGTTAAGACTAACCAGATGCAACATAACCTACTACAGATCCTAATCTAGTGACAACCATGGTTGGTTGTTGAATATGGCTACTTGTCTTCTTGCCATCCTCGATATCTAGGCATGAATTACAATAAATTTAAAGTAAATTTAAATAATGGGAATAATGAATAATATTTTTTCGAAAATGATAGATAGAAACTAACCTTGAACTATATCTTTAAAAGATTGAAGCTCCTGACTCACATTTAGCTCCAAAAAAGGGTTTAGAGTTGCCCTTAACCAGTTCTGGCCATATATAAAGGCTTCAGCCATTTCAAGACTTAATGAGCTCCTGTATATATCTAGCACCCTACCTCTAGTGCTAAATACAAACTCAGGCTACAAAACCAGACCCTGGAGAACCATGTACGAATTAGGGTGTAGGTCGATTTTGATCAAAATACCAAAACATCCTAAGGAAGTTGTCTTTCACACTATGTGCAAGTTTAGATAGAGACAACATACCACCTTGATGCATTCTTTAAATGCCCATAATGAAACAAAATGCAACTCGTATCTTAGGTCCAAAATGATACTAAAATACAACAAGTGGTTAATCTGGTGCAGATTTCCCCAGTACTTATCATATTTATTTTTTATGTCAGCACCCATTTCCCTTAAAAAGTAGTCTATATTATGTATTACCTCACTAATTTCACAGTGAATAAGGACTAATTAATGAAACCCATTATAAATGATAGTTGTGTTTGAGGTCGAGAAAACTTTGGTAACATCATAAAAATTTTGGAGAAATTTCACAAGCACACGGGCATCTAGCCAATCTATACACGTAGGTACACCATCTAATCCAAGACATTCTAAATAACTAGTGTCATGAAATTTTAGTCTCTCAAAATCTTCTTCAAACTTTTTAGCAAAATCCAACATGAGATAAGCTGAATTCCACTTTGTAGAGACATCTAAGCACACTATCTTACTGCCATGAATTCCAACTTCTTGAACACATTCTTTAAACTTCCTCAATCTATATGGAGATAATCTAACATACTTCATAATATGCCTAATGGTTGAGATGCTTTTACTAAATTTCTTTAGTCCATCCTGAACTATATGATCAAGGACATGAGCACAACATCTAACATGCAAAAACTCATCATCAAGGACCAAATTATATATGTTCTTAAGCTTATTTTTCAAGTATGCAATAGCCACATCATTGGTTGATGCATTGTCCACTGTAATATTGGAAATACGGCTTAGACCCTACTCCCTCAAACACTTCTCCACTTGTTTTCCAATAGTATCACCCTTTGTTATCCTCAACTACAAAAAAATTGATGAACCTCTAAGTGAGCCATTAGGCTCATATAATTAAGGTTTTAGACTGATGTCCAACAGTCGGTGGTTAAGGAAACCCTACTAGTGTTAATTTAAACAGGTTCTTCAATTCTACTTTCATACTCACATATAATTTGTAACAGTACCTAGCAATGGTCAATCTAGATGGGACCTTAAAAAGGGGACATAACACCTTACATAAATGTTTGAACCCCTCACCTTCAACAATCTTAAAAGGAAGCTCATTTAATATGATAAATACTCCTACAACTTTTCTACATGCATGCCTATCAAACCTACTTAATGTCGAACCTAATTGATTGTTTTGTATTGCAAAAGTTAGAACATATTGACTTAGATCAGATGTTGTGTTCATTGGGTTCTTCAAGCATGATTTTTGATGCATAAATCCTGAGCCATTAACTTGATGTGTAACTCTCAGAGGATTTATATTCTTTTGGCAAGTGCACCAATCGTTAAATTTGTAATATATTTGATCGTCCCAAAGGATTTAGGTAATTACCAGAATCTTCGACTAGCACAAGCTGAACCAACAGAAGCAGATAGAATTCATTCTATTTTTGTTGTTTTATACTTTCTATGTATTTATATTTTTAGAAACAATAAAAGAGATGAAATGTATTTAATGGAAGATAGGTTAGGATTACTTCAGTTCACAACTTCATCAAGAAACATGCAATCGAGGTTCAATTAAGCTTCAGATACAAGAGGACAATTCACAGATGGTGAATCCCTAATCCCTTAGGTGACTAACACTAATTCCTTAGCATTAAACCCTAATCCCTTAGGTGTTCAGTGACAGAGAAATCTAATGCGAAATTGGGGGTTGAACCCTAACTATTCACCTAATTACTAGGCCTGAATTAGTTAGGAAGCTAGAAATTACCTAAGCCTCAACCATGATTCCTCAATGGTGAGTTTCTTCATTTGGATCTAAATTTGTCAATTTAGCAGAGTGGATCCACTTCTCAGCTTGTTCTCCTCTTACTTCGGAAGATAATTTCCTCAATGCAGCTTCAAGATTCCATCGGAAGCTTCAGTAATCACAACCCTAGGGGTTTAGAAACCCATGGGAATGGATTCTGTCAAAGGAATGTGGAGATACATGGATGAGAGAGTTTAGAGAGAGAAAAGAATTAGAGAGAGAAAAGAATTAGAGAAAGATTAGAAATGAGAAAATGAGTCGTGTTATTGCTTCTGTGTGTGTTCTTCTCTCTCTGTTTTACAGAGTATTTACAAGTATATATAGATAACTTAAACTCTAATTAATTACAAAAGAAACTTAATTAATAATTAAAATAGCTAATCTAATTAATACAATACTTAAGTTACTAAAATACAAAATAAACAATAACTGATACATAACTAAAGGTCACTATTGCAGTTTGATGTTGAAGGAGTATCATGTATTGTGCTAATAATCTCACGTGACATGGTTGCTTAACTCTTCAAATATAATTTGATACTTGCTTGCTGCAAGCTCACGTTACTGCATGGTAAGATTGAAAAGCTGAACTTGAATCCTTTCCTTTGGATGCATATAAGATGTCTTCACGCTTAAGCGTGACTTGCTGCGCTTGAGCATCCCTTTGAATAGTCTTTACATACATACAGGGCAACCTCACGCTTAAGCGTGGTACATAGGCGTTTGAGCGTGGCACATTACTTGGTGCATGCTATGATATTTACGTGAATGCATGGTGGTTTCACGCTTGAGCTTGATGCTTTCACGCTTGAGCTTGATGCTTCTATTTTCAGGTTCTGTTTGTGTGCGTACATACGCTAGGATTCCAGCGTATGTATGCTGGATGTCCTGCACCTGATCCTGCAACATGCAAACAAATAAATGCCTAGCGTATGTACACTGGCTTTCTAGCGTATGTACGCTGGGTTAATAAATCTCTCAATACACATAATTTGTTTTATACTTATCTTTTTAACCATTTTCTTACATAATTTAAACGCTTTTGAATTAAATAACTAAAACAAGAATTATTGACAATTTATTAAATAATAATGCCAAACAAAACAACATTTAAATGGATTAAGTTAAATTAAAGATGAAATTATTAAGTCTTTTAAAAACTATCACATCCCCAAAGTTAAAACTTACTTGTCCTCAAGCAAGGACTCAGATTAATTAACTGAATTGCACTCACTCAAGACAATCAACCTTTCCTTAACTTAATTCATACCATAATTATTGAATACCATTCATGCTTTCTTTTTGCAAATTCTGAAAATATAATTACTCACACCTCCTTTGGGAACAAGCTAGTGATGCTTTCCTCACATGGATTGGTGTTTCACTCTTCTCTCAGTGTATAGGGTCAATTGCATGCACTCATCACCTGCATACTTGTCAGATCAACATAAGCTTACAATAGTTCTAAACATCATGACATATGCTAGCGCAATTGGATCAGTAAGGGCTTTTTAAGCTTGTAATGGGTTTAGGCTACAGGCTCCATTTTTGTTTTTCTAATCAATTTTGGGTTAAAAGATGTGCCCACTGATGCCTTGCCTCAATCTTAACTTAAATGCCTCTACTAACTAGCTCTTTTGCTTTCATCACATATTCTTTTGAGATGAAAGATACTCAACTACTTGTGGTACTTTGCACCTTCTTCTCTTTCAGTACTTTGGACTCTTTCTTTCTTTCTTTCTTTTTCAATACCATTTTTCTTTTATTGTGGTGCTTTACACCTTTACTTTGCTGATTTTTCACTTTTCTTTTCCTTTTGTTGTTCTTTCTTTCATTTCTCAAAATCCTCATCTATAATTAAGGTCAGAGTGTGTCCTTTGCTTTGCTGTTAGGCACACTCTTCATCCCCAAACTTAGAACTTGCTAGTCCCTAGCAATAAGATAAGACTTAACAGTCCATCAGTGGAACATCCAGGGATAATTCACTTGGTTTTTCTTAGATAAATAGGCTTGTAAAATCAGGTACATAATCAGAATGAAAGGGTCTCAGGCTCAAAATATAATTGTTAGGTCAAAGGATAATTAATAATATGGATGGCTAAATTTGGCCCTGGCTAATTTCCAAAGAAGGCCTTCATCATTTCCAATTGGCAAACATATAATCATTTAGCAAGCACTGAAGCAAATTTTGTCTCACTAACAATAATGCAGACACACTCGAAAAAGAATTAATAAAGGCTCAAAAGCTAATAAATTATAGGTAATCAGCCAATCATGTCCCCAAACTTAATGCAAGATCATAAACTCAGATTGCTAACTAGTATGGTGACGATATAAATAATTAAGGATGAAAATAGTTATGGACAGGGATCATGAATCAAGCAATGTAAATCAATTAATTTATCTAATGGATGCCTGAGAATCAGCAAACTTTAAATAATTAAGATGACTTCTAAATTAAATACAATTAATACCTTTCATAAGTTAATAAGAGTAAGGGATCGATTGCTTCCCTTCTTACCTATATGGCAAAGAATTGGTGAGCAGCGGTGTGCACGAATTTAGATAATACAAATCAGAAAAGAAATAGCAACAAACAACTTAACATAGAAATAAAATTTCATTACAGCGGAAAAAGAAATACATTGTTCAAGAAAGGACATTGACATAGAGTTATTACAACACAACTGAACATGTGAGATGAATGGACATGATGGATGCATTAAATTCAAAATTGAAATGGTGGAATGTATTAATTCTAGCTATTAACTGAAATCAATGAATGAAAGAGATGTTACCTTTCAATGGAATCCAAAGAATATGTTTTTTTTTCTTTTCAAGAACCAGAGCTTCCAGCGTACAAGGGGTATGAGTCATGGGTACGCGTATGTACGATGGATCTTTGGCGTACATACGCTCTTATTAAAGCACAACAGATGGTAACAGGTATGAATCATGCTTCAAGCGTACCATCATTCACTTAAGTGACAAGCTTAGAATATCAAGCTTCCAATCTGTTTCAAACCAGAGCATGCTTAAGCGTGCACTAATACGCTCAAGCGCGAGGCATAACATAGTGACAGGTTTAGTGCAGGCATGATCACGCTTAAGTGTGAAATTACTCGCTCAAGCGCAAGGTCAATTACAGGAGTCACGCTCAAGCGTGAAGTGGTCACGCTCAAGCGCAAGGCACATCAGAGCATGCACTTGTCGATCACGCTTAAGCGTGATGGGCCAAGCTCAAGCGCGATATTCTCCATCAGGCACAGGGGATCACACTTAAAGCGTGTAGGCATATGCTCAAGTGCCAATTTGTGTTCAGTGGGGTCAGAGGTTACTCGCTCAAGCACCCCAAAATTCACCCAGGCTACCAATGCTCTCGCTCAGGCGGCCAGAAGACTCGCTCAAGCGGTTAGGCATAACAAAAGGATCATATGGCTTTACTACCACGACCACACTTAAGCATGAAAAATGCTCGCTCAAGCGTGAGGCATTTTCATGGATCACACTCAGGCGCACACAGGCTTCGCTCAAGCGCGAGGGTCATATTTAGTACAGGCGCGATCACGCTTAAGCGTGAAATGGTCACGCTCGAGCGCAGAGCCATATACAGGAGTCACGTTGAAGCTCGCTGATATCATGCTTAAGTGTGAGGTAACAATTTCATCCACACTTGAGCGTGAACGGGACTCGCTTGAGTACCAGGAGGGTTTGATTCTAATTTCTTCATGCTGTTCAGTCTTTTTTTTCTTCCTCTTTTTTCTTTTTCTTTTTCTTTCTCTTTTTTCTTTTTTTCTCTCTTTTTTTTAAATTCTATTTTTCTCTCTTTTTTTTCTATTTTTATCAAAACTTTTCTCACTACTTTATTTATGTATAAGAAAAACAAACATAAGCTCATCCTCTAGGATCCCATTGCTTATGACCATACACTCTTAGTCTTTTTACTCCTTGTTTCTCCTTGATATGTTTGAGGCTAATGCTCAACACAACTTTCCTCCAATCTTTCTTTTTCCAAACTTTCTGCTTTTTTTTTCTTTCTTTTCTTACTTTTTATTTTTCTGTTTTGTGCTAGTCTCCCTCTTTTTGTGCCACAAGCAATGTTCTTCTTGACTTAAGAATTCACGTTTCCTTGTGATTTCCATAGCTGCAGTAGTCACCACTAGCAAACGCTCCTCATGACATGGCTGAACTTCTTCTTCTTTTATATTCTCAACATCTAAACATGTTAACTCTTCTTGTGCATGAACCTCCACTTCTTTCTCTACATTCATACCTGGCTCTGACAAAATTTCAGAATCATTATTGTGTTGCCAAGATGTGGTCTCCATCTCAGCTGAGACCTCTACCTCTTCTATCACTTCTTGCTCAACAATAGTATCTAATTGATTCTCATGTTCCTCAATGGCTTCTGTTGTCATTTGTTCAATTTGCACCCCTGTAACACTTGCATCACCAAAGAAATTATTCAATGACAACTCTTGCACTTGTTCTTCTTCAGACCAATATTCTTCATTCCAATCATCAAATAATGCTTCACTAGATATACTATCATCTTCCATTTCTAAAGTATAATTCATATCACCTTCTCTTTCACATTCTTCAATTGACTCTTCTTTCATCAAATAACCCCAAACTTTTATATTTTCTTTTTCTTCTTTTGTTTCTACATCAACTTCAAGTTCAGGTTCATCCATCCCAATGTTTTCTAGCTGGTCTTCTTCCCCAAACATCATTTCTTCAGCTAGACCAATATCATCATCCCATGGCTCTTCATATTAGTCTTCTCTTTGTACAATCTCTGTATTTCTTTGCTCTTCGGCCAACTGCTTTGCAATAAAACCCACTTGCTTTTAAATGTTCATGATTAAATTATCATAATTTTTTAGGCTGGTTTGAGTGACTTCCATGAATTGAATTAAAATCCTTTCTAACTTTGATTGCTCTTTTTCAATTGGTTGTACCTTATGAATATTGAAGAAACTCTGCTAAGGTGTCATCAAGATCCATCACCTATAACTTTTCACTTTCCAAAGGAACTAGAAAAAACATAAATTCAACAACTAACTACAAATAAGACTACTGCAATGGTTAGTGCTACCACTAAAATAGCCAAAAACAACTAACAGCAAACACTCAACACAATACCAACACTTAACAAAATCTACTCCTATAAAAAAAATTCACTAACAACTAACAAAAATTATAAAGACTAAAAAAAATAGTTCAGTCTAGTACCGGTCCAAGGATTGTTGATATTACTCAACAATCCCCGGCAACGACGCCATTAACTTGATGCATAAATCCTGAGCCATTAACTTTATGTGTAACTCTCAGAGGATTTATATTCTTTTGGCAAGTGCACCAATCGTTAAATTTGTAACATATTTGATCGTCACACAGGGATTGAGGTAATTACTGCAATCTTGGACTAGCACAAGCTAAACCAACACAAGCAGATAGAATTCATTCTATTTTTATTGTTTTATACTTTCTATGTTTTTATATTTTCAGAAACAATAAAAGAGATGAAATGTATTTAATGGAAGATAGGTTAGGATTACTTCAGTTCACAACTTCATCAAGAAACATACAATCGAGGTTCAATTAAGCTTCAGATACAAGATGACAATTCACAGATGGTTAATCCCTAATCCCTTAGGTGACTAACACTAATTCCTAAGCATTAAACCCTAATCCCTTAGGTGTTCAGTGACAGAGAAATCTAATGCGAAATTGGGGGTTGAACCCTAACTATTCACCTAATTACTAGGCCTGAATTAGTTAGGAAGCTAGAAGTTACCTAAGCCTCAACCATGATTCCTCACTAGTGAGTTTCTTCATTTGGATCTGAATTTGTCAATTCAGCAGAGTGGATCCACTTCTCAGCTTGTTCTCCTCTTACTTTAGAAGATAATTTCCTCAATGCAGCTTCAAGATTCCATCGGAAGCTTTAGCAATCCCAACCCTAGGGGTTTAGAAACCCATGGGAATGGATTCTGTTGAAGGAATGTGGAAAGACATGGACAAGAGAGTTTAGGAGAGAAAAGAATTAGAGAGATTAGAAATGAGAAAATAAGTCGTGTTATTGCTTCTGTGTGTGTTCTCCTCTCTCTGTTTTACAGAATATTTACAAGTATATATAGATAACTTAAACTAACTAACTAACTCTAATTAATTACAAAGGAAACTTAGTTAATAACTAAAATAGCTAAACTAATTACATACAATACTTAAGTTACTAAAATACAAAATAAACAATAACTGATACATAACTAAAGGTCACTATTGTAGTTTGATGTTGAAGGAGTATCATGTATTGTGCCAATAATCTCACGTGACATGGTTGCTTAAGTCTTTAAATATAATTTAATACTTGCTTGCTGCATGCTCACGTTACTGCATGGTAAGATTGCAAAGCTGAACTTGAATCCTTTCCTTTGGATGCATACAAGATGTCTTCACGCTTAAGCTTGACTTGTTGCGCTTGAGCGTGGGTAACCTCACGCTCAAGCGTGGTACATAGGCGCTTGAGCGTGGCACATTACTTGGTGCATGCTATGAAATTTACGTGAATGCATGGTGGTTTCACGCTTGAGCTTGATGCTTTCATGCTTGAGCTTGATGCTTCTATTTTCAGGTTTTGTTTGTGCATGTACATACGCTAGGATTCCAGCGTATGTACACTGGATGTCCTGCACCTGATCCTGCAACATGCAAACAAATAAATGCCTAGCATATGTATGCTGGCTTTCTAGCGTATGTATGCTGGGTTAATAAATATCTTAATACACATAATTCCTTATATACTTATCTTTTTAACCATTTTCTTGCACGATTTAAACACTTTTGAATTAAATAACTAAAATAAGAATTATTGACAATTTATTAAATAATAATGCCAAACTAAACAATATTTAATGAATTAAGTTAAATTAAAGATGAAATTATTAAGTCTCTTCAAGACTTATCAATTTCATATGGGCAAGCATGTTAGAGGTTCCATGCTTCTTGGTGCCACAATAAAATGTCTTCGGATAGTAATTACACTTAGCTTCAAGCTATTTTCCATCCACTACTGTTAATCTAGCGAAGTGACCCCAAACTATGATTTCTTTCTTGTGCCACTAACATTTGGTATTCTTTTTCTTTTATTAGTGGATTCATCAAGTTTTTTATTAGGCTGACAATCACCATCAACACCTGCAACATGTGTAAGGCTAGTGGGAATTGATTCAACCCTCGTATTTGTAGCTTCATTGTTATTAGTTTGCTGCAAAACTGTTAAATTATTCAAAGCTTATTAGTGTATGTTATAAATTATTCAAAGCTTGTTAGTGTCTTATAACAATGAAATATATATAGGTTCATTTATATAGTTCATTCTGATTATTCAAAGCTTTTTAGTGTCTTATGTTATACCATATAGTAGTAATAAACATAGATTGTTTATAATATATTCAAAACTTATAAGTGTCTTATAATATATTCACCTATAGAATCCATTTTTATTATTCATCCATAAAAGACATGGAGATTCATTTTTTATTATCTAGTTATGAAAAAAAGCTACAAGCACACATACAATATGATAAGTCAATTAAAATTAAAATTAGAGCATAGACATAAGCTACCAAGAAGACTAATATAAATACTACTGAAAATAGTGAAACATTAATAATAAAACATAAATAGGTTCACTTATAAATCCATTTTTATTTTTTATTTATATACATTATTGCAAATAATCAAACTTTAACACCATGAATGAAATATATATATATATATATATATATATATGTGTGTGTGTGTGTGTGTGTGTGTGTGTGTGTGTGTGTGTGTATGTGTGCATGTGTGTTTTCACTTATATAGTTCATTCTTATTATACATTAACATAAAACATAAGCACATTAATAAAAGACATAAACATTGTTGCAAATAATCAATTAAAAGGGCATATACCACTAAACACATCAAATAGATATACAAATTAACAAATCAATTAATTAACCATATAATTAAAAGCCATACGCATATGCCATCATGTTCAGTAGTAGCTACCAAATGACCCAATCCTTTCATTTTTAGATCTGTCATATAAAAATGGAATAAACAACTAATACTGTTATGTAGATAAAGTTACAAATTTACAATATAAACACTATTGCAAATATTAATAAGAATCATAATTAGTGAAGACAGGATTCAAAGTTCAAAATAGAAACTTTACATTACTAGGAGCAATAAAGAAATACCACAATATGGAAAAATTGTTACAGAACTTAAGTTAACTTTGTATATAGAAAAACCATGTTTAAAAATCCATTGTTGATTGAAAACAAAATAAATAGGGAGTAACTGAAAGACCTTCTTTGATTTTTTTTTGAAATAAATCCCCAGCCCTTAAAACCATGTCTGAAAAACCATTGTTGATACTTGATGGAAAACAAAAAAAAAATAGAGACATAAAGGATGAACACACCCACATAAAAAAAAATAGAAACACACCTAAAATTATTTTATCAATTATTGTTTTGGATTTTTTCTAAGCATTCCTTATTTACAGATCTGCAACTGGGTCTTGGCATCAATCCCCCTTACTTGGATCCCGCTAATGTTGGACATTAATTCTAAAGGGTGTCAATTATGCTTTTAGTGTAGATGGAATTCTTAATAACTCTGGCCTAATATTTGTAAGTTTTTGCTTCAACTCATGGTGGCTTAAGTTCTAAATATAATTGTTGAGTGTATTAAACTTTAAATTCAACATTGAAAGTTTCTAAAAAAAAATCAATAATGAACTTATTTCTTAGAAATTAAATGTTAACCAGTATAGTGTACTCAAGACAAATTAAATAAAGGATAAAATATTAGAAATTTTAACTAAAATGTGTTACTAATGTACTACTTTCATTATGGTTTTTCAATGTATTTCTAAAAAATTTCTAATAAGAACTTTTTATTTTAGGTTTTCTAACAAGACCTCTCATTCATTTAGTGGATTTTAATGTTATTAGTAGTGTTATTAAGACACTCATGAGCAAGGTTTATATATCAACAAAGAGGAGGATGGACCACCGAAAATGAGAAGAGAAAAGAGAGAGAAAAGTGCCAAAATTGGTCTCTGTCCATTGGTCCAAAGGGTGCTTCATCCTACTTTTTCCAATGGATAACAATTCTCTTTATCTAATGGGCAAAAGAAAGTAGAAAAAGGGAGCAAAAGTAGCCACGGTCAAATAGAGAGAGAAGAAGGGATTTTGCATTTTCTTTTAATTCTAATAGGCTCGTATTTTTGTCGTTTATTATCATACACTGTGTTTGAATAAATATTTCCTCAACTCCAAAATTTATTTTAACCATTCCACCATAACCACAATAATATTCTAAATATTCTAGACCTATTAAATATCCAATTCGACTTAGTGGGTCCCACACCATCTATTTAATTATTCAATTTCAGTAAATCTTAATCTACCAATAAATCATAATTAGTGTCTAACTAATTTTTCCATATACATTGGACCATAGATAATTAATTATCATCATTCAAAAAATTGATTTCTCTAAATTTTGGGTTGTTACAATCCACCCCCCTTAAAGGAAATTTTGTTCTTGAAATTTAATAGACCAGATTCAAACGCATTTGGGTATCGTTCCTGTATGTCATCTTCACACTCCCACGTGAAAGTCTCAACATTACCATGCTTCTATGTGACCTTCACTAAAGGTACCAATTTGTTCTGTAACCTTTTAACGGAATGTTCAATAATACGAACAGAGACGGGGGAGATAGACAGATCATCCCGAACGTCGACATCATCAATAGGAATCACGTGCAAGGGATCAGGAACATACTTCCTCAACTACGACACGTGGAACACATTATGTAGATTTGTGAGATACGGAGGGAGTGCAATCTGATAATCTACATCACCGATTCGCTCTAGAATCTTGTAAGGTCCAATAAACCCAGGGCTTAACTTTCCACTTTTTAAAACTCTCCCAATTCCTTTATCACGCAAGACCTTTAGGAATACCTTCTGTCGGTCTTGAGCAATCTTCATATTCTCTTGTATCTTCTTAATTTGCTCGGTAGTCTCCTAAACAATCTCCGACCCTAAAGCCAAATTCTCACCAGTCTTCAGCCAACATAGAGGCATTCTACATTTTCTACCATAGAGTGCCTCATAAGGAGCCATACCAATGCTATTGTGGTAACTGTTGTTATAAGTGAACTCGATCAATGGGAGGAATCTCTCCCAACATCCACCATACTCCAAAACACAAGCTCTCAACAAATCTTCAAGGCTTTGGATAGTCCTCTCAGATTGTCCATCGGTTTGGGGATGATAAGTGGAACTAAGCTTCAACTTAGAACCTAATTCATGATGTAAGCTTCCCCAAAATCGAGAAGTAAACCGAGGATCACGATTGGATATAATACTACTTTGCACCCCATGTAACCTAACAGTTTCCTTTATGTACAACTGGGCTAATTTCTCCAATTAGCTCTTCATGTGCATGGGTAAGAAGTAAGCATACTTCGTCAACCGATCTACAATCACCCATATAGCATTATTTCCAGAACGAGTCCTAGGTAGTCCAGAAACAAAGTCCATAGCAATACTATCCCATTGCTAAACAGGGATCTCCAACGGTCTTAAATAACCAGATGGTCTTTGATTCTCGACCTTGGCCTTCTGACAAACAAGGCAAGATGTAACAAAGTTCACCACACCACGCTTCATACCAGGCCACCAAAAATTCTTCTTCAAGTCTTGATACATCTTGGTGGAACCAGGATGAATGCTCAATACACTCTTGTGAGCTTCCTCAAGTACACATTTCCTCAAATCACCACTCGATGCAATCATGACCTTTCACTAGAAATACGTTCTTCCCTTTTTCTTGAGTTCTTCTCATCTCAACCAAGTACTCATCCTTCGGTTGTTGCAATTTTATAGTTACAAGGTACACGGTAGCAACCGTCAACATCTCAAGGGACATCTTCTTTGGAGTATATGTTTCCACGCCCACATTCAAGTTTCTAAATTGCTCAATTAGTTCCATCTCTTTCACCATCATTGTGGAAACATGCAATGACTTCCGGCTTAAAGTATCGGCAACCACATTTGCCTTTCCAGGATGATACCTCAATTCAAACTCATAAACTTTTAGAAACTCCATCCATCATCGTTGGCGCATATTAAGTTATTTTTTATCAAACAAGTACTTAAGGCTCTTGTGATCACTAAAGACCACAAACTTAGAACCATACAAGTAATATCGCCACAACTTCAAAGCAAACACCACCGTCGCCAATTCAAGATCATGTGTAGGATAATTAACCTCATGCGGTCACAACTGTCTCAACGCATAGGCTATCACACGCTCACACTGCATTAACACATAACCAAGACCATGCATAGAAGCATCACAATATACCACAAAGTCTTCCAACAAATCAGGCAACGCTAACACTGCTGCGGTAGTAAGCCTCAATTTCAACTCTTGAAAACTTTCTTCATATTCGAGAGTCCACACAAAAGGTTGATTCTTACAAGTCAACTTCGTCAAAGGTAAGGCTAAGCAGGAAAACCCCTCAATAAATCTCTGATAATACCCGACAAGACCAAGAAAACTTCTTATTTCCGTCACGGACGTCGGTCTTTCCCAAGCCATAACAGCTTCCACTTTTGATCTATCAGCGACAACACCGTTAGTGGAAATCACATGATAAAGAAATGATATTTCATTCATCCAAAATTCATATTTGGAGAGTTTGGCATATAATTCTTTCTCTCGAAGAATAGATAACACAAGGCGAAGATGCTTTTCATGTTCTTCATGACTCTTAGAGTACTTCAAAATGTCATCAACGAATACAACAATGAATTGGTCAAGATACTCGTGGAAGATGCGATTCATGTAATCGATGAAAATCGCAGGAGCATTTGTCACCCCAAATGGCATCACTACATACTCATAGTGACCATATTGCGTTCGGAAGGCAGTTTTAGGAATGTCCTCGGTCTTCACCTGAATTTGGTGATATCCGGAACGCAAGTTAACCTTGGAAAATACAACTACACCCTTCAATTGATCCAAAAGATCATTAATGCAAGGAAGAAGATATTTGTTCTTAATGGTTAACTTATTAAGTTGGGGGTAGTCAATGGACAATCTCATACTTCTGACCTTCTTTTTCACCAACAATACAGAAGCACCCCAAGGAGACACACTTAGGCGGATAAACTCCCGTTCAAGTAATTCCTTAACTTGCTTCTTTAATTCAGCCAACTCCATAGGAGACCTCCTATAAGGAGCTCTAGAAATAGGTTTAACAACAAGAATGAGATCAGAAAATTCAGAAACAACAAGGATCACAAGATTGGGAAGTACCATTCCCATCAACCATGCAGAACATCATGAGGAGCTGATAGATACCTTGTAGGTCAAAGCTTTCAGCATTAGAAGTCGAGAAGATCACTGCCTTGTTATGACAATCCACAAAGACTTTGTTGGCAGATAACCAATCCATGCCTAGAATAATGTCTAGGTCTTTTTTAGGTAAACACACGAGAGATACAACAAATTTTTGACCTTTAAGAGTCATCTCGACATTCTCACATTGAGTCACCGATCTCAAACAAGCACTGGTCGGTGTTGTCACCATTATGGAGCCTTTCATCATGCAAACAGGAACTTTCAAGCACCTTACACAATCCTCAGAAATAAATGAATACGTAGCACCAGAATCAAATATAACATATACTGAAGTGCCAAGGATTTCACACTCACCACGAACAAGATCTTCAGCTTGTGCAGCCTCTTCGCCGGTAACAGTAAAGACTCTTCCAGCTGCTTGTGGTTGATCACCACCATTACGGTTACCATTTCTTCCACCATGGCCATTGCCTTGACCATTGCCATTTCTTACACCATTATGGTTTCCACCACAGCCACCATTACGGCCACCATTATGACCATTACCATTTCCACAACCACGGCCTCCAAAGCCACCATGGCCTCCACAGTTACCATTAGGGTTCACACGAGCAAGAGTATCAACATTGGCATTCCTTGCATTCAATAAACAGTTAGGGAGGATATGCCCCAGTTGATTGCATTGGTAGCACACCATATCATCTTGGGGACAATTTCTTGCCAAGTGATTAGCTCCACACTTGAAGCAAGTAAGGCCTTGGACATTGCCACGACCTTGATTACCATTTCAACCTCTATGTCTACCGCGTCCTCTTGCATTGGAGGATCCACCAGGAGAGAAGTTCCTCTTCTTAAAATGACCATGCCACTTGAAACTAGAGGACTGACCCTTTAACTTGGGTTCATGCTTGCCATGACTCAAAGGAGCCACATCATCTTCTTTATATATACGACACTTGTTCACCAATGTAGGGAAGCTTCTAATCTCTTGGTGTCGAATAGCCCGCTTGATCTCGGGCCTCAAGCCATTCTCAAACTTCACACACTTTGATGACTTGGTACCCTCTTGTTGATAAAGGGGATAAAAGGCACAGAGTTCTTCAAACTTGGATGCATACTCCTCCACATCATGTCACCTTGCTTAAGTTCCATAAACTCAAGTTCTTTCTTACTCTTATAGCTCTCTAGAAAATACTTCTTCAAGAACTTAACCTTGAAGTTCTCCCATGTCAATGGGGTTTCAGCAGCTAATATACACACCCTAGTAAGGCGCCACCATGATTCAACTTCATCGCGGAGCATAAAGACCACATACTTAACCTTTTGAGTTTTAGAACATTCAAAGCTTGCGAAGATCCTTTTCAAATTATTAACCCATACATACGCATCCTTAGACTTATACCCTCTATGGAACTCGAAAGTTTTCCTCTTAAGAAATCGATCAAGACCTTAGGCATCTTATCCCATATTTTGTTGGCCTTGTCTTTCCAAGAGATCCGCAAAGTGATTTAAAGCAGTTGCCATGGCAGTAGCTTCACGGTTATGTCTACCAGCCATGTTTCACGCCAATATATTAAGACATGGCTCACACATGAGCATACTAGACAAAATAATCAATTCCAATCCATAACTAAGGTTTCAATGTCTAATGGTCTACATATCTCATTTCATAATCATGATGTCAATCACAATGCATAATCACAACGTATTTGTCACTGAAGGTAAATAGTGTAAGGAACTTGTCTGGACTCACACAAACAAGCAATCAATCTTAATTCAATGCCAGACAATCACAATCCAATCAAGGAGCCCATAACTCAATCAAATATAATTCATACGATCCAATTATAAGCAACAATTGCTTGCATAACATCAACTACGTCTTTATCATAGAGCAATCAATGCTCTAATACCACCATTGTAAAGAATGCCCTTAATCCGATAAATAATGTTAAAGGTATCAATATTTAGATAATGAAATGTAGGATAAATGTTTCGTGATTTTAAACTATCGTTGGATAAAGAACACCATAAAATAAGACTTTAACAACTATCCCCAGACCATTTGAAGACCTATCTCGTATATGAAGATATGAGAAGGTAGATGATTTACACAAACATTAACTTAAGGTAATTAATTACGCAATCACCATGCAAGTGTTTAGCGGAACAGTATACAAATTTGGAAGCAAGAGTGGATGTAGTAAGAGGTCTAAAAATACTTAAATTGATTGCAAATGTTTAGTAAAGACATGTACATTCACTTGCATAAACATGCCATAAAGTAAAGGAGTGCGAAACATAACCCCAAAAGGCATAAAAATAGGTAAAATCCAATATTGGAGAAATCCACTAGTTGTGGGAAAATCCACTGGCAGTGGGAAAATCCACTGGCAGTGGGAAAATCCACTGGCAGTGGGAATTCCCACTGGCCATGGAATCCCTTGCCAAACGCCCAGAATTTTGAAAATTTTCAAAACAGAAAAACCCACTGGCCGTGGAGTTCTCTGGTTCCATGATCCAACATGCGTGATTTCATAAACAGTATGATCCACTAGCAGTGGAATTTCCCACTGGCCGTGGATCACTCCCTGGTACTCCAAAATCCATTTTTCAATCATGTTACGCCTTCGAATCTTAGATCACACAATGCTTAGATCTTTTTATGCATAAGACCATCAAGAATTAATCATGTTAAAGCCTAAAACATAAATGAACATATCATCAATCCACTAAGCACTTATTATACCAACTTCAAGCATCATTTAAATCATCAAATCTACTTCTAAATCATGTATAAACATTATGATTATGACCTCATACATCGAATAACTCATTCATTCATTGATTCTTATCATGCATAAACATTAAGGCCATCAAATTGGCTATCAATCATTCATTGCCAATATACATAATGTGATTTACAAAGTATTTGGCCCAACATATACACATGTACACAAAAGAATAGGCCTATCATCAATTCCATGTCAATATCAACATCATTGTCATCAAGGATATACATGATCCAAAAACTTAAGTGATTGCCGGCCAAGGCATCCCTATACAACTATTATACCTTCATCAAAAAAACGTAGGGTTCCAAAATAAGAAGCATCTCACCCCATATGTGTCCTGTATCACAAAGTTAAAAATAGGCAACATGGGAGAGTGAGTTTGCATTCGAAATGATGAATAGGAATACGTGTGTGATTATGTGCATATGCATATAACAACATGTAGGCTTTGCATCAAAACACTAACTATCATCACAACTTCATCATTCTAGCAACATATGCATATAACATAATCAACCAAGACTTATAGCAAAGTACATACGCATACACACATCTTTGCCCTTCATCATATGGGCTAACACAAGCGTCATCACCAATACACAAGGTCTTTTCATTACATATAGTTCTTCTTGTTGTCTATAGGTTTTCTTTCACCCTTTTTAATCATCACCTCAAACTCATCCTCTTATTGGCATACCACCATGCTATATGCAAATGCTCTTAAGCTAATGCATATGCACAAGGAAATCATTATCAATTACGGATCCGACTATAGGATTATAAAAATACCAATTGTGGTATCAAGCATAGATAAATAACTATGTCCCTATTGTGGGTATCAAGCATAACACCATATTTTACTAGTACCAAATCATAACACCCATCTTCTAACACCGGTTATTTTCACCGTGACCGCAGTAAACAACATAAACAACATAAAGGTATTGTGGGCTAACCATGAATTATACCATGGCAGCTGTGATCCAAACGACCGCCGGGGACACCTACTCCTCCAAGAGCCACCCCCACCAGGTCAACCACATACAGCTCCCCGTAGCTAAGCATGGGCAGCTTCATGACTTACATACCGAGTCACAGGGGAATAACAAGAATGCTCGTGCACTAAGCCGCCCTCCCACTGGGCCAACCGGGGGAATCCCCTAATATTCCTTACCAGCAGCTATGCAATATGCCATAGATGCAATGCAATGTGAATCAAGTGCATTCTCACACTATGCATCCTATCATACCACTCATTAAACATCACCATCATCATAACACCACCCAACTCTTAGTGGATTTTAGTTTCGTTGATTACCGCCATTATTATAAATTTTTAATGTGGCATCATAATACTTTCATTAACACATTTATGATGCATAAATACAAGTTCATCTTGTATCAATCACAATGGCCTTAATAATCATCATTATCAACATTCATAAATCTATCATCAAGATTACAAGGGTATGCTCCCAATCATATTCATTCTCATTCAACAACAACATCCATCATTCAATCATTATGGTGAATCATACACATGTTCTCAATCAACATAAGGCATCATAATCGCCTCAAAATTTCAAGTCAAGAATTAAACACCACCTAGCATACCACTAACATTCTAAATGTATCATACACATTAGCCAAGCACACAACATCACAACATCCAACATTAAGTTTCATCAATATCATGTAGGCAAGGCAACATGTGTAATGTCACATACAACAAATCATCAATAATCAATTCATGTATTTAGAATGTAACTCCTTGTAACATCCCAAATTTTAATAAAGTACCGAGTGAATAAGCCATTAGAGTAATAATTTCAGAAGTGGGAATTAGCTTATTAAGTACCATTAATTTAATTAATCAAAGGGTGTGCTGATTTAAAGGGAGGATTGACCTTAGTGGGTGCTGATGGGACTGGGTGACGTGAGCAGACTGCTCCTCACGTTTTCCCACCCCACCATTCCTTCCCTCATGCATGTGTTTATAAGTGGACGATGGTTCTCCTTGCCATTCGTTCTTCAGAGTTCCCTGTGAGTTCCTTCTTCTTCTTTTTTCTCCTTCTCTTCTCCTTCTCTGCTCTCTGTTTCATTCCCTGTTTCGGAAGCCGAGTGACGGTGTTGCAAAGGAGTCAGATCTCCCTCACACAAGTAGAAGACGAGCATCGAAGCAGAAGCAGAAACAACCCTGCACCACTCGTGGAGGGCAGTAGCGTTCAAGTAAAGGCTAAGCGAGTGGGAGCGTTGAGTGAAGCAGCGAAGAAGGGAACTAACACCCAAGCAGAAAAGTCTCTCGGAATCTTGTAGTTGGTAGGGGGAGTACCTTACATGTTAAATGCATAGGTTATGAATGGGTTCCGAGTGTTGAAGTGATAGTTCTGTATCCTGTTGTATAATAATGCCTGCATGTGGAGTAACCGAGTGTGAGACAAGTGAGAGTGAGTGTTGCATGTTATTATCGTCCTTGAAGATGCATGCGTTGTTTGAATTCCAATACCCTATAACCCGATTGCATGTTATGTTGTGTTGACTGGAATACTCGTTGAATCCGTTCATGTTCGTATGCATGCATGTGTTGACTGAGTCTTGACACTATTGTATACCGATTGCATATTATGTTGTACTGATTTGAAATGTTTGTTGGAACCTGTTGATCTTCATATGGATGCCTGTGTTGAGTAAGTTCTGATACTGCTGTGTACCGAGTGCATGTTATGCTTGAGTTGGTAAGAACGCTGATAGAAGCTTGATATAGATTGACACCGATTGCATTAAACTTATATGTTGTTAATAGAGCTATGATGATGATTGCATGGAAGTATGTGTGTGTTAAATAAATACATGGAATCCTGGAATTACGTATTACCGACTGCATGTGAAATATGTATAACTGAGTGAAGGTTGTGTGCATGAATACTATGTTGTGTGATGAATCCGCGTGTGGCGCATTGGATGCGTTGTGCTGAGAGCACGTAGTGTGGGACACTACCATCGGTTGTAAAGCGTGGGACGCTATGAAATCCTCGAGTGGGACTCGAGCTGCCTGTGATCACCTCCGTTGGCGCTGAGAGCGTTGGTGTCACCTGTGGGCAAACGGCTGGGTACCTGTAAAATGGCCAAGCAGCTGGGAGCTGATTTGATAGCTGAGAGCTAGGTATAAAAAGGGCTGAGAGCCTACGTTGCAACGTCTAAACTGATACACACGAATGCGGAACCGAGTGAAATGCTATGTGCCTAGTAACTATTGATATTGTTTGAAAATGGTTATGCATGCGAAGGTGTTAATAAGATGGTGAATGTATATAACCGAGTGAATATCCTGTGTTTATATTGCTACGGATGTTGTGTAAAATTAACTATGCTTGTGACGGTGTTAGTAAGACGATATATATATATGTCCCCATGACCGAGTGTATTATTCCGTGTGTATATGCTGTTAATGCTGATTGAAATCTATTCCATGAATGTATGTTATGTATTGGAGAGTTGTATATATATATATATATATATATCCGAGTGAGGATTATGGATTCTGATTGATAAGGATCTTGTGTGTGTTCTGGCCGATTGGCATTGCCCCGACTATAATTGTTGCCATGTATAATTGTGTGTATATATATTGTTGTATAAAGGTGAGGCAACCTGAGTCAGTATCTATCATTTAAAATTCAAGATGCTCACCCCTACTGTGGCAAATTTTCAGTGAACATCTCTCGTAATGAGGAGTGGAGGAGGAGCTGAAATGCCGGGTGAAGTGCTGCTGCACTATGAGATATCAAAGACTGTGCATATGCCGTATATAGTGTTTTGAGTTAAGCCTTGGCCAGCTCGTGTTTTGTTGTTAGCCTTTAAATCAGAATTGAATTCCTTGGATCGGAAACATGACTTCTTGGTTGTAAAATCACTATATACACTTCTATATATATATGCCTATGCTTATGCCATGTTGTATGTCTATCTCATGTTGTGAAATGTCTGGGTGATCTATATATATGTGTGTTCATATCTCCGATTGTGTAGGAAATAACATGACCCAACATGAAGAAAGCCAATTCATGGTCTAGAGGGTGAGTTTACGATTCTGTAACCGAGTGGAAGAGATTTAGATGTTCGGAGTGAGTCTTAGCTTAGTGGGAAGCTTAGGGTAGGAAGGTGATGGTTACCGAGTGAAAACTAGGCGAGATATCCCGAGTGACAAAAGGGGCGCGAAGGTTATCCCGAGTGAAAGGGTTCCCATATATTCCAAGTGCGAGCCATTGAGGACCATTCCTGTATTATTCGTGTATGTATTTTGATTGTTGAAGCCGTGGAATAAATTACATTTTCGAGTGAATTGAGATCGAATTCTTCCGAGTGAATTAGGCACTGGAATCCGAGTGCGGAAATGCCGAGTGAAATGAGCAGATACCGAGAGAAGCCTTCACTTGAGCGGGTTCGCTTAAGCGATTTCCCCTTCTTCCGCTGTCATCTCCTATGAATCGGTTTTATCTCTCCTGATCTCCTTTCCTTTTATTTTCTTGTGCCAAGGCATTCTGATTTTCCTTTAATTGTGAAAAATTTCCCTGATTTTCTTGCTTATGATTTGTTTAATTTAGGGTGTTACATTTTGGTATCAGAGCAGACCGAAAGGTCCAAGGCCAAGGTATGCTTACCGAGTATAAGCGGTTGTATGCTTTTGACCGAGTGGTCATCCTGATTATGATGTTAGTTGAACCTGATTGATATTGACTTGTGGATAGGAGATTGTTCCCTCCTCGTCTGATTGATTGTGTAGCATATAGAGATGGTGTGATGTGCTAAGTTACTGAACATTAGGCTAAAATCCGATCGGTGGTAAGTGGCTTGGTATACTTATCCTTAAAGGGTGTTAATTTCAGGATAAGGAATGACGCATCGTCAAAGTATGGAGGCTATAGCCACAGCATTCCAACGCTTTACGGACGTGTTTGAGAGGCAGGGCCAGCCTTGAGCTGAGGAGGGCCAAGTGCTGGACCGCTTCCTGAAGAGGAAGCCGAGTGAATTTCTAGGAGGACGAAATCCTGAAACGGCTTTTAAGTGGACTCAGGAGCTGGAAAGGATTTTTGGGGGTCTTCACTGTACCGAGGCCCAGAAGGTAGAGTGTGCAGTGTACATGCTGCGAGACAAGGCGAAAAACTGGTGGAAGATAGCCAGAAACCGATTCCCTGATGATGATGCTCAGCTGACATGGAATGATTTCAAGACATGCTTCTTGGAGAAGTACTTCCCCGACACAGTAAGGAGTCGGAAGGAGTTAGAGTTTATGGAGTTGAAACAAGGCTCCATGACTGTGGAGGAGTATACGACCAGATTCGAGGAGTTGTGCCTATTCTACCCACCTTTCCAACAGCCTGGGACGGAAAGTTCCAAGTGCCTTAAGTTTGAGAATGGGTTAAGATCTGATATTAAGAGAGCTTGTAGATACTAAGAGATACGGAGTTTTCCTGCATTAGTAAACAAGTGTAGGATATTTAAGGAGGATGACAAGGCCCATTCGGGCCAGAGAAGCAGAGCTAACCATTCTTTGAGGCCCCAGTAATCCCGCTTCAAAAGGCCAAGCAATGTTGGTAGAAACAAGTCTTTTTCCAGATTTGGAGGACGGAATCAGTCTGAAAGATGACCAGTGGTGGGAGACGGAAAATGTTTCAAGTGTGGAGGAAGCCACTATGGCCGAGAGTGCAACAGCAATGGTGAAATGGTGTGCTTCCATTATAATAAAAGAAGACACATTCACCCCGATTGCCCCCAACTCCGTCAAGCAAACACCAGCGTACGTCAAGGAGGTTCCCAAGGGAGAAACCGAGTGAATGATAACCAACGACCGGGCGGCGGAGACAACAGAGCCAGAGGAAACATAATGCTTGCTTCAAATAACCGAGAGAAGAATGCCGACCGACCAACAGTGGGGAGAGTCTACGCCATCAACGCAGAGAATGCTGCACAAGTAAATGACCTGGTACAATGTAAGTGCTCACTCGGTAGTAATACACTTAATGTTGTTTTCGATTCGGGAGCCACCCATTCTTTTATAGCTGATGAGTGTGTAAAGCGTTTAAAGTTACCGACTGTATTTATGGATCGGACTTTGGAAGTGGCCAATCCGACTGGCCCTAAAGTGTTGACATCGTCAGTATGTAAGGATATGACATTTGTGCTGTGTGGTCGGAGTTTCACTTTCGATTTGGTGTGCATACCTTTAAAGGATCTTGATATTGTGCTCGGAATAGATTGGCTTTCAGCCAACAAGGTGTTAGTGGATTGCAGAAACCGAAGGATAATCTTCCCAAGGCAGTACAATGAGGACGACACAGCACAAGGTATAACCCAACTGTTTATGATGCTTTGTCTAACCAAGGGTGAGAGTAAAACCCGAGTGAACGAATTCCCAACTGTCTATGAATTCCCAGAGGTGTTTCCTGAAGACGTACCGAGTGTCCCTCCCAATAGAGAAGTCGAATTCTCTATAGACCTGATCACTGGAGCTGAGCTAGTCTCCAGTGCACCTTATAGAATGTCCTCAACTGAATTGGCCGAGCTGAAGAAGCAAGTAGATGAGCTACTCGAAAAACAATTCATTAGGCCGAGTATATCACCTTGGGGCGCACCTGTACTGCTCGTTAAGAAGAAGGATGGCAGCATGAGGCTTTGTATAGACTACCGACAGCTAAACAAACTCACGATTAAGAATCGGTACCTTTTGCCCAGAATTAATGACCTCATTGACCAACTGCGTGGAGCCTCAATTTTCCCAAAAATCGACCTGCGATCGGGATACCACCAAATTCGAGTGAAGGAGTCGGATATTCCAAAAACTGCCTTTAGGACTCGGTATGGTCACTACAAGTATGTAGTGATGCCATTTGGTATGACAAACGCCCCTGCTATCTTCATGAATTACATGAGCAACATATTCCACCCGTATTTAGACCAATTCGTAGTTGTTTTCATTGATGACATCCTAATTTACTCCAAGACTTCTGAGGAGCATGAGGAGCATCTCCGAGCGGTACTTCAAGTATTAAAGGAGAAGCAGTTGTTTGCAAAACTTTCAAAATGCGACTTCTTGATGGATAAAATCCATTTCCTCGGACATGTGATTTCTGAGGAAGGTGTCTCGGTGGACCCTTCAAAGGTGGCAACTGTAATGGCATGGGAGAGACCCAAGTCGGTCTCAGAGATAAGGAGCTTTATGGGCCTGGCAGGTTATTATAGAAGATTTATTGAAGGTTTTTCTAAGTTGGCCTCGCCACTGACTAAATTAACTCAGAAAAACATTCCCTTCGTATGGAGTCCCGAGTGCGAGAACAGTTTCCGAGAGCTAAAGGACAAGTTGACGACTGCTCCAGTACTGGCATTACCTGACTTGCAAGAGAACTTCGTGGTTTACTATGATGCATCAGGACTCGGATTAGGATGCGTGTTGATGCAGAAAGACCGAGTGATAGCGTATGCGTCTCGGCAATTGAGACCTCACGAGCAGCATTATCCGACTCACGACTTAGAATTGGCAGCTGTGGTGTTCGCATTAAAAATCTGGAGGCATTATTTGTTTGGGTCCAGGTTTGAAGTATACAGTGATCACAAGAGCCTCAGATACTTATTCGACCAGAAGGAGCTGAACATGAGGCAGAGGAGATGGATGGAATTTTTAAAAGATTATGATTTCGAGCTAAGTTACCATCCGGGTAAGGCAAACGTTGTTGCCGACGCGTTGAGTCGGAAATCCCTTCATGTAGCAGTGATGATGGTGAAGGAGTTAGAGCTATTGGAACAGTTCTGAGACATGAACTTACACGTTGTCACCCCCTCTTCTCGGAAGATGATGATCGGCACGCTGAGGATTACCAATGAATTCCTAAAATCCGTGTGCGAGCAACAGCAGTCAGATTCCTACTTGGCTGAGATGAAGGAGACTCAGGCCCGAGGTAAGGACTTGTCCTTAACCAAAGGATCAGATGGAATCTTCCGAGTAAGAAACAGAATGTACGTGCCGAATGGAGGAGAATTGAGAAGAATGGTACTTGATGAAGCTCACAAGAGCCTGTTAAGTATCCACCCGGGTACCACGAAGATGTACCATGACCTGAGAACTCAGTTCTGGTGGCCCGGACTGAAAAGGAACGTGGCGGAATATGTGGCTCGGTGCATCACCTGTCAGAAGTCGAAAGTGGAGCACTAGAAGCCATACGGTGCATTACAACCCCTGGAGATTCCCGTGTGGAAATGGGACTCAATTGCCATGGACTTTGTCATGGGATTGCCCAAAAACCAAGCGGGCCATGGTGTGATTTGGGTCATTGTTGACCGACTGACGAAGAGTGCACACTTCTTGCATGTGAACATGAAGTACCTGATACATAGGTTAGCTCAGATTTATATTCGCGAAGTTGTCCGACTGCATGGTATACCGACTTCCATCGTATCAGATAGGGATCCTAGGTACACGTCCCGGTTTTGGACCAGTCTGCACCAGGAAATGGGTACAAAACTTTGGCTTAGTTCTGCTTACCACCCCCAATCTGATGGGCAATCCGAGCGAACAATCCAGAGCTTAGAGGACTTACTAAGGGCGTGTGTGTTAGAGCACGGTAGGGATTGGGAGCAATACCTTCCCCTGATCGAGTTCACGTACAACAACAGCCATCACAATAGTATTGGCATGGCACCCTACGAAGCACTGTATGGTCGAAGATGCCGAACCCCGCTTTGCTAGTCGGAAACGGGTGAGAGTCTGCTATTGGGACCAGAGGTTGTGAAGCAAACTTTAGAGCAGATCCGGGTGATAAGAGAAAAGATGAAGGCGTCTCAAGATAGGCAGAAGAGCTACCATGACAAACGCACCAGACCATTGGAATTTTCAGTCGGAGACAAGGTATTTTTGAGGACTTCACCGAGTAAAGAGGTCGGGCGAGCCTTGAAAAGCAGAAAACTGAGCCCTCGATACATTGGGCCTTATGAAGTGTTGAAACGAGTCGGCTCCATGGCATACCAAATAGCATTACCGACTCATTTATCTCGATTGCATGACGTATTTCATGTGTCTCAACTAAGGAAGTACCTGCCAGATTCTACTCACACAATGCCTGATGATGAGGTGGAAATCAAGGAAGATCTCACCACTGCAGCTATACCGACTAGGATCGTGGACCAATCGGTAAAGCGATTAAGGAGTAAGAATGTGCAACTGGTTAAAGTGGAATGGCAGCAGGACGGGTATGCCTCTTATACCTGGGAGCGCGAGGATGCCATGAGGCAGCAGTACCCCAAGTTGTTTGACCAAGGTGAGTTACCGACTGAATTTCGAGGATGAAATTCTTTTGAAGTGGGGGAGGATTGTAACATCCCAAATTTTAATAAAGTACCGAGTGAATAAGCCATTAGAGTAATAATTTCAGAAGTGGGAATTAGCTTATTAAGTACCATTAATTTAATTAATCAAAGGGTGTGCTGATTTAAAGGGAGGATTGACCTTAGTGGGTGCTGATGGGACTGGGTGACGTGAGTAGACTGCTCCTCATGTTTTCCCACTCCACCATTCCATCCCTCAAGCATGTGTTTATAAGTGGACGATGGTTCTCCTTGCCATTCGTTCTTCAGAGTTCCCTGCGAGTTCCTTCTTCTTTTTTCTTCTCCTTCTCTTCTCCTTCTCTGCTCTCTGTTTCATTCCCTATTTCGGAAGCTGAGTGACGGTGCTGCAGAGGAGTCAGAGCTCCCTTACACAAGTAGAAGACGAGCGTTGAAGCAGAAGCAGAAACAACCCTGCACCACTCATGGAGGGCAGTAGCGTTCAAGTAAAGGCTAAGCTAGTGGGAGCGTTGAGTGAAGCAGCGAAGAAGGGAACCAACACCCAAGCAGAAAAGTCTCTCAGAATCTCGTAGTTGGTAGGGGGAGTACCTTACATGTTAAATGCATAGGTTATGAATGGGTTCCGAGTGTTGAAGTGATAGTTCTGTATCCTGTTGTATAATAATGCCTGCATGTGGAGTAACCGAGTGTGAGACAAGTGAGAGTGAGTGTTGCATGTTATTATCATCCTTGAAGATGCATGCGTTGTTTGAATTCCGATACCCTATAACCCGATTGCATGTTATGTTGTGTTGACTGGAATGCTCGTTGAATCCGTTCATGTTCGTATGCATGGATGTGTTGACTAAGTCTTGACACTATTGTATACCGATTGCATATTATGTTGTACTGATTTGAAATATTTGTTGGAACCTGTTGATCTTCATATGGATGCCTGTGTTGAGTAAGTTCTGATACTACTGTGTACCGAGGGAATGTTATGCTTGAGTTGGTAAGAACGCTGATAGAAGCTTGATATAGATTGACACAGATTGCATTGAACTTATATATTGTTAATAGAGCTATGATGATGATTGCATGGAAGTATGTGTGTGTTAAATAAATACATGGAATCCTGGAATTGCGTATTACCGACTGCATGTGAAATATGTATAACTGAGTGAAGGTTGTGTGCATGAATACTATGTTGTGTGATGAATCCGCGTGTGGCGCATGGGATGCGTTGTGCTGAGAGCACGTAGTGTGGGACACTACCATCGGTTGTAAAGCGTGGGATGCTATGAAATCCTCGAGTGGGACTCGGGCTGCCTGTGATCACCTCCGTTGGCGCTGAGAGCGTTGGTGTCACCTGTGGGCAAACGGTTGGGTACCTGTAAAATGGCCAAGCAGCTGGGAGCTGATTTGATAGCTGAAAGCTAGGTATAAAAAGGGCTGAGAGCCTACGTTGCAACGTCTAAACCGATACACACGAATGCGGAACCGAGTGAAATGCTATGTGCCTAGTAACTGTTGATATTGTTTGAAAATGGTTATGCATGCGAAGGTGTTAATAAGATGGTGAATGTATATAACCGAGTGAATATCCTGTGTTTATATTGCTACGGATGTTGTGTAGAATTAACTATGCTTGTGACGGTGTTAGTAAGACAATATATATATATATGTCCCCATGACCGAGTGTACTATTCCGTGTGTATATGCTATTAATGCTGATTGAAATCTATTCCATGAATGTATGTTATGTATTGGAGAGTTGTATATATATATATCCGAGTGAGGATTGTGGATTCTGATTGATAAGGATCTTGTATGTGTTCTGGCCGATTGGCATTGCCCCGACTATAATTATTGCCATGTATAATTATGTGTATATATATTGTTGTATAAAGGTGAGGCAACCTGAGTCAGTATCTATCATTTAAAATTCAAGATGCTCACCCCTGCTGTGGCAAATTTTCAGTGAACATCTCTCGTAATGAGGAGTGGAGGAGGAGCTGAAATGCCGGGTGAAGTGCTGCTGCACTATGAGATATCAAAGACTGTGCATATGTCGTATATAGTGTTTTGAGTTAAGCCTTGGCCGGCTCGTGTTTTGTTGTTAGCCTTTAAATCAGAATTGAATTCCTTGGATCGGAAACATGACTTCTTGCTTGTAAAATCACTATATACACTTCTATATATATACGCCTATGCTTATGCCACGTTGCATGTCTATCTCATGTTGTGAAATGTCTGGGTGATCTATATATATGTGTGTTCATATCTCCGTTTGTGTACGAAATAACATGACCCAGCGTGAAGAAAGCCAATTCATGGTCTAGAGGGTGAGTTTACAATTCTGTAACCGAGTGGAAGAGATTTAGATGTTCGGAGTGAGTCTTAGCTTAGTGGGAAGCTTAGGGTAGGAAGGTGATGGTTACCGAGTGAAAACTAGGCGAGATATCCCGAGTGACAAAAGGGGCGCGAAGGTTGTCCTGAGTGAAAGGGTTCCCATATATTCCGAGTGTGAGCCAGTGAGGACCATTCCCGTATTATTCGTGTATGTATTCTGATTGTTGAAGCCGTGGAATAAATTACGTTTCCGAGTGAATTGAGATCGAATTCTTCCGAGTGAATTAGGCACTGGAATCCGAGTGCGAAAATACCGAGTGAAATGAGCAGATACCGAGAGAAGCCTTCGCTTGAGCGGGCATGCGTAGCTGCGTGGTTCGCTTAAGCGATTTCCCCTTCTTCCGTTGTCATCTCCTCTGAATCGGTTTTATCTCTCCTGATCTCCTTTCCTTTCATTTTCTTGTGCCAAGGCATTCTGATTTTCCTTTAATTGTGAAAAATTTCCCTGATTTTCTTGCTTATGATTTGTTTAATTTAGGGTGTTACACTCCTCTCCTACCTCAAGAGAAGAATTCTGATCAATCCGACAGTCCCACCTTGTTGTTCGAAAAAGATCCTACATTAACATATATACCATATTCAATCAACTGGCCAATAAAGGTATTAACTTCAAATTCTAAATATTTATCATGATATCTAGAACACATAACAACTCCTAAGCCCAACACACTCTAAATACCACTTCAACCAATTTTCCAATTTGGTGCCTTTCACCATCTCTCAATTTCTCAAACCTCAAACATCAATAACTATCACCAACCATTCCAAAACTCATTTCTTCACCCAAAAATCATTCTCAAGACCATAGACCCCAAATTCATCAATTTCACCAAAAGCCCCAAATTTCCATAGGTTAGGGTTTTCAACAAAAATTGTCCAACATCAAGCCCAATCATTTCATTGCATCACTTAACACTTCCAATAACACAACATCAAAATCACAATAACAATAATATCCCTAATGGTTTTCTACCCTAAGATTTTGGGTTTCACATGCATTCATTCCTCAAAATAACACTCAATCTACCAATACAATACTTCAACAACCTCAAAACCATGGGTGTCATAAGAACTCACCCTTTTCTCCAAGCTTAAAATGAAGCACAAAAATAAGAGGGAGAGTGAGGAAGATGAGTTGAGTTTTGCCCTTAAGTCCTTTTAATCCTTCATGAATCAAGGCTTTTGCAAAGAAATTAGAAGTTTAGGCATGGAAGAAAAGGTGGACGATTTTAATGAAGAAGAGGTGAAGAAGAAGAAGAAAATGAAGTATAGAGTGAAGAGGAAGATGGACCACTGAAAATGAGAAGAGAAAAGAGAGAGAAAAGTGCCAAAATTGGTCTTTGTCCAATTGTCCAAAGGGTGCTTCATCCTACTTTTTCCAATGGATAACAATTCTCTTTAGCCAATGGGCAAAAGAAATTAGAAAAAGAGAGCAAAAATGCACACGGTCAAATGGAGGGGGAAGAAGGGATTTTGCATTTTCTTTTAATTCTAATTGGTTCGTATTTTTGCCGTTTATTATCATACACTGAGTTTGAATAAATATTTCCTCAACTATAAAAATTATTTTAACCATACCACTATAACCACAATAATATTCTAAATATCCTAGACCCATCATATATCCAATTTGACTTAGTGGGTCCCACACCATCTGTTTAATTATTTAATTGCAGTAAATCTTAATCTACCAATAAATCATAATTAGTGTCTAACTAATTTTTCTATATACATTGGACCATAGATAATTAATTATCATCATTCAATAAATTTATTTCTATAAAATTTGGGTTGTTACATTTCTCATGTTAATTCTCTCTTCTTTGTATTTCATTAAGGAATGAATTGTTTAATTTGAATAGTACTATTTATAAACCAATTTATATGCTAAATACTAGTAGACTGAATCTTTATACTATCAACAGGGTGGTAGAATCAATTTTGATGCATAAATTAATAACTTTGTAAATACCAGAGAAGAAATTATCACCTTACTTGGTTTTCCAATGGCTTTCAACTTGGTTCAAATAATTTTCTAGGTAACTATTTGACACCTATATTATCAATTCCAAAGAGGGTGTTGGTATCTCTTGAATCATTTATAGCCATAATGATATCAAGATTCAAACAACAGTTCATAGTAATTTTGCTAAGAACCTATAACAGAAAAATAGACACCCAAAACACAAAAACAAAAAACTTAACTCTTAACCCTTAATAGTTTACACATAAGGATGAAGACATCTAAAATACAAAAATAGAGACACACAAAATAGGAAATTAGATAAATGCCTAAAGCATTGAAAATAGAAAAATAAAACCCTCTAACCCTTAATAGTTAACACCATCATCATAATCCAAGATCCCCAAAATGATGTCTTAAATGCTACTTAAATGAAAAATAGAGAAAATAAAGACACATAAAACACCACCAAAATATACTATAAAGGATAGGATTAGGAAACCATAACATGCCTAATCTTTGATGTTGCTCAGAGGAAACATAAGAACTTCACGACAAGACCAAGGCTAGGAAGCAACAAGTCATGAGAGAGAGGAAGAGAATAGCCACACCGCATGGTCAGAGAGACAAATTGATCAAAAAATAGGGAGATGACTATCGTGGGAAACATTAACTCGGATAAAAAGGGAAAAAAAAGATACGGAGACATAAAACCATAACATACCTTAATTTGATCTCGAGAAGTCCGTTATGGAAAGCACCAACTTATGAAAGAAAGGGAGAAGTACCGTCATGAGGTTGAAGAGAGTAGGACACAATCAAATACAAGTGAAGTGATAAGGAAGACAAAGTAGGTTGGGTTTAGTCGTTGATAAGGGGTTAAATTGCATTAGTTTTAGGGTTATTTCATTCTTGTGTTTTAGTTATGTTGTTTGTTTTCCCCCCTTTATCTCAAATATCTCCTTTCATTCCACATATGTTACTCTGGTATGTCAGTTTTACATGAATTATGATGTTACAGGCCTATAATCTAGAGAATTAGAGACATTTGTTGAACATCGTGCAAATAAAAGGAAGTCCAAGTCATAAAAAACTCAAAAGCAAGTCCATCCTAACCCTTGGAAGAAGAAACAAGCGAGCAGAACCCTCCTGATCCTCAAAGGAATTAAAAAAGCATAGTTGGAGAACCTTTTTGGAACCCACAGGCTGTGGTTCTCACTAGTCTAGGCAAGAAAAGTAGAAGAAAATGCACTAGATGGAATCCACGGCCGTGGGAAATTCCCACAGGCTGTGCAACATGCTAGAAAAAACCCACGGCCGTGGGAAATTTCCCCAGGTCTTGGGTTTTGTATGCTAAGATCAGAACCCTAATTTTAGGTCATTTTTCTACATAAAAAGAATGGGCAACATATAGATTAAGAGGGAGAGACCTAAGCCAAGGATTTAAGGGCCTTTTCAAGAGAATTTCAAAGGGGATTCACGGATCAACAACGAAGAAACAACCAATTCATCACTTTAGGAAAGATTGAGATCAATTGAGTGAGAGCTTATTTTTCTCTTTTGAATCCAAGATTTGTAATTTGGGGAGTTATTCAATGTTGGTATTTGAATTGGGATTTTGGGATCTTGTAATTAACGTTATGATGAACTAAACTCCTTTCTTACGATTAAGGGGGTAATATGTATTGATAATTGACTCAACTGCTCTATAATTTTCTCCTTTTATTGAATTCATATTCTCTATTCAATTTGGATGATTGTTTTATGCCTCTACAAGACTTTGAGAGAAGCGTAGTTGATTCTAAATTATATAGGCTACGAGAGTGGGTATATGATTTGAAAGCACAAATTGAACCTAAGTTCTTTTGGCTATTGGATAGACAAAAGAACTTTTGAGGTTTAAGGGATTTTCATACATCGATAAAGGATCTAATTTACAAATTAAACGCTGTTCTTTGACAATTAGGTACTTTAGTAAGGCTTCGAGAGAAGGTTGCTAATACTATTAGGAAAATCTACCTTAGAAACTGAACTTCACAATTGGGGAAATTAAATTGCATAGATTTAATTATTAAGCATATAAACCTTTTAAATCCAAAGATTCATCCTTAGATTGACTCTTTAAGGGATTGATTTCTAGTTTTCTGAGTGCTTTGAGATTTTTGTTCTTGCATTTTAAATTTCATCATAGTGAACCTTCTTTTAATTTATATCATTTGTCTTAATAATTGAATCATAGTAAACCAGTACTTGGGCATAATCCCTATGGAGACGATAATCTTTTATATTACTTTGATAATCGTACGCATGTTGAACGGACGTATCAAGTTTTTGGCGTCATTGCCGGGGATTGTGTTTCCCCCAATATTGGCTGACTGCGATTTGATTAGATTAGGCCCTTTTTTTCTCTTTTATTCTTATTTTTATTTCTTCTAAGAACTATATTACGCTTGATTCTTGTGTTATTGTTGTGTTTGCAAACCTTTTATGCATAGAAGCTCCAGTTCTAGTATTGCATTTGATCCAAAAATAGAACGGTTGCTTCAGAAGATTAAGAAGCATAAAAAAAGCAAGAAACTACATCAACGAGTCAAGTGAATATAGGAGAGATGGATAATAGGGCATTATGTAACGTCCCAGATTTTTAAGAAAATAAAATCGTTAGAGAAAGATGATTGATTAACTATGGTCCAATAATTATGGGAGATTTTATTAGACATTAAAGGTAAATTAATGGTAAATTAAGATTTACCAAAATCGGATGATTTAACAAATGATGTGGGACCCACTTGGTCAAATTAAATATTTGATGGGTCTAGGATACTTGGAAAATTATGGTGGTTATGACGATATAGTTAAAATAATTTTAGGTATTGAGGAAACAATTAATTGGACACGACGTATGATGTGAAACGGGGAAAATACGAGCCAAATGGAATTAGAAGAAAATGTAAATTTCCCTTTTCCTCTCCTCGCTCAACCATGTGCATTTTTCCTCCTCTTAATTAGTTCTTTTACCCATTGAGTAATAAGATTTATGGACCATTGGAAAAAGTAGAAATAAGCATGGCTTTACCAATTGGTTAATGACCCATTTTGACACTTTCCTTCATCTCTCTTCTTCCACCGTGCACTTTTTTCTTCTTTCTCTATATTCACTTTTCCTTTTTCTCCTGCATTCTTCCAACCCCTAAACCGTGACCACCCTTCCCACTTCTATTTTTTTGCCAAAATCAAAGATTAAGCATGGATTTATGGAGCATTTATGGGATATGGAAGCTTATGTTGAAGCATCTTCTTCTTCTTCCTCCCCCATTTTCATTTTTAAAGAAGCATGGATGTGAGGTAAGGATTACTTGCCTACTTGCTATTTCATTTATGGTTTTTAAGTTATTTAAGTTGAAATGGTAATGTTAGAAGTTATGGGTATTAAAGAAAATGATGTAAACCCTACGTATGATGGCTTAAGAAATGATTTTTATTATGGTTTTGTGAAGTATATGAGAATGAGGGTGATGATATTCATATCGATTTAAGGAATGGGTTGAAGTTGTTGATTGGGTGATTTTGATAAAACCCTAAGTGTTGATAGTTTTGGGATTTTGGCAAAATTGATAAGTTAAATGATTTTAATGCCTTAGGATGATTTTATATGGGGAATGAATGTTTGAAGCATTGGTGTTGATCTTTGAAGTTCTAACATTGGAGGTTTAAAAGAAATGTGTATATGAAAGGGTATGTGATTAAAAGAGTTGATTCCCTTAAGGGTTGATATTTATGATGATGATAATAATGGTTGAAAACCATTGATAGTGGATTAAGGAGATGGATACCTAATTTGATGAAGTCTTAGGCCTTGATATATGCCATTTAGAAGTTGTTAACTAGTGATGGTCTTAGATGGAGTCAAGAGGCTTATAATAGATTTGAATGAATTATGGTGATGATTGGATGTATTATGGATGAAGGATATGATCTTGTTGTTATTGGATGTGGTTAGCCCTTTTGAAACCTAAAGAATCTTGGTTTTGGGAAAGGAACTCCCAAAGCCTAACATAAGTGTATGAATTGGAGTTTAGACAAGTCTAGGACTTGATAATGAGTTTTAAGAGATGATGCCTTATGATGGCTTATTAATGGCATGTATATATGTGTTTGTTGATAGGATTAGGTTTCAGACGATGATGTGGAATAATCGGAGTGTTTGCGTTGCGGTTCTTCTCTCGAGGTAGGAGAAGAGTTTGCATTTCAAATTTACATGAGTGAATAATTGTTGAATTATGTATATGTAAGAACTCATGCATTGCCTTGCCATGAATGTGTTAATTATTAAGTTGATGATGTGATGAATGATGGCTTGGCCTTTGTTGAACGTTAATGAAAGGGTTGGGTTGTCCCTTTGTTGGACATGAATTAATTATTAATGAAAATCTATGAATAGATAAATTACTTGAGTTGTGAAGTAGTGTTTATGATAATTATGCATAATGATATGTGTGGCTGTGATGAAAATTTATGTTAAAACCCTCTTATGTAGTTAAATGAATTAAAATTGAAAATAGAGAGGTAGGGCTTGTTGGGTTAGGCCTAAGGGCATGATTTCATCTAGGTATAATGATGGATTAGGCCAATTTTTACAAAAGATAGATAGTGCCATGTGATAATGAGTGAAAAGCTTGAGTTTTGGGCGTGTACTGACGATCTCGCTCAAGTGAGATGGATTCTCGCTCAAGCGAGAGTCCCCTGTATCAGAGGAATGGCCTCTGGCCTAGTTTCGCTCAGGTGAGAAGAGGTCTCGCTCAAGCGAGCCGCGTGTGCAACAGGGGGATGCTTACTGGACGAATCTCGCTCAAGCGAGTGTTGCTGCGCTTAAGTGAGCGAGTTGGAAAAATGGTTCTGGGTGGATCTCGCAGGTTGGATCTTGCTCAAGCGAGCGAGCCAAGAATGAGATACTAGACAATTTCCGCCCAAGCAAGGGGTTTGATGCTTCATGTTATCTCGCACAAGCGCGTGATCATGTGAGAGGAGCCTCGCTCAAGCGAGCGAGCATGGGGATGCTGCTGGGGGCATTTTGCTTGAGCGAGTGTGGGTTTCGCTTAAGCGAGTTACCCAACTCTTGGAATTTTGTTCCTTTCCCTTATTTTTGATACTAAACCCTATTTCTTTATATTGTGAGATATTTGAGGAAATGTGTATGGGATATTTAATGATGGCATAACATGGTGGTGATTGGAATTGATTGATACATTTAGGATGAATTATTTATGATATATTTACCATCTAGAATGGAATAATGAAAGAATGATAATAAGAGTTTGATGATAGGGTTATGAGATATACCCTTGAGTGATTCTGAAACCAATGAGAGAATAACTGAATGACATAGTATGCGTTATAAATTGATAAATTGGAGAAAATATGATATTAATTAATGATAGGTGATGAAGTTAATCTCTCCCTTGCATAAGGGATAATGTTCATTGAGGATGATTATTATTATTGATGAATTGTAAGATGCCATTGTATTTTATACAAGTGTGATCTTGTGTATGGTTTAAAAATTGTCTTGATGAGTTATTGCATTGCCACACTAGTTATGGAACAATGGTAATGATAAATGAAATGAAAATCCACTAAATAATTATATGGTGGTATTGATGAAGGATTAATGAATGTTAATGATGATTTGGGATGTTTGTGATGCCTTTGTGGTTGATTGCAAGTGTTGATTTGCATGTATAATAAATGATATATTGAGATGAAAATGCCACATATAAAACTTGAAAACAATAGCTAAAACCAACAATGATAAAATCCACTAAGGTGTGTATGGTGGTGTTGGTGATTATGATGATGATGATTGATGAGTGGCATTTAGGATGCACAGTGTGAGAAATGCATTTGATTTGTATTGCATTGCATCCATGGCATATCATAGCCGCTGATGTTGGAATGTTAGGGGAGGGTGGCTCAGTGCACGAGCAATCTGTTATTTCCCCTGTGACTCGGTGTGTAAGTCACGAAGCCACCCATGTATTGCTACGGGGAGCTACATGTGGCCGACCCTTGTAGGGGGTGCCTCTTGATGAGCAGGTGACCCCAGTGGTCCATTGGATCATAGCCACCATGATATGAGATATGGCCGGCCTACAACACCATATATTGATACCAGTGAAAATGGCCAGGTGTTGGATTATGGGCGATGCGGTTTGGTACCAGTAAAAATTAATGATTATGCATGCATTATGATATATGTGTACACATTATACTACTTCAGTAGGGGTATGGTATGTGATCATGCTTGACCCACAATTTGGTGTTTATTCTCATAGTCAGATCCGTATTTATTGTCTATTCCATTGTGCATATGCATTAGCCATAAGAGCATTTGCATATAGCATGGAGATATGCCAGAAGATGATGATGATTGATGATGATTGAGATTGTGGTATGGTGTTGATGAGATGGGTAATTGAATATCTAAAAGACCATATAAAATTAATAAATGATATAATTACCATGAAACAATATTGAATATGACAATGTGTATGTTATGGCCCAATATAATAAAGGGTGTAATTATTTATGATTGATGATAATGATGTTAGCCCATGGTGGCTTTGAGAAAAGACCTGAATGGTCAATGCTGATGACGTTGGCCCATTGTGGCGTTGGAATAGATGTGTATATGCCTGCTTTGCTATGACTTGATTAAAGAATATGAAATATGTATATGTTGTTGAAGTAATAATTTATGATGATCATTGATGTGTTTAGCAAAGCATACATGATGTTGATATGCATATGCACATAATCTCAATTGTATTCATATCGTTATTTAAAATGTATAACTCACTCTCCCATGTGGTCTACTTTTTAGTATTAATGTAGGAATATCATGGGACGAGGATGTTTATAAAGTAAAGTTTTTAGGAAGGTAAATAGTGGTAACGGAATGCCTTGGCTGGCAATGTTTGTAATTTAATAAGTTATGTATAAAATGGATATTGTGATATTGTTACTTACTGATATTGATGGATGAATTGTGAATTACATGTATATATGAGTGATTTATTAATATTTAGGATAGTGAATTTCTACCCATCTGATGAATATAAAATGATGATTAAGTAATCCTCTTAGGCATGAATAAGTAAAGGACATACATGATTTGAAGGTTGAATTGAATATGGTCAATTATAGAATATGAATATTGGGGATGTATGATGTATGGCCACATAGATATGTATATGTATATATCTTAGGCTTTGTATGTTCATGAAATTATATGAAAAGATGATGGTTGTCTATTAGGCTTAAGATATATCATTGCATGTTTTGCCGAGCCTTTTCTCATATCCTCATATATGGGATTAGGTGTATGCCCGGTATACACATTCTTCTTCCACTATAAATTCTGTTATTTTGTATACCGCTATGGGCAAACTATTTAACGATCCAGTTATAGATTATCCAATCTCACTCTTTGGTTTTCTGTGGTTCAAGTCATGATGTAGTCGTAGTGGTGTTTTAAAATTATCTCGAATGTGAAAATTTACTCGTATTTTTATTATTTAATTATCTTGATTACATCGGGATTCAAGTCCGGAAAATCGAGGTGTGACACATTACGTGATTTTGCTACACCTAATGCGATGGGAAGAGGGTTGATCTTTACCAGACTCACGATTAATGCTAATAATTTTGAGTTGAAGCCATCCTTACTCTCTATGGTCCAACAGAATGAATTCGGAGTATTTCCGTCCAAAGACCCAAATCTACATCTACAAATATTCCTTGAGTATTGTGATACACTCAAGGTGAATGAGGTCTCAAACGATGTAATCTGCCTTAGGCTATTTCCATTTTCTTTGAGGGACAAGGCTAGAGCATGCCTTTACTCATTACCAGAAGGCTTGATTACAACTTGGGAGCAACATTCCCATGCTTTCCTCAACAAGTATTACCCTCGGAGAAAAATCGACCAACTAAGGAAGCAAATCATCACTTTCACCCAGAAAGATGATGAAACTTTATACGACGCTTGGGAAAGGTATAAGGAGATGCTTAGGGAATGCCCACACCATGGGATTAAGAGATGGTTAACTATTTTACATTTTCTATAATGGTTTAGCTTCAAACTAGGAAACTACTCTAGATGTCGTAGCTGGCGGAGCCTTCATGAGTAAAAACATGGAGGAAGGCTGCAACCTTATAGAAGAAATGGCACAAAATACCTACCAATATTCTTCAGAAAGACAATCGGTAATAACAATTCTGAGTAAGTATCCTCTTAATGTTATTTCATTACTCACAATAAAAATTGAGGCCTTAAATCTTAAATATGATAAATTGGATATAGGGACTGCTAATGTCATTTGTGAGGTTTATGGTGTTTCAGGTCATTTAGCTACAGGGTGCTAGCTTATAGTACCTCAGGTTACGGAGCCGGAGACGCATGAAGTGGATGCAATTGGAAATTACAGTGGCAATTATGGAAATAATTTTAGACAACAAATGGGGCCACTAGGATTCCAAAATCGTCTCCCCCCATTCCAAAGTTGTCAAAACAATTTTAGACCATCACAAGGATCCTTTGCTCCATAAAAATCTAAGCTAGAATCCTTGATGGAAACATTTGTGACTACTCAGCTGAAGCAGAATGATGAATTTTCTAACGCTATTAAGAACTTAACATTAAAGGTGGACTCATTGTCTACTCACAACAAGATGTTGGAAACCTAGATAGCCCAACAAGCCTCAAGTTCTTCAAGAATTCCAAGAATATTTCTTGGAAAACCAGAATCAGGTCCATCCAATCACACTATGGCGATAACGCTTAGAAGTGGTACACAGTATGAGGGTCCAAGTATACCTACGGAAAAGGATCCTTAATTGGATATGACCCTATTAACTCCACCTGTTTTAGAGGAAAAGAAGCAAGAGAAGAAGGAAGAGGTTAACCCATACCATATCCTTAGCATTTAGCCAAGGCTAAGTTGGATAGACAGTTCGGTAAGTTTTTAGAAGTTTTGAAAAAACTTTATATTAATATTCCTTTTACTGATGCTTTGCAGCAAATGCCTATATACGTAAAGTTCCTAAAGGAAATCTTGTCCAACAAGAGAAGATTAGAAGAGGACGGTACTGTGGCACTTACTGAAGAGGCAATGCACTGATCCAAAGGAAGCTACCACCCAAGCTTAGGATCCAGGTAGTTTCTATATCCCTTGTATAATTAGTGACATGTCAATAGATAGGGCATTATATGATTCAGGAGCTAGTGTCAGCTTAATGCCATTGTCTGTTTCTGCAAAGTTAGGATTGGGTGAGCTTAAGCCCACTAGGATGTCCTTGCACCTAGCTGATAGATCTGTTAAATATCCTATGGGTATTTTAGAGGACATCCCGATTAAAGTGGGTAAATTTTTCATTCCTGTCGATTTTGTTGTTCTTGAAATGGATGAGGATTTGATGATCCCCATTATTCTAGGCAGGCCATTTTTGGCAACCGTGGGCGCGGTAATAGATGTAAAAAATGGAAGGTTGTCTCTGACTGTTAGAGACCAAAAGGTTGATTTTAATCTAAAAAATGCTTTACAAAAACCTTTTAATGATGATGATTGTTGCAGGGCGGATTTTTTTGACCAAGTGGTGAAGGAAGAAATTCTTCATAATGACCCACTTGAATCTGTTTTTATGGTTGAGCCTACACGAAAATCTAATTGCTCTGAAGGAAAAGCCTCACTAAAACACGATACTAAGGTCATGAGGGAAAAAGTGGTGAGCCCCCAGGTGGAATTGAAGCCTTTACCAGCTTCACTGAGGTATGAATTTCTTGGCCCAAACTCTACATATCTTGTCATTGTGAATGTTGAACTGAACTCTTTGGAAACTGAAAAACTTCTAAAACAACTTAAGTTATATAGGAACGTTATAGGTTATATCATGGATGACATTAAGGGAATTATCCTTTCTCTTTGCATGCATAGGATAATAGTTGATGATGAAAGTAAGTGCACTAGAGAACTACAAAGAATATTAAATCCAAAAATGCAAGATGTAGTTAAAAAAGAAATTCTGAAATTACTTGATGTTGGAGTGATTTACCCCATTGTGAGAAGCAAATGGGTAAATCCAATTCATGTTGTGCCTAAAAAGGGAGGAATGACAGTAGTGGCAAATCATAGGAATGAGTTGATTTCTACTAGATTAGTTTCCAATTGTCGTGTATGCATAGACTATAGGAAATTAAATAGCGCCAAGAAAAAGGATCACTTCCCACTCTTTTTCATAGATCAGATGCTTGAGAGGCTTGCAAAGCACTCTCACTTTTGTCATTTGGATGGTTACTCAGGTTTCCATCAAATTCCTATTCATCCCTCTGACCAAGAAAAGACTATTTTTACTTGTTCATATGGAACTTTTGAATATAGGCGTATGCCATTTGGTCTTTGCAATGCACCTACAACTTTTCAAAGGTGTATGCAAGCTATTTTTCTGAGTTGGATAAAAATATAATAGAGGTATTCATGGATGATTTTAAAGTTTATGGCTTTAATTTTGATGACTGCTTGACGAATCTTTCTAGAGTTTTACAGAGGTGTAAAGAAATGAATTTTATCCTAAACTGGGAAAAATGCCATTTTATGGTCAAGGAAGGAATAGTCTTGGGCCACTTGATATCCGAGAGAGGGATTGAGGTTGATAAGGCTAAGATTAAGGTCATTGAGAAGTGCCTCCTCCAAATAATGTGAAAGGCATAAGGAGTTTTCTTGGACATGTTCAGTTCTACCAGTGGTTCATTAAAGACTTCTCTAAAATTACTAAGCCTCTCATAAATCTTCTGGGTAAGGATGTTCCTTTTGATTTTGACTCACATTGTCTTAATGCCTTTAACAGGATAAAGGAGGCTCTAATTTCTGCTCTTATTGTGCAACCCCCCGATTGGGAACTCCCTTTTGAATTAGTGTACGACGCTAGCGATTATGCTGTGGGGCTATACTTGAGCAATAGAAAGATAAAAAGCTTCAAGTTATCTACTATGCCAGTAGAACTCTGGATGATGCACAAGTGAAATATGCCACTATAGAGAAGGAACTCTTAGCTATTGTTTTTTCCTTTGATAAATTCAGGTCATATTTGGTAGGATCTCAGGTAACTATTTATACTGACCATTCTGCTATAAAATACCTGTTGCAAAAGAAAGAAGCAAAATCTAGGCTAATTAGATGGATATTAATTTTACAAGAATTTAATTTGGAAATTAAGGATAAGAAAGGTATTGAAAATTTAGTGGCTAATCATTTATCTCGGTTGCCGTCTAAAAAAGACAAAATGGGTAATGTTTCTCTCATTAATGACTATTTTCCAGATGAGCAATTTTTAAGTCTCAGTATCCAACAAGTCCCTTGGTTTGCTGATTTTGTGAATTATCTTGTTTGTGGCATCTTACCACTTGATTTTAGTTTTCAGCAGAGGAAGAAATTTCTTGCAGATGTCAAGCATTACTACTAGGATTACCCACTGAGATGGGCTGATAAGAAGATGTGTACCAGCGAATGAAATCCACTCTATTATTGACCACTGTCATTCTTTATCTTGTGGAGGTCACATGAGCACCTCCAGGACCACTTCAAAGTTATTGCAAGCAGGCCTCTATTGGCCTCATATCTTCAAGGACGTTTGTAAGTAGGTTCATACTTGTGATTCATGTCAATGGTTAGGTAACATTTCTAAACATCATGAAATGCCGTTGAATAATATTTTTGAAGTTGAACTATTTGATGTTTGGGGTATAGATTTTATGGGACCGTTTCCATCATTCCTTGAAATAAATTTATTTTGGTAGCGGTTGGTTATGTATCTAAATGGGTGGAAGCTATTGCTTCACCTCATTTGGATGCTAAGACCATGATTAAACTTTTTAAAATGATCATTTTCCCAAGGTTTGGAGTCCCTAGATGTGTTATTAGTGATGAGGGGTCATATTTTATTGAGAATACTTTCAAAACCTTTCTTAAGAAATAGAGTTAGGCATAAGGTTGCTACACCTTATCATAAACAAACTAGTGGACAAGTGGAAGTATTAAATAGGGAAATTAAAGCTATTCTCCAAAAAGTACTTAACACCTAAAGAGAGGATTGGTCCATTAAATTGGATGATTCTTTGTGGGTGTATCGCACTGCTTATAAAACACCTATTGGTACTACTCCTTTTAAACTAGTTTTATGGAAAATCATGTCATTTACCTGTAGAACTAGAGTATAAATCATTTTGGGCCATTAAATTGCTTAATCTTGATCTTGAGAAGGCAGGTGAAAAAAGGATGCTAGACTTGAATGAACTGGAAGAGCTCAGGCTGGATGCATATGAAATTTGAAGATCTATAAGGAATAAATAAAGAAATAGCATGATCAACGCATTTTGAGAAGAAGCTTTGCTCCTAGAGACAAGGTTTTACTATTTAACTCTCGCCTCAAACTCTTTCCAGGTAAGCTTAGGTCCAGATGGTCAGGACCTTTTCAAGTATTGAAAGTTTTTCCTTTTGGTTCCATTGAAATATGGAGTGAGAAATCTGGTGCATTTAAAGTTAATGGACAGCAGCTTAAACATTATTTAGTGGGAGAGCCTATCTAACAAGTTAGTTTTATGAATTTGAAAGATTTTCTTAACTCTTGAATGACTTTAGCAGTAACGTCTGGCTGAAGACGTAAAACTTAGCACTAGTGGGGAGGTAACCCCATGATGTTTCTCTTCTATTTCATGTGTTTTTCCTTTAATAAAAATAAAAAACATTTGATTTTTTTTAGGATAGCTCTTGTTGAATTGAATGAGTGTTGAAGGAGTTTTTGGAATCAATTTTGAAATATTAGAATATAATTCTAAGCGTGGAACAAGGATATGTGGAAACAGTGAGTTCCACGACCGTGGGTTTTGTGTAAAATATTAAATGGAAGAAACACGCAAGTTCTACGACCTGGGAAAAATTATCAGGGGCCCAACAGCGTGTTTTAAAAAGAATTGCATCCTTTTCCTTGTTTTCAAAAATGCATGAACTCTCTCTTTTCTCATACTTATCTCCTTTGAAACCATTACTCCTCTCAACCTAAACTTTTTCCTTGATCTTTTCAATCCATCATTCTTTCATTCCATTGAAACTACATTGCTCTTTCATCTAATAGACCAAGTAAGATTTTCTCTTCACCTTGAAATTTTTTAGATTTGGGATTTTTAAGGTACTTGCTAATCTTTAGGTTTTCTTTCCAAATTGGGTTATAGAAAAGTTTTGCTTATGAATCTTGAGTGCTATACATGTCTAAAAGGTGAATAGGTATGATTTGCATTGATTGAATTGACTAGAAGTGGTGTGCTCTTATGCTTTGTTCATGCCCTCTAATGCACAAATACCATTCTTTGTTCTTCATCATACATTATATTTTGTTAGGCATGTGATTGATTAGCATTTAATAGAACATGAAAGAGTTGATTTCAAATCATGGGGGTTGTTAAGAATTCAAGTTTGGGGTAGTCTATGGTATGATATATATGTGCCCACCAAGTGTTTGTGAAAATTCCCAAACCAATTTTGGTTCAATTTTTAGTGATTTGTTGCATGCTATTGACTTTGAAACTTGACATATATGTGTATTATTCATATTTTTATTAACAAGTTACCATTAAAAGGCATCTTTCATTTCACTTGAGTAGGGTTTTTGATACTCTTATGCATTATGTTAAATAGTTCCCTAAATCTTGTATGGTGCCATAATTTACTGACATGGTTAAAACTCTTTGTCCCTTTAATGGCAGCTATGTCTACCGGAAGAGTCAAGTCAGTTGGAAAGAAGAGAAAGACCACTGGTAAGTCCTCATCTTATTCTAAAATAGATAACATTGAATGTGCCTCTGATGAACAAAGAATGAAACTTGCCTCCCAAGCCGCACGGGAAATCATTCCCTCACGCTTTTTCTGTAGAGATACTTTGCAAGAGCTATGAATGTTTAAAGAAACTCTTAAATTATGTGAACATATGTGTTGGAATAATTTCACTCAACTGCATGAACCCATATATGAACAAATTACTTTAGAATTCCTCAGCTCTGTAGATATCCACATGTTTGATAATGACTTTGGATGGGAGGTTAGCTTTAGATTGAATAATATTGAATACAAGATAGACTTTAATGAGGTAGCTTCTGTATATGGTTTCCTAGAAGGGGGTATAGTTCACATTCACCGGCTGTTTAATCTAAATTACTTTTGGGGAACCATTGCAAGATCAATTAGTGATTATGACCCCTCTTCATGTAAAACCTTTACCATGCATTATCCTATTTTAAAGTACATTCAAACATTTATGGCTAGGTCAATCTTTAGGCTTTTTGAAAGTCCTGGTACTATTAAGTTTGCTAAACTTTATTTTTTGTATGCTATGATTAATAATGAACCTATGAACTCTACTAAATGGTTTTTCAGTCAACTCACTAGAGTTGGGAAAGCCACTTTTAGCAAAATCATCATTGCGGGGTACATAAACCCCATAGCCAGATATGTGGATATTGATCTTAATAATGATCCCTCATTTGCCAACCCAAAAGGGTTGATATGGAGGAGTTAATAAACATGGGCATGATTGTTCATAGGCGTGATAGATATTGTTTACTTATTCCTGGCTTCTCTGTACCTCACCCCCTATCTGATCCTACTTTTCACTAGTCTGGAGGGCAGGGCTTTATGTTTGTTTACAGAGACAGATAATGTTATTCAGGACCCTTTGGATACAGGGATGCCACCACCACCCACCACTTTAGAAGTTGGACCCTCATAAACTATTGTCGACTCTAGCTTTTCCATGAAGCGTATGTATTCCTTAATGTAAGAAATGAGCAGTCGTATGGAGTTACTTTCTATAGAACAAATCTGACAAGGAGCCTGGATTGATCCTATAGCCTAGAGGGTGGACACCATGTATGACTGGCACACTGAGCAGGGGCATTTCTCCCCTCCATCCCCATGATTAGGTTTCTTGTTTCAGTTAAGTTCCTTTTTCCCTATATAAATCTATGTTCTACATTGAGGACAATGTCCGAGATTAGTTTGGGGTATGGGGTAAAATGAACTTAACTTGATCTGTTTAGTTGTTTTACTTTTGTTTTGTTTGTTTTATTCTGTTTCGATTTTTTTTCTAGGATAACATTGCTAGTCTGTTTGTGATTGCTAGCTTTATAGGATAAGTTGATCTTGAATAATTGAATCTCAAGCATGATAAGAACCTGAAATAAAATATATATATATATATATAAATAAAAATAATTATGATGACTACCAGGATACTAAGCTAAAAGAATGACTCTTGATAAATCCATGCTTTCTATATTTTGGACCAACCACAATAGTGAGATTTTGAGCCAAAAAGGGTATAGAAATGATTAAAGTTTAACCCTTAATTTATTCTTTGAGTGACGCACACATATTAGACATTCTAGAACTTGGCTTTTGACCGATTCAAAATGGTTTGTGAATTCATGTTATAGAATGAAAAAGGCATTTTAGGCTTTATTATTAACCACAGAAATTGCTTACAGTAATCCTTTAGTTACCCCTTTGAGCTTGATACACTTTACATGTTTGTTTTTGCCTTTTTACTTGTTAATTTTTACAATTCCTATAGAAGAAGCAAAAGAATAGCATAAGAAAGGTACATATTTATATTTAAATACAATTGTGGTAGTTTGGGGTGCTAGTTAAAATAAAAAAAAGAAAAAGAAAAAGAAAAAAAAGAAAATATGAATACAATAGAGGAGTTGGATTAAAAATTCAAATAAGTTATACTCCTAAGAGTTTTTGCATATGTAAATGATATCTACCCTATTTTGCTTTGAAACTTATTTTCTCAGGAATTATTTAGCCCTTTGTGTTTCCTTTTCTTGGCTTCCCTACCTATATGTTGAACCATTGGCCACGTTACAACCCTGAAAAGACCTTTAGACAATGACAATGTGTTCTAAATAACTATAGAGTTTATGATCAATTACCAAGCCTATGGTAGTGTTTAATATGTTATGATTTGAGTGTTTATACACAAACTTGTGCACTAAAAGGGAAAGTGAGGCGAGTGTACCCATAGTCCAATCTTAGCAGAGTGTGGATTGTTAATTGTTTGAATTGGATCTTGGTACATTAGCGGTCATCTAAAAAAGAAAACTTAATAATAAAAATTCATTTTGGGTTCCTTAATTGTGTTTGGATTCATTGCTTTTGATTTTCCATCCCGTGAATATGGTGATTGGTTGGGGACAAACAATATTCTAGTTTGGGGTATTTTGATAGGTGGTTAAATTACATTAGTTTTAGGGTTATTTCATTCTTATTTTTTGGTTATGTTGTTTGTTTTCCCTCTTTTATCTCAAATATCTCCTTTCATTCCACATATGTTACTCGGGTATGTCAGTTTTACAGGAATTATGATGTTACAGGCCCATAAGCTAGAGAATTAGAGATATTTGTTGAACATCATGCAAATGAAAGGAAGTCCAAATCATTAAAAGCTCAAAAGCAAGTCTATCCCGACCCTTGGAAAAAAGAAACAAGCAAGAAAAACCCTCTTGGGCCTTAAAGGAATAAAAAACTCATAGTTGGAGAACCTTTTTGGAACCCACAGCCGTGGGAAATTCCCACTGGTCGTGGTTCTCACTGGTCTAGGCAAGAAAGGCAGAGGAAAATGTACTGGAAGGAATCCACGGCTATGGTAAATTCCCACAGTTCGTGGTTCTTGCTGTCAGAACAGAGGAAATTGCACACTAAGGGACCTTGTCACGATCCACGGCCATGGGAAATTTCCCCAGACCGTGGGTTTTGCATGCTAAGATCAGAACCCTGATTTTTGGGCCATTTTTCTACATAAAAAGAAGGGGCAACACATAGATTAAGAGGGAGATACCTAAGCCAAGGATTTGAGGGCCTTTTCAAGAGAATTTCAAAGGGGATTCAAGGATCAACATGAAGAAATAACCAATTCATCGCTTTAGGGAAGATTGAGATCAATTGAGTGAGAGCTTATTTTTCTCTTCTGAATCCAAGATTTGTAATTTGGGGAGTTATTCAATGTTAGGATTTGAATGGGGATTTTTGGATCTTGTAATTAACGTTATGATGAACTAAACTCCTTTTCTGGGATTAAGGGGTTAGTATGTATTGATAATTGACTCAACTGCTCTATAATTTTCTCCTTTTATTGAATTCATGTTCTCTATTATATTTGGATGATTGTTTAATTCCTTTACAAGACTTTGAAAGAAGCATAGTTGATTCTAAATTATATAGGCTATGAGAGTGGGTATATAATTTGAAAGCACAAATTGAACCTAAGTTCTTTTGGCTATTGGATAAATAAAAGAACTTTTGAGGATTAAGGGATTTTCATAAATTGATAAAGGATCTAATTTACAAATCAAACATTGTTCTTTGGCAATTTGGTACTTTAGTAAGGCTTCGAGAGAAGGTTGTTAATACCATTAGGAAAATCTACCTTAGAAATTGAACTTCATAATTGGGGAAATTAAATTACATAGATTCAATTATTAAGCATATAAACCTTTTAAATCCTAAGATTCATCCTTAGATTGACTCTTTGAAGTGATTGATTTCCAGTTTTCTCAGTGCTTTGAGATTTCTATTCTCGCATTCTAAATTCTGTTCATAGTGAACCTTCTTTTAATTCATATCATTTGTCTGGATAATTGAATCATAGTAAACCAGTACTTGGGTACAATCCCTATGGAGATGATAATCTTTATTATTACTTCGATAATCGTACGCTTACAGAACGGACGTATCAGTCGTTTAGGGTGTGTCGTGTGGTGTTATGGTTTAAAGCGTCGAAGCCATGGTGCTATGCTAGGGTTCAATTTTAGGGTTTGAGAGGAAACAAAACTTGGGAGTTTGGGGGTCTCTCTAGTCTCTTCTTTTCTCTTGGGTTTCCTTTCTTTTCTTCAGAATATTCAAATGATATTGATGTATAAATGTAAAAAGCACGGGAACCATTGACGTAAGTGTGCAATGTGTAGAGTGGACACTGGACGGAATGGTTTTGGCCTTCGATGAAAATCGAAAAGGGCTTTTTGGAATTCACTTTTGGTTGGTCTTAGATATCGATAGGTTGGAATGATTTTATCCAAATTTGATCATTTTTACCCATTTAAATATGATTTTATGACTTTTTATATCTGAATTTGAAGTTAACCAAACTAGACTTCATAGATTGTACCGGATTGTTCGGTCCGGTTCAGATCTGATCACCCTATATATATATGTGTGTGTGGTGTGTGTGTTTAAATTTTGCATGAGAAATACGTGTTTTTGATGAGAAATACAAGGATGAAGTATGTTGGGCATTCTTGTAAGAACCCTGGAACTTTCAGATTATGCTCGGAATGTGTGTCAATTAAGGTTGAGGTGCTGACTTGAGAAGATATGAAAAGAAACGGAATGGTTCAAAAAGCCTTTGTTCTTAAATGTTAATAAAGAGAATTTAATGGGTAAAATAGTAAAATTTGGGAAAGACAAGGGAATCTGGGAAAACTATTTTTTTTTTGGATTAAGATTATAGCTTAATTTTATGTTAAAATGATAGATCTTCAAAAATTATTCAATTGGGGCCTTTGAACCAACCCAATCAGAGTTTCTTGTGAAATAAAACAATATCTAAGTTTTCAACGAATTGGTGAAGGTTTGGTCTAAAAATGATTTTTGTTAGGCAAGTGTTGCCACTAATTTTGTTCAATGATTTTATTCATTCAAATTGTCTTATAAAAGTGAAACTTAGTAAGTTTTAGTCTTAAGGTTGAAGGGACAAAATTTTGTAGCAAAAGGTGCAACAGAGCGACATTCCACCAAATCGGTCCAAGAATCAAAGTATTTCAATGGAGTTAAAAAGTATGAAGAAACATATATACGACTATTTATATTTAGTTTTACTACCCAGCTATATAAAAGTAGTAACTCATTCAGAGCTATTTTCACCGTACATAGTATTCATCTTTAAAAAGTCTTATTTTCCTCAATTATTATTTATACTCAACCTCGAAATGAGTATAAGAATATTTGATAATCTATTTATAATCGAGCGTTATTGTCGCTAAAGTCTTATACGTCTATTTTTTCAAATACTTTCCCCCAAAATTTTAAGATTTAATTAATATACATATTAATATGCTTGCTTCAACCCAATACACACACACATGTGACCTCTAAAATATTTATAAGTCTCGAGCTAGCCGCGTGTGAATAATCATAGTAATAAACACTTAAGCCATGAATGCATAAGACATTAGGGATCCACTTGTGTAATGCTTTACTTCTTAGTGTTAAGGACAAAGAACTTCTCGCGGAAGGACCCTACCTAGTAACGATGAATAATGTATTAAGAATTGTCTATTATGTTTGGTATGTGAATACTAAATAATGTAATAAGTATTTTCTATTAAATTGCACTATGATATTAGGTTATGCATGCTACAACGATGAATGTGTATTGATTATGTCATGGTACTAGGCTAGTGAAGATAAAATGATAACTAAGTAGAAGATAATTGTGAGTGTCTTAGTAGTGATCAATTGTTAGTGTTGTAATGGTAATGGTGGGTAGGTTCTGTGAAGATACCTATTGAGTGTTATGATGAAAAATATATTAGAATTTCAAATCGGTTGATATTAGCTGTGTGAACCATCATGTGTGACGGGGCTCTCTTGCATGTACAACCAACAAGATTGGAGTGAGACATACTCACCTATTTTGCTCATGGTTTTCTTGTTTGTATGAATCTTTAGGATAGTAAGTATGAATTCAAAGGAGAAAGCCATCGTTGGAGAATGCTCATGAAGACCCCATTGGGGTAACACGTCAGCAATGCCTGGGGAAAGGCTACTTACTATTAAGGAGGAAGTCCCTGTTGGATTCCTCCCGGCCTTACAAGGAATAGATGTGCCACCTAGCAGACCGCCAGTCCAGTCGCCTCTTTTGGCAAGGAAATTAGAGTGGTAGAAAGTTTCATACAATGTTATAGAGATCTACCTCATGCATTTTGATGGGAAGACCACGAGTACCTACTTAAAGATGTTCTCTTATCAGTATCTAGAGGGTTGAGCTTCCATCTAGAGCCTGAACCACTGATGTCCATAATAGAAGTGCATTCTCCTATGCTAGATTATGCTCATATGGATAAAGAAGTGTCAGAAGTTATGAAAGAATGAGCAGCTATGGAAGAACATAATGAGGAGGACCTAGAGGAAGTTTTTACATGAAAATTGATAGCCTTTTACGACAATTGGGATTGGAAATGGGCAAAGTTTTTACATGAAAATTGATAGCCTTTTATAGCAATCCATTTCACATAACATTAATCCAAGAGATCAAAATTTGCATGGGTTTTATGGCAGTTTGCATGGGCTGAAGTTGTAACATGCTAGGTGGCAAGATCATGGCTAATTCAGATGGCAATTATGAAGCAATTAGTAAGCATAATCATGAAAAAGTCCCATGAATTTGAAAAGTGAGTGATTTATACTCAGATTGGTAAAGAAATAGGAGGCAAATTGGTCAGAATCAAAGTGAAGAATAATGGAAAAATTCATGGCCTATTTGGTATTTCTGGGTAAATTTTTGTGTCCTTCTTGTCATAAATTTTTGAACAAGTTTTGATGCGAACTAGGTAAAATTATCATCAAAGTTGTAGATCTTTATTTTCTCATTAAAACAAGCTATAGCACGTCGAAACTCAACATCGAGAGTGGGAGTTATGGCCAAAATACGAAAATTACGTGAACCTAAGTATGAATCAGATGCAATATTTTAAAATAAAAACTGGGACCAAAAGATTTGGAATTAATTTTTGGTGTCTTCATAAGAGTTGTAGATAATTTCGTTAAGGAATCAACAAAAAAAGAATTGATCAATTTTGATCACGAACAAAGAAATTATGATCGAAACACTAACAGGTGTGTAAATAAATCAAAGAAATAACAAGGCACAAGGTTATTTTGTAAGGAATTTTGATACAAAAAATTAGGGACAAGAAGGACTCTATTCTGATATCGGTAGAGAGAGTTACGCATAAAACACTGGAAATAGGTCCTGGTTTGGGTGTCTTTAATGTGGTAGCGAAAGGAATAAACTTTTCTCATGTTTGTGGTGTAAACTAGCTCTTAGAGTCTTCATGAGAATTGTAGAGTATTTCGCTACAAGAATTTTGGGACAAGAATCATACAAATTGGACATTTGTGGAGAGAGTTATGAATTGTTTTGTAAACCATACGTAAATTAATGGAATAACAAGTGGATTTTTGGGATATAAATTCTTGAATCTCAAAATGGAAATAATCTATTAGGAATTAGCCTTTGAGGCCTTCATGAAAGTTGTAGGGAATTTCATTAGGAGTTAACCAAAATAAGAATTACTTGATTTTGATACTCTGGGTAAAAGTTACGCTTGAAACACTAAGTAGCATTCGGGCTGAGTACGGGGGTTACGACTCAACAGGGTATTTTCTCAAGAATTGTGATCAATGGGCTCCAAATTGGAGTTGGGTGTCTTCAAGAAAAGTGTATAAGATTTCAATACAAATCATTTGAGACCCAGATTACTAGAATCGGATACTCGTGGTATTTTTACGGCAAAACTAGGGAGGTACGGACCAGACTTACGAGGTTTAACCGATTTTCTTCAGTTTACTACACTTATTGCACAAACTCTACTACTTCCTTTGTAGGCACATTAATCTTGGGACAAGATCGTTAATACATGACCATCCATAAAGTCTCGTGCTCAAGTGAGGTTTCATGTGCCCTGTTTCCTCTATTCTTTGTTCACTTGAGTGCCAACTCTCCATTATCATTCTTTGGCTAAGTGGCATGTATTTCCATGGTGCTCGTTTTTCCAATTATGAGGCATGGTTAAGCAATGCTACTTACATTGGACCTAGTGCTCAGGTGGTTTTGCGAATAGTGGGCCAAGAAATATTGAATGGTGATGAAGGGGGAGGATTCCGGGGAATACAAATAACCTCTGGTTTTTTCAGATTTGGCGAGCATCTGGAATAACTAGTGAATTACAACTGTATTGTACCGTAATTGATGCATTGGCTTTTACGGCCTTAATGCTTTTTGCCGGTTGGTTTCATTATCACAAAGCTGCTCCAAAATTGGCTTGGTTCCAAGATGTAGAATCTATGCTGAATCACCATTTGACAGGTCTACTAGGACTTGGGTCTTTTTCTTGGGCGGGACATCAAATACATGTGTCTTTACCAATTAATCAATTTTTAAATGTTGGAGTAGATCCCAAAGAAATCCTACTTCCTAATGAATGTATCTTGAATCGGGATCTTTTGGCTCAACTTTATCCAAGTTTTACCAAGGGAGCAACCCCATTTTTTACCTTGAATTGGTCAAAATACGTGAATTCCTTTTAATTAGCTTCTGGAAGACTTTCGCTTGAGCACAATAACCTCACTCAAGGGAATTAGTCTTGTTTCTAATTCTGCTTCATTTTCGCTTAAGCTAACTATGCTTGCTCAAGTGAATTCATGTATTATGCTCTCTGGAAGAATTTCGCTCAGGCGATTATAGAGTTGCTCAAGCGAATGTCACCTTTGATGCTTTTTAATCTTGAAATCCTTACTCGCTCAAGCGAATTGAATTTTGCTCAAGCGAGTTTATCAATGTTTGCTCTTTTTCTTGGCTTTGTTGGGAAAATTCCTTTTTTTCTTCATTATCCTTGTCATCTACAAATGCACAAAACTTGGGATTAAAAATACGTATTTACATCAAAACTCAAAACAATATCTGGATTTCCTAGTTTTTCCAATACAATGCACAAAACATCCAGATACAATAATATTTCATCAATTTCATACTCAATTAACATCGAAAATATACATAATTTAAGTATTTATTAACTCTCCCCGACCTAGAACTTTGCTTGTTCTTAAGCAAATGGTACAAAATATTAAAGTGAACATTAAGATTTCGTCTAATCACAATGATACATCATATAAGAAACAACTTAGATTATATATAAATAATAGTTCCTGATATCCTTAAAAATCCATCGATATAAATGCCAACTCCGCAAATCACAAAAACGAGTGAGGGTAACCATCCGGCTGTAAAAACAAGAAATCCACTCAATATCTCACTGGCGAGTGTTTACTCAAAACATCACTAATTATGCATTAGTTAGAATTGTAAGTCATTTCGTTTCAGAAGAATAATTACCTACACATCAAGGATCAAAAGGTCGTCAAAAGGGTTGTAATATGGCTCGGCTAAACAATAAAGTTCATTGTTTTTCTGTGAATTCAAAGAGCATGCTAAAAGAGAAGAGATTGTGACTTTTATAACTTTTATCCCTTACTTTAGCTACCTTTCTTCCATAGTATTTATCTTATCATCTCTTAATTTGTTTTTCTCCTTTATCCATGATTTTCCAAATTCCTCTTCTATGATCTTACCATTTTTTAATTGATTTCACTTGAGGAATTTCTTTTTCTTTTCATCTTCAGTCTTTTAAATCACAACCTTTTTATTTCTTGCCATTTGAGTCCATCAAGCATAACATAACCCTCCTTATATACAAACTATCATGTTCCCTTATTCTTTTAGCATGCTATACAGGTAGGTATTTAAATTTTTTTTATCATGTTGTATATAAAGGTTTCAAAACAAAAAAAATTTAGCTCAAAGGGTTACAACAAAATGGAATTCAATTTATGTATAAGTTGGCTTTTTGGCTCTGGCTTAACTTAATTCTACACAAAATTGCCTTTATCATATCCCTACTTGTCTAAGAAATTAACTTCTAACAGAAATTTATACAATAACAACCATACAATAATCAGCGAACTCTCAGTGTTTAGGACTCACTCACTTTCCCAGTTAATAGGTCTGATTTCTTTTTAAAAACAGACAAAGGTTCAGACACTATTAAGTTATTTTACAGGTTGAGATTCACATTGACTTCATTTTAATTCAACCAGGATACCGACAAATTTTTTTCTTTAAAACAAAGTTATTTCTTCCTTATGCATCCAATGATTATATGACATCCTAGTTCACTTTATACGACAGATACCAAAATCATAACAGATATATCAAACCAAAATATCGCGCCTACACATATATAATACTAGCAGGGAATGATCCAAAACATTTATATAAATCAAAAGGAACTACATCCTGTAAAGCTAAAAGTAAAATAATGTGCTGAAATTCTAAAAACTAATGTAAAGTGCTCATAAAAATAAAACAAGTAAACCACTCATAGAGCCATGTCCTGACGATCCCCAACTACTATGTTCATAACAACTCTATCTAACTGGTCATGAACTCTCGATTATCAGGATCATCTGATCCTCTCTTGCTATTGATGCTACTGTTGTCGTTACTCCTCAGCTGACTCTACAACCTGAACCTAAGTGTCTCTCTCCTCTGTAGGTGCTGGTGTAGATGTAGCTGGCTCAGTAACTGGCACTGATGGGCTTGTCTTCTTTGGTAAAACAAGACTGTCCCCAGGCCAAGGAACTCGGTCCTTAAACTCATACGGAGCCATGAATGGTCCAACTGGGTGACTGTAGTAGCTGGCATGGTACAGGTAAAGCAAACCGCGGTGGAGGGAAGCCTGCTGCTGCTGAATGTAAGTCAGATGAGCTAGTAGAGTTGGATCTGTTGTAGGAACCATAGGGATAGGTGCTAGAGGTGGTGGTGTGAGCTGTTGAGGTGAGGAAAGAGGCAGGGGTGGGGGTGGTGTAGAAGGTCAAGTGGAAGATGAACTGGTGACTGTAGGAGCACCTCCGCAGTTTAATTCAATGAACTTGGGGTCAATGGATGGTTTGATCAGCATGGTGGGGTGTACCTCAACTCTATGAAACACACAAAAAGATATAATAAATACAGGGAAACCCAATGTTCCCTTCTAAAAATCTCTTCAGATATGATAGCGGCGATATCCACTGTTATATCTGGGCTCAAAATACAAAACAACAAGTTGCATCGGGGGATTAGGAGATCAGATACATGGTTGGGGGTGATGTTCGCAAGTAAGAAGGCGGTCCAAACGTGAGTGATGACCACCTCCAGGTCCTTTCTACAGATGATGACTTGGTAGACAAAGCTTCTCTTCCAACTCACTAGTGAAATAAATGTGGTTCCTCTACCTTAGAGTACCATATATGCATAAGTCCCACTCACGTAGTCTCAAAATGTCCCCGAGGTAGCTGCTAATCGAATCATGGTTGTATGAAATCCACGTCCCTCTGATATAAGGCTTCCTTTCCAAGGAGCCCTTTTTGTTCCATGTGTTGGCATAGAACTCTTGAACAACTTCAGGATCAAATTTTAGGTTTGGATCGGCAAGCCTCAACCAATCACAATCCTGTAGCATATTCATAAATGCATCGAACTGGCCCTGGCAAAGATCAACTCCCCTCTCTGGTATAAAAGTCCTTGTCTGCAGCTTTTCGAACCTGGTTGTCCTTTCTTTGTCTTGGAAGCACTGTCCACGTGGTGGAGATGGCTGCGAAGTTCTCTTGCACTTGCCTTTGTCCTGCCTATCAAAAGCGGAACCTTGGCCTTGGTGTTGATGAAGGGGGTCCTGTAGTCTTTGTTCTTACCATCCTAAAATACAGAAATTTGTCCTAATACAGTTTAAAAGTTTAGGAACTCATAAAAGAAATCAAAATAAACCACTATATGTAAGTTATAAAAAGCTAACAAATAGTTATGTAATGTGGCTACTAATTGTAGAGTTACCTAAACCAAGCATTCACCACATATTCACTAATCAATCAATCCCATTTTTCAATATCCAACTTCACACCAAATAGACAGGTCACTACTTAGTTAATTAAAAGCTAATCAACATGTCTAATGGGCCTAATATGCACAACACCACAAGTTAAAGTCTATCATCAAAATTTGAACATTCAAGCTTGCATTGAGTATGATAGCAACAATCTACATTAAGTATGGACATCCTAATACTTTTAAGTCAAATATAAATAAGACATTTAATCAATACACAGTCTACATGCAGCATCGAACTTCCTATAATAACTCAAAATAAACATGATAAATCTAACCAATGTTCAGAATAGAGGAAAAATATTACAAAACAAAGTAACACATCCCCTCCTCTCAAGATAACTTCTCAAACTTTAGCAAAACTACAATACAACTTTTAGTACAATGTACTTACGCAAATCATATTAAAGAAACATTACTAAGCATAAACATTAAAAAGAAAGGGAAAAGGGAAAAGAAGAAAATCACAATAGCATGCAATAGAGAAAGATTAATGAAAGAAGAAGGAGGAAGAAGAAAAATGGTACTTACTTGCTTGAAGAAAATCACAAGAGAAAAGAAGAATGAGGGCTAGGGTAAATCAGCACACGCAACAGGGAATCGCATGAAGAAGATAGAGGAAGAGTTTTATAAAGTATAAATGAAGAAATGAATTGATATGCCCTTTTAAAAACTAATTTTATGATTTTCCGCTTGAGCGAGGTTAATTCGCTTAAGGGAATTAACTTAGAAAAATCCATAAGTCACAAACTCGATCAAGCGACCTAAAATCGCTTGGGTGAGATTCCTCCAAAAACTAATTCCCTTTCACTTTCGCTTAAGCGAACCCTTTCACTTAGGTGAATTTTTGATAATAACAATCCAAAAGATGTTTACTCAAGCAAGCAATACTCGCTTAGGCAAACTTTTCATAGAACCAAACTTGCATTTAATTTGCTTAAGCGAGAGAGTAACCGCTTGAGCGAAATCTCTCTAAAAGCACCTCCCTGATACTTATTCTTGTTTCGCTTGGGTGAGTTGAATTGACTTGAGCAAATTTTTGACTATGTCTAAATTTGAATTAATTCGATCAAGTGAATCCCATTTCGCTTAAGCAAAAACTCAACAGAATCCTATTGCCCTGTATTTCACTCAAGCAAAAACAACTCGCTTAAGCAGCTCAACATTAATGTACCCCCTGAACCTTCAACTTAACTTTCGCTTGGGCCAATTGAGTTCACTTAGGCAAGAATTTAACAAAATGCATTTCCTTACAAATTTGCTTAGGCGACATGCATTTGCTTGGGTGAATTTTGTCCAGAAGCAATTTAATGATTACTCACTTAAGCGTCCTTGACCTCTGGCATATTCGCTTGAGCGATCATAGATTTGCTTGAGTGAATATAGCAGACATGCATTTATGAGCATTTAATGAAGTGGTCTGTAGAACTCGCTTGAGAAATCATAGATTTGCTTAAGCGAATTACCCTAGTTTGCACTAAACTGTGTAATTTTCACTACAGCTTGGGGATGTTCATATTGCATAATTCAAAATTGACCATTTCAAAAATAATTACCAACTTTTGTCCATTTATTCAAGCTCCAACAAAACTTAATTCATAAATCCAAGCATGCCAAATCAATCATCACAACTCAATCTAACAATTCTTTGCATTTGATAACAATACATTAGCATTTTCACATTCAATTGATCAAATCTTGTTTTTGGACATTTTGGTAATAAAATGGACATGAACTCATCCTAATTACCACTAATAAGCATAATTCTTCATAACTTTATCAATTCTCTTAAATACGCATCCATTTGAACCTAAACTTGCTTGTTTTTCTTCATTCTCTTACACATTCACAATTCATCACAAGTAACATTAATTATATAGTAATCATGCTAAACCTACAATCATCATCTACCTAAGAAATTTTCCCATTCCTTCTCATTACTTCTCAACCAATCATCATTGCATTGAAATAAACCTCAAACATGACTAAACCTATAATTCATATACAAAACACACAAATCACACTAAAAGCAATAAAACGTCGGGTTACCTCCCAGGAAGCATTTGTTTAACGTCATTAGCTTGACGCCTTTTTACTTTTCATGGATCATGCAAGTGGATGAGCATAGCAGGTTGGTAATGATTTTAACTTGATTAATACTATCAGATTTTGCACAGAAGCTTGTTGAAAAGGGAGTTTTCAATAAAAGAATCAAGTTTGTAGCTTTAATGTAGGATTTGTGCCAAGTTTAAACACAGTAGTTGTAGTAAAAGAGGTTGTCATTCCACTGAGGAGGTTTTAGCTTGAAGATCTTAGTTCTTGAATTGATTTGATAAGAAGTTTGTTTTGGTTTGTTGTAAAAGATACTGATTGAAAAGGTTAACAGTAAGTAATAAATGTAAATAACAACAGTAATGAGTTTTGGTAAAAATCAGATTTGGAAAATTGGGATTGATTGTTCATCACTTCTCACCTTCTGTAAGCTATGTAACTTTGCATATATATATATATAACTGGAAATGATACTTTTTACATCACAATCAAAGTCATTTGCATTGATCCTTCGACTAAAAAATTCATAAGAATGATTTTAACCTGCTGATCCCTTAATCACCTTGAAAATCATTCCAGCATTAATGATCGATTGTTTAGATGTTCACTGTGTTAGATACCATCCCTGGTCATCTACTCACAATGAGTATTTCACTCAATCTTCTCTCAAAAGTTATTTCCCAATATACTTAAGAAAACCAAAGATAAGAAAATAGTGATCAAGTACTTTCAAGCATTAAGTGCAGAATGAAATACAAAAACCATCAGATCTTGTTATATATATGAAAAACTTACAGCAGCATTACTTAGGGTTTGAATGATTACAACCAATCCCAATAAATGGATTTAGCTACTCATGCCTTGCATTTTCACTCAACAAAAGGAAATGAATACAGAAAGAAATTGAAAGTGAAATGATTTCTCAATATGGCAGATGAATGATTGAATGTTGAAGATGATGCTGATCTTCTATTCTTCTGCTCTATTTATAGAGGAGTCATGCTTAAGCTTCTCCTTCCCAAGCTCAAGCGCAACCCCTACTTGTTGAGTGGCCATGCAGAGCTGGTCAGAGACATGTAGAAACATGCAGAAGTGCATATGCTGGCATCGCACCATTGGCCCATATTTAATTAAATGCTCCATACTTCTTTGAACATGCTCAAGTGTGAGATATTCTTGCTTGAGCGTGCCTGCGCTTAAGCGTAACATGGCCACGCTCAAGCGTGATGGGACCCTGATGCCTTCCTTTAGCTTCTTTTATTCACTGCGCTCAATCACGCTTCAAGCGTGCAGTCATACGCCTATGCCACGCTCAAGCCACGCCAAAGCATGTGGAAGTGCCTATGTTTCCTTGCTTTCCTGTCCTCATGCTCGATCATGCCCAAAGTCATACTCAAGCGCACGCGGGTTCACGTTCAAGCATCCCTTTCTCATGCTCAAGTGTGGAAGGGGTCTGATGCTAATGTCCCTTCACTCAAACGTCTTCAAGCATGGCTTTCAGAACTCCTTACGCTCAAGAGCCCTTTGGGTTACGCTCAAGCGTGGCATGAGTCTGATGCATGGTTCAGGCTTCATGCTTCTTCATGACTAAGACCAAGTACGCTAACTTGATTATTTTCTTGTAATTCCTATATTTCTTCAAGAATTTTGGCAAAATAATATCTTGTATGCAATGTATCCTTCAAAAGAGATTTCATGCTTAAATTCCTTCACTTATTCACCAATCAAGTTAAATTCTTTACAAAAATAAGTTCAATTGGTTCATGAAATCAATGCTTAATTTATACTTATCAAACTCTCCCCAACCTAGAGTTTTGCTTGTCCTTAAGCCAAAAGAATGAAAGTTTAAACAAGAAGATGTTCATGATGCTCAGATTCTCAAGATGAACATAATTAAAAAGCAGTATTTGATTTCTTTGGGCTTATGGCATCCTTAATACCCATTCATGTGAAATATAATGCACAATTTAATTTTTCACAAAGCAAATAGCCCAATGCTGTAAGAATAAGGAGCTTCTCATTGTTTCTCACTAGGTGTCTGTTTCACACGTTCATCATTAGAACTGCCTAGTTAACATTGCCAGTCATTTCCAATCAAACCAAAATCAAAAGAACAGCAAGGATCATAAAGGTCTTTTAGAAAGGTTGTAATGAGGCTAGGCTAGCAAGAATTCTTGGTTTTTTGTGGATTTCAAAGTTTATGAGGCTTCTTCCTTTTCAGAATTCTTTATCTTCTTTTTCTAGTTCTTCTTTTTGTTTAAAGATTTCTGTATGGAGAACTTACTATTTTTCTTTAGCATTTTTCTTTTTCAAGCTCTATTTCTTGCATCATTTTTATTGGAAAATATTTTATGCTCTTTTCTCATTAAGCATGCTGATAAGGTAGGAATTTTATTTTTCATGCTTAGGGTGTTTTTATGAAAAACATTTTGTCTCAAATGGCTACCAAAGAATGGGATATTTCACTTAAGGTTAACTTTTTGGCTCTTGCCTAAATGCTTTTTCAAAAGTGCCTTGATCATTTCCTTGTTTATTTCTTGAGAAAAAGGTTAATCAGAAAATTAGGCAATGCCAACTTAACAATTTCTAATGAGGCTCTCAGTGTTTAATCGCTCTCTTCTTACCAGGTTTAAAGGCATACTCCAATATTCTAACAGAAAAAGGTTCAAGCATGTACATAATTTCAAAAGTTCATTTATTTCATTTTCCTGGTTCTTAATTTAGCCAATTTGCCTTTTTAAAATCAATGACTGTCTTAATTTTTTTTGTTGCTCTAACTTATTGGATCTTCACATTCATTTAATTTTCTTGATTATGGGTTGGTAAAATAATTCAGTTGCATGCATGTCCATATCTAAACATTTAAATAAATCATGTAACTTCATCAATCAACAAGTCATGCAGATTCATCAATCAAGCTTAAAATTCAAATTAAAATACCCCAAGAAGAAAATGTTGTCTGCAACAAGTTAGAAATAAAAGAGAAAATTAAAATTAAGTCTAACAGGAATTAAAAAGGAAATCAGAAACTAGAAAAGAAACTCAAAAAGAAAATTCACTCATCACCATCCTCTTTGTCTTCTTTTATCTCTTCTTTCCTGACTAGAGGTACCTGTGAAGATGTTCCTGGTCCAGCCCGCAAGGTCTTACCCCTTCCTAAGAAAGGAGACCTGTCCCCAGGCCAAGCAATGTGGGCTACAAACTGAACAGGATCCATCCAGGGGTTATGTTGGCCCGCTAGAATGCTATGGTACAGCCCATGATGCAGGTGCATAAGACCTCTATGGTTGGCATTCTGTTGTGCCAAAAGATGGTTTTGCCTGATGTTGAGTTGAAAAATTCCTTCCAGGATCATCTTTGTTTCACTGCTGAGAAGGGGAGGGGCAGGTTCTGTTCCTGATAGTGGTGGTTGAGGTGCAGGTGGTGGAGGTGCATCTGGTGTAGGTGATGCCTGGATGCTATAATGGCATTCAATAAAACGTCTATCTATGGGTGGTTTGATAGGTTTAAGGTCGTGTACCTCAATTCCATGCCCTGCACAAAAATTAGTAATGAAAGCAGGAAATCCTAAGCTCCTTTTTACCTTCTGTCCTTCCTGAGAATACTTTTGATTAGCCTTCACAAACTAGTGGATTTCATCAGAAATGATTTGGACTAAGTCAATAGAGATATCATTCTGTAGAATGCAATATAGTAAATAACACCTACTAAAAGTCAGATCATAGACATGTGCATTAAGGGCGATGTTAGCAAGCAGAAAAGAGGTCCAAACTTGAGAAATGGTGGTCATGTCCTTTCTTAGGATTCGTAATGGATTCTCTCCCTGCCCCATCTGAAAATGGCGCCCTAGTATGCATGTTGCTGCTTCGAGATCATTATTCAAGTGGCCTCAATACTCAAGAGGGGGGTGAATTGAGTGTTTAAAAACTTTAACTTGGAATGCCTTTGAACTTGGTTCTTTATGAAATCTTAATGAGATATACAGAAATTTACATGTAAAAATTATGTATCACACGAAAATTGGTTTGATTTGAGATAATGAACTCTTAGAGTCAATTGAAACATAACAGAGAAATGAGAATCAAGATAGAATAATGGTTCAGTAATTTTATCAAACAGTTGGTGTACAATGGTTTAGTTACTTCTTAGGATCACAATTAACTCAAGTAATCAACTCAGGCAATTCAACAAGAAGTTTGTATGCACAATCAAATAAGGAGTTCAAGGTAAGAAGAAATACCTACCAATTTAACGAGTTCCACCAATCCGGTGTACGTCTCGTCTTCAAGCAACCCACTTGAAGGATTCCACTATTGAAGATTTGAGATAAAAGCTTTGAGCAATTGTCTCCTAGTGTCCCACACTTAAGAACCTAATTCTCACAAGCAAAGGGCATCCCACCTAATCTCACAATCTCTCAATACCCAAAGGTTGAATCCCAACCTTTGTGACAACTCAACCTAGAGTGAATACCTTGGTGTTTTCGTGTTTAGATTACAAGATTATACTCTCTTAATAGATTGGATAAGCAAATGAAAGTTCTCCCAATGGTAACTCTTAACAAGAAGAGAGGATTTACAAATACAAGCTCAAAGTTTCAGAATAATGAAACTATACAAGAAAACTGAACTCACAAAGCACAAAGGAAAGCTAGAAATGATTTCTTCTTGATGTGTTTTGTGTATCTTGAATCAATGGTGCATTTATACACCTTGGAGAGTTTCTAGCCATTGCAAATGAGTTCCAGGTTGTCCACCACGCTTGACATAGAGTATGGGATTCTATTACCCACTAAAAATGACTTTATAAAGCTATTCCACACTATTTGAATCGATTCATACATCTATGAATCGATTCAAAGCATTCTGTTTTGGGCATTTTGGGCTTCTAGAATCGTATGAATCAATTCAAGCCTCTTGGAATCGATTCAACCTATTCTATTTTGGGTTTTTGGGGCTTTCTAGGCCTTTAAATCGATTCATACGCATGTGAATCGATTCAAGCAATGTTGTTTGATGTTTTCCCATACATTTTGAGTCATGGTTCCTTTTCTTGATCTTCATGCATTGCTTTCTTGATTCTTTGATCATTTGGGAGCGTGTTCTTCATGGTTTCTTGGTCTTTGATTTGAAATTCATCAAATCCTTGTGTTTTCTTTTGAATTGTACATGCATTTATTTTTGATCCATGAGTAATGTTCATTTCATTCTTGTCCACTTGTCATTATCAAAACCTATTTACAACATACAAATACATTCTCCCCTTTTTGATGATGACAACTAATGGACATCTCTTCGGGGTGTTAGTTTCAAGAATTATATCAACATTCATGTAATGAACTAGGCAATTCAGTGAATTTGCAATCATACATATATATTTATTTGTTCTCCCCCTTTGTTTTGCAATGTAACATGTATACATATGTATTATTCTATTTCATGATTTCTTTCCCCCTTTCCAATATCTCTCCCCTTTTTCAATGTATTCAGTATCTTTCCCCCTTTATCATTATCTAAAACAATATATGCTGTAGGGAAATAATAGAAAACATGTATAACAAAGGACCAAGTAACATAAGGTTTGAGAATTAAACAACCAACAGAATTGAAAAATGATAGAATTAAACAACCAAGGAGCCACATTGGGCAATAAAGTTCAAGCAAGACAACCATAAAACATAATTAACTAATGTCAAGCATAATATAGAAAAGAAAGCCAACTAAGGCTGAGGGTGTAACATCCCTGTTTTTAGGAATAGTTTTACTCTTGTAAATTTTGAATTATGAAAGGTTTGTGAGTAAGAATAAGTCAATATATACCCTGTTGATGGTCTGTGGTATCTGTTAGAAATATGCACTAAAAGCCTATATAGGTTCGCATCATTTTGAATAAGTCATTTTTTGTTAAATAGTTTAACAACTTTTACATATCCTTGAAGTAATAGGTCATATGAGAGTTATTCCTAAAATGTCCCTAGTCAAGTATTTACGTGGGGACATGTAAATACATTAGGACTAGTGTGTGAATGTACTGATGATCTGATCTCACAGATCATGGATATAAATGATATCAAGTCTTCACACGGGTACACATTAAGAGTAATGATGTACTGGACGGACCCACCATGAGAACGTTGCATGGATCGTTACATGAATGTCATAAACGATTCTCAATGTGATAATGGTATATGTAGTCCTTTGACCTGAAGTCACTACGATTCCTACATAAGGAGTTTATTGTTTTAATACAATTAAACGTCTTCTGTAATAAGAGGACTATAAAGGTTGTGGTTAGGCAATGTACAAATTATGCAGAGGGATGTGGGTGATGTAGATGGGATTTGTCTCTCCTATGTGACAGGAGTGATATCTATAGGCCACTTGATGGAGTGGGACTAAGGAAATGCATGGCCATGCTAGAAAGAATAAATATTGGATATTTATTCGGATAAAGTCTACTCTGGTATCAAGTAAAATAAATTGGACCGTACAAGGATGACACGACCATGCCTTGGGCCCAATTAGGATATCGTGACAAAAGGAACAAACATATAAAATAATTATCACTTATAGGTTATGTTGTTAATAAATAATATTCAGACATAATGATGCATTGCTAGATGCCGCTCTTATTTTATATTAATAATAAAATAGTTTATTATTAATATAACCAAATATTTTACCTATAGGGTCACACACATAGAGTAAGCCCATCAGAAAATAGCTTTTTATTTTAGTTGGACTAAAATAAGACTATTGGGCCTAACTTATTTAGAATGAGTAAGGAGCCTACTCTTTAGAGAGCAAATTAGGTCAAACCTAAGCCTATAAATAGAGCATAAGATGCTCATAGGCAGCTACCCTAAAGAGACACAAAAATACGCAAAAGTTACAAAAGCTACACGCCGTCAAACTAGCATTTGGAAGATGTAGCATTTCTGGTGGGAGTACTCGTGTGGACTCCTAAAGGACGAGGCTACGATTGCTTCGATATTCTTCAAGAGGTAATCCTAAAATGCAATTTTTTGTGTGTTTGTCTTATGCTTTGAAACACGGCGCTTTGCAAACCCTATGGGAATCCTTGTATTTCCGCTGCTCATACACTAGGGATTCCTAACAGTGGTATCAGAGCCAGGTTGCAAAACCGTGTTTTGGGCAAACATTTGTTTAAAGAACATGTAAAAATAAAATTAAAATTTCTTTTATGAAAAGAATTGTAAAGGTTGAATCCTTTTGCAAAGGTTGCATCTTTTATTAGATATGTTGCAAAGGTTGCATTTTTAATGAGATATTATATAAAGGTTGCATTTTTATGAGATATGTTGCAAAGGTTGCACCTTTTGAAAGCTAATATCAATATATTTTGCTTTATGTATATTGATTTCTTTTCTTAACATTTTAATTAAAGAACATGTTTTTAGGATGTGCTTTATTATATGAACATGTTGTATGTTGCAATGGTGATTGTTTTATATGTGTCCTAATTATAAGGCATGTTTTATGTTTATTTAATTAAATTGAAATCAAGGGTTGTATGCAATGACGTCTATATGCTTTCTCTTTTCTAATATGAATTGTTCATGTGAGATTGTGTTTAGAAAGTTTAAGAGTTAAACCCTAGTCGTAATGAAAACTAAGATTCAAAAGTTGAAACCTAGCCGTAATGGTATTTTATTTATTTATAAATATTACAAATAAAATATTTGATTTTAATATTATATTTTAAATTCGATTTGTAAAAGTTACAAATCAAATTTTTAATTATTTGTTAAAATTAAAGTTTGTAAGAGTTACAAATTTAAATAATTTATTCTTATTAATTTTAATAGGATTTGCATTGTTTGTGATCCTTTTAAAATTAATATGATTTGTAAGAGTTACAAATTTAAATAATTTATTCTTATTAATTTTAATAGGATTTACATCATATGTGATCTTTTTAAAATTAATGTGATTTGTAGGAGTTACAAATTGATTCATATTTATTAAATTTAATATGATTTGTAATTGTTACAAATAGAAGATAAGATCTTTATTAAATTTAATAATTTTAAAATCAAATATTTAATCCTTAATAAATTTGATAGGATTTGTAAAAGTTACAAATTAAAGATAAGATCTTTATCAAATTTAATAGGATTCGAAATAAAATATCTTGAACTCTAGAGATAAGGTCTAAAATTTAAACCTTGATCGTTCCTAAAAAATTAGGATGATTGTTGAGACTCTAGAGATAAGGTTTAAAAGTTAAACTTTGACTATTCCTATTTTAGGATAATTATAAGGGTCAAAAGATAAGGTTTAAAAGTTAAATCTTGGCCGTTTCAAAATTAAAGATTTCAAATTGTTTGAAATCATAACCGAACATTTTGAGTTGTTAATGGTCAGTGGGACGTTCTGGCTAGGAAAGACTTGATACTTAAGCGGTCACTCCGGACCCACCTCTCTTTCCTGTGAACTAACCTGATTACAGTACTAAATATTTGGGTTGGAACACCCCTTGACCCTGTCTGTTGAACGGTTAACAGAGCCGCCAAACTTCCTTGCGTAGTTTTCCTTTTATGACCCTGCGTGTTTAATTATGTATTTTAAAATTTATTTTATTTTAAATACAATTGATTACTCTATTAATTGATTAATTAACACGTCTAGCGGTGAATGGTTATGGTCTTAGATTTTTTTATTTAATTTTAAATACAGCCTGCGTGCTGTGCCTTACTCTATTCTTAAATTTCTTCTCTCAACCCTTCACTCGTATGTAAAACGAGTTTTCTTTATTACATTGTAATCTTGGAAAAGCCAACAAGGTGGAGACCTAGAAGAAACCTAGAGTGGTGATGGATATGACCTTGAAAGGAACAAAGGAGTGGTGACTCTAGGAGGATGGTGGTTTCAAGAAGTAGGACTTCATGAAGTCAAGACACCATAGTTCCTTTAGGTTTATTTTATTTTATTTTATTTTCTAGGAAGACCATAACCATCTCACAATTTTTGATTGCATGTTTTGGGGTTTTATTTTACGTTAAAGCGTTTAATGAAAGTTGGTAATGAACAATAAGAAAATTGAAATCCCTCAAGCCCGACAATCATACCTTCCAATAAGTAATAACGTCTAACTTGATATAAATAAAGTGTAGGTCACGTCATAGTTGGGTGCCTTTATTTATGTTTAGTAGGACATAATTGGATAATTAGATTATCCAAGAATTATTAAGTTTTATTCAAATAGACTTTTTTTCAATTGGAGTGGAAAAGCCTAAAGGTATGAACAGTCTAAAACGCATTCTAATAAACAACAGTCACCAATGCTAGTTTCAATAAAGTGTAGGTTCTGCCAAAGCAGGGTGCTTTTATTGATATTAGTAAAGGATGATGGATAATTGGATTATCCAACCATTTGTTATTGGACTTATCTAGGTAACTTTAATCAAATTGAAGAACCTAGAAGCGTTAATATTAAGTTTAAACGCCTTCTAAAAAGTAACACTCGTCGAGACTAATGTCAATAAATAGTGGGCCTGCCAAAGCAGGGTGCTATCATTTATATTAGTAAGGCGCGATGGGATAATTGTAATATCCAAATTGTTTTTATTAGGCCTAAACTTAACTAAGTTTTTCAATTGGATTGAAAATAACTTAGAGGCGTAAGGATTGAGCTTAAATTCATAAGATGAATAAGGGTAAAGAGTTACCCACTCAATCATCCAAGAGTTTCATGAGATGCAATTGGAAACGTGTTTCCTACCTAAATAACCAAGGGTTGGGTGATCAGCCAAAACTGACTCAACATTAGGCCAAATATGGATCTTGGCCCACTAGAAAAATCTTCCAATGAGATTTTTTTTATGATTCAGTGAGGGTATTTGTTTTGAATCAAAATAGTGGGAGACAACATATTTATTTAATGACCAAAATTTAAATATGTTTTAAATAGAAGTGATAGATTTGCATGTAATTTATTTTAGAATAACCATGATATACCAAATATTGTTTTGTTGTAATCTGTTCTTTGGAAGGACACTTTATCTAAAAAAATGCCTAGATAGGTATTGAGACTTGAGAATTATCTTCATTAAAGATGAAGCGGCAGTGTGTGATGTTTGGCTTATATATCATCTATGGTTGGGTCTTGAATACCCTATGGAGTCTGCATAAACTCTGAGCTATAAAAGGCAATATGAATATATGGGAGATATACGATATGATCGTATACAGACTTTATTAAGGCCAAGTTAGTCTGGAAGTCTATAAGGTGATTAAGAAAGGAAATTGTTTCCAGTTTTAGCCAAAATAAGACATTGAAATAATTTGTCTAAAGAACTTGAAGGAGTTCAAAAGAAAGGGAAGTAAGACTTCCACTACAGGTCATGTTATAGAAGTCAAGTTATTTTACTTCACTAACATTAGTATCAGATACTAGTAGTAGATCTCAAATTTTGAAAGATCAAGGAAGTAGATCACTTGTTAAGGGTGGAGAAATCTGAATAAAATTGAGCAAAAGTTGCTACAATAAAGATAAGATCTTTACCTATTGGGCTAGTTAGTGAACTAGACATTGTGCATATTATTTCTTGTTAGACAAGAAATGTTTTTCTTATTATAAAATAACTTTATTTCTTCAAATGGAAGTTGATGCACAATTGAGTAATGGATTCCACATCCTAAATCTCAAAACACCCATTTATAACAACTGCCAAAGTAGGTTAAAATAAGTGATTTTGAACCTTACTTACATAGTATTGTCTCCTAAGGCAAATGGATAAGAAACACATTTTCTAAATACCATTAATGTGGTTATATGGACTCTTTTTGATTTTGGAATCAATGGAGACATGTAAATCTTATTTATTGGAGAGATAATTGAGACCTCATTCATTGAAAAGATGAGTAATTTATTATCTAATACATAGCGATGTATGTGGGCCTTTTGGAACAATAACTAGATATGTTTTTCAATACTTCAACATACTAATTGAAAAGTCAATGAGTATGGATTTATGTAACATAAGTTAGAAAGTCTTTGAAAAGTTCAAAGAATTCATAATGAAGTGAAAAACTAAATTGACAAGACAATTAAAGCTCTTGATTAGATCAAGATAGCAAATAATTTGAGTTATAAGTTTGATAACTATCTAATAGAGTGAGAGATTACCTCTTAACTCATTCCTCATGGAATGCCTTAATAGCATCTCTACGGGGAAAAGTCAAACCTTGTTGGACATAGTTTGATTATTGATTATTATCAAACATCTCTAACTCCTTCAATGTTTCTTTATTAACAAAATTTCCATACTTAACCATGTTCCATCTTAGACTTTCTTAAAGAAACCATATATGAAATGGACTAGGAAGAAACCTAGTATGTCTTTACTAATAATTTGGAACTATGATGCTTCTATAGAGCATCCAACTCTGACAAGGTCGGATCCAAATTAGATAAATATCTTCTGTGAGATACCCAAAGAAAGCTAAGGGTTATCAATTCTATAATCCATCTGAGAATAAAAGGCTTGTTGCTTAGAATGTTGTATTCTTGAATAAGAGTACATCCCTTAAAGAATCAGCGGGAGGATGGTAGAACTTGAAGAAATTCAAGTATCACAAAGCATTTAAAAGTCAAGGATGGACTTGGAGCAGAAATCACAAAGTGTTGTGAAATCCTTAGCTCCGGTAGCATAAGACTTGTGTAAGATCAAATAGGATATGTCACCAAACCTAAAAGATATGGATATCTTATAAATCAGGAAGGAGGCATATTGCTAAATGACCAAGCTTCTTATGAAGAGGCCAATGTAAGTTTAGATTCTAAGACATGGCATAAGACCATGGGATTCGAAATGGGTTCCATGTATATTAACAAGGTATGAACCTTGGTTGACGCACCTAAAGGGTAAAACCTATAGGATGCAAGTGGGTTTTCAAAAGGAAAATTAAACATGGATGGTAATAAAAGTACCTTTAAAAGCAAGATTGACAAAATTCAATTAGCTTAAAAACCATTTAGATCCTGCTTATTGTAGCAGTATACCACCATTATGAGATATGGTAGATAGATGTCAAGATGGAAATCATCTTGAGGATGTGTATGTGACACAACCTAAAGGCCTTTTATGCCTAAAACATCTAGGAAGGTATGTGAACTGCAAATGTTCTATTTATAGACTAAAGCAAGCTTTTAGAAGCTAGAATCTTCATTAAAGAATGAAGATAAATCTTGTGACTATAAAAGGGTTAGTAACGGCACAATTATAGTTCTAGTATTACATGCAGAAGACATGCTTCTTCTAGAACTAATAATATTCTCATTCTATAGTCAAGAGTATCCTTAAACACTTAAGAAGGACTAAGGATTTAATCTTGATAAATGGAAGATGAGCTCGTTGTAAAGGTTACATCGATGTCAATTTTTGAGTAATTTGAAAGACTTAAGATTGCAATCAAAATATATGTGTTGTCAAGATGGTTACGATGTATGCTTGAAAGGTTCAAAGCAAGAAACAATCATTGGTTCTACTAACAAATCTAAGTATTTTGCTATGTTAAATTACAAAAGAAGTCAATTTACATTTAATCATTCCAAATGTTTTGTATCCTATGAGTTTCCACTGTGATGACAATGGAACCATAGAACAATATAAGGAAGTGGATTAATTCAAGCATATACTTAAATAGTTCCATCTTTGGAAGATGTGAAAATATGCAATGTGCATACCAACAAAATTGTTGGGAACCCACTAGTAAAACCACTTACGTAGTAAAAGCATAAAGGCACTGTAGACGTCGTTGGGCATTAACCTTATCGGCTCTAAGTGCAAGTGGGAGATTGTTGGAAATATGCACTAAAAGCCTATATAGGTTCGCATCATTTTGAATAAGTCATTTTTTGTTAAATAGTTTAACAACTTTTACATATCCTTGGAGTAATAGGTCATATGAAAGTTATTCCTAAAATGTCCCTAGTCAAGTATTTACGTGGGGACATGTAAATACATTAGGACTAGTGTGTGAATGTACTGATGATCTGATCTCACAGATCATGGATATAAATGATATCAAGTCTTCACATGGGTACACATTAAGAGTAATGATGTACTGGACAGACCCACCATGAGAACGTTGCATGGATCGTTACATGAATGTCATAAACGATTCTCAATGTGATAATGGTATATGTAGTCCTTTGACCTGAAGTCACTACGATTCCTACATAAGGAGTTTATTGTTTTAATACAATTAAACGTCTTCTGTAATAAGAGGACTATAAAGGTTGTGGTTAGGCAATGTACAAATTATGCAGAGGGATGTGGGTGATGTAGATGGGATTTGTCTCTCCTATGTGACAGGAGTGATATCTATAGGCCACTTGATGGAGTGAGACTAAGGAAATGCATGGCCATGCTAGAAAGAATAAATATTGGATATTTATTCGGATAAAGTCTACTCTGGTATCAAGTAAAATAAATTGGACCGTACAAGGATGACACGACCATGCCTTGGGCCCAATTAGGATATCGTGACAAAAGGAACAAACATATAAAATAATTATCACTTATAGGTTATGTTGTTAATAAATAATATTCGGACATAATGATGCATTGCTAGATGCCGCTCTTATTTTATATTAATAATAAAATAGTTTATTATTAATATAACCGAGTATTTTACCTATAGGGTCACACACATAGAGTAAGCCCATCAGAAAATAGCTTTTTATTTTAGTTGGACTAAAATAAGACTATTGGGCCTAACTTATTTAGAATGAGTAAGGAGCCTACTCTTTAGAGAGCAAATTAGGTCAAACCTAAGCCTATAAATAGAGCATAAGATGCTCATAGGCAGCTACCCTAAAGAGACACAAAAATACGCAAAAGTTGCAAAAGCTACACGCCGTCAAACTAGCATTTGGAAGATGTAGCATTTCTGGTGGGAGTACTCGTGTGGACTCCTAAAGGACGAGGCTACAATTGCTTCGATATTCTTCAAGAGGTAATCCTAAAACGCAATTTTTTGTGTGTTTGTCTTATGCTTTAAAACACGGCGCTTTGCAAACCCTATGGGAATCCTTGTATTTCCGCTGCTCATACACTAGGGATTCCTAACAGTATCTCAGAAATGTCATTTTTGCGCATAATAATGGAATTTATATGGATCATTAGTGAAATTATGCAAAAACCGAGTGAAAAGGGCTCTGTTCCGAGTAACAGAGAAGAATTCCGAGTGAATAATTAGAAATTCCGAGTGAAGGAGGGAATTCTGAGTCAGTGTCATGTTTTCCGAGTAAAACATGACTGAGAGGGCTACCACCGAGTGGAGTCTTGACCTGAGAGGCAATTCTGAGTGAAGTGTGTTCAAGAGAACCACTTCTGGGTGAAATTCCGAGTCAAAACACCCTGGAATGACTCGTTTCCGAGTCAAACCGTGCCAAATGCTTCTTTTCCGAAGGAAACTCCTCCGATTGAAGTATTCCGAGTGAAAGAATGTATGTATATTTATGTTTATGTTGATTTGATGCTTCCTACCGACTGGAGTGTGTTGTGGAATCAATTGGGAAGGATTTCGAATGGTTTCGTATGTATTTGCTTAAGAAACCGAGTGGAAAATGGTAAAGGGAACCCATTCCGAGAGAAATGTAAGAGGCTGAGCCAATTCCGAGTGAGATATACTCTACTGGACCAAAACCGAGTGAGAGTCGTACATGTAGGTCTTGTTCCGAGAGGTAATGGCTTAAATAAACCTTAATTTGGAAATATAGTTGAAGAAGTTGGCCTAAACCGAGTGAACCAAGTGAATGAAGACTTGGATTTCCGAGTGAAAACTCTGTGTTTGAATATGTATACAGGTTCAAGGATGTTCAAAGATTTTGATAATGACAAGCACTCTTGAAGAAATCTGTACAAAAACAAAGATATGGAATCAGGGTCCAAGTAAAAGCGAAGCTAATCGATTAGAGCACTTATGCTAATCGATTAGGAGCTTTCTGTTTTGGAAGAAACTGCATCAGGATTGAAGCTAATCGATTATGGGAATGAATATAATCGATTACGAAGTCACTGGAATTAAGATAATCGATTATGTACTTAAAGCTAATCGATTACAACCATCAAAAATGTGATTAAATGTATCAGGTATAATGTCTAATCGATTAAGGAAGCCATTCAATCGATTAGGAACCTACTGGAATTAGGGTAATCGATTACAAGACATACTAATCGATTAGGAAGATGCAAAATCAAATTAAATGCATCAGGAACAGATGCTAATCGATTACAGGAATTGAAATAATCGATTAGTGACTCTCTGACTTGAAGCTAATTGATTACAACACGAGGGTGTAATCGATTACGCTAGTGGAAAAACACTTTTAAGTGGGAAACCAGCTCATGTCTCCACAATACTTCAAATTTCCACTGAGTATAACGGCTATGAAGAACGAAGGGCACACCTCAACAGCTATTTTGGCTCTATAAATTGAAGAGGAACACAAGCACAAAGACACACCAAGAAGCTACAAATCCTTTACTCTATTTTGTGCCTTGTAAGCCCTATTTCTTGTATCTTGAAATACATTTGTATATCCTCTCATCTTGAGAGTTAGAATTGGTTAGAGCTTTCATTTGTGTATCTACTCTATTAAAGAGAATGTATTGATTGTAAACACAACACCAAACACAAGGGATTCACTCTAGGTTGAGTGGTTGTTCACTCTAGGTTGAGTGGTCACAAAGGTTGGGGTTCAACCTTTGGGTATTGAGAGATTGTGAGATTGGGTGGGTTGCCCTTTGCTTGTGAGAATTGAGTTCTTGAGTGTGGGACACTAGGAAGCTGCAATTGCTCAAAGCTTGTATCTCAAATCTTCAATAGTGAAATCCTCTAAGTGGGTTGCTTAGAGGCGAGACGTACACCGGATTGGGTGGAACTCGTTATATCGGTTTGCAAGCTTCTCTTCCTTACTCTTTTACTTTCATATACTGCATATTAATTGATTGGTGTTGATTGATTGAGAAGAGCACACTTAAACTTGCTTAATTTGTTATACTTCAAATACTGCACACCAAGTGTTTGCTATATTACCCCAGCAATATTTTCTTTTGTAGTGCATTGCATATCATCCTTTACTTGCTTTCACTTGCATACTCTCATAAACTTGGTTATAGAAATCAATTTCAAAGGTATTCCAAGCAAAAGTTTTATAACTCAATTCACCCCCCCCCCTCTTGAGTATTGAGGCCACTTGAACAACAAGTGGTATCAGAGCTTAACTCTTGGTAGATCAAGCTTAACAGCTTCAAGAGACTAAATGGCCTCAAGTTCTCAAAATGTTTTTCCCGAGGGTGGTGCGATAAACAGACCTCCCGCTTTCAATGGGGAAGGGTATGCGTTTTGGAAAGAAAGAATGAAAATCTTCATTCAATCAATTGACTTGAGAATATAGAATGCCATTGAAAATGGTCCTTATATACCAATGCATACTATAGATAGTAAAAATGTTGAGAAACCTATAGATGAATGGACAAGTGAGGAAGAAAAGAAAGTTCAATATGGCTACAAAGCCAAAAATCTAATTACTATGGCTTTAGGTCAAGATGAATTTTTTAGAATAATGACATGCCAAACTGCTAAGGAAATATGGGATACTCTACAAGTAACTCACGAAGGTACTAATGATGTAAAGGACTCCAAAATTAGTACTCTTACTAGTCAATATGAGTGCTTTAGATTAAACTCTCATGAATCAATTGTTGATATGCAAAAAAGGTTCACTCTCATCATTAATCAACTCATTACACTTGGAAAGACTTACACTAACAAAGAGCTCATTCATAAAGTGTTGAAAAGTCTTAACAGAGAATGGCAACCGCTAGTTACCGCCATCAAACAATCTCCTAGCATAAACGAAATGTCTCTTGCCATACTATTTGGTAAGTTGCAGGAACAGGAACAAGAGCTGAAAGAATTAAAGATGGCGGAAGAGGAAGAAAAATCTTCCAAGAAAAAGGGTCTCGCTCTCAAGGCTACTTCCACAAATGAAGAAGAAGAATCCGGAAGTGAACTTGATGAAGAAGAAGAATTCAGACTATTTGTGAAACGCTTCGGGAAATTCATGAAAGGCAAACGCCTTCAAAGAAGCTTCAAAAACCCAGGTAAGAAACCTATCACTAAAGAAAATTCTTCCTCACCCAATTGTTTTGAATGTGGCAAGGAAGGGCACTTCAAAGCGGATTGCCCAAATCTTAAGAAGAAGGGAAAAGAGAAAAGAGGAAGAAGGAGAGCATATATAGCATGGGATGAAAATGAGATAAGCAGCTCGGATGACTCAGAAAATGAAGAAGCAAACCTTTGCCTCATGGCCAATCATCAAGAAGAAAACGATGAGGTAAACTTCCATGACTTAGATAAGGATGAATTACTTGATGCTCTAGAGGAATTGTATGATAAATTTACAAAAGTCTCCAATAGACTTAAGGTATCTAGAAAAACTAGTGACACTCTAGAGATGCACCTTATGGAGATTTGCAAAGAGAATGATTGCTTAAAAGAAGAATTGAAAAACGCTCAAACATGTTCCAAAAGTAAACCATGTGATTTTGCAAAGAGGTGCATTATGTTAGAAACCAAGGTTGAAGACCTAAATAGGACACTAGAGAAATTTACTAATGGAAGAGATAATTTGAATATCCTACTTGGGCAACAAAAATAGATGTTTAGTAAAACCGGTTTAGGATATGACCAAGAACCTAGTAATCATAAAAGGGAGAAACACTATAAAAATTTCTTTGCACCACCAAGCAAATCCTCCTCACCTTTTATGAAATGCAATCATTGTGGTTCCAAAGGACATAGTGCTTATAAGTGTAGTGTTAGGAAACTAGGACCAAAGGTCTTAAGAAAGGTGTAGGTTCCCAAAGGAACATCCCCACAAGCTAACCTAAAAGGACCCAACATAAAATGGGTACCTAGTTCTTTAAACTGATTTTGTCTTGTAGGTATGCTTCAAGGCAAGCAACACCCATTGGTACTTGGATAGCGGGTGTTCAAAGCATATGACGGGAGACATAAGTAAATTTACATCATTCACTCCCAAACGAAAAGGAAGTGTCACCTATGGAGACAACACTAAAGGAAGAATCCTAGGCATTGGAAATATTGGTAAGAATTCTTCCACATCCATAAATGACGTATTGTATGTTGAAGGCCTCAAGCATAATCTACTTAGCATAAGTCAATTATGTGACAAAGGATATAGAGTCTTATTTGAATCCAATTGTTGCATAATTGAGAATAAGCTAAATAAAGAGGTCAAATTTGTTGGAAAAAGAATTGATAACATTTACATGATAGATGTGGATAGTTTGTCTACAAATGATGAACAATGCTTTATTTCAAAAGAGGATGAAACTTGGCTATGGCATAGAAGAATAGCTCATATACATGTAGACCACTTGAACAAACTTGTTTCTAAAGATTTAGTAATTGGTTTACCAAAGCTTAAGTTTGAAAATAGATTTTGTGATGCATGTCAAAAGGGAAAACAAGTAAAGGCATCTTTTCAATCCAAAAACATCGTTTCCACTCAAAGGCCTTTACAACTTTTGCACATGGATTTATTTGGACCATCCAAAATCAAAAGCTTTGGAGGAAATTACTATGGTCTAGTTATAGTAGATGACTATTCAAGATATACATGGACATTGTTTCTTGCTCATAAAAATGAAGCATATCATGCATTCAAGAAACTTGCAAAGATTATCCAAAATGAGCAAAACTCAAAAATTGCATCCATTAGAACCGATCATGGGGGAGAGTTTGAAAATCAATCTTTCGAAAAGTTTTGTGAAAAACATGGTATAAATCACAATTTTTCAGCTCCTAGAACTCCACAACAAAATGGAGTGGTTGAAAGGAAAATAGATCTTTAGTGGAGCTTGCTAGAACCATGCTAAATGAAAACAATATTGCAAAACATTTTTGGGCCGATGCGGTAAACACCGCATGTTATGTTATGAATAGATGTTTGATAAGGCCTATTCTAAAGAAAACCCCCTATGAGCTTTACAAGGGTAGAAAACCCAACATTGCATACTTTCATATTTTTGGATGTAAATGTTTTGTGCTCAACAATGGAAAGGATAATCTAGGAAAGTTTGATGCAAAATCTGATGAGGCAATATTCCTAGGATATTCTCAATCAAGTAAATCTTATAGAATTTTCAACAAACGAACAAATACCATCGAAGAATCTATTCATGTTAAGTTTGATGAAAATAGCCATAACCCTCCGAGAAAGGAAGATGTTGATGATCTTGTAGGTACTTTCCAAGAAATGAACTTGGAAGACAAAGAAGAAGTCAACAATGACGGAGGTGCAACACAAATTGAGAGACAACAAGATTGGGTAACCTTGAAGGATCATCCCTTGGACAAAATCATTGGAGAAATAACCAAAGGGGTAAGTACTCGAAACGCCATCAGAAATGCATGCAATCACTTGGCCTTTGTATCCCAAATTGAACCCAAAAATATTGATGAAGCCATTATTGATGAGCATTGGATGTTGGCCATGCAAGAAGAGTTAAATCAATTTGAAAGAAACAAAGTTTGGGAACTTGTGCCAAGACCCAATGACCATCTAATAATAGGCACCAAGTGGGTTTTTAGGAATAAGTTAGATGAAAATGGCATAATAACAAGAAACAAAGCTAGACTAGTTGCAAAGGGATACAATCAAGAAGAAGGAATAGATTATGAAGAAACGTATGCTCCCGTAGCTAGGTTAGAAGCCATTAGGTTATTGCTAGCTTTTGCATGCTGTATGGATTTCAAACTTTATCAAATGGATGTCAAAAGTGCGTTTTTAAACGGCTTCATTCAAGAAGAAGTTTATGTAGATCAACCTCCCGGTTTTGAAAATCATAAATTTCCAAACCATGTCTTTAAATTGAGAAAAGCTTTATATGGTTTGAAACAAGCTCCAAGAGCTTGGTATGAAAGACTAAGCAAATTCCTTTTAGAACACAATTTTGAAAGAGGAAAGGTTGATACTACACTGTTTATAAAACGTAAAAATAATGACATTCTTTTGGTACAAATTTACGTTGATGACATAATATTTGGTGCTACTAATGAGAATCTTTGTCAAGAGTTTGCCAAGATCATGCAGAATGAATTTGAAATGTCCTTGATGGGAGAACTCACCTTCTTCCTCGGATTGCAAATAAAACAAGCGAATGATGGAACATTCATTAGCCAAACTAAGTACTGTAAGGAACTACTTAAAAGGTTTGGAATGGACAAGGCAAACGAGATAGCTACACCCATGAGCACATCCTGCTATCTAGACAAAGATGAAAAGGGTAAGGACATCGAAATCACCAAATATCGAGGTATGATTGGATCCTTATTGTATTTAACTGCTAGTAGACCCGATATTATGTTTGCGGTATGCATGTGTGCTAGATATCAAGCCTGTCCTAAAGAATCACATTTAACTGCCGTAAAAAGAATTTTGAAATATCTTGTGGGTACTCAAAATGTTGGTTTGTGGTATCCCAAAGGTGTTGAATGTAATCTTTTAGGATATTCCGACTCTGACTTTGCTGGCTGCAAACTTGATAGAAAAAGTACTAGTGGCACATGTCATTTACTTGGTAGCTCCCTTGTTTCTTGGCATAGCAAGAAGCAAGCAAGTGTTGCATTATCGACGGCTGAGGCAGAATATGTAGCCGCCGGTAGTTGTTGTGCTCAAATTCTTTGGATGAGACAACAACTTCTTGATTTTGGCATTGTTTTAAACAAAGTACCCATCAAATGTGATAATACTAGTGCCATTAACATCTCAAAGAATCCAGTTATGCACTCTAGAACCAAGCACATTGAGATTAGACATCACTTTATTGAAACTTCTAGGCAACTAGCTGATATCTTCACAAAACCCTTGGCTAGAGAATAATTCATTCAAATTAGAAGAGAATTAGGCATTCTTGACATGTCTAATTGTGTTTGAATGATGGAATATTTTGATGAGAACTATGATGTATGGCATGATGAATGGTATATGTTACATTTCATGTTTGGAACTTTGCTGTATGAAAAACTTGAAGTTTTTGATTCTATAATCAATTACATGACTGCTCACAATCGATTACTATGTTTCTGTTTCCTTCATAATCGATTAGTCCCATCCCCTAATCGATTACAATGATTCTGTTTCTAAGATAATCGATTACCATTGATCCATAATCGATTACAAAGCTTCTGTTTCAGGTTCAAAACGTTTCTTCTTCTCCATAATCGATTACCATCCTGTTACAATCGATTAGGACGGTTCTGTTTCTTAAATAATCGATTAGTCAAAGGCCCTAATCGATTATGCTCTGCACAAAACGTTTGGAATTCCCCAGAAACAGTGAGCTAATCGATTACCACCTGCCTAATAATCGATTAGCCTCGGTTCTGAAGAGTCAAAATTACAGTTTCCTAGGCATACTCGAACCACTCCCTCTCTTAACTCACTTCACTCCTTTCCAAACCCACTTTCCTCCTTACTAAACCTAATTCTTACCTATAAATATCCCTCCCTTCACCGTCTCATCTCACACTACCTTCTTCCTCTCAAACCTCTCCAAAACTCTCAAACACTATTCTCTCTTCATCATCCTCTTTGTCTTCTCCACCATGTCTACATCTAGAAATGTCAAGAGAGCAAGGTCCTCTGTAGCTCAAGCCCACAACCCCCTTGATTTTTCAAGGTTCTTTTCTTCTCCTAGAGATCTCCAAAATTTCATGAAAAACTTTTCTGAAAAGGAGATAATGACTCCTCACTTCACAATTGTCGACACCTTCAATAACCCCAGCCTAACCTTCACCCAAAGCCTTCACCACTACAACCTCTTTCCATTCCTCTCCCTCAAAGAAGAAGAGTACTATCCTGAACTCATGAGGGTATTCTACTGCAACCTCCGACTTGTCAATGGGATGGTTGAATCAAACTGAAGAACGCAACCATCAAACTCACCAATGCTCAATTTGCGGAAATCTCCCAGCTACCTCTCAACAATGCTGATTTTGATGGAGGAGAACCGGAAGACGAATGGGGCTTCAATGCTCTAACTGCTCGTCAATCCTTGTGGAAAGCTGACCGTTCTAGGAGCAACCACAAACTGGTAGGACATTTGACCATGAACAACCGTCTGCTTCACTTCTTCTTGGTCAAGATGATTGTCCCTCGAGGTGGGAATTATGCTTTGGTTGAAGAGGATGATGTCCTCTTGATGTGGGCCATGCTGAACTCTAAGGAGATCAACTGGGTTCAGTTGGTCAAATTCCATATGCGCCATGCAAAGGACCAGCAAAAACTCCCCTATGGCATCCTCCTCACTAAAATTTTTAAATATTGTGGAGTTGATTTGGCCGGAGAACTCTCTAAAAAAGTGCCTCCTAGAGCTTACATTGGCACCCATCACCTCACCAAAATGGGTCTCGTTTTCACGAATGGAGCATGGTACTCATGAATGGAGGGCGTTGATGCCAACATTCCCTTCGAAGCTCCTGCCGAAGAAGCACCCGCTCCTTCTCCTCCTCAACCACAAGCTGCACCATCAGCCTCTTCATCTGCACCCCAAGCTGACCCATTTACATCTCTTTACGCCCACCTTGACCGCCGCTTCGATCGCCTTGAAAACTCCCTTCAAGAGTTTTCAATGACCGAGCAGCAACACTTTGAGATGATGCAACAGCGCTATGAAGAGCTGTCTCACCAAATTGCTGAAATTCTCTTTTTCAATCCGGATAATTAGATCCTTAGTCATGCTTTTGTTTTAGGGTGCTTATATTATTTTTTTTTTCTGAATGCTTTGCTTCCTGTAATTCCCATCCATTTTACAATTCAATAAAATTATTTCGTTTCCGTTCATATTATATCTCTTTCTGCACGAATTATTTTTTGATGATTACAAAGGGGGAGAAGAATATTTGTTCATATCTTGTTATCTGTTCATATCTTGTTATCTGTCCATATCTTGTTATCTGTTCATATCTTGTTTAATTCTTGTTTAAAATATGGAGAAAAATATCTGTTCATCTTGTTTAAAATCTGAAAAAGATAGGATTAATAAATTCTTTTTGATAGGGGGAGATTTAGCAAGAGATAACAGATAAGAGATAAAAAGAGATAAGATATTTGCTGCTGAATGTGATAATGATTCTGACTTTTTGAACTTGGTAAATAGATAATATTTTTTAAAAAACTGATAATGCAGCAGAGATGTTTTTGCAAAGAGATAAAATTAGAGATAAGTTTAAATTGTTCAAACTAACAACCCTCAAGAGATGAACATAGTTGTCATCATCAAAAAGGGGGAGAATGTGTTTGAATATGTATACAGGTTCAAGGATGTTCAAAGATTTTGATAATGACAAGCACTCTTGAAGAAATCTGTACAAAAACAAAGATATGGAATCAGGGTCCAAGTAAAAGCGAAGCTAATCGATTAGAGCACTTATGCTAATCGATTAGGAGCTTTCTGTTTTGGAAGAAACTGCATCAGGATTGAAGCTAATCGATTATGGGAATGAATATAATCGATTACGAAGTCACTGGAATTAAGATAATCGATTATGTACTTAAAGCTAATCGATTACAACCATCAAAAATGTGATTAAATGTATCAGGTATAATGTCTAATCGATTAAGGAAGCCATTCAATCGATTAGGAACCTACTGGAATTAGGGTAATCAATTACAAGACATACTAATCGATTAGGAAGATGCGAAATCAAATTAAATGCATCAGGAACAGATGCTAATCGATTACAGGAATTGAAATAATCGATTAGTGACTCTCTGACTTGAAGCTAATTGATTACAACACGAGGGTGTAATCGATTACGCTAGTGGAAAAACACTTTTAAGTGGGAAACCAGCTCATGTCTCCACAATACTTCAAATTTCCACTGAGTACAACGGCTATGAAGAACGAAGGGCACACCTCAACAGCTATTTTGGCTCTATAAATTAAAGAGGAACACAAGCACAAAGACACACCAAGAAGCTACAAATCCTTTACTCTATTTTGTGCCTTGTAAGCCCTATTTCTTGTATCTTGAAATACATTTGTATATCCTCTCATCTTGAGAGTTAGAATTGGTTAGAGCTTTCATTTGTGTATCTACTCTATTAAAGGGAGTGTATTGATTGTAAACACAACACCAAACACAAGGGATTCACTCTAGGTTGAGTGGTTGTTCACTCTAGGTTGAGTGGTCACAAAGGTTGGGGTTCAACCTTTGGGTATTGAGAGATTGTGAGATTGGGTGGGTTGCCCTTTGCTTGTGAGAATTGAGTTCTTGAGTGTGGGACACTAGGAAGCTGCAATTGCTCAAAGCTTGTATCTCAAATCTTCAATAGTGAAATCCTCTAAGTGGGTTGCTTAGAGGCGAGACGTACACCGGATTGGGTGGAACTCGTTATATCGGTTTGCAAGCTTCTCTTCCTTACTCTTTTACTTTCATATACTGCATATTAATTGATTGGTGTTGATTGATTGAGAAGAGCACACTTAAACTTGCTTAATTTGTTATACTTCAAATACTGCACACCAAGTGTTTGCTATATTGCCCCAGCAATATTTTCTTTTGTAGTGCATTGCATATCATCCTTTACTTGCTTTCACTTGCATACTCTCATAAACTTGGTTATAGAAATCAATTTCAAAGGTATTCCAAGCAAAAGTTTTACAACTCAATTCACCCCCCCCTCTTGAGTATTGAGGCCACTTGAACAACAAACTCTGAGAAAGAGAGGACTCGGTCTGGACAGATATTACCGAGTGAGAAACCGAGTACCTGAGTCGGTTTCAAAGGAATTCCGAGCGAGGACTTGAAGACTCGCTCAAGCGAGCCTTGTATTTGTTGACTCGGAAGAAGAATTCCAGTCGGCATAGTGATTAACCGAGTGGAAGTTTCACTCGGTATTCAGTGTCAGTTGTGCGTATTGACTTTAATTTTGTCTTTTAATGATTATTTTAATTCAATCATGCGCATTATAGCTAGTGGGCGGCCAGAAATGGGCACTGACTCAGCATATCTCCTTATTTAAATCTCCACTGCCACTCCATTAACACTCCACTAGCAGCCCACTCACAAAAGCTGTTCCCCATTTAGTTTTCCACTTAGCAGCCCACTCCTTATTTAAACCAACGCAAGGACTCTTAGAGAACACACACATGAAACACACCTCCATCATTCTTCTTCCTACAAGTTACTTTCTCTCTCTTTTCTCTTCTGTTTCACTCGGAATTCGTGCAGGACAGTGAAAGGGAACCTCTTCTTCTCCTCCAGGAGCTCCATAAAGGTAAGGGGGTATATTCTTGGGTGCCCTGTGGGAAAACCGAGTGAAGGAAAGGGTTAAGGAACTTGTTCCTCACCTTTCCAGGACAGATTCAGTGATGGGTGAATTAAATGCTTAATTGTTACTATTTTGTATATATAATATATTTGTTGGTAAATAATATACTTTGTGTGAATTGTGAGAAAAATATGAACTGTATTGACTGTGAAAATACTAAATCATGGGTACCTATGTGCGTTTCCAGCAAAGAATTGCAATTAAATGTTGGAATAAATGACAATAACTCGTTTTTATATGAATTCAATCAGTTTTTACACAATATCACTCGGTAAACATTATATATATCAGACAGAACCCTTTTCTTACTTGAAGAACCTCCTTTCAATCATTTTTACTTGGAATTATAGTTACTTCCACTCGGAAATCTCTTTCTTAAATTTATTTCACTCGGAACTTGTCTTAATTTCACTCAGAAAACATAATTATCTTTTACTCAGAACCCTTTTCAGTAATTTCACTCGGAAGAAGTAACCTTAAAACTTTTCCCAGTCTATTTCCATTCGGACAACATCTTTCCAAGCTCAATTTACTCGGAAAACTCTTCCTCAAACATATTTCACTCGGAACTTATATTGAATTCACTCAGAAAACTCCTTTGAGACTGATGTCACTCGGAATCGTATTTTATTACACTCAGAAATTCATTTTTACTCGGTTTCACCAACGTTTTCACTCATGAAACTCTTTCTTACTGATTCCACTCGGAAATTATATTTTAAGTCACTTAGAAATTTATTTCACTCAGAATTTAAGTTATTTCATTAAGAAAATATTTTTCAGTTTCCGTTTCACTCGGAAAACATATTAATTTCATTTAGTAAACTCTGCTCAGTTTTATTTCACTCGGATTTATAGTTAATTCATGCGGAAAACTCATTTTTACTCGGAATCAAACCTGTTTCAGTCGGAAAACAGCCTTCCAGTTCATTTTCACTCAGACCCAAACTTGTTTCAGTCGGAAAACAGCTTTCCAGTGTAATTTCACTCGGATTTTTAGCCAGATCGTTTAGAAAACCCTTCTCAGTATGATTCCACTCGGAATCATACTTATTTCACTCGGATTTACCCTTGTTTCACTCGGAAAACTATGTTTTTAGTGTTTTTCGCTTGGATTTTCATTTAGAAACTATTCTTAAACATTTTTTAAACTATTGGGAAGTTATAATTATTATTATCATTCTTATTCTATTATTATTATTATTCTAATTATTATCAATCTTAATATTGTTATTATTATTGTTAGTTTTATTGTTATTAACATTGTTAACGTCTTAATTATGAGTAATTACATAAAGAATATATTATTTTACTCTTTATGAAGAATATAATTTTAACCAAGATATAATAGATATATTTCTAAAATAATAAACGGATATCTTACAATGTTTAAATAATTGATGGAATTCAAAGAACTTGGGAATGATATGATGAGACTGGAAACACATAAGATACCCAAGGAATCAATTGATAAAATAAATGCATTTCGCATCATGAAAATATTTTTGAAGAAGAAAAACCTCTAGAGCATACACTTGGTACAGTGGAGGACACTCACGTTCGATCTCCATGAAGAATCTTGGGAGTACAACTGGAACGGCAACCCAATGGCATCAGAGTCGCGCCTGATAGCCGGGTGAGACGATGCAATTCTAGTGTACTTTGACTAAATGACGGAGTGTAACTATGATCGTAGGGATCCAAGTTCCAAAAATATTTAAATCAATGATGAGAACCAATGAGTTCATTTGTACCATATGGAACTTGGGCAGACCCTGATCACTTTAGATGATTGGAATAGAGTTATTCCAAAGAATGAGAAGAAGATGAAACGATTTATTGGGCCCACATGCATCATGAGACTTAACCAAAGATAAATCATAATAAATCCAAACTCATGCATTTCGTTACAAGCATATTTGATTGTTATATTTATGAATATGTTGATTATATGATTTATGTGATATTATATGTTAACTGGATTATGTCCGCACCGGATTAACCAATCAGGGTCTTGGGTTATACTCACCCTTACTGTTGATAATTTTCAGAGGAATTAGGAAATCAAGAACCTGAGTATGAAGAACAGCAATATGCTGAACCAAATGAGAACACTCCTTAAATAGAATATAAGTATCTGAATATTGACGGATAACTGTATAATATTTAAGGGTGCCTGCGTGCCCCATTCTGTTAAGAGTACAATTACTTGCAGTTTGTGAATGACTATGTGATCTATATAATATTGCTTCCACTGATATGCCATTATTTTATAAGAAAAACAAAAAAATATTCACTTTTTCTAAAAACTATTAACACTCTCAGTTAAATAGGATGAACCTACAGAAGGATTTGTCTTATCTAACCGAGGGTGTTACAAAGGTTGTATCAGAGCATAGTCGATTCATTAAGCTTGGGGAGTGGACCATTAGGTTTCCACGTACTCTGATAGAAATAATGAACAGTCCATAACACTCCTAAGACTAAATCTCCTATGTGGAATACTCCACATAACATATATCCTGAATCTTTTTGTTGAAATTCTTTTAGCAAAATTCCTAATGGCACGCCGAAATAACGATCATGTGATGGAGGATCTTCTTACCAGAATTGTGGAGGTAATAGAACGCCAAGAGTTACCTCAATCTTCTACTAGGCAAAGTCAAGGATTAGCCGACTTTCAAAGGAACAATCCCACACAATTCAAGGGAGGCTTCGATTCAGAGGGAGCACAACTATGGATTGAGCACCTTGAAAAGATTTTTGCTGCTATGCGATACTCTGACGAGGACAGAGTAACTTTTGCCATCTTTATGCTAGTCGCAGAAGCAGAACACTGGTGGACTCATGCCAGAATCAGATTAACAGCTGATCGACGCATCCTCACTTGGGGACGATTCAGGACAGAGTTCCTCATCAAATACTTCCCCGAAGACATAAGGAGACAGAAGGAGCAGGAATTCTTTAATCTGAAACAAGGCAATATGACTGTTGGGGAGTACGTTGCTAAGTTTGACAAGCTGGCAAAATGTTGTCCCTACTACACCCACATGGGAGAAGCGTCAAGATGCGCAAAGTTTGAAGCAGGATTATGGCAAGAAATTCGCCAAGTTATATATGAAGTTGCATATGTAAGTATGCAAAGTAGTTTTGATGAATGACAAAGTATTCATGATGATGATGAAATGGCAAAGGTTCTAAAACAAGAAGGTTCAAGCACAAGGACAATGTCTAAGAACAAAGAGATGAAGATGCCTCACAAAGAGTTAAGGAAACATGAGCTATGGAAGACAAGTTTGATGACATGAACTAAATCATGAAGAACAAGCTCATAAGCTGAAGAAGAATCAAGGAAACAAGCATAAGTATCAAAGGAATAAGCCATGGGTCAATACATATCAAGAACATATCAAAGACCTTGAAGAATTGTATCAGGTACATGTCCTAATCGATTACCACACTGGAATAATCGATTACCATCACTCTGTTTATGGTATAATCGATTACAATAAGAAGGACAATCGATTGCAAGGGTTCTGGAATATATCTAATCGATTACAAGGGAGAATTTAATCGATTACTGAGCTTCTATTTTGTCCATAATCGATTGCACAAGTACCTAATCGATTACCATGCTGCGAGACACAAGTAAGAGCATCAGGTATCATTCATAATCGATTACAAGGAAAGGAATAATCGATTAGAAGGGTTCTGTTTCATATCTAATCGATTACAGCAGAAATGCTAATCGATTACCTGCTGCATAATACTGAAGATTTCAAACTCTAATCGATTATAGCTCGAAGGCTAATCGATTACCATAGTGTCAGAACGTGGGAAAATGCTTTTAAGTGGAACTCCAGCTCATTTCTTCACTCCCACTTTATGCCCATGCTAAGGTATCCGTTGGAGACAATGTGCAACGGCTGGAAACCCTAAAAATGGCTATAAATGAAGCATGGATTCAAGCAAGAGAAAAAACACAATGAGGGAGACCAAGGGACAACACAAGGCAATCAACATCCTTCTTCTAGAGGTCTTCTAACTAGAATTCTCTTGTATATTCTGCAATTCTTGTCTCTAAACTTGCATATTGCTTAAGAGTTGTTAGATTGTGAGTTTCAATTTGCATATCCTCTCTTGTTGAGAGTTAGAATTTGTGAGAGCTTTCATTTGTGTATCTACTCTATTGAGAGAGTTAATTGCTTGTAAACCAAACACCAAAACACCAAGGTTTTTCACTCTAGGTTGAGTGGTCACAAAGGTTAGGGTTCAACCTTTGGGTATTGAGAGATTGTGAGATTGGGTGGGTTGCCCTTTGCTTGTGAGAATTGAGTTCTTGAGTGTGGGACACTAGGAAGCTGCAATTGCTCAAAGCTTGTATCTCAAATCTTCAATAGTGGAATCCTTCAAGTGGGTTACTTGAAGGCGAGACGTACACCGGGTTGGTGGAACTCATTAGATTGGTTTGCATTTCTCTCTACCTTGAACTCTTTATACAACTGCGCATATAAACTGTTTGTTGAAATGCTTGAGCTGAATGTATGAATCATAGTTGTTGTTCAAGTAGAAAACTAACTCGGCATGCCAAGTGTTTGATAATTTGCTTGAATCAATATTTGGTAAAGTTCATAAATACTGAAATTTGTTTTAACTTGCCAAGTATCTAGATCATTGTTTCCTATCAACTCTTGTGTGATACTTACTTAATTGCCTTCACCTATTTCATGCACACAAGTTGTTTGATATATTGAATAAGCTGAACCCTTATAGGAAACATCACATTATTTGTGAAATAAATCTATGCACTCTAACTGATTGATAAATTGTTTAAACCAATAACTTGCCTTGTTTATCACACTTAAAGCTAAATATTGTCATTGCATATCAAGTGTGTCATAGTGTGATATGTGCATAAAAGTTGTTGTCTCTTCATCATTGCATCATTTGTATATTACTAACCATTTCCAAGGGGATTCCGCGCGAAAATTTGAAACACTCAATTCACCCCCCCTCTTGAGCGTTGAGGCCTTGGCTAACAAGTGGTATCAGAGCTTGACTCTTGCCACAAGGCTTAACAGCTGCAGGAGATCAAGATGGCCTCGACTTCATATGATGCATTTTTAGAAAATGGCACACTAAATAGACCTCCAATCTTAAATGGCAAAGACTATGCTATTTGGAAAGAAAGGATGAAAATCTTTATCCAAGCCTATGATCTCAAGGTATGGAATGCTATTCAATTTGGTCCTTTCATTCCCAAATACATTGTTGATAATATAGAGTATTTAAAGCCCATGAACTTATGGACTAAGGAAGAAGAAAGAAAGGTACAATTTAATTTAAAAGCTAAAATTCTTATCACATTAGCATTAGAACCTAATGATGTTTGTAGAGTTACTATTTGTGATAATGCCAAAGAAATATGGGAAACTCTTAAAACAATTTATAAGAATGCTAATGATGATAAAGATGCAAGGATTAGTACCATTTCTAGCCAAGATGAAGGCTTCATAATAAGTTCGAAAGAAGAAATCAAAATAGATTCGGAAGAAGAGACCATGGAATCGAAAGTGGAATTTACCAACCTTTGCCTTATAACAAAGCACTCCGAAGATGATGAGGTAAGTTCTCTAAACGAATCTAGTGATGATGAAAGTGAATTTGATAAAGATGAATTGCTAGAAGCTTTTGAAGAATTGCATGAAACATTTGTCTTGTTATCAAAGAAATATACATGCTCTAAACAAACCATTTTGACTCTTGAAAAAGAATTGCATGATGTTCACATAGAAAAAGAATATCTTAGAGTTCAAAATGATGAGTTAATAGCTTCAAATGTATCTCCTAGGACTTGTAATGATAATAATGAGGATTGTATGCTTATTGATAAATGTATGCTTCTTGAAAATGAGAATAAAGAACTAAAAGAAGCACTTAGTAAACTCACACATAGTCAAACACTTCTAAGTGCACCTATTGAAAATCAAAGGCATACACTTGATAGAAGAAAAATAGGTCATTACAAGAACCATTGTACATCATACAAAGAAAAATCCAAATCCTCCCTAAGATGCACAAACCATGAAAGAAAAGAGAACTCAATGTCTAATTGTTTTAAAAGGAAAGTATATAAAAGAAACCATTACTATCATACTATGACTTATTCATTGAATGCAACATGTTTTTATTGTGGAATATTTGGTCATATATCATCCAATTGTTTTGTAAAGAAATCCCGTCAAAAGTGTACAAGAAAGGTATGGATTCCAAAACAATCTTGAAATCCCAAACTAACAAGGAAGGACCCAACTCTCAAAGGGTACCTTAAATCTTTGAAATCTTGTAGGCAAACTTCAAAGCAACAACTTCTCATTGATGGATGACCAAAACTCATGGCCTAAGGAGATATCAATTATCTCAATCTCCACTCCAAAAGATAAAGAAGAAGAATAGAGCAAGCCAAGATTATGATGACTCATCATACATCTAAAAAGGTACCACTCAAAATAAGGAAATGAACAAGAAGCTTCAATGTGACTCACACAAGACGGATTGCACCAAGACAAAATTCAATGGATAAACACTAAAGGTGATACAACAAAAAGGTATGAATACTCATCACACAATTTATATGAATGCTCATGAATCTTGATATGTGAATATCTAACCTTGATTTGATATGCAAGTTTGAGCATGAAAGATGTTATGTCTTGAGATGAATGAATGAGTAATCTTAAAACCCCTTAAACTCATGAAAACCTAAGGATCAATAGTGCTTATGCATGATGATTAGTAATGCTTGATGATGAGCTTGATGAATGATTAGTTGAATAACTTGAGATGTATGAATCCTTGAAAATGTATGAATTCTTAAATGATGTATGAATGATTAAATATGAATTCTTGATGATGTATCATTAATATGTTGGTTAACTAGTGGTATCTAAAAAAAAAAAACATCTTCCCTTAACAATGGTATGAATTGAATTAGTAAGAGGAAGAGATCATGAGGACATAATCTTGATTATATGCTTATCAGTATGCCTTGATAATAAATACATATATTGTATGTACAAGTGGTATCTATGCTTTGACAATCTATGCAATTATATTCCTAGAGATAAAGCATGTATGTTACAATAAGTGATTGCCTAGACTTTAACTTCATGATTGTAACATAATAGGCATGAACATGATGATGTGTTAAGAAACAATGCATGACATGATAAGTGATAATGCATGCCATGATCATATACCATGCTTGTGCAAGTGATATCCATCTTGATTGACACCATATGTTTGATAATGCACAATCTTGATTGTGAAAAGAAATTTGAAAGTATTGCATCATTGAGATTAAAAAGAATTTTTGAACTACTTTATGAAGAATGATGTATGCTTGAATAATAACAATCTTGTGGTAAATGCTTAACTGTTATTAATTGATATCAAGAGCTTAAATTGGCAAATCCATCAAATGATATCATGCCGAGATTCTAATAACAAGTGGTATAGACAATAAAAATAGAAACAGGTGGTATTCATAGATAAAGAAAGATTATCTTTACCATTACCCATGTTGAAATTAGTGTCTATTTTACCATTGTGCTTTGTATGGATTATATTAATAAGTGGTATGACATACATGGCAATGAATATATGACTTGCAGCTACATTATGATCATGAAATGTTTTTGTGACTTGTCTCTATTTTACCAAAAGTTGTTGCTATTTATCTATGCAAAATGTTTTCTTGTACATATTTGATAAATGCCATATGTGAATGCTTGACTAGACCTATATGTAACATCATAGGCATAAGATAAGAAGAGATTATTTGAGATACAAAAGTCATATGGAAAATAGTGAATATTTGGCACATGTTCTAGCACAAATGCATGAGTAGTACAACAAAATTGTTTTAATCACTCCATCTTTGATTTGATACCTAGACATAAATGAAATTGCACTAACAAGTGGTATCAACATCTATATTTATCCTTGTTAAATTGCATGATTAAGGGGGAGTTTCATAACATTTCTTTATAACAAGTGATATCTATTGATGATATGTTATCTCTTTATCAAGTGGTATGAAAGTCTGAGTAAATTACTTTTAGAAAACTCCTTTCCAAAACAATACTGCATCAAAGACCCAAAATTGGTACAAACTCTTGTGAACTCAGTGCTACTAACAATATGCTTTGCAAAGAGTTTGTTAAGGTTATGTAAGATGATTCAAAATGGTAAATCAAACTACCAAACTGGGAAAACAAAGAATTGATCAAGGAATGCAACATGGATGAAGCAAAATACCACACAAGGATGTGAAAAAGGGCATAAAACTTGCAAAATACCAAGGTATGATTGAATTTTTACTCTACCATTATGATCTGTGAATTATACAAATCATATTAACAAGTGGTATGAATAACAAATTCCACAAGCTGAATATATCACTTTATCCCTGCTCTGATACCTAGATATATGTATACATTGTTGAAAAATCTTCTATGTTACTGCTCTGATACCTAGAAATGCATCAAGCAATATTAATGAAATGATTAACAAATGGATTGTTATATGCATTGGTATCTAACCTTTGAATAGTATTTACTCATATTATGGTATCTATTATTTCAACAGTGGTATCTATTAAAAAGAGGATATCATATGCTTTAAAAAGTAAACAAATGGTATCAGACTTGATTAAATTGACCTACAAGTGATATCAAACTTGATTAAATTGGTATAATCAATTTCACATGCTAATAAGTGGTATACTCTCTACAAGAGGTATCAATTACAGTAGTAAGGGGGACTATACACATGAATGATTATCCTTGATTTCACTTCTCTGTAATTACATTTATGGCACTCATGCTTTTACTCAACTATATGCTTACTTGGAAGAATATCATTGCGAGTTTTGATAATGCCAAAATAGTAGAAAAGTATGTGCTTATTTGAAGTAATTATGAGCTTATATGCCTATCCTAAATTGAGAAAATTACTTGCTTACTTATAATTGACTTGTTTACAACTGTGCAAGTAATGATATGTGTGCTTAATCATGTGACGCCTCTCATACTTGAAAATGATACTCACTACATGATTAAAATAAGTTAGCAATCAATCATATGCTTACTTGATGAATAAATTATGTGATTGCTTATTGACTCTAGATGCAATAAAATGGTATATAACATTGATCATGCTTTAAGCTTTGATTTGAAATCCATATGAAATACTTGCCCTAAATCTCTCTTATTCAAATAAATGAGCTTATATGTTGATGGCATAGATTATGAATAAGTTAATGATCTTTTTGATGATGCCAAAGGGGGAGAGATTAGTGGAAGGATTAGTAAAGAGAATAGGATGTCATTTATGCTGAAAAAGGGGGAGAGATATCATGCTTAGGGCATGTTTCCATCATTTGATATGTTTAAAACAATTGGCATAAGTTACAAGATTAAGGGGGAGGATAACTCTCAACTAGCATTCATTACATCATATAGGGGGAGAATACATATAAACATTGATTGTCATTATTCTATAAAACTAACACCCCACGAGATGAACATTGGTTGTCATCATCAAAAAGGGGGAGAATGTGTTTAAATGTTGAAACAAGTTTTTGATAATGACAAACGTGAAGACTAAGGCAAAGACTCCCGAAGGAAGAAAGGATATTACCATGAAGCCAATATGATAAATTTACAACACATGAATACAAGCCATATGTAACATCAATTGTCATCATCAAAAAGGGGGAGACTGAAGTTGCATATGTAAGTATGCAAAGTAGTTTTGATGAATGACAAAGTATTCATGATGATGATGAAATGGCAAAGGTTCTGAAACAAGAAGGTTCAAGCACAAGGACAATGGCTAAGAACAAAGAGATGAAGATGCCTCACAAAGAGTTAAGGAAACATGAGCTATGGAAGACAAGTTTGATGACATGAACTAAATCATGAAGAACAAGCTCATAAGCTGAAGAAGAATCAAGGAAACAAGCATAAGTATCAAAGGAATAAGCCATGGGTCAATACATATCAAGAATATATCAAAGACCTTGAAGAATTGTATCAGGTACATGTCCTAATCGATTACCACACTGGAATAATCGATTACCATCACTCTGTTTATGGTATAATCAATTACAATAAGAAGGACAATCGATTGCAAGGTTTCTGGAATATATCTAATCGATTACAAGGGAGAATTTAATAGATTACTAAGCTTCTGTTTTGTCCATAATCGATTGCACAAGTACCTAATCGATTACCATGCTGCGAGACACAAGTAAGAGCATCAGGTATCATTCATAATCGATTACAAGGAAAGGAATAATCGATTAGAAGGGTTCTGTTTCATATCTAATCGATTACAGCAGAAATGCTAATCGATTACCTGCTGCATAATACTGAAGATTTCAAACTCTAATCGATTACTGTAACATCCCCATTTTAATTAAAGCAACTGAGTTAAATAACAAGTCAACAAGTCAACACCTCCCTTAATTTAATTAACTAAGAGTAACAGGATGATTAACGTGGAAGCATGGTGACATGGGCAGGATTATCACGTTTCCCCATCCCACCATACTGCACTCCACGCGGGTATTTATACAGGTGAGGCCATGCTCTTCACACAGAGAATTCCACGAACTCTCTTCTTCATTCCTCTTGTTTTCTCTCTTGCCTTCTCCGCTCTCCAGTCCATCCCCTGCTTCGAGAACCAAAGTGACGGTGCTACAGTGGAGTGGAACTCCCCACACTTGAAAAGACGATCGCCGAGTGAAGCAGCAGAGTGGAGAACCACTACCCAAGCAGGAAGAAATCCCTCGGAGTTTCGTAATTGGTAGGGGGAGTATCTTCTATCTTAAATGCATGGGTTATGAACAGGTTTCGAGTGCGGATGCTTGCTATATCCGTGCTCTGATGGTGTATTGCGTTGCATGTGAGTGTGTATAGTTCGGTTGCATGACGAGTGAGAAATGAGTGATTGCATGTTAGCACCTTTCTCACAGATGTATGTGTTGCAGGATCTCAGTTTGCATGTTGAGTTGTGTTGATATGAATGTCTGACTGAAGCTACCCAGGTTATAGAAATGCATATGTTGATACGTCTGCTATAATAAATTGTTTGCGTGTAGGAAATGCCTTCTTTAGAAGAATTCTGATACTGTCTTACATCGATTGCATGATAGGTTGTGATTTTTAGAATGATGCATGTGTTGAATGAAGCTATAAACTGATTGCATGTCTTGATCGAACGAAATGTTGTGGATATCTGGATATGGAATGATAACTGATTGCATGGCAGCTATATATATTGAGTCCGGATAATGTGTACTACGGATTGCATGGTATGTGTGTGTGCTTGAATGCGAGAATGCATGCATGAAATAAATGTTGTACGTCGAATCCGCGTGTGGCGCATGTGATGCGTTGTGCTGGGAGCACGTAGTGTGTGACACTACCTTCAGTCATCCAGCGTGTGACGCTGTAAAATCCTTGAGTGTGACTCAAGGTAGCCCTTGAGTGGACTCAGGCTGTCAGTGAACACCGCCGTTGGCGCTGTAAGTGTTGGTGTCACCTGTGGACAAACGGTTGGGTACCTGTAAAACGGCCAAGCAGCTGTGAGCTGACCTGATAGTTGTGAGCTATGTATAAAAAGGCTGTGATGCCTACGTTGTAACGTCGGACCGATACACACGATGCGGAACCAAGTGAAATCTTCTGTGCTTATCATTGTTAATATTACTACTACTGTTAATGTTGTTGGAATTGGTTAAGTATGCTGAGTGGGAAGTGAATGGGTGAAATGCGTAGGACTAAGTGGATGCTCTATGCATGTGTTATTGACTGAAAATTTATTATGCATTTGATATCGTGTATGAGTATACTGAACGTGTATGCAAAGTAATCCATTCCGTGTGTACGTACCCTAGATGCTGAATGAAAACTGTTTCATGAATATTCATATATATATATATATATATATATATGCATGCAAGTGTATCCGTGTCATTGAAAATGCTATGACTACAGTCGAGTGACGATCGGTAAATATAGAACGGTAAGCGTTACTCATATATGTCTTGATTGATGGATGTTGCCCTAATCTTAATCGTGTTGTACGTATATGTATTGTTGTGTAATTGGCAGATAACCTGAGTCGGTATCTATCATTTGAAATTTAAGATGCTCACCCCTGCAGTGGCCATTTTTCAGTGAATGTCTCTCGAGATGAGGACCAGAAGCAGAGCTGGAACGATGAGTGAAGTGTTAATGTATCTGGAAGGCTTAATTAATGCGATGTTAGATTAAGCCCTGACTGGTTCATGTCGGATGTTAGTGTTTCTGGATGAATAGAACCTTATGGACAAGGAGAAATCCGATTTTGTTTGTAAATATTGAGATATGCTCTTATTATATATATATCTGGATGTATGGTTTCGTGTGTATGACATGCTATGTGCTACCTTGTTTCATACTTGTGCTTTATTGAATACGCAGGGACGGCATGATTTAGCAGGCTACAGCCAAGTCTGAGTGAATTATGAATTGTCTCTAGGAAGACTTATGTCGGATACGTTGGGCGGAGTCGCACCCCGCCCGAAGTGTGGGGGGCAATTCGCCCAAGCGTGAGGACTCACGCTGAAGCGAGTAATTATCAGAGTGAGATACCGCCCATTATCCCTCCTATCCGTTGTGATGCTAATGCAATCCAGACCCCGGTGTTGACCCCTGATTTGGGCGTTGAGGTTGAGTCCGCCCAGGCGTTGTCATAATTAGCTGAGTTGGGCGGAATAGGTTAAAGCCCCTCCTTCCTCCACAATCTACTACCACATATGTACACTATAACTACCCGTTTTCCTGAGTAAAGTGCAAGCGTGAGGATTTACCTAGTGAACCCTTGTCTATACCGATTGAGGAATTACCTTGTGTTTGTGTTGAAGAGGCGTGGTGCAGATTTCGTTTAGGCGGTGTCATACCTCGCCCAAGTAACTAGGACAGTTCGCCCAAACGCGTAGAACCATGCTGAAGCAAGCAGATATCAACGTGAGACTCCGCCTATGTACTTCCCTCCTTCGTTGTCGTATTATTCTGCCTCGCAGGGCGGTGTTGGACATCGTCTGAGTAAGTGAATGTTGTGATGTAGTCCGTCCAGGTGTTGTTGTGCCTTGCCGAACTGGACGACGGTGTAATCACTTCCTCTTTTCTTCACAAATTACTCCTGCATATGTATATCTCCCTTTTTTTCTTCCCTCACCTATCCTCTGAAGCTGAACGTCCAGCGTTCTCTGAGAAAGGATCCGCCCGTAGGAACGAATAGACGCTAATGTAAGGTTTACTTGAAGAGTTTCACGTCTGATGTTGCATTGCCACACGTCATTTAGGCGGTGTGAGACAAAGGTTGAGCAGGTCACCTTCGCCATAGAGTCCGCCCAGGACAAACATACCCCGCCTAGTCAGGTAGGATGATTCAAACTCCGCCCTTCCACCAAGTGCTACGCGTGTGAATGTATTAACATCTTTCCCTTAGCTATTTCCTCCTATTGAGTGACCAGTGTTACTCGAAGGAAAGCTTCCTTGTGAAATCCCCTCTATCCGCTGTTGCATTACCATACTCCGCCTGGACGGTGTCAGACCCCGTCTGAGCGAGCAAACGGTGTTGTGTAATCCGCCCATTGTTGGTGTGTTACGATAAACCCAATGAGCCGGTCCCAGTCTTAGCTTCTCTGTAGGTCGCCATATGCGTATGAATGCTCTTCATTCTTCCCTTGCCTGCTTCCTTCTATATCGAATAATACGTGACTGTTTTTGTGAAAAATTTTCTCATATTTCTGGAATTTATTAGTTGCAAAGAAATAAGGTGTTACATTTTGGTATCAGAGCGGACCGAAAGGTCCAAGGCCAAGGTATGCTTACCGAGTGTAAGCGGTTGTGTGTGTTATTGTGATTGAATGGTTAAAAATTGTTCTGATGCTAGTTGAACTTGATTGATGTTGACTTGAGGACAAGAGGTTGTTTTCCCCTAGTCCGATTGTGTATAACTTAGACGAATGACATAATGTGCTAAGCTATTAATTGTTAGACTAATAACCAGATCGGTAGTAAGTGGCTCCGTATACTTATCCTTAAATGTCAATTTCAGGATAAGGAATGGCGCATCGTCAAAGTATGGAGGCTATAGCCACGGCATTCCAACGCTTTGTGGATGTGTTTGAAAGGCAGGGCCAGCCTCGAGCTGAGGAGGGCCAAGTAATGGACCGCTTCTTAAAGAGGAAGCCGAGTGAATTCTTAGGAGGACGGAACCCTGAGGCGGCGTTTAAGTGGACTCAGGAACTAGAAAGGATTTTTGGGGGTCTTCGCTGTACCGAGGCCCAGAAGGTAGAATGTGCAGTGTACATGCTGCGAGACGAAGCGGAGAACTGGTGGAAAATAGCCAGAAGCCGATTCCCCGAAGATGATAATCAACTGACGTGGAACGATTTCAAGGCCTGCTTCTTAGAGAAATACTTTCCCGACACAGTGAGGAGTCGGAAAGAGCTGGAGTTTATGGAGTTAAAACAGGGCTCCATGACTGTGGAGGAATACGCAACAAGGTTCGAGGAATTGTGCCTATTCTATCCGCCCTTCCAGCAGCCAGGAACGGAGAACTCTAAGTGCCTTAAGTTTGAGAACGGATTGAGATCGGATATTAAGAGGGCCTGCAGATACCACGAGATACGGAGTTTCCCTGCACTAGTGAACAAATGTAGAATATTTGAGGAGGATGACAAGGCCCATTCGAGCCAGAGCAGCAGGAACCACTATTCCCTGAGGCCCCAACGACCTCATTTCAAAAAGCCAAGCAATGCCAATAGGAACAAGCCTTTTTCCAGATATGGGGGACGGAGTCAACCTGGAAGACGACCAGTGGTAGGAGACGGAAGGTGTTTCAAGTGTGGAGGAAATCACTTTGCCAGAGACTGCAAGGATGATGGTGATGTAGTGTGCTTTCACTGCAACAAGAGGGGACACATCCGCCCCGACTGCCCCCAACTACACCAAGCAGACGTTAATGTGCGTCAAGGAGGATTTCAAGAAAGGAACCGAGTGAACGATGACCAACGTCCTGGTGGCAGAGGCAACGGAGCCAGAGGAGACGGGATGCGAGGGAGGAATACCGGCCCAACAGCGACAGGAAGGATCTATACCATCAACGCAGAGGATGTTCCACCAGCAAACGACCTAGTACAATGTAAGTGCTCACTTGGAATGAATACGCTTAATGTTGTTTTCGATTTGGGAGCTACCCATTCTTTTATAGCTGATGAGTGCGTGGAGCGGTTGAAGTTACCAACTGTGTCTATGAATCGGACTTTGGAAGTGGCCAGCCCCACTGGCGCTAATGTGTTCACATCGTCAATATGCAAAAATGTAGCATTTGAGTTGTATGATCGGAGTTTCACCTTCGATCTGATTTGCATGCCCTTAAAGGGTCTTGACATCGTGCTCGGAATAGATTGGCTTTCAGCCAATAAGGTGTTAGTAGATTGTAGAAGCAAAGAGATAGTTTTTCCGAAACAGCCCACTGAGAATGACACAGCACCAGATATAACCCAACTATTTATGATGCTCTGTCTAACCAATGATGAGAGTGAAACCCGAGTGAACGAAATTCCGATTGTCTGTGAATTCACAGAAGTGTTCCCTGAAGACGTTCCGAGTGTGCCTCCCAATATAAAAGTTGTCTATAGACTTGATTCCTGGAGCCGAACCAGTCTCCAGCGCGCCCTATAGAATGTCCTCAACTGAATTGGCAGAGTTGAAGAAACAGGTAGATGAGTTACTCGAGAAGCAGTTCATTAGACCAAGCGTGTCACCATGGGGCGCACCTGTGCTACTTGTTAAGAAGAAGGATGGCAGCATGAGACTTTGCATAGATTATCGACAGCTAAACAAACTCACAATCAAGAATCGATACCCACTGCCTAGAATTGATGATTTAATTGACCAGCTGCGTGGAGCCTCAGTCTTCTCGAAGATTGATCTACGATCGGGGTATCACCAAATCCGAGTGAAGGACTCGGATATTCCTAAAACTGCCTTTAGGACTCGGTATGGTCACTACGAGTATGTAGTGATGCCGTTCGGTGTGGCAAACGCCCCTGCTGTTTTCATGAATTACATGAACAGCATATTCCACTCCTTCTTAGATCGGTTTGTTGTTGTCTTCATCGATGACATTTTAATTTACTCTAAGACGTCTGAGGAGCATGAAGGACATCTCAGAGCGGTACTCCAAGTGTTGAAGGAGAAACAATTGTTTGCAAAGCTCTTGAAGTGCGAATTCTGGATGGATGAGATCCACTTCCTCGGGCATGTGATTTCCAAGCGAGGCGTCTCGGTGGATCCTGCGAAGGTAGCTGCTGTAATAGCATGGGAGAGGCCCAGATCGGTCTCGGAAATAAGAAGTTTTATGGGCTTGGCAGGTTACTATAGGAGGTTCATTGAAGGTTTTTCTAAATTGGCACTACCCCTGACTAAATTGACTAGGAAAAACGTTCCTTTCGTGTGGACTCCCAAGTGTGAGAACAACTTCCAAGAGCTGAAGAATAAGTTGACGACTGCTCCGGTGTTGGCATTACCTGAGTTACGAGAAAGCTTCGTGGTCTATTGTGACGCGTCAGGACTCGGATTAGGATGTGTACTCATGTAGAAAGATCGAGTGATAGCATATACCTCTCGACAATTGAGACCCCACGAGCAACATTATCCGACCCATGACTTGGAGCTGGCAGCAGTAGTTTTTGCATTGAAAATCTGGAGGCATTACTTGTACGGATCCAAATTTGAAGTGTACAGCGATCATAAGAGCCTCAAATACCTATTCGACCAAAAGGAGCTGAACATGAGGCAGAGAAGATGGATTGAGTTTTTAAAGGACTACGATTTCGAGTTAAAATACCACCCAGGTAAGGCAAACGTCGTGGCCGACGCATTGAGTCGGAAATCCCTCCACATAGCAGCCATGATGGCAAAAGAAGTTGAGTTGTTGGAGCGGTTCCGAGACATGAACTTGCATGTTAACACCTCTTCCTCTCAGAAAATGACAATCGGTACGTTGAGGATTGCCAATGAATTCTTAAAATCCGTGTACGAGCAGCAACAGGCGGACTCTTACCTAGCTGAAATGAAGGAAATTCAGGCCAAAGGAAAGGATTTATCCTTGACCGAGGGGTCAGATGGGATCTTCCGGGTAAGAGACAGAATATACATACCAAGTGAAGGAAGATTGAGAAGAATGGTGCTTGATGAGGCCCACAAAAGCCTACTCAGCATTCACCCAGGAACCACGAAAATGTACCACGACTTGAGGAAACAGTTCTGGTGGCCCGGACTAAAGAAGGATGTGGCGGAGTACGTGGCCCGGTGTATCACTTGTCAGAAATCGAAGGTAGAGCACCAAAAACCGTACGGTGCAATGCAGCCTCTAGAGATCCCCGTGTGGAAATGGGACTCGATTGCGATGGATTTCATCATGGGATTACCCAAAAACCGAGCGGGCCATGATGCAATTTGGGTCATTGTTGACCGATTGACGAAGAGTGCACACTTCTTACCTGTAAATATGAAGTACCCATTGCATAAGTTGGCTCGGATCTACATTCAAGAAGTTATCCGACTGCATGGCATACCTACTTCCATCGTATCGGATAGGGACCCTAGGTTTACGTCCAGATTTTGGACCAGCATGCATCAAGAATTGGGGACGAAGCTTTGGCTTAGTTCTGCCTACCACCCCCAATCGGATGGACAATCCGAGCGAACAATTCAGAGTCTAGAAGACTTATTGAGAGCGTGTGTGTTAGAGTACGGTGGGGACTGGGAGCAGTACCTTCCCTTGATCGAGTTTACGTACAACAACAGCCATCATCACAGCATTGGCATGGCACCCTATGAGGCGTTATATGGGCGTAGATGCCGAACCCCACTCTGCTGGTCAGAAACAGGCGAAAGTCTACTATTGGGACCAGACATCGTGAAGCAAACCATAGAACAGATCCGAGAGATACGGGAGAAGATGAAAGCATCACAAGACAGGCAAAAGAGCTACCATGACAAGCGCATCAAGCCATTGGAATTTTTAGTCGGAGATCGAGTGTTTCTGAGAACCACTCCGAGTAAAGGAGTTGGACGAGCCTTAAAAAGTGGGAAGTTAAGCCCTCGATACATTGGACCTTACGAGGTGTTAGAACGGATCGGCCCCGTGGCATACCGCCTCGCATTACCAACTCACTTGTCCCGATTGCACAACGTATTTCACGTGTCTCAACTAAGAAAGTATTTACATGACCCCAGCCACACGATGCCTGACGATGAAGTAGAGATCAAAGAAGACCTGACCACTGTGACCACGCCGATTGGAATCGTGGACCGATCGGTAAAACGCTTAAGAAACAAGAACGTAAGGCTGGTTAAGGTGGAATGGCAGCAAGGCAAGACCACCTCCTGCACGTGGGAACGCGAAGATGCCATAAGACAGCAGTACCCCGAGTTGTTCATTTAGGTGAGTTACCAACTAAAGCTTCACATGAATTACCAACTGAATTTCGGGGACGAAATTCTTTTCAAGTGGGGGAGAACTGTAATATCCCCATTTTAATTAAAGCAACTGAGTTAAATAACAAGTCAACAAGTCAACACCTCCCTTAATTTAATTAACTAAGAGTAACAGGATGATTAACGTGGAAGCATGGTGACATGGGCAGGATTATCACGTTTCCCCATCCCACCATACTGCACTCCACACGGGTATTTATACAGGTGAGGCCATGCTCTTCACACAGAGAATTCCACGAACTCTCTTCTTCATTCCTCTTGTTTTCTCTCTTGCCTTCTCCGCTCTCCAGTCCATCCCCTGCTTCGAGAACCAAAGTGACGGTGCTACAGTGGAGTGGAACTCCCCACACTTGAAAAGACGATCGCCGAGTGAAGCAGCAGAGTGGAGAACCACTACCCAAGCAGGAAGAAATCCCTCAGAGTTTCGTAATTGGTAGGGGGAGTATCTTCTATCTTAAATGCATGGGTTATGAACAGGTTTCGAGTGCGGATGCTTGCTATATCCGTGCTCTGATGGTGTATTGCGTTGCATGTGAGTGTGTATAGTTCGGTTGCATGACGAGTGAGAAATGAGTGATTGCATGTTAGCACCTTTCTCACAGATGTATGTGTTGCAGGATCTCAGTTTGCATGTTGAGTTGTGTTGATATGAATGTCTGACTGAAGCTACCCAGGTTATAGAAATGCATATGTTGATACGTCTGCTATAATAAATTGTTTGCGTGTAGGAAATGCCTTCTTTAGAAGAATTCTGATACTGTCTTACATCGATTGCATGATAGGTTGTGATTTTTAGAATGATGCATGTGTTGAATGAAGCTATAAACTGATTGCATGTCTTGATCGAACGAAATGTTGTGGATATCTGGATATGGAATGATAACTGATTGCATGGCAGCTATATATATTGAGTCCGGATAATGTGTACTACGGATTGCATGGTATGTGTGTGTGCTTGAATGCGAGAATGCATGCATGAAATAAATGTTGTACGTCGAATCCGCGTGTGGCGCATGTGATGCGTTGTGCTGGGAGCACGTAGTGTGTGACACTACCTTCAGTCATCCAGTGTGTGACACTGTAAAATCCTTGAGTGTGACTCAAGGTAGCCCTTGAGTGGACTCGGGCTGTCTGTGAACACCGCCGTTGGCGCTGTGAGCGTTGGTGTCACCTGTGGACAAACGGTTGGGTACCTGTAAAACGGCCAAGCAGCTGTGAGCTGACCTGATAGTTGTGAGCTATGTATAAAAAGGCTGTGATGCCTACGTTGCAACGTCGGACCGATACACACGATGCGAAACCAAGTGAAATCTTCTGTGCTTATCATTGTTAATATTACTACTACTGTTAATGTTGTTGGAATTGGTTAAGTATGCCGAGTGGGAAGTGAATGGGTGAAATGCGTAGGACTAAGTGGATGCTCTATGCATGTGTTATTGACTGAAAATTTATTATGCATTTGATATTGTGTATGAGTATACTGAACGTGTATGCCAAGTAATCCATTCCGTGTGTACGTACCCTAGATGCTGAATGAAAACTGTTTCATGAATATTCATATATATATATATATATATATGCATGCAAGTGTATCCGTGTTATTGAAAATGCTATGACTACAGTCGAGTGACGATCGGTAAATATAGAACGGTAAGTGTTACTCATATATGTCTTGATTGATGGATGTTTCCCTAATCTTAATCGTGTTGTACGTATATGTATTGTTGTGTAATTGGCAGATAACCTGAGTCGGTATCTATCATTTGAAATTTAAGATGCTCACCCCTGCAGTGGCCATTTTTCAGTGAATGTCTCTCGAGATGAGGACCAGAAGCAGAGCTGGAACGATGAGCGAAGTGTTAATGTATCTGGAAGGCTTAATTAATGCGATGTTAGATTAAGCCCTGACTGGTTCATGTCGGATGTTAGTGTTTCTGGATGAATAGAACCTTATGGACAAGGAGAAATCTGATTTTGTTTGTAAATATTGACATATGCTCTTATTATATATATATATCTGGATGTATGGTTTCGTGTGTATGACATGCTATGTGCTACCTTGTTTCATACTTGTGCTTTATTGAATACGCAGGGACGGCATGATTTAGCAGGCTACAGCCAAGTCTGAGTGAATTATGAATTGTCTCTAGGAAGACTTATGTCGGATACGTTGGGCGGAGTCGCACCCCGCCCGAAGTGTGGGGGGCAATTCGCCCAAGCGTGAGGACTCACGCTGAAGCGAGTAATTATCAGAGTGAGATACCGCCCATTATCCCTCCTATCCGTTGTGATGCTAATGCAATCCAGACCCCGGTGTTGACCCCTGATTTGGGCGTTGAGGTTGAGTCCGCCCAGGCGTTGTCATAATTAGCTGAGTTGGGCGGAATAGGTTAAAGCCCCTCCTTCCTCCACAATCTACTACCACATATGTACACTATAACTACCCGTTTTCCTGAGTAAAGTGCAAGCGTGAGGATTTACCTAGTGAACCCTTGTCCATACCGATTGAGGAATTACCTTGTGTTTGTGTTGAAGAGGCGTGGTGCAGATTTCGTTTAGGCGGTGTCATACCTCGCCCAAGTAACTAGGACAGTTCGCCCAAACGCGTAGAACCATGCTGAAGCAAGCAGATATCAACGTGAGACTCCGCCTATGTACTTCCCTCCTTCGTTGTCGTATTATTCTGCCTCGCAGGGCGGTGTTGGACATCGTCTGAGTAAGTGAATGTTGTGATGTAGTCCGTCCAGGTGTTGTTGTGCCTTGCCGAACTGGACGGCGGTGTAATCACTTCCTCTTTTCTTCACAAATTACTCCTGCATATGTATATCTCCCTTTTTTTCTTCCCTCACCTGTCCTCTGAAGCTGAACGTCCAGCGTTCTCTGAGAAAGGATCCGCCCGTAGGAACGAATAGACGCTAATGTAAGGTTTACTTGAAGAGTTTCACGTCTGATGTTGCATTGCCACACGTCATTTAGGCGGTGTGAGACAAAGGTTGAGCAGGTCACCTTCGCCATGGAGTCCGCCCAGGACAAACATACCCCGCCTAGTCAGGTAGGATGATTCGAACTCCGCCCTTCCACCAAGTGCTACGTGTGTGAATGTATTAACATCTTTCCCTTAGCTATTTCCTCCTATTGAGTGACCAGTGTTACTCGAAGGAAAGCTTCCTTGTGAAATCCCCTCTATCCGCTGTTGCATTACCATACTCCGCCTGGACGGTGTCAGACCCCGTCTGAGCGAGCAAACGGTGTTGTGTAATCCGCCCATTGTTGGTGTGTTACGATAAACCCAATGAGCCGGTCCCAGTCTTAGCTTCTTTGTAGGTCGCCATATGCGTGTGAATGCTCTTCATTCTTCCCTTGCCTGCTTCCTTCTATATCGAATAATACGTGACTGTTTTTGTGAAAAATTTTCTCATATTTCTGGAATTTATTAGTTGCAAAGAAATAAGGTGTTACAATTACAGCTCGAAGGCTAATCGATTACCATAGTGTCAGAACGTGGGAAAATGCTTTTAAGTGGAACTCCAGCTCATTTCTTCACTCCCACTTTATGCCCATGCTAAGGTATCTGTTGGAGACAATGTGCAACGGCTGGAAACCCTAAAAATGGCTATAAATGAAGCATGGATTCAAGCAAGAGAAAAAACACAATGAGGGAGACCAAGGGACAACACAAGGCAATCAACATCCTTCTTCTAGAGGTCTTCTAACTAGAATTCTCTTGTATATTCTGCAACTCTTGTCTCTAAACTTGCATATTGCTTAAGAGTTGTTAGATTATGAGTTTCAATTTGCATATCCTCTCTTGTTGAGAGTTAGAATTTGTGAGAGCTTTCATTTGTGTATCTACTCTATTGAGAGAGTTAATTGCTTGTAAACCAAACACCAAAACACCAAGGTTTTTCACTCTAGGTTGAGTAGTCACAAAGGTTGGGGTTCAACCTTTGGGTATTGAGAGATTGTGAGATTAGGTGGGTTGCCCTTTGCTTGTGAGAATTAAGTTCTTGAGTGTGGGACACTAGGAAGCTGCAATTGCTCAAAGCTTGTATCTCAAATCTTCAATAGTGGAATCCTTCAAGTGGGTTGCTTGAAGGCGAGACGTACACCGGGTTGGTGGAACTCGTTAGATTGGTTTGCATTTCTCTCTACCTTGAACTCTTTATACAACTGCGCATATAAACTGTTTGTTGAAATGCTTGAGCTGAATGTGTGAATCATAGTTGTTGTTCAAGTAGAAAACTAACTCGGCATGCCAAGTGTTTGATAATTTGCTTGAATCAATATTTGGTAAAGTTCTTAAATACTGAAATTTGTTTTAACTTGCCAAGTATCTAGATCATTGTTTCCTATCAACTCTTGTGTGATACTTACTTAATTGCCTTTACCTATTTCATGCACACAAGTTGTTTGATATATTGAATGAGCTGAACCCTTATAGGAAACATCACATTATTTGTGAAATAAATCTATGCACTCTAACTGATTGATAAATTGTTTAAACCAATAACTTGCCTTGTTTATCATACTTAAAGCTAAATATTGTCATTGCATATCAAGTGTGTCATAGTGTGATATGTGCATAAAAGTTGTTGTCTCTTCATCATTGCATCATTTGTATATTACTAACCATTTCCAAGGGGATTCCGCGCGAAAATTTGAAACACTCAATTCACCCCCCCCCCTCTTGAGCGTTGAGGCCTTGGCTAACAAGTGGTATCAGAGCTTGACTCTTGCCACAAGGCTTAACAGCTGCAGGAGATCAAGATGGCCTCGACTTCATATGATGCATTTTTAGAAAATGGCACACTAAATAGACCTCCAATCTTAAATGGCAAAGACTATGCTATTTGGAAAGAAAGGATGAAAATCTTTATCCAAGCCTATGATCTCAAGGTATGGAATGCTATTCAATTTGGTCCTTTCATTCCCAAATACATTGTTGATAATATAGAGTATTTGAAGCCCATGAACTTATGGACTAAGGAAGAAGAAAGAAAGGTACAATTTAATTTAAAAGCTAAAATTCTTATCACATTAGCATTAGAACCTAATGATGTTTGCAGAGTTACTATTTGTGATAATGCCAAAGAAATATGGGAAACTCTTGAAACAATTTATAAGAATGCTAATGATGATAAAGATGCAAGGATTAGTACCATTTCTAGCCAAGATGAAGGCTTCATAATAAGTTCGAAAGAAGAAATCAAAATAGATTCGGAAGAAGAGACCATGGAATCGAAAGTGGAATTTACCAACCTTTGCCTTATAACAAAGCACTCCGAAGATGATGAGGTAAGTTCTCTAAACGAATCTAGTGATGATAAAAGTGAATTTGATAAAGATGAATTGCTAGAAGCTTTTGAAGAATTGCATGAAACATTTGTCTTGTTATCAAAGAAATATGCATGCTCTAAACAAACCATTTTGACTCTTGAAAAAGAATTGCATGATGTTCACATAGAAAAAGAATATCTTAGAGTTCAAAATGATGAGTTAATAGCTTCAAATGTATCTCCTAGGACTTGTAATGATAATAATGAGGATTGTATACTTATTGATAAATGTATGCTTCTTGAAAATGAGAATAAAGAACTAAAAGAAGCACTTAGTAAACTCACACATAGTCAAACACTTCTAAGTGCACCTATTGAAAATCAAAGGCATACACTTGATAGAAGAAAAATAGGTCATTACAAGAACCATTGTACATCATACAAAGAAAAATCCAAATCCTCCCTAAGATGCACAAACCATGAAAGAAAAGAGAACTCAATGTCTAATTGTTTTAAAAGGAAAGTATATAAAAGAAACCATTACTATCATACTATGACTTATTCATTGAATGCAACATGTTTTTATTGTGGAATATTTGGTCATATATCATCCAATTGTTTTGTAAAGAAATCCCGTCAAAAGTGTACAAGAAAGGTATGGATTCCAAAACAATCTTGAAATCCCAAACTAACAAGGAAGGACCCAACTCTCAAAGGGTACCTTAAATCTTTGAAATCTTGTAGGCAAACTTCAAAGCAACAACTTCTCATTGATGGATGACCAAAACTCATGGCCTAAGGAGATATCAATTATCTCAATCTCCACTCCAAAAGATAAAGAAGAAGAATAGAGCAAGCCAAGATTATGATGACTCATCATACATCTAAAAAGGTAACCACTCAAAATAAGGAAATGAACAAGAAGCTTCAATGTGACTCACACAAGACGGATTGCACCAAGACAAAATTCAATGGATAAACACTAAAGGTGATACAACAAAAAGGTATGAATACTCATCACACAATTTATATGAATGCTCATGAATCTTGATATGTGAATATCTAACCTTGATTTGATATACAAGTTTGAGCATGAAAGGTGTTATGTCTTGAGATGAATGAATGAGTAATCTTAAAACCCCTTAAACTCATGAAAACCTAAGGATCAATAGTGCTTATGCATGATGATTAGTAATGCTTGATGATGAGCTTGATGAATGATTAGTTGAATAACTTGAGATGTATGAATCCTTGAAAATGTATGAATTCTTAAATGATGCATGAATGATTAAATATGAATTCTTGATGATGTATCATTAATATGTTGGTTAACTAGTGGTATCTAAAAAAAAAAACATCTTCCCTTAACAATGGTATGAATTGAATTAGTAAGAGGAAGAGATCATGAGGACATAATCTTGATTATATGCTTATCAGTATGCCTTGATAATAAATACATATATTGTATGTACAAGTGGTATCTATGCTTTGACAATCTATGCAATTATATTCCTAGAGATAAAGCATGTATGTTACAATAAGTGATTGCCTAGACTTTAACTTCATGATTGTAACATAATAGGCATGAACATGATGATGTGTTAAGAAACAATGCATGACATGATAAGTGATAATGCATGCCATGATCATATACCATGCTTGTGCAAGTGATATCCATCTTGATTGACACCATATGTTTAATAATGCACAATCTTGATTGTGAAAAGAAATTTGAAAGTATTGCATCATTGAGATTGAAAAGAATTTTTGAACTACTTTATGAAGAATGATGTATGCTTGAATAATAACAATCTTGTGGTAAATGCTTAACTGTTATTAATTGATATCAAGAGCTTAAATTGGCAAATCCATCAAATGATATCATGCCGAGATTCTAATAACAAGTGGTATAGACAATAAAAATAGAAACAGGTGGTATTCATAGATAAAGAAAGATTATCTTTACCATTACCCATGTTGAAATTAGTGTCTATTTTACCATTGTGCTTTGTATGGATTATATTAATAAGTGGTATGACATACATGGCAATGAATATATGACTTGCAGCTACATTATGATCATGAAATGTTTTTGTGACTTGTCTCTATTTTACCAAAAGTTGTTGCTATTTATCTATGCAAAATGTTTTCTTGTACATATTTGATAAATGCCATATGTGAATGCTTGACTAGACCTATATGTAACATCATAGGCATAAGATAAGAAGAGATTATTTGAGATACAAAAGTCATATGGAAAATAGTGAATATTTGGCACATGTTCTAGCACAAATGCATGAGTAGTACAACAAAATTGTTTTAATCACTCCATCTTTGATTTGATACCTAGACATAAATGAAATTGCACTAACAAGTGGTATCAACATCTATATTTATCCTTGTTAAATTGCATGATTAAGGGGGAGTTTCATAACATTTCTTTATAACAAGTGATATCTATTGATGATATGTTATCTCTTTATCAAGTGGTATGAAAGTCTGAGTAAATTACTTTTAGAAAACTCCTTTCCAAAACAATACTGCATCAAAGACCCAAAATTGGTACAAACTCTTGTGAACTCAGTGCTACTAACAATATGCTTTGCAAAGAGTTTGTTAAGGTTATGTAAGATGATTCAAAATGGTAAATCAAACTACCAAACTGGGAAAACAAAGAATTAATCAAGGAATGCAACATGGATGAAGCAAAATACCACACAAGGATGTGAAAAAGGGCATAAAACTTGCAAAATACCAAGGTATGATTGAATTTTTACTCTACCATTATGATCTGTGAATTATACAAATCATATTAACAAGTGGTATGAATAACAAATTCCACAAGCTGAATATATCACTTTATCCCTGCTCTGATACCTAGATATATGTATACATTGTTGAAAAATCTTCTATGTTACTGCTCTGATACCTAGAAATGCATCAAGCAATATTAATGAAATGATTAATAAATGGATTGTTATATGAATTGGTATCTAACCTTTGAATAGTATTTACTCATATTATGGTATCTATTATTTCAACAGTGGTATCTATTAAAAAGAGGATATCATATGTTTTAAAAAGTAAACAAATGGTATCAGACTTGAATAAATTGACCTACAAGTGATATCAAACTTGATTAAATTGGTATAATCAATTTCACATGCTAATAAGTGGTATACTCTCTACAAGAGGTATCAATTACAGTAGTAAGGGGGACTATACACATGAATGATTATCCTTGATTTCACTTCTCTGTAATTACATTTATGGCACTCATGCTTTTACTCAACTATATGCTTACTTGGAAAAATATCATTGCGAGTTTTGGTAATGCCAAAATAGTAGAAAAGTATGTGCTTATTTGAAGTAATTATGAGCTTATATGCCTATCCTAAATTGAGAAAATTACTTGCTTACTTATAATTGACTTGTTTACAACTGTGCAAGTAATGATATGTGTGCTTAATCATGTGACGCCTCTCATACTTGAAAATGATACTCACTACATGATTAAAATAAGTTAGCAATCAATCATATGCTTACTTGATGAATAAATTATGTGATTGCTTATTGACTCTAGATGCAATAAAATGGTATATAACATTGATCATGCTTTAAGCTTTAATTTGAAATCCATATGAAATACTTGCCCTAAATCTCTCTTATTCAAATAAATGAGCTTATATGTTGATGGCATAGATTATGAATAAGTTAATGATCTTTTTGATGATGCCAAAGGGGGAGAGATTAGTGGAAGGATTAGTAAAGAGAATAGGATGTCATTTATGCTGAAAAAGGGGGAGAGATATCATGCTTAGGGCATGTTTCCATCATTTGATATGTTTAAAACAATTGGCATAAGTTACAAGATTAAGGGGGAGGATAACTCTCAACTAGCATTCATTACATCATATAGGGGGAGAATACATATAAACATTGATTGTCATTATTCTATAAAACTAACACCCCACGAGATGAACATTGGTTGTCATCATCAAAAAGGGGGAGAATGTGTTTAAATGTTGAAACAGGTTTTTGATAATGACAAACGTGAAGACTAAGGCAAAGACTCCCGAAGGAAGAAAGGATATTACCATGAAGCCAATATGATAAATTTACAACACATGAATACAAGCCATATGTAACATCAATTGTCATCATCAAAAAGGGGGAGACTGAAGTTGCATATGTAAGTATGCAAAGTAGTTTTGATGAATGACAAAGTATTCATGATGATGATGAAATGGCAAAGGTTCTGAAACAAGAAGGTTCAAGCACAAGGACAATGGCTAAGAACAAAGAGATGAAGATGCCTCACAAAGAGTTAAGGAAACATGAGCTATGGAAGACAAGTTTGATGACATGAACTAAATCATGAAGAACAAGCTCATAAGCTGAAGAAGAATCAAGGAAACAAGCATAAGTATCAAAGGAATAAGCCATGGGTCAATACATATCAAGAATATATCAAAGACCTTGAAGAATTGTATCAGGTACATGTCCTAATCGATTACCACACTGGAATAATCGATTACCATCACTTTGTTTATGGTATAATCGATTACAATAAGAAGGACAATCGATTGCAAGGGTTCTGGAATATATCTAATCGATTACAAGGGAGAATTTAATCGATTACTGAGCTTCTGCTTTGTCCATAATCGATTGCACAAGTACCTAATCGATTACCATGCTGCGAGACACAAGTAAGAGCATCAGGTATCATTCATAATCGATTACAAGGAAAGGAATAATCGATTAGAAGGGTTTTGTTTCATATCTAATCGATTACAGCAGAAATGCTAATCGATTACCTGCTGCATAATACTGAAGATTTCAAACTCTAATCGATTACAGCTCGAAGGCTAATCGATTACCATAGTGTCAGAACGTGGGAAAATGCTTTTAAGTGGAACTCCAGCTCATTTCTTCACTCCCACTTTATGCCAATGCTAAGGTATCCGTTGGAGACAATGTGCAACGGCTGGAAACCCTAAAAATGGCTATAAATGAAGCATGGATTCATGCAAGAGAAAAAACACAATGAGGGAGACCAAGGGACAACATAAGGCAATTAACATCCTTCTTCTAGAGGTCTTCTAACTAGAATTCTCTTGTATATTCTGCAACTCTTGTCTCTAAACTTGCATATTGCTTAAGAGTTGTTAGATTGTGAGTTTCAATTTGCATATCCTCTCTTGTTGAGAGTTAGAATTTGTGAGAGCTTTCATTTGTGTATCTACTCTATTGAGAGAGTTAATTGCTTGTAAACCAAACACCAAAACACCAAGGTTTTTCACTCTAGGTTGAGTGGTCACAAAGGTTGGGGTTCAACCTTTGGGTATTGAGAGATTGTGAGATTGGGTGGGTTGCCCTTTGCTTGTGAGAATTGAGTTCTTGAGTGTGGGACACTAGGAAGCTGCAATTGCTCAAAGCTTGTATCTCAAATCTTCAATAGTGGAATCCTTCAAGTGGGTTGCTTGAAGGCGAGACGTACACCGGGTTGGTGGAACTCGTTAGATTGGTTTGCATTTCTCTCTACCTTGAACTCTTTATACAACTGCGCATATAAACTGTTTGTTGAAATGCTTGAGCTGAATGTGTGAATCATAGTTGTTGTTCAAGTAGAAAACTAACTCGGCATGCCAAGTGTTTGATAATTTGCTTGAATCAATATTTGGTAAAGTTCTTAAATACTGAAATTTGTTTTAACTTGCCAAGTATCTAGATCATTGTTTCCTATCAACTCTTGTGTGATACTTACTTAATTGCCTTCACCTATTTCATGCACACAAGTTGTTTGATATATTGAATGAGCTGAACCCTTATAGGAAACATCACATTATTTGTGAAATAAATCTATGCACTCTAACTAATTGATAAATTGTTTAAACCAATAACTTGCCTTGTTTATCACACTTAAAGCTAAATATTGTCATTGCATATCAAGTGTGTCATAGTGTGATATGTGCATAAAAGTTGTTGTCTCTTCATCATTGCATCATTTGTATATTACTAACCATTTCCAAGGGGATTCCGCGTGAAAATTTGAAACACTCAATTCACCCTCCTCTTGAGCGTTGAGGCCTTGGCTAACAATATATTGTCAACAAATTACACAATTCACTACTTTGGTTGACAGATGCCGCATCTTTGAGAATACCTCTAATCTTCGATGACCTGGAGCGTCTAATCATGGGCCAGAACGACGTATGCCAGATCGACAGCAAAGAAGGGATTTTCGAGCAGATCGACCATATTTCCGACCTTTCAATTCAGCCAACCGAATTCCTCCTAGAGGTCAGGAGAACCAAAGCGTTAAAAACTGCACAATTTGTGGACGGATTGGACATCGTGATGCTGAGTGTTGGTACAGAAATAAAAATAACCAACAACAAGTAACTCAAGGACAGGCAGTACGACCAACAGGTCAAGGAAGTGGAGGATCTACTGCAAATACCTCTACCAACAATGTCCCAAGGATGCAAAATATTCACCGCGGCAACAATTTCAATCAGAACAATAATCCTAGAAGGCCCGGAAATAACTCTACTGGGAGACCAGGAGGAAATGCTAGAGTTTTTAGCATGAATGGTGCGGAAGTATCACAAGAGAACGATCTTGTGCAAGGTACATGCTTTATAGGAAGTACTTTATTAAATGTATTATATGATTCTGGAGCCACTCATTCTTTCATATCTGAGAATTGTGTAAAACATTTAAAGCTTCCTACAACCTCTCTGCCTAATAAGATGATTGTCACGACTGCTGTAAATAAACCCATTTGCCCTTCCTGCATGTGTTTGAAATGTCCTCTCAACATCGAAGGGAAAGCTTATCAAGTAGATCTGATATGTTTACCTTTGATTGATCTAGACATTGTTCTAGGAATGAATTGGCTTGCTGCCAATCATATTCTTATTGACTGTCATAATAGATCCATCTCTCACGGGTCTACTACATCTGAATGTGATCAAGTCACTGATTCTTGCCCTGTTAGCTCAGAAAAGGTAATCTCAACAAAAGAAGTCCAACTATATATGATCCTTACTAAAGCTAAAAGTAAGGCTACTCCTCAAATTGAACAGATTCCTGTTGTTCAAGAATTTCCAGAAGTATTCCCTGAGGACATACGAGAGCTACCTCCAGAGCGAGAAGTCGAATTCAGCATTGATATTATACCGGGCATGGGACCAATCTCTATTGCTCCTTACCGGATGTCACCCAAGGAGCTCAGTGAGCTAAAAGAGCAATTAGAAGAACTTCTAGAGAAAGGAATGATTAGACCCAGTGTCTCACCTTGGGGAGCACCAGTTCTTCTAGTCAAAAAGAAGGATGGTAGTATGCGGTTATGTGTTGACTATCGTCAGTTGAATAAAGCTACGATCAAGAACCGATACCCTCTCCCAAGAATTGATGATTTGTGGACCAATTACGAGGAGCCACTATCTTCTCGAAAATTGATCTGCGATCAGGGTATCACCAAATCAGAGTGAAGAAAGATGATGTACCCAAAACAGCATTCAGAACACGATATGGACACTATGAGTATCTTGTTATGCCCTTTGGAGTTACCAATGCACCTGCTGTCTTTATGGGATACATGAATCGAATCTTCCATGAGTACTTGGACAAATTCGTGGTTGTATTCATTGACGATATTCTCGTCTACTCCAAGAGCCATGAGGAACACGAGGAGCATCTCCGAATTGTTCTAAATACTTTGCGTGCAAGGCAATTGTACGCCAAGTTTTCAAAATGTGAATTCTGGTTGACAGAAGTGAAATTTTTAGGACATGTCATCTCTAAGGAAGGAATTGCTGTGGATCCTACAAAGTTAGAAGCTGTACTAAATTGGGAACAACCCAAGAATGTGACGGAAATCCGCAGTTTCCTTGGACTGGCTGGATATTATCATCGATTCATCGAGAATTTCTCTCGAATTGCAACACCTTTAACCAAGCTGACTCATAAAGATCAACCATTTGAATGGACTGACAAATGCGAAAGCAGTTTTACGGAGTTACACCAATGACTCACTAGTGCACCTGTCTTGATTTTGCCAGATCCTGCCAAGCCATATGAAGTGTATTGTGATGCGTCAAGACAAGGACTAGGATGTGTCCTAATACAAGAAAGAAAGGTTGTTGCTTATGCTTCAAGACAGCTAAGAACGCATGAAGTTAATTATCCCACACATGACTTGGAATTAGCTACAGTTGTGTTTGCCTTGAAAATCTGGAGACACTACTTGTATGGTACATACTTTGAAGTCTTCAGTGATCATAAGAGCTTGAAGTATCTATTCGACCAGAAAGAATTGAATATGCGACAACGTAGATGGATGGAATTCATCAAAGATTATGAATTCGAACTCCGATATCATCCTGGAAAGGCAAATGTAGTAGCTGATGCACTCAGTCGAAAGGCTTTACGTCTATCATATATGATGACAAAGGAGTTAGAATTGATAGAACAGTTTCGCGATTTGAATCTGGCAGTAACACCAAAAAGTGGAAGTCTTATGGTTAGAATGTTGAGAATTTCCAATGATTTCCTGGAACAAGTCAAAGAAGCTCAAGCCAATGATCAGGAGTTTCAAGATCTAGCAGAAAAGACAAAAGAATGAGTCTCAGAGTTTAGCAAAGATGAACATGGGGTGATCAGGTATCAACAGAGACTCTGTATTCCAGTCAACACAGATCTTAAAAGATCCATCCTGGATAAAGCACACAAAAGTAAATACAGTATCCACCCAGGATCAACCAAGATGTATCAGGACTTGAAGAAATTATTCTGGTGGCAAGGAATGAAAAGGGATATCGCTGAGTATGTAACAGCTTGCCTGATGTGTCAGAAGGTAAAGGCGGAACAACAACGACCAAGTGGGACCCTTCGTCCTTTGGATATTCCAGAATGGAAATAGGATGAGATTGCTATGGACTTCGTGACTGGATTTCCCAGAACATCAGCTGGATATGATGCTATTTGGGTAATTGTGGATCGATTAACAAAAACCGCTCACTTCATTCCTGTCAATATGAAGTATTCCCTAGAAAAACTCACCCAGATCTATATCAAGGAAATTGTACGATTACATGGGACTCCCACTGCAATGTGTCCGATCGAGATCCTCGTTTTACATCACAATTTTGGAAGAGCCTGCAACAAGCTCTGGGAACTCGTCTGAAGTTAAGTTCCACATATTACCCACAGACAGACGGACAATCAGAAAGAACAATCAAGACTCTTGAAGACTTGTTACGTCTTTGTGCCTTGGAACATGGTGGAAGTTGGCAAGAATATCTCCCACTTATTGAGTTCACTTACAATAACAGCTATCATGCTAGCATCGAAATGGCCCCCTATGAGGCTTTGTATGGGAGAAAATGTCATACACCTTTATGTTGTTATGAGACTGGTGAAAAGACGATAATTGGACCAGAGATTGTTCAAAAGACTTCAGAACAAGTCCAAAAGATTCAAATGGCAATGAAGGCTTCGCAAGATAGACAAAAGAGTTACTACGACAAACGTCGGAAGCCATTAGAATTCAAAGAGGGTGATCATGTATTTCTCAAAGTTACCCCTACCACTGGAGTAGGAAGAGCTTTGAAGGCCAAGAAGTTAAGCCCCAGATACGTAGGACCCTATCAGATTCTGCAAAAGATAGGAACTCATGCGTACCATATTGCTCTGCCACCAGAGCTGACAAACCTTCACAATGTCTTTCATATCTCTCAACTCCGTAAATATGTACCAAGCCCTGATCATGTTCTAAGTCCCGATCAATTTGTTCTAAAAGAAAACCTTACCTTTGAAGCATCGCCGGTTAAGATTGCTGATCGACGTCTCAAACAGCTAAGAGGCAAGGAAATCCCTTTGGTCAAGGTAGTTTGGAGTCAAACAGATGATGGGGATGCTACTTGGGAAATTAAGGAGAAAATGAGAGAATTATACCCTCAATTGTTTTAACTTTGAATTTCGGGACGAAATTCCTAAAAGGGGAGGAGAATGTAACATCCCTGTTTTTAGGAATAGTTTTACTCTTGTAAATTTTGAATTATGAAAGGTTTATGAGTAAGAATAAGTCAATATATACCCTGTTGATGGTCTGTGGTATCTCAGAAATGTTATTTTTGCGCATAATAATGGAATTTATATGGATCATTAGTGAAATTATGCAAAAACCGAGTGAAAAGGGCTCTGTTCCGAGTAACAGAGAAGAATTCCGAGTGAATAATTAGAAATTCTGAGTGAAAGAGGGAATTCTGAGTCAGTGTCATGTTTTTCGAGTAAAACATGACTGAGAGGGCTACCACCGAGTGGAGTCTTGACCTGAGAGGTGTAACATCCCAGATTTTAGAGAAAATAAATTTATTAGATGATGATAATTAATTATTCATGGTCAAATAATTATGGGAGATGTTGTTAGACATTAGAGGTGAATTATCGGTAAACTAAGACTTACCGGAAATGAATGAATTAACAGATGATGTGGGACCCACTTAATTGAATTGAGTGGTTGATGGATCTAGAATGTTTAGAATATTATTGTGGTTAAGATGGTGTAGTTAGAATAATTTTTAGTGCTAAGGAACTAATTAATTGGACACGACGCCTAATACGAAACGGGGAAATTACGAACCAAATTGGATTAAAAAGAAAATGAGAATTCCCTTTCTTTTCCTCTCTACCACCGTCCACTTCTTCTTCTTTTCTCTCTCCCCACTCACTTTACACTCTATTACACAATGGACCAAAGGGGAAATATCATATGGGTACATTTTAATAACCAATGGTTGATGAGCCAATAAAACACATTTTCCACTCTCTTTTTCCCTTCATTTTCGGCAGCTTCTCCCTCTCACTTTCTCCTTCATTTTTCTACCTCCTCCTCCCTCTATAATGGGCAAACCGAAACCCACTTCTCTCTACCCCTATTCTTGCCAAAAATATGAACTTGAGCTTGGATATGTAAGGCATCTATGGAGCATGGGAGCATGCATTGGTCTTCTCCCCTTCTTCTTCACCCTCATTTTCGTTTTGGTGGAGTTTGGATTTAAGGTAAAGATTTCTTACCTCCACATCATTTTATTATGGTTTTGTGACATTGGGTTGAAGATGATAATATTAGAAGCCTTGCATGTGGATGGGTGTTGATTGTGTTGGTAAACCTAGAGTGAAACTTTAAGCATGAATAATGGAGGTGTGAAATTGAACATGGTTGATGTTGTGGGATGAAGGGAAAGTTATAGTGACCATAAAGATTTTAAGAGATTGATTGAGAATATTGTTAAATGATTTTAGATGGGAAACCCTAAGTGTGACAAATTAGGGATTTTTGCCAAATTGGTAACCTTAGTGATTTTGATGCCTTGGGAGTGGATTTATATGAAGAAATGAACATTTAGAAGTATTGGGATTGAATATTGATGTTGATAGAAAGGGGAGCTAAGTCATGAGTTACAAATGATGATATATGCATGTATATAGGTATGTTGATTTGAGGGATTAGTAAGTATTGATATTTATGATGTTGACAATGATTGCGAACCATTAATATTAGACTAAGAGAATGGATGTTTAAATTGATGAAGCCTTAGGTCTTGTTATAGGCCATGGTGTTGTTGATGTTGGGTTGTTTAGCCCTTTGAAATCTAGAAATCTTCGCTTTGGGGAAAGGAATTCCCGAAGCCTAATACAAGCATATGAATTTGGAGTATTAGACAAGTCTAGGACTTGATCATGGGTTAGATGATGATGTCTAAGATGATGTTTTATGATAGTATAATAATGGCAATTGTATGTATATTTGTTGTGATAGGATTGTATCCTTAACGATGATGCGGAGCGATTGAGGCATTTGGAGCATTGGAATTGTGGATCTTCTCTTGAGGTAGGAGAGGAGTTTGCATTTCAAGTGCATGAGTGATTAATTGATAATTATGTTATGTGTGCACTCATGCATTGCCTTGCCAAGAATTAATTGTATGTTTGAATTGTTGAAATAGTGAATGATGGCTTGGCTTATGGGATTGTTGTGGAAATTGTATGAATATATGATGTTGATGATAAATACTTGATATCCCTTTGAATTGACATGAATCAAATGTTTGGTAATATTCAATGAATAGATGAATTGATCAGAGCGTTGAAGATTATGTTGTGATAAAGTGGAATGATGATGAGGGGTGGTTATATAACTCTTTTTCATAGTTAATGGATTGATAATTGGAATTGAGATGTAAGAATTATTGAACCAGGTTCTAAGTGTATAAATGGAGGAGTAAAGAAGATTAATCTAAGTCAAACTTATATATTAAGGTTTTGATGTGAGAAGGAGAGTAAAAGACTGAGTTTCTAAGCGTGAACTGGTATTCTCGCTCAGGCGAGATGAGGTTTCGCTCAAGCGAGACACGTACCACATGGTTGAGGTAGCCACTGGACGAATCTCGCTCAAGCGGGCGTAGCCGCGCTTGAGCGAGCGAGATGGAAAAATGGTACTGGAGAGATCTCGCTTAGGCGAGAGGCGTGGCATACTGAGTCTCGCTCAAGCGAGAGAGTACAAGATTGGATACTGGAAGAATTCCGCTAGAGCGAGAGTGACTCGCTCAAGCGAGATGGTGACCTGATACTCCCAGATGTCTTCGCTCAAGAAGAACTTTTGGGCGCTCAAGCGACCCACTTCAATCTCGCTCAGGCGAGGGTATGATTCGCTCAAGCGAGCGAGCGTGAAAACGCTACTGGAAGTATTTCGCCCACGCGAGAGGACTCGCCCAAGCGAGTGATGTTGATCTCGCTCAAGCGGTGGTGAATCTCGCTTGAGCGAGTTGCCCAGAAATGAAATTTATTTCATTTTCCTTGTATTGGGCTTATGTTGGACTCCTTTTCTTTATAAGATGAGATGATTAAGGGGATGTGTTAAGGACAATATAATGATGATAAAACATGGAAGTAATTGGGGTTAATTGGCACTTTGGGATCAATTGCTTGTGATGTATTGCCATCAAAATAGAGTAGCCAAAGAATAATAATGAGGATATGATGGTGGGGTTATGAGAGATATTCCAGAATAATTATAAGACCGAGGGGTAAATGAATAAATGACATTGTATAAATTATAATTGGATGAATTAAAGGAAGTATGATATTAAATAATGCTAGATGATGATGTTGAACACTCTCTTGCATAAAGAGGTGTATATTTATATTGATGAATGGTTGTGTACCATTGTGTATGATACAAGCATGGTCTTGTATGTGTGGTATGAAATATGAAATTGATAATGTTGTGAATGCCATACAATTTCATATATATACTTATATGAGTATACTTGAGCAATGGTAATGAATAATGAGATGAAAATCCACTAAATGAAGTGTGATGATATTGATGAATAATATGTGACGTTGAAATGCTATGTGGCTGTTTACAAGTGTTATCTTGCGTGTATGAGATGAAATAATTATGAAATATGTTGTGATGAAAAGGCCACGTATAAACCCTGAAACCCATGGTCAAGAAATAAATAATGAGAAGGCCCACTAAGGCGTACATGGAGATGTTGGTGAGTATAATGATGATGATGATGACTGGCATTTCGATAGCTGTCTATGTGGAATATTAGGGGGTTCCACTAGGCGGGCCCAGTGGGAGGGCGGCTCAGTGCACGAGCATTATTGTTGTTTCCCCTGTGACTCGGTGTGTGAGTCACGAAGCTGTCCATAGATTGGTGACGAGGCACCCTATGTGGCGGGCCCAGTGGGTGGGCGGCTCTATGGTGAGCGAGTTACCTCGGTGTCCGACGGGGCACGGCTCTCTCGATGTGTGTTCGGGAGGGGCCTGTAGCACTTTTGGCAAGTGAGGCCATGTTATTAAGCCGCAAGTCACAAGGTGACTAGTGCTATAGATGGGCGATCGCGGTTTGGTACCAGTAAAACATGTTGTTGAGATGCATGCATGCTTTGAGATATGTGTACACATTTTACTACTGCAGTAGGGGCATAGTAGCACACCTATGCTTGACCCACAACTTGGTGTTTATTCCCACAGTCGGATCCGCATTGGTTGTCAAATTCACATAGTATGGAGATATGCCAGAATATGATAATGATTGATGATGATTGAGATATTAATATTGGTGTCGATGAGATGCGAAGTTAATATGATGAAAGACCACATAAAAGTAATAAATGATATGAACATATGAAATGATGTTGAATATGACGATATGTATGATATGGCCCAATATAATGAAGGGCGTATTTAATTATGATTGGAAATGATGATATTAGCCCATAGTGGCTTGATGAAAGACCAGGATGGTCTATATTGATGAGTTGGCCCGTTGGGGCGATATGATAGATATGTGTTGGCCCATTGTGGCGACGTTATAGATGTGTATATGCTTGCTTTGCTATGATTTGATGAATGAGCATGAAATGATTATATATATTGTTGAATTAATAATTTATGATGATTATTGATGTGTTTAGCAAAGCATACATGATGTTGATATGCATATGCACATAATTTCAATTGTATTCATATCGTCATTTGAAATGTAAACTCACTCTCCCATGTGGTCTACTTTTTAGTATTGGTGCAGGAAAACCATGGGAAGAGGATGATTTAAAAGTAAAGCTTTTGGGAAGGTAAATAGTTATAATGGGATGCCTTGGCCGGCAGCGACTGTAATTTATCGGGTGGTAAATGAATGTACGTAATAGTACTGATCTTAGTAGTAATCTTGAATGTATTATGAATAAAAACTTAAGTGGTTATTGTATTGGTCTTTGGGGGTGTATGCACTCATACCCGCTTGATTAGTGTATAAGTGTTCATGACACATGCCTTGTAGTCGAAGTGGATATGGACCTTGATGATGTATGATGCATGACCACATAGATAAATATATACCTATATCTTAGGCATAGTATGCTCATGTGAATATGTAAAATGACGATGGTTGTCTACTAGGCCTATGTTATGCCATTGCATGCGTTGTCGAGCCTTTTCTCATATCTTTATATGTGGGACTAGGCGTGTGCCCGGTATACACATTTTTCTTCCGCTGTAAACTCTATTATTTTGTATACCGAATGGGCAAACTATTTATCGATCCAGTTATAAGTTTTGAAATCTCGCTCTTTGGTTTTCTGCGATTTGGGTCTTGGTGTGATCATGGTGGTGTCTTGGAATTGTTTTCAAACGCGAAAAATTTACTCGTATTTTTATTAATTATGACGATCACATCGGGATTCGAGTACAGAAAATCAGGGGTGTTATAATCTGGTATCAGAGCGTATTTTGCTCTGAATTAGAGATCTTGATCATTGTCATTGCATGATTGATTGGTATTAGAATTGATTTTATGGATGGTTGGAGCACGACTGCTTAATATTGGAACATTTTAGTGATTATTGGAATAAGGTTGTTCGTATAGATTTAAGAATGATAATTATCTAGAGAATGATGATATTATGTTTGATTGCCCTACATGGACACATGATGGATTAAGTGCCTAGGAATTATGGATTGATTATAAGGGCATTATTGCTTATTGAGGAATTATTATGAATCATTAGAGTTGAGTTGGGATTGATGCGCAATGAGGACTTATTATGAGATTGTGATTCATAAGACGTGGTTGTTTACTGGAAGTATATTCTTTATCCTTGAGGTTATATGATGTACTTATGGAGCATAGTTGCTCATTGGAAAATTTGATGAATCTTGAGATTGAATATGTTTATGGAGGAATTCCTCAATGTGATTGATGTGGTTGTTTGTGTAAGTCTGGCCAAGTTCCTTACACTATTTCCTTCTAATGACGAATACATTGATATTATGCATTTGAATATTGATATTTGAGTATGACTTTAACTGATGATGAAATTGAACCATGTGTGATCATGGATATGATATATTGGGTATGAATTGATTTGAGGGTGAACCTATGCCGTATGTTGAACACGGATAGGAGATGTTAGATGTGAATGATTCACATGTTGAAATCTAATTGTATAAAAGATGGTGAATAAATTCCCTAATGTGGACGTTCATAAATTGAAATGATTGTTTGTGTTAATTTGAATTATGGATTTTATATCCTAGAGCACAAAGGTATGATATTATGTAATACAAATGATTTATTAAATTCCTTTTTGGATGAAGGATACGAGTAAGTAATAAGATGATTGAACATTAAAATTGTGTATATGTAGACTTGGGGCATGACTCGGTTTTGTATTTGTGAACCGAGTGAATGATTGATTTAGTTGTGACCCACTAAGTGTGGTAACCCTGAGTGACCCAAAATGATCATGAACGATCGAACCTTATTGAATTTGACCCTATGGTGGTCTAGGCTCTATGATGTTTCTATGAACCATGTTTATTGACTTTATGTGTTGTGGAAGTATTCCACGATGGGTACTAAATGACCCTTGAATTTTCTAAGACTAGTGATGAACTGAATCTCATGAAGGGTTAAGCCGTAATGAAATAAAGTATGGAATGAGTTGATGAGGCTAGAACCGATGTGCGATTAGATTGGAAATGAGAACATGAACCCATACGTAGTTGGTGAATAAAGATGTTAAATTCGGAGTATACCTTGGTATTGACCAAGATATATAATTTTATGGTATGATTTTGAGCTAGATTGTATGCCCTTAACGTTATGAAGATTAGATTGATTATGAATTGCGGTATGATATAGAGGTAATGCATGTTAACATGAGTTGGTTATAGAATTTAATTCTATTGATACCTCCTTTTTTGCTTTGAAAAGAAGACATATTGGTGATAGAATCGCATGCCGATGTAACACAATGTGAATTGTATGTCCAATATATGGACTTTGACTGTGATAAAAGAGGCAAACCACTAGTGTGGAAAATTAGTATATGAATATTGACCTTATTTTGACCTTGGGAGCATCTATTTGATATGAGTTTGGTGATTCCTATAGGCTTGAACCGAATTATCGTTGGCAATATCTGGATTAGACAAATGATTTCTAAGTTATTTGACTGTGATTTTGAGATGAACGAGGTCCAATGGTGGGGTGATTACCCTATGGTGATTGGAAGCTGTGGCTGTTATGTCAATACAATATATGGTTATGGTGACTGAAGAAATATGAATGGTATGACATGAATTATGCCGGATCACGATTAAGTAACAATATGATGTGAGTATATTGCTCGTGAGATTGTGCGACTTCTTGGGAAGTCTCGTGTGTAAAGTAATAATATTAGAATTGATAGGAATAATGTGAGCAATAGGACATAAAGGTACTTATCCTGATATGTCTTTACGTGCCATAGGCATTGTGGCAACGTACACTTATGCACCGATCTCATGTGTTTGTAGTAACCACTACGGGATTGGGACGCCTTCCTGTATGTCGGATGCAGCAACACATAGGCCGGGCAAGTGTAGAGTTGTAACTGCTTACGGTGAATGTATTAGACCTATCCGGAGGTACTGGATAAGAATGCGAAAATTGTGATCAATAAACCGAGAATAGATGAGAGGTGACTCATGATGAGTATGTGAAGTTTCATACTTGGGTAAAGGGATAATAATAATTATATCCTGCTGGACTTTGAAAAGTCCGATGTTACATTATGATGATTTTGGACCTTAATGGTGTGTGGCTGAAGTATGGCCTTATGACGTATGCCGATGTTAAACTTCGAGGACGAAGTTTCTTTTTGGTGGGGTGGATTGTAACATCCCAGATTTTAGAGAAAATAAATTTATTGGATGATGATAATTAATTATTCATGGTCAAATAATTATGGGAGATGTTGTTAGACATTGGAGGTGAATTATCGGTAAACTAAGACTTACCGGAAATGAATGAATTAACAGATGATGTGGGACCCACTTAATTGAATTGAGTGGTTGATGGATCTAGAATGTTTGGAATATTATTGTGGTTAAGATGGTGTAGTTAGAATAATTTTTAGTGCTAAGGAACTAATTAATTGGACACGACGCCTAATACGAAACGGGGAAATTACGAACCAAATTGGATTAAAAAGAAAATGAGAATTCCCTTTCTTTTCCTCTCTACCACCGTCCACTTCTTCTTCTTTTCTCTCTCAACACTCACTTTACACTCTATTACACAATGGACCAAAGGGGAAATATCATATGGGTACATTTTAATAACCAATGGTTGATGAGCCAATAAAACACATTTTCCACTCTCTTTTTCCCTTCATTTTCGGCAGCTTCTCCCTCTCACTTTCTCCTTCATTTTTCTACCTCCTCCTCCCTTTATAATGGGCAAACCGAAACCCACTTCTCTCTACCCCTATTCTTGCCAAAAATATGAACTTGAGCTTGGATATGTGAGGCATCTATGGAGCATGGGAGCATGCATTGGTCTTCTCCCCTTCTTCTTCACCCTCATTTTTGTTTTGGTGGAGTTTGGATTTAAGGTAAAGATTTCTTACCTCCACATCATTTTATTATGGTTTTGTGACATTGGGTTGAAGATGATAATATTAGAAGCCTTGCATGTGGATGGGTGTTGATTGTGTTGGTAAACCTAGAGTGAAACTTTAAGCATGAATAATGGAGGTGTGAAATTGAACATGGTTGATGTTGTGGGATGAAGGGAAAGTTATAGTGACCATAAAGATTTTAAGAGATTGATTGAGAATATTGTTAAATGATTTTAGATGGGAAACCCTAAGTGTGACAAATTGGGGATTTTTGCCAAATTGGTAACCTTAGTGATTTTGATGCCTTGGGAGTGGATTTATATGAAGAAATGAACATTTAGAAGTATTGGGATTGAATATTGATGTTGATAGAAAGGGGAGCTAAGTCATGAGTTACAAATGATGATATATGCATGTATATAGGTATGTTGATTTGAGGGATTAGTAAGTGTTGATATTTATGATGTTGACAATGATTGCAAACCATTAATATTAGACTAAGAGAATGGATGTTTAAATTGATGAAGCCTTAGGTCTTGTTATAGGCCATGGTGTTGTTGATGTTGGGTTGTTTAGCTCTTTGAAATCTAGAAATCTTCGCTTTGGGGAAAGGAATTCCCGAAGCCTAATACAAGCATATGAATTTGGAGTATTAGACAAGTCTAGGACTTGATCATGGGTTAGATGATGATGTCTAAGATGATGTTTTATGATAGTATAATAATGGCAATTGTATGTATATTTATTGTGATAGGATTGTATCCTTGACGATGATGCGGAGCGATCGAGGCATTTGGAGCATTGGAATTGTGGATCTTCTCTTGAGGTAGGAGAGGAGTTTGCATTTCAAGTGCATGAGTGATTAATTGATAATTATGTTATGTGTGCACTCATGCATTGCCTTGCCAAGAATTAATTGTATGTTTGAATTGTTGAAATAGTGAATGATGGCTTGGCTTATGGGATTGTTGTGGAAATTGTATGAATATATGATGTTGATGATAAATACTTGATATCCCTTTGAATTGACATGAATCAAATGTTTGGTAATATTCAATGAATAAATGAATTGATCAGAGCGTTGAAGATTATGTTGTGATAAAGTGGAATGATGATGAGGGGTGGTTATATAACTCTTTTTCATAGTTAATGGATTGATAATTGGAATTGAGATGTAAGAATTATTGAACCAGGTTCTAAGTGTATAAATGGAGGAGTAAAGAAGATTAATCTAAGTCAAACTTATATATTAAGGTTTTGATGTGAGAAGGAGAGTAAAAGACTGAGTTTCTAAGCGTGAACTGGTATTCTCGCTCAGGCGAGATGAGGTTTCGCTCAAGCGAGACACGTACCACATGGTTGAGGTAGCCACTGGACGAATCTCGCTCAAGCGGGCGTAGCCGCGCTTGAGCGAGCGAGATGGAAAAATGGTACTGGAGAGATCTCGCTTAGGCGAGAGGCGTGGCATGTTGAGTCTCGCTCAAGCGAGAGAGTACAAGATTGGATACTGGAAGAATTCCGCTTGAGCGAGAGTGACTCGCTCAAGCGAGATGGTGACCTGATACTCCCAGATGTCTTCGCTCAAGAAGAACTTTTGGGCGTTCAAGCGACCCACTTCAATCTCACTCAGGCGAGGGTGTGATTCGCTCAAGCGAGCGAGCGTGAAAACGCTACTGGAAGTATTTCGCCCACGCGAGAGGACTCGCCCAAGCGAGTGATGTTGATCTCGCTCAAGCGGTGGTGAATCTCGCTTGAGCGAGTTGCCCAGAAATGAAATTTATTTCATTTTCCTTGTATTGGGCTTATGTTGGACTCCTTTTCTTTATAAGATGAGATGATTAAGGGGATGTGTTAAGGACAATATAATGATGATAAAACATGGAAGTAATTGGGGTTAATTGGCACTTTGGGATCAATTGCTTGTGATGTATTGCCATCAAAATAGAGTAGCCAAAGAATAATAATGAGGATATGATGGTGGGGTTATGAGAGATATTCCAGAATAATTATAAGACCGAGGGGTAAATGAATAAATGACATTGTATAAATTATAATTGGATGAATTAAAGGAAGTATGATATTAAATAATGCTAGATGATGATGTTGAACACTCTCTTGCATAAAGAGGTGTATATTTATATTGATGAATGGTTGTGTACCATTGTGTATGATACAAGCATGGTCTTGTATGTGTGGTATGAAATATGAAATTGATAATGTTGTGAATGCCATACAATTTCATATATATACTTATATGAGTATACTTGAGCAATGGTAATGAATAATGAGATGAAAATCCACTAAATGAAGTGTGATGATATTGATGAATAATATGTGACGTTGAAATGCTATGTGGCTGTTTACAAGTGTTATCTTGCGTGTATGAGATGAAATAATTATGAAATATGTTGTGATGAAAAGGCCACGTATAAAACCTGAAACCCATGGTCAAGAAATAAATAATGAGAAGGCCCACTAAGGCGTACATGGAGATGTTGGTGAGTATAATGATGATGATGATGACTGGCATTTCGATAGCTGTCTATGTGGAATATTAGGGGGTTCCACTAGGCGGGCCCAGTGGGAGGGCGGCTCAGTGCACGAGCATTATTGTTGTTTCCCCTGTGACTCGGTGTGTGAGTCACGAAGCTGTCCATAGATTGGTGACGAGGCACCCTATGTGGTGGGCCCAGTGGGTGGACGGCTCTATGGTGAGCGAGTTACCTCGGTGTCCGACGGGGCACGGCTCTCTCGATGTGTGTTCGGGAGGGGCCTGTAGCACTTTTGGCAAGTGAGGCCATGTTATTAAGCCGCAAGTCACAAGGTGACTAGTGCTATAGATGGGCGATCGCGGTTTGGTACCAGTAAAACATGTTGTTGAGATGCATGCATGCTTTGAGATATGTGTACACATTTTACTACTGCAGTAGGGGCATAGTAGCACACCTATGCTTGACCCACAACTTGGTGTTTATTCCCACAGTCGGATCCGCATTGGTTGTCAAATTCACATAGTATGGAGATATGCCAGAATATGATAATGATTGATGATGATTGAGATATTAATATTGGTGTCGATGAGATGCGAAGTTAATATGATGAAAGACCACATAAAAGTAATAAATGATATGAACATATGAAATGATGTTGAATATGACGATATGTATGATATGGCCCAATATAATGAAGGGCGTATTTAATTATGATTGGAAATGATGATATTAGCCCATAGTGGCTTGATGAAAGACCAGGATGGTCTATATTGATGAGTTGGCCCGTTGGGGCGATATGATAGATATGTGTTGGCCCATTGTGGCGACGTTATAGATGTGTATATGCTTGCTTTGCTATGATTTGATGAATGAGCATGAAATGATTATATATATTGTTGAATTAATAATTTATGATGATTATTGATGTGTTTAGCAAAGCATACATGATGTTGATATGCATATGCACATAATTTCAATTGTATTCATATCGTCATTTGAAATGTAAACTCACTCTCCCATGTGGTCTACTTTTTAGTATTGGTGCAGGAAAACCATGGGAAGAGGATGATTTAAAAGTAAAGCTTTTGGGAAGGTAAATAGTTGTAATGGGATGCCTTGGCCGGCAGCGACTGTAATTTATCGGGTGGTAAATGAATGTACGTAATAGTACTGATCTTAGTAGTAATCTTGAATGTATTGTGAATAAAAACTTGAGTGGTTATTGTATTGGTCTTTGGGGGTGTATGCACTCATACCCGCTTGATTAGTGTATAAGTGTTCATGACACATGCCTTGTAGTCGAAGTGGATATGGACCTTGATGATGTATGATGCATGACCACATAGATAAATATATACCTATATCTTAGGCATAGTATGCTCATGTGAATATGTAAAATGACGATGGTTGTCTACTAGGCCTATGTTACGCCATTGCATGCGTTGTCGAGCCTTTTCTCATATCTTCATATGTGGGACTAGGCGTGTGCCCGGTATACACATTTTTCTTCCGCTGTAAACTCTATTATTTTGTATACCGAATGGGCAAACTATTTATCGATCCAGTTATAAGTTTTGAAATCTCGCTCTTTGGTTTTCTGCGATTTGGGTCTTGGTGTGATCATGGTGGTGTCTTGGAATTGTTTTCATACGCGAAAAATTTACTCGTATTTTTATTAATTATGACGATCATATCGGGATTCGAGTACAGAAAATCAGGGGTGTTATAATCTGGTATCAGAGCGTATTTTGCTCTGAATTAGAGATCTTGATCATTGTCATTGCATGATTGATTGGTATTAGAATTGATTTTATGGATGGTTAGAGCACGACTGCTCAATATTGGAACATTTTAGTGATTATTGGAATAAGGTTGTTCGTATAGATTTAAGAATGATAATTATCTAGAGAATGATGATATTATGTTTGATTGCCCTACATGGACACATGATGGATTAAGTGCCTAGGAATTATGGATTGATTATAAGGGCATTATTGCTTATTGAGGAATTATTATGAATCATTAGAGTTGAGTTGGGATTGATGCGCAATGAGGACTTATTATGAGATTGTGATTCATAAGACGTGGTTGTTTACTGGAAGTATATTCTTTATCCTTGAGGTTATATGATGTACTTATGGAGCATAGTTGCTCATTGGAAAATTTGATGAATCTTGAGATTGAATATGTTTATGGAGGAATTCCTCAATGTGATTGATGTGGTTGTTTGTGTAAGTCCGGCCAAGTTCCTTACACTATTTCCTTCTAATGACGAATACATTGATATTATGCATTTGAATATTGATATTTGAGTATGACTTTAACTGATGATGAAATTGAACCATGTGTGATCATGGATATGATATATTGGGTATGAATTGATTTGAGGGTGAACCTATGCCGTATGTTGAACACGGATAGGAGATGTTAGATGTGAATGATTCACATGTTGAAATCTAATTGTATGAAAGATGGTGAATAAATTCCCTAATGTGGACGTTCATAAATTGAAATGATTGTTTGTGTTAATTTGAATTATGGATTTTATATCCTGGAGCACAAAGGTATGATATTATGTAATACAAATGATTTATTAAATTCCTTTTTGGATGAAGGATACGAGTAAGTAATAAGATGATTGAACATTAAAATTGTGTATATGTAGACTTGGGGCATGACTCGGTTTTGTATTTGTGAACCGAGTGAATGATTGATTTAGTTGTGACCCACTAAGTGTGGTAACCCCGAGTGACCCAAAATGATCATGAACGATCGAACCTTATTGAATTTGACCCTATGGTGGTCTAGGCTCTATGATGTTTCTATGAACCATGTTTATTGACTTTATGTGTTGTGGAAGTATTCCACGGTGGGTACTAAATGACCCTTGAATTTTCTAAGACTAGTGATGAACTGAATCTCATGAAGGGTTGAGCCGTAGTGAAATAAAGTATGGAATGAGTTGATGAGGCTAGAACCGATGTGCGATTAGATTGGAAATGAGAACATGAACCCATACGTAGTTGGTGAATAAAGATGTTAAATTCGGAGTATACCTTGGTATTGACCAAGATATATAATTTTATGGTATGATTTTGAGCTAGATTGTATGCCCTTAACGTTATGAAGATTAGATTGATTATGAATTGCGGTATGATATAGAGGTAATGCATGTTAACATGAGTTGGTTATAGAATTTAATTCTATTGATACCTCCCTTTTTGCTTTGAAAAGAAGACATATTGGTGATAGAATCGCATGCCGATGTAACACAATGTGAATTGTATGTCCAATATATGGACTTTGACTGTGATAAAAGAGGCAAACCACTAGTGTGGAAAATTAGTATATGAATATTGACCTTATTTTGACCTTGGGAGCATCTATTTGATATGAGTTTGGTGATTCCTATAGGCTTGAACCGAATTATCGTTGGCAATATCTGGATTAGACAAATGATTTCTAAGTTATTTGACTGTGATTTTGAGATGAACGAGGTCCAATGGTGGGGTGATTACCCTATGGTGATTGGAAGCTGTGGCTGTTATGTCAATACAATATATGGTTATGGTGACTGAAGAAATATGAATGGTATGACATGAATTATGCCGGATCACGATTAAGTAACAATATGATGTGAGTATATTGCTCGTGAGATTGTGCGACTTCTTGGGAAGTCTCGTGTGTAAAGTAATAATATTAGAATTGATAGGAATAATGTGAGCAATAGGACATAAAGGTACTTATCCTGATATGTCTTTACGTGCCATAGGCATTGTGGCAACGTACACTTATGCACCGATCTCATGTGTTTGTAGTAACCACTACGGGATTGGGACGCCTTCCTGTATGTCGGATGCAGCAACACATAGGCCGGGCAAGTGTAGAGTTGTAACTGCTTACGGTGAATGTATTAGACCTATCCGGAGGTACTGGATAAGAATGTGAAAATTGTGATCAATAAACCGAGAATAGATGAGAGGTGACTCATGATGAGTATGTGAAGTTTCATACTTGGGTAAAGGGATAATAATAATTATATCCTGCTGGACTTTGAAAAGTCCGATGTTACATTATGATGATTTTGGACCTTAATGGTGTGTGGCTGAAGTATGGCCTTATGACGTATGCCGATGTTAAACTTCGAGGACGAAGTTTCTTTTTGGTGGGGTGGATTGTAACATCCCAGATTTTAGAGAAAATAAATTTATTGGATGATGATAATTAATTATTCATGGTCAAATAATTATGGGAGATGTTGTTAGACATTGGAGGTGAATTATCGGTAAACTAAGACTTACCGGAAATGAATGAATTAACAGATGATGTGGGACCCACTTAATTGAATTGAGTGGTTGATGGATCTAGAATGTTTGGAATATTATTGTGGTTAAGATGGTGTAGTTAGAATAATTTTTAGTGCTAAGGAACTAATTAATTGGACACGACGCCTAATACGAAATGGGGAAATTACGAACCAAATTGGATTAAAAAGAAAATGAGAATTCCCTTTCTTTTCCTCTCTACCACCGTCCACTTCTTCTTCTTTTCTCTCTCCCCACTCACTTTACACTCTATTACACAATGGACCAAAGGGGAAATATCATATGGGTACATTTTAATAACCAATGGTTGATGAGCCAATAAAACACATTTTCCACTCTCTTTTTCCCTTCATTTTCGGTAGCTTCTCCCTCTCACTTTCTCCTTCATTTTTCTACCTCCTCCTCCCTCTATAATGGGCAAACCGAAACCCACTTCTCTCTACCCCTATTCTTGCCAAAAATATGAACTTGAGCTTGGATATGTGAGGCATCTATGGAGCATGGGAGCATGCATTGGTCTTCTCCCCTTCTTCTTCACCCTTATTTTTGTTTTGGTGGAGTTTGGATTTAAGGTAAAGATTTCTTACCTCCACATCATTTTATTATGGTTTTGTGACATTGGGTTGAAGATGATAATATTAGAAGCCTTGCATGTGGATGGGTGTTGATTGTGTTGGTAAACCTAGAGTGAAACTTTAAGCATGAATAATGGAGGTGTGAAATTGAACATGGTTGATGTTGTGGGATGAAGGGAAAGTTATAGTGACCATAAAGATTTTAAGAGATTGATTGAGAATATTGTTAAATGATTTTAGATGGGAAACCCTAAGTGTGACAAATTGGGGATTTTTGCCAAATTGGTAACCTTAGTGATTTTGATGCCTTGGGAGTGGATTTATATGAAGAAATGAACATTTAGAAGTATTGGGATTGAATATTGATGTTGATAGAAAGGGGAGCTAAGTCATGAGTTACAAATGATGATATATGCATGTATATAGGTATGTTGATTTGAGGGATTAGTAAGTGTTGATATTTATGATGTTGACAATGATTGCGAACCATTAATATTAGACTAAGAGAATGGATGTTTAAATTGATGAAGCCTTAGGTCTTGTTATAGGCCATGGTGTTGTTGATGTTGGGTTGTTTAGCCCTTTGAAATCTAGAAATCTTCGCTTTGGGGAAAGGAATTCCCGAAGCCTAATACAAGCATATGAATTTGGAGTATTAGACAAGTCTAGGACTTGATCATGGGTTAGATGATGATGTCTAAGATGATGTTTTATGATAGTATAATAATGGCAATTGTATGTATATTTGTTGTGATAGGATTGTATCCTTGACGATGATGCGGAGCGATCGAGGCATTTGGAGCATTGGAATTGTGGATCTTCTCTTGAGGTAGGAGAGGAGTTTGCATTTCAAGTGCATGAGTGATTAATTGATAATTATGTTATGTGTGCACTCATGCATTGCCTTGCCAAGAATTAATTGTATGTTTGAATTGTTGAAATAGTGAATGATGGCTTGGCTTATGGGATTGTTGTGGAAATTGTATGAATATATGATGTTGATGATAAATACTTGATATCCCTTTGAATTGACATGAATCAAATGTTTGGTAATATTCAATGAATAGATGAATTGATCAGAGCGTTGAAGATTATGTTGTGATAAAGTGGAATGATGATGAGGGGTGGTTATATAACTCTTTTTCATAGTTAATGGATTGATAATTGGAATTGAGATGTAAGAATTATTGAACCAAGTTCTAAGTGTATAAATGGAGGAGTAAGGAAGATTAATCTAAGTCAAACTTATATATTAAGGTTTTGATGTGAGAAGGAGAGTAAAAGACTGAGTTTCTAAGCATGAACTGGTATTCTCGCTCAGGCGAGATGAGGTTTCGCTCAAGCGAGACACGTACCACATGGTTGAGGTAGCCACTGGACGAATCTCGCTCAAGCGGGCGTAGCCGCGCTTGAGCGAGCGAGATGGAAAAATGGTACTGGAGAGATCTCGCTTAGGCGAGAGGCGTGGCATGCTGAGTCTCGCTCAAGCGAGAGAGTACAAGATTGGATACTGGAAGAATTCCGCTTGAGCGAGAGTGACTCGCTCAAGCGAGATGGTGACCTGATACTCCCAGATGTCTTCGCTCAAGAAGAACTTTTGGGTGCTCAAGCGACCCACTTCAATCTCGCTCAGGCGAGGGTGTGATTCGCTCAAGCGAGCGAGCGTGAAAACGCTACTGGAAGTATTTCACCCACGCGAGAGGACTCGCCCAAGCGAGTGATGTTGATCTCGCTCAAGCGGTGGTGAATCTCGCTTGAGCGAGTTGCCCAGAAATGAAATTTATTTCATTTTCCTTGTATTGGGCTTATGTTGGACTCCTTTTCTTTATTAGATGAGATGATTAAGGGGATGTGTTAAAGACAATATAATGATGATAAAACATGGAAGTAATTGGGGTTAATTGGCACTTTGGGATCAATTGCTTGTGATGTATTGCCATCAAAATAGAGTAGCCAAAGAATAATAATGAGGATATGATGGTGGGGTTATGAGAGATATTCCAGAATAATTATAAAACCGAGGGGTAAATGAATAAATGACATTGTATAAATTATAATTGGATGAATTAAAGGAAGTATGATATTAAATAATGCTAGATGATGATGTTGAACACTCTCTTGCATAAAGAGGTGTATATTTATATTGATGAATGGTTGTGTACCATTGTGTATGATACAAGCATGGTCTTGTATGTGTGGTATGAAATATGAAATTGATAATGTTGTGAATGCCATACAATTTCATATATATACTTATATGAGTATACTTGAGCAATGGTAATGAATAATGAGATGAAAATCCATTAAATGAAGTGTGATGATATTGATGAATAATATGTGACGTTGAAATGCTATGTGGCTGTTTGCAAGTGTTATCTTGCGTGTATGAGATGAAATAATTATGAAATATGTTGTGATGAAAAGGCCACGTATAAAACCTGAAACCCATGGTCAAGAAATAAATAATGAGAAGGCCCACTAAGGCGTACATGGAGATGTTGGTGAGTATAATGATGATGATGATGACTGGCATATCGATAGCTGTCTATGTGGAATATTAGGGGGTTCCACTAGGCGGGCCCAGTGGGAGGGCGGCTCAGTGCACGAGCATTATTGTTGTTTCCCCTGTGACTCGGTGTGTGAGTCACGAAGCTGTCCATAGATTGGTGACGAGGCACCCTATGTGGCGGGCCCAGTGGGTGGGCGGCTCTATGGTGAGCGAGTTACCTCGGTGTCCGATGGGGTACGGCTCTCTCGATGTGTGTTCGGGAGGGGCCTATAGCACTTTTGGCAAGTGAGGCCATGTTATTAAGCCGCAAGTCACAAGGTGACTAGTGCTATAGATGGGCGATCGCGGTTTGGTACCAGTAAAACATGTTGTTGAGATGCATGCATGCTTTAAGATATGTGTACACATTTTACTACTGCAGTAGGGGCATAGTAGCACACCTATGCTTGACCCACAACTTGGTGTTTATTCCCACAGTCGGATCCGCATTGGTTGTCAAATTCACATAGTATGGAGATATGCCAGAATATGATAATGATTGATGATGATTGAGATATTAATATTGGTGTCGATGAGATGCGAAGTTAATATGATGAAAGACCACATAAAAGTAATAAATGATATGAACATATGAAATGATGTTGAATATGACGATATGTATGATATGGCCCAATATAATGAAGGGCGTATTTAATTATGATTGGAAATGATGATATTAGCCCATAGTGGCTTGATGAAAGACCAGGATGGTCTATATTGATGAGTTGGCCCGTTGGGGCGATATGATAGATATGTGTTGGCCCATTGTGGTGACGTTATAGATGTGTATATGCTTGCTTTGCTATGATTTGATGAATGAGCATGAAATGATTATATATATTGTTGAATTAATAATTTATGATGATTATTGATGTGTTTAGCAAAGCATACATGATGTTGATATGCATATGCACATAATTTCAATTGTATTCATATCGTCATTTGAAATGTAAACTCACTCTCCCATGTGGTCTACTTTTTAGTATTGGTGCAGGAAAACCATGGGAAGAGGATGATTTAAAAGTAAAGCTTTTGGGAAGGTAAATAGTTGTAATGGGATGCCTTGGCCGGCAGCGACTGTAATTTATCGGGTGGTAAATGAATGTACGTAATAGTACTGATCTTAGTAGTAATCTTGAATTATTGTGAATAAAAACTTGACTGGTTATTGTATTAGTCTTTGGGGGTGTATGCACTCATACACGCTTGATTAGTGTATAAGTGTTGATGACACATGCCTTGTAGTCGAAGTGGATATGGACCTTGATGATGTATGATGCATGACCACATAGATAAATATATACCTATATCTTAGGCATAGTATGCTCATGTGAATATGTAAAATGACGATGGTTGTCTACTAGGCCTATGTTACGCCATTGCATGCGTTGTCGAGCCTTTTCTCATATCTTCATATGTGGGACTAGGCGTGTGCCCGGTATACACATTTTTCTTCCGCTGTAAACTCTATTATTTTGTATACCGAATGGGCAAACTATTTATCGATCCAGTTATAAGTTTTGAAATCTCGCTCTTTGGTTTTCTGCGATTTGGGTCTTGGTGTGATCATGGTGGTGTCTTGGAATTGTTTTCAAACGCCAAAAATTTACTCGTATTTTTATTAATTATGACGATCACATCTGGATTCGAGTACAGAAAATCAGGGGTGTTATAATCTGGTATCAGAGTGTATTTTGCTCTGAATTAGAGATCTTGATCATTGTCATTGCATGATTGATTGGTATTAGAATTGATTTTATGGATGGTTGGAGCACGACTGCTCAATATTGGAACATTTTAGTGATTATTGGAATAAGGTTGTTCGTATAGATTTAAGAATGATAATTATCTAGAGAATGATGATATTATGTTTGATTGCCCTACATGGACACATGATGGATTAAGTGCCTAGGAATTATGGATTGATTATAAGGGTATTATTGCTTATTGAGGAATTATTATGAATCATTAGAGTTGAGTTGGGATTGATGCGCAATGAGGACTTATTATGAGATTGTGATTCATAAGACGTGGTTGTTTACTGGAAGTATATTCTTTATCCTTGAGGTTATATGATGTACTTATGGAGCATAGTTGCTCATTGGAAAATTTGATGAATCTTGAGATTGAATATGTTTATGGAGGAATTCCTCAATATGATTGATGTGGTTGTTTGTGTAAGTCCGGCCAAGTTCCTTACACTATTTCCTTCTAATGACGAATACATTGATATTATGCATTTGAATATTGATATTTGAGTATGACTTTAACTGATGATGAAATTGAACCATGTGTGATCATGGATATGATATATTGGGTATGAATTGATTTGAGGGTGAACCTATGCCGTATGTTGAACACGGATAGGAGATGTTAGATGTGAATGATTCACATGTTGAAATCTAATTGTATGAAAGATGGTGAATAAATTCCCTAATGTGGACGTTCATAAATTGAAATGATTGTTTGTGTTAATTTGAATTATGGATTTTATATCCTGGAGCACAAAGGTATGATATTATGTAATACAAATGATTTATTAAATTCCTTTTTGGATGAAGGATACGAGTAAGTAATAAGATGATTGAACATTAAAATTGTGTATATGTAGACTTGGGGCATGACTCGGTTTTGTATTTGTGAACCGAGTGAATGATTGATTTAGTTGTGACCCACTAAGTGTGGTAACCCCGAGTGACCCAAAATGATCATGAACGATCGAACCTTATTGAATTTGACCCTATGGTGGTCTAGGCTCTATGATGTTTCTATGAACCATGTTTATTGACTTTATGTGTTGTGGAAGTATTCCACGATGGGTACTAAATGACCCTTGAATTTTCTAAGACTAGTGATGAACTGAATCTCATGAAGGGTTGAGCCGTAGTGAAATAAAGTATGGAATGAGTTGATGAGGCTAGAACCGATATGCGATTAGATTGGAAATGAGAACATGAACCCATACGTAGTTGGTGAATAAAGATGTTAAATTCGGAGTATACCTTGGTATTGACCAAGATATATAATTTTATGGTATGATTTTGAGCTAGATTGTATGCCCTACGTTATGAAGATTAGATTGATTATGAATTGCGGTATGATATAGAGGTAATGCATGTTAACATGAGTTGGTTATAGAATTTAATTCTATTGATACCTCCCTTTTTGCTTTGAAAAGAAGACATATTGGTGATAGAATCGCATGCCGATGTAACACAATGTGAATTGTATGTCCAATATATGGACTTTGACTGTGATAAAAGAGGCAAACCACTAGTGTGGAAAATTAGTATATGAATATTGACCTTATTTTGACCTTGGGAGCATCTATTTGATATGAGTTTGGTGATTCCTATAGGCTTGAACCGAATTATCGTTGGCAATATCTGGATTAGACAAATGATTTCTAAGTTATTTGACTGTGATTTTGAGATGAACGAGGTCCAATGGTGGGGTGATTACCCTATGGTGATTGGAAGTTGTGGCTGTTATGTCAATATATGGTTATGGTGACTGAAGAAATATGAATGGTATGACATGAATTATGCCGGATCACGATTAAGTAACAATATGATGTGAGTATATTGCTCGTGAGATTGTGCGACTTCTTGGGAAGTCTCGTGTGTAAAGTAATAATATTAGAATTGATAGGAATAATGTGAGCAATAGGACATAAAGGTACTTATCTTGATATGTCTTTACGTGCCATAGGCATTGTGGCAACGTACACTTATGCACCGATCTCATGTGTTTGTAGTAACCACTACGGGATTGGGACGCCTTCCTGTATGTCGGATGCAGCAACACATAGGCCGGGCAAGTGTAGAGTTGTAACTGCTTACGGTGAATGTATTAGACCTATCCGGAGGTACTGGATAAGAATGCGAAAATTGTGATCAATAAACCGAGAATAGATGAGAGGTGACTCATGATGAGTATGTGAAGTTTCATACTTGGGTAAAGGGATAATAATAATTATATCCTGCTGGACTTTGAAAAGTCCGGTTACATTATGATGATTTTGGACCTTAATGGTGTGTGGCTGAAGTATGGCCTTATGACGTATGCCGATGTTAAACTTTGAGGACGAAGTTTCTTTTTGGTGGGGTGGATTGTAACATCCCAGATTTTAGAGAAAATAAATTTATTGGATGATGATAATTAATTATTCATGGTCAAATAATTATGGGAGATGTTGTTAGACATTAGAGGTGAATTATCGGTAAACTAAGACTTACCGGAAATGAATGAATTAACAGATGATGTGGGACCCACTTAATTGAATTGAGTGGTTGATGGATCTAGAATGTTTGGAATATTATTGTGGTTAAGATGGTGTAGTTAGAATAATTTTTAGTGCTAAGGAACTAATTAATTGGACACGACGCCTAATACGAAACGGGGAAATTACGAACCAAATTGGATTAAAAAGAAAATGAGAATTCCCTTTCTTTTCCTCTCTACCACCGTCCACTTCTTCTTCTTTTCTCTCTCCCCACTCACTTTACACTCTATTACACAATGGACCAAACGGGAAATATCATATGGGTACATTTTAATAACCAATGGTTGATGAGCCAATAAAACACATTTTCCACTCTCTTTTTCCCTTCATTTTCGGCAGCTTCTCCCTCTCACTTTCTCCTTCATTTTTCTACCTCCTCCTCCCTCTATAATGGGCAAACCGAAACCCACTTCTCTCTACCCCTATTCTTGCCAAAAATATGAACTTGAGCTTGGATATGTGAGGCATCTATGGAGCATGGGAGCATGCATTGGTCTTCTCCCCTTCTTCTTCACCCTCATTTTCGTTTTGGTGGAGTTTGGATTTAAGGTAAAGATTTCTTACCTCCACATCATTTTATTATGGTTTTGTGACATTGGGTTGAAGATGATAATATTAGAAGCCTTGCATGTGGATGGGTGTTGATTGTGTTGGTAAACCTAGAGTGAAACTTTAAGCATGAATAATGGAGGTGTGAAATTGAACATGGTTGATGTTGTAGGATGAAGGGAAAGTTATAGTGACCATAAAGATTTTAAGAGATTGATTGAGAATATTGTTAAATGATTTTAGATGGGAAACCCTAAGTGTGACAAATTGGGGATTTTTGCCAAATTGGTAACCTTAGTGATTTTGATGCCTTGGGAGTGGATTTATATGAAGAAATGAACATTTAGAAGTATTGGGATTGAATATTGATGTTGATAGAAAGGGGAGCTAAGTCATGAGTTACAAATGATGATATATGCATGTATATAGGTATGTTGATTTGAGGGATTAGTAAGTGTTGATATTTATGATGTTGACAATGATTGCGAACCATTAATATTAGACTAAGAGAATGGATGTTTAAATTGATGAAGCCTTAGGTCTTGTTATAGGCCATGGTGTTGTTGATGTTGGGTTGTTTAGCCCTTTGAAATCTAGAAATCTTCGCTTTGGGGAAAGGAATTCCCGAAGCCTAATACAAGCATATGAATTTGGAGTATTAGACAAGTCTAGGACTTGATCATGGGTTAGATGATGATGTCTAAGATGATGTTTTATGATAGTATAATAATGGCAATTGTATGTATATTTGTTATGATAGGATTGTATCCTTGACGATGATGCGGAGCGATCGAGGCATTTGGAGCATTGGAATTGTGGATCTTCTCTTGAGGTAGGAGAGGAGTTTGCATTTCAAGTGCATGAGTGATTAATTGATAATTATGTTATGTGTGCACTCATGCATTGCCTTGCCAAGAATTAATTGTATGTTTGAATTGTTGAAATAGTGAATGATGGCTTGGCTTATGGGATTGTTGTGGAAATTGTATGAATATATGATGTTGATGATAAATACTTGATATCCCTTTGAATTGACATGAATCAAATGTTTGGTAATATTCAATGAATAGATGAATTGATCAGAGCGTTGAAGATTATGTTGTGATAAAGTGGAATGATGATGAGGGGTGGTTATATAACTCTTTTTCATAGTTAATGGATTGATAATTGGAATTGAGATGTAAGAATTATTGAACCAGGTTCTAAGTGTATAAATGGAGGAGTAAGGAAGATTAATCTAAGTCAAACTTATATATTAAGGTTTTGATGTGAGAAGGAGAGTAAAAGACTGAGTTTCTAAGCGTGAACTGGTATTCTCGCTCAGGCGAGATGAGGTTTCGCTCAAGCGAGACACGTACCACATGGTTGAGGTAGCCACTGGACGAATCTCGCTCAAGCGGGCGTAGCCGTGCTTGAGCGAGCGAGATGGAAAAATGGTACTGGAGAGATCTCGCTTAGGCGAGAGGCGTGGCATGCTGAGTCTCGCTCAAGCGAGAGAGTACAAGATTGGATACTGGAAGAATTCCGCTTGAGCGAGAGTGACTCGCTCAAGCGAGATGGTGACCTGATACTCCCAGATGTTTTCGCTCAAGAAGAACTTTTGGGCGCTCAAGCGACCCACTTCAATCTTGCTCAGGCGAGGGTGTGATTCGCTCAAGCGAGCGAGCGTGAAAACACTACTGGAAGTATTTCGCCCACGCGAGAGGACTCGCCCAAGCGAGTGATGTTGATCTCGCTCAAGCGGTGGTGAATCTCGCTTGAGCGAGTTGCCCAGAAATGAAATTTATTTCATTTTCCTTGTATTGGGCTTATGTTGGACTCCTTTTCTTTATAAGATGAGATGATTAAGGGGATGTGTTAAGGACAATATAATGATGATAAAACATGGAAGTAATTGGGGTTAATTGGCACTTTGGGATCAATTGCTTGTGATGTATTGCCATCAAAATAGAGTAGCCAAAGAATAATAATGAGGATATGATGGTGGGGTTATGAGAGATATTCCAGAATAATTATAAGACCGAGGGGTAAATGAATAAATGACATTGTATAAATTATAATTGGATGAATTAAAGGAAGTATGATATTAAATAATGCTAGATGATGATGTTGAACACTCTCTTGCATAAAGAGGTGTATATTTATATTGATGAATGGTTGTGTACCATTGTGTATGATACAAGCAATTGTTGTATGTGTGGTATGAAATATGAAATTGATAATGTTGTGAATGCCATACAATTTCATATATATACTTATATGAGTATACTTGAGCAATGGTAATGAATAATGAGATGAAAATCCACTAAATGAAGTGTGATGATATTGATGAATAATATGTGACGTTGAAATGCTATGTGGCTGTTTGCAAGTGTTATCTTGCGTGTATGAGATGAAATAATTATGAAATATGTTGTGATGAAAAGGCCACGTATAAAACCTGAAACCCATGGTCAAGAAATAAATAATGAGAAGGCCCACTAAGGCGTACATGGAGATGTTGGTGAGTATAATGATGATGATGATGACTGGCATATCGATAGCTGTCTATGTGGAATATTAGGGGGTTCCACTAGGCGGGCCCAGTGGGAGGGCGGCTCAGTGCACGAGCATTATTGTTGTTTCCCCTGTGACTCGGTGTGTGAGTCACGAAGCTGTCCATAGATTGGTGACGAGGCACCCTATGTGGCGGGCCCAGTGGGTGGGCGGCTCTATGGTGAGCGAGTTACCTCGGTGTCCGACGGGGCACGGCTCTCTCGATGTGTGTTCGGGAGGGGCCTGTAGCACTTTTGGCAAGTGAGGCCATGTTATTAAGCCGCAAGTCACAAGGTGACTAGTGCTACAGATGGGCGATCGCGGTTTGGTACCAGTAAAACATGTTGTTGAGATGCATGCATGCTTTGAGATATGTGTACACATTTTACTACTGCAGTAGGGGCATAGTAGCACACCTATGCTTGACCCACAACTTGGTGTTTATTCCCATAGTCGGATCCGCATTGGTTGTCAAATTCACATAGTATGGAGATATGCCAGAATATGATAATGATTGATGATGATTGAGATATTAATATTGGTGTCGATGAGATACGAAGTTAATATGATGAAAGACAACATAAAAGTAATAAATGATATGAACATATGAAATGATGTTGAATATGACGATATGTATGATATGGCCCAATATAATGAAGGGCGTATTTAATTATGATTGGAAATGATGATATTAGCCCATAGTGGCTTGATGAAAGACCAGGATGGTCTATATTGATGAGTTGGCCCGTTGGGGCGATATGATAGATATGTGTTGGCCCATTGTGGCGACGTTATAGATGTGTATATGCTTGCTTTGCTATGATTTGATGAATGAGCATGAAATGATTATATATATTGTTGAATTAATAATTTATGATGATTATTGATGTGTTTAGCAAAGCATACATGATGTTGATATGCATATGCACATAATTTCAATTGTATTCATATCGTCATTTGAAATGTAAACTCACTCTCCCATGTGGTCTACTTTTTAGTATTGGTGCAGGAAAACCATGGGAAGAGGATGATTTAAAAGTAAAGCTTTTGGGAAGGTAAATAGTTGTAATGGGATGCCTTGGCCGGCAGCGACTGTAATTTATCGGGTGGTAAATGAATGTACGTAATAGTACTGATCTTAGTAGTAATCTTGAATGTATTGTGAATAAAAACTTGAGTGGTTATTGTATTGGTCTTTGGGGGTGTATGCACTCATACCCGCTTGATTAGTGTATAAGTGTTGATGACACATGCCTTGTAGTCGAAGTGGATATGGACCTTGATGATGTATGATGCATGACCACATAGATAAATATATACCTATATCTTAGGCATAGTATGCTCATGTGAATATGTAAAATGACGATGGTTGTCTACTAGGCCTATGTTACGCCATTGCATGCGTTGTCGAGCCTTTTCTCATATCTTCATATGTGGGACTAGGCGTGTGCCCGGTATACACATTTTTCTTCCGCTGTAAACTCTATTATTTTGTATACCGAATGGGCAAACTATTTATCGATCCAGTTATAAGTTTTGAAATCTCGCTCTTTGGTTTTCTGCGATTTGGGTCTTGGTGTGATCATGGTGGTGTCTTGGAATTGTTTTCAAACGCGAAAAATTTACTCGTATTTTTATTAATTATGACGATCACATCGGGATTCGAGTACAGAAAATCAGGGGTGTTATAAGAGGCAATTCTGAGTGAAGTGTGTTCAAGAGAACCACTTCTGGGTGAAATTCCGAGTCAAAACACCCTGGAATGACTCGTTTCCGAGTCAAACCGTGCCAAATGCTTCTTTTCCGAAGGAAACTCCTCCGATTGAAGTATTCCGAGTGAAAAAATGTATGTATATTTATGTTTATGTTGATTTAATGCTTCCTACCGACTGGAGTGTGTTGTGGAATCAATTGGGAAGGATTCCGAATGGTTTCGTATGTATTTGCTTAAGAAACCGAGTGGAAAATGGTAAAGGGAACCTATTCCTAGAGAAATGTAAGAGGCTGAGCCAATTCCGAGTGAGATATACTCTACTGGACCAAAACCGAGTGAGAGTCGTACGTGTAGGTCTTGTTCCGAGAGGTAATGGCTTAAATAAACCTCAATTTGGAAATATAGTTGAAGAAGTTGGCCTAAACCGAGTGAACCAAGTGAATGAAGACTCGGATTTCCGAGTGAAAACTCTGAGAAAGAGAGGACTCGGTCTGGACAGATATTACCGAGTGAGAAACCGAGTACCTGAGTCGGTTTCAAAGGAATTCCAAGCGAGGACTTGAAGACTCGCTCAAGCGAGCCTTGTATTTGTTGACTCGGAAGAAGAATTCCAGTCGGCATAGTGATTAACCGAGTGGAAGTTTCACTCGGTATTCAGTGTCAGTTGTGCGTATTGACTTCAATTTTGTCTTTTAATGATTATTTTAATTCAATCATGCGCATTATAGCTAGTGGGCGGCCAGAAATGGGCACTGACTCAGCATATCTCCTTATTTAAATCTCCACTGCCACTCCATTAACACTCCACTAGCAGCCCACTCACAAAAGCTGTTCCCCATTTAGTTTTCCACTTAGCAGCCCACTCCTTATTTAAACCAACGCAAGGACTCTTAGAGAACACACACACGAAACACACCTCCATCATTCTTCTTCCTACAAGTTACTTTCTCTCTCTTTTCTCTTCTGTTTCACTCGGAATTCGTGCAGGACAGTGAAAGGGAACCTCTTCTTCTCCTCCAGGAGCTCCATAGAGGTAAGGGGGTATATTCTTGGGTGCCCTGTGGGAAAACCGAGTGAAGGAAAGGGTTAAGGAACTTGTTCCTCACCTTTCCAGGACAGATTCAGTGATGGGTTAATTAAATGCTTAATTGTTACTATTTTGTATATATAATATATTTGTTGGTAAATAATATACTTTGTGTGAATTGTGAGAAAAATATGAACTGTATTGACTGTGAAAATACTAAATCATGGGTACCTATGTGCGTTTCCAGCAAAGAATTGCAATTAAATGTTGGAATAAATGACAATAACTCATTTTTATATGAATTCAATCGGTTTTTACACAATATCACTCGGTAAACATTATATATATCAGACAGAACCCTTTTCTTACTTGAAGAAGCTTCTTTCAATCATTTTTACTCGGAATTATAGTTACTTCCACTCGGAAATCTCTTTCTTAAATTTATTTCACTCGGAACTTGTCTTAATTTCACTCAGAAAACATAATTATCTTTTACTCAGAACCCTTTTCAGTAATTTCACTCGGAAGAAGTAACCTTAAAACTTTTCCCAGTCTATTTCCATTCGGACAGCATCTTTCCAAGCTCAATTTACTCGGAAAACTCTTCCTCAAACATATTTCACTCAGAACTTATATTGAATTCACTCAGAAAACTCCTTTGAGACTGATGTCACTCGGAATCGTATTTTATTACACTCAGAAATTCATTTTTACTCGGTTTTACCAATGTTTTCACTCATGAAACTCTTTCTTACTGATTCCACTCGGAAATTATATTTTAAGTCACTCAGAAATTTATTTCACTCAAAATTTAAGTTATTTCATTAAGAAAATATTTTTCAGTTTCCATTTCACTCGGAAAACATATTAATTTCATTTAGTAAACTCTGCTCAGTTTTATTTCACTCGGATTCATAGTTAATTCATGCGGAAAACTCATTTTTACTCGGAATCAAACCTGTTTCAGTCGGAAAACAGCCTTCCAGTTCATTTTCACTCGGACCCAAACTTGTTTCAGTCGGAAAACAGCTTTCCAGTGTAATTTCACTCGGATTTTTAGCCAGATCGTTTGGAAAACCCTTCTCAGTATGATTCCACTCGGAATCATACTTATTTCACTCGGATTTACCCTTGTTTCACTCAGAAAACTATGTTTTTAGTGTTTTTCGCTTGGATTTTCATTTAGAAACTATTCTTAAACATTTTTTTAACTATTGAGAAGTTATAATTATTATTATCATTCTTATTCTATTATTATTATTATTCTAATTATTATCAATCTTAATATTGTTATTATTATTGTTAGTTTTATTGTTATTAACATTGTTAACGTCTTAATTATGAGTAATTACATAAAGAATATATTATTTTACTCTTTATGAAGAATATAATTTTAACCAAGATATAATAGATATATTTCTAAAATAATAAACAGATATCTTACAATGTTTAAATAATTGATGGAATTCAAAGAACTTGGGAATGATATGATGAGACTGGAAACACATAAGATACCCAAGGAATCAATTGATAAAATAAATACATTTCGCATCATGAAAATATTTTTGAAGAAGAAAAACCTCTAGAGCATACACTTGGTACAGTGGAGGACACTCACGTTCGATCTCCATGAAGAATCTTGGGAGTACAACTGGAACGGCAACCCAATGGCATCAGAGTCGCGCCTGATAGCCGGGTGAGACGATGCAATTCTAGTGTACTTTGACTAAATGACGGAGTGTAACTATGATCGTAGGGATCCAAGTTCCAAAAATATTTAAATCAATGATGAGAACCAATGAGTTCATTCGTACCATATGGAACTTGGGCGGACCCTGATCGCTCTAGATGATTGGAATGGAGTTATTCCAAAGAATGAGAAGAAGATGAAACGATTTATTGGGCCCACATGCATCATGAGAATTAACCAAAGATAAATCATAATAAATCCAAACTCATGCATTTCATTACAAGCATATTTGATTGTTATATTTATGAATATGTTAATTATATGATTTATGTGATATTATATGTTAACTGGATTATGTCCGCACCGGATTAACCAATCAGGGTCTTGGGTTATACTCACCCTTACTGTTGACAATTTTCAGAGGAATTAGGAAATCAAGAACCTGAGTATGAAGAACAGCAATATGCTGAACCAAATGAGAACGCTCCTTAAATAGAATATAAGTATCTGAATATTGATGGATGACTGTATAATATTTAAGGGTGCCTGCGTGCCCCATTCTGTTAAGAGTACAATTACTTGCAGTTTGTGAATGACTATGTGATCTATATAATATTGCTTCCACTGATATGCCATTATTTTATAAAAAAAATATTCACTTTTTCTAAAAACTGTTAACACTCTCAGTTAAATAGGATGAACCTACAGAAGGATTTGTCTTATCTAACTAAGGGTGTTACAGAGGGAATTGGAGGCTGGAGATTTTGGTAGCAAGCTTTGTGTAGTGTTCCTGTATGTTTGCTTCAAGCTTATCAAGCCTGGTGTTGATATTTGCTTCCATGGCATCAAGGCGACGATCCATATGGGCAGTGAGTCGTGCAAACAAGTCATCAGTAGGTGCTTATGTAGGTGCAGGAGGAGGAGCATTAGCAGCATCTTCATCATCACTATTATGGCGTGGGCATCGAAGAATTTCCCATAGGCCATGGTACTCATGAATATTCATCTTAGTGAGATAAGACTTGCCAATGAGACCCTTAGTGCCTACAACTTCCTTGACTTCATTCTTGAAATCGACCCTGTAATAACAAAGGATTTTGGTGATGAGAACTGCATAAGGAAGTCTTGTGAGGTTTTTAGCATCCAACATGTGATTCCTAACTATGTTGATCCAGTTGATTTCGTGTTGATTTACAATTGCCCAAAGGATGATAGTTGAGATTCACTTACTCGGGCATTGTTACTTCCTAGGGATAGAAGAATCTTGTCCAAAACATAATGAAGCAAGCGATGGTCAATATTCAATTTTCCAACCGTGCTTGTGGTAGATGAAGAGAGATTGAAGAGGTTTCTTACTTCTAGGAGATTATAGTTCCACCATGGAGAGGGTTCTCTCCCAAAGAAGTGAGCATCATTGATAGGAAGCTTGCCAACTTTGTTTAGAACTTCATTATCAAGAATCATGGTTACACCTTTCACTTTGGCAATGTATCGACCATCTTGAAGGCGAAAGTGGAATAGAATGCACGAATCAATTCGGGATAAATTGCTTGAGACTCAAGAGTGGCAAATTCCAGAATGTGTTGTTGTTGGAGAGTTTAAGTAAGAGAAAGACCAAAAGATTTAAAAAATGGAAGATCAAGCCAGTGAGATGGAATCAAAGGTTTCTCAGAAAAGTAGTTTAAATATCTTTCTAAGTCTTTTTGAGTGTCAAAGAGTCTGACTAAATCTAAGTTTTGTGGTGTTGAGGTTGCAGCAATATTTACTCGTTGTTTCTTGCATAGTTGGGAGGAGGAAGCCATGGGATTTGAGTGAGTGAAAAATAAAGATTTTAAAGTGGAAGAGAGAAGTTTTAGAGAGAAGGAGGAGAAAGGGAATGAAGAAGTTGAAGTGAAATGATGGAAAGGAACCCAAAACAGCGTGATATAGGCAATTTTTATCACATGAATCGATTCAAGGGAGGTTTGAATCGATTCAAACACTATTGTTTTGAAAACGTTTTGAGCATCAGGGGTTTGAATTGATTCAAGACCCCTGTGAATCGATTCAAACGCTGTTGTTTCTCTTTGAATTACATTTTTGAGCTGCTGAATTGATTCAAGACACTGGGCAACGCTTTTGGATCATTGGAATCTTCAATTTCATGACTCTTTTTCCCTTCTATTTCAATCAAACACTCATGAACAACATTTAACTCAATCATTTATGCAATTCAAGACTTAACTAATGAATTTTTCGTAAGGTAACTATCATGCCAAAGAGAATCAAATTACATACTTATTCAAATCTCATGCTCAAGATTAAGAATCATTTATCAATAAAGATAGTCAAATTTCTTGTCAATTTATTTGCAATGAGTGTAACTAATTCATATTAGACATATTTAAAATTCCTAATTCTCTCCTAATGTTTATGAATTATTCCTTTGCAAGTGGTTTTGTGAATATATCAGCTAATTTCTTAGAGGTTTTAACATGTTCAAGTACACAATCACCCTTTAACACATGATCTCTAATGATATGGTGTCTTATCTCAATATGTTTGGTTTTTGAATGCATTACAGGATTCTTTGAAATATTAATGACACTTATATTATCACATTTAAGGGGCACATGGTCTAAAACAACACCAAAGTCTAGAAGTTGTTGCTTCATCCAAAGGATTTGGGCATAACAACTACCAGCTGCAATATATTCTGCCTCAGCTGTAGACAATGCAGCACTTACTTGTTTCTTGCTATACGAAGATACAAGAGAACTACCAAGCAAGTGTCAAGTACCAGTAGTACTTTTTCTATCAAGTTTACATCCTGTAAAGTCAGAATCAGAGTAACCAATGAGAGTGCATTCAACCCCTTTAGGGTACCATAAACCAACATCTTGAGTTCCAACCAAGTATCTCATTATTCATTTCACGGCGGTTAAGTGTGATTCTTTTGGACATGCTTAATATCTTGCACACATACATACAGCAAACACGATATCTGGTCTACTAGCAGTTAAGTAAAGTAAGGATCCAATCATACCTCTATATTTTATAAGTTCTACATCCTTACCTTTCTCATCCTTGTCCAAATAACATGAAGTGCTCATGGGTGTGGCAATTTCATTTGCTTTGTCCATGTTGAACTTTTTAAGCAACTCTTTACAATATTTGGATTGGCTAATGAATGTTCCTTCTTTAGTTTACTTGATTTGTAGTTCAAGGAAGAATGTGAGTTCTCCCATCATAGACATCTCAAATTCATTCTGCATTATCTTAGCAAACTCCTTGCAAAGTGATTCATTAGTGGCACCAAAAATAATATCATCCATATAGATTTGTACCAATAGTATGTCATTCTTTTTGTGCTTAATGAATAGTTTTATGTCAACCTTTCCTCTTTCAAAATTGTTTTCTAAAAGGAATTTGCTTAATCTTTCATACCAAGCTCTTGGAGCTTGTTTTAAACCATACAAAGCTTTTCTTAGTTTGAAAACATGATTTGGAAATTGATAGATTTCAAAACCAGGAGGTTGATCAACATATACTTCTTCTTGAATATATCCATTCAAGAAGGCACTCTTGACATCCATTTGGTACAATTTGAAATCTCTGCAATATGTAAAGGCCAATAATAATCTAATAGCTTCTAATCTAGCTACAGGAGCATATGTTTCTTCATAGTCAATTCCTTCTTCTTGATTGTAACCCTTAGCTACTAGCCTAGCTTTATTTCTAGTTATTACTCCATTCTCATCTAGCTTGTTCCTAAATACCCATTTAGTTCCTATTATTTTATGATCATTGGGTCTTGGCACTAGTTCCCAAACTTTATTTCTTTCAAATTGATTAAGCTCTTGCATGGCCAATGTCCAATGTTCATCAATAATAGCTTCATCAATGGTTTGAGGTTCAATTTGAGAGACAAATGCTAAGTGATTGCAAGTATTGAAAGAGCGTCGAGTACTTACACCTTTAGTGATATCACCTATAATATTGTCCACAGGATGGTCTTTTGAGGTGATCCACTCCTTTTGTTGAGCTTGATCATTTTGTGTTGTATCTCCTTCATTTTTGTTTTCCTCTTTGTCATTCAAGCTTAATTCTTGGAGAGTACCTACAAGGTCATCAACATCTTCCTTTCTTGGAGGGTTATGGCTATTTTCATTAAATTTCACATGAATTGATTCTTCAATAGTATTAGTTTGTTTGTTAAAGACCCGATAAGATTTTCTTGATGATGAATATCCAAGAAAGATTGCCTCATCAGCTTTTGCATCAAACTTTCCTAGATTATCCTTTCCATTGTCAAGTACAAAGCATTTACATCCAAAAATATAAAAATAGGAAATATTTGATTTCTACCTTTGTAGAGTTCATAGGGGGTTTTATTTAGAATAGGCCTAATCAAACATCTATTCATAACATGACAAGCGGTGTTTACCGCATCGGCTCAAAAATGTTTTGCAACATTATTTTCATTTAACATGGTTCTTGCAAGCTCCACCAAAGATCTATTTTTCCTTTCAACTACTCCATTTTGTTATGGAGTTCTAGGAGCTAAAAAATTACGACCAATACCATGTTTTTCACAAAATTTTTTGAATAATTGATTTTCAAATTCTCCTCCTTGATCGGTTCTTATGGATACAATCTTTGAATTTTGTTCATTTTGGATAATCTTGGCTAGTTTCTTGAATGCGTGATATACTTTATTTTTATGAGTAAGAAACAAAGTCCATGTATATCTAGAATAGTCATCTACAATTACAAGACTATAGTAATTTCCACCAAAGCTCTTGACCTTAGAAGGTCCAAACAAATCCATGTGCAAAAGTTGTAAAGGTCTTTGAGTTGAAACAACATTTTTTAGCTTGAAATGATGCCTTTACTTGTTTTCCCTTTTGACATGCATCACAAAATTTATTTTCAAACTTTAGCTTTAGCAAACCAATCACTAATTCTTTAGAAATAAGTTTATTCAGATGGTCTATATGTATATGAGCTATTCTTCTATGCCATAGCCATGATTCATCCTCTCTAGTCATAAAGCATTGTACATCATTTGAGGAAAAACAATCAACATCAATCATGTAGATATTATCGACTCTTTGACCAATAAATTTTACCTCTTTGTTTTGCTTATTTTCAATTATGCAACCATTTGATTCAAATATTACTCTATATCCTTTGTCACATAATTGACTTATACTAAACAAATTATGTTTGAGTCCTTCTACATATAGTACATCATTAATTGAAGTGGAAGAATTTTTACCGATTTTTCCATTGCCAAGAATTCTTCCTTTGGTATTATCCCCATAGGTGACACTTCCTTTTCTTTTAGGTGTGAATGATGTGAATTTACTTATGTCACCCGTCATGTGCTTTGAACACCCGCTATCTAGGTACCAATAGGTGTTGTTTGCCTTGAAACATACCTACAAAACAAAATTAGTTTAGAGAACTTGGTACCCATTTTATGTTGGGTCCTTTTTGGTTAGCTTGTGGTAGTGTTCCTTTGGGAACCCACAACTTTCTTACCACTTTTGGTCCAAATTTTATAATATGGCAATTTGAAGCATTATGCCCTTTAACACCACAATGATTGCATTTAGTGAGTGGTGCTGAAGATTTTCTAGGTGGCACAAAGAAGTTCTTATAATGCTTTTCCTTTTTAGTGGGATTATATCTTAATCCGGTTTTGTCAAACATGCATCGTTGATTTCCAAGTAGAACATTTAAATTTTCTTTACCATTTGTGAATTTCTCAAGAGTTGTATTCAAGTCTAGGACTTTCTTTTATAGGTGCTCACATTTTACAGCAAATTCACATGATTTTAGAGCATGGTTGAGCATTAGCTACTTTCTCTTTCAAGCTTTCAGTTTCTTTACTAAGCTCCATGAGATGCATTTCTAGAGTATCAATGGTTTTTCTGACAACTTACATTTGCTAGATAGTCTCATATGTTTATCATACAATTCTTCAAAAGTGTCAAGTAACTCATTTTTATCAAGTTCATTGTTGTTTACCTCATTTTCCTCTTCTTGGTGGTTGGCCATTAGGCATAAGTTGGCTTCCTCATTGTCTGATTCTTCCGAGCTACTTACTTCATTTTCATCCCAAGTAATATAGGCTCTTCTTCTTCCTCTTTTCTATTTATTCTTCTTCTTAAGGTTTGGACAATCCACCTTGAAGTGCCCTTCCTTGCCACATTCAAAATAATTTGGTGAGGAATAGTTTTCATTAGAAATAGGTTTCTTACCTTGAGGTTTGAAATTTCTTTAGAAGCGCTTGTTTCTCATAATTTTTTGAATCGCTTCACAAATAATCCAAACTCCTCATCCTCATCAAGTTCACTCTTGGATTCAACTTCCTTGATTAAAGTGGCCTTGAGAGCTAGACCTTTCTTCTTGGAGGATTTTTCTTCCTCTTCTGCCATCTTCAAATCTTTCAACTCTTGTTCATGCTCTTGTAATTTACCAAATAATGTTGCAAGAGACATATCATTTATATTTGGTGATTGTTTGATAGCAGTGATAAGAGGTTGCCATTCCCTAGTAAGACTTTTTAACACTTTATGAATAAGCTCTTTGTTAGTGTAAGTCTTACCAAGAGTGATGAGATGATTTATAATTAGGGTGAACCTCTTTTGCATGTCAATGATTGTTTCCCCGGAGTTTAATCTAAAACTTTCATATTGACTAGTGAGTGTACTAATCTTAGAATCCTTTACATCACTAGTTCCCTCATGAGTGACTTGGAGAGTATCCCACATTTCCTTAGCGATTTTACAAGTTACAACTCTAAACAACTCATCCAGACCTAAGGCAAGGGTGATGGGATTTTTAGCTTTGTAATTGTATTGGACTTTCTTTTCCTCTTCACTACTCTAGTCATCCATGAGTTTTTCAACTTGTTTACCATCTACAATATGCATTGGTATAAAGGGACCATTCTCAATTGCATTCCAAACTTTTAGATCAATTGATTGTATAAAAATTTTCATCCTTTCTTTCCAAAATACGTAACCTTCCCCATTGAAAGCAAGAGGTGGCACCACCCTTAGGAAAAAGGTTTAGAGAATTTGAGGCTGTTTGTTCTCTTGAAGTTGTTAAGCTTGATCTACCAAGAGTCAAGCTCTAATACCACTTGTTATTCAAGTGGCCTCAATACTCAAGAGGGGGGGTGAATTGAGTATTTAAAAACTTTAACTTGGAATGCCTTTGAACTTGGTTCTTTATGCAATCTTAATGAGATATATAGAAATTTACATGCAACAATTATGTATCACGTAGAAATTGGCTTGATTTGAGATAATGAACTCTTAGAATCAAGTGAAACTTAACAGAGAAATGAGAATCAAGATAGAATAATGGTTCAGTAATTTTATCAAACAGTTGGTGTGCAATGGTTTAGTTTCTTCTTAGGATCACAATTAACTCAAGCAATCAACTCAGGCAATTCAACAAGCAGTTTGTATGCACAAACAAATAAAGAGTTCAAGGTAAGAAGAAATACAAACCAATTTAACGAGTTCCATCAATCCGGTGTACGTCTCGCCTTCAAGCAACCCACTTGAAGGATTCCATTATTGAAGATTTGAGATACAAGCTTTGAGTAATTGACTCCTAGTGTCCCACACTCAAGAACCCAATTCTCACAAGCAAAGGGCACCCCACCCAATCTCACAATCTCTCAATACCCAAAGGTTGAATCCCAACCTTTGTGACCACTCAACCTAGAGTGAATACCTTGATGTTTTGGTGTTTAGATTACAAGATTATACTCTCTTAATAGATTGGATAAGTAAATGAAAGTTCTCCCAATGGTAACTCTCAACAAGAAGAGAGGATTTACAAATACAAGCTCAAAGTTTTAGATAATGAAACTATACAAGAAAGCTGAACTCACAAAGGACAAAGGCAAGCTAGGAATGATTTCTTCTTGATGTGTTTTGCGTAGCTTGAATCAATGGTGCATTTATAGGCCTTAGAGAGCTTCTAGCCATTGCAAATGAGTTCTAGGTTGTCCACCACACTTGACATAGAGTATGGGTTTCTCTTACCCACTAAAAATGACTTTATAAAGTTGTTCCCCACTATTTGAATCGATTCATATGTCTTTGAATCGATTCAAAGCATTCTATTTTGGGCATTTTGGGCTTCCAGAATCGTATAAATCGATTTAAGCCTCTTTGAATCGATTCTACCCATTTTGTTTTAGGTTTTTGGGACTTTGCAGGCCTTTGAATCGATTCATACGTATGTGAATCAATCAAGCAATATTGTTTGATGTTTTTCCATGCATTTTGAGTCATGGTTCCTTTCCTTGATCTTCATGCATTGCTTCTTGATTCTTTGATCATTTGCGAGCGTGTTCTTCATGGTTTCTTGGTCTTTGATTTGAAATTCATCAAATCCTTGTGTTTTCTTTTGAATAATGCATGCATTTGTTTTTGATCCATGAGTAATGTTCATTTCATTCTTGTGCACTTGTCATTATCAAAACCTATTTATAACATGCAAATACACTAGTCACATGTCTCTTCTTCCCCTAAATCCATAATGCTACCTAGGTAGAAGTTGATCTCATCTCTGCCATATGAGAGCCAATGGCCTCTTAGATATGTCCTTCGATCACCTTCTCCCTCCTTAGGCCATGCATTGGTATAGAACTCCCTCACAACCTCTGGATCATATTTTTCCTTCTTCAACCAGTTCTTCCTTCTAATAACCTACAAAAAGGCATCACACTCTCCCAAGGCTAAATCGACCTTTCTTTCAGTTATGAAAGTCCAGTTTGAAATATCCTCGTAACGCTTACTCTTGTCCTTGTTCCTGAATTTTGGGGCATTGTCCTGGTCATCAGTGCGTGGCCTTTTTCCTTTATTTCTTCTAGAACTTCTTGCTGGAGAAGTGGGTGAAGGGGAACTTGGTGCCACCTGCTTGGTTCTGGCCATCTGCAAGCAATCATCATATCAAATTGCAATATAAAGGGTAAGTCACTAACAATTTTAGTAATAATTTCATTGAGCAAGAGACTTCTTACTCAATGTATCAGGATGCATCTATTTCCAAATCAAGCATACCTTTTAATGACTAAGCAAAGGAACAGTGATTTTATTTGGCATGACAATAACATTTCAATCCGTTAACATCAAGCATGTATGACACATTCTGAACTTTTATCAGATAGTTGGTGTGCGCCCTTAAAACAGAAGAATGTTTTCACAATGTTCACTTGAAAACAATTAATCAAATCAAGATTGAATGAATAAAACCAGGTGAAGTAGACCATTCTATCATATAAGCAGGCAAAATAGAGAAAATTGATTCCTTATTCTAAACATGCTCTTTACCTCACATCACAGCAAAACATATGCAAGACACACCAGAAAAAGAGCAAGGTTGAGAGTTACCTTGCTTCAAATGAAGTGGGTTATGCATAGGAGAGAAAATGACTTTTGAAATTGAATATGGCAATTGAAACACAGGTAACGTGTTAAATAGAAACTGACAAAGAAGTGCTAAATAGAAACTGACAAGGAGGAGCAAATGGGGTTATGGGAGTTAAAATGGGGTGCGGTTACAGATTCTGCAATAATGGCTCCTTTTAAAATTTTGCAAACTTGCATCAGGTGGCAGTTTAAAAGTACCTCACTTGAGCGAGCATATCACACTTAAGCGTGATCGTGTTACTTAGTTTCGCTTGGGCGCTCTATTTCCACACTTGAGCGTAGTTACTACTTGATGCTTATTTTTCTCGTGCTTGAGCGAGGCAAGTCACGCTTGGGCGTGAAAACAACCCTGATGCTATTTCAAATCTCACGCTTGAGCGTCCCTTTGAGTGTGGCACCCTCCTGACACTTGGTTTCTTCTTGCTTGAGCGAGGCAAGTCACGCTTAAGTGTGATCGGGTGGGTTTTGAAAACTTTAATTTGGCAGACTTTATTTTTTTTCTCGCTCAAGCTTTGAAATCAATCGCTTGAGCAAATTTAAGATAGAATTAAAAGTGAATTTCCTAGCTTGAGTATGGCAAGTTATGCTTGAACATGGTGCTTGACATTGGCTGAAACTTGTCGTTTCCTTTGAACTTTGCATTTGGCATGTGAAGTTGGTTAATGAATATGATGAGTTGATCTGAAAAGAAAAGTAAGAAAACTTCAAACACAATATACAGACTAATTGAATTGAAATCAACAAAATGAACAGAAAATATAAATGATTGGGTTGCCTCCCAAAAAACGCTTTATTTAACGTCATTAGCTTGATGCCTAACTGCTTGCTCATGGATCCTTCAAATGAATGATGGTGGTGACCTTTTCCACTTCTCTTCCTAGACAAGGTTTAAGTCTTTGACCATTTACCACCCAGGTTCTCTCAGATTTAAGGTCTTGCAACTCAATGACCCCATAAGACCTTACTTCTTTCATTATGAACGACCCTGACCATTTGGACTTCAGTTTTCCTGGGAACAATTTTAGCCTTGAATTAAATAGGAGCACAGATTGTCCTGGATAAAAAATCTTCTTCATAATTTACTTGTCATGGTAAGCCTTCATTCTTTCCTTATAAATCCTTAAAGATTCATAGGCTTCCAACCTCCACTCTTCCAACTTCTGCATCTGAATTTTTCTTTCTTGAGTTGATGCCTTGGGATCATAGTTGAGTACTTTCATTACCCAAAATGCCTTATGTTCAAGCTCCATAGGAAGATGGCAACTTTTTCCATACACCAACTGATAAAGTGAAAATCCAGTTAGTGCTTTGTAGGCTGTCTTATATGCCCATAAAGCGTCATCAAGCTTCAAGGACCAATCTTTCTTATTTTTGCCAATTGTCTTTTCTAATATCCTCTTGATTTCTCTGTTGGACACCTCTACTTGGCCATTGGCTTGAGGGTGATATGGAGATGTTACCTTGTGCTTCACTCCATAATGTTCTAGACATCTTTGAAGTTGTATGTTGTAGAAATGAGAACCTCCATCACTTATCAGCACTCGCGAGGTACTAAACCTACTGAAAATCTTTCTCTTAAGAAACTTAATCATGGTTTTGGCATTAAATTTAACACAAGCCATTACTTCTACCCATTTTGAGACATAATCTACTACAACAACAATGTATTCATTAGAAAATAAAGTAGGTAATAGGCCAACAAAATCTATGCCCCAACAATCAAAAACTTCAACTTCTAATATGGTTGTCAATGGCATCTCATTCCTCTTAGATATATTTCCTGATCTTTAACAAGTATCACAATTCTGCACAAAAATGTTAGCATCTTTAAACAAAGAAGGCCAGTAAAAACCAGACTGAAGGATTTTGGCCGTTATTCTTCCCCCATTAAAATGGCCTCCATAGGCTGAACTGTGACAGTACCATAATATGCTTTTGGCTTCTTGCTGGGATACATATCTTCTAAGAAGGTTATCTAAACCAATCTTAAATAGGTAAAGATCATCCCAAACAAATTGCCTTGCCTCTTTCAAGAACTTCTTTCTTTGCTGCCATGTAAAGTCTTCAGGCAGTACTCCTGCAGCCTTAAAATTTGCCATGTCTACAAACCATGGCCTTTCTTGCACCATTAACAGCTTCTCATTCGGAAACTCTTCATTTACTTCAGGTTGTAATAGTGTGACCTCCCTGTTGACAAGTCGAGACAAATAATCTGCAATAGAATTTTCACTACCCTTTTTGTCTTTGATCACTAGATTGAATTCTTACAGTAGCAAGATCTATCTAATTAACCTGGGTTTAGAGTCAGTTTTGTTCAACAGATATTTTATAGCATGATTAGTAAAAATAGTGACTTGGCAACCAATCAAGTAAGGTCTAAATTTCTCCAAGCCATACACCATTGCCAACATTCCTTTTCGGTTGTTGCATAATTGGTTTAGGCATGGTTTAAAACCTTGCTGGCATAGTGACTGACATGAAAAACTTTAGCCTTTCTTTGTCCTAGTACTACCCCTATAGCATAGTCACTAGCATCACACATTATTTCAAAATCTAACTCCTAATCAGGAGCAACTATCACAGGTGCACAAATTAATTTATTTTTCAAGGTTTCAAATGCATGTAAACAAGAATCATCAAAAATGAAAAGAGATTACTTAAGGGTTTTGCAATCTTAGAGAAGTCCTTGATGAATCTTTTGTAAAATATTGCATGGCCCAAGAAACTTCAGACACCTTTCACGTTTCTTGGGGGTGGTAGCTTCTCAATTACTTCCACTTTGGCTTTATCTACCTCGATGCCTCTTTTGGAAATTTGATGTCCCAGCACAATCCCCTCTATGACCATAAAGTGGCACTTTTCCCAATTTAAGACTAAATTGGTTTCCATACATCTTTTCAACACCACACTCAAATTTTCTAAGCATTGCTCAAATGATGGACCAAAAATAGAGAAATCATCCATGAAGTCCTCAATGCATTTCTCTACCAAATCTGAGAAAATAGCTAGCATACACCTTTGAAATGTTGCTGGGGAATTACACAATCCAAAGGGCATTTTTCTGTATGCAAACACCCCAAAAGGACATGTGAATGTTGTTTTCTCCTGATCTTCTAGTGCAATAACTATTTGGTTTTATCTTGAGAAACCATCAAAAAAGTAATAATATGCTTGTCCTGCTAACCTTTCCAGCATTTGATCCATGAAGGGTAGAGGAAAATGATCTTTCCTGATTGCTGTATTGAGTTTCCTGTAATCAATGCACATTCTCTATCCTGTGACTGTTCTTGTAGGGATTAACCCATTCTTGTCATTTTGGATGACAATTACTCCTCCTTTCTTTGGAATAACTTGCACAGGACTCACCCAAGAGCTATCAGAGATTGGATAAATTATACCAGCTTCTAGTAATTTAATTACCCCTCCTTTGACAACCTTTTTCATAGTTGGGTTCAAGCGTCTCTGAGGCTGGGCCACTGGTTTGAACTCTTGCGCCATATAAATGTGGTGCATGCAATAGGCTGGACTTATACCCTTCAAGTCTTCTAATCTTCATCTGATTACAGTTGAGTTTTCTTTTAACACTTGAATTAATTGTTTCTCTTCAGATTTGGACGAGTTACTGTTAATAATAACAGGCTTTTGTCCTTCCTCATCTAGAAAAACATATTTCAAATGTGAAGGCAAAACTTTTAGCTCCACTCTTGGTGCAGTAGTTTCTTTTGTTTTCTCTGGTAGCTTCCCATAATGATGTTCTTCTTGGGTGGAAGACTTTTTGTATTCCAGGTTCTTCAAATCTGCTTCAACTTCCTCTATCACATCTCTATTTGATTCAGCTAACACACATGTCATTAGCTCTTTCAAAGAATCTTTGCTGAGTCATTCGTTTAATTTATTTTTAATGGCTATATCTTTAACGTCAATTTTGAAACACTGTTGCTTTTCTGTTGGGTGCTTCATTACGTCAAATACATTGAAGTTCACCTCCTCGTCTTGCACTCTCACCTTGAGCTTTCCATCATCCACATCAATAATCATCTTTGCTATTTTCATGAAAGGTCTGCCCAAAATGAAAGGCACCTCTGCATCTTCCTCAATGTCCATGATGACAAAATCTACAGGGAGCATGAACTTATCAACTCTTACCATCACATCCTCTGTTATTCTGTATGGAAACTTCATAGATTCGATCTGCTAGTTAAAGAGTCATTCGTGTTGGTTTCACCTCCAAATCTCTGATTCTTTTTACCATTGACAAAGGCATCAAGTTAATGTTGGCTCCCAGTTTTAAGAGTGCCTTTCCTACTAGTAATGTACTAATAGTTACTAGGATTGTGAAGCTCCCTAGATCTTTGGTTTTCTGGGGCAATGCTTTCTGAATAATAGCACTGCATCCTGCTTCGAGCTCTACTATTTCTTCAGAGAATCTTTTTTTCTTTGTCAATAACTCCTTCATGAATTTTACGTATGTTGGCATTTGATCCATGGCTTCCATAAAAGGTATGTTTATCTGCAACCTTTAGAAAATATCTATGAACCTTGCAATTGCCTTCCTTGTCTCTCTTTGAAGGATTCTTTGGATAAGGCAATCTTTTCAACTGCGGCGCTGGGTCGTCTACCTTTTTCTTTCCTTCTTTTATTTCTTTCTTTTTATTTTTTTAATCACATCCGCCTTCTTCATATGAACAAAATCATTCTTTTTATTTTCTTCCTCTGCAACTCTTTCTTTCATTGTTTCTTTTTCACAATTCTTTTCTTCCACCTTTTCTCCTTTCTCCTCTTCTTGTCCAGTGACCTTTCCACTCTTTGTGGTAATTGCTTTGCATTGCTCCTTTGCGTTCAAGTGGGTATTAGCTTCAAATTACGGATTGTGTTGTTCTGCAATTTGACGAGCTAATTGCCCCACTTGTGTCTCCAGATTTCTGATTGAGGCCTCTATATTTTTCTGGTTGGTAATTAAAACTTGCATGAACTTTTCTAGAGTGTCCTCTCATTTTGATGTTCTTTCCATCAGAGAAGAACTTTGTTGGTACAGTTGTTGTTGTCTGTTGGATGTGCTTGCTTCTTGTTTCCATCCTCCATTTTGATTATTCCTCCATCCCTATGAAAAATTGTTGGAATAAGCATTGTTATTGAAATTACCTTGCTTACCTTGATTGTTCATATAGAGGATGGATTAGTCAGGTTATTCTCCTTGGCAGTGTCTATTCTGATGATTACCTCCACAAAAGTCATATTTCAATTATGATTATTGATTGCCTGCAGAGGTTTGCACTTCATGTAACTGCTGAGGGAGTTTTGCCATCTACTATGTGAGAGCTTAAATTTGTTGGGTCAGAATCTTGTTTTGAGCTAGAATGGCATCTGTGGTATTTAGCTCCAATATTCCTTTCTTTTGGACTTGAGTTTTATCATGCTGGGCTTGGTAGTCTGTAGAGGATAGTGCTTCAATGATTCTTGTGGCTTGATCTGCATCTACTGTCATCATGGTACCTCCTGCCACTGCATCTAATATCATTTTGGTATCTGCTCTTAGTCCACTGTAAAAGATATTTAGTTGGGCAATATCTTCCAAACCATGATTTGGGAATTTCCTCAATAGTGACTTAAAATGTTCCCATGCCTCATAGAAAGGTTCATCTTGGCCTTGTTTGAATGTTGTTATGTCTGACTTAGCCTTGATGAATCTAGATCGGGGGAAAATCTTTGCAAGAATTTTTCTTCTACTATGTCCCAACTATTCAAGCTTTGATTTGGATAGGATTGGATCCATTCTTTTGCTTTACCCGCTAAAGAGAAAAGAAACAATCTTAGATATACAGCTTCAATTACTTCTTGTTCAAAACCCATAGTTCCAACTAATTCATAGAATGTGGCCAAGTAAGTATATGGATCTTCACTTGTCATTCCATGGAATTGGTGGGAACTAATTAAACTAAGAAAAACAAGTTTCATTTCTATGGCCCTTATTGTATTTGGAATAGCAATGCTTGAATAATGTCTGGGTCCTTGTTGTAATGCATAGTCTCCCAGTGTTCTTCTAGGTGGGTTTTGATTGTTGTTGTTGTCATCCGCCATTTTTTCAGCCTGTGTTGAGGAAGAAGTTTCGTGTTTTCTTGATCTTCTTGAGTAACCTGTTTATCTCTGGATTAAATGCAAGTTGCTCTTTTGATCCATGTCCTCTTAAAAGCATAAATCAAGCACTTACTCAAGCAAAATTACCACGTGTAAAAAAATGAAAAATCAACAGAAATTATTCACAAAGTCTTATCAATTCAATGCTTAGATTTTTAAACTTGAATCACCTCCCCGGCTTAGATTTTGCACAGAAGCTTGTTGAAAAGGGAGTTTTCAATAAAAGAATCAAGTTTGTACCTTCAATGAAGGATTTGTGCCAAGTTTAAACACAGTAGTTATAGTAAAAGAAGTTTGTTTTGGTTTGTTGTAAAAGATACTGATTAAAATGGTTAACAGTAAGTAATAAATGTAAATAACAACAGTAATGAGTTTTGGTAAAAATAAAATTTAGAAAACTGGGATTGATTGTTCATCACTTCTCACCTTCGGTAAGTTATGTAGCTTTGCATATATATAACTTGAAATGATAATTTTTATGTCACAATCAAAGTCATTTTCATCGATCCCTCAACTAAAAAATTCATAAGAATGATTTCAACCTGTTGATCCCTCGGTCACCTTGAAAATCACTCCAATATTAATGATCGATTGTTTAGATGTTCACTGCGTTAGATACCATCCCTGGTCATCTACTCACAATGAGTATTTCACTCAGATCTGCTCTCAAAAGTTATTTCCCAATATACTTAAGGAAACCAAAGACAAGAAAATAATGATCAAGTACTTTCAAGCATTAAGTGTAGAATGAAATACAAAAACCATCAAATCTTGTTATATATATGAAAAACTTACAGCAGTATTACTTGGGGTTTGAATGATTACAACCAATCCCAATGAATGGATTTAGCTACTCATGCTTTTCATTTTCACTCAAGAAAAGGAAATGAATACAGAAACAAATTGAAAGTGAAATGATTTCTCAATATGGCTGATGAATAATTGAATGTTAAAGATGATGTTGATCCTCTATTCTTCACGCTTAAGATTCTCCTTCCCAAGCTCAAGCGCAACCCCCACTTGCTGAGTGGCCATGTAGAGGTGGTCAGAGACATACAGAAACACGTAAAAGTGGATGTGTTGGAATCGCACCATTGGCCTATATTTAATTAAAAGCTCCATACTTTTTCGAACATGCTCAAGCGTGAGTTCTTGCTTGAGCGTGCCTGCAATTAAGCGTAAGATGGCCACACTCAAGCGTGAAGGGACCCTGATGCCTTCCTTTAGCTTCTTTTCTTCACTGCGCTCAATCACGCTTCAAGCGTGCAGTCATACACCTAGGCCACGCTCAAGCCACGCCCAAGCGTGGGGAAGTACCTATGTTTCCTTGCTTTCCTGTCCTCACACTTGATCACGCCTAGAGTCATGCTCAAGCGTGCACAGGTTCACGCTCAAGCGTCCCCTTCTCACGCTCAAGCATGGAAGTGGTCTGATGCTAATGTCCCTTCCCTCAAACGTCTTCAAGCGTGGCTTTCAGAACTCCTTGCGCTCAAGTGCCCTTTGTGTTACGCTTAAGCGTGGCATGAGTCTGATGCATGGTTCAGGCTTCATGCTTCTTCATGACCAAGACCAAGTATGCTGACTTGATTGTTTTCTTGTAATTCTTGCATTTCTTTAAGAATTTTAGTAAAATAATATCTTGTATGCAATGTATCCTTCAAAAGAGATTTCATGCTTAAATTTCTTCACTTATTCACCAATCAAGTTAAATTCTTTACAAAAATAAGTTCAATTGGTTCATGAAATCAATGCTTAATTTATACTTATCACAGGTCTCTCCATTTCACCACCAATGTAGGGCTTCAATCTTTTCCCATTAATATTCCAAGATTTCTTTGATTCTAGATCTTGTAATTCTACAGCTCCGTAACTTTTGACTTCTTTGACCAAGAAAGGTCCAGACCTTTGAATTTCAGCTTTCTAGGGAATAATCTCAGCTTTGAGTTGAACAATAGCACAGACTGACTAGGATGAAAACTCCTTTGAAGAATCTTCTTATCATGATACATTTTTATCCTTTCTTTGTAAATGCGAGATGACTCATATGCATTAAGCCTCCATTCATCCAATTCTTGCACCTGTAACTTTCTTTTTTCAACGGCTGCTTGAGAATCAAAATTTAGCAGCTTTATTGCCCAATAGGCTTTATGTTCCAATTCCACCAATAAGTGGCAACTTTTACCAAAAACCAATTGGTATGGAGAAAAACCTGTAGGTGCTTTGAAAGTTATCCAATAAGCCCATAAAGCTTCATCAAGCTTCTGTGCCCAATTCTTCCTGTTGATTGAAACTGTTTTTTCCAAAATTCGCTTGATCTCTCGATTAGAAACTTCTGCTTGCCCATTTTCCTATGAATGATAAGGAGATGTCACCTTATGTCTCACTCTATAATGTTCTAAACATTTTTGTAATTAAGCATTATAGAAGTGAGAACCTTCATCGCTTATCAGAACTCTAGGTGTGCTAAATCTATAGAAGATGTTCTTTTTCAAGAACTTAATCACTGTTTTAGCATCATCCTTAAGGCTGGCAATGGCCTCAACCCATTTTGACACATAATTCATAGCAGCCAAAATATATTCATTAGCAAATGAAGCGGGCAATGGTCCAACAAAATCAATCCCCCAGCAATCGAATACTTTAACCTCCAAGATAATATTTAGAGGCATCTCATTTATTCTTGAAATTCCACTAATTCTTTGACAGCTATCACATAACTGCATATGAACATGTGCATCTTTAAACATAAAAGGCCAATAGAAACCAAATTGAAGAACCTTTGCTATAGTTCTTTCTCCATTGAAATGGATATGCTGAATTGTGACAATGCCATAGGATACTTCTTTCTTCCTGCTCCTATAGCGTAATGTTTTGCATGAAAAATTTTAGACTTTCTTTGGCCAAGAACTACTCCTATAGCATAGTCGCTCGCATTACTCATATGTTCAAAATCAAACTTCCAATCTGGGGCAACCATTATCGGAGCATAAATCAATTTTTGCTTTAGCATCTTAAAAGTAGATAAATAAACATTATCAAAATTAAATAGAGTGTCCTTATTCAAAAGGATACTCAATGGTTTTGCAAGCTTTGAGAAATCCTTGATGAATCGCCTGTAAAATCCTGCATGTCCTAAAAAGCTTCTGATTCCCTTTACATTGCCAGGTGGTGGGAGTTTTTCAATAACTTCTACTTTTGCTGGGTCGACATCAATGCCTCTGCAAGAAATTTTGTGGCCTAGCACCACACCTTCCGTGACCATAAAATGACACTTCTCCTAATTGAGAACTAGATTCGTCTCCTCACACCATTTTAATACAGTGTCCAAATTATGCAAGCAATGATCAAATAAAGATCCAAACACAAAAAAGTCATCCATCAATACTTCAATACATTTCTCGATCAAATTCATAAAAATGGCAAACATGCATCTTTGAAAGGTAGCTAGAGCATTACATAGTTTAAAAGGCATATTTCTATAAGCAAAAACACTGAAAGGACATGTAAATGTTATTTTCTCTTAGTCCTCTGGAGCGACTTCTATCTGGTTATACCCTGAATATCCGTCTAGAAAACAATAATAAGCTTGTCCTGCCATCCTCTCTAACATTTGATCCATGAATGGTAAAGGAAACTGATCTTTTCTGGTGGCTTGGTTGAGTTTCCTATAATCAATACACATCCTCCATCCTTTGACTGTTCTTGTTGGAATCAATTTATTCTTTTCATTTTTATCACATTCATACCATGTTTCTTTGGAACCACTTGAACCGGGCTAACCCAAGCACTATCAGAGATGGGATAAATCATGCCCACTTCTAATAACTTTATCACTTCCTTCTTCATAACCTCTTTCATAGTTGGATTTAATCTTCTCTAGGGCTGTGCAACTGGCTTGTATTCCTGCTCCATGAAGATTCTGTGCATGCAATAGGAAGGACTAATTCCTTTTAAATCTTGCAAGGTCTATCCAATTGCTCCCATATTTCTTTTCAACATTTCAACCAATCACTCCTCTTCTGATTTAGATAATCAATTACTAATCACCACTGGTGTCTGATTATTATCCTCTAAGAAAACATATTTCAAATGAGAAAGTAAAGCCTTTAATTCAAGCTTCTAGACTTCACTCTCATTTTTCTTTGGTAACTCCTCTTTAGATTCTTGGCTTGGTGCGATGACTTTACTAGCATCAAAATCTTTCATGATTTCTTCATCATCATTACGTTCATCAAAATCACACACAAGAGCTTTCTCAAGACCGCTAAAATTATTCATCTTGGACATTTCCTTTTGAACAACTTCATCTTTTGAATCAATTCTGAAACAATGTTGCTTATCTGATGGATGCTTTATCGTTTCAAAAACAGTAAAATTGACCTCCTCATCCTGGACTCTTACCTTTAATTTTCCATCATCCACATCAATAATAACCTTTACAGATTTCATGAAAGGTCTACCCAAAATCAAAGGTACTTTCACATCCTCTTCCATATCCATTACTACAAAATCCATTGAAAACACAAATTTGTCGACTCTTACCAAAACATCTTCAGCCACCCCATAAGGAAATTTGACTGATCTGTCAGCTAACTGCAATGTCATTCTTGTTGGCCTAACTTCCAGATCCCTAATCCTCTTCAACATGGACAAGGGCATCAAATTAATGCTAGCCCTTAAATCCAATAAAGCTTTACCCACTGGTAGGGTACCAATGGTAACTGGGATAGTGAAACTTCCCAGATCCTTGGTCTTCAATGGTAGTGCCTTCTGAATGATAGCATTACATCCTACTTCTAGCTCTATAGTTTCCTCTGTAAATCTTTTCTTCTTTGTCAACAAAAGGATTATTAATATGTAACCTTTTTGATATCCATAAATCTAGCAAACTGCCTCTCCTTGTCTTGCTTTGAAGGGTTCTTTGGATATGGGAGATTTTTCAGCTGAGGAATGTGACTCTCACTCTTTTCTCTCTGTTTTGTATTCTTTTTTTGTTTTCCATTTTGTAACTCTATATTCATAACCTCTCTATTTACATCCTCTCTTTTATTTTGATCCTCCTCACTCACATATTCTTTCTCTTTTTCTTTCTTTTCTCTCAACACTTTTTCTTCAACTTTCCTATTCTCGCTGACCTCTCTACCTATCACCTTACCGCTTCTTGTGGTAATTGACTTACAGTGCTCTTTAGGATTAGGATGAGTATTGGCGGAGAAAGAAGCTCCCTATTGATTTGACAATTGTTGTGCCAATTGTCCCACCTAAGTTTCCATATTTCTGATTGATGTTTTAGTATTCTTTTGGTTGGTAAGGAAAGCTTGCTTGAACTTTTCTAGAGTCTCCTTCAATTTGGAAGTCTTTTCATGCAAACAAGGGTAATGTTGCTGATAAGGCAGTTGTCTGTTAGAAGGTCCTGCCTCCTACCTCTATCCAGGATTTGATTTTTGATTGTTTCTCCAACCTTATGAAAAATTGTTAGAATAATTACCAGAATTGAAATTACCTTGTCACCCAGGGTTGTTCATATATGAATAGACTCTTCTTGCTGATCTCCTTGGTATGAGCATTATCTATTTGAATGATTGCCTCCATAAAAATCACATTTCAATTGTTGTTGATGATTCATGGTGGGTACCATAGATGAATGAACTATATGTAATTGTTGTGGTAGCTTTGTTATTTGTTGGGTCAATGCTTCTATCTGCTAGGTTAGAATCTTGTTCTGAGCTAGTATAACATCAGTAGTATTCAAATCCAACATACCTCTTTTAGTCACCTGCTGCCTATCATGTTCAGCTTGATGGTCTGTAGAAGATAGGGCATCAATAATTCTTGTTGCTTGTTCCACATCTATAATCATCATTGTACCTTCAACAGCAACATCTAAAATTATTTTAGTATCGAGTCTCAAATCAATATAGAAAATATTAAGTTATGCAATGTCTTCAAATGCATGGTTCGGACATTTTCTTAACAATGACTTAAATCTTTCCCAGGCTTCACAAAATGGTTCATCAGGGCCTTGCTTAAAGGTGGAGATATCAGACTTCGCTTTGATGAAATGGGAAGGAGGAAAGAATCATTGCAAAAATTTCTCTTCCACTGAACTCCAATTATTCAGGCTCTAATTCGGATGGGATTGCAATCACTCTTTAGCTTTACCTACTAGAGAAAAGGGAAATAATCTCAAATAAGCCGCTTCAATATCATCCTATCCAAATGCCATTGTTCCAACCAATTTATAAAATGTTGCAAGATGAGTATAAGGATCCTCATTTACCATTCCAGTAAATTGGTGTGTACTGATAAGACTCAAGAATGTTGGCTTTATTTCTAAGGTCCTTGTAGTGGTTGGTATTATAATGCTGGAGAAGTGTCTTGGGCTTTATTGTGTAGCATAGTCCACAAGTGTTCTTTTGGGTAGAGGAGGGGTGTTGTTGTTTGCCATATCTTCTGCTTCAGGTTTTGTTGCACTCTCAAGAATGTGTGTACAAGAAGATTCACTTGTGTGAAATTATTGTTTTTGCTTGTTTTTGCCTTTGCCTTTTCTTAGTGATCTTTCTATTTTAGAGTCAAACTCAATCTGGTCTTTGGATCCTGGCTTCTCAAGCGCATAAAGCAAGGACTTACTATAGTAAACGTTAGCACATAAAAAAAACAAATAACAATAACAGATAACTATTCACAAATGTACTATTCACAATTCCTTGGTAACGTAGAGTCAAAATTGAAATTACACTAATCCCCGGCAGCAGCGCCAAAACTTTGATGTAAGTTAAGAAATGGTGTAAACTTCCGTGGCAAGCTCCATTGTCTAGTTGTAGTATATGTAAAAACAAAATGTCATTCTACTAGGATATGGTATTTTAAATAATGATTCATTGTTACCTTAGCAGAAGTAAATTTTTGTTTTCATAAACATGTTGGAATTTAAAAGGACTAAACGTAAACACACATAAATTAAAACAAGCAGTAAAAGACATAAACTATCAAATAATAAAAGTTGGGACTGGATTTTATCTATCTTGCCCTTCAATACACTGTATATATGCATATAACGATTTCCAAACTATCGCTTTTTACATCACAATTTTAAGTCATTCGTATTGATTCCTCAACTATGAAATTCATAAGAATATTCTTAAATATGTTGATTCCTCAATCACATTAAGAATATTCTAGCATTAAAAGTGGTTGTTTTGACATTCATTACATGGACTATTATTCTTAATATCCTCGGTAACAAGCATTCCATTTAGATCCATTTTCGCAAGCTATTTTTCAATAGTCAAACAAAAATCGTAATCAAGAATCTATTTCCCAATAGAATCAAGCATTAAGCATAAAATAGAAAACCAAAAGCGATAGAATAAGAATACCGAATATATGTATATAACAAGTGTACGTCGGGGTTTGATTAGACTATATCCAATCCCAATGGAATGTTTAGCTACGCATGGTAGCCATTACAATCAAGCTTACAAAGATGAAAAGAAAGTAATGAAAAGAAGAAGAGAGAACATCTTGATGTTGAATTGATTCCTTAATTCTGATGGCGATCCCCTTCCAAGAGCATTTTCTTCAATATTTATATTTTTGTCAATTCCCTCAAGGGAATTAGTAATTTGCTCAAGCGAAGTTGCATATGCCCTGTTTCCTCTATTCTTCATTTGCTTGAGCTAATTGGTGTCCACTTAAGTGAACTCCTTTTAATTAGCTTCTGGAAGACTTTTGCTTAAGCACAATAACCTCGCTCAAGCGAATTAGTCTTATTTCCAATTCTGCTCTATTTTCACTTAAGCTAACTATGCTTGCTCAAGTGAATTCAAGTATGATGCTCTCTGGAAGAATTTCGCTCAAGCGATTATAGAGTCGCTCAAGCAAATGTCACCTTTGATGCTTTTTAATCTTGAAATCCTTACTCGCTCAAGTGAATTGAATTTTGCTAAAGTGAGTTTATCAATGTTTGCTCTTTTTCTTGGGCTTTCTTGGGAAAATTCTACTTAGCTTTCTTCCTTCCTTTCTTCCTCATCCTTGTCATCTACAAATGCATAAAACTTGGTATTAAAAACACATATTTATGTTAAAACTCAAAACAATATCTGGATTTCCTAGTTTTTCCAATACAATGCATAAAACATCCAGATACCATAATATTTCATCAATTTCATACTCAATTAACATTGAAAATATACAAAATTTAAGTATTTATCATTATCACTTATAAGTTATGTTGAAATAATATTTGGATATAATGATGCATTGTTAGATACCACTCTTATTTTATATTAATAATAATATGTTTATTATTTGTATAAATGAATATTTTCTTATAGAGTCACACGCGTAGAGTAAACCCATTAGAGAATTATTTTATTTTAGTCGAACTAAAATTAAAATAATTAGGCCTAACTTATTTTAATATAAGAGAAAGAGCCCAATCACTAAGAGTGTTCATTAGACTAGACATGAGCTTATAAATAGAGCAGGAGATGCTCATAAACCACACACTTGTGTTACATAAAATCTTATAAAAGTTACAAAGGTCATATTTAAATCAACCAATATTCGGAAGAGTAGATTTTGGTGGGAGTGTTCATGTGGACTTCTTAAGGATGAGGCTTCAAATGTTTCGATAGATCATCTCATGTTGCATCTATAAAAGGTATTTAACGCAATTTAATTTTGTATGCATCCTCTGAAACCTGTAAAATTTATAAAAATTTATAGGAATCCATGTATCCTATTGTCCGACCCTTCAGGATTCGTTAATAAATCTTATGGGTTTGATACTTAGTGTCTAACGTACACTTTGTGTTAATACAATGAGTGTTCTTTCCTATGTGGTATGTAGACTTATTTTATGGTAATTAATTTTAAAAGATAAATATTTTCTTTCACACTTAAAAACCCAACAACAACACATAACAAAATACCAAAGATGGTGAAAATGAAAAACCATGGAGATGTGATGGCGATGCTAAATAAAATGACAGAAAACATGGAGAAAATAAGGAAAGAGATCACAGAGCGAAGATGACAACAATAGAAGGCAGGTCCTGGTGTAGTGACTTGCAAGATAAAGCCTTTGCATCCTTTTACGTGGGAGGTGATGGAGTATCTTGCACCTCCTGAGTTCAAAAGTCCTATGATGGAGGGGTGTGATGAGATGAAAGACCCAATATAATGCCCGATTGCATTTTTAACTCACATGTTGGTATTAGCTCCCCTAATGCATTGATGTGTAGAAGATTCCCTGTGACACTAAAGTGATCAATTCTAATTTGGTTCCAGGAATTCTAGTTAGGTCAGTGGAAATTTTCATAGAATTATTAGAAAAGTTTACAACTTAATTTTTACCAAGCAAAGTGGTAGAAAAACATAGTAAGTTTGACCAACTTACGTCAGGCAGAGCGAGAGTCGTTAAAGTAGTTCATGGAACAATTTAACAAACGTAGCTCTCCACGTAATCCCCTTGTATAACACCCTCTATTACATCTCAATAATTTCTAAAAAAATTCATAATTTTTTTTTTAAAATATGATCGTTAAAAGAAACTATCAAAATAAAATTTCATACAATATTTCTAAAATACCTCATGAATATCATTAAAATTTATAAAGTAGTTTTACATTCATCCAAATAAATATTAAACATTATTAGAAATAGAAGAAACTCCATGGCCCAAGAGCAGTTGCTTAATGACATTATTTATTCATCGGACCGCGATATTCATACCGAGCTCCTTTTCTAGAACGTACTATATTTACTGCCTGGATTCTTCGATCCTTCCCTCTGTACGAACCATTGATTAAAACATATGAAACAAAAACATGGAGAAAGGAGTGAGAAACAAAATATAATATTCCCAAATGGGACATAAGCAATAAAGGGTTTTCATAAACTAGTATAATAATATTAATCTCAATCACATACACAATCAATTATGAATGTATGAATGATATGTCATATCTTCATCATAACTTACCTATATATACGGGCCCTTAAATTTTAATTTGCATTGGGCCAACTAGGAGTTTACACTGTTCTATAATTCCAGATAATAATAACATGAACAACTCAATTGGCATGGAAACACTTAGAGACTAGTCAGATTGAGAAGGTTTTATTGTGAAAGTATCCGACACTAGGGAGCTACCCCAGGTCCCCTGAAGCACCCTTTCATACCCTCTCATCCCAATGCTCACAATTAAGCTTCCTCTAATGTATCCTCAGCTTTTATAATTCATCCTCAGACAATATCATTTTGTTTCTCTCTGATGATTCATGATGCATGAAGGCTTTTAGAAACTCAATTATATTATCGGGGCCTACAAATCGCGACATAGACACCCTAGTAAACTATACTTTTTCAAATTCTCAAATAAGTTCTATCACATATATAGAATTTTAGTACAGATCCTTTTCAAATCACAAATCAAATATCATTATAATTTGAGTTTCAAAGCCTTAAATATATTTCACAACCTTCTTTAGAAATTTTATAGGTCAATTCAAAATCAATTACTAAAAACTCGAATTCAGAATTATCAATCTTTAAAACCTTAGTACTTGAAAATTTTGTATAATATTTTTATACATTTTGAAAATAATATATATATATATTAAAATATTAGTAAAAAATTATTTTTATAAAATAATTTCTCTTTCTTTTTCTTTCTGATACACTAACTAAAAATCTTAATTTTAGTAAAGATATATATATATATATATATATATATATATTAAAAGATAAAAAGAGATTTCTAAAAACTTATGTAGTTTCATTGAAAACTAAGAAATTTCTTAAAGTAATTTGAATAAAGATGAATAAGTAAATAAGGAAGTAGGAAATAAGTAAATTCTTACTGAGTTTTAGCTTTCCGTCATGCTTGCTATATGCTCAAACTCCACATTACAAGATCATCAATCATAATCAAATATTGTCAATCACTATCAAATATCATCAATCATAAATAAATATTAGTAATCATAATCAAATCAAATAATTAAACATCAGTTATAAATATCATAATTCAAAGTTCAATGGTTATTTTAATTAATAAAGTTTATTTTAAGTCCTATAGTCTATTCCTTGTATAGGTCTATGTAAGTCCAAGATAGTCCAGTCCTTGCATAGGTCTAGTTCAGTCCATATAGGTCATAGTAGTCCAAGTCCTTGCATAGGTTTAGTTTAATCTGTATAGGTCATATTAATTCAAGTCCTTGCATAGGTTCAGTCCAGTTCGTATAGGTCATAATAGTTTAGGTTATTGAATAGATATTTCAGATTATGTTACACGAGATACTTAATTCATTAATAATTATTATTATAAATTTTAAGTTAAAAGTTATTGTTTTAAAATAATAATATTGTTAAGTTTAAAAGGAGTAGGGGACTCCTCCCATTATTCTTATGTATTTTCATATTATATTCTTATCTCACCCCTTACCTTGAATTGCTACCAAAAGTGACTTCACTCTGCGCCTGCAAGTTCTAACAAAATATTAACACTAATTTATTTCAATATAGGTATAAGATGAAAATTAAGATTGCTATCAGAAATGATAAATAGTAACTATGCATAGTAATAGTAAATAGTAATTTTTGAATAGTAACAGTAAATAGTAAATCGTGAATAGTAACGGTAAATAGTAAATTTTTAATAGTAGCGATAAATGATAAATCGTGAATAGAAATGGTAAATAGTAAATTTTGAATAGTAATGATAAATAGTAAATTTTGAATAGTAATGGTAAATAGTAAATTTTAAATAGTAACAGTAACTAATAAATTTTGAATAATAACAGTAAATAATAAATTTTGAATATTAACAGTAAATGGTAAATTATGAATGTTAACAGTAAATAGTGAATAGTAATAGTAATAGTAAATATAATGCATAGTGGTAATTTATTTTTACTATAGTAACTTATTTATAATAGTAATAGTATATTAATAGTTTAAGAGTACTAAAAAGAATAAACTAAATAATCATAAAACGAATATAGAAGAAAAATTTTATTACCTTACACCTCCGGCAGAATCTCTTTTTACCAAAAGAATTTACTTCCCACTAATTTCTTAAGCACTATCTCTCTAGATTCTCTCTCCTTTTTCGTTGATGTGCTGAACCCCTTGGCTAAATACTTTTTTCTTTTTCTTCTTCTTCTTCTTCTTCTTCTTCTTCTTCTTCTTCTTCTTCTTCTTCTCTTATTCTCTTCATCTCTTTTCCCTCTCTAACCCTAAGCCAAGGTGCTACTTTCCATTCTCCCTCTTATCTTCGTTTTCTAAAGGCAAGGAGAAGCATTAGATGCTTGAAGTTATCCCTTCTCCTCTCCATTTTCGTCATCTTCATCCTCCCTCTTGATTCCCATTTTTATTTTCTTGGGGCAAGGTAAGTTACTTGCCATTTCCTTATGTTTTAAACCTAGAAATGGTTAGTTATGACTTGGGAGAGTATTAAATGCTTGTGGGTAGTGAAAGGAACCATTAAATATATAAACCCTAAGGTGGGGTAAAATAAATATGGACATTTATGAGCAATAAATGAGATATATAAAAATAGGGTTGAAATATGGTGTATATAGAAGTGCATTTATGATATGGTTGGGTTTTCACAAAACCCTAACTTATGATTTTGGGGGGGGGTGTAATATAGATAGGGTTAGCATTTATTGATGAGGGAAGTGTTATAAATGATGAAGTAGTGGTATTTAATGATGATTTACAATGCTTATGAGAAGTCAAATGGAAAACTCACCAAGGTGTTGGTGGGAAATTAATGTATGTGGTGACCCAATAAATGGGGTTGTTGTATTGGTAATAATGAATGGTGATTTAAGGGAAGGAATTCCCGAAGCCTAAATGGACAAATGAATAACACCTATAAGTAGCCTCTACATGATAAAAATCATGGGTACACATATGTATATGTATGTTGAAATGATGTTTGAATGAAAGATTGATGTGGCCTATAATTGATTGGTGTAGGGATTGATAATACTTGTGAGGCGGGAACATCAAACCCAGAAGTTTACTTCTCTTGAGGTAGGAGAGGGGTGTATTTTCTAAATGTATGAGAACTTGTATGGTGATAATGTATGTATTGATGTAATATGGCATGTTTCCTTGAATGGATGTAGTATCATATGTATGTGATGAGAAATTGAGTTAAATTCTTATAATGAATGATTGTGGATAAGACCCTATTGAGGTTAAGATTAGTATAATGTGTGATGACATGATATGGATTCCATGTGTGGCTTGATGAATATTTGAAATCCTTGACTTAATGATTCTTGAATATTATGATTGGAATATATACATATGTTTGAATATATGGAATTAACATGGTAATTGAATAGGAGTATACCTTAGATGAGAGGGTGAGATAACCTATATGAGATTGAGGCATGCACGAGTATTGTTGTATACATAGCATGGCATGCATATCATGATGATGTTGAAAAGTGGTTGGGATCACTTGATGTTGGAATATAAAGGGCTTGCGAGTTCTTGTGATTATTGGACCAGTGGTTGTGATCACCTGGTATTTGAAATGAAAGGCCCTGTGGGACCATTGAGATTGTATGCCCGTGGTTACGATCATGAGGCGGGAGTACCCCTTGCGAGGTGGGAAACCATTATGAATTTTTGAACGTGGTTGTGATCACGAGAAAGCACCTTGCAAGGCTGCTAGAGGGAGTACCCCTTGCAAGGCGGGAAACCAATTTAAATGAATGAATGATTATGGTGGTTGCGATCACCTGAGGAAATGTAAACGGATCCGTGTATATACATCTTAAACACCAACATGTGCATTAGCCATAGAAGCATGGCATAAAGTGGTATCTTGTTGAGGAGATTGTGTGAGGAGTAGGTGGAACTCCCTTTTTAATTACTAACTGTAATTGTGTCAATGATTGGTGTGACCTTGTGAATTTTGATGGATACATATGTTTAATGAATTTGATGAATGATTGGTTTTGTGCTAATTGAACTTTTCTTGGGAAGAAGATATTTAATATTGCATTCATGTATATATTATCACAATTGTTAGATTTTCATCATTGAGAAAGTATACTCACTCTCCATGTGGTATATCTTTTTAGCTCCTATGTTGTAGGGCTTGCCTATGGAGCTATTGTGTGGAGAAGAGGTGTGAAGAAAGCCTATTTTGGGTAAAGAATGCCTTGGCCGACAATTGTTTTGGGTTTGTGGGTTCTACTTGAATTTTTGAAATGTATATAGTCATAATGAATGTTTTGTATAGCCAAGGATTGGTATAGACATTAGTATGGACGATGAATAGACAATGTTGATTATAGAAGGTCGTGTAGGAAAATGAGAGCCCAGAGTTTATGGCTCATTTTCATTAATGACCTTGGCCTTATTCGGATAATGAAAATGAAGCTTGATATAGTTAAAACTTATGGAGGAATGATAGTTTACATGAAATATTGCATTTTATAGATCATGATGAGTAGTAAGTTAGATTGAAATGTAATTCATGAATTGGAAGGTAAATTTATGAGTAAGATAGATTGGAACAAGTTTTAAATGCTGAATATGATGAATGAGATGTGATAAATTTAAGTGGAATGGATTAAATTGAGTTTTGGTATGAGGTGTTGTTTGATTCCTTCATTTCCTACGTTTTTACTGATAATCTTGCTCAAGCGAGATGGGTTCTCGCTCAAGCGAGAATCCCCCTTGCATGACATTTGGTTACTGGCCAAATCTCGCTTAGGCAAGAGTGTGTCTCGCTCAAACGAGACTGCCCTGGCATCAGTGGTTGGCCACTGGAAGAAAATCGCCCAGGCGAGTTGGGTCTCGCCCGAGCAAGAGGGAGGGGATTCGCCACTGGTCAAATTTCGCTTGAGCGAAAGGCTTTTAGAGGTGGCATTCGCTCAAGCGAGTGAGCGTTGGGTAGATTCTAGACGATTTTCGCCTGTGCTCGCTTGCTTCGCCCAAGCGACTTCTGAGGATCTCTCTCAAGTGAGAAGGGGCTCGCTCAAGCGAGTCGGCCCCTGATCCTTCTCTTATTTCTTTCGCTCAGCTTTCCCCATGTCTCGCCCGAGCGCTCCCTTGGGACTCGCTCAAGCGAGTGTGGTTCTCACTTGAGCGAGGGATGTCCTGGTCCTCCAAATTGTATTGCCTTGATCACTTTTCATTTTCTTTATATACGACCTTTATCCTAAACCAACTTATGAGCCCTTTGGATGTATTTTAAGGTCATTAATCCTTATGATGTTTAACCTCTTCGAATCCAATCATATAGCAACAATTTAAATAAATTTTCCGCTGTTTCTAATTGAGAATTCCTCAATAGTTGTTTTCCTTAACTTACCTTCTCATATCTTTATATATGAGCTAGGTCTTTTTAGTTCCCATGTAGCATCTTCTCCTCTCGTTTTGCTCCAAATGACCTTCACGAGTCGAATTTCCTTGTCCCTTAGCTCTTTTATTCTTCTATCAACTATTCTACTAGGTGGTGCATCATATGTAAGACTATCTTTAACTTGTATGACATCAGGTTCAATAACGTGTGTAGGGTCAGATATATACTTTCATAAATTTGACACATGAAAAACATTATGGATATTAGAAAGAAAAGGTGGTAACGCTATTTGGTAAGCAAGAGGACTAACTTTCTAAATTATTTGATACGGACTAATAAATCTATGAGTTAGTTTTTGAGATTTCACTGCCCGACCGACCCCAGTCGTAGGTGTGACTTTCAAGAATACATGATCGTCTTCTTGAAATTCAAGCGATTTCCATCTTTTGTCATAGTAACTTTTCTACCCGCTTTGTGTTGCCTTCATCTTTTCCTGAACCATTTTAATTTTATCTGTGGTTTTTTGTACTAACTATGGTCCTAGCATCAAGTTTTCACTAGTCTCAAACCAACATAGCGGAGTCCTATATTTTCTTCCATATAATGCCTCAACAGGTGTCATGTCGATACTAGCATGGAAACTGTTGTTGTAGGTGAACTCTACATATGGTAAGAATTGATTCTAACTTCCTTTATGTTCTAACACACAAGCTCATAACAAGTCCTCTAGAGATTGAATTATTCTTTCTGATTGTCCATCCGTCTAAGGATGATATGCTGAACTCAGACGTAGTCTTGTTCCCAAAGCCTTATGTAAGCTCTTCCAGAATTGTGATTTAAAACGAGGGTCCTGATTAGAAATAATACTTGAAGGAATTCCATGTAATCTCACAATCTCCTCGATGTATAATTTTTCCAGCTTCTCCATAGGGTAACGAATATTAACGGGAATAAAGTGGGCTGACTTTGTTAATCTATCAACTATTACCCATATTGAATCATGTCTTAATGGAGTTTCGTGTAAAGAAGTCACAAAATCCATGGTAATGCTATCCCATTTCCATTCTGGTATTTCCATTTATTGTAGCATTCCAGGGGGTTTTGATGTTCTACTTTAACCTTCTAGCAAATTAAACATGCAGCCACGTACTCCGCCATCGCTTTCTTCATTCCAGGCCACCAAAATAACTTTTTCAAATCTTGATACATTTTAGTAGCTCCGAGATGAATGCTCATATAACTTTTGTGGCCTTCTTCCAGAATTGCTTTCCTCAACTCCTCTTGGTCAAGAATACACACTCGATCCTTATACCTTAGCAATTAGTCATTTCCTACATTGAACTCGACTTCTTTTCCTTGTTTCAAGAGTTCTTTCTTCTCTTGCAGGAATACATCCTCTCGTTGAGCCTCTAAAACTTGCCTCAGGAATTCATTTGTCACTTGCAATGCTCCTAATATGTAGGTTTTAGTATTAACCTTTATTGCTAGGTTAAGATCTCTGAAGTTCTCTATCAATTCCAGCTCTTTAATCATCATTGTGAACGCATGTAGAGACTTTTGACTCAAAGCATCAGCTACTACGTTCGCTTTTCCAGGATGGTATTGTAACACCCTAAATTTTAAAAGAAAGGATTAATTAAGGAAATAAATATTAAGTAGTTGTATGTGGGTTATTTAATGTCCCAAAATATTGGAAATAATTAAATTAAGATTTTTAGGGACTACTCATAATTTATTGGAGCCGAATAAATTGAAATTAAGCCCAATTAGAATATGGGTGCCAGGCCAAGTATCTTCAATTGGGACGATATTGGTCAGGGCTATTAAGAATATTCTTAGGAGTCTGAATATGTATTCAGAATAATTTTTAGATAAACTATTGAACCCGAACAAAAATCCTGTTTGTGGTAAAACGATAAAATATTAATGAGTGGATAAAAATTAAAAGCAAAAGCCTTATTTTTCTCTTCTCTTTTTCATTGGCTTGCTGAAGCCTTTGTAGAAAATACATTTCTTCTTCTTCTTCTTCATTTCCTCTTCATCTTTCTCTTCTAAAGCCCTAGCAAAAGGTGGTGACCCATTTCTCCTTCATTCTTCATTTGAGAAACTTGAAAGAAATCATCAAAGCTTGGATTCTCTTCCTCTCTTCTCCATTTTTGTAACTCACTCTCTCCCTTTAATACCCATTTTTGTTTTGGGTGAGGTAAGCTCTTCTCACCATATTTGTTGCATTTAATGCCTTGGTTATGAGTTATTATAGCTTGGGGGAGTAATGTATGTAAATGAGGGTTTAAAGTTTGTTTTGTAACCTTAAACATAATGAAGGAGGCTTGATGGGAAGGAATTCTCGAAGCCTAATAAATGAAGGAAAATGATAACTATAACATATTTTATACATGTTATGAAATTGTAGATATGATTATAATAGAGTTGAATTTGTGTCTTGAATAGTTGATTGATTGGGATTTTACATTATATTAATGTAGGACCCATTCCAAACGACGAGGCGGGTACGTCGTATCAATCAGAATTCTTCTCTTGAGGTAGCAGAGGAGTCTTTATGTAGCAGAGGAGTCTTTATGTTCTAAATGCATGAATTGAATAGTATTTGATTGTCATATGTGACAATATGCATGTTTGCCTTGCTTGTAATATTATGAAGAATTGTAATGTTGTGCATGGTGTTGGTGATGTGTTTTGGCAATATGCATTGATGCATTTAGAATAATTATGATGTGCTATATAGTGGTGTGGAATGTTTGACAATGTGGAGTCTTGAATTATGTCCACCATAAATGTGAAATAAATATAGTTGATGTTTGATTGAGAATGGGTGTGAATGAATAGCATACCTTAATTGATAGTGAAAGATTGATATCGTTATGTTTGATAATGGAATTGAATTATGTTAATGAGAACTATTGAGAATGCCACACAAAAATTTAAACCAATGACAATAACCAACGATAATAAATCCACTAAAATCCTTATGGTGATGTTGGTGATGATGATAATGATGAGTGATGAATGGCATGAATAGGATGTATAGAGTGAGAAATGCATATTATTGGCATTTGCATCCATGGCATACTGCATAGCCGACGATGTTGAAACGTTGGGGGGGCTCCCTCGGCCGACCTAGGGGAGGGTGGCTCAGTGCAAGAGCAAATTTTATTTTCCCCTGTGACTCGGTGTGTAAGTCACGAAGCTGCCAATGTATTGCTACGGGGAGCTACATGTGGCCAACCCTTGTGGGGGGTGGCTCTTGATGAGCAGGATCACAGCCGCCATGAAATGAGTCGTGGCCGGCCCGTAACACCATATGTTGATTATGTTGTTACCGCGGTCATGGTGAAAATAACCAGGTGTTGTAAAATGGGCGATGCAGTTTGGTACCAGCAAAAGATTGGTGAAATGCATGCAATTTAATGATAAGTGTACATATTTTACTACTGCAGTAGGGGTATGATTAGATGATCATACTTCAATCCCACAATTGGTGTTTATATTCCCACAGTCAGATTTGCAATTGCTGAAATAATCAGTTGTGCATATGTATTAGCTTAAGAGCATTTGCATATAGCAAGGAAGTATGCCAAAGGTGATGAGATATGATGATGGTTGTGTTGTGGGTGAGAAAATATGTTAAGACAACATAAAAGATGTGAATACCAAATAATGATTTGGGTAAAATGATGAGATATGTAATAGTCCAATTTGTTAAAGGACTAGATCATGTGTATGATTCTATACATTACTTGATTTACAAAGATGTTTGTATTATGTGATGATAGTTGATGATGAAATATACGTGAATGCAAAGTATGCATGTTGTGATACATATGCACATGATGACATGGTATTCATATTCATTCTTTTGGAATATATGACTCACTCTCCCATGTTGTCTACTTTTTAGACTTGTGATGAAGGGAACTTATGGGTGGAGTGAATCTTTTGAAGTACATTTTGATGAAGGAGGTAAATAGGTGTAGAGAAAACACCTTGGCCGGCAAATCTAGATTTTTGTATAGCATATAGTGTACATGTATGCTTATTTTGCGATCTAGATTGTAGTTTGATTATTTTGAGGGTCATGTATGAAAATTGGACCTTGGTGTGTATGGTCGATTTTCATTAATAACCTAGATAATGTAAGATAATGAATTATGATGCCTGTTGATGATAAATTTTATGAATGAATGATGTATTTCACAGCTTGTACCATTTCATGAAGTTTATGTAAAAATGATTTAAATCCTATGCATTGGATGAATGGGAATTGATCTTGAAGTGTATAAACAATTGGATGAACCTTTGAATGCATGGTTCAATGTATCTAGTGCATTAGTATAGGCTAAAATGGCATGAAATAAGATTTGGTGTGCTAAGTTATGAGAAATTTTACATGTTTTTTGTTGTCCTGCATATCTCGCTCAAGTGAGTAATGATCTCGCTCAAGCGAGATCTCCTTGTAACAGGGGTGTGGCCACTGGTCACAATTCGCTCTGGTGGGAAGGGCCTCGCTCAAGCGAGACCGAGTAGGAGAGCTACTGGACCATTTTCACTCAAGCGAAATGGCCAGTGTATGGCGATTCACTCAAGCGAAAGAGGGAAAAATCGATTCTAGGACAATTTCGCTCAGGCGGGCCTAGCCTCGCTCAAGCGAAATGTGGACAGTGAGGTTCTGTCCTATTTTCGCTCAAGCGGGCATGCCTCCCCCAAGCGAAATGGGTACCTGTAGCTTCTGGGACGATCTTGCTCCTACAAAGCAGAGCTCGCTCAAGCGAGATTGGCACCTGATGCTTTTCTCTTCTTCGCTCAAGCACGCTTGCTCGTTCTACCCAAGCGTGGGCCACTGAACTCGCTCAAGCGAGTGGGGCATCTGCTTGAGCGAGATGCCCCTGATCCTCCCAAATGCCTTTGTTCTAATTATTTTGGCTCTCTTTTGCATCAAATCTTAGCATCTTAATAATACCTTTGACATATTATGAAATCATTAAACCTCATGATGCCTAATTTCTTGAACCCAACCATACAACATCAATTTAACTGATTCTTTCCACTGTTTTTGATTGAAAATTTCTCATTAATCATTTTTAACTCGCCTTCTCATATCTCCATATATGAGATAGGTTTTTCATAGATCCGGGGTGTTGATTAAAAGTTCACCACCTTATTTTTGTATCAAATAATGATTCATAAAACGTGAAAAATTTACCCCCGATTTTGGGTCGTCATAACCTGGTATCAGAGCATTGATTGCTCTTGATACAAACATAATTGATATTGTTCAAGTAATTGTTACTTATAATTGGATCAACTGAACTATAATTGATTGAGATATGGATTTCTTTGATTGAATTATGGCTATTTGTTATTGAATTAAGATTGATGTCTATGTTGTTTGAGTCCGGCCAAGATTCCTTACACTATTTACTTTCAATAATGAATATATTGTGATTATGTTTTGAGATTGGCATGATTATGGGATGTGATGCATAAGAAATTGATGAATGTTGAAACCTTTGGATTTATAGGTTAAAAGTCTAATGTTTGGTTTAGTACACTTACGTGTGAGCCATGTTTTAATGAATAGGCTTGAGATATGGCTAGTAGACCTAATCGTGAGGCTGCTGCTATGGCAAACGCCTTGAATTGCTTTTCTAACCTCTTGGAATAACAAGGCCAACTGAATATGGGACAACATTCCTAGGGTCTTGATCTATTTCTAAAGAGGAAAACTTCTGAATTTCATGGAGGTTATAAGCCAGAGGATGCTTATGCATGGATCAATGATTTGGAAAGGGTTTATGCTAGCTTCGAGTGTTCTGAAGCACAAAAGGTGGAGTATGCGGTCTTTATGGTTCGTGATGAAGCCGAAGCATGGTGGCGTCTTACTAGAGGGCGCATGAAATTTACTGATATTCCCTTGGTTTGGGAAAACTTCAAGGTTGAATTCCTGAAAAAATATTATCTTGATAGCTACAAAAGCAAGAAAAAGCTTGAGTTCGTGGAGCTTAAGCAGGGTAATATGACTATGGAGGAGTATGCCTCTAAGTTTGATGAGCTTTATGTGTTCTATCCTTATCAAGAAGAGGGTACCGAGGCTTCAAAGTGTGTGAAGTTTGAAAATAGTTTAAGGCCCGAGATCAAGCGAGCTATTCAGCATCAAGAGATAAAAAGCTTTCCAACGCTTGTGAACAAGTGTCGTATTTATGAATAAGATGATATGACTCCTTTGAGTCATGGCAAGCATGAGTCTAAGTTGAAAAGGCAATTCTCTGATTTTAAGAGACATGGTAAATTCAAGAAGAAGAAATTCTTTCGTGGTGGATCCTCAAATGCAAGAGGACGTGGTGCTTTTAGAGGTGGTCATGGAGTTGGTAACCTAGGTCATGGCAATGTCCAAGGCCTTACTTGCTTTAAATATGGTGCTAACCACTTGGCCCGTGATTGCCCAAGAGATAATGTGGTGTGCTATCAATGTAACCAACCTGGGCATATTCATCCTGATTGCCTATTAAATGCAAGGAATGCTAATGTTGGTACTCTTGCTCGTGTGAGCCATAATGGTAACCATGGAGGCAATGGTGGCTTTGGAGGCCGTGGTCATGGAAACGGTAATGGTCATAATGGTGGCCACAACGGTGGCCGTGGTGGAAACCATAATGGTGGAAGGAATGGCAATGGTCGAGGCAATGGCCATGGTGGAAGAAATGGTAAATGAAATGGTGGTTATCAACCACAAGCAGCTAGAAGATTCTTTGTTGTTACCTGTAAAGAAGCTGCACAAGCTGAAGATCTTGTTCGTGGTAAGTGTGAAATCCTTGGCACTTCGATAGATGTTATATTTGATTCTGGTGCTACGCACTTGTAACACCCCGATTTTATGGACTCGAATTCTGATGTAATCTAAATAATTAAACAATTAAAATACGAATAAATTTTTCAACTTCGAAATAATTTCAAAACACCGCCATGACTACATCAAGACTCAAACCACAGAAAACCAAAGGGTGAGATTTGATAATCTATAACTGGATTGTTAGATAGTTTGCCTATAACGGTATACAAAATAACAGAGTTTACAGCGAAAGAAGAATGTGTATATCGGGCATACGCCTAGTCCCATATATGAGGATATGAGAAAAGGCTCGGCAAAGCATGCAAAGGCATATCATAAACCTAATAGTCAACCATTGTCTTTTCACATAATTTCATGAATATACAATGCCTAAGGTATATGCAAATACATATCTATTTGGTCATACATCATATGTCTCCAATGTTCATATTCTATAATTGATCGCATCATTTCAACCTCAAAGACATATGTCATCAGTACCTATGCATTCCCAAAATGATTACATAATCAACATCATTATATTCATCAAATGGATATGAATTCCGATACTCCAATTATCAATATATTAACCACTTATAATATCATTCATAATACATCCATCGATATCAAGAATTATCACTATGCAGTACACATCACATCCGTAATACAATAATTTACAACTGCTGTCGGCCAAGGCATTCCATTACCACTATTTTACCTTCACAAAAGCTTTCCTTCAAAATATCCTCATCACATGACATCCCTGCATTAATACTAAAAAGTAGACCACATGGGAGAGTGAGTTATACATTTCAAATAACGATATGAATACAATTGAAATTATATGCATATACATATCAACATCATGTATGCTTTGCTAAACACATCATCATAAATTATTACTTCAACAATATATCTACATTTCATATTCTTTAATCAAGTCATAGCAAAGCAAGCATATACACATCAGTTCCAATGCCACAACAGGCCAACATCATCAATATCGACCATTCAGGTCTTTTCTCAAAGCCACCATGGGCTAACATCATTATCGTCAATCATAAATAATTATGCCCTTCATCACATTGGGCCATAACATACACATCGTCATGTTCAATATCATTTTGTTGTATTCTTATCATTTATTAATTTTTATGTGGTCTTTTAGGTACTCAATTACCCATCTCATCAACACCATACCACAACCTCAATCATCATCATCATCATCTGGCATATCTCCATGCTATATGCAAATGCTCTTATGGCTAATGCATATGCACAATGGAATAGACAACAAATACGGATCCGACTGTGGGAATAAACACCAAATTGTGGGTCGAGCATAGGTGTGCTACTATGCCCCTAGTGTAGTAGAAAAATATGTACACATATACCTCAATTCATGCATGCTTTACAACATATTTTTACTGGTACCAAATCGCTATCGCCCATCTATAGCACCAGTCACCCCGTGACTTGCGGATCAACAACATGGCCTCACTTGCCACAAGTGCTACGGGCCCCTCCTGAACACACATCGAGTGAGCCATGCCCCGTCGGACACCGAGGTAACTTGCTTATTACAGAGCTGCCCGCCCGCTGGGCACGCTTCATAGGGTGCCTCGTCACCAAACTATAGACAGCTTCGTGATTCCGGGAATCACTAGGGAAACACAATAATATACCCGTGCACTGGGTCACCCTCCTACTGGGCCCGCCTAGTGGAACCCTTAACATTCCACATAGACAGCGTACGATATGCCATGGATGCAATGCAATGCAAATCAAATGCATTTCTCATACTATGCATCCTAAATGTCACTCATCAAACATCATCATTATAATCACCAACACCACCATACACACCTTAGTAGATTTTATCATTGTTAGTCTTAGCCATTGTTTTTGAGTTTTATATATGGCATTTTCATCTCGATATATCATATATTATACATGTACGCTGACACTTACAATCAACCACAATGGCGTCACATAAATTATTAACATTTATCCATTATTCATCAATATCACCACATAATCAATTAGTGGATTTTCATCTAATTATTCATCACCATTGTTTCATCTATATATATTGGTGTGGCATTTATAACATTTTATTAATATAATTCAAGCCACACATGCAAGATCACATTTGTATCACACACAATGGTATAAGACAATTTATTAATAATAACGATCATCCTTTACTTAAGGAAATGATCCACAACATCATCCATCATTACACTTAACAATTATCATCTCTGATTCATCGGTTTATAACGAAAACTACGTCATTTAACTATTCTCCCATTGGTTTCATAATCACTCTAGGGTATATCTCATAACCCCATCACCAAATCTCATTACCATTCTTTCATATCCCATTCTTAGGGTGAATATATCATGGTTAAATTATCCCAAGTGTATCCATTAATTCCAATCACCACCATGTTATATCATTATTATATACCCCTTGTACATTCCCTCAATCATCTTATAACACAAATGAAGGGGTCCAACATAAGCCCAAAACAAAGAAAATGATATAAAATTCCATTCTAGGCAACTTGCTTAAGCGAGATCATCGACACTCGCTTGAGCGAGCCACGCTCGCCTGAGTGAAATTCCTTCAGTGTCATTTTCTTACACGCTCACTTGAGCGACGCTTCCCAAGGTTAGTTACTCGCTCAGGTAAAAATACTCCAGTATCGATCCCCTGCTGGCTCGCTTAAGCGAGACTCCACATACTTCATCACTCGCTTAAGCGAGATCAGTCCAAGATCATTATCCCATCACACTCGCTCAAGCGTGGCCACACCTGCTCGAGCGAGATTCGTCCAGTGTGTATCCCTTTGTTGCACACACCTCTCGCTTGAGCGATACTCCTACTCGCCTAAGCTAAATTGGGCCAGAGGCCACCCCTCTGATGTAGGGGACTCTCGCTTGAGGGAGATTCACACTCACTTGAGCGAGATTCACACTCGCTTGAGCGAGATTCACACTCGCTTGAGCGAGATTACCATCATACATCCAAAACTTAAGTTTTTCATTCTCCATTGCATACCACTATCCAACTCATGCAAAATTGGCCCAATTCAATACTAAACACACATTAAATCACATCTTTTAGTCCTAATTCAACAAGTTATACCTCTTCACTCTTGTTCTAATTCATCAACTACATGAGGGAGGTTTTTAACACAAATTTTCATCACAACCACACATATCTCTGTGTATAATCATCATAAACATATTTCTACACTTTAGGAAATTCATTCATCTATAATTCTATGTCATCAATTTATTTATGTCCAACCGAAGGAACAATTAATCATTCATCATCATTACACATATATATATCCAAATCATTCAACAAAGGTCAAGCCATCATTCATCCCATCATCTATTCAACATTCAATACATTCATGGCAAGGCAATGCATGAGTTCATACATATACATATTTAACAATTATTCACTCATGCAATTTGAAATGTAAACTCCTCTCCTACCTCGATAGAAGAACCGCAACGCAATTTCCTTGATCATTCTGCATCATCGTCTGGAATATAATCCTATCAACAAACATATATATACATGCCATTAATAAGCCATCATAAAGCATCATCTGTTGAAACTCATTATCAAGTCCTAGACTTGTCCAAACCCCAATTCACACGCCTAGATTAGGCTTCGGGAATTCCTTTCCCAAATCCAAGACTCTCTAGGTCTCAAAAGGGCTAACCAAACCCAATAACCACAAGATCATATCCCTTATCCATAATGCATCTAATTTCAACTTGAGTCATCATGGACTCTTTTAAGCCATCATCAATCAATAAACGTAAGTGACATATATCATGGTCCTAAACCTCATTGTATCAATTTTCACTCCATTGGTCCATCACTCACAGTCATCTTCCATTATGATCATCACCTTAAGGAACACCAATAATTTACTAACATTATTACAAGATTAATATTGTCCTTCATCAAAACCAACTTCAATATACCATAAAACTCATTCTAGAGTGCAATATCATCAATACCCATCATTCTAAACTAAAACCCCCAAAATCATTAACACTTAGGGTTTTTCTCTAAAATTACCCAACAACCATTATTTCCATCCATTTCATTCAATCGCAATAACCTCACTAACCTCTCAATCTCATATAATCATAAGCTATAAATCAAGGGTTTCATTTCCAAGCATTCAAACTTAGGGTTTCATATTTTCCTCAACACCCATAGTTTTTAACATCACCATTTCCAACTTAACAACAATAAAATCATAACTAGAATAGTAAGGGGGCAATAATCCTTACCTCAAACCCATGCTCCACCAAAAATGAAAATAAGAGTGAAGAAGAGGGAGATGATCAATGCAAAGCTCCCATGCTCCATAAATGCTTCATATTTCAAAGCTCAAGTATCAATTTTGGCAAGAAATAGAGGTGAAAGAGGTGGGGTTCGGTTGGTATAAGAAGAAAAGAAGAAGAAGAAGAAAATGTGGAAAATGGTGGTAGAGGAGAAGCTGCCAAAAATGAAGGGCAAAAGAGAGAGAAATGTGTTTTATTGAACCATTAACCATTGGTTATTAAAGTGTACCCTTATGGCTTTTCCCATTGGTCCATATTTTCTTTGTCCATTGTGTAAAGGAGGGTATGAAGTGTGTAGAAAAGTCACATGGTTAAGAGAAGAGGAGAAGGGGAGATTTCATATTTTTCCTAAATTCCTATTTGGCTCGTATTTTCTCCATTTAATAACATATGTCGAGTCAATTAATTATCTCCTTAGCACTAAAAATTATTTCAGCTATATCACCCTAACCACAATAATTTTCTAAACATTCTAGGCCCATCAAATATTTAATATGACCAAGTGGGTCCCACATCATCCGTTAAATCCCCTGGTTCTAGTAAATCTTAATTTACTGATAATTCACCTCTAATGTTAAATTAATTCTCCCATAATTATTAGACCATAAATAATTAATTATCATTATTCAATAAATTGCTTTCTTAAAAATTTAGGGTGTTACAGCACTTATTTTTTTCTGAGGATTGTGTAAGGCACTTGAAAGTGCCTGTTTGCATGATGAGAGGTTCTATAATGGTGACTACACCAACCGGTACTTATTTGAGATCGGTGACTCGATGTGAGAATGTCGAGATGACTCTTGAGGGAAGGAAGTTTGTCTTATCCATTGTGTGCTTACCTATGAAAGACTTGGACATTATTCTAGGCATGGATTGGTTATCTGCCAATAAAGTCTTGGTGGATTGTCATAACAAGACGCTGAATTTTCTGACTTCTAATGCTGAAGACTATGACCTATAAGGTATCTCTCAGCTTCTTGTGATGTTCTGCATGGTTGATGGAAATAGTACTTCTCAATCTTGTGAAATCCCTGTTGTTTCTGAATTTTCTGATATTTTTCCGGATGAGATTCTTGGTTTGCCTCCTCCATGTGAAGTGGAATTCTCTATTGATCTCATTCCTGGCGCTAAGCCTGTTTCTAGAGCTCCTTATAGGATGTCTCCTATGGAGTTGGTAGAGTTAAAAAAGCAAGTCGAGGAATTACTTGAACGGGAGTTTATCTGCCCAAGTGTGTCTCCTTGGGGTGCTCATGTGTTATTGGTGAAAAAGAAGGACGGAAGCATGAGATTGTGCATTGATTATCGCCAACTCAATAAATTAACTATCAAGAACAAATATCCTTTTCCTCACATTGATGATCTTTTGGATCAATTAAAGGGCGCCGTTGTGTTTTTTAAGATTGACTTACGTTCTGGATATCATTAAATTTAAGTGAAGACCAAGGATATTCCTAAAATTGCCTTCCAAACACGATATAGATACTATGAATATGTAGTGATGCCATTCGGTGTGACAAATACTCCTTCGATTTTCATGGATTACATGAATCACATCTTCCATGAATATCTTGATCAATTTGTTGTTGTACTTATTGATGATATTTTGGTATACTCTAAGAGCCATGAAGAACATGAAAGACATCTTCATCTTGTGTTATCCATTCTTCGAGAGAAAGAATTGTATGCTAAGCTCTCTAAATGTGAATTCTAGATGAATAAGATTTCTTTTCTTGGTCACGTGATTTCCGGTGATGGAGTTGTCGTTGATAGATCAAATATGGAAGCTGTTATGGCTTGGGAAAGACCAACATCTGTGACGGAAATAAGAAGTTTTCTTGGTCTTATTGGTTATTATCAGAGGTTTATTGAAGGATTTTCCCATTTAGCCTTACCCTTGATGAAATTGACTTATAAGAATCAACCATTTGTGTGGACCCGTGAATGTGAAGAAAGTTTTCAAGAGTTGAAATTAAGGCTTACTACCGCACCAGTGTTAGCATTGCCTGATTTGTTGGATGACTTTATGGTATATTGTGATGCTTCTATGCATGGTCTGGGTTGTGTGTTGATGCAGTATGAACGTGTGATAGCCTATGCGTCGCGACAGTTACGACTGCATAAGGTTAATTATCCTACGCATGATCTTGAATTGGCGGTGGTGGTGTTTGCTTTAAAGTTATGGCGACATTACTTATACGGTTCTAAATTTGTAGTCTTTAGTGATCACAAGAGCCTTACGTACTTATTTGATCAAAAAGAACTTAATATGCACCAACCGTGATGGATGGAGTTTCTAAAAGATTATGAGTTCGAATTGAGGTATCATCCCGGAAAGGAAAATGTGGTTATCGATGCTTTAAACTGGAAGTCATTGCATGTTTTCACAATGATGGTGAAAGAGATGGAATTAATTGAATAATTTAAAAACTTGAATGTGGGCATGGAAACATATACTCTAAAGAAGATGTCCCTTGAGATGTTGACAGTTGCTAATGTATTTCTTGAGACCGTAAAATTGTAACAACCGAAGGATGAATACTTGATTGAAATGAGAAGAACTCAAGAAAAAGGGAGAACTTATTTCTAGTGGAAGATCGGGATGGCATTTGGTGTACGAAGGGCCGAATTTATGTTCCCTCGAGTGGTGATTTGAGGAAATATGTACTTGAGAAAGCTCACAACAGTGTATTGAGCATTCATCTTGGTTCCACCAAGATGTATCAAGACTTGAAGAAGAATTTTTGGTGGCCTGGTATGAAGCGTGATATGGCGCACTTTGTTGCATCTTGCCTTGTTTGTCAGAAGGCTGAGGTTAAGCATCAAAGACCATCTGGTTATTTGAGACCTTTGGAGATCCCTGTTTGGAAGTGGGATAGTATTGCTATGGACTTTGTTTCTGGACTACCTAGAACTCGTGCTGGAAATGACGCTATATGGGTGATTGTGGATCAGTTGACGAAGTGTGCTCAATTATATCCGATCTTGACCCTCGGTTTACTTCTCGATTTTGGGGAAGTTTACATTATAAGTTAGGTTCTAAGTTGTGCTTAGTTCCGCTTATCATCCTTAAACCGACATGTAATTTGAAAGGACTATCCAAAGCCTTGAAGATTTGTTGAGGGCTTGTGTTCTTGAGCATTGCGGGTGTTGGGAGAGATTTCTCCCATTGATCGAGTTCACTTATAATAACAGTTACCATAGTAGTATTGGTATGGCTCCTTATGAGGCACTCTATGGCAAAAAATGTAGAACGCCTTTATGTTGGCTGGAAACTGGTGAGAATTTGGCTTTAGGGCCAAAGATTATTCAGGAGACTACCGAACAAATTAAGAAGATACAAGAGAATATGAAAGTTGCTCAAGACCGACACAAGAGTTATTATGATAAGAGGCATAAACCACTTGAATTTCAAGTTGGTGATCACGTATTCTTGGGGGTCTCGTGTGATAAAGGGATTGGAAGGGCGTTGAAAAGTGGAAAGTTAAGCCCTAGGTTCATTGGACCCTTTGAGATTTTGGAGTGGATTGGCGACGTTTCTTATCGGATTGCACTCTCTCTATATCTCGTGAATCTACATAATGTATTCCATGTGTCACATGTGAGGAAATATGTTCATGATCCTCTGCACGTGATCCCTATTGACGATGTGGGTGTGCGGGACGACTTGTCTATTCCTCCTGTTTCTATTCGCATTGTTGAGCATTCCGTGAAGAAATTACGGAACAAGATGGTGCCTTTGGTAAAGGTCACTTGGAAGCATGGAAATGTGGAGACGTTCACATGGGAATATGAAGATGATATAAGAGAACGATATCCCGATGCATTCAAATCTGGTACATAAATTTCAAGGACAAAATTTTCTTTTTGGTGGGGTAGGTTGTAACACCCTAAATTTTAAAAGAATGGATTAATTAAGGAAATAAATATTAAGTAGTTGTATGTGGGTTATTTAATGTCCCAAAATATTGGAAATAATTAAATTAAGATTTTTGGGGACTATTCATAATTTATTGGAGCCGAATAAACTAAAATTAAGCCCGATTAGAATATGGGTGCGGGACCAAGTATCTCTGATTAGGATGATATTGGTCAAGGTTGTTAAGAATATTATTGGGAGTTTGAATATATATTTGGAATAATTTTTAGATAAAGTATTGAACCCGAACAGAGATCCTGTTTGTGGTAAAACGATGAAATATTAATGAAAGGATAAAAATTAAAAGCAAAAGCCTTTATTTCTCTTCTTCTTTTGGTTAGCTTGCTGAAGCCTTTGTAGAAAATACGTTTCTTCTTCTTCTTCTTCTTCTTCTTCTTCTTCTTCTTCTTCTTCTTCTTCTTCTTCTTCTTCTTCTTCTTCTTCTTCTTCTTCTTCTTCTTCTTCTTCTTCTTCTTCTTCTTCTTCTTCTTCTTCTTCTTCTTCTTCTTCTTCTTCTTCTTCTTCTTCTTCTTCTTCTTCTTCTTCTTCTTCTTCTTCTTCTTCTTCTTCTTCTTCTTCTTCTTCTTCTTCTTCTTCTTCTTCTTCTTCTTCTTCTTCTTCTTCTTCTTCTTCTTCTTCTTCTTCTTCTTCTTCTTCTTCTTCTTCTTCTTCTTCTTCTTCTTCTTCTTCTTCTTCTTCTTCTTCTTCTTCTTCTTCTTCTTCTTCTTCTTCTTCTTCTTCTTCTTCTTCTTCTTCTTCTTCTTCTTCTTCTTCTTCTTCTTCTTCTTCTTCTTCATCTTCATTTCCTCTCCATCTTTCTCTTCTAAAGCCCTAGCAAAAGGTAGTGACCCGTTTCTCCTCCATTCTTCATTTGAGAAACCTGAAAGAAATCATCAAAGCTTGGATTCTCTTCCTCTCTTCTCCATTTTTGCAACTCACTCTCTTCCTTTAATACCTATTTTCATTTTGGGTGAGGTAAGCTTTTCTCACCATTTTTGTTGGATTTAATGCCTTGGTTATGAGTTATTATAGCTTGGGGGAGTAATGTATATAAATAGGGGTTTAAAGTTTGTTTTGTAACCTTAAACATAATGAAGGAGGCTTGATGGGAAGGAATTCCCGAAGCCTAATAAATAAAGGCAAATGATGACTATAACATGTTTTATACATGTTATGAAATTATAGATATGATTATGATTAAATAGAGTTGAATTTGTGTCTTGAATAGTTGATTGATTGGGATTTTACATGTATACTAATGTAGGACCCATTCCGAACGACGAGTCTGGTATGTTATATCAATCAGAATTATTCTCTTGAGGTAGGAGAGGAGTCTTTATGTTCTAAATGCATGAATTGGATAGTATTTAATTGTCATATGTGACAATATGCATGTTTGCCTTGCTTGTAATGTTATGAAGAATTGTAATGTTGTGTATGGTGTTGGTGATGTGTTTTGGCAACATGCATTGATGCATTCAGAATAATTGTGATGTGCTATATAGTGGTATGGATTGTTTGACAATGTGGAGTCTTGAATATGATGTTATACTTATGTCCACCATAAATGTGAAATGAATATAGTTGATGTTTGATTAAGAATGGGTGTGAATAAATAGCATACCTTAATTGATAGTGAAAGATTGATGTCGTTGTGTTTGATGATGGAATTAAATTATGTTAATGAGAACTATTAGGAATGCCACACAAAAATTTAAACCAATGACAATAACCAACGATAATAAATCCACTAAAATCCTTGTGGTGATATTGGTGATGATGATAATGATGAGTGCTGAGTGGCATAAATAGGATGCATAGAGTGAGAAATGCATATGATTGGCATTTGCATCCATGGCATACTGTATAGCCGACGATGTTGGAATGTTGAGGGAGTTCCCTCGGCCGACCCAGTGGGAGGGTGGCTCAGTGCAAGAGCAAATTTTATTTTCCCCTGTGACTCAGTGTGTAAGTCACGAAGCCGCCAATGTATTGCCACGGGGAGCTACATGTGGCCGACCTTTATGGGGGTGGCTCTTGATGAGCAGGTGACCCCGGTGGTCCATTGGATCACAGCCGCCATGAAATAAGTCGTGGCCGGCCCGCAACACCATATGTTGATTATGTTGTTACCGCAGTCATGGTGAAAATGACCAAGTGTTGTAAAATGGGCGATGCGGTTTGGTACCAGTAAAAGATTGGTGAAATGCATGCAATTTAATGATAAGTATACACATTTTACTACTACAGTAGGGGTATGATTAGATGATCATACTTGAATCCCATAATTGGTGTTTATATTCCCACAGTCAGATCTGTAATTGTTGAAATAATCTGTTGTACATATGCATTAGCTTAAGCGCATTTGCATATAGCAAGGAAGTATGCCAAAGTTGATAAGATGTGATGATGGTTATGTTGTGGGTGAGAAAATGTATTAAGACAACATAAAAGATATGAATACCAAATAATAATTTTGGTAAAATGATGAGATGTGTAATAGTCCAATTTGTTGAAGGACTAGATCATGTTTATGATTCTATACATTGCTTGATTTACAAAGATGTTTGTATTTTGTGATGATAATTGATGATGAAATATGTGTGAATGAAAAGTATGCATGTTGTGATACATATGCACATGATGACATGGTATTCATATTCATTCTTTTGGAATATATGACTCACTCTCCCATGTTGTCTACTTTTTAGACTTGTGATGTAGGGCACTCATGGGTGGAGTGAATCTTTTGAAGTACATTTTGATGAAGAAGGTAAATAGGTGTAGAGGAAACGCCTTGGCCGACAAATCTAGATTTTTGTATAGCATATAGTTTACATGTATGCTTATTTTGCCATCTAGATTGTAGTTTGATGATTTTGAGGGTCATGTACGAAAATTGGACCTTGGTGTGTATGGCCAATTTTCATTAATGACCTAGATAATGTAAGATAATGAATTATGATGCCTGTTGATGATAACTTTTTTGAATGAATGATGTATTTCACAATTGTAGCATTTCATGAAGTTTATGTAAAAATGATTTAAATCCTATGCATTGAATGAATGGGAATTGATCTTGAAGTGCATAAACAATTGCATAAACCTTTGAATGTATCTAGTGCATTAGCATAGGCTAAAATGGCATGAAATGAGATTTGGTGTGCTAAGTTATGAGAAATTTCACATGTTTTTTGTTGTCCTGCATAACTCGCTCAAGCGAGTAATGATCTCGCTCAAGCGAGATCCCCTTGTAACAGGGGTGTGGCCACTGGTCACAATTCGCTCAGGCGGGTGTTGGTGTATGCACTATGAGCTTTTATGCTTTTTCATTTATATCATTTTTCTGCTTATCAATAAAATAAATATTTCAGTTTAAAATTGTTTTAAAACGTATTTATCCTTGGAGTAATAGGTCATATAAAAGTTATTCCTAAAATATCCCTAGTCAAGTATTTACATGGGGACATGTAAATACACTGAGACTAGTGTGTGAGTGTACTGATGACCTGATCTCACAGATCATAGATATAGATGATATCAAGTCTTCACACGGGTACACATTAAGGGTAATGATGTACTGGATAGACCCACCATGAGAACGTTGCATGGATCGTTACATGATTGTCATAAATGACTCTCAATGTGATAATGGTATATGTAGTCCTTTGACCTGAAGTCACTACGATTCCTACATGAGGAGTTGATAAGTCTTGAAAAGACTTAATTATTTCACCTTTTTATTTAACATTATTCAGTAATCATTGGTTAGTTTGTTAGAATTATTTAATAATTTGATAACAATTCGTATTTTAGTTATGAATTTCAAAAGTACTTCATTTATGTAAGAAAACGATTGAAAATATTAATTAGTTAAGGAATTTGTAAGTGTTTATAAATTCACTAAGCAGCCAGCGTATAAATGCTAGGCAATTAGCTGTTTAATAGTGCAGGAACAGGGCGTACTCGAGAAAAGAAGACAAACCCGAGTAAAAATTACAAAAAAGCCGAGCAAGAAATTACAGAGCTGAGTGAGAATTCGTAAATCCGACTGAAGGAAGTTCACAAGACCGACTGGGCGAGACTTCAAAGGGTTGACCGAAAAGAATTAACGAAAAGCTGACTGCAAAGATTTCCAAGATATCGACTCCAAAAGAGAACAAGGAACCGATTGAAAATAAAAGGAAGAACCCGAGCGTCCACTTCAGAAATGCTGATTGAAAAGATAATTTGCTTAAGCGATCGTTTAATTCGCTCGGGCGAGGGTCAAAGTTCGCTCAAGCAAAGCAAGCCTACGCTCAAGCATGACCTCAAAACATAACCTTTCGCTTAAGCTACTCTATCACGCTTGAGCGAGAAAACCATTCTGCATTACATATTTTCACTTCGCCCAAGCTTCGCCATAACGCTTAAGCGACAAAGCAACACTGCAGTACAATTCCCGAGCTCGCCCAAGCGAGAGTTAATCAGCTTAAGCGAAAACCTAGCAGCTGAAGCGAAAAAGCAGTAACTTAAACCCTGTTTCTTCCTTCCAACAACACACACCTGGTGCAGTACTGTTTCCGCTTCCATTGCCTTCTTCTCCACTGCTGCAACCTTAGTAACTTAAGTAGTAAACTGTCAATTAGTTGGTGCTGCGCTGTAAATTAGCTAAGGCTGAGCTGGATCCTGTTAAGAGCTGAGCTGTAATTTAGTTACTCTGTAAACTGTGTAACTAGTAGTTTAGTCGTTAACTTAAGTTTTCTAAATTATTTTTGCTAAGTTAGTTAAGTTAGGTAAAAACATATATATAGGTTGTACATATTATGTAAAAAAGGGGGAACGCATACACAGATACGAAATAACAGAACGGAGAACATTCATTACACACTTCGAACATCTCACTACATATTTTTCTCTCTCTAATCCTCTCCTCCATGATGTTCCACAATCCTTCGATGGAACCGAAGTCAATGGAGTTCTAAATCCCTAAGGTTGGGATTGCGAAGGTTAGCAATGGAGTCTTGAAGCTGTGAGCAAGTAGATCGGCTTCTAAGATCCTGAGGCGAACAAGCTGAGGAGTGGAGCAGAATTGCTGGATTGACAAATCCAGAACCGATGAAGAACTTCACCAGTGAGGAATCATGGCTGAAGCTTAGGTAACTTCCAGCTTTCTAACTAGTTCAGGCCTAATCAATTTAGGTGAATAGTTAGAGTTCAACCTCCAATTTCGCATTAGATTCTTAGGTTAATCGAGCACTTAAGGAATTAAGGTTCATTGCTTAAGGATTAGTGTTTTTCACCTAAGGAATTAGGGAATAACCACAAGCGGATTGTCCTCTAGATTGTGAAGTTCGATTATACTTATTTGTATGTTTCTTGAGGAAATTGTGAGCCGAAGCAATCCTGACCTGCTTTCTTTTAATCACTTTTCATATTCATCTTAACTCTATTTCTGAAAATACCAAAAACAACTAGAAAATAGTAAAATCATAAAAACTGAATGAACTACCTGTATTTCGTGTTGGTTCAGCTTGGACTAGTCCTAGATTGAGGTACTTACCACAATCCCTGTGGGATGATCAAATACACTACAATTTTAACGACTGGTGCGCTTGCCAAAGTGTAAATCCGAGAGTCACATTTTGTTTTACTAAGATTTTCATATCAAATTAATGACTCGGGATTTTAGCATTAAGTTAATGGCGCCGTTGCCGGGGATTGTTGAGTAATATCAACAATCCTTGGACCGGTACTAGACTAAACCGTTTTACTTTTGTTTGCATTTAATACGTAGTTTCAATTTTGTTTTTAGTAGTAGTAGTTTGTCATTTTCGTATAGATTTAGTCGTAGCTGTGAATTGTTCTTTTGTTTGACATTTGTTGTATGCAGTCAAGGAGCAGAGGAGAACCTTTCTTGTTTGATCCTGACATAGACTTGTTAGAACGTAGATTAAGAAAAGAGAAAAAGTAAAAAGAAGAAAAAGAAATGGAACAGAGGAGAGTTACACTAGGTGACTACTCCAGGCCGACTGAAGAAGGATCGCAATCTAGCATCCTTAGGCCACCAATTTCAGCAAATAATTTCAAACTAAAACCAGCTTTACTGCAGTTGGTAAGAAATGAACAGTTCGGAGGAAGTGAGGTTAAGGATCCAAATTTGCACCCAGCAACCTTCCTCCAAATCTGTGACACGGTAAAAATAAATGGAGTCCCTGACGAGGCAATCTGACTGAGATTGTTTCCGTTTTCAGTGAGGGACCGAGCAAAAGCCTGGTTGCAGAGTCAACCGAGAGGCAGTATTTCAACTTGGGAGGACTTGCAACGAAAATTCTTGATTAAATATTTTCCTCCCTCTAAATATGCAAAGTTGCGCAATGAAATCACTCCAAATTTGCACCTAGCAACCTTCCTCCAAATCTGTGACACGGTAAAAATGAATGGAGTCCCTGACGAGGCAATCTGACTAAGATTGTTTCCGTTTTCAGTGAGGGACCGAGCAAAAGCCTGGTTGCAGAGTCAACCGAGATGCAGTATTTCAACTTGGGAGGACTTGCAACGAAAATTCTTGATTAAATATTTTCCTCCCTCTAAATATGCAAAGTTGCGCAATGAAATCACATGTTTCCAACAAAGAGAAGGTGAGTCTTTGATGGAAGCATGGGATCGATATAAAGAAAGTTTGAGGAGATGTCCTCATCATCAAATTTCTGATGTGCAACAAGTAACTATTTTCTATAATGGTGTCAGGCCAGCTACCAGGGTCCTGATTGATGCCTCAGCTGGAGGTTCATTAACAACAAAAACTGTAGAAGAAGCCATAGAGCTGATTGATGTTATGGCTTCTAATGAATGCTTGATTAGTGAGAGGAGCCAAGTTCCTAAGAGAGGGATATTAGAATTAGAAGCACAAGATGTTTATCTGGCTCAAAGTAAACTGATGACTCAGGCTCTGGAGAAACTAAGCATACAAATTTCAGAACTCAAAAAGCCGAGTCAGGTTTCTATGATCAGTTGTGACTTTTGTGGTGGAGATCATGAGAATGGATTGTGTGATCCAAATGTGCCTTCCGAGCAAGTGAATTATATGGGGCAGCAACAGTATCAAAGGAATTATCCTTCTAATTCCTTTAATCCTAATTACAGGAATCACCCCAATTTTTCCTGGCAGAAAGGTCCACATCTGAATCAGAACATCCCACCAAGTCAACCCACAAATAGACCACAACAACCTTCTCACCCCCCTGTCAAGGAAAAATCCGAACTTGAGAATGTACTTTCTCAGTTTATCCAGGCCACTCAAGCCAGTTTTAAGAATCAGGAAGCGTCCATCAGAAATCTAGAAAGTCAAGTCGGACAGCTTTCTAAACAATTAGCTGAGAGGCAAGTAGGCAATTTCCCTAGAGATACCGAGGTAAATCCAAGGGAACATTGCAAGGCCATAATTACTAGGAGTGGAAAAATTATTTCTCCATCTCCGAGTCAGGAAATAAGTTCAGAAAAAGAAAAAGGAAAAGAAATAATACAAGAAACCGAGCAGGATAATAATGAAGTAGAAAATAAAAATGAAATAGAAAAAGAAAAAGAAAATAAAGTCCATCAAAAGAAGAAGAAAAAGGTTGATCTGATTTTGGAGGAAGCTTCTAAGCTGACTCCTGAAAAACTGAGGAATGCTCCATTTCCACACAGGTTTAAAAAACAAATAGAGGAGCAGAAGTTTGCTAGGTTCTTAGAGGTTTTCAAGAAACTTCACATCAATATCCCTTTTGCCGAGGCATTGCAGGAGATGCCTTCTTATGCAAAATTTTTGAAAGAATTATTATCTAAAAAGAGGAAGCTTAAGGGAGACGAAATGATTACTCTCACTCAAGAGTGTAGTGCAATCATTCAAAAGAAACTTCCCCAAAAGCTAGAGGATCCTGGATCTTTTACAATACCGTGTGCAATTGGGGATATTCATGTAGGAAGTGCTCTCTGTGATCTAGGAGCCAGTATAAACCTGATGCCTCTATCTTTGATGAAAAAACTGGGAATTAATGACTTGCAACCGACTCACATGTCCTTGAAGTTGGCTGACAGGTCCATTAAATATCCCCAAGGGATGCTGGAAGACTTGTTAGTGAAAGTAGATAAATTTATCTTTCCAGCAGACTTCATAGTGTTGGATATAGAAGCTGACCGAGAGATCCCTTTAATCTTAGGTAGACCCTTCCTAGCTACTGGCAGAGCATTAATTGATGTAGAAAAAGGTGAACTCATGCTAAAAGTTCAGGAGGAGCAGGTAACATTCAATGTCTTCAATTCCATGAAACATCCGACTGAAAGGATGGATTGTTTAATGCTTGAAGAGATTAAAAGCTACCACACTCCAATGCTTTTAAAAACAGAGGAAGAGGCCCTACGAACTTTTTTAGAGGATGACTTTGACTCCGAGACTGAGGAGTTAAATGACTCTCACTTGGAAATATTGAGCCTACTGGAAGTATTAGAAGTAGGTGATTGTGAAAAAGAAAAGAAAAATAATTTGAAAAGTGCTGAAGCTGAGAAAGGAAAGGAATTTTCTGAAGAAAAATGTGATTTAAAACCTTTACCTTCTCATCTGAAATATGTTTTCCTGAGAGGAAATGACACTCATCCTGTCATTATTAATGCCGACTTAAAAGAAGAGGATGTGAATAAACTAATTGGGGTATTAAAGGCTCATGAATCTGCGATTGGATGGAATATTTCTGACTTGAAGGGAATCAGTCCATCATTTTGTATGCACAAAATTCTGATGGAGGATGACTATTCCCCTGTAGTACAGCCACAACGCAGACTGAACCCCATTATGAAGGAAGCGGTAAGGAAGGAAGTGGTCAAGCTCCTAGATGCAGGAATCATTTATCCTATCTCGGACAGCACTTGGATCAGCCCGGTCCAAGTGGTACCCAAGAAAGGAGGAATGACGACTGTAAGAAATGACCAAGGTGAAGTTATTGCCACCCGGGCCACAACAGGCTGGAGGATGTGTATTGATTACAGAAGGCTGAATGACTTCACTCGGAAAGACCATTTCCCCCTGCCATTTGTTGACCAAATGCTCGAGAGGTTATCAGGGCATGAGTACTATTGTTTTCTTGATGGGTACTTGGGTTATAACCAAATTGTGGTTGACCCAAAAGACCAAGAAAAGACTGCATTCACCTGTCCTTATGGAATTTTTGCATATAGGCGTATGCCGTTCGGGCTGTGCAACGCTCCAGCAACCTTTCAAAGGTGCATGCTGGTAATTTTTGGGGATATGGTGGAAAAATTCATTGAAGTGTTTATGGATGACTTCTCAGTATTTGGAAGTAATTTTGATTCATGCCTCAGCAACCTATCTAAGGTGCTGGTGAGATGCCAAGAAACTAACCTCGTCCTTAACTGGGAAAAATGCCATTTTATGGTTAAGGAAGGGATAGTCCTTGGCCACAAAATCTCTGCTGAGGGCATTCAAGTGGACCGAGCCAAGATTGAAATTATTGAAAAACTTCCTCCTCCAATCAACGTGAAAGGAGTGAGAAGTTTTCTAGGATGTGCTGGCTTTTATAGAAGGTTCATTAAAGATTTTTCAAAAATAGTTAAGCCTCTGACTGACTTACTGGTGAAAGATCATGTATTTGCGTTTAATGAAAACTGTGTCAAGGCTTTTGAAAAATTGAAACAAAATCTGATTTCAGCTCCGATCCTTGCAGCACCTGATTGGTCTTTACCGTTTGAATTAATGTGTGATGCAAGTGACTTCGCAGTCGGAGCTGTACTTGGTCAGAAAGTAGGAAAATGAACTCATGTAATTTATTATGCTAGTAAGGTGTTGAATGAAAATCAAATACATTACACCACTACTGAAAAAGAAATGCTTGCTGTGGTGTATGCATTTGATAAATTTCGTGCTTACTTGATTGGGGCCAAGGTTATTGTATATACAGACCACTCGGTAATCAAGTATTTACTAGCTAAGAAAAAGTCTAAACCGAGACTGATCAGGTGGGTTCTGTTGCTCCAAGAATTTGATTTAGAAATACGAGATAAAAAGGGAGTAGAGAACTCAATTGCAGACCAACTGTCTCGTCTGGAAGGTGAGTCGGATTTTGTCTTAATAAAAGAAGAATTTCCAGACGAGAAGTTGATGGCAATTATAACCGGGCCATGGTATGCTGATATGGCCAACTTTAAAAGTGCCTCGGTGGTACCTGAGGGTTGGACATCCAAAATGAGAAAAAAATTCTTTCATGATAGTAAAAACTTCCTTTGGGATGATCCATTTCTGTTTAAAATAGGAGTAGATGGATTGATCAGGCGGTGTGTGCCTGAATCCAAGCAAGAAAGGCTCTTGTGGCATTGCCACGACTCCTATTATGGAGGTCATCATGGTGCCTCCCGCACAGCAGCAAAAATCTTACAGAGTGGCTTTTATTGGCCAACTATCTTTCAAGATGCTAAAGAATATGTTAAAAGGTGTGATAAATGTCAAAGGAACAGAGGTCTCTCTGCTAAAGCTGGCATGCCTTTGACAAACATTCTAATTGTGGAATTATTTGACGTTTGGGGTATCGACTTCATGGGACCCTTTCCTAAGTCGTTCTCCAACGAATATATTCTTGTTGCTGTAGACTATGTCTACAAATGGGTGGAGGCAATTTCGACCAGAACCAATGATGCACAGGTGGTGCTTAGGTTCATCAAGAAGAATATTTTCTCTAGGTTTGGAGTTCCGAGAGTAATTATTAGTGATGGGGGTTCACATTTTTGCAATAAGATAATGGAGAAAGCCCTGCATCACTATGAGGTGTTACATAAGATATCGACTCCTTACCATCCACAAACTTGTGGACAAGTCGAGCTGTCAAATAGAGAAATCAAAAGAATCTTAGAAAAAGTGGTCGAAAAATCTAGAAAAGATTGGTCGGTAAAGTTAGATGATGTATTGTGGGCTTACCAAACAGCTTTCAAAACTCCGATTGGCATGTCCCCGTATCAATTAGTATACGGTAAGGCTTGTCATCTCCCTGTGGAGTTGGAACACAAGGTGCGGTGGGCCACAAAGCTATTAAACATGGACTGTGACCAATCTCAGGAGGAAAGAGTTTTGAAACTCCATGAATTAGAGGAGTTCCGACTCAACGCTTATCAAAGTGCCTCCATCTATAAGGAGAAAACCAAGAAATGGCACGATAAGCGAATTAATAAGAAAGAGTTTCAGAAGGGTGATCGGGTTTTATTGTTCAATTCCCGACTGAGACTCTTCCCTGGAAAACTCAGATCCAAGTGGTCGGGGCCTTTTACTGTAAATGAGGTTTTTCCTCATGGTGCAGTCGAACTGAAAGACCCGACTACTGATCGGATTTTTAAGGCAAACGGCCAGCGACTCAAACTCTACCTTGGAGGAGAGTTTGATAGGTAGAAAACATCCCTGTTACTGCAGGCATCTTCTTAGATGCAATAAGGTCAAGCTAATGACCTTAAAGAAGCGCTCTAGGGAGGCAGCCCTATCTTCTGATTGTTTTGTTTTGAACTTTGAGTCGGAATGAATAAAAAAGAAAAAAACTAAAAATTTTAGTAAATAAAGTTTGTAAAGTTGAAGAAGGAAATCCGAGCTAGATTCTTCGATTTTCGCTCAGGCAAAGCACTTGTAGCTTAGGCGAAACACTGCTAGGTGTTGTTTCACACTTAAGCGAAAATTTACTGAGTTTGAGTGAAAATAGTACACTTGGATAACTGTTACTTATTTTTAACCTTTCTTCCCGACTGAACTTCACTCGTCATTTTTCAATAAAATTCCAATTTCTGATGCGAATAAAAGGAAGACTTTGAAGGATTTCTGATCGTTGATATAATGAACGGGTCAGATGGTGAAAGGCGACTTATTTCAGTCGGCTTTTTATCACTCGGATTCCTCACTCATCACAATCAGTATTGTATCCATTAGTCTCCTATTCACGCGGTCTTTCAGTTTTTCATTCATCCACTCGGCTTTCTCTCTTTCTCTTGGCCGACCTTTATCACTCGGTATTTCTTTCATGTGTCTCTTTTCACAATTTCTTTTTCATTCACTCAATGACTCATTAGAGTATTCGGTTTCTTCCACTCGGTACTCTGTTCACTCGGATCCTTCCGCAGTCGTTCACTTTTCACTCATCTTTCTTACTCTGTCACTTCATTTTATTCTGACTTTTGTTTTTCACCTCATATTCGTTTTATTCGGTTCTTCATCCACTTGGTATAACTTATTTTCATCTATTTTACTCAGCCTTCATTCAACCAGTCAATCTTTCACTCGTCTTTCATTTACTCATTCTTCATTCACTCAATATTCTTTCCATTCAGTATATCATTCACTCGTTTTACATTCACCCGTTTTACCATTTGTCGACCACTCGTTGTTTCATTCCACTTATTTTCTTCCTCGTTTTTCTCATGCTGTATTTTCCTTCTTCATTTACTCATTTTTCATTCGTGATTGTCACATTCATATTTCCAGTACCCAATTTCCTGTGATTTAGTTTTTTTTTTCACCCGGTGTTCGCATCACTCATTTTTTTTTCATCCTTTCAGTCTCATTCAAATTCTCTCATTTCTTCAACCGATTCCTTTCTTGATATTATTCATTCGGTAGTTTGTTATTCATTTTTCCACTGGCTTGTGCAGTTATTCATCTCCTTCATCCAGTCAGTTTACCCTTTACTCATCTCCACTCGGAATATTCTCAGTCATTTTCTCATTCATTCTTTCATCTACTCATTTTTCTCACTCACCCTCAATCCACTCGTTCCTCAATACACTCGGGCGCCATTCCACTTGTTGTTTCATTCCTTCAGCTTTACTCTCAATTTTCCGTTCATCTGTTATTTATCGGTTCTTCCATTTACTCATTCCTTCTCGGCACTCGTTGTTTTGTTTACTCTTCAAACTTGTTCTTCATTTCTCAGATCTCTATCACTCGGTATCTTTCTCCATACTCACTCGGTCATTATCGTTTCACTCTTTTTTACTCATTTACGCAATCTCTTCCTTTACAATCTTCCATTCTTTGTATCTTATTCATTTACTTGGTATTCCTTCATTCATTTATACTTCCATTTGTTTCTTCTACTATCCGCTTTTCTATTCACTCGTATTTCACTACAGTAGTTCACTCGTCTCTCATACACTCTATTTCATTCATCTATTTTACTCATTCGTTCTTTCACTCATTCATTTACTTATAGTTTTCATTCGCCCATTCTGTCTTATCGTTTGTTCATTTATTCATCTTCCATTCTCTTGTGTCCACTTGGCATCACATTGGTATCATCCCACTCTTACTCGATCTTCTACCTATCCAGTATATGAGTATATTAATATTAATAAAATAAAATAAAATAAAATAAATAAATAAAATAAAAAAAATAAAAATAAAAATAAAAATAATATATATATTATAATAATAAAGTAATAATTAAAGCTGGAACACATTTACGCGTTTCTTGGAAAATGAATTCAACAATATAAAAAACCTTTCAGCTTCCAAACCCTAAGTACCTATGCTGAACTTGGGCTGAAGACGAAAAGACATTTTCTGGTTTCTAAGAAAGGTATCATCTTTCCACTTCTTTCACTTAGTTCGCGCACTTGTAAGTTCGTGTTTATTATCTTCTTGTTTCATTGTCATTGTTTTCCACTGTTCATAAGCCATGCATCTCACAGTTTTGGTTTGCTGTCTTTCTGTTGGATTTCTGTTCTTATTTTTGTTTATTTAGGTTGGTTATCATCATTCTTTTAACATTAATAATGAAAAGAAGATCACAAAGACTTCTGCAAAAACCTAGACCAAATTTTGCAGAAGGAAGTGTGCGAAGAAAACAAATAGATAACGAAAGAGAAGTGGCAACCATCACTATATCTGATTCGTCTGCACATGTACCCAGTCAAAGTCAGGGTCAAAGGGATGTATCTCCTCGGGTTCAAAGGAATGTATCCCCTACGAGTGAGGAAAATGAATCACCAGAGGTTGAAAGTGTTAAGGCTGTTGAAAACTGTGCTATGAAGCTTAAAGCCACAGAACCAGAACGTCCCAGGCAATCTGGAGGAGCTGATTCTTCTTCTTCTGACATTCTTATGGTGTTACAGGAATTACAGGTCATGAAGAAGATGCAACTTGGAATTTATGATCGGGTCTTGAACCACGATCAGATGCTCAGGAAGATTGCCACGAAACTGAGGGTTGAACATTCAGCAGAAATGGGAGCCCCACCGGATAGAGATGTGTGGTTAGCTTCTATTGGATTCACAATTCCCTCCCAGCAGGACAAAGACGATGAAGATCAGGATGTTTAAGCAGTTGTTCCACGTTTTTATGATGTTTCCTATGTAATTAATTTGATATTACTGTAACTGCTTTCTGAACAGTGAACTTGCTTCTATTTTAATTATGTAATGAAAATTTTATTTTCTGGTTAATTTGTTTGTTTTATTCGGTTTTTCATATGTATTGGTAAAATCCATGAGTCCCAATCCGACTACGCGTTTCCCATCCACAGCCACTCAGGTAAAAAGGGAAGTATCTTTTCGACTTATTCCTTAATTAATATTCTGAATTATAAGTTACAAAATTATGTTTAGTGTTTCTTTCACTCCATCTTAATAATTTAAAAGTTGCTGATTCGTTAAGCTTAGTCGGATAAATTAATTGATCAGTTTTGTTTAACTCATCATATCTGCCCCTAACGATTTTTCATCTTTAATTAAATTGTTTACTCGGCATGCTAGTTAGCAATCTGAATGTATGATCTTACATTAAGTTTGGGGATATGACTGGCTGAGTAACTATTATATTCGTAGCTTTTGAGCCTGTTTTATCCTTTTCTGAGTGAGCTTGCATGCTAGTTAGTGAGACAGAATTTGCTTCAGTGCTTGCTAATTGTTGTATGTCAACCAATCGGAAATGATGGAGGCCTTCTTTGTTTATTTAGCCAGGGCCAAAAATAGCCTTCCTAATCTATTAAATTATCCTTTGACCCAATAATTATGTTTGAGCCTGAGACCCTTTTATTCGTTTTAAATACCTAACGTTACAAGCCTAATTATCCAAGAAAAACCCGACTAGAATACCCTGGATGTTACACTGGTGAATTACTCAGTTTTTGCTTATTGCTAGGGACTAGCAATTTCTAAGTTTGGGGATGAAGAGTGTGCCAAACAGTAATTAAGGACACACTCCGACCTTAATTATGGATAAATATGTAGAAAAATAAAAAGAAGAAAGGCAAAGCCGAGAGAAAAAAAATGAATAAAGTCAGAAAAGAAAAAAAGGGTGCAAAGCACCACAAGAAAAAAAAATTTCGATCGGGAAAAGATGGAAAGAAAAGAAAGAAAAGGAAAGGAAAAGTCCGAAGGACTAAAAGAAAAAGAAGGTGCAAAACAGCATGAGTTATTAAGTAGCATTCAGTCGGAAAAGTTAAGAGAGTTGTTAGTAGAGGCAATTAAGTTAGAATTGAGGTAAGGCATCAGTGGATACATCTTGTAACCTATCTATGACTCAGAAAAACAATAATTGAGCCTGTAGCCCAGCCCCATTACAAGCTTAAAAAAGCCCTTACTGATCTGATTAGGTTGGCATATTTCATGATGTTTAGAACTGTTGCAAGCCTATGTTTATCTAACAAGTATGCAGGTGATGAGTGCATTCTATTTACCCTATACACCGAGAGAAGAGTTAAACACCGACCAGTGACGAAAGCATCAGCAGCTTGTCTTCCAAAAGAGGTGTAAGTTATTGTATTTTCAGAAATTGCGAGAAGAAAGCATGATCGGTATTCAATAATTATAGCATGAACTAAGTTAAGAAAAGGATGAGTGTGTTGATCAAATGCTGTTAGTTAATAAGTCTGAATATTTTCTTGAGGACAAGCAAGTTTTAAGTTTGGGAATGTGATAAGTCTTGAAAAGACTTAATTATTTCACCTTTTTATTTAACATTATTCAGTAATCATTGGTTAGTTTGTTAGAATTATTTAATAATTTGATAACAATTCGTATTTTAGTTATGAATTTCAAAAGTACTTCATTTATGTAAGAAAACGATTGAAAATATTAATAAGTTAAGGAATTTGGAAGTGTTTATAAATTCACTAAGCAGCCAGCGTATAAATGCTAGGCAATTAGCTGTTTAATAGTGCAGGAACAGGGCGTACTCGAGAAAAGAAGACAAACCCGAGTAAAAATTACAAAAAAGCCAAGCAAGAAATTACAGAGCCGAGTGAGAATTCGTAAATCCGACTGAAGGAAGTTCACAAGACCGACTGGGCGAGACTTCAAAGGGTTGACCGAAAAGAATTAACGAAAAGCTGACTACAAAGATTTCCAAGATATCGACTCCAAAAGAGAACAAGGAACTAATTGAAAATAAAAGGAAGAACTCGAGCGTCCACTTCAGAAATGCTGATTGAAAGATAATTCACTTAAGCGATCATTTAATTTGCTCGGGCGAGGGTCAAAGTTCGCTCAAGCAAAGCAAGCCTACGCTCAAGCATGACCTCAAAACATCACCTTTCGCTTAAGCTACTCTATCACGCTTGAGCGAGAAAACCATTCTGCATTACATATTTTCACTTCACCCAAGCTTCGCCATAACGCTTAAGCAACAAAGCAACACTGCAGTACAATTCCCGAGCTCGCCCAAGCGAGAGTTAATCAGCTTAAGCGAAAACCTAGCAGCTGAAGCGAAAAAGCAGTAACTTAAACCCTGTTTCTTCCTTCCAACAACACACACCTGGTGCAGTACTGTTTCCGCTTCCATTGCCTTCTTCTCCACTGCTGCAACCTTAGTAACTTAAGTAGTAAACTGTCAATTAGTTGGTGTTGCGCTGTAAATTAGCTAAGGCTGAGCTGGATCCTGTTAAGAGCTGAGCTGTAATTTAGTTACTCTGTAAACTGTGTAACTAGTAGTTTAGTCGTTAACTTAAGTTTTCTAAATTATTTTTGCTAAGTTAGTTAAGTTAGGTAAAAACATATATATAGGTTGTACATATTATGTAAAAAAGGGGGAACGCATACACAGATACGAAATAACAGAACGGAGAACATTCATTACACACTTCGAACATCTCACTACATATTTTTCTCTCTCTAATCCTCTCCTCCATGATGTTCCACAATCCTTCGATGGAACCGAAGTCAATGGAGTTCTAAATCCCTAAGGTTGGGATTGCGAAGGTTAGCAATGGAGTCTTGAAGCTGTGAGCAAGTAGATCGGCTTCTAAGATCCTGAGGCGAATAAGCTGAGGAGTGGAGCAGAATTGCTGGATTGACAAATCCAGAACCGATGAAGAACTTCACCAGTGAGGAATCATGGCTGAAGCTTAGGTAACTTCCAGCTTTCTAACTAGTTCAGGCCTAATCAATTTAGGTGAATAGTTAGAGTTCAACCTCCAATTTCGCATTAGATTCTTAGGTTAATCGAGCACTTAAGGAATTAAGGTTCATTGCTTAAGGATTAGTGTTTTTCACCTAAGGAATTAGGGAATAACCACAAGCGGATTGTCCTCTAGATTGTGAAGTTCGATTATACTTATTTGTATGTTTCTTGAGGAAATTGTGAGCCGAAGCAATCCTGACCTGCTTTCTTTTAATCACTTTTCATATTCATCTTAACTCTGTTTCTGAAAATACCAAAAACAACTAGAAAATAGTAAAATCATAAAAACTGAATGAACTACCTGTATTTCGTGTTGGTTCAGCTTGTACTAGTCCTAGATTGAGGTACTTACCACAATCCCTGTGGGACGATCAAATACACTACAATTTTAACGACTGGTGCGCTTGCCAAAGTGTAAATCCGAGAGTCACATTTTGTTTTACTAAGATTTTCATATCAAATTAATGACTCGAGATTTTAGCATCAGGAGTTTATTGTTTTAATACAATTAAACGTCTTCTGTAACAAGAGGACTATAAAGGTTGTGATTAGGCAATGAATAAATTATGCAGAGGGATGTGAGTGATGTAGATGGTATTTGTCTCTCCTATGTGACAGGAGTGATATCTATAGGCCACTTGATGGAGTAAGACTAAGATAACGCATGGCCATGCTAGGAAGAATAAATATTAGATATTTATTCAGATCCAGTCTACTCCGGTATCAAGTAAAATAAATTGGGCCGTACAAGGATGACGCGACCATGCCTTGGGCCCAATTAGGATATCATGACAAAAGGAACAAACATATTAAATAATTATCACTTATAGGTTTTGTTGATAATATTCGGACATAATGATGCATTGCTAGATGCCGCTCTTATTTTATATTAATAATAAAATAATTTATTATTAATATGACTGGGTATTTTACCTATAGGGTCATACACATAGAGTAAGCCCATGAGAAAATGTTGTCTTATTTTAGTTGGACTAAAATAAAGCTATTGGGCCTAACTCATTTGGAATGAGTAAGGAACCCACTTTTTAGAGAGAACAAATTAGGTCAAACCTAAGCCTATAAATAGAGCATAAGATGCTCATAGGCCGTTCACTCAAGTGAGACACAAATTCGTAAAAGTTGCAAGAGCTACACGCCATCAAACTAGCAGTTGGCAAGTGTTGCGATTCTGGTGGGAGTGCTCGTGTGGACTCCTAAAGGACGAGGCTACGACTGCTTCGGTGTTCTTCAAGAGGTAATCCAAAATGAATTTTTGTGTTTGTTTTGTTCTTTGAAACACGGAACCTTGCAAATCCTATGGAATCCCTTTTTTTCGCTGCTCATGTTTAGGGATTTCCTAACAGCAGGAAAGGCCTCGCCCGAGCAAGAGCGAGTAGGAGAGCTACTGGACCATTTTCGCTCAAGCGAAATAGCCAGTGTGTGGTGATTCGCTCGCTCAAGCAAGAGAGGGAAAGATCGATTCTGGAACGATTTCGCTCAAGCGGGCCTGGCCTCGCTCAAGCGAAATATGGAAAGTGAGGTTCTGTCCTATTTTCGCTCAAGCAGGCTTGCCTCGCCCAAGCGAAATGGGTACCTGTTGCTTCTGGGATGATCTCGCTCCAGCGAAGCAGAGCTCGCTCAAGCGAGATTCACACCTGATGCTTTTCTCTTCTTCGCTCAAGCAGGCTTGCTGGTTCCGCCCAAGCGTGGGCCACTAAACTCGCTCAAGCGAATGGGGCATCCACTTGAGCGAGATGCCCCTGATCCTCCCAAATGCCTTTGTTCTAATTATTTTGGCTCTCCTTTACATCAAATCTTCTTCTTGCAGCATCTTAATAATACCTTTGACATATTATGAAATCATTAAACCTCATGATGCCTAATTTCTTGAACCCAATCATACAACATCAATTTAACTAATTCTTTCCGCTGTTTTCAATTGAAAATTTCTCATTAATCATTTTTAACTCGCCTTCTCATATCTCCATATATGAGATAGGTTTTTCATAGATTCGGGGTGTTGATTAAAAGTTCAGCACCTTATTTCTATATCAAATAATGATTCATAAAATGCAAAAAATTTACCCCTAATTTTGGGGCGTCATAGGTATTACAACTCAAAGTCGTAGTCCTTTAAGAACTCCATCCATCTTCGTTGCCTCATGTTTAACTCCTTTTGGTCAAATAAATACCTGAGACTCTTATGATCGCTAAACACATCGAATGTTGCACCGTATAGATAATGCCTTCAAATCTTTAAGGCAAAAACTATAGCAGCTAATTCTAAGTCATGGGTAGGATAGTTAATCTCATGTTACCTTAATTGGTGCAACGCATAGGCTACAACCTTTTTGTCTTGCATAAGTACACTTCCTAGTCCTTGTTTAGACGCATCACAGTAAACTTTAAAACTTCGATATGGATCGGGGAGTACTAACACCGGCGAAGAAGTAAGTCGATCTTTCAGTTCTTGGAAACTATTTTCACATTGTGTCGTCCACACAAAAGGTTGTCCTTTTCGTGTTAGCTTGGTTAGTGGGTATGCTAACTTTGAAAATCCTTCAATGAATCTCCTATAGTATCCAACCAAGCCCAAGAAACTTCTGACCTCTGTGATTGTGGTTAGTCTCTCCTATTTCAAAACTGCTTCCACCTTGGAAGGGTCTACAGCTATTCCTCCTTAACTAATTACATGTCCTAAAAAGTTCACCTCTTCCAACCAGAATTCACACTTTGATAGCTTTGCATACAATTGTTTCTTTTTCAGGATTTCCAACATAACCTTTAAATGTTCAACATGTTCTTCTCTGCTTTTAGAGTACACTAATATATCATCAATGAACACCACTACAAATTTATCTAGATATGGATGAAAAATATGATTCATGTAATCCATAAATACGGCTGGTGCATTAGTTACACCTAAAGGCATCACTAGATATTCGTAATGGCCATAGCGTGTTCTAAAAGCAGTTTTTGTTACATCTTCTTTCTTCACCCTTATTTGATGGTATCCAGACCTCAAATCAATTTTAGAGAACATCGTGGTACCACGTAGTTAATCCATCAAGTCGTCAATCCTTGGCAGAGGATATCTGTTCTTGATTGTCACCTTGTTCAGTTGTCGATAATCTACACACAACCTCATGCTACCATCCTTTTTCTTAACCAATAATAACAGTTCATCCTAGGGGATACACTAGGTCATATAAACTGCTTCTCTATTATCTCTTCAAGTTGTTTCTTCAACTCTTCTAATTCTAGAGGTGACATTCGGTATGGTGCAATTGAAATTAGTCCAACTCCAGGTACTAGATCAATGGAAAATTCCACTTCTCTTTCTGGGGGTAAACTAGGGATATCTTCTGGAAAAACGTTAGGAAATTCGCACACAATCGAAAGATTTTGGATTTTTGATTCTTGCTCTCCTTTCATTAAAAGCAATAGCATGAATCCTTGAGCCCCTCCTTTTAAAGAGGCACTCACTTGGTTGGTGGTTAGAAATCTCGAATCCTCTAGATTCAAATTTACAAGTTCTTTAAACATTATGGTTTTATTATTACAATCTATTAGAACATGATTGTCAGACAACCAATCTAGCCCAGTAATAACTTCTAAGCCAGAAAGGGGTAAGCAAAAGAGATTAGCCTTAAAGTCCCTACCATCAATGACAATAGGTCATTCCCAACAGGCTTTAGAAGTAACAATGGGATTATTCCCAGGAGTATGAACAGATAAATCAAATGGTAATTCTATCATGGGTAATTTTATTTTTCTACACAGTCACTGGCAATAAAGGAATGTGATGCACCTATGTCATACATAACAGTTAAAGGAATCTTATTAATGATACACTTACCTTCCACCATGGAGTCAGAATGGAATGCTTCTTCCCCAGTAATTGTAAAAACCTTTCCTTTCACCTTCAGCCTTCTGACTGCACTATGTACGCCTCCTTGAGTATTTATGGATGTACTTACACCTTCAGGGTTCTCCCTCTTTATCTCTGGGCAATCCTTGATGTGATGACCTGGTTTGTTACACTCAAAGAAAATATAAGTATTTTTGGGACAATCCCTTTTCAAATGGGATCCCCCACAGATAAAGCATTTAAATTCTAGTGTAGGTGTCAGATAATAGCTTCCAGGTGAAGCTTGTGGTTTGTTAGGAACAGGTGCTGCTCCAAATCGACTAAATGGCGCTTAGTAAGGATTTTTTCTCCTAAAGTCTCTTCTTTGGTGATGGTGAGGTCATCCACTTCTCATTTCTTCCACCTTGTGAATGGATTCATGGCTTTTGGTCATTCTATCCTTATGATCCTCTTCAAAGATCCTGCAGCGATTTACCAATACAGAAAATTCATGGATTTCCTGCATTCGTATAGCTTCTTTGATTTCTGGCCATAATCCATTTATAAATTTTACGCACTGATCACCTTCATTAGTAGCATCATTATAATGAGAATGAAAACAAAATATCTCTTCGAACCTGGATGCGTACTCTCCCACGGTCATATTTCCTTGGGTCAGCGACAGAAATTCAAATTGTCTTTTCTCCTTAACATCAGCTGGAAAATATTTTTCCAGTAATATATCTTTGAAATGATTCCATGTGATGTTAACATGGTTAACTTTGAATTATCTACGCATGCTATCCCACCAATGTTCGGCATCCTCAGATAAGGCATAAGTAGCGAAGACTACTTTATCAGCCTCAGTACATTGCAATGATCGAAAGATCTTCTCTATCTCTCAGATCCAGATTTGTGCTCCATCAGGGTTCTATCCTCCCTTGAAACGAGGTGGATTACACTTTTCGAACAGGTCCAACCTTCTCAAGGCATCGTTACCTTGACCTTCACGTGCTCCCGTTGTAGTGATTAAGCATTCTATAACTCCAGCAAGATCATTTCCAGCCATTTTTTTCCTGTTTCACAGTAACTGGGACTTGTCATATCAATCACAGTTACTACCAAGTCAGATGTTCTATTTTCTATCACCTACACAGAGTTTATAGACAAAGCAAGATAGACCTTTCCCCAAGCCTATGGGATTAACTGCTCTGATACCATATTGTGACACCCTCTGTTACATCTTAATAATTTCTAAAAAAATTTGTAATTTTTTTTTAAAAAATACCATCGTTAAAAGAAACTATCAGAATAAAATTTCATACAATATTTTTGAAATACCTCATAAATATCATTAAAATTTATAAAGTAGTTTTACATTCATCCAAATAAATACTAAACATAATTAGAAAGAGAGGAAACTCCATGGCCCAAGAGCAGTTGCTTAATGACATTATTTATTTATGGGACCACGGTATTCATACCGAGCTCCCTTTCTAGAACGTACTATATTTACTGCCTGGATTCTTTGATCCTTCCCTCAGTACGAACCATTGATTAAAACATATGAAACAAAAACATGGAGAAAGGAGTGAGAAACAAAATATAATATTCCCAAATGGGACATAAGCAATAAAGGGTTTTCACAAACTAGTATAATAATATCAATCTCAATCACATACACAATCAATTATGAATGTATGAATGATATGTCATATCTTCATCATAACTTACCTATATATGCGGGCCCTTAAATTTTAATTTGCATTGGGCCAACCAGGAGTTTACACTGTTCCATAATTTTAGATAATAATAACATGAACAGCTCAACTGGCATAGAAACACTTAGAGACTAGTCAGATTGAAGGTTTCTATTGTGAAAGTACTCGACACTAGGGAGCTACCCCAGGTCCCCTGAAGCACCCTTTCATACTCTCTCATCCCAAGGCTCACAATTAAGCCTCCTCTAATGTATGCTCAGTTTCTATAATCCGTCCCCAGACTATATCATTTTGTTTCTCTTTGATGATTCATGATGCATGAACTACTCGCGTATTTAGTTGGTTAAGGCTTTTAGAAACTCAATTATATTATCGGGGCCTACGAATCGTGATATAGTCATCTCAGTAAAGTGTTCATTTTTAAATTCTCAAATAAGTTCTATCACACACATAGAATTTTAGTACAGTTCCTTTTCAAATCACAAATCAAATCTCATTATAATTTGAGTTTCAAAGACTTAAATATATTTCACAACTTTCTTTAGAAAGTTTATAGGTCAATTCAAAATCAATTACTAAAAACTCGAATTCGAAATTATCAATCTTTAAAACCTTAGTACTTGAAAATTTTGTATAATATTTTTATACATTTTGAAAATAATATATATATTAAAATATTAGTAAAAATTTATTTTTATAAAATAATTTCTCTTTCTTTTTCTTTTTGATACACTAACTAAAAATCTTAATTTTAGTAAAGATATATATATATATTTTTTTAAAAGATAAAAAGAGATTTCTAAAAACCTATGTAGTTTCATTGAAAACTAAGAAATTACTTAAGGTAATTTGAATAAAGATGAATAAGTAAATAAGGAAGTAGGAGATAAGTAAATTCTTACTGAGTTTTAGCTTTCTATCATGCTTACTATATGCTCAAACTCCATATTACAAGATCATCAATCATAATCAACTATTGTCAATCACAATCAAACATCATCAATCATAAATAAATATTAATAATCATAATCAAATCAAATAGTTAAACATCAGTTATAAATATCATAATTCAAAGTTCAATGGTTATTTAAATTAATAAAGTTTATTTTAAGTCCTATAGTCCATTGCTCGTACAGGTCTATGTAAGTCTAAGATAGTCCAGTCCTTGCATAGGTCTAATTCAGTCCATATAAGTCATAATAGTCCAAGTCCTTGCATAGGTTTAGTCCAATATGTATAGGTCATATTAATTCAAGTCCTTGCATAGGTTTAGTCCAGTTCGCATAGGTCATAATAGTTCAGGTTCTTAAATAGATATTTCAGATTAAGTTACACGAGATACTTCATTTATTAATAACAATTATTATAAATTTTAAGTTAAAATTTATTATTTTAAAATAATAATATTGTTAAGTTTAAAAGGAGTAGGGGACTCCTCTCATTATTCTTATGTATTTTCATATTATATTCTTACCTCACCCCTACCTTGAATTGCTACCAAAAGTGAATTCGCTATGCGCCTCTGAGTTCTAACAAAATATTAATACTAATTTATTTCAGTATAGGCATAAGATGAAAATTAAGATTGCTATCAGAAATGATAAATAGTAATTATGCATAGTAATAGTAAATAGTAACGGTAAATAGTAAATCATTAATAGTAACGGTAAATAGTAATTTTGAATAGTAACGGTAAATAGTAAATCATGAATAGTAACGGTAAATAGTAAATTTTGAATAGTAGTGGTAAATGATAAATCGTGAATAGAAATGGTAAATAGTAAATTTTGAATAATAATGGTAAATAGTAAATTTTAAATAGTAATAGTAAATAGTAAATTTTAAATAGTAACAGTAACTAATAAATTTTGAATAATAAATAATAACAGTAAATAATAAATTCTGAATATTAACAGTAAATGGTAAATTATGAATAGTAACAGTAAATAGTGAATAGTAACAGTAAATAGTAAATAGTAACAGTAAATAGTAAATATAATGCATAGTGGTAATTTATTTTTACCATAGTAACTTATTCATAATAGTAATTGTATATTAATAGTTTAAGAGTGCTAAAAAGAATAAACTAAATAATCATAAAAAGAATATAGAAGAAAAATATTATTACCTTACACCTCCAGCAAAATCTCTTTTTACCAAAAGAATTTACTTTCCACTAATTTCTTAAGCACTATCTCTCTAGATTCTCTCTCTAATTTTGGTGTGTAAATGTTGTAAATAAACCATCTATTTATAGGAAGAGAATTTTACTATTTTAGATTATTTTATTATTTATTTTACTATTCATGATGTAAGTATTTACCTAACCGATGACTATTCATGATGTAAGTAATTACCTAACCAATGATGTAAGTAATAAGTGATGATGTCGGCAGTGGCATTTTGGTTATTAGATAAAAGGTTAAGGGTATTTTGTCATTCTCAAAAAAAAGAAAAAAATATAAAAAAATTCCAAAAAATTATAAATTGTATAACAATCAAAAAGTTCTAAAGAACTATAATCAAATTCCTTTGAAATTTTATTTTAAATAAGAAATAATGAAATTAGGGATGTTATACCTTGGGGGTCAAATAGGAAATTTTAGTGATTTGTTAGAAAAAAACCACTCATAAGCATGGATGAACTACAATAATTAGAAAAAGATATCAACATGAAGGATATTCAAGTCTCCTAAAAGTAAGTGATAGAATCGAGATGCGACCCCATGAGAATTCTACGCAGGTGGAGAAAGATTCTTGTCCTAAGGGAAAAGTTAAACAAAGTAATCTTCTTAATAAATTACCTAACCATTTACCTCTTTTAATAGAAAATGTGGTAGAATGATGAAGAAAGTCGACAACACAAAACCTATTAGGGCTTTATGGGAGGAAGAGTAAATGAGGGAAGAAAAAGCTAAGTTTTATGAATATCATTGGTATCGTGGCTATAAATAATAAAGAACGTTGGGCGTTAAAGAACCAGATAGAGTGCAATATAGCAAGGACATCAGAGAAGATAAAGGCAACAAACAAGGGATGCTTAAGAGATGTTTATGTTCACAGGGAGGACCCACATAAGAGAACAAGAAGAAAGGTGTGAAATATGTAGACCAAGCAACTAAGTAAGGACAAGGAAGATAGGAAGAAAGTGATTCATACAATATCTAGGGGTTTACAAAGCTTTCCCTAAGAAGAAATGATAAGGAAAGAAACAACTAATGTCGTGTAAAGAATATAAAAAAAGCATGTACCTAAGTAGATAATCTTTGATGACTTTGATTATCCTGAGACAAGTCTAAATAGAAGTGATCATATGATGATCGTTGTGGAAATGGAAGCCTGCATCGCGTAAAGGGTTTCGGTGGATAATAGATTCTTGATGGATATCTTATATTGGGATTTATATTGCTAGCTGAAATTGTTGGCTAGCATGTTAAAGTGATGTGATGGTTCTCCCATAAAATTTACAAGGAGTCAGTTGAGGTGAATGGATACATTACCCTCTAAGTCCTATTTGGGACAGAGAAAACGGGGCAAGAAATTCAGTTACGATCTTTTAGTAGTGGACACGCACTACTCATATAACATGATTGTAAGGCACCCTAGACTCAATGATCTATGTGTTATTATGTCTAATCCACATTTTACTATGAAGATATGCCTGGTGCACCATAGATGTCCTTAGGATAAACCTAGTAGTCAACTCATACTTTCTCATTACGGATAGACGCCTAACTAGTAGCCAACAAATAAAGAAAGCTGATGCCAAACAAGAAAGAAGTTGTGTAGGAGGTGTTGGAAATATGCACTAAGAGCCTATATAGGACGCATCATTTTGTATTAGGCATTTTTTGTTAAATAGTTTAACAGCCTTTATTTATCCTTAGAGTAATAGGTCATATGAGAGTTATTCCTAAAATGTCCATAGTCAAGTATTTGTGTGGAGACATGTAAATACATTAAGACTAGTGTGTGAGTGTACTGATGATCTGATCTCATAGATCATGGATATAGATGATATCAAATCTTCATACAGGTATACATTAAGAGTAATGATGTACTGGACAGACCCACCATGAGAACGTTGCATGGATCGTTACATGAATGTCATAAACGATTCTCAATGTGATAATGGTATATGTAGTCCTTCGACCTGAAGTCACTACGATTCCTACATAAGGAGTTTATTGTTTTAATAGAATCAAACATCTTCTATAACAAAAGGACAATAAAGGTTGTAATTAGGCAATGAACAAATTATACAGTGTGAGTGATGTAGATGGGATTTGTCTCTCCTATGTGACAAGAGTGATATCTATAGGCCACTTAATGGAGTGAGACTAAAAAAATGCATGGCCATGCTAGAAAGAATAAATATTGGATATTTATTTGGATAAAGTCTACTCTGGTATCAAGTAAAATAAATTGGGCCATATAAGGATGACACAACCATGTCTTGGGCCCAATTAGGATATCGTGACAAAAGGAACAAACATATAAAATAATTATCACTTATAGGTTATTTTGATATTAAATAATATTCGAATATAATGATGCATTGCTAGATGCCGCTCTTATTTTATATTAATAATAAAATAGTTTATTATTAATATAACCGAGTATTTTACCTATAGGGTCACACACATAGAGTAAGCCCATCAGAAAATAACTTTTTATTTTAGTTGGACTAAAATAAAACTATTGGGCCTAACTTATTTAGAATGAGTAAGGAGCCTACTCTTTAGAGAGCAAATTAGGTCAAACCTAAGCCTATAAATAGAGCATAAGGTGTTCATAGGTGGCTAACCCCAAAAAGAGACACAAAATACACAAAAGTTGCAGAAGCTATACGCCGTCAAACTAGCATTTAGAAGGTGTAGCATTTCTGGTGGGAGTACTCGTGTGGACTCCCAAAGGACGAGGCTACAACTGCCTCGATATTCTTCAAGAGGTAATCCTAAAATGCAATAAATTTTTTATGTTTGTCTTATGCTTTGAAACATGATGCTTTGCAAATCCTATGGGAACCCTTATATTTTCGTTGCTCATGCACTAGCGATTCCCTAACAATGGTATCAGAGCCAGCTGCAAAACCGTGTTTTGGGCAAATGTTTATTTAAAGAACATGTGAAAAAAATTTCTTTTACGAAAAGAATTATAAAGGTTATATCTTTTGTAAGGGTTGCATCTTTTAACAGATATGATATAAAGGTTGCATTTTTAATGAGATATTATGCAAAGGTTGTATTTTTTACAAGACATGTTGCAAATGTTGCACCTTTTTGAAAGCTAGTATCAATTTTTTTGTTTTGTATATACTGATTGCTTTTCTTAACATTTTAATTAAAGAACATTTTTTGGGATGTGCTTTAATATATGAACATGTATGTTGCAATGGTGATTGTTTTATATGTGTTCTAATTATAAGGCATGTTTTATGTTTGTTTAATTAAATTGAAATCAAGGGTTGTATACAATGTATGTCTATATGTTTTCTCTTTCTAATATGAATTGTTCATGCAAGATTATGTTTAGAAAGTTTAAGAGTTAAACCTTAGCCGTGATGAAAACTAGGATTCAAAAAGTTGAAACCTAGCCATCATGGTATTTTATTTATTTGTAAATGTTACAAATAAAGTATTTGATTTTAATATTATATTTTCGATTTGTAAAAGTTTCAAATCAAATTTTAAATGTTTGTTAAATTTAAAGTTTGTAAGAGTTACAAATTTAAATAATTTATTCTTATTAATTTTAATAGGATTTGCATCGTATGTAATCTTTTTAAAATTAATGTGATTTGTAGGAGTTACAAATTGATTTATATTTATTAAATTTAATATGATTTGTAATTGTTACAAATAGAAGATAAGATCTTTATTAAATTTAATAAATTTAAAATTAAATATTTAATCCTTAATAAAATTGATAGGATTTTCAAAAGTTACAAATTAAAGATAAAATCTTTATCAAATTTAATAGGATTCAAAATAAAATATCTTGAACTCTAGAGATAAGGTTTAAAATTTAAACCTTCATCGTTCCTAAAAATAAGATGATTGTTGATGTCACCCCGGCTTTCCGAGCTCGAATCCTGATGTAGTCAAGATAATTAATTAATAAAAATATGAATAAATTTTTTGCGTTTGAAATTATTTCAAAACTTTGCATCGATTACATCAAGACTCGAACCACAGAAAACTGAAGAGTGAGATTTGATAATTTATAACTGGATCGCAAGATAAATCACCCATAATTATATACAAAAATAATAGAGTTTACAGTGGAAGAAAAATATGTATACAGGACACATGCCTAGTCCCATATATGAGGATATGAGAAAAGGTTTGGCAAAACATGCAAGCATACAACACAAGCCTATTTGGCCATAACCAATCTCACACATAAATCATAAACATGCATTGCCGTAAATATATATACACATGCACCTTTATGGTCATACAACACACATCTCCATTATCGATATTCCATAATTGACCACATTCGATTCATCCTTAAAATCATGTATCATCGACGCTTATACATCCCCAAAATGAATATATAATCAACATCATTATATTCATCAAATAGGTATGAATTCCAATACCCCAAATATCAATACATCATCCATTTACATTATCATTTACAACACATCCATCGATATCAATGATTATCAAGGATAAAATGTACATTTTATTCACAATACAGTAATTACAACAGTTGTCGGCCAAGGCATTCCATTACCATTATTTTACCTTCACAAAAGCTTTACTTTAAAAATATCCTCATCCCATGATATTCCTATGTAACATCCTAAAATTTATATAAACGATTAATTAAGAGAAATAATTAGTGAATAATTAAATATGAATTGATTAATGTCCCAAAAATATTGAAATGATTAAATTGGGAATTTTTGTGATTTTTCATAATTTATGGAGACTTAAATAGTTAAAAATAATACCCGGTTAAAATATAGGTGTCGGACCAAGTATCTCTGATTGAGGTACTGTTATTAAGAATATTATTGGGAGTCCGAATATGTAATTGGAATAATTTTAGATAATGTATTGAGCCTGAAAGTAGATCCTGTTTGATTTAAAACGGAGAAGTTTAAGTGGGGGGTTAAATTAAAACACTAAACACTCCTTACTCTCCCCTTCATTCACGTTGGTTTCCCTTCTAAAGACCAAAGTCTTTTGCTCTCCTTTCTTCTTCACTCTTCATCTCACACTCTTCTTCTCCTTCCATTCTCCAAAACCCAAGTGTGATGTGCCCTTCCTCCTTCATCCATTTTGTTTGCTTGTGCTTTGAAGCTCCCTAATTCTTGGAGCTCACTTCTTTTGGCTTGAGGTAAGGTTTCCTCATCATTTTTCTTGAGCTCTAGCCCTAGGTTTTAGGTAATAGTTGTTGGGAGAGAGTTTAATGCATATGGGTCATGAATGGGAAGCATTTATGATGAGAAACCCTAAGGTGGGGTGTATTTAATGTGAGTTTTATGAGGGCCTTAGGTGGTACATGAAAATAACATGAAGATGATGAAAAATGATGAACATAAATGGTGGTTATTGGGTTTTTGATTAAACCCTAACTTTATAAGTTGGGGGAATATGAGATGTGGGTAGATGGGCATTTATTATTGATGATAGATGTTATTTGTGATGAGTGATAACCATTAATGATGTTGAATGGTTGGTGGAAGTCATTAATGTTGAAACCCATGAATGAGTTTAGCTTTAATTGCATAATAATGAATAAAGACACCAAACAATAGTGGTTATGGTGGATTGAATGAAATAAATGAGGTTGAGAATCGAATGGCGTAAAAACACCAAGAAATAAATATGAACACTTGAGCCTTGATACTTTAAATAAAAATTGATTGTGCGGTATATGGCATAATGTAGGAAATGACCCTATCGATGAGGCGAGACTATCGGACCACATTGATTTCTACTTCTCTTAAGGTAGGAGCGGGTAACATCTCTAAATGTTTGATTTCATCCATTAGTGATGTGTGTGTATATGATTGTGTTATGCTAATTGGCTTGGATGAATGAATTGATGATTACTTGATTGGATTGCATTTAGAGTGAATGGCGTTATATGGCTTATGTTTATGGGTGATGATTATGTTGTTGAATTAACTCATGATTAATGAGAGTTATTGTTAATGGTTTAGAACCATGATTATATTGATTTCAATGTTATTTAACATCCCATGATATGTGAATCAATGATTTATGATTGCCACTAACTAGTATGTGTATGAAATCCAATGAATATTGGTGATGGTTGAGAATGATGAGTACCTAGAGTTCCACTAAGTGTTGATGATGAATTCTTGATGGTGGAGTGGCATTTAGGATGCATAGTATGAGAATGCATTTGATTTGCATTGCATTGAATCCATGGCATATCATTCGTTACTTATATGGAATGTTAGGGGTTCCAATAGGCAAGCCTAGTGGGAGGGCGACCTAGTGCACGGGTAATTTGTTGTTGTTCCCTAGTGATTTTGGGAATCACGAAACTGCCTTAGATTGTTGGAAATATACACTAAGAGCCTATATACGACGCATCATTTTGTATAAGGCATTTTTTGTTAAATAGTTTAACAACCTTTATTTATCCTTGGAGTAATAGGTCATATGAGAGTTATTCCTAAAATGTCCCTAGTCAAGTATTTATGTGGGGATATGTAAATATATTAAGACTAGTGTGTGAGTGTACTGATGATCTGATCTCACAGATCATGGATATAGATGATATCAAGTCTTCACATAGGTACAAATTAAGAGTAATGATGTACTGGACGGACCCACCATGAGAACGTTGTATGGATCGTTACATGAATGTCATAAACGAATCTCAATGTGATAATGGTATATGTAGTCCTTTGACCTGAAGTCACTACGATTCCTATATAAGGAGTTTGTTGTTTCAATATAATCAAACGTCTTCTATAACAAAAGAACTATAAAGGTTGTGATTAGGCAATGAACAAATTATGCAGAGGGATGTGAGTGATGTAGATAGGATTTGTCTCTCTTATGTGACAAGAGTGATATCTATAGACCACTTGATGAAGTGAGACTTAGGAAATGCATGGTCATGCTAGAAAGAATAAATATTGGATATTTATTCGGATAGGATCTACTCCAGTATCAAGTAAAATAAGTTGGGCCATACAAGGATGACACGACCATGCCTTAGGCCCAATTAGGATATCGTGAGAAAAGGAACAAACATATAAAAATATTATCACTTATAGGTTATCTTGATATTAAATAATATTCGGACATAATGATGCATTTCTAGATGCCGCTCTTATTTTATATTAATAATAAAATAGTTTATTATTAATATAACTGAGTATTTTACCTATAGGGTCACACACATAGAGTAAGCCCATCAGAAAATAACTTTTTATTTTAGTTGGACTAAAATAAAACTATTGGGCCTAACTCATTTAGAATGAGTAAGGAGCCTACTCTTTACAGAGAAAATTAGGTCAAACATAAGCCTATAAATAGAGCATAAGATGATCATAGACGGCTAACCCCAAAAAGAGACACAAAATATGCAAAGGTTGCAAAAGCTACATGCCGTCAAACTAGTATTTGGAAGGTGTAGCATTTCTGGTGGGAGTACTCATGTGGACTCCCAAAGGACGAGGCTACAACTACCTTGATATTATTTAAGAGGTAATCCTAAAATGAAATAAATTTTTTTTGTGTTTGTCTTATGCTTTGAAACACGACGCTTTACAAATCCTATGGGAACCCTTGTATTTCCGCTGCTCATGCACTAGAGATTCCCTAACAGGAGGAAACCGCTAAACTCTTGGTGGCTGGATTTATCAAGGAGGTTAAATATCCAATCTGATTGTCCAACTTAATGATGGTTAAGAAGTTGAAAGGAAATATTGCATGAGTGTGGATTTTAAACCTCTTAACAAAGTATGCCCTAAAGATCCATATACGTTGCCTAACATCAACAAATTGATGGAAGAGACCTTAAGATACAAGTTTCATAATCTTATAGATGGGTACGTTCGGTACAATCAGATCCGTATAAACCCGAAAGATAAAGAAAAGGTAATTCTCATGATAGGTAGTGCAAATTACTACTTTTGTGTTATGCTTTTTAGCCAAAAAAATATAGGGGAAACATATCAAAGAGTAGTAGACAAAATTTTTATAAAACAAGTGGGAAAGAAAAAAATTTATAAAATGGACAAAAAATGCAAGAACTCATTTGGAGAATTAAAGTTATACTTAGCCAAAACACCCATATTGACATGACAATTTATAGATAACATTTTGCTTTGGTATTTGTAAATTAATGATTTTATTGTCAGTGCAACGCTGGTATAAGAAAAAATAAGGAACTAAAGGTTAGTGTACTTTGTAAGTAAAACACTAAGAAGTTTAAAATAAAGGCTTTCTTATGCCTTGGACATGACAAACAGCATGCTCTTGGAGGCACTTCTACCACCTTTCTTTAGAGCGTCTCCTCCACCTTTCTTCTCTATCCTCTATTATTGTCATAAAGTGTGGTAACATTCTGAATAATTCACGATGGGTGGTTCCATTCTATCATTAGATTAGGATTTATATTTTGTTTAGGATTAGTTTATGGGTTTGTCTATAAGCATGTTTAACTAATTTCTTTTGTCATATGGTTAAGGAAAATTGCTTTGTTGTAAACCTTTTTGAACCATTTTCATTATGATTTATGATTAAATGGGATTCTTATGCAAATTGTTCCCCTTCTTTATGTATCATGTTTTCATTCATTGCCTTTCATTGAATTAGGGAATTAGCTAAATTTGTAATTCTACCTAATTCTTTATGTATCATGTTTTCATTCATTGCCTTTCATTCATTGCCTTTCATCTTTAAATTTGTAATTCTACCTAATTCTTGCATCTTGAAACTTTTAACATTTGTTCACCAATTTGGTCATACCTTTTAATGTCGTTGGAAATTTTCAGTGATCCTTATTACATTGGAAAGATAGCACAAAAAGCTTTATTTGGAAACCTCATTTGCTAGATTTCAAGTTTTATGCTGAAAGTTACAAGAAATTAGAGTTGGTCCTCTATTGTTGATATGAGAATTACAAGGATTTAGTGTCTATTAATAATTTGTAATTAGGATTTGGGCTTAATTAAGATTTGTAGCTCATTTTACTTTCTAAACTTATTAGCTTAGATTTATTTTTAGGTCTAGCCTCTTTAGCCTCCATATAGATAGTTAGCATTAGAGGAATCTCTCTCTTTTCTACTTCTACACCTATGTTCTATGTTTAACATAGTCGGATTTTAGCTTTTCTTATTCCTTTGAAAATTTCAATTTCATCATTTCCTTAGTGATTGCAATCATAATTGCATTTACGTGTTCAATCGTGATGGAGGAGTAATTCTTTAGATTGATCTGGGATTTCAACCTTGTAGAGTAATAAGTAAAATTTTTTGTTTCAATCCAATTCGAGCCTTAATTTCACCCTTTCAAACCTGTCACTACATTTTTAATTTGGTCTCTGATCGCTCAATACAATTTTGTATAATTCACACTTGTCAAATTCATTACTTGCATGATCTCAAAATGTTTATTCACTTAATTTGAACTTTCGAGATTGGATTAAAAAAAACCTATCGACTCAACCAAAGACGCTTGTTCAAAGTTTATTTAAGAAATTGATTTAAAGACACTTGTTCTTTAATTTGAATTCATGAATTGGTGAAATTAAACTTGTTACCAAATATATTTGGCGCAGTGGACATCGTAGGTTGATTGATTTTTCATTAACGAATTTTGTTGTTTTAAATTCTTGATTAAGATCTTGCTTGTATTCCAAATCCCTCTCTCCTCTTAATTTCTGTGTCGTGTTTTGCATTTATAACTGAGGTCTTCAAGAGAACGATCTAGGATTCTCTCCTAGTTTACTATATTTAATTTTACTTTTTATTTGACCAAATATGACATTAATCAGCTTCCATTCATAACGTTAATACCCTTGTTGCATTCTTTTTACTTTCTTTTTCTTTAATTTTATCGTTGTTTTCTAATTTCTTGCATTTGAAGTTTTCTCTTTCGATTCATCTAACATTCAAAGAATATTAGTAACGAGTGCTTACAACATACTTTCTATATGTTTGACACTTAGAGTCTAAAATACACCTCACACTACACTGACGCATGCGCTTCCTGTTGTAACATCCTATTTTCTACTCAAATAGAAACTAGATATTAATACCTCTTTAATGAGAAAACACTTATTATTAGTTAGTTGATTATTAACTAATTAATATTTTTATGAAATTTTGGTACTTATATTTAATTATTTTGTTAAAATAATAATAATATATATGTATTTTGAACGAGAATTTTTGAATGACTTAATTAGTATTCATTTATTAAGAAAATTATATTAAGAATTTTAAATATCTTTATTATTCACAACTTTTATTTTATGTTTTTATATTTATGTTTTTACATATTTATGATTTAACTCTTATTATAATTTTAAAATAAAATTTTGAAGGAAACCATGGTTCTTTAGAACTTTTTAATCTACGTGTATTTGTGATTTTCTGGAATTTTTTAAAAATTTTGAAATATTTTAATAATATATTTTAAATAATTTTAAATTTATATAAAGTTACTTAAAATTAAAAATATTTTTAAGGAAGTGAAGTTAAATTATAACAAAATTTTCTAAAATCCATTTCAAGTAGACTTATCTAAAAATGATCGGTTTGAATAAAATCTTATTTTTTACCAATCGTAAAAAAATCGAAAACATACCAATAAATTTTTATTAACAGAAAATTTTAGATTTTTAAAATTTAACTTTATATTACTTATTATAAAATTAGTAAGGTCTGATTTCTAAGTGAATTTATTTTACCCAAAAAAAGAGTTGTCACTTATAATTCATATAAGTAAACCTATGTATCCTAAAAATTTAAAATAAAGGTCAAGTTTATTGCTTCACTTTGTAAAATTTAAGGCCAATTAGCTAAGAAAATTTCTTAGCATATTTCTATTTTGGAAGAAATAAGTTTCCTATAAGTTATATATTGTGATTACCAATGTGCAAAGAAAATGATAGCATTTGAGACATGTGTATGCATATTATAATTATCTAAAGTATGAGTCAAAATTATTTTGATCTAGTGCCTCTCAGAACAAAAATCTAGTATGTTAAAAATCAAGGGAATAAGACTTGTAAACCTTTTGTATCTAATGATGAGTGAAGCCCAACCTTTATGATAGGACATCCCGTGAAAAAGGTTCGTATGGAGTCATACTAGTACAACTAATTTTTTGGCCCTTTACGATAGGACATCCCGTGAAAAAGGTTCGTATGGAGTCATACTAGTACAACTAATTTTTTGGCTCTGTATATGATGTGTGAGAAGGGGTAGACTACATTGAAAAAGGATTATGCTTGAAGTTTTTTTAATGATTTTCATATCCCTTATAGACGGTGCATAAAGTGTAGTGTGCACTTGATGAAAACACTTATATGAGTATGGAGTGGGGCCGCTCCTATGAAATTATATGGTGAAATGTCTAGAGCACTCATAAATCACTAGACACGTAAAACGGTAAAAGATTTGTAAAAATGTAATTTGACAAGTACCCTTTAGCTTACACCAAAGTGATCTTGGTTTATAGAAGTTTTGTTTCATCAACTCACTATAGGTTAAGTTTATTTGTCTAGGATTTTGTTCATGGTCCAAAATACATCAAGTTTAATGCATTTGCGCAAAGGATTAAACTTGATAAATTCTAATCTTTTTAATATTTTAAATTCTTTTGAAATATGAGGGGGTAGTTGTCAAATATTAAGATATTTCAAAAGAATTATTTTTAGGAGTTTAAAAAACTCACTAGTGCAAAAAATGGATATAACAACTGGATATAATCACAAGTTAAAATGGATCAGTGATAAAAGAATACACGGTGGCATTTTTGAAATTATAAGGTAAACAATATAATCACGGGTGGTGAACAACCGTGGTTAAAATACCATATAACCACGTTTACATCACTACTAGAAAAAACTGATTTAGCCACCGAAATTTTTCGTGGCTAAAACCTAAAATTCCATAGCTAATTGTTTTAGCCACCGAATTAGCCACGAAAGTCTGGATGTGACAAAAACCTAGTGGCTAAATCATTAGCCACGTATTTTAATTTTTCGTGACTAAATAGCCACCGAAAAGTTCTTCACAAAAAGTAAGATAATTTGTGGCTAAAAATCAGTCATTTCAACTAAAAATGACCATTGTTTGTGACTAAACAATTCTGTAGCTAAATCCATGGCAAATAATAAGGAGTAATTCGGTGGCTAATTTAGTGGTTAAGAAGATTTTATTAATATTATATCTTGTAAAAATTCGGTGGCTAATTCCGTGGATAATTATTGTCAAATTCAGTGGCTAATTCCGTGGCTAATTATTGTCAAATTCAGTGGCTAATTTCGTGACTAATTTTTTTCAAATTCAGTATCTAATTTCATGGCTATTTTTTTTCAAATTCAGTGGCTAATTCTGTGACTAATTAGTTCCATATTTCTGTGGCAAAATCGATGGCTAATTAGCCTATGTGAAATTTTTTTCAAATAATTTCAAGGTCTTTTTTATGTGTGGCCTGATAATATATAACAATATTTCCAACTAATGATCCATATATTTTCTGCAGTTAATAAGCAGAACCCCTGACTTTGATGTATATATTTCTGTGGTTAACTATTGTAACCGCATAAAATGTTTTGTTTTTTTAAAGATAAAGTTTTAATTTACTATCAATAAACTAATTTTTACACAATTATAAACTCATTTTTATACTATTTTAGAAGTATAGATACAATATTATCACAAAGCACCCAACTCATGACCTCTACAATATTCAACATATTAGTATACAATTCTCATTTTTAATTGGCCATCTCAATTATCATGTACGTAGTTCATTAAATTAAACTACACATGAATTCTTATTATAGATTGAAGATTGACAATGCAAGTTTTTATCAACTAAATGGCCAGATGATAGAATATGAAATTGAATTTGATCATTTTTATAAAAACTAAAAAGGCCAACTACACATGAATTCTTAAGCACCAATACGGATTGTCACATGTCCACTCTAAGGAGGTTAGCTCATCAAAGATGGCTCTCAGCATGGTCTTGCTCTTGGAATTCAGCTCACAAGATGGATTTGCCCATAATGCATTGAATGTATTAACCTAATCCAAGAATTTAATTAGCTGATATATTTATAGAAAAAATAACATAACCCTTAAACAAAAAGGTAGTGGAAATTTATTAAGGCATGGAAGGTAAGCCTCCAATTAATGCACATCCTCAGTAAGGGTCTATACCAGGCTAAAATGTATTCAGATGAAAGAAAGGTTAACAACTTTTCCTTTGAATTAGAACAGCAGAGTTCAAACAAGAATGTACAATACTTGATCTGCTACACAAATGGACACAGGCCCCATCAGTTTCACATCCCAAAATCTGACACATTCATTCCACTTTGTTGAGTTTTGCTTCAAGAAACCAACCTTTTTCAACTCCTAAATCAACACAAATGCAAATTCTCCCATCAAGAAGATTAAGAATCCTAATGACATAACATTCAATAATTTAAAATTAACAACTTTAGCATTATATTAAAGAGAATGAAGTCATGGTAAGTGGACTTGAAACCCTTATTGGGATAGAATTAATTCAATTACAATTTAAATGTTGCCTTGCCTGTGTATGCCTTTGTTTCTCCACTGGTTCAATTTCATGTGAAATAATTAAAGAAGTTTACTATAGCTTTTTAAAATATAGGCAATGAGAGATATCAAGAATGTAAACCAATATCCAGCTATAAGATTGGTAAAGCAAAAGATTCCGTGGATGACAAACTCTAGTAAGATAACCTGGTTTATCCTAAATGTTGAATCATATAGGTTGATATAATCAAACTCCAAATCCACTAACAATATAAGCTACAAAAGAATTTCAAGGGATGTTAAATATGTTTTATGAGTCTGTGTGAAAACATAAGAGTATCAATATCAATAACTTAAAAGTTGATACAAAAAGAGAACTTAACCAACAAATATTAGACCTGTATTTTGCAACTCAGAGAAGAACAAAATAGTAAATATCTGTAGAAATACTAGATGTTCATTTTAAAAGAAATTGTATCATAGGATACACTTGTAATATTTATGAAAAACCATAGTTATCAACCCCGTATAGCAGCGCATAGTAGTAGAACCCAAAAATTCTATAGCGAGATGGCACATAGTGGGATTGTAACTATTTATAATTTGTGTAGCGGTTAAATAATTTATATATACATATAAATGTTCAAAAATACATGACAGATTCATAATCAAGTATATTCATTCTAATTTTGGACATTTTTAAATTTCTCTCCTTCTTATAAGTTCTATACCATGTTGTCTAACAAATTAATATGCAATAATATTTTTTTTTGTATTGTTTATTCTTTCTTTTCTATGCCAGGGGCCTTTTATATTCATCCAGGATATCGTTGATCATGTTTTGCAAAAGTTATACCTAAGGTACCTAAATGAAATACATTCTTATGCAATATAAGAATGGACTAAATTTGAGATCTGCAAAGTTTAAAAAGTACAACCATGAATCTAGTATGCTTCTAATATCTGATATTTATTATTCTATATATGAAACAAAAGCATACCATTACTTCAGGATATAAGCCAATGCTCTACAACTTTAGCAGTAGCCTGTTTGGAGAGAGAGAGTTGCATATGAATAAACATATCTAGCAATTTAAAAGAAAGAAAAATAAAAATTAAATAACTATTTAAAACCCTGAGCATCATAAAATTGAATCTTCAAATCAGTATTTTCCTTTTGAAGAGTAGCCCATTTTACATCCGTTTCAGCAGTCATAACCATGTTACTCCACCTGCCCTGTCACTTGATGAATTAATCCTTTGTATTTGAATTTAATGCCTCCCTGTATAGCAGCATTTGATAATGAAACATATATTTCATATAACTGTCACTTAACCAACACATGATAATTGCCGATGTACTTTATTGTTTCAAAGCTTAAACCATGAAGGTACAAAAAATGAATTAACGGTCTACCTAATATCAATAGGAAATGCATTTACTTTACAAAATCTAGTTCAAAAGACAACATCATGAATACTTGTCCTTTGACATCCACTAGAGTAATTTTTGTTAGCTCAAAACCTTTACTTACTATGCACTAAAACAAAATAAAGATTCAAGATTACATGTCCGAATTTGAAAAGCTAGTAAGAAATTGTTAAGTTCCATAGGGAATTATCATAGCAAGTTATGGCATGTTGATAAAATTCTCTATAACATGAAGCATTATGATAAATCATAAATGACAATTCAATAGTGCAAAATAGATTGAATCAAACATATATGAAATGCTACAGGACACTACAAATGCTAATACTCATGGAAAATTAGAAAAATAAGATATTTGGAATAGTAATGTCAAGTCGAAAAAATACTTCATAAAAAGAACACAGTAACCTGAGAACAAAATCATGACATTATACCACCAAAGAGCAAAACCTGCCCAAAATCCAGAATCAATGAGCTAATTCTAAGCTAAATAACCAAAACAAGGTTCTAGAATCTAGACAGATAGGATCTCAAGCTACAAAATCAGTTTAAGACTTAATCAAGCTGAGAGGGGTATTCGTTACTTTTCTGTAAAAGAATAGCCATTCCTTTTTGCCATTTTATGAATAATCAAACTTATAAAATTGGATAACATAATCCTAACCAGTAAAAACTAAGAGTGATAACATCTATAACATTAAAAATAACATCAAAACATAAGTAAAACCAAACAAAGAAAGAGATACATATCGGAGATGCCTCGCTGCTTGAGTGACTGTAATATTTAGGGTTTAGAAGGGTGATGGCCTTTTCCTCTCACTTTCTCTCTCAGGACCTTCACCACCAAATAGATAAAGAGATATCACAACTCTCCTCCTCTCTCTTTCTCTCTCATGGCCTCTACCAGTAACCCACGACCCCCATCACTAACCCACAACCACCACCTAAACCACTCAAACTCTTCACTTACAAACCCCCACCATCAACCACCCTTCACTTTCAAAAACCCCACCTGTTTTCACCCTCATTCATCACCAACCCTTATCGTGGCCCACATCCACAACATCACCACTAAATGCCTTGGGAAGTAGGGTTCGACTAGTGAGGGAAATGGGAGAGTCATGGTACCAAGAGATAAAGTTGGTTCTGAGAGCAAGAAGGAGTCTGAGAGAGAAGATGATCAGAGGAAGAAGGATGGCACGATGAAGGAGATGAAAGCTTGGACGGTGGTTTTGGGGGAAAATGTGCCACTGTTTTTTAGCTGTCAGGGAGAGAAAGAGAAAAGTGAGACGATGGGGGTCAGGGTAGGGAAGAGAGGGAGATTAAATTTCGAGAGGGAAACAATTTAGGGAAAAGGGCTAGGATGAAATTGGCAAAGATAGGAAATTTCTAATGAAAAATATTTGTAAATTTAGGAGACTTTTAAATATAAATATTATAATATTATTATCATATTGTAACTAAATATAAATATTATTTCTACTTAATGGATCACACTATATTTGATTATCTTTTAGTTTTAAGCTTTTTCTATCTTATTTTATTTTATTTATAAATAAATTATAAAATAACTTTAAAATATATTATAATTATAATAGTATTATTAACCTATTAAAAAATTATATTATTATTAAATATAAATATATTTTTGAAAATTTTTATTATTTGTATTAGTAGATATTATATATAATATAATATAACATATAATATACAAAAAATTTTATTTCACTTATAAAATATATATAATTTTTAGCCACCAATCATAATTCCGTGGCTAAAAATTAAATAAATGATATTGTTAGCCATGGAGTCCTATTTCCGTGGCTATTTAAACAAAATATATTTTTAAAACATTTAGCTACTGATTTCTAATTTCGTGGCTAATTAAAAAATAAATAATATTTTTTATATTAGCCACTTACAATTCCGTGGCAAATATGTTCAAAAAAATAAATTTTTTTAGCTATGAAATTCTATTTTCATGGCTAATCAAACAAAATCTTAAATTTTGTGTATTTAGCCACTGATTTCTAAGTCTGTGGCTAATTTTTCTTAAACTTCCGTGGCTAAATTCCGTGGCTAATTTTTCTATTAAAATCCGTGGCTAATGTTAAAATGAAATTTTTAGCCACGGAATATTAATTCTGTGGCTAAATTTCGTCCCTAATCATGTGTAAAAAAATATCTAGTCACTAAAAATAAATGGTGGCTAAATTCGGTGGCTGCTTTTGATTTTTCTAGTAGTGCATGGACAACCGTGGTTGTAGGTTTCAGGGGTAACTATATAATCACGGATAACATCAGAACCGTGATCGTATCCATAAATATATAATCACAGTTGTATTTCCAATCGTGGATATATAGTTTAGGGTTTAGGGTATATTCGTTGGGGACTATATAACACGGTTGACTCTACAGCCATGATTATATATTGATGGATACAATCACGGTTGTGGTTTTAACCGTGGTTATAGAGTTAATATTTAACCACGGGTATTGGTGTAACCGTGATTATATGTGTAATATAATCACGCTTGCAAGGGGATCCGTGATTATATATCTTTTCAGAAACTTTAAAAGCCACGCCCGATAGCCTTTTTCACTTTCTCCTTCTTCTTTCATGCTGGTTCTCATCTTCCCCAATCGTTTCCATCTACTAATAACGTCTGTGCCTCCCGTTTTTTCTCTTGTCTCCTTCTTCTTGCATGTTGCTTGTTCTCATCTTGGAAGCATTGTCCAGTAAGTCCTCCCCTATCGAAGCATGCTCGTTACTGTTGCTGTTCATCTCATATACATTGTGTTGTTTTTGTTTTTTGTTGTTTATGTGATATATACTATTTTGGTTTCATTTGTTGCTCTCATATATGCCCTCATGTGTTATTGTGTTGTGCTCGTGTGTTATTATATGTTGCTCTCATGTGTGGCTGTGATTATTTCCCATATAGCTTCTTGCACGACCATTAGTTACACTTCCACCTTGAGTTTCCATGTATGTGTGTAAGGACTGGATTCCTCTTGCAATGCATATGCTAATTCCTATTCTTTGTCGCCATTTCAGTATTTCCTTTTTTCTCGTATCTGTTAAATGAAATCTTATGTTACATTTTTCAGACATGCTAGTTTTTGCTCAAATAGTTAACACTATGTGAATATTTACCTGCAAGATAATCCCTCAAAGACACGTTTGAGACATCTTCAAATACAATGAATATTGTGCTTGTCATTTGGGAGTGGTCCTCACAAGTAATGGCAGAGTGTCCTAAAACACTCACCAAATGCCTGTGCCTTAAATAGGGTAGCACCTCCAAGTTTCGAATACAATTTTTGTGCAAATTCTTGTGCTTTAGTTTTACATGATTAATCATGACCATTAAACCATTTATGAGCCAACCTTTATATAGCTGTATAGATAATAAATACAAAAAGTAAATGCCATTGCCACTTGGTCTTAACTTTTTCAAACTATTAAACTCATAACCTAGAAATTCTTTTACCTGTCCCTGTGATCCTTCAACTATTAGATTTGATGGGTCAATGTATATATATTCATTCAGTAAAAGTTAAAAAAGGAAAACACGCACATAGAAAGTGTTATTATTATATGCTTAGTTTATTAAGTAGGACCAGAGTTCAACGTCTTATATATAACTTATTTTCTATTTTGTTTAGTTTAATTACAAACAACCATTGTTTTTGTACATTAAATTTACAAATAAACTACCTAAGAGATTTAATAAACTTAAAAGTATATGTATATAGACTTGGTTACGGTTCATGGAATCATATATTATATCAATCAAAGTAATGTATATTCAAGAAAAATGATGAAATATATTGACTCATTGGAACTTCAATCTAGCTTCCTTTTTGTTTTGTTATGATAAAAATAATGTTTTTACAATATTAGGAGAAAAGTTAAGTAAATTATTACCTATTTTTAAGTATTATTTTTAATTAAAATTTATATTTCACTGTACAGTATATAATGTTATTTCTGTTGCTGTTTATTGCTCTCATATAATGTTATTTCTGTTGTTGTTGTTGTGTGTGTGGTTGTCAATCTTACGAACTCGTAGGCTCATACTAGTTAACTAGTATAAAAGTTGCTTTGCATGAGTGAACCGTAGTTCCTTGTTTGAGATTCAACACAAATGGTCATTAAATTAATTAATTTCATCATTTGTGTTGAATCTTAAATTGTTTGTTTGGACAGTTTGAGATGAACAATTATTTTTATACGCCGTTGGTATATACAAGTTAGGAGTTATTTTAAAATTTGATAAAATTTTGGTAACTTGCATTTTGTGTTGTTCTTTGGGTACATATTTGGTTTTTATTGAATTTGATTTGACCACTCTTATTTTGTGTACTTAGAGACCAATGTGAAATGTTGATGAAATTTGATCAAATTTTAAAATAACTCTTAACCTGTATATATCAATGACGTATAAAAATAATTGTCATCCTGAATGGGTAGGACCACCACCTTTGTAAAAAAAAGTGAGATTGATCATAGCACCTTGTAAATAGTTGGTATGGATCGGAGTTAGATAACTACATCACGCATAAGTCTACAGTACGAGGGTGAAGTTAAATCATTTATATTCGTAGCGAGGAATACTGAGGGGATGAATGGAAGGTATTTTTTCCCTTGTGTTAAATGCTTGAACCTGCATCGGCTAGACTTGGAAGAGGTGCGAGAACATCTACTATGTGATGGTTTTCTTTATAGTTATACCCGTTGGATATGGCACGGTGAAGATGTAGTGGTGCCAAGTAGCAGCTCTCAAACTTAAAATCGAAGCTCTATGCATGACACTGATGTTGACATGGATGACCGACTTGAGGATATGATTCGTGATGCGGGGGTAGAAGGTTTTAAGAGAGCTCATGTATATACGACTCTATGTGAGGGTTCTGAGAAGCTGTTGTATCCAAACTGCGTCAATTTTATAAGGTTATCAACAGTTTTATGATTGTTTAATTTGAAGGCCATAAACGGGTAGACGGATAAAAGTTTCACTAACTTACTTAAGTTATTGAAAGAAATGCTCCCAATTGGAAACACCTTGTCGAATCGTAACTATGAGGCCAAAAAGGTGTTGTGTCTTATGGGTTTAGAGTATACGAAGATACATGCATGCCAAAATGATTGTGTATTATTCCGGGGTGAGTATGAAATGTTGCATCGATGTCCTAGGTATGGGGTGTCACGGTATAAGAAGAAAGAAGCTGATTCTGATGAAGTCTGTACTAAAGGGTCTCCTGCTAAGGTGTTATGGTATCTACCCATAGTTTTAATACTAAAGCGTTTGTTTGCCAATGCAGATGATGCAAAACTTATGAGATGGCATGCTGATGAAAGGGTTATTGACGGACTACTTAGGCATCCGACAGATGGATCATAGTAGAAGAAAATGGATACGATGTTTCCAGATTTTTCCCATGAACTAAGAAATGTTAGGCTTGCACTAGCCACGGACGACATGAACCTGTATGGGAACCTATGCACAAACCATAGTTTGTGACCTGTTTTGTTGTTTGTTTACAACTTGCCGCCATAGCTGTGCATGAAGCGGAAATATGTTATGTTATCAATAATGATTTCTGGTCCACGACAATCGGAGAATGACATTGATGTATATTTAACTCATTAGTTAAAGACCTCAAAATGTTATGGGAAGACGGGGTTGATGTGTTTGACGGGGTTACAGGGCAATCCTTCAAATTACGTACCATGTTATTCTGCACGATCAATGACTTTCCAGCGTATGGTAACCTATCCGGGTACAACGTGAAGGGTCATAAACCTTATCTTGTATGTGAGGAGAGAACTAGTTCTGTGCGGCTGCACGATGGTAGGAAAAATGTTTATCTTTGACATCGAAGGTTTCTTAAAGCTAATCATCTGTTTCGTAGGTTAAAGAAGTCGTTCAACGGTGCGTAAGATTTTGAAATGCCTCCTCTATCACTATCTGGTCGCCAGATATATAAAAATGTGAAAGACGTCAATGTGGTATTTGGTATGGAGGGTTAGCACTAAGGGGTCGTGTGCTATAGTTGACCCTGACAATGATGGGGTCGAGGCTACGGTTACCTATCAATGTGACTTGTTCATTGATGGGTCGGACGAGCCAGTTGCCATTGGCATGGTGTACAACTTAGGCCTTATGGTTCACCATCGGTCATTACCTGGTGGTATGTCCAGGGTCTCTGTTGTCGAGATCATTGAGAAGGATGCTTCTATTCCAGTGGTAACTCCAGAGATACAGAACGTTGGTTAGGCGATAAGACACTTCCTTACGTGGCCCAACAGACTCCTGTCGGTTGCTGCTCCGTAGGTATAAACCTGAAACACTAACATGAGTTATATTATCAAATATGGTATAAACCCTTAATGTTTTAACTATTCAACAGGAAGCAGGACCGACATTAAAGAAGCTAAACCCCGTCGACAATCTGATCCAGATGCTATGGAAGGTCGGGCTGAGCTAAGCGAGGACGCTGTTGGAGTACCATGGTAGCTACTGGTGTTCGGCCATCCAAGTTCACTACCGCTTGCGGAGTGACTTGTGTGAGATTATGATAGGGATGACGATGCTAAACATATCCATCATTCAGATTTGGGAGTTGTAAGTATATCATTTTAGGTTTAAATATTTCATTATACAAGTTATTTATCACTAACCATGTCTAAACTTGTTTAGGTTTCTCCATAAAATTTATGTGGACTTGGGTTTCGATGGAACTTATGGTTTCTTAGAGCCCTCTTTCATACAGAGGAGCAGGAATAGCAAGGAGGACACCCAGACATACATCCAGAATTGGATGTATGAGTCTAGGAAGATAGTATACCTGGCCCCATATCATAGACGATAAGATTCTATTCCATAATTATTGTCAATTAATTTTTGCATTTTGAAGTCTCACTTATCACTGGTAACTGCAGCGCTTATTGGACGCTCATGGTGATCTGTTCCCGGGCTTCAGTAGCTTTATACTTTGATTTTGTGCACGGGATTCTTCCACAAGACCTCAAAACAGTAGTAGAGGCGTAAGTTAAACCCTAAAAAATAAAATAACTTTCTACAAATTCGATTACGTCATTTGTGTTCTTCTACGATTCTAACTTATCTTGTGTTTTATTCTGACGCAGGGCTGTGGATGGATATAGTCGACTGCATAGAAGGGTCAATAGGAAAAAACTCGTGTGGTTGCACCCAAAAGTAAGTCAATCGAATTCATTCAAAACTTTTATTATATTTTAAAAACTTGAATTCACTTATTCTATATTTTATGTCGATTGTAGTCTTATAGGCAGCAGGGTAGCTATGAGTGCGGCTATTATGTCATGCACACCATGCTGACCATCATTCAATAACATTTAGTAGATGGATGGACAGATGTAAGTCTCACTTGCCTAATTTTCTACCAATTTGATCAAATTCATATAATAAATATAGTTTTTGTTCTAATTATTTTGTGTATTATTTGTAGTACTTTCAGGATTGGTCATACTTCCCTACGACACATGCAGATAATGCTAGAAAGCAATGAGCCGTATACTTCATTGAAGTGAGGTAAGGACTTAGATAGATATATGATTTTTATTCTCTTATCGTTGTACCTTTTGTAGGGTTTAGGTTTTACATTTTATTCGTTTACATTCATGTCAATTGTATATAGTTTCATTTTCTACATTGTTATGATTTGATAGCAAATTAATGTTATATACATACCATTTGTTTTCATTTATTGGTGCTGTATATGCTAGGGTATACTGTGTTGGCTGTGATATTGCAGGTTTGGAAAATCAATAAAACTAGGTCACATTAAAAAAAACCTCATATTTAATCACGGTTATTACAATAACCGTTGTTATAGAGCCTATTTAATCACAGTTGTTACCATAACCGTGATTATAACTAGTAATGTAAATGCACGTTTTATGACCACTTTTAATCATGATTGTGGTTGGCAACCGTGGTTAAATCATACCCTATTTAATCATGGTTTCAAACAACCGTGATTAAATGTGATCTATAACCACAGTTGTGAACCGTGATTAAAAGCCCTCATCTATTACCACAGTTGTAACAACTGCGGTTCATGAACCGTGATTTAAAGCCCATTTTAACCGTGATTAAATCCCTTTTCTGCACCAGTGACTGATTTGTTTTAAATGGTCACCAAAATTATTAATTACTTTTCTATCTTTTAATGATCACTTAATCATTTGTAACAATTTTTATTATCAAATTTAATTACCTTAATTATATTTGATAATTATTACTTCAATTCCATAATCTCTTATTCTTATTTAAAGTAAGATTAAACTTTATTTTGAATGAGATTTTTACCCTTTTCCCTATCCTCTTTATAAAATACGAGGCTTGGTTACACAAAATATGACAATATCTTTGCTTGTTTTGATTATTGCATATGAGCTGAAGAAACTGTTGTATCCTTCCTAAGAGTCATGTGCTAGAAAAACAACCTCTTAAAAATAGTATTAGTCACACGCCTCAAACTATAATGTTTTTAGTTTCTATCAAAATTTTCCAACAACCTATAAAATGAAACAAGAATAAGAAGTAAATAAGAGTGTAAAACCAAAAAAAATGCTAACCACTTTAGGTTTACATCAATGGTTATAAGCAACTGGAAATAAAAAGTTTAGTTAAAAGTATCATAAATTCAAACTTCCTTATGCCTAACCTTTGTTTGTTTTGAGCTTAAAAGGAGGGAAGAAATTATGATGGAGGAAAATGAGTTAAAAAATTTTCATTTATTTATTTAAAAAGATAAAGATAAAGATAAAGAAAATGGTTTAAAAAATAATAGGACTCGGTAAAAATTAAGTCATCACTTGTATGGAAGGAAATAATGTGATTTTTTATTCAATAAACATATAATAATTTTATAAATATTATTTAAAAAAAATTTAAAAATTTTAAATTATTAAAAAGTAAGGTTTGTTTTATTTAAGGAAACAATAAAGGAGAGGTTTTTTTTATTAAAAATTGTATGAAAATTTCTTAAAAATCAAGATGGATGTCTTTCTTAACCAATATTGTTATAGGTTAGCATCTTACTAAAAGTTATTATGATAATAAATTAATTTTCAATGTAAAATTTCATTTATTTATTTATTTATATGATTAATTTATTCTACACACTTTCTTTTCATTTATCTAAACAAAAAATAATTTATTTTTTCTATTTTTCTCCATCCACAAACAACATACTTTTCTATTTTATTTTTAAAAATTTCTTTTCTTTTTTTCTTTTCATTCCATTTAATCTTTATACCGAAAAGAAGCCTTAAAGTAAATTTTCAATAATTTTGTTTTAAAAGGTTTTTAAACAGTATTTTTAAGGCACATGTTAACATCTATGTACCCGAAAAAAAAACTTTCAAACACGAAATTTTCATGATATTTATGAGTTGGCGAAGAATCCACATTGAGAACAAGGTATGAATAATTAGCAACAATACGAGGATGGAGAAAGAAAGAGAGTGCGTGCGTAGGATGTGTGAACTGTGTAGTAGTTGGGAAGGGGGCGACGATGCTATGAATCTTTTGGCCCCAAACTAAAGACGCAACCCACCTACTCTCAACACGTGTCCTCCAACCTCGCCAAACTCAACAAAAGCAAAATATACGGAAAGCAACCTCCACCTCTGTCATCCCACGTAAACTCGCCCATCTCTTCTTTCCTAGAATACAATTTTTCCTATTTTATAAACATTTTAATAATGTGTGAGATAATTGATTTTAAATACTTAAAATAAAAATAAACCTTTTCTACTCAACTTCGTTGATATTCTTCACTTTCTTTCTATCATCTCCTTTCACCAACTGGCCCCACTCTTACCCCATCTTTCCACCCAACCGTATCCCTTCCCCCAACATCAAACTTCCACGTACCACATCCTCAAATCCCAACCGTCCACGTCTCCTTCACTAAAATCCAACTCACTGCTCCTTAAAGATCCACCTGTTACCCTTATCATACCCTCCCTTTCAAATCAACGCTCCAGATATCAGATCTCGCAATCAAACACTTTAAATTCGACCCTTCTTCACTACATGCCGTTTCTCTTTATTAATTACTGCTTTCAATTTTTATAAATTTTATTCTAATTTAACTTTTCTGGCGCATTGAGTTGCGTTTCGTGTTCTGTCTGCTTTGTTCGTTACATGCACAAACGACGATGGAGAACCCAAAACGCCACTCGCCGCTCCGGCAAGAGGAAAACGTTTCCGGAGAGACTGTCACCGGGTTCAAGAATGCTCTCCGCAGAAAGCTCAAAATCCGGCGAATGAAGTACACTTGTCAGGCGAAGATCCCCGGCGGGAGTCCGCCGGCGATGGAGGCTAACGTCCTCGTCGACTCGGAGGTTGGGCAAAGGGAGATTCACGAGCAGGTGGAGATATCGCTGTCACTGGTGTCGTCTTCGTCGTCCTCATCGGAGGAGGAGGATCGAGCGTCGTCGGAGCAAAATGACGCCGCTTTGTCGCACGGTTCGGTGTCGGTGATGGGGAGCAGGAAGGAGATGGAGGACACGGTGAGCGTTGAGATGGGATTTGTTGGGAAGTGCGACTTCTTCGGGGTGTACGATGGTCACGGTGGAGCTCAGGTGGCGGAGGCGTGCCGCGAGCGGCTGCACCGGCTGGTGGCGGAGGCATTGGAGAAAAGGGGGAATGAAGTGGAATGGGACTGGCAGGAAGTTATGGAAGGGTGTTTTCGTAAAATGGATAACGAGGTTGCTGATAATGCGGCCATCAGAACGGTGGGTTCGACGGCGGTTGTTGTAGTTGTTGCGGCGGCTGAGGTTGTCGTCGCTAATTGCGGTGATTGTAGGGCCGTCATGGGAAGAGGTGGTGAAGCTGTGGACTTGTCTACTGATCATAAGGTATATTTGTTTTATCGGATTTTAATGCATTTGAGCAAAAAGATTTTGTTTACAATTAACATTAATATTATTTACTCTAATTTTTAAGATAAATATAACAAACCCTTTAGGCTAAAAGGTAAATTTAGCCCCTAGAATTATTGAGAATTTGGATTTGCTCCCTGAAATGATTTTTCCTAGTATTACCTCCTAGAAAATTTTTAAGGTTAGAATATAACCTTTCCGTTGACTGCCTCTGCCAACTGATGAGGTGGAACCCAGTCACATGTCTGTCATTGCATACGTGGCATGTGACTCATCATAATTAGTCTTTTTTAATTAAAGGTTAATGAAATTATTTATTAAGTGAATTAACAAAATAAAAAAAAATAGAAAAAACACTCTTCCTCTTCCTCACTTCGTCTCCTTCGTGTTTTGCAGGGGACCCCACACTGTCTCCTCCTTCCTCACACTGTCTCCTCCTTCCTCCTTCCTCCACACTGTCTCTTCCTCCACACTGTCTCTGATTCGCGTGTCCAGGGCGTTTCTGGCCCAATACGCAATCTGTTTTCACTTTCCCTCTCTCCCCGTTCAACATTATTCGAAACCCTTCCCCTCTCGAGCATCCCTTCCGCGCAGCACCCCACCCCACCCCATCCCTTCTGCTCTGCCTCTCGTCTCTTCTCTCATCTCACTCATCATCGTCTTCCTTCTCTGAACCGTTGGCACGCGAATCAGAGACAGTGTGGAGGAAGGAGGAAGGAGGAGACAGTGTGGGGAAGGAGGAGACAGTGTGGGGTCCCCTGCAAAACACGAAGGAGACGAAGTGAGGAAGAGGAAGAGTGTTTTTTCTATTCTTTTTTTTATTTTGTTAATTCACTTAATAAATAATTTTATTAACCTTTAATTAAAAAAGGCTAATCTGTGCTAATCAGTGACTTGGTTCCTAATATGATGAGTCATATGCCACGTATGCAATGACAGACATGTGACTGGGCTCCACCTCATCAGTTGACAGAGGCAGTCAACGGAAGGGGTTATATTCTAACCTTAAAAATTTTCTAGGAAGGCAATACTAAGAAAAATTATTTCAGGGGGCAAACCCAAATTCTCAATAATTCTAGGGGTTAAATTTACCTTTTAGCCAACCCTTTAATACCAACAAAAACCCGAAGCAGTTAATAGAAACGTTTTGTTGAAAGAGAGAAAAATTTCATTTCCGTGCTTCATGGGGAGGGGCAAGAGGGAAAGTCCTTCGGAAGAATTAGTGTTGTTGGGGACACATTGATTCACCCAAATATATCAAAATTTTTAATAAAAATCTTTCATTTTTTAATTTCTTATTAATTTTGCACACTTTAGAAGAATTGCCATTTTATATTGCCCTCTAGATTATTATTTTTATTATTGTTGATTGTTGATTTTGTTTGCATATACTTTACTGCTATTTTTCTAAGGTTTTGATTTATTATATGTATATTGTTCTATTTTCAAATTAACTGGTAGAAATCTTAGGTTGAAAAGCTGGCACTGATCGACGATTTTGACATTATCTTCAAAATATGCGTGTACTAACGTGTAAGTCAATGCTCTTCAATTTTATGATGAAAATGTTTGGATCATTGTTCTCAAAATTGCCAAGTGGAACTTGGAAAGGGCCGGTTGAACCTTGAATCATGCAACTAGATAATTGGTTTGATTTTATTATTTATTGTTGCTGATTTAATTATAATTCGACTATCAGCTCAGTTAAGTGATACGCTCAAGTACTTTTTAAAAACATTGGTTTGGATAGCCAAAATTGTTGCTGGCGGGTGAATGTCTGGTATGTGTAGCGTCCAAAACCAGAAAGATGTCTTTTTGTCGTATTGTAGGGTGAATTATTTCGAATATCTGCTTTGGGATTGAGATCTATCGTGTTGGTGTTGGGGTGTATCAAAGGCCAAATCTTGTATGCAATTAATTAATTAATTAATACGCGTGGCATTTGTTTGAACATAGCAATGCAATCTATTTTAAGAAAATTGCGTAATGGTTCCCTACTTTGTTCACAGCCCGACAGGCCTGATGAGTTGATGCGAATCGAAGAGGCTGGGGGAAAGGTCATCAACTGGAATGGCCAACGCGTGCTTGGTGTTCTTGCCACTTCTCGATCCATAGGTTAGTTTCGACTTTGAAGCCTTCACTTCACTTATATGCATGTTAATGATATTAATTGATCAAAATTCGTTTAGGTGATCTCTTCAGGTCGAAGGATTAGTCCATGCCTCCCTCGTTTTCACCTAAAAAAATAATATTAATTGATCACCACATTTGTTAATTAAGCCCTTAACGTCGTTGCTGTTATGTCATATGTGTGTTTAACTGTATATTGCCAATTTGTTTAGCGTTTTCTTAACATACACTTTTTATCTACTCAGCCTTGAAAAAAGCAGGAGAATCTCGGCACCCACCGGCTCTAGAAGAGCAACATTGACCAAAACAAATGAGTATTGTTATCATTATCGGCACCTCTGACTTCAAATTTAATTATCTTCAATTATTGCACTTCAAATCTTTTACCAATCAAGATGACAAACTACTCCTATTATAAGAAATATCAAAGAATGCAACTAACCATCAACGATGATTCTGTATAAAAGCAAGTTTGTCATAGTTGTTTGTACGCATATCTCCAAACTGGTTTTTAATTTACAAGTTTTTGGGTAAAGTGTCAGGTTATTTAATGTCTTATTAAACTTGAAGATATGGCAGAAATATAATGATTTAAATACCTTGGACAAATGTCCCCAATCTTCCTCATGCTTAAATTAATCCTTGCACAGTAACCGTTAACACGTGGAACTCTGAATGGAGAGAATTTTATTGTGTAGATATGGTTTACCTCAAGGTTAAGGAATCTTCTATTAAATTTCATGGGACCCTCATAATACCCACATGCGTAAATAGTCAAACTTGAATTTTTATCTTAAATAAATAATTTATGTATTCCTAATAAATGGTAAAAGTGAGTTTGCATGTGATTCATGAAACAGATCTATCTAGAAAGGGCATTTTGACAGATGCATTATTTGTGCTGTATTTCTAATGCATTCTATTTCCTAAAGATGCATTCTATTTCCTCAACTTGAATATTGTTTCAAATGCATTCTATTTCCTAAAGATGCATTATTTGTGCGGTATTTGCTTCTGTACAGCTTAATTTCACAGTATGACAATATCTATCTGTTCTGACATGGTAGTGGCTGAAATTTGATGCAGGAGATCAATACCTTCGACCATATGTAATAGCAAAACCAGAAGTAACAGTGACCAAACGTAGCAGCAAAGATGAATTTCTGATACTGGCAAGTGATGGGTTGTGGGATGTGATCTCAAGTGAATTTGCATGTCAGATTGTAAGGAAATGCCTAAAAGGGAAGCTTAGGAGAGTATGTAATGGGGTTGGGAATCATCACCAAAGCCGTGCTGCTGAGGCGGCAACACTCTTGGCAGAGATAGCATTGGCGAAGGGAAGCAGAGATAACACCAGTGTTATTGTAGTCGAGCTAAGGGGAACTGTAACATCTGTGTGAATCATCATTATCTTACAAAACATACATTTCTTTCTTTTGTTCCTTTTTCTTCACTTCTTGCCTGCTTTTGAACTAATCTTATCCACTCATTTGGGGCTGCGTTTCCATCAGATATTATAATATTAGATAATAATGAGTAAATGTTTCCCCATATTGTTGTTTTTCTTTAAAAAAATAAAATTGGCCACTAACTAATTCTTTAAAATTTTTTAATTTCACCACATTGCATTTTTTATGATTGGTCTTTTAATTTTTTTCTAACACCAAATTTATGATATTACGTTGTCATCTAAATTCTCGGTAAAAGTTAATATGGTGATATTTTATATGTTTGTGGGCTTAGTTTGTCAAAATTTTTGAATAATTAATGGGGTAGACTCCCATTAAATATGGGGGTACTTCTGTTTCTATAAGCATGGGAATCTTGGTATCTGATAATACGAGAAAGTATTTATTATGTTTTTAGTCTTTGAAAATGTCGAGTCTTTTGGGTTAGTTTTTTTTAAAAAAAATATTTAAAAAATAAGTAAATTATATCTTTTGAATGAGATTAAATGTTTGGTTATCAAATACATTATTTTGTATAATAAATTGTATTAAGGGTATTTTAAAAAGTTATATCAAATACTTAAAAATATTAATACAAAAATTTATTTTCAATCGTCATTCTTAATATTCATAAATTCTTAATATTTATGAAATTAATTATTTTTGTTTATTATTTTTATTTATACTAAAAACTAGAAAGAATGACATTTATTGCTAACAAAATTGTTAGGTTTTAGTCCTTGTTAATAACTTTCATGTGTCTAATAACCATGATAGTGATGACATATGTTGTAACATCCTAAAAATTTCATTCTTATGTATAATTATTTTGATTAAGACCATCAATGATATTATATATTTTATCTCGACTTTCTACATAAATTTTGGTTAAGACAACATCTTCAATTTAACCTTTTACCATTGTAAATAATTTTAACTTTATACCTTAGGTAAAAGTTAAGCAAATAACTTATTACATATTTCCTTAGTTATTAATTTCTTTGCCTTTTCCATTTTCTCCCATCAAATTACCACATACTCCACTCAAAATGTGTCATCTTGTATACATTTTAATTCATAGTTAAAGTCCAAATTTGAAAATGTGGTAAACTACAAAGTTGTTCCTCTTCTTCTTAGCTTTCCAACAAGACCAAATTCATTAAAATCTATTACGATTTGAGAGAGATATGCCCAAAATACTGAAACTGTTTCAAAATTGGTATTTTACTTCAATCATATCATCTTGTACATATTTTAATGCCTAGTTAGATTCTGAATTTGAAAAAGTTGTCAACTACAAAGTTGTTCCTCTTTGTCTTATCTTTCCAACAAGACCAAATTCATTAAAATACATTAAGATATGAGAGAGATATGCCCAAAATACCAAAATACCAAAACTATGTCAAAATTGATATTTACTTCAATCATACAAGCTACATTATATAGGCTGCGGGAATGGTCAGTAATACAGCCCATTTTTCCTACCTAAAATCTCCATTATCACCACACATAATGCATCTAACATCCCACTATAATTCCATTATGAAAAGCTTGTCCCCCACTTGCCATTTGCATGATTAAATCAATACTACATATTGTTCACAAGTCTGAAATTTTATAACAAGTTGAAGTTAGTGAAGATATATCTCTTATTTTCTTTCATTTTCTCCATCAAAGTCACTTTTGATCTGAAGCTATGATAATAAGAGAATACTTCAACCACTCTAGGATCCTCCATTAAGGTAAGAGGGGATAGGGTTGTGAATAAATATGGAATGGGTAGAATTGTATGCTGTTCTAGGATTTCTAGATTTATTTTCGTTACTTGTCACTTAATTTCGAAGCTGCAAATGTGTGAATTTGACTTTGACTTCTTCATCAAAGTTGTAGATCTTTTCTTGTGTAAATTTGGAGACTTGAACCAACTGATTTGGATATGTATAGCATGAGTTATGGTCAAAATACTGAAGTATGTTTTTTTTTGAATGTTTCATGACTTTGTTCTGGATATATATTGAGATTGTAAATTTTGTGAGTATGATTAGCCATCTTTATCTTCATAAAAGTTGTAGATATAGATGTTATGATTCTATTAGATTTGGTCTCATATCAAAATTCTAAGTAATATGGAATTTATGCTTAAATTACTCTCATGTGCTCATGTTGTTTAATTGTTTCTGAAAATGAGTGTCTTTAATTAAAGTTTGGTAATTCATATATTTCAAAATTAAAAATGATATATCCATAAAAGTTGTAGATCTTTGTGTCCTATAAATTTAGAGACCAAAATATTCTAAAAAGGATAAGTAAAACTTGAGTTATGATTTATTTTTTAAAGTATGACGTTTCTGGAAGCTATGTATGGGTCAGTGCTTGTCTAGCTGTTTGAGAATAATTTATAAGGAATTAATTTTTGAGCCCTTCACAAAAGTTTTAGATATTTGAGTTATGAACATGTGGGATTTAGTACCATGTAAAAATAATTTTTCTATTAAGAGATATACAGTTTTTACCAAAGGTTGTCAAAGCTGTAACTGAATCTATAATACTGAAATTACTGTTTTGAAGTCAGAAAGTAATTTTGAAACTACGTTTTATACTTATAGAGTTGGGACATAAGGTCTTTATAAAAGTTATAGATAATTCTGTTTTTTAAAATTTGGCACAAGTTTCATCTTAAAATAATTTTTTTACAATGAGATATGCCTATTTTACCAAACTGTGTACATGCAGTAAAATTTTACAAAAGTTAGTGTCTTGTTTGTAACGTGGAGCAAATTTTGTAAGGAATTGGAATTTTTGGTCTTCATGAATGTTGTAGATAATTTTGTTATGGAACTACAAAAAGTGGAATTACTTAAAAAGGATTTGATTTGCTCATGTTATGACCTTTTTACTAATATATGTTGCTGTTGTAAATTTCTGAAATTTACCTATGATGGTTATTATGGATGAAAATGATATTTTCCATATAGGTAATGATTTATTTATGAATTATTGATGGATTATTGATTATTATGGATGTTATTGAGTGTCCTATGAATGTCATACAGTATGTATATCTTTGTGATGAATAATTATGAATGACTAAATTAATATATACATAAATGCCTTGTGGTTTATTGAGATATGTTGTTGAACTGTAAATCCATGATTTTGAGAATTGATATATGTGATGTGTCCTTTGATGACTTGTGGCTTTCAAGTGATTATGGAAGTATTGATATCATGATATGTTAAATTGATAAAGATAATTAAAGACATTCATGCATCATAAGCATTTGGACGCACCATGGAATTTAAGGGTTCCATGATTGTCGGCCCTGGTGGGGGGTTACTCTATGATGAGTTGAAGCCTTATTTTAGTTGAGCGCCATGAAGGGTAGGGATTCATGGTTTATGCTAAGTCCTACTTGTGTACTTCGGTACTTGAACGCCATGAAGGGTAGGGATTCATGGTATATGTTAAGTCCTACTTGTGTACTTAGGTACTTGAGCGCTACGAAGGGTAAGGATTCGTGACATTATGCTAAGTCCTACTTGTGTCTCTATGAGACTTTTTATTGCAGTATTCCTACTAAATCAAAATGGATCCAGCATGACATCATTTGGCTAAATTAGAGATTATTAAATGTAAATGACCTTGTTTGGTATATTCATCATATCATAATTGTTTGTGATTGTGTTTGTAAATGACCTTGTTGATTCGTGATCTTGTTTGTGCAATCTCACTCTTACATTATTTTTACAGTGCATGCTTCACAGAATGACGAGTGGTAAAATTGATGAAGCTTTTATGTTTTATTGCTTGGACTTTGACTTTATTTGACTTTTAATGTGTTGTAATAAAATTATTATGTACCCAGTACTGCAATCTTATCTATCGTTTTCGCTATATAAATGTATTATATTTTATTCGTTCATGACTAATATGCATGATAATATTCCGCATTTATATTTTTACGTGACCTCAGAATTTAAATTACGAATTTCAAAATGATTATTTAACGCAAAAAATTTATTACAAAAATTTGGGTTAATTAATTCGAATTTGTAATTTGGGTTTCGGGTGTCACATGTGTCACATGTGTGCTTAGACTGTTTAGCTCTTATGTGATTCTTTTTCTTCATTTTTGTCCCCCCGGGATCAGGAGGGTCCCATAAATCCTTCTGATTCCTTCTACTCTGGCAAGAAATTGATCATTGGCTAATTATAGCTTAATGGGCCTGGGCCCTCTGTTTGGCCTATGTATAAATATATCTTTTAGATGCATATTGTAACCTAAGTAACATACTATTGAGAAATAATAAAACTAATCCCTAGGGGAATTCTCTAAGGTTTTCGTGCTTTCCATACTCTTTGTGTGAACATTCTAGCACCCACCGTGGGGCCCGGTAAAATGGATCCTACACCTCAACTCTTCAAACCCTAATACTAGGAGGCAGCAATGGTGAACACATGCAATACCCGCAGGGAAGAAGACGCCAGACGATGATAGAAGCCTAACTACGATGATCAGATATAGCAGCTCAAGAACATGGTGGAAACCCTTTAGCATATAGTGGCTAATTTGCAACAGGAGAATGCGGAACTCCGGGGGCGACGGGGAATGGAGCGAGAGGCCTCAAGCCATAACGACACTCGATCTGCCCAGCGTAAAACTAATGGCCATGCTTCCCATTAAACGCAGGAAACAACGAGATATGAGCCTGAGATTCCTTTCGCCACCCACCTATTTATTGAGCAAATCATTGAGGCTCCGACCCCCTTGAATTACAAGTCCCCATCCATGGAGAAGTACGATGGCAGGGGAGACCCTAAAGAGTACCTCACCATGTTCACAACCACCAAACTGATCACCAAAGTGTCACACTCCCTCTTCTACAAAACTTTCCCCACTACGCTAACTAAATCAGCACTCTGTTGGTTCTCTCACCTCCCCTAGAAGAGTGTCACCAATTTTATAGATCTCACCAAGAAATTCCTCAGCCAATTTACTACCAGCTGAGTGGTACAACAAACTTTGCATAGCCTGGTGAACCTGCGTCAACTTCTGAGTGAGACGCTGAAGCAGTACATGGCTCGATTTTTCAAGCAGGCCATCCAGATCCAAGACCTTAGCTCCAAGGTAGCGTTGTATGCCATACAAACTGGTCTCTGCCCGAGTAAATTTTCTGACTCCCTGGCTAAAAAGCCACCCTTAGATATAGACAACTTTCACACAAGGGCCTCTCGGTCCATCAGCATGGAGGAGCGGGAGGTGACCGAGTAAGTCTCCCGGATGGAGTTAATCATTGATCCGATCATAGAAAAAGAAGTCCTAAACAGAGTCGAGACAAGCGCGCTGATGCTTACAATGCTCCTAGGTACACTAAACTTATACTGCTGAACGACCACCACGACTGAATTATGCATGAAGTCTACAACACTGGTCTCCTCGCGCTTCTTCCCCTGGGAGAGGCCGAAGGGGTCAGATAAATACAAGTTTTGTGAGTTCCATCAAGCGCGAGGCCATGGGACGGAGGAGTGTTGCTCTCTCTGAAACCAGATAGAACATTTAATCCGCTTGGGCACTTGGCCAGATTCGTCGCCTGGAGGGATGATAGGTCGAAGGAGGGAAACCAGAAGAGGGAACGGGAGCGCCCTAATCAAGTCAAACTTCAAACTCCGGATCGCTCACAAGTACCCCACTCTCGCTCCCCGAGACCCGAAGATAGTAGAAAGGACAGAAGGCGATTTATTCACATAATTTCAGGAGGATTCCCAAGCGCACAGGCACGCTGACCATAGTGGGCAGGGCAGATCAACCTATTGTAGGAAGGCTCAGACTCAGCGGTCATAACTTTTGACAGATCAGACTTCCCAGGTGGTCCTAATAGAGATGAGCCGATGGTGGTCATTATGCGGGTTATGGACTTTCTGGTGGAGCGAGTACTTGTGGACTAAGGAAGCTTCATGGACATTTTGCACTAGAAATCCTATCAGAAAATAGGTCTCCCCCTTGCTGGCTGAAAAGGTACGATGGAACTTTACTCAGTTTTTCTGGTGATTCTGTGCAGGTTCTAGGGTTCATCGACTTGAGAACCATTTTCAGGACTGGAAGGGACAACCGAGCCATTATGATTATGTTCCTGGTCATCGATTTTTCCAGCTCCTACAACACATTGCTAGGGCGACCGCCTTTCAATGCCCCGGGGGCAGTGGTCTCCACTATGCATCTGACTATGAAATTCCCACTTGGTGAAGGGAGAATTAGAGTTGTCCGAGCAGACCCAGAGGTAGCGTAATTGATGAAGATATCGAGACAGGGTTTGATCCCTACGACGAAAAACATTATGAGACCCCAGTCGGTGGAATCACTAAAGCTTGTACAGGTTGGCCCCAATCCGAGCCAATTCACACGGATCAGTGTGATACTTGACCCAGATCTCAAAGAAGCTCTTGTCAAACTATTGAGGACCAATACAAATCTATTTGCCTGGAGTCCTGCTGATATGCCTGACATTGATCCTTCTGTAATCTGCCATTCACTCAATATCGAGCCGGACACTAAGCTCGTGTCCTAGAAGCCTAGAAAGATGGGTCCCGATTGGAAAAGCGCAGCCAAGGAGGCATATAGGATATGAGTACTACAATAAAATTTAATGTAAACAACTTTAAAATTAGAGGAAAAATTACTATTGTTATATTTAATGTATTTGCATCACACAAACTTCTTCCTAACATTTCACAACTCTAGCACACTCACTCATATTTAAAATTTGAGCAAAAACTATTATCACTTCAGGTTGTCTATTGCCACTCTTCTTAATCACATTAATATTTCTTTTACTACAATGCTCTTAATTAAAATTTTGTTATACTCATTGTTTATTATCGCTCTACTTTCTCTAACAAGTGACAAATTAAAACTTTTTAAATAACTCCATAATATCATATTTGATATATATATTGAAGAGGAAAAAGACAAATTTCATTAATAGATAAGCATAAGTATGCTTCTAAGCAAGAACAAGAAAGTCAAGTCATAATGCTATGACAAAATGCAAAGCACCTAAATGCTAAACATACTACAAAACATTCCTTGATCCTTATATGATCCCCTACATTTGTCACATATAAGGAAACATATTTTGTGGACTGTTGTAGAAAGTTTCACCAAATAAATACGATATTGTATGAATCCCTGAGAACAAGTAGTACTCCACCAAAATACAAATGCACATTTCCTATGATAAAAAGCTAAATATACAAGTAAAAGATACGAACTAAGTAAAAACATTTTAAGGATAAACTTTGCTTGCAATGTAGTCCAAAAAAAACTATAACAATTTAGGAGAATGACAAAACTAAAAGAAAATTTAATACCCTTTGTCTTAAAATTTTAATAACTAAAATCATTACCTTTTGTCTTAAAATTTTCATAACAACTCAGTGTCATTAGTCTCTTGTATAATGGTAGCTATGAAACACTCTATAATAAAAAAATTAAAATTAGCAATAAGCAAGCAATGCAAAAATAAAGATATTTTTATGCTAATATCATGTCATAGAAGAAAAATAGGTCACCTTAAAATCATAAAATGTGTTTGAAGATGAACTTGGTAATTGTTAGACCATAAATCTTGAAGTTATAAATCTCGAAGTTATATTTTTAGAGATAATAATTCAAAAAGTCTCAAATTCTTGAAAGATGTATTTCGTAGATATACAAAAGTCTCATATCTTCTTTTAAGGTTAAAACATATCGAGCTAAGACCTTCTCGAAACATACTTCTACGAAAAAAGTTTGAGATGATAAATCAAAATTTTTTTTTGAGAAGTCATCACGAGATATATTTTAAAAAAATATCTGAGAAGATGGTTCTCGAAATTTCTCTTCGAGAAGATATTGCTCAACTCATCTTTTCAAGAAAAGTGTTGCTCGAGTCTTTTGATAAAGTGATGTGTAAAACATATTTTCATGAAAGGGATCTTAGAAATGAATCATGAAAACCTTTCGAGAAGTCATCTCGAAACCTCTCCTCGAAAAAGATATATTCGAGAAAATGTTGCTCGAAATCTTTTCTCGAGAAAGCGTTGCTCGAAATCTTTTCTCGAGAAAGCTTGCATGATGCCTTTTCTCAAAAAGTGTTGCTCGAGACTTATTTTCAAAAAAGTGTTGCTGAAACCTTTCCGAGGCAAATCATAAAAGTCTATCGAGAAGTCGTCACGGGACATCTTCTTGAGAAACTTATGAATGCTTCTCCAGTAAATATTGCTCGAAACCTCTTTTTTAAGAGAGTATTGTTGGATATCTCTTTTCAAAAAAGTGATGTCCAAGATGAATTATAAAGTTTTCCTCGAGGAAGTAATTCTCGAAACAATGTACAAAAGACTTTCGAGAAAGCAGTGTTCAAGAAATATTACGAAAATATTTTGATGGAAGTAATTCTGGAAGCATGTTATAAAGACAAATTGTCCTTATGAAAATAAAGCCCTTTCTAAAATGTTATTTTCTCAAAATAATTGATTACAAAGAACTTTTGAGATAGTTCTTGAAAGCTTTACAAAAAGAAAATCTCAAGAATGACTTCGTTAAAAATACATAAGTAGGAGAAAAGCTTTTTAAAGAAAGAGTTAAGTAAAGTTTCGAGCAACAAAGTTTTTGGGCTTTTGTATGTGTCAAGATCGGATATATCTTTCTGTTTATGCTTATTTTTGTTTGTTTGATAGAAAATTATGTTGCATTTATACATACATAAACCAAGTTTTCGAAAAGCAATCTGGGAAGGGAAACGACTTCCTCGCAGGTTCTCAAAGTTGTAATTTCATGAAGTTACAAATAAAATGGCTTAAAAAATAAATATCTTTCGCACAATGGTTCACGAAAAAGTAATTAGAGGTCAACAACTTATAAATTTTCTAAAAGAAGAATGCTTCGTAAAGGAGCTCGAAAACTTTAAATTTCGTAAAACACAAATAGAAGATAACTAAAGGATGCGATAATATAAAGCGCAAAAAAGTAATAACAGACTTAAATGAGAAGAGCAAAAACAAATTGTAGAATTGTAAAACTGAACTTTAGATAATACTTTAAAGGAATCTTAAACTTGGATCTTTGCACGACCGTTTGTCTCGTAGTTTGGACTTGTAGATCGTTTGTGGACTCACGTCTCACGTCTTCTAAGTATAAAGACAGTATAAAGAAAACAAGAAAAAGTCCCTCGTCCAAGTCTAATCAAAACTCATCCTTATCTCTCATACTCATCCTTCAATCTCTCTATCCTTTTATGCTCAGACAAACCTCTCAGTCTCTCAGTCTCCTCACAATCTTCTCTTATTCTCTTTTTCGTGTCCCCTTTTTCCAAATGGATTGGGTTCAATTTATAGGCTAAACAGCACAACCGCTGATTCCTAGGATTGTGACACATCTTCGACAATTGTGAAGAAAGGCTTCTCGATCTTGACACGTTCCCAATGGTTACAAAAGAGGTCTTAACACGTCTTCAACAATTACAACAATGGTCTTTGATCTTGACACATCCTCGACCGTTACAAAAGAGGTCTTTGATCTTGGCATGTCTTCAATAGTTACAAAAAGTGGTCTTTTGATCTTGACACATCTTCAACAGTTACCAAAGTAGTCTTCGATCTTGACACGTCTTCAACGGTTACAAAATATACTTCTGATTTTGACACGTCATTTGTAGTTACAAAAGACACTTCTGATCTTGACACATATAAAACATGCTTAACTTTGTTGCTCGAAATGCTTACTTAACTCTTTTATTCAAAGAGATTTTCTTATACTTGTAAATTTTTGACTAAGTTATCTTTTTGAGATTCTCTTTTCGTAAAGCTTTCAAGAACTTTGTTTCTGGAAGTTCTTCACATCAATTATTTTGAACACTGCTTCTTCAAAAGTCTTTTGTACATTGTTTCGAGACAAAGAAAGATTTCGAGCAATATTTACTAGAGAAGCTTTTATAAGTTTCTCAAAAGATGCCCCGTGACAACTTTTCAATAGACTTTTATGATTTGTCTCAGAGAGGTTTCAAGCAATGCTTGATTTCAAAAATAAGTCTCAAGGAACACTTTTTGAGAGAAAGCCTCGAGCAATGTTTTCTCGAAGAAAATTTCGAGCAAAACTCTTTCGGAGAAGATTTTGAGCAATGCTTTCTCGAAAAGAGATCCCGAGAAATGCATCCTCGAGAATAGATCTTGAGAAATTCTTTCTTGAGAATAGATCTTGAGCAATGATCTCTTGAAAAGAGATCTCGAGCAACATCTTTTCAAATATGTCTCTTTATTTAAAATAAAGGTTTCGAGATGACTTCTCGAAAGGATTTTGAGATTTGTTCTTAAAATCCCTTTCGCGAAAATATGTTTCGCACATCACTTTATCGAAAAGTCTAGAGCAACACTTTTCTCGAGAAGATAACTTAGCAAAATATGTATTCTTTAGAAATATATTTTAGATAACTTAGCAAAAAATATATTCTTTAGAAACATATTTCGATATGACTTCTCAAAAGACCTTTTTGATTACGATCTCAAATTTTTATGGAAGTATATTTCAAGAAAATCTTAAATCGATATGTTTGACTTATATATATCTCTGAAATATCTTATTGAGAATTCAAGATTCTTTCGAATATAATTTTGAGATTTGTGGTATAACAAATGCCCCCCAAAATGTTGTTGCTCGAAAATTTTTAGAAAAAATGAAGAGAGGAACAAAATTTTCACTTAGATTTCAAATTTCAAATTATACGAGAAATCTTTATTGTGTATAATACATTATCTCCAAGGGTCATATCTTTTCAAATTTCAAAATTTGAATAGTTATGTAATTTCCAAGATAACCATATCCCTTCATCTTCCTTTCTTATCTTCTCCTTATAAATAGAGACTAATTTAACTCAGGTCATATCACCTTGGTCTAAACAATCAGATAAACCCTTTTTATTCTCCCTTTCACCATATTTGAAACTCACGTTCCTTCTTCTCTCTGAGGAGTTCATTGTGAAGCTCTGGTTTTTTCAAGTAAGATCCTTTTGTTCTTCTCATCTTTATCTTTCTTTGTCTAAAAATTTATTCTCTTTGTAAGTTTGATTACTTTTCTCTGAAAAAAGGTTTGAGCTTTTATGAATGTTCTTGTGTTTTTGATTTGAAAAATCAAACCTTTATCATTCTGTTCTACTTTCTCCAGAAAGAAACCACCTTTCTAAGTTCTTTCATAATTACGTTTGATAAAAATCAAAACTTTGCTTAAACTTTCCCACAAGAAATCAGAGATTTGAGCTTTATTGACATGTGCTTGATAAAAAATTAGGCTTCTATTTAAGCCATCACTAATTTCTTTTGTTTTTTGGGAAATAAAATGTACTTTTTAAACTTGCTCTGATAATAACTTGTTTCCTTTTCCAGCAATTTCCAAAAGAGAATGACATCTCACACAAAGATCCTTTTTGCCATGGAAAAAGCACATCTTGTCATGATAGGGGATGAAAATTTTGCCCCAAATCCTGAGGAAGATGAGAAGAAATTCAAAATATGGCTTGATCAGGTGTTCATCCTCTTCTCTATTCAAGAAAAAACACATGTTTTTTTGGGACCCATTGAGCACCCTCCTCATGTCCTTGATGCATCATTTAAGGAATTCTTTCCTTCTATTCAGGAAGAAAGTATTTTGGCTTTCAAAGATCCAATTAAAGTCGATTTCATGAAAGGTATATCTCATGTCTTTAGGGGTACACAACTCTCAAACCAGATCAATGGCTTTCTTGGGTAAAAAGATTTGAGAATGAGAAAGGCAATTTATGGAAATCGGCTGGTATATATGACTTGATCCAGCTAAGTTGTCATCCAATCTCTCTGAATTATTCTCTCCTAATGAGTTCTTTATTTTTCTGGAATAGAATAACGAACACTTTCCATATTCCTTATGGAATGATTACCCCCACCCTGTTGGATGTTGCTGTAATTACTGGCCTTAGGCTAGATGGTAAAGCTTATTCTCCAAAATCGAAGCCTCGTTCCTTAATTGAGCCAGATTAGTCAAAATTGACCCATAATCATTTCATGGCCAACAATATATCTAAATCTAAAAATATCTCAGATCAAGAACATGTTGCCTTTTTGTTAGTTTGGTTGTCAACTTTCATTTTTTGTTCAAGGTCTTTTTAAATACCAAAATTTTTGCTTCCTTTGGCTAACTTACTTCATAAAGGGAACAACATAAATCTTACTAAGTTGATTTTGGGTCATTTGTATGAGTCATTGGGAAATTGTGTCGAAAGCCTTCAATTTCCTAAACCAATAGTGAATTTTGCTAGCCCTTTGTGGTTACTCAACTTATGGCTTAACACCATTTTCGAGAAACATCTCATCTCAACCATGCCTACAAATATTTCTTAAAATGTCAAAGGTATCATACTTTCTTACCTCGCTTCTAAGTCTTCTTGAAAAGACACTCTCAAAGTTTTCTAATATTATTTTTCCTTATTTTATAATTTGGAAAAAACATACACCAAATTTGGCTCCATTTACACATCGAAAGTGTGGTCCTGAATGGCTTCGTCTTCCCCTTTTCGGTAATGAGCCAGACATGCAAAGTAATGTGGTCAAGATATGGGACAACATTCTTACAAACCAACTTTTTTACACAAGTTGTAATCAAAAGAAATTTTCAATCCAAAGCTACATGCCAAGTCTAGTGGCTAGACAATTTGGATTTTGCCAACATCTCCCCATTTGCATGTATGTTCAAAAAGAAGATGTCCTTTGTCAAAGTGAGACAATAGATGTGAAGAATTTAAATGAGTTGATGAACTTATTTCATCAACAAAGAGCAGAAGTTTCTCCAGTCCCTTTGAGCTAGCTTTTTATTGTACTCCTCTTTTTAAAGACTGGTGGGATGGATTTTATATTCTATAAAAATACATCTAGACATTTACATCTCAAGAATGACCAAAGAGGTGTTTTATGAGGAAGATCTAAAAAAGAAGAAGAAAAAAGGTACGCTTTCTCCTTTCATCATCATTTATCTCTTATGAAATTTACTAAACTTAATCTTTTGACAATGCAGATTCGAAAGAGGACATCAAAGAAAATATTCCAATGAAGAAAAACAAGAGAAAAGATTTTGATCTAGTCAAAACTTCCAAGAAAAAGCACAGTAATTTCTTAACCTTCAGTTTTTTTTAGAGAAGTAATAATTGTTATTTTAACTCCACTTTGTTTCTCTTGAAGTCTCATCGTCGTAAACCAATTGTCTCTTCATCACAACCATCATCTAAAAAAGAAAATCTTGAGAATAACTCTCAAAGTGTTCAAAGTGATTACTCTAAGAAAAGAGTGAGGCAATCTATTTTAGATAAAATATCACCTTTTTTTAACTACTTTCATTTTCCTAATATATATATATATATATATATATATATATACTTTTAGGAAAAAATAAAGGCAACTCAAGAACAAGAGATATCAAGTTCTCCTAAAGAACATTCAGATTCTTCAGACAATTAAGAAAAGGATTCTTTCGAGCAAGTACTTGAGGTAAACCATCGTATTCTTGTCACTTATATATATATTTTTTTAAAATTCAAAAGCTAATTATGTATATAACCATATATGTTTCAGACTCCCATCTTGGCACAATCACCAGCTTCTATAGGCTGCAAATTTGATGGAATTGAGGTTTCTTCTAATTCTAATATCTCAAAGGACAAAATGAAGAAAAAAGTCGTCACAAAGCAAAATATCATTGCTTCTTCTTCAATGACCCCTTTTGACACTCAAGTCTTAAAAGATTCTCTTTCTAAAGAAAAAACAAGTTTGATTATAGAGATTGATGAGGACCCTATCACTCATTTGGAGAAACTAGTATTGGGTAGTATTTTAAACAACTCAAAGAATACTTTTTCTGTTGTAATGTCTAGTTCTTAGACATCTCCCATGAACAAGTCTGTAAAAGAGCTTCAAAACCTTATTTCGTCCATAACAGATTTGTTAGATTCCATCTCTAAAGACTCAACTTTAGAAAATAAAATTTCAACTTTGTTGGGAGAAATCGCAAAGCTCAAAAATCTACTTCCGCCTAATTAAGTTCGATGGGTAAATTAATTTTAGGAATGGTTTGAGAAAGTTGTCGCATGTTTTTGTCTACATTAAGACATCACAGGTTCTCTAAATCGGGTCAGAATTGAAGAATCAACTCTTTGTGAGAAAATAAATATTGAGAAAATACTCTTTGACTGAGCAGAGAATGCTTTGATTTTGAGCGATGGGAGTTTAAGAGGTCTTAAGGAAGAAGCTCAGGTTCTTACAAGGAAACTTGCTAAAGTTAATCATAATATAGTCAAACTTGAACAAGCTCAAGAAAAAGCAGCTGAAAAGAAAAAATACATAAGTGTTGGGATAAAATTATGAATATTAATGTTGCTCATCTCGCGAAGGAAATTAAAGATTTTAAGAAACAACACATAGAGCTTGAGCAAAACAAATCTGATTTAAAGGCTTCATTCGAGATATTCAAGAAAGACATGCTCTGATTTTCTTTCATGTGTTTGATTTAGTTATTGTGACTCCTTTTTTTTTAAGATCGCACTTTGTAATCTTTCAAGTATTTCTCATTAATGGTTAGACATCTATTATTGCCTTGCAATTCTATTATCTTATAAGCATTATTTGCATATTCACATATTACTCAAAAGGGTCAATTGTCTTTGAATTCGAACAGATTGCAAGTTTATTTCAACTGGGATTACAACATCATGTCTGAAAACCAACTGATAAGGGGTAGTACCTGTGGCATTTCGAGGTGAATTTTGATATGCCCATATAATTTGAGAAAGAGTTTCATGCAAACTACGTGGTTTATTTTCGATATGCTTTTTAATCAAACTTATAATAGTTTTGTTAACAGCTTCAACTTGCCTATTCACTTGAGCATAATAAGGAGTTGAAGTTATCAATTTTATTCCTTTCGACTCAGTAAATTGAACCATTTTCTAGCTGGTAAAAATTATCCCTTGATCAGTAGTTAAAGTCTCAGGAATCCCATATCGAAATATATCTCTTTTTCAATGAAATCAATCACATCTTTCTAATCAACATTTTTTAGAGGCACTACCTCAACCCATTTCAAAAAATAATCGATAGCAACAAGAATATATTTATGTCCTTTTGACGAGGTAGGATGAATTTGTCCAATTAAATCTAGAGCCCATCCTCGAAATGGCCATGGTTTCACAATGGAATGTAATTCGCTAGCAGGAACATGTTGAATAAATTCATATTTTTGGCATTGCTCACAATATTTAGTAAAGTCGAAAAAATCTTTTTTCATTGAAGGCCAATACACCCTTTGTCTATTCAAAATCCATCTTATTTTTTCACCTGCTTGATGAGCACCACATGTTCCCAAATGAACCTCGTACATTGCAAGATGAGCTTCATTATTACTTAAACAATTTAATAAATCTCCATTGTTTGCTCTCTTATAGAAAGTATTACTTAAGAGTACATAATGTAAGGCCTTATATTTGACTTTTCGATCCACCAGAATATTAGGATCTCTCAGATAATCTATTATAGGCTTTCTTCAGTCATAATCATCGAGGTTATCAATGTTTAATACTTCTAGGTTTCCAATCGAAAGCTTTTGTTTCATTTCAATCAATTGTCTTAAACCCTCACCATTTATTTTATATCCTGAAGCAATTTGAGCCAATTCATTGGCTTCATAATTTTGTGTCCACGGAATGTATTCAAGAGTAACTTTATCAAAGTTTTTAAGCAACTGATTAGCTATCGAAAAAATACTCCATAAGGTTCTTGCTTATACATTTATATTCTTGAGTCATCTGTTTGATGATTAATTAAGAATCTCTTCGGATCACCATATTTCAAACTTTATATGAGATAAGAATCTCTAACCCTACGATAAGAGCTTCATATTCAGCTTCATTATTTGAACATTTTGAATCAGCTCCGAATAGAAATTTTAAAGGATAACCTTCAGGAGAAATGATTAATAAACCTACTCCTACTCCACTTGAATGTTTTGAACCATCAAAATATAATTTCCAAGGTTGCAAACCCATAAATAATCCTTCTTTGTTTGGTGGAGGATGATCTACTAGAAAGTCTGCCATGATTTGCCCTTTTATAGCTCTTAAAGAAACATATTGTAACAAAAACTCGGTTAACATTAAAGCCTATTTTCCTACTCGGCTATGCAATATAGGTTTTGACAGCATATGCTTAATCACATCAAAATGTGAGACAACCTTCCCATTAAAAGGTCTCAAGTACATCAAAATGTGAGACAACCTTCCCATTAAAAGGTCTCAAGTAATGCTTTAATTTAATACTAGAAAAATATAATGATAAGCATAATTTTTCGATATAACTATATCGAGTTTCTGTATCATACAATGTGTCGCAACCTGGGTCGCGACGGCGCGGCGAACAAGAGAGAAAAGATGAAACAGGGAGTCGCCACCAACGTTTTTATCCATAGGAAAAACATTGGGAAAAAAACTAAGTTCGGTAAAGCACTGGTTTAAAAAATTGAAATCCAAGTTCGGGAGTCGGTTACGAGTAGGGAAGGTATTAGCACCCTACATTGCCTGTCAAAGACAGTACCAAGATTGAAAGCACAACATAAATAGCCTTAAATAAAACATGATTTCTTCCCTTTTATTCTGAAAATGATAGAATGGAGTAAAGAACTGTACAGACATAGAATGTCAAAGCGAGGTTAATGGGGACGCTTTGTCCGAATTAAGCTCGACTTCGATATGAGACAGAGGGGGATGAGAAAATGCCAATAAGACGTCACGCCTAAATTAAACATTCTCGGATAAAAGGATAGGGATAGGAAAGGGATAAGCGGGACGTCTTGTCCTAAGTATCCCTTCCCTATGAAATTATGGCGAGGCTTGGGCAGAAACTGTGGGGAAACCAACAAGACGTCACGTCTAAATTGATTTTCATGGAAGTGACCAAAAAAGGACATTTGTGAAAGAAACATAAAAAGTAAAGCAGTAAATCAGCCAAAAAAGGAAATGAGAAAGATGGGCCCGACAGGAGTTAAAATCCTGCTCCTACGTATTCTTGAATTATCAAGAAATCAGGGTTACGTAGTTCTGAATATTGCTATTTTAGGGAGGAATCTGAAAGATGTTGATGGATATCATTAAAGAGGAGAATTCATGCAAGGTGAAGTTCTTCGCACGTGCACGAATCCTAAGAGGGTTGTGTAGACAGGAGTACTCCCGTACGACACTATTTTTTACAAAATCGCCCTTTTTATTATGTCTGTTTGTTATGGAAAAGGATAAAAATATTAACAAAGTAAACTAATGGTACGCAGGCAATTACAGTCAACAAAACAGCAAACTCATAGAAAAGTAAAAAAAGGGGAACTGAAAGCAAAAGAAATAAGGAAAGGAGTGGAACCGGTGTGACGAGCTAAGAACCGATGTGGGAGGTTGAGCGCAGTGACGGTGTCAGACTGATTTCGAACTCACACGCTGGCCGGGACAATAGACCGGAGTTAGACCCGATCTGGGAATCTGAAGGTCACGACCGGTGTTGTGGGAAGTTAATCCGAGGCGAAACGCTGTTGAGCAGTAACGGAGATGGACGAGGTAATGATGCGGGAAATGGGACAGGGTTGGTTTTGAGATGACGAGGTGTGTTCGAGGTACGGACGGCGTGAGAGTAGTGGCTTTGTGTTAGTGAGAAAGACTTAAAAAACTTTTCGAACTAAGGGATCTTTTGTGGTGACTAAGGCAAGTCACTGGTTTCAATTGGGGAGGTCAGTTAAGAATCTTGAGGAATCGGAGAGAATTTCCAGAGTTTTCTCGCGTAGAGGGAGAATCTGAAGACCAACCCCTTGAGCTTCCTTGGTTGGGGCATTTATAGGGCCTTCGAGTCATGGGCTGAGGGTTTTGGGACAACCAGAAATCCCACTCACCCATCCGTGTAGTGGTGTGCAGCTCTGGCCATTATCATTGGTGGGGAGTAGGGTTTTCAGTGGGGGATTTTTAATTGCCCACTTCCGCCTCTCTGTCTGCCATTTTCCAGGAAGTGTGATTCCAGGTCACCGCGCATAAGCTTCCGATCTCGTCCCTCCGTTGTCGAATTTGTGACACCGGTTAGCAAAGCCAATGGTTGGACGGAGTCTCCACTGATCCGATGTGGGGCCTTAAGAACCATTGCCTGTGTCTTGACACCGGCTGAATCTTTCAATGAATCACACGGGCCGGTGTGCCTATCTTAATCTGTCCACTTTCATCAGGGCCGGACTGGCCTGTCATTCTGCCTCGGCCTGTCACTCGTCTTTTTGTCAGATCCGCGACATCGGTCATTAAGGGACTCCTGGGGTGAGGAAGGTTGGGCGGAGTTGATTTGAGGACGGTAGGGCGGAGTGTGAGGTGAGGACGGTTGGGCGGAGTTAAGGTGAGGCTTAGGTTGGGCGAAGTTAAGGCGAGGTGTAGGTTGGGCGGAGTGTTGAGGTTTAGGTTGGGCGGAGTTAAGGCGAGGGCGGAGTGTTGAGGTTTAGGTTGGGCGGAGTTAAGGCGAGGGCGGAGTGTTGAGGTTTAGGTTGGGCGGAGTTAAGGCGAGGTTTAGGTTGGGCGGAGTGATTTTGGTACCGGTGTCACTTGGGACCGAAATCGGTGTTCACAGATGCCTGTCATTCTGCTCTGGCGCATGACATTGGTCCGGTGTTAACTTAGGCCTTGTCTGGTGTTACCAACTTCAAGGCCTGGTCCGGTGTTATAACAATTTGGGCCGGACCGAAAGAGGTGTTCACAGATGCCCCTCTTTACTCTCTTTCACAAGAGAAATGTAAATTTCCGAGGTGAAAGGGGAGTAAAGATACGAACACTGATGTAGGGACTAAGTAGGAACAAAATCCGGTGTGGGGCTTAATGATGTGGCATTTTGAACAGCCGACGTGTCTCAAATATGGTCCACGTCACTGGGTGACTGAGCATTCCACGTGTCATCAGCTAACTGGCTCTTTTTCAAAATTTAAAATTCGCGCCATTGGGCCGGAATGCCAAAAGTTGGCCCTTTTTAATGGGCCATGGGCCGGAATGCGGAAGGTTCTGGATCTCCACTCCTCCCTCTATAAAAGCAAATTCGGGGATCCATCATTTTCACTCCTTTCTTGATATTGAAGTGCTGTCTCTCTGACGTTCAACCTCTCTGGTGTCCGAAGTTCTCCTCCGGCGTTAAAGCTTTTTCTCCGGTGTTACGTCCTGGCTCGTACTAAAAGAACTGCACGCATCGCCTCAGCAGGTAGCCATCCCACCCTTCATTTTAATTTCGTAGATAGGTCATGGGGGACACCGGTTCGAGTAATGACTCCATTGAGGTCCTGTCTGGTCCTCCTTCAATTACATCCCGGCGTCAGCCGGGTGGAGTTTCGAGCCAAGGTCCGAGTCACCAAAGTGGGGCAACTTCGGGAGCTTCACATCGGTTCGTCTCATCAGGGCACCGTTTCTCCGTATTGCCTTTGTGGGAAACAGAGGGGTTTGACACATCGTCAGGCTCCTCGTTTAACTTTGGCACTGCTAGTGAAGGGGGAAGCAGTGCCGATTTATATCTTACTGACGATGTGGCCTTTTACAGTTGTATTCCCTTTCTTCGCCATACCGTCCGAATGGCTTCTGAAAATTCCTCCACCGGTGTTGCTGTGATTACTGACCCTATTGAGATGAATGTCTTGGCACACCGGATCAACTGGCTAGCTGAGAAGGCCAGGGATCCTTACTTTTGGGTTCATGAAGACCCAAAGACGATTGTCTCCCGGTATGCCGAAGATGCTGCCGATGTCACCATCGAAGATGTCGTTGTTCATGCCGATGTTGAGCATGAAAACGACTTTACTGTATTCTGCCCTCAAACCTCGGACAGGATCTGCCATCAACTAGGGTCAAGGAACCTCTTTATGTATGAGATGGTCTTTTCTAAGATCGGCGTCCGATTCCCATTGACGGAGTTTGAGATGGGGGTACTTCGGTTTCTTGACTGCGCTCCTAGCCAACTTCATCCCAATGGCTGGGGCTTGGTAAGGTCCTTGGAAGTGCTTGGGGAGTACTTCCACTTCGTCCCCACAGTGGCCCTCTTTTTTACTTATTGCAGGGTGATGCGCCGGGGTAACTCTGGAGGGGGTCTAGGCTTCATCAACCTCCGCTGCGACTCAAAGGTGGTTAACTTCGAAAGTTACACCGAATCGGCCAAGACAGTTGGGGTCAGTTTCAAACACTCCTATGTCAAAGTCGAGGTCAATGCTGGCAGGCCGGTGTTCTGGGAGAATTCTGATTTTTCCAGAAAATTTTACACCGGTTGGACTCATGAACACTTTCTCCTGACAAGCAATGCCTACATCGTCAGTGAGAGTACCTTGTCGACTGAGTCCAAGAAGGTCTTGGACGCTCTGAAGGGTTATTCTGTCATCGCCAAATTTTCCTGCAAGAGGCTTTTGGGGACGGAGTCGGGCCGGGATGCTTACCTTGGTAGATATTGTTTAACCTCACCCCCTTCTATTATATATTCACACCGGTACTAACATCGTTTCTTTTTCTTTTTAGGCGAGATGGCTCGGATAGACATCCTCAGGAAACTGAGGGAAGCTGCCGAAGCCCGGAACGCTGCTGCTGCTGCACAGGAGAATAGGGTGACTCCTCGTCGCACCCCGGCCAAGATGGTGAGCATTCCGGCCGAAAATGTTGGGGCGATGGATCTGGGGCCAGCTGAGAGAGTCCCAGTAAAAAGGAAGTCCCACCCCGGCACAACCTCCAGGTCGAAAAAGCACAAGGCTCCAACGGTTGTGGCCGAGGTAGAGGTACCAAGGGAGGAGGAGGCCGGTCCTGTAAATATTTCTCCAGTCCGGTCTCAACCTAAGGACATCGTTGTCAACTCCCGCCTCTCGGATTTTCTAGAGTATGTTGGAGGGACACCGGCTCGGGTCCATATCCCCTTCAAGCTCAAAGCCGATCTCCCTGCTTCTGAAGCTCAGTCTGCTGCCGAAGCAGCTATTTTTAATTTGGTTGAGGCAGCTGGGGTCCTCAGCTCTTTAGGCCGCTCTTACTACTCCGGAGTCGAGGCTAAGGAATGCCTAGACCGAATGAAGAAAGCTGAGGCCTTGAGAGTCGAGGCTCAGACTGCTTTGACCCAGAAGGAGCAGGAGCTGACCAAGAGCAAGGAGGACCTGTCCGAACTCACTGCTGCTTACACATCGGCTGCCAAGAGGGCAGATGCTGCTGAGGCTAAGGCTAAGGCTTCAGAGGACGCTCTCAAAGCTTTCCAGACCGAACTGGATGAAGCCAAGGCTGCAAAGGCCGAGTTGGACGAGAAAAACAAAGAACTATCTGGGAAGCTTGCCGATGTGCAGGAAGAGCAAGCGAAGGAGCGGATGGAAGCCGAGGAGCAGATGGCTGAATTTTCGGTACTGGCCGATGTCGCCTTCAGTTCTGCCGTTCGCCAGGTTGTACACCGGAACTCCGCTGTTCAACTTAACCTGAACGGTATAGGTGTCTACTATGAATTTCATGGTGGCCACCTATATGCTATGGACCGGGGTCAGGCTTCGGAACCTGAGGATATTCCTTATGAACTGATGCCCCTCCCCGAAGGCCAAAGCATGGAACTGAGGACGGTATCGGAGGAATCCGAGAGGACAGCCTCCGCTAGACCGGACTCTCCAGCACCCAACTCTTAGGATTTTTTTTCTTAGCCTTGTTCCGGGATGGGCTCCGGAGTTTTAATTTTTGTAATGGCCTCAGTGCCCTCTATTAATACAATGCAATTTTCATCCATCTGCTTGTCTTCTCTTTTCTTTCAAAATGTTTCCAAGTATCTCTCTCTTGTGACCGGTATGAGGTAACGACTTGAAGTAACACCGTCTAATCATCAACTTAGAATTAGGACTTCATCATGGACAATGTCTTTTGTGAAGCATAGAACCTCGGATTAGCGTATCATGGCCACCCCGTCCACAACTTCGATTAACCTTCGAACCTCCGGTGTAATTGGCCTGACATCGGTCTTGGCAACCCCTTAACCCAATTCTATCCGAGGTAGGTTTCATGACACCGTTTGTTACGCCCCGAAGTAGTAAGCGGTGTAACCATCGGGACACCGTTCCCCGCAACTTGACAGGGTCTACTTCATTTGACCTTGAGGGTCATGACACCGTCCTTTGGATCACCACTTGTCTTGGAATAGAGTGGACCTCCTCTACCTATATCGGATCAACACCTTTTTTTTTTTTTTTTGACATACGGTGGGTGATAGAAAGGTAAGAGTGGGGAATCGCCCCTTGACCGAAGATAAAATACGGGGTGTGGCCCTTGATTTATGGAAGAGTAAAAAAAAAAAAAAAAAAAAACTGGGGTTGTCTTTGGACTGACAGGAAAATAAATGTGGGGTGTGGCCCTTGATTTGCAGAAAGATAAAGGTGGGGGATTGCCCCTTGGCTGCCAGGAAAATAAATGTGGGGTGCGGCCCTTGGTTTGCAGAATGGTAAACGTGGGGGATTGCCCCTTGATTGACGGGAAAATAAGTGGGGTGCGGCCCTTGGTTTGCAGAAAGGTAAAGGTAGGGGATTGCCCCTTGATTGACAGGAAAATAAGTGTGGGGTGTGGCCCTTGGTTTGCAGAAAGGTAAAGGTGGGGGATTGCCCCTTGACTGACATGAAAAATAAATGTGGGGTGTGGCCCTTGGTTTGCAGAAAGGTAAAAGGTGGGGGATTGCCCCTTGGCTGACAGGAAAAATAAATGTGGGGTGTGGCCCTTGGTTTTTGGAAAGGTAAAGGTGGGGAATTGCCCCTTGACTGATAGGAAAAACCCGGGGGGATGCCCCAGTTTGACATGATTGGATGAAATCTTGGGGAACTGCCCCTTGACTAAGAGAATAAACCCGGGGAGATGCCCCAGTTTGACATGATTGGATGAAATCTTGGGGAAATGCCCCTTGAATGAAAGAACAAACCCAGGGAGATGCCCCAGTTTGGGTTGACCGGGAAGTGTAGTCCCATTGGGGAAGGATTTGGGAAGTGTAGTTTTTTGGTGATTATGGTTCCGCTGGGGAATGAGAACTTGGGAAGTGCTAGCTTTGGCGATTGTGATTTCACTGGGGATGCCAATCTACTGATTTCTCTTGGGGAAAACTTCTGGTCCGGATCCTTGGTGTCAGGTTCTTCATTTCTGTGTGACGTAGTTCCATCACCCTTCAAAACAGATGGTTAGAAGCACGAGTAATCAAAAGAATTGACATTTCGAGCGACCTTTCCTAAGAGATAGGCTTTCAAGATAACTCATGGATGAGATAGAGACAAATTCTGTCTTCCAGGAACATGATTAACAGAATTGGTTATGCTTTCTCACGGGCCGGGTCTGACGCCAGGATACATTTCGTTTCACCACGACTTTTCATTTCATCACTTTTTCATTTCAAAAATTTCCTCTTAAGAAAAACTTGTTCGTTTATAAGATTCAGCCGTAGACTCAGGGGAAGGAAAGGGAAAGCTTATTTTATTATTGAATATAAGTATGTACATTGGTAATGAAGGTAAAGGTAACAAAAACATATGTATAAATAATTAAGAGGTGGGAGAGAAAGAAGGCCTTTTGAACCCTCCAGCGACTCCCCGCGAGTGATAAGAATCCGGATCTTTCCTTACGACTTCGAGACCATCCTCTGATTTTACTTCTGGGAAATGATTTTGACAAAGATGCGCATGCCTGATCAGTTTTCCTTCTCTGAAGAGTTCTCGTCCTTACGCCTGAACTTGTGGCTTTTTATTCTACCTGAGCCGCCCTCCCGGGTTTTCGACTCATCAAGCAGCTCTAATTTTTGCCTAGGCTGCCCCATGGGTTTTCAGCCTAGCGAGCACCCTTTTTTTTTTTTTTTTTAGGCAAAATATTTCTTCACCGCGTCGGCGTTCACAGGCATTGGTAGATCCTCTCCATCCATGTTGGTGAGGATTAGAGCTCCTCCAGAGAAAGCCTTCTTCACGACGTATGGTCCTTCGTAATTAGGTGTCCATTTCCCTCGGATGTCCTTTTGGATTGGCAAGATTTTCTTGAGGACTAGGTCTCCTTCTTGGAATCGTCGAGGTCGTACCTTCTTTTCAAATGCTCGTTTCATACGCTTTTGATACAGCTGACCATGACAAAGGGCGGTTAATCTCTTTCCATCAATCAGATTTAACTGGTCATGTCGAGCTTGGACCCACTCAGCTTCCTTTAATTCCGCTTCCATTATCACTCGAAGAGAAGGGATCTCTACTTCGAAAGGTAGGACTGCCTCCATTCCATAAACCAGGGAGAATGGAGTGGCCCCAGTTGAGGTTCGGACTGAGGTGCGATACCCATGTAAAGCAAAGGGGAGCATTTCGCTCCAATCTCTGTAGGTCACAACCATTTTCTGTACAATCTTCTTGATGTTTTTATTGGCTGCCTCGACTGCCCCATTCATTTTAGGGCGATACGGGGAGGAATTATGATGGTGGATTTTGAAGTCTTCACAGAGTTCCTTCATCATTTTGTTATTCAAATTCATGCCATTATCAGTGATGATCTGACTCGGCAGACCGTACTGGCATATCAGTTCGCGCTTGACAAATTTAACCATAACACTCCTTGTCACATTGGCGTACGAAGCAGCTTCTACCCATTTTGTGAAATAGTCGATAGCGACTAAAATGAAACGATGACCGTTAGAGGCTTTTGGCTCGATGGGTCCAATGACGTCCATACCCCACATTGAAAAGGGCCAGGGAGCTGACAAGACATTCAGGGAAGACGGGGAAGCGTGAATATGGTCCGTGTATATCTGACATTTGTGACACTTACGAACATAGGCAAAACAGTCTGACTCCATGGTCATCCAGTAGTAACCAGCCCTCAAGATCTTTCTCGACATGGCGTGCCCGTTGGTGTGAGTTCCAAAACATCCCTCGTGGACATCCCTCATGATTTTACTTACCTCGTCGGTGTCGATGCAACGAAGAAGGACAGAGTCGTAACTTCTCTTATAAAGCACATCACCGTTTAAAAAGAAACCCATGGCGAGCCGTCGTAGGGTTCTCTTATCATTCTCTGTAGCGCCTTCAGGATATTCTTGATTTCGGACATACCTTTTGATATCGTGGTACCAAGGCTTCCCATCTGACTCCTTTTCAATCATCTGGCAATATGCGGGTTCGTGGTGCCGCACTATTTCAATGAGAGGCATGTCGTAATCATTGCTCACCTTGAACATTGATGCTAGGGTAGCCAAAGCATCAGCCATTTGGTTGTCCTCCCGGGGAACATGGTGAAAAGAAACATCATCAAATTCCTTAATCAACTCTTTGATGCGAGTTTGATAGGGAATTAATTTGCTGTCTCTAGTTTCCCACTCTTCTTTTAGTTGGTGAATGACTAGGGCAGAATCCCCGTATACTTCCAATTTCCTCACTTTGGCATCCAATGCTGCTTGGATTCCCAGAGAACACGCCTCGTACTCAGCGATGTTATTGGTACAATCAAAACATAATCGAGCACAAACGGGGATAAGTTCTCTGTCAGGTGAAATGAGGATTGCTCCGATTCCGTGTCCTAATGCGTTAGAAGCACCATCAAACCTTAGGGTCCATTTATCCTTTTGGGCTCCTTCTTCATCAATGAGGGCCATGATATCTTCGTCTGGGAAGTCAAACTGCATGGGCTGATAATCTCTTATGGGTTGATGAGCTAGGTAGTCAGCCAGAATACTTCCTTTTATAGCCTTCTGAGTGACATAGACTATATCGTACTCAGTTAGCAGGACCTGCCATCGAGCAATCCTCCCGGTTAAGGCAGGTTTTTCGAAGATATATTTGACGGGGTCCATTTTGGAAACTAGCCAAGTAGTGTGGCTTATCATGTATTGTCTCAAACGTCGGGCTGCCCACGCTAACGCACAACAGGTCCTTTCCAGAGCAGAATACCTCGTCTCGCAGTCAGTGAACTTCTTGCTTAGATAATAAATGGCATGTTCTTTCTTCCCAGTCTCATCATGTTGCCCCAACACACAACCCATGGATTCATCTAACACTGTAAGGTATAAAATGAGTGGTCTTCCCGGGGTAGGTGGGATCAAAATTGGCGGGTTCTGCAAGTACTGCTTTATCTTTTCAAAAGCCTTTTGACAATCCTCGTTCCACTGAACTGGTTGGTTCTTACGGAGCAACTTGAAAATTGGCTCGCACGTTGCCGTCAACTGTGAGATGAAGCGTGCGATGTAATTTAATCTCCCCAAGAAACCTCTAACTTCCTTTTCTGTACGGGGAGGAGACATTTCAAGAATGGCTTTAACTTTGTCAGGGTCGACCTCTATGCCTCTCTTGCTTACTATGAATCCCAGTAATTTCCCGGATCTTGCGCCGAAGGTGCACTTGGCTGGGTTCAGCCTAAGCTTGAATTTCCTCAACCTTTCGAAGAGTTTCCTTAGGTCTTCCATATGCCCTTCATCTGTTTTAGACTTGGCAATAATATCATCGACGTAAACCTCTACCTCCTTGTACATCATGTCATGGAAAAGGGTTACCATGGCCCTTTGGTAAGTTGCTCCGGCATTCTTTAGACCAAAAGACATCACCTTATAACAGAAGGTTCCCCACAAAGTGACAAATGTGGTTTTTTCCATATCCTCGGGCGCCATCTTAATTTGATTGTATCCGGAGAAACCGTCCATGAATGAAAAGATCGTATGTTGCATGGTATTGTCGACCAGAACATCAATCTGAGGCAGGGGAAAATCATCCTTGGGGCTAGCCCTGTTCAAATCGCGATAGTCCATGCACATTCGTACTTTGCCATCTTTTTTCGGGACCGGGACGATATTTTCCACCCACTGTGGATATTTTGCCACGGCCAAGAACCCGGCATCAAATTGCTTCTTGACTTCTTCCTTGATTTTCAAAAGCATCTCAGGTTTCATACGTCGCAGCTTCTGCTTTACTGGCGGACATTCGGGTTTTAATGGTAACCTATGTTCGACAATGCTATTGTCCAGTCCCGACATATCTTGGTAAGACCAGGCGAAAACATCGCTGAACTCTCTCAACAACCCAATCAGTTCCTGCCTCTGTTCTTTACTTAACGAGGTACCAATTTTGACTTCCTTTTTAACTCCTCCAATTCCCAAATCGATAACCTCGGCTATCTCTAAGTAGGGCAGAATTTCCCTATCCTCTTGTTCTAATAACCGGGTTAACTCAGGCGAGGGATCGCAGTCTTCATCATATTCCTCATTGGCGCAATCAGTTTGACAGTCAAAATCGTGAAATAAGACCGAATTCTCACTATTCTCAGATGAATCGCTTTCGGATCTGCATTTTCAGTGTATCATAGCAAATGAAAAGGAAAACAAGCAAGAGAAAGGTTTAAATAATAGGTTACTAAACAGATCAAGCTATTTGGAAACTGACGGCATTTATTATTCAAACAAACGAACAAGTTTTTATTGTTACAAAATGAGATCCCGAAGCATAGCTAAAGGATCGAACAGAAAACATGATTACTTTGATGAAATGGTACAAATCGTGGGGAATTCTATGACCTCCCAGTTGTTCAGTTCCTGACCAGGTGAGCCAGCATACACAAATCCGGGGCCTTCATCAAGATCACTTTGGATCACGGCCACTTGATCTGGAAACATTACTCCGGCGCTCCTGAAGCTCTGGTAGAGGTCACAGATGGGGATTTTCGCAGTGTTGAATGCATGCCTGGTATGACGAGTAATCCTCTTCCCTCTCCTCTCTTCTTCTACCCTTTTTTGGTCTTCAGTGGTAGGTCGGTATCCCAGGCCATACCTATTTTTGTTCTCAGGGAGACAGACAGGTTGAGTCCTTCCTTCCAGTTCTCTTCCAAGTCCTTTTCCCGGCTTATATCCTCCTCGTAGCATGGTCTTCGCTACTGCTAGCGGTACCTTTGGGAAAGACATACTTGTGGCGTTGGCTATCTCCAAAGCCTGGAATGATGTCTCGAGGGCTTCCTCGGCTGCCTCTACATAGGGGGTAGTAACTGGCTTACTGACCAGAAGATCCTCCTCTCCAGAAACGATTACCAGTCTGTTATCAACGATGAACTTTAGTTTCTGGTGTAAAGTGGAAGGAACTCCCCCTGCTGAATGGATCCATGGCCTCCCTAACAAGCAACTATAGGCGGGCATGATATCCATTACTTGGAAGAGAACTTGAAAGATATGGGGTCCAACTTGTATGGGTAGCTCAACTTCGCCTATGACCTCCCGTCAGGTCCCATCAAAAGCTCTTACTATCATGGAGCTGGGTCTCATGCATGCCCCGTCTATGGGTAGTTTAGCTAATGTAGACTTAGGCATCACATTCAAGGATGATCCATTATCGACAAGCACTTTTTCCATAATATGGTCTTGACACTTCACAGAGATGTGGAGAGCTTTGTTATGTCCTTTCCCTTCCACCGGCACCTCGTCATCCGTGAAAGTCAGATAGTTACTGGCCACTATATGTCCGACAATACCTTGGAATTTATCAATAGGCAAGTCATGTTTCACGTGGGCCTCACTTAGCACCTTCATCAGCGCGTTCCGATGTGATTCAGAACTTGTCAGCAGAGATAATAAGGAGATCTTGGCGGGGGTATAGTTCAACTGATCCAATACCTGGTAATCGCTGTGGCGGATAAATTTTAAGAACTCCTTAGTCTCTTCTTCTGGCACAACCTTCTTTGCTTCGCCAGCGATCCCAACCTTCCCGGTTTTGCCTTCCGCGGCAGTCTTGTCTTGCTTTGGCTCTGAAGGTGCATATACTCTCCCACTTCGGGTCATTTCGCCTACACCGGCGATGTTGGTAACCAACAAAGCGGGCGCCGGATCAACTATTACGGGGTTGGAAACAACTATGTCCGTGTTATACTTCCAAGGCACGGCGTGGGAGTTATCATACGGGAATGGAGCAGGTGGCCGTGCCGTAATAGTAGTTTTGGCAGGGGTCTGCGTTAGCGACGCATTTTTACTATAAAATATGACCAGGGGTTTTGGGGCCCGAAGCCCGGTTTGTCCCTGTATCATATTTACCTCATCGCCAAGGCGCTTGCAGACTCGTATAGTGTGACTGTCCATAAACCTTTGGAGAGTTTTTCGAAACTCCTGCTGCTTTGTCGATTGGGCATCATCGAAGTCTTCATCCCATTTGTCCTTCACTAACCCTACCTCAAACATAAGGGAGTGAATTTCTTTTAGAGGCATCTGAATGTCCTCAACATTGGACGTATACTCCACATCTTCCCCGATAGCATTGACCCCGGGCCCTTCATGATTAGGCAGAGGGTTTGTTGTCACATTTGGACTTCCTTCTCGGAAGCTTATCCAATCTGCCTGAATCAGGTCCCTTACTTTATATTTCAAAGCCAGACAATTTTCAGTAGAATGGCCTGGTGCACCCGCATGATAATCGCATCGGGCATTAGGGTCATACCCCCTAGGATAAGGTGGCTGTAGTGGCCTCAAGGGACAGGGTACTACTAGAGTTTTTTCAATGAGGTAAGGCAAGAGTTCGGTATAGGACATTGGGATGGGATCAAACTGGGGTGGAGCACGGTCATTGTTCCTTCTTTGGATATTTGGCGGTGGGTTGGCTTGTGGTGCTTGGTGTGGTATCTGTGGTGGCGTAGGCCGCCGTACAATGGTTGGTCTGAATTGTGGTGGATTAAGGTTTGGAATGGCTGCCACATACGGGTGCGACACGCCGGGATATACTGGTGAAAGGCTAACTGGGGTAGGTGGCCCTGCCAGATTCCTTCTCTGGTTGTGAGAGACCAAGTTGGTCTCCCCTTCTCTTCTCCTGTTTTCGCCAAGTGTAGGTCTCCTTGCAGCTCCCATCCCAGATGGACTTCGGACTATCCTGCCGGTCCTTAGCCCATTTTCTATCCTTTCTCCAATAGTGACAATATCAGAGAAATGGGACGAGACACTTCCAATCATCTTCTCATAGAAAGGAGTTTGAAGTGTATCTATGAACATAGTGATCACCTCCTTTTCAGATAGAGGTGGGTCAACCTGTGCCACCACTTCGCGCCACCTTTGGGCGTACTCCTTGAACATCTCGTTATCTTTCTTAGTCATGTTCTGCAATTGTCCCCTATCCGGGGCCATGTCCAGGTTATATTTGTATTGTTGCATGAACGAGTCTGCTAGGTCTTTCCAGCAGCGTATATGAGAGCGCTCTAGATGATTGTACCATGTCAGGGGAGCCCCAACCAGGCTGTCCTGAAAACAATGAATTAGCAGAGGGTCATTTGACGCATGCGAAGCCATCTTACGGCAGTACATGGTTAGATGATTCTTTGGGCATGTCAACCCTCTGTATTTGTCAAAATCGGGCGTCTTGAATTTAGGAGGTATGACGACATCAGGGATTAGGCAAAGTTCAGCAGCAGTGCCTGTCCCAAATTTACTTGTTCCTTCCATCTCCCTTAAACACCTTTCCAAGAATTCCAACCTCTCTTCCTGGGTGGTAGCCACAACACTCGGACCGGCAGCAGTGTGTTGACCAAACTTCCCATATTGCTGGTAGGAATGAAACAGGTCGGTGTTTGGTATGAAGGTGTCCGGTTTGGCAGTGGTTCGGGGTATATGAATGGTATGAGCAGGCTGCGCTTGGGCGGCTTGTGTTTGGGCAGCTTGAGTATGAGTGGGTGGCATCTGGGTGGCTTGTGCTTGGGTAAGTGGGTTGTTTGGTTGATTAGTGTTAGGCTGGGCAGTGAGGGGAACTTGGTCTTGGTGGCAAGGTTCTTCCTGGAGTGGTGGGAAATATCCGTGCGGTAAACCATACGGGGGAAAGGGAATAACATTGCCTTCCTCATCCACAAAGGTATGTTGTTGTGTGTTTGCAGGATTTGGTCTCCTTATACGAACAACGAGGGGAGGTGCGGTGGTCCTGGGGTCAGATCCTGTAGCCGGATCTTGACCGTGATGAGAGGTGGGTGGTTGTTGCCGGGCGTCTTCAACCCCTGCAGAAGATCCCCCTTCTGTGACTCTCCTTTCCAGGAGCTTGGCCATCTCGGCCATCTGTTCCTTGACCTGGGCGAGCTCAGCCTTCAAATTCTCATTTTCTTGTTCTATGTCAGCCATGAGTTTCTTCCTGAGCCTGGTCCCGTAAGAATGTTTACCCGTAATGTCTTTAGAAAGAAACACAAAAGAAAATTTAGAAAAGATAAGCGAATTAAAGAAAAAATTAAGTGAAACGAGATTACGCGGGAAGCAATGTTGGAACTTGACGGATCCTTCGACTGTTCCTCAGAACATCACGTTCAAGAGTACTAAGTAAAGCATTGATTGGAAATTAACATGAGATAGTTGTGAAGACAAAGGAATCCATTATTTCGAAAAGAGTACTTTATTGCCATAAAGTGCCAAGTTACAAAGCGGGAAAATAAATCAGCCATCCCTAGCTCGGGCAATCATTTCCCTCATTTTACAAATTTGTCCTCTGCAGTAATCTAAGAACGTTGCAATTTCCTTAGGAGTGTTGACAGGGTTAGCAATTCCTTCCGCTTGTTTGAGTAAAAACGGGAGATCTTCTAGAGCTCCGTTGGCTAGGTGTGCCAGCTTAGCAAAGCGATCCATCCACAAGTGAATAGTTTCATTTTGTTCAGCTTCTAAGAGGCGTATGGTCTCTTGACAATCTTGCTCAATGTTTATGGCGCGTTGTCGTTCCCTACTTATCTCTTGCTCGCAAGCCTTTACCACTTCATTGAGCTGTTGTTCCAATTTGTGGACTTGTGTCTGTAGGAGCTCTTTTTGTACCATGATATTCTGCTCATTTTCTTTTGATTGTGCCAGCATATCCTTCAGAAGATGTTTCTCAGCCAGGATGGTATCACTTTGCTTGTTCTTCATCTTTAGTTGAGAATTGGCCGCTTGAAGACATTGGTCTTGTTTCATCATGTAGCTCTCATCAATCTTTCGTTTCTTCCTAATCTCTTCAACAGCTTGCTTGTTCTCCAGGTTCTCCCTTTTCTGAAGGGTGTATTCTTGCTGACATCTCAATAGGTCTTCCTCTAGCTTCTTGTTTCTGGCAGTTAACTCTTCTATTTTGGTCTTTAGCGCCTTGGTTGCTTCATCCTCCGCAACAAGTGATGAAGCAGGAGGAGTTTCCTGGAGATGAGGGGGACTCCTGAAGGGTAATTTAACAATAGAGACCCTATTCAAGATCCACTCATAATATTCTCCTTTGACAGCATGGCTTCGGGCCCCCAGCTCTCTTCCCTTTCGGTGGACTTTCTTCCATGCATTGGCTATATCCCGAATGACAAGGACACAGCTTCCTTTCGAGTAATATGAGATGAAAGGAATGAGAGACTCTTCATCAGGTGGTCCAAGCAAAGGATAAGCTAACTGACGCTTGGTTATGACGGGATTATAGTTGATACATCCTTGCGTACCAATAAGGGGAACATTTGGGTAATTTCCACAGTGATGCACAATCGATTCAACTTCCAACCATTGGGGATACCACCTAACTTTCTCAGCTGTGAGCCTTATGAGGTGATTGGCCCACTCGCGCCCACTTTTCACTGTTAACTGACATAGCTTCAGATCAGAAACCGGACATTCGGCCCTACAAACTTGGTGGAAAACGTGTGATGTGAGCCATACATACAAAACAGGTAGACAACAAACCACCCTTTTTCCACCTTGTGTGTGACAGAAATCCATGGTGCAGTATACATTTGCCAACACAGCCGTGACAGGATTCTCAAGCCTGTGCTTGCGAGCTAGGAATACGGCGATAGCATCATAATCCATATAGTTATCAATGTTGGGGAACAAAATAACACCATAGATGGTAATAGCTAAAGCATCCATAAAGGCTTCCCAATCTTCTCTTTCTGCCAGGACCTGCATATGTTTCTTGAGAAATTCTCGAGTGAATCCGGGGATCTGATTTCTATTTAGTTGTGTATCCCTTAAGGTGTCGGGACGGATCTTCAGGACACGGGCGATGGAAGCAATAGTTGCATGATGGTCAAGATGACGATAAGGTATCTGTCCTTCCAAAGGCATCCCCAAGATTTGTTTAAATTCTTCAATGGATGGGGCCAACTGAAAGTCTCTAAATGTGAAACACCTGAGAGGTGGGTCATAGAATTGTGCTAAGGCAGTGATCGCCTCAGTTTGCACTTCCACTTCTAACAACTTCAGAATCCTTCCATACTTTCTTGTAAAAGCCATTTTCTGTGTCAGGTTTAATTTTCTCCCCATTGTTTGTAGACTACCCATGTCAATCTTCTTGGCCTTAAGGTGCAATACTTTCCTCAACTCGGTCACATTTGTGTCACAACTATCAGATCTCATGTTAATTTCCATATTGCTCAAAGGTACCCGCTAAATTCCAAACAGCTTCCTGCAAGAGCAAAGAGAGAGAAAAAGAAGTCAGTTACTGCTAATGTTTTGTGAACCACTACTTCTTCATTAATTTATTGGAAAACATTTTCAGTTTGAGAAGTAGCGGTTGGCAAAACTCATGTGAAACTAAAGTCGCATGGGTTATGGATCTTCCCAACGTCATCAATATCTGCTTGAATAGAATTTTGTTTTCATTTTGACGATTGGGAAGATCTATAACCCAGGACTCATAAGTACACAAAAAGTGAGGGAACTGCTTATTTGTTAAAGGATTACTATTTTTTCAAAAAGAAAAATGATTCACCCTTTGTTTGGAATAAAGTAACCCTTTGAACACGTAAGCAGTTCATCAATTTTGGATTTAAAGGGAAAGCGAGAATGAGATAAGGTATAGTAAAGTCCGCCCTTTTGTGCCTTAAGCCAGGTTTTTTTCTGAAAGTCTTTTCTGGGACCTATAGCTTATCTAACAGTGGATTTCTCACATTGGGTGGCTTCCGCTAGACATCTAGAAGGTCACCAGAGCCAAGATCCTAATCATGACAGGGACGCAAACAGTGAGGAATTCACTAAGTGCGTATATCATGAGAGGTCGAACTCTGGTTGAGGTTCTCACGAATACCGGATAGGAAGTACATCCCATACGATTCCGTTACCAACCCCTCCTAACTTAAGCTTCATTTGGGGCCCGGGTATAGGGCGCCACTCATAAGTGTGTGCAAATAATTGTGAGTGTAGTGTGTGGAAGGGCAGTCCATACCTTATACCTTACCCATTCTGCACAAAGAACAAACACAGAGCAGATATACAAAGTCGTCTACCCTAGGGTTCAATGTTTGCGGAAAAGTAACATGGTCTTCTACCCTAGGGTTCAACAAGCTAGCGAACATAGATAATGAAACAAATAACAAAATACAATTAAAACAAGAACAAACTTCCACAACAATTAACAGAAAATAAAACAAAGGGAGAGGAAATCCAGCTAACATAGGCTATATAAAAAGAACATGCGCTTTCAATCAAACTGGCTTGACTCTCTTAAGTATCCCCAGTGGAGTCGCCATCTGTCGCAACCTGGGTCGCGACGGCGCGGCGAACAAGAGAGAAAAGATGAAACAGGGAGTCGCCACCAACGTTTTTATCCATAGGAAAAACATTGGGAAAAAAACTAAGTTCGGTAAAGCACTGGTTTAAAAAATTGAAATCCAAGTTCGGGAGTCGGTTATGAGTAGGGAAGGTATTAGCACCCTACATCGCCTGTCAAAGACAGTACCAAGATTGAAAGCACAACATAAATAGCCTTAAATAAAACATGATTTCTTCCCTTTTATTCTGAAAATGATAGAATGGAGTAAAGAACTGTACAGACATAGAATGTCAAAGCGAGGTTAATGGGGACGCTTTGTCCGAATTAAGCTCGACTTCGATATGAGACAGAGGGGGATGAGAAAATGCCAATAAGATGTCACGCCTAAATTAAACATTCTCGGATAAAAGGATAGGGATAGGAAAGGGATAAGCGGGACGTCTTGTCCTAAGTATCCCTTCCCTATGAAATTATGGCGAGGCTTGGGCAGAAACTGTGGGGAAACCAACAAGACGTCACGTCTAAATTGATTTTCATGGAAGTGACCAAAAAAGGACATTTGTGAAAGAAACATAAAAAGTAAAGCAGTAAATCAGCCAAAAAAGGAAATGAGAAAGATGGGCCCGACAGGAGTTAAAATCCTGCTCCTACGTATTCTTGAATTATCAAGAAATCAGGGTTACGTAGTTCTGAATATTGCTATTTTAGGGAGGAATCTGAAAGATGTTGATGGATATCATTAAAGAGGAGAATTCATGCAAGGTGAAGTTCTTCGCATGTGCACGAATCCTAAGAGGGTTGTGTAGACAGGAGTACTCCCGTACGACACTATTTTTTACAAAATCGCCCTTTTTATTATGTCTGTTTGTTATGGAAAAGGATAAAAATATTAACAAAGTAAACTAATGGTACGCAGGCAATTACAGTCAACAAAACAGCAAACTCATAGAAAAGTAAAAAAAGGGGAACTGAAAGCAAAAGAAATAAGGAAAGGAGTGGAACCGGTGTGACGAGCTAAGAACCGATGTGGGAGGTTGAGCGCAGTGACGGTGTCAGACTGATTTCGAACTCACACGCTGACCGGGACAATAGACCGGAGTTAGACCCGATCTGGGAATCTGAAGGTCACGACCGGTGTTGTGGGAAGTTAATCCGAGGCGAAACGCTGTTGAGCAGTAACGGAGATGGACGAGGTAATGATGCGGGAAATGGGACAGGGTTGGTTTTGAGATGACGAGGTGTGTTCGAGGTACGGACGGCGTGAGAGTAGTGGCTTTGTGTTAGTGAGAAAGACTCAAAAAACTTTTCGAACTAAGGGATCTTTTGTGGTGACTAAGGCAAGTCACTGGTTTCAAGTGGGGAGGTCAGTTAAGAATCTTGAGGAATCGAAGAGAATTTCCAGAGTTTTCTCGCGTAGAGGGAGAATCTGAAGACCAACCCCTTGAGCTTCCTTGGTTGAGGCATTTATAGGGCCTTCGAGTCATGGGCTGAGGGTTTTGGGACAACCAGAAATCCCACTCACCCATCCGTGTAGTGGTGTGCAGCTCTGGCCATTATCATTGGTGGGGAGCAGGGTTTTCAGTGGGGGTTTTTTAATTGCCCACTTCCGCCTCTCTGTCTGCCATTTTCCAGGAAGTGCGATTCCAGGTCACCGCGCATAAGCTTCCGATCTCGTCCCTCCGTTGTCGAATTTGTGACACCGGTTAGCAAAGCCAATGGTTGGACGGAGTCTCCACTGATCCGATGTGGGGCCTTAAGAACCATTGCCTGTGTCTTGACACCGGCTGAATCTTTCAATGAATCACACGGGCCGGTGTGCCTATCTTAATCTGTCCACTTTCATCAGGGCCGGACTGGCCTGTCATTCTGCCTCGGCCTGTCACTCGTCTTTTTGTCAGATCCGCGACATCGGTCATTAAGGGACTCCTGGGGTGAGGAAGGTTGGGCGGAGTTAATTTGAGGACGGTAGGGCGGAGTGTGAGGTGAGGACGGTTGGGCGGAGTTAAGGTGAGGCTTAGGTTGGGCGAAGTTAAGGCGAGGTGTAGGTTGGGCGGAGTGTTGAGGTTTAGGTTGGGCGGAGTTAAGGCGAGGGCGGAGTGTTGAGGTTTAGGTTGGGCGGAGTTAAGGCGAGGGCGGAGTGTTGAGGTTTAGGTTGGGCGGAGTTAAGGCGAGGTTTAGGTTGGGCGGAGTGATTTTGGTACCGGTGTCACTTGGGACCGAAATCGGTGTTCACAGATGCCTGTCATTCTGCTCTGGGGCATGACATTGGTCCGGTGTTAACTTAGGCCTTGTCCGGTGTTACCAACTTCAAGGCCTGGTCCGGTGTTATAACAATTTGGGCCGGACCGAAAGAGGTGTTCACACAATGTTTTACTTAGATAATAAATCACTTTTTCAATATTGTTTTCATTTTCTTGGACGAGAACACTAGAAATCGTTTCATCAGAAGCAGATATATATAGTTTCAAGGGTCTCCCTTGTATAGATGGAACCATAATAGGCGCATTCGCCAAACATGTTTTAATCTCTTCAAAGGCTTTTTGATGTTCTGAAGTCTATGTAAAGATTTCTTCTTTCTTTAATCTTAACAAAGAAGAAAATATCTTTGTTTTCCCAGACAAGTTACATATGAATCTTCTTAAGAAATTTATATTTCCTAAGAGAGATTGTAATTCTTTCAAATTATTTGGTGGGGATGCTTCGAGTATTGCTTTGGCTTTATTCTTATCAATCTCAATACCTATTTTATGTACTAAAAACCCCAAGAAATTTCTAGCAGATACTCCAAAAGTACATTTTATTGGATTCAACTTCAGATTATGCTTTCTCATTCTCTCGAAAGATTGCCTTAGATTTTGTAAGTGAAACTCCTTTGATTCAGATTTAACCACAATATCATCAATGTATATTTGCATATATCTTCCGATTAAATCATGAAAAATTGAATTCATGACCTTTGATAAGTTTCACCAGCATTTTTTAAACCGAAAGGCATAACCACCCATTCATAGGTTCCAATAGCACCAGGACATCGGAAAGTACTTTTTGAAACGTCTTGTTTAGAAATAAAGATTTGATTATACCCTGAATATCCATCCATAAAGCTTAGTATTTCGTTACCCGCTGCTGAGTCAATTAACATATCAGCTATAGGCATTGGCTTTTCATCTTTTGGTGTTGCTTCGTTAAGATCTTGAAAGTCAGTACAAACTCTGAGCTTTCCATTCTTTTTCATTACTGGTACTACATTAGCAAGCCATTCAACATACCTTATAGTCCTTATGAATTTAGCCTTTAATAACCTTTCGATCTCCTCTTTAATTTTAAAAACTATATTAGGAGCAAATCGATGAGGAGCTTGCTTCACAGGTTTTTTCCAAAGGTGCAAAGGCAACTCATGTACAACCTACTCTCGAGATAACCCAGACATTTCATCATAATCCCAAGCGAAACAATGTTTGTAATCTTTATGCAAAGTTACAAGGTTATCTCAAAAACTTTTGTCCAACAAAGCACTTATATAAGTTAGCTTAGCTTCTCCATTTTCACCCAAATTAATTTCTTCGAGTGGATCTTGAACTTCAACATTCTTTACTTCTCTTAGAGGATCATGTTCGAAGCCTAGAGGAGAGTCATCATAAATACAATCCAATTTTTCTTGTTTATTTGATAGCTTTGTATCAACAACATTTGCTTCCTCTTTACAAATAGCAAATTGACAATATAAATTTATTTTTTCAAGTGATGATTTAAGATATTCATCAAGATTTCGATTTCAAGAAATATTTGAAGAACTTTCACTTGTCATCTGCATATAAACAAGCCTTTCATTAATATCTTACAAATACAAATACTTAGAATCTCTCTAAGTTTTGTAATACATGAGTGGAAAAGCTTTATTGAAAATAAAAAACTTTTGTTGTCTTTAAGAGGCAACAAATATTAGTCCTAAGGTAACATGACATACGATAACATAACATAAAATGTTGTCTTTAAGAGCAACAATAGCTCCTACTGGAATTGTCTTCGAGACATTAATCCTCGAGCCAGCCTGCTGACCCAAATCCTTTTTCTTTTGTTGGAGCAACTTTGCCTATCTCACCAGACTCATCAGGCTTTGGTAAAGTTTCCCAAAAAATATTTTGGAGTTCTCCAATCAATTCTTTTGTAAGACGAAGACACTTGTACTTTCTCAATCTGTTTCTTATGAGTTCTTCTGAAAGAGGTTCATATGTAGGCTCTTCCTATAGTAAAGGCTTATAAACAAGCTTTTCTTGTGGTAAAGGCTCATAAACAGGATCTTCTTCAGATAAGGGTTCATAAACAAGTTCATCATTAGACATAAACCTATGAGACAACTCCCCTTTCTCATTCTGATTTCCTTTTTCTGCAATGAAAGGTTCATAAGTGCACCCAAAAAGCCATTCAGAACATTTAGTCTTATTACTCATTTGGTTCTTATCAGCTTGTTCCTTTTTTTCTTTCATGGCTTCTTTTGCTCGGTAATCTTCAAAATCATCCTGATTATTTAATTTTTTAATCACACAAAATCCCATCTCATCCATGTGAATTTCAATAGGATATTGATCTCCATCGAGCTTTCCATAAATTTCAAAAGGGGTCACGATCGAATAACACCTATCGAATTCAGTGTTGAGGATTTCAGCTTTATAATAACTATTACCAGCCTTAATTTTTTCAACTTCTCCGGACTCATTCCATATGTATAGCTCTTGATGCATGGTCGAAGGAACAGCCCCAGTGCCATGAATCCACTCTCTTCCTAAAAGAAAATTATATGATGCCTTCGAAGGAACTACAATGAATAAAGTAGGTCTGGTTACTGATCCAATAGTTACTTCGAGGGCTAAACAACCTGGAGATTTGGTTGAGGTCTCTTTGAAATCAGAGATTAGCATATTGTGAGGAAACAAATCCTCTATTCCTTTATTTAGTTTTGCCAGAATTATTTCAGGGACAAGATTAATGGCTGCTCCTCCATCTATAAGGATTTTGTTAAAACTTTCCCACTGTTTGAGCTTTCACAAATAGGGGCTTCATATGATCCATCATGGCCAAAGTTAGCCTTTTAAAAACTGCTACTTCACAATCAAGATAAATATTTTCTCAGAAGACTCACTCAGATAGTCTTCATCCCCTAGATCTGGCATATTCAATGGGTAGTACAGAAACTACTCCGTAAATATCCTCTAATTCATCTTCAAAACCGGATTTAAAATTATCAGTCATCATATTTTTGTCAAAATCAGGAATCTTTTTCTGATAACGAAAAGGCCTTTTCTGCCAAGCTTTGTTATTCTTGAATCCTTGGTTTGCTATTCCCTTTCCTTTTTGGTCTCTTCCCCATTGATAATTCGAGTTAAAAGTGTTATGCCCCTTGAACTTTGGGACATTCGAGTGTATACGATTGAAAACACTAGGTTTTTTCCATTTAGTGTTTCCAACGTTCCTCGAATTTCCTTGAAATGACTTGTTAGACAGAGGATATTTTGAGGGTATAAAGTTCTGCATCCTTGTTGCCCTTTTTACATCAAATTTAGCACGACGAATAGTTTTTGAGCCCTTTGCCAGCCTTCTTCAAAATATTTTTTTATAGGAGATTCTTCAAATTGCTTAGCTCCTTCAACATCAAAAATAAAACTGCAATGAGGACAAAACATGACTTCTCGATTAGCATCTTTTTGTTTGTCAAGAATTCATCCAGAGTTTCCCCAGCTTTTGGGAAAATATCTTTCTTATTTTTCAAACTCCTCTAGAATAGACTCGAACGTTTCTTCCCCATTTTCTGGTTCAGCTTCAACCATATTAATCGATTCCTCGATTATAGGGTCAACATATGTAGCTTCCATGTGTAATGGATCAGAGTTTATTTTCATAGCCATCATTGGTTTTTCCCCAAATCTGAGACGTCATTCTTTTATCGCTTTTTGAATTAGATCCCTGAAACGAATACAATTATTAGTTGAATGATGAGTTTGGTGATGATATTAGGAATATTTTTGACCTTTTAATTGTTCTGAAGTAGGTACTTTATGATTATCAAGTAAAATGATTTGCTTTTCCTTTTGCAATACATCAAAAATTTGATCAGCCTTAGTAATATCAAAATCATAAGTTCTTCGAGGTGAAGTTTTGATATTATTTTGAGATTGATAAGGTTTCAACAACTGATATATATAAGGAGGACCAGAAATCAATTTTGCCACATTAACATCATTTTCAACCTCAACATCTTCATCATCATCATACTCAACATAAGCTATTTTTTCTTTTCGAAAAAGTTTCTTTTGTTTCTCTTTTTTGATTTTCAGTTGCTCAATTTGTCTAACTCGATCTGCGAATTGAGCTATACTTACTAATTGCAAATTAATAAGTTTCTTTCTAATCGAATAATTTAGCCCACCAGCTATAATTTTAACCAATTCAATTTTAGGTATTTAAGTAACACATCTAGATTTAATTTGTCGAAATCTACTCAAATAATCATCAATATTCTCCCCATAACTTCTTCTAATATTCATCAAATCCATCAAGCTTACCCTTGTCTCACCTCTAAAAAATTATTCATGAAAAACTCTTTTGAGTTGATTCCAATTATGGATAGAGTTAGGTGAAAGAGTAGTAAACCAAGAGAAAGAATTCTTGGTTCGAGAATTTCGGAAAAACTTTACTCGTAGATTTTTGTTGTTACTGATATCCCTACTTTCGATTAAAAATAAGCGCTATGCTTGACCGTTGATTCTCTCGCTTCACCTATAAATCTGGTATATTTTGGGATTTTCCAACCTCTCGAAAGTTTAGTTTGTAATATATAATCAAAGAAAGGTGATGCAAAATATGGTTGATTAGCTTGACCAACATTTATACCATATCTATTCAAAGTTTACTCTACTAAGGCTACAACATTGTTTTGTGCCTGATGCCCCCCTAAATTATTTCTCTGAATTTTCTCTAAAATTTGGTCTGCGTCCTGATTACAATTTACTAAATGAATTTCATTTGGAGCCATATTTCTTGGAATTGGCTCAACTCTTAAGGGTTGTAAATTTTGCCTTTCAGGATTTATTCAAACTCCATTTTGTAAATTGGTAAATTGATGAATTATTAGTTCTCTATTTGCCTACCACATTGTTATAATTCGTGTTTATGGCTTAAATCAAAGGCGTAATGACGCTATTCATTTGCTGGGTAAGCATATGGACCATTTCATGATTGCTCTCATTTACTTATTGTCGAATTGTGTTCAACGTATTATTCATAATAGAGTTTGAGGAAATTGAATCCCTCGTTGGATTTTGGATTATTAGAAAACTTGTTACCAAAGCATTCATTTGTGCCATGTTCAAATCAGCACTAACCCCCATTACATTTGGAATAGCACAAGTAGCATTTGCTATAGGTCCCGAGTAAATACATTGTGTATTCCCTATTGATTGAGTCATTACTCTAGGGGTAAATCCAAGAGGCAATCCATATTGAGGAAATGTTTCCCTTGGCATAGAAATTGTTTCCATTGTAGTTATAGTGGATGTTGGGATCTGACTTCTCACAAGGGAAGTTTGATCTTGACTACATAAACCTTCTGAAACCGCATTGCTCGAAGAGGCTACGGTTGAGCTTGATTGATTGTTGTTTTCAGCCATTATTAAAACTCTACAAATCGTAGAATTTCAAAACTGAACTTTAGATAATACTTTAAAGGAAACTTAAACCTGGATATTTGCACGACTGTTTGTCTCGTAGTTTGGACTTATAGATCGTTTGTAGACTCAAGTCTCACGTCTTCTAAGTATAAAGACAGTACAAAGAAAAAAAGAAAAAGTCCCTCGTCCAAGTCTAGTCAAAACTCATCCTCGTCTCTCATACTTTCATCCTTCAATCTCTCTATACTCTCATGCTCAGACAGAACTCTCAGTCTCCCAGTCTCCTTACAATTTTCTCCCGTTCTTTTTTTCGTGTCCCCTTTTCCCAAATGGATTGGGTTTTATTTATAGTCTAAACACCACAACTGCTGATTCTTAGGATTGTGACACGTCTTCGACGGTTGTGAAGAAAGGATTCTCAATCTTGACATGTTCCCAACGGTTACAAAAGAGGTCTTTGATCTTGGCACGTCTTCAACAGTTACAAAAAGTGGTCTTTTGATCTTGACACGTCTTCGACAGTTACCAAAGTAGTCTTCGATCTTGACACGTCTTCAACAGTTACAAAATATACTTCTGATTTTGACACGTCATTTGCAGTTACAAAAGACACTTATGATCTTGACACATATAAAACATGCTTAACTTTCTTGCTCAAAATGCTTACTTAACTCTTTTATTCAAAGAGCTTTTCTTATATTGTAAATTTTTGACTAAGTCATCCTTTTGAGATTCTTTTTCATAAAGCTTTCAAGAACTTTGTTTTTGGAAGTTTTTCACATCAATTATTTCGAACACTGCTTCTTCGAAAGTCTTTTGTACATTGTTTCGAGACAAAGAAAGATTTTGAGCAAAATTTACTAGAGAAGCTTTTATAAGTTTCTCAAAAGATGTCCCGTGACAACTTCTCGATAGACTTTTATGATTTGTCTCGGAGAGGTTTCAAGTGATGCTTGTTTTTGAAAATATGTCTCAAGGAACACTTTTTGAGAAAAAGCCTCGAGCAATGGTTTCTCGAAGAAAATTTCAAGCAAAACTCTCTCGGAGAAGATTTTGAGCAATGCTTTCTCGAAAAGAGATCTCAAGAAATGTTTTCTCGAGAATAGATTTTGAGAAATGCTTTCTCGAGAATAGATCTCAAGAAATTCTTTCTCGAGAATAGATCTCGAGCAATACTCTCTCGAAAAGAGATCTCGAGCAACATCTTTTCGAATATGTCTCTTTATTTAAAATAAAGGTTTCGAGATGATTTCTCAAAAGCATTTTGAGATTTGTTCTTAAAATCCCTTTCGCGAAAATATGTTTCGCACATCACTTTATCAAAAAGTCTTGAGCAACACTTTTCTCGAAAAGATAACTTAGCAAAAAATGTATTCTTTAGAAATTTCTCGAAAGACCTTTTTGATTACGATCTCCAATTTTTATAGAAGTATATTTTGAGAAAATCTTAGCTCGATATGTTTGACTTATATATATATATATCTCTGAAATATCTTTTTTGAGAATTCAAGATTTTTTCGAATATAATTTTGAGATTTGTGGTATAACACTTTCGTAACTACAAATAACGTGTCAAAATCAGAAGGGTATTTCTGTTATACCTTAAATCTCAAAATGATATTTGAAAAAATCTTGAATTCTCAAAAGGTATATTTCGTAGATATATATAAGTCCAATATCCTTTTTTAAAGCTAAAACATATCGAGTTAAGATTTTCTTGAAATATACTTCCATGAAAAAATATGAGATAGTAAATCCGAAAAGTTTTTTGAGAAGTCATCACAAAATATATTTTGAAAAAATATATTTGAGAAAATGTTTCCCAAAAATTCTCCCCGAGAAGATATTTACTAAGTCATCTTTTCGAGAAAAGTATTGCTCAAGACTTTTCGATAAAGTGATGTGCAAAATATATTTTCGCGAAAAGGATTTTAAGAACAAATCACAAAATCCTTTTGAGAAGTCATCTCGAAATCTTCATTTTAAATCAAAGAGATATATTCGAAAAGATGTTGCCTGAAATCTTTTCTTGAGAAAGCATTGCTCGAAATCTTCTCCGAGAAAGCATTGCTTAAACTCTTCTTCGATAAAGCATTGATCGAGGCTTAGAAAGTGCTTCATGAGACTTATTTTAAAAAAAAAGCATTGTTGAAACCTTTCTGAGACAAATCATAAAAGTCTATCGAGAAGTCGTCACAGACATCTTTTGAGAAACTTAAAAAAACTTCTCTCGTAAATATTGTTCGAAACCTTTCTTTGTCTCGAAACAATATACAAAAGACTTTAAAGAAGTAGTGTTCAAAATAATTGATGTGAAGAAATTCCAGAGACAAAGTTCTTGAAAGGTTTACAAAAAGAGAATTTCAAAAGAATGACTTAGTCAAAAATTCACAAGTGTAAGAAAAGCTCTTTGAATAAAAGAGTTAAGTAAGAGTTTTGAGCAACAAAGTTGGTAGGTTTTGTACGTGTTAAGATCAGAAGTGTCTTTTTTAACTGCAAATAACGTGTCAAAATCAGAAGTATATTTTGTAACCGTCGAAGACGTGTCAAGATCAAAGACCATTTTGTAACCGTTAAGGACGTGTCAAGATCGAAGACAATTTTTGTAATCGTCGAAGACGTTTTAAGACCTCTTTTGTAACCGTTGGGAACGTGTCAAGATCGAGAAACCTTTCTTCACAATTGTCAAAGACGTGTCGTAATCCTACGACTCAGTGGTTATGTTGTTTAGCCTATAAATAGAACCCAATCCATTTGGAAATGGGGCGGAGGAAAAAAGAATGAGAGAAGATTGTGAGGAGACTGAGAGACTAAGAGGTCTGTCTGAGCATGAGAGGATAAAGAGATTGAAGGATGAGAGTATGAGAGACGAGGATGAGTTTTGACTAGACTTGGATGAGGGACTTTTTCTTTTTTCTTTGTACTGTCTTTATACTTAGAAGACATGAGACTTGAGTCCACAAACGATCTACAAGTCCAAATTATGAGACAAATGGTCATGCAAAGATCCAGGTTTAAGCTTCCTTTAAAGTATTATCTAAAGTTCAGTTTTACAATTCTACAATGTATTTTTGCTCTTCTCATTTAAGTTTGTTATTAATTTTTCACGCTTTACATTATCACATCCTTTAGTTATCTTCAATTCGTGTTTTACAGAATTTGAAGTTTTTGAGCTCCTTTACGAAGCGTTCTTCTTTTAGAAAATTTATAAGTTGTTTAACTGTAATTACATTTCATGAACCCTTGTGTGAATAGATATTTAGTTTTTTAAGTCATTATATTCGTAACTTATGCGAGGAAGTCGTTTCCCTTCCCAGATTGCTTTCCGGAAACTTGGTTTATGTGTATGAATACAACATACTTTTCAATCAAATAAACCAAAAATAAGCATAAACAAAATGGTGGCCCATGTAGGTTTTAGTTAAGCCATGAAGTTTATTACTATTTTACTTAGTAAATTTATGTGATTACACAGTGGTAGAGTTTTGAGAATCACTGAAAACAACAATCAATCAAACTCAACCGTAGCCTCTTCGAGCAATGCGGTTTCAGGGGTTTTATGTAGTCAAGATCAAACTTCCCCTGTGAGAAGTCAGATCCAAACATCCACTATATCTACAGTGGAAACAATTCCTATGCCAAGGGAAACATTTCCTCAATATGGATTGCCTTTGGGATTTACCCCTAGAATAATGACTCAATCAATGGGAAATACACAAAGTATTACTCGGGGCCTGTAGCAAATGCTACTCGTGCTATTCAGAATGTAATGGAGGTTAGTGGTGATTTGAGCATGACACAAATGAATGCTTTGGTAACAAGTTTACAAATACTTCAAAATCCAACGAGGGATTTGATTTCCTCAAACTCTATTACAAATAATACGTTCAACACAATTGGATAACAAGTAGATGAGAGCAATTATGAAATGGTCCATATGCTTACCCAACAAATGACTAGCCTTATTACGCCTTTGATTGAAGCCACAAACACAAATTATAATAATGTGGCAAGGAAAATAGGAAGAATTACGGATATTTTTGGTGCTCCATAAGAACCAATAATTCATCAATTTGCCAATTTACAAAATGAAGTTTGAATAAATCCTGCAGGGAAAAACTTACAACCTATAATAGTTGAGCCAATTCCAAGAAATATGGCTCCAAATGTAATTCATTTAGTAAATTATAATCATGATGCAGACTAAATTTTAGAGCAAATTCGGAGAAATAATTTAGGGGGGCATCAGGCACAAAATAATGTTGTAGCCTTAGTAGAGCAAAGTTTGAATAGATATGGTATAAATGTTGGCCAGGCTAATCAACCATACTTTGCCTTACCTTTCTTTGATTATATATTGTAAACTGAACTTGTGAGAGCTTGGAAAATCCCAAAATATACCAGATTTACAGGTGAAGCAGGAGAATCAATGGTCGAGCATATCGCTTGATTTTTTTATCGAAAGTAGGGATATTAATAACAATGAAAATCCACGAGTAAAGTTTTTCTGAAATTCTCTAACTAAGAATGCTTTCTCTTGGTTTGCTAGTCTTTCACCTAATTCTATTCATAATTCGAATCAACTTAAAAGAGTTTTTCATGAATAATTCTTTAGAGGTGAGACAAGGGTGAGTTTGATGGATTTATTGAATGTTAGAAGAAGTTACGGGGAGAATATTGATGATTATTTGAGTAGATTTTGACAAATTAAATCTAGATGTGTGACTCAAATACCTGAAATCGAATTGGTTAAAATTGTAGCCAGTGGGCTAGATTATTCAATTAGAAAGAAACTTATTAATTTGCAATTAGTAAGTATGGCTCAATTGGCAGATCGAGTTAGACAAATTGAGCAACTAAAAATTGAAAAAGAGAAACAAAAGAAACTTTTTCGAAAAGAAAAAATAGCTTATGATGATGATGATGAAGATGTTGATGTTGAAAATGATGCTAATGTGGCATAATTGATTTCTGGTCCTCCTTATATATATCATTCGTTGAAACCTTATCAATCTCAAAATAATATCAAAACTTTATCTCGAAGAACTTATGATTTTGATATTACTAAGGATGATTAAATTTTTGATGTATTGCTAAAAGAAAAGCAAATCATTTTACTTGATAATCATAAAGTACCTACTTCAGAACAATTAAAAGGTCGAAAATATTACAAATATCATCACCAAATTGGTCATTCTCCTAACAATTGTTTTCGTTTCAGGGATCTGATTCCAAAAGCTATAAAAGAAGGACGTCTCAGATTTGGGGAAAACCTAAAGATGGCTATAAAAATAGACTCTGATCCATTGTACATGAAAGCCATATATATTGAGCCTATAATCGAGGAATCGATTAATATGGTTGAAGCTGAACCAGAAAATGGGGAAGAAACTTTCGAGTCTATTCTTGAGGAGTTTGAAAAAAATAAGAAAGATATTTTCCCAAAAGCTGAGGAAACTCTGGATGAATTCTCAACAAAGAAAAAAGATGCTGATCGAGAAGTCATGCTTTGTCCTCGTTGCAGTTCTATCTTGGATGTTGTGGGAGCTAAGCAATTTGAAGAATCCCCTATGAAAAAATATTTTGAAGAAGGATGGCGAAGGGCTTAAGAAACTATTTGCCGTGATGAATTTGATGCAAAGAGGGAAACAAGGATTCAAAACTTTATTGCCCCAAAATATCCTTTGTCTAACAAGTGGTTTCGAGGAAATTCGAGTAATGTTGGAAACACCAAATGGAAAAGACCCAATGTTTTCGATCGTATATACTCGAATGTCCCAAAATTCAAGGGGCATAAGACTTTTAACTCGAATTATCAATGGGGAAGAGACCAGAAAGGAAAGGGGATAGCAAATCAAGGATTCAAGAATAACAAAGCTTGGCAGAAAAGGCCTTTTCATCATCAGAAAAAGATTCCAGATTTGGATGAAAGTATGATGACTGATAATTTCGAATCTGGTTTTGAAGATGAATTAGAGGATATTTGCGGAGTAGTTTCTGTACTACCCATTGAATATGCCAGATTTGAGGGGATGAAACACTCTCTAGATGAAGAATATCTGAGTGAGTATTCTGAGAAAATATTTATCTTGATCGAGAAGTAGCAGTTTTTAAAAGGCCAACTTTGGCCATGATGGATCATATGAAGCCCCTATTTGTGAAAGCTCGAATCAGTGGGAAAGTTTTTAACAAAATCCTTATAGATGGAGGAGCAACCATTAACCTTGTCCCTGAAACAATTTTGGTAAAACTAAATAAAGGAATAGAGGATTTGCTTCCTCACAATATGCTAATCTTTGATTTCAAAGGGACCTCAACCAAATCTCCAGGTTGTATAGCCCTCAAAGTAACTATTGGATCAGTAACTAGACCTACTTTATTCGTTGTAGTTCCTTCGAAGGCATCATATAACTTCCTTTTAGGAAGAGAGTGGATTCATGGCACTGGGCTGTTCCTTCAACCATTTATCAAGAGCTATACATATGGAATGAGTCTGAAGAAGTTGAAAAAATTAAGGATGATGATAATTATTATAAAGCTGAAATCCTCAACACTGAATTCGATAGGTGTTATTCGATTGTGACCCCTTTTGAAATTTATGGAAAGCTTGATGGAGATCAATATCCTACTGAAATTCACATGGATGAGATGTGATTTCGCGTTATTAAAAAATTAAATAATCAGTATGATTTTAAGGATTACCGTGTGAAAGGAGCTGTGAAACAAAAGAAGGAACAAGTTGATGAGAAGCAGGTGAGTAATAAGGCTAAATGTTCTTGTCCCCCCATAAGATCGGGAGGTGGTCCCCACTACCTCCTGAAGTATCTCCATGTCACTAGGAAGTTAATTAGCTTAGGTCATAGCTTAATGGGCCAAGCCTACCTTGTAACCTAAGTATAAAGGTATCTGTGGTATGTGTATTGTAGCTAAGTGACACATATTGAGAAATAAGAACCTAATCCCTGGAGGAATTCTCTAGGATTTTGTGCCTACTACTCCTTATGTGAACATTTTGGCGCCCACCGTAGGGCCTGGTTAAACGGATCCTACACCACCCTTTCTCAAACCCTAATCCTTATTCTGATCATGGTGAACACCCAGAACACGCGACGTGAAGAAGGCAATAGACGCTAGGGTTCGTCTGGTCATGATGATCGGGTTCAACATCTCACTAATATGGTGGAAACCTTATAAACGATAGTCGCCAACTTGCAGCAGGAGAATACAGAACTCAGGGGTTAGAAGGGAGGCGAACGTGAGGCCTCCAGCCACAATATCGGACGATCTACTCGTCAAAAGGTCGCTGGCCAGACTTCATACCAAATATGAACCTGAGCTACCTTTCGCTGCATATCCCTGGACCAACCCAATCATGGAGGCTTCCACTCCCCTCAATTACAAACCCTCTTCAATAAAGAAATATAACGGTAGAGGCGACCTAGAAGACCACCTCGCCATATACACCAACACTATACTAGTGACACGGGCATCCGATTCCCTCTTTTGTTGGACTTCCCCACCACATTGACCAAGTCAGCGCTCTGTTGGTTCTCTCACCTCCCTTCGAAGAGCATTGCTAGTTTTTTTTGACCTGAGTAAGAAATTCCTCAGTCAGTTTCCTACCAACAGGGTTGTACAGCAAACATCGTACAACCTGGTGAATCTGCGCCAACTCCTGGGAGAATCCCTAAAACAATACATGGACCGTTTCTTTGAACAAGCCATCCAACTCCGAGACCTCATCCCAGAGCTAGAGTTGCACGCTATATAAATTGGTTTACGTTCCAGGAAATTTGCCAACTCCCTAACTAAGAAACCACCACTAGACATGGATGAATTTCGAGCAAGAGCCTCCCGATACATTGCTGTCGATGAGCACAAAGCTGATTAGACCAATCCTACCAATCGAGTCAACCGTCGCCTCGAGCCAAAAAAGAGAAGCCCTAGAAGAAATCGAGACAGACATGCTAAGGCTTACACTGCGCCCATTTACACAAGCTTTACACCATTAACGAATCACCGTGACCAGATTCTACATGAAGTTTACAACACGGGACTCCTCGCACTCCCGTCCCCGGGGGAGGGTCCCAAGGGGTAAAACACATCTAAGTTTTGTGAATCCTACAGGGCCTACGGCCATGGAACTGAAAGCTGTTGATCCCTCCACAATCAGATAGAGCACCTAATCCGATAGGGACACCTAGCAAGATTTGTCGCCTGGAAAGATGAAGTACCCTAAGAAGGGTTTTAGAGAAGAGAAAAGGAACGCCCTGATCAAGTGGAGCTCCTGACTCAAAATCGATCGCGAGCACCCCGCTCCTGATCCCCGAGGCCCGTAAGAGATATAGGAGATGCATGAAGAGTCATACATACCATCTCAGGAGGTTTCCCGGGTGCCCATGCTCATCGATCACATCAAACAGGACAGGTAAATTTATTGAAGGAACACTTGGACTCGGCAATCATCTCATTAGACAGGTCAGACTTCCCCAAAGGAGGACCAAATCGAGATGAGCCAATGGTGGTCACCATGGGGGTCGAAGACTTTGTGATAGAACGGGAGCTCATAGACCAGGGGAGTTTAGCAGACATCTTGCACTGGAAAACGTACCAAAAAATAGGCCTCCTCACCCATCGGTTGAAAAGGTACGACGAAGCTCTTCTTAGTTTTTCTAGTGATTCTATGAAAGTCCTAGAATGCATCGATTTAAGGACCAATTTTGGAGTAGGAAAGGACAGCCACACAATTATGGTTAGATTCCTAGTGGTGGATTTCCCCAGCTCCTACAATGCACTGTTGGGGCGACCTTCGCTCAATGCCTTAGGTGCTGTTGTCTCCACCATGCACCTAACCATGAAGTTTCCGCTCAAAGATGGCAGAATAGGAATCGTCAGGGCAGATCCAGAGGTAGCACAAACGTGTTACTATAAGAGCCTTTGCCCTAAATCGACGTTCATAATCGAAGAAGATATAGAGACCAACTTCGACCTTCGTGACGATCGAAATATGAGAGACCTCAATCGGTAGAACCACTCAAACTTATTTAAGTTGGATCCTCTCCCGACTAATTCATGCGGGTCAGCGCTATTCTTGACTCAGGCCTAGAAGCAGCCCTGATCAGCCTGCTGAGAGAAAACACAGACCTATTTGCTTGGAGCCCCACCGATATGCCCGGGATTAACCCTGTTGTAATCTATCACTCCCTTAATATCGAGCCAGATGCCAGACCTATATCCCAAAAACCTTAAAAGATGGGCCCTGACCGAAAGTTCGAAGTCAAACAAGAAATGGATAAGCTGTGTCTACTAATTTTATTAGAGAAGTCAAACCTACCTGGCTGTCAAACATGGTCATAGTCAAAAAATCGAGTGGAAAATGGCGGATGTGCTTGGATTTCACCGATCTAAATAAGGTATGTCCCAAAGATCCCTATCCTTTGCCTAGCATTGACCGTTTGCTAGATGGTACATCAGGGTACAGGATCGTAAGTTTCATGGATGGCTACTCGGGGTACAACCAGATCTGAATGGACCCCAAAGACAAGGAGAAGATAACATTCATTATGGGCGGACTAAATTATTGCTACCGAGTGATGCCTTTCGATCTAAAAAATATGGGGGCCACTACCAGAGGTTAGTGGACAAAATCTTCACTAAGCAGATTGGGAGAAACATGGAAGTATATGTTGATGATATGGTGGTAAAAACTAAGCAGGCGAACTTGCATGTACAAGACCTAGAAGAAATGTTCGCCGAGCTACGCAAGCATAACATGTGACTGAACCTTGAGAAATGCTCTTTCAGGGTCCAAAGGGGAAATTTCTTGGATATATGCTCACCCATAGAGGTATTAAAGCAAACCCAGATCAGTGTCGAGCCATAGTAGTGTGTTTGAATGTGTAAACAGGTTCAAGAATTTTGATAATGACAAAAACACTCTTGAAGAAATCCTTGCAAAAACAAAGACATGGAATCAGATCCTGAAATACAGAGAATGTAATCGATTAAGCAGACCAGGCTAATCGATTAGGGTCATTCTGTTTTGGAAGAAATTGCATCAGGTCACAAGCTAATCGATTACAGCAATCAAAATAATCGATTAAAGAGCTACTGGAATTAAGCTAATCGACTACACACATGAGATAATCGATTACCAATATCAAAAATGGCATTAAAAGCATCAGGTATAATGGCTAATCGATTGGAGGAATTTATACAATCGATTAGGAGGCTACTGGAATTAAGATAATCGATTACCAGACAAACTAATCGATTAGGAAGCTGCGAAGCCAAATTAAATGCATCAGGTAAAGTTGCTAATCGATTATAGGCCAAGATGTAATCGATTAGTTGCTCTCTGACTTGAAGATAATCGATTACAGCTTGAGGGTGTAATCGATTACGCTAGTGGGAAAACACTTTTAAGTGGGAAACCAGCACATGTCTCCACCATTTTTCAGAATCCCACTATGTGCAACGGCTAGGAAAGGCAAAGGCACTCCTCAATCTCTCAAATGGCTTTATAAATAGAAGAGGAATTCAAGCACAAACATATACCAAGAAGCTACAATTCCTTTGCTCAATCTTGTGCTTTGTAAGCCCTATTCTTGTATATCTTGACTTTCATTTGTATATCCTCACATCTTGAGAGTTAGAAATTGGTTGATCTTTCACTTGTATATCTACTCTATTGAGAGAGTCATTTCCTTGTAAACACTTCAACAAACACAAAAGATTTTCACTCTAGGTTGAGTGGTCACAAAGGTTGGGGTTCAACCTTTGGGTATTGAGAGTTTGAGAGATTGGGTGGGTTGCCCTTGTGCTAGTGAGGATTGAGTTCTTGAGTGTGGGACACTAGGAAGCTGCAATTGCTCATAGCTTGTATCTCTAAACTTTAATAGTGGAAATCCTCTAAGTGGGTTGCTTAGAGGCGAGACGTACACCGGTGTTGGTGGAACTCGTTATATCGGTTTACAAGCTTCTCTTCCTTACTCTTTTACTTTCACATAATTGCATTTGGTTGATTGGTATTGATTGCTTGTGAAGTATATACTTGATCTTGCCTAAATTGTTACATTTCAAATACTGCCCACCAAGTGTTTGTTAAATTGCTTCAGCATTATTTATCCTTGTGGTGCATTACATACTATCTTTAACTTGATTTCACTTGCATATTCTTATAAACTTGGATATAAAAATCAAGTTCAAAGGCATTCAAATCAAAAGTTTTAAAACTCAATTCACCCCCCTCTTGAGTATTTAGGCCACTTGAACAACAAGTGGTATCAGAGCTTGACTCTTGGTAGATCAAGCTTAACAGCTTCAAGAGACAAGATGGCCTCAAGTTCTCTTAACATTTTTCCCGAGGGTGGTGCCATAAACAGACCTCCCACTTTCAATGGGGAAGGCTATGCATTTTGGAAAGAAAGAATGAAAATCTTCATTCAATCCATTGATTTGAGAATTTGGAATGCCATTAAAAATAGTCCTTATATACCTATGCATACTGTTGATAGTAAAAATGTAGAAAAGCCTATTGATGAATGGACAAGTGAGGAAGAAAAGAAAGTACAATATGGCTACAAGGCTAAGAATCTAATTACTATGGCCTTAGGTCAAGATGAATTCTTTAGAATAATGACTTATCAAACTGCTAAGGAAATGTGGGATACTCTACAAGTAACTCACGAAGGCACTAACGATGTAAAGGACTCCAAGATTAGTACCTTGACAAGTCAATATGAAAGCTTTAGAATTAACTCAGGAGAAACCATTGTAGATATGCAGAAAAGATTTACTCTTATTATTAATCATCTCATTACTCTTGGAAAAGTTTACACTAACAAAGAACTTGTGCATAAAGTGTTGAAAAGTCTTAGCAGGGAATGGCAACCACTTGTCACAGCCATAAAACAATCTCCAAGTATCAATGAGATGTCTCTTGCAACACTCTTTGGAAAATTACAAGAGCAAGAGCAAGAACTAAAAGCATTGAAGCTAGCAGAGGAAGAAGAAAAATCTTCCAAGAAGAAAGGGTTAGCCCTCAAAGCCACCTCTATGCATGAAGAAGAATCATGCAGTGACATGGATGAAGAAGAGGAATTTGGGCTGTTTGTAAAACGATTTGGAAGATTCATGAAGAACAAAAGATTCCAAAAGAGCTTCAAGCCCCAAGGTAAAAAGCCAACTTCAAATGAAATTTCTTCTTCACCTAGTTGTTTCGAATGTGGCAAGGAAGGGCACTTCAAGGCCGATTGCCCAAATCTTAAAAAGAAGGGCAAGGATAAACGAGGAAGAAGAAGAGCTTACATCGCCTGGGATGAGAACGATGTAAGTAGCTCCGACGATTCGGAAAATGAGGAAGCAAATCTTTGCTTAATGACCAATCACCAAGAAGAAGATAATAAGGTAAATCTTCTTGACTTAGACAAGAATGAACTACTAGATGCATTTGAGGAATTATATGATAAGTTTATAAAAGTCTCTAATAGGCTTAAGTTATCTAGGAAAACTAGTGATACCCTTGAAATGCATCTTATGGAGGTATGTAAAGAAAATGAAAGCTTAAAAGAAGAATTAGAGAATGTTCAAGCATGTTCTAAGGATAAACCATGTGACTTTGCAAAAAGATGCGTTATGCTAGAAACAAAGGTTATAGATCTAAATAAGACATTAGAAAAGTTCACTAATGGATGCGACAACTTGAATATCTTGCTTGGACAACAAAAATGCTTGTTTAGTAAAACCGGGTTAGGATATGACCAAGAACATAGCAATCACAAAATGGAAAAACACTATAAAAATTTCTTTGTACCACCAAGCAAATCATCTTCACCTTTTATGAAATGCAATCATTGTGGTTACAAAGGACATAGTGCTTATAAGTGTAGTGTTAGAAAATTAGGGCCAAAGGTTATGAAAAAGGTGTGGGTTCCCAAAGGAACATTACCACAAGCTAACCTAAAAGGACCCAACATAAAATGGGTACCTAGTTCTCTAAAATAATCTTGTTTTGTAGGTATGCTTCAAAGCAAGCAACACCTATTGGTACTTGGATAGTGGGTGTTCAAAGCATATGACGGGAGACATAAGCAAGTTTACATCATTCACTCCCAAGAGAAAAGGAAGTGTCACCTACGGAGACAACACCAAAGGAAGGATCCTATGCATCGGAAATATTGGTAAGAATTCTTCCACATCCATAAGTGACGTGTTGTATGTTGAAGGGCTAAAACATAATCTACTTAGCATAAGTCAATTATGTGACAAAGGATATAGAGTTTTATTTGAATCCAATTGTTGTATAATTGAGAATAAGCTAAACAAAGAGGTCAAATTTGTTGGAAAAAGGATTGATAACATTTACATGATTGATGTGGATAGTTTGTCTACAAATGATGAACAATGCTTCATTTCAAAAGAGGATGAAACTTGGCTATGGCATAGGAGAATAGCTCATATACATGTAGACCATTTGAACAAACTTGTTTCCAAAGAATTAGTAATTGGTCTACCAAAGCTTAAGTTTGAAAATAGATTTTGTGATGCATGTCAAAAGGGAAAACAAGTAAAGGCATCTTTTCAATCCAAAAACATTGTGTCTACACAAAGGCCTTTACAACTTTTGCACATGGACTTATTTGGACCATCCAAAATCAAAAGCTTTGGAGGTAATTACTATGGTCTAGTTATAGTAGATGACTATTCTAGATATACATGGACATTGTTTCTTGCTCATAAAAATGAAGCATATCATGCATTCAAGAAACTTGCAAAGATTATCCAAAATGAGCAAAATTCTAAAATTGCATCCATTAGAACCGATCATGGGGGAGAGTTTGAAAATCACTTTTTTGAAAAATTTTGCGAAAAACATGGTATTAATCACAATTTTTCAGCTCCTAGAACTCCACAACAAAATGGAGTAGCTGAAAGGAAAAATAGATCCTTAGTAGAGCTTGCAAGAACCATGTTAAATGAAAACCATATTACAAAACATTTCTGGGCCGATGCGGTAAACACCGCTTGTTATGTTATGAATAGATGTTTAATAAGGCCTATTTTAAAGAAAACCCCCTATGAACTTTACAAGGGTAGGAAACCCAACATTGCACACTTTCACATTTTTGGATGTAAATGTTTTGTGCTCAATAATGGAAAGGATAATCTAGGAAAGTTTGATGCCAAATCTGATGAGGCAATATTCCTAGGATACTCTCAATCTAGTAAATCTTATCGAATCTTCAACAAACAAACACCATTGAAGAGTCTATTCATGTTAAATTTGATGAAAATAGCCATAACCCTCCGAGAAAGGAAGATGTTGATGATCTTGTAGGTACTCTTCAAGAATTGACCTTAGATGACAAGGATGGAGAAATCAAGGACACAAACGCAGCACAACAAGAGGAACCACAACAATGGACCACATTGAAGGATCATCCTCTAGACAAAGTCATAGGTGAAATGACTAAAGGTGTAAGTACTCGTAATGCAATTAGAAATACATGCAATCATTTAGCCTTTGTATCTCAAATAGAACCCAAGAACATAAATGAGGCTATTATTGATGAACATTGGATGTTGGCAATGCAAGAAGAGCTAAATCAATTTGAAAGAAATGAAGTTTGGGAGCTTGTGCCAAGACCCAATGATCACCAAATAATAGGAACTAAATGGGTTTTTAGGAATAAAATGGATGAAAATGGTATAATTACTAGAAACAAAGCTAGGCTTGTAGCTAAAGGGTATAATCAAGAAGAAGGTATTGATTATGAAGAAACGTATGCACCCGTAGCTAGATTAGAAGCAATTAGATTACTATTAGCCTTCGCATGCTGTAGGGATTTCAAATTGTACCAAATGGATGTTAAAAGTGCTTTCTTGAATGGATACATTCAAGAGGAAGTATATGTTAATCAACCTCCAGGTTTTGAAAACCATCAATTTCCAAAACATGTTTTCAAATTAAAGAAAGCTTTGTACGGTTTGAAACAAGCTCCAAGAGCTTGGTATGAAAGGTTGAGCAAATTTCTTTTAGAAAATCAGTTTGAAAGAGGAAAGGTTGATACAACTCTATTTATAAAGCACAAGAAAAATAACATACTATTGGTACAAGTTTATGTTGATGATATAATATTTGGTGCCACTAACGATTCAATGTGCAAGGAGTTTGCTAAGCTAATGCAGGAAGAATTTGAAATATCCATGATGGGGGAACTCACTTTCTTCCTTGGAATTCAAATCAAGCAAACCAATGAAGGCACATTCATCAATCAATCCAAGTACTGCAAAGAACTACTTAGAAAATTCAATATGGACAAAGCAAATGATATTTCCACACCCATGGGTACTTCATGCTATTTGGACAAGGATGAGAAAGGTAAGGATGTTGAACTCACAAAATACAGAGGTATGATAGGATCCTTACTTTACTTAACCGCTAGTAGACCGGATATCATGTTTGCTGTGTGTATGTGTGCTAGATACCAGGCTTGTCCTAAGGAATCACATCTCACTGCCGTAAAAAGGATAATGAAATATTTAGTTAGGACTCAAAATGTTGGTTTATGGTACCCCAAAGGGGCTGAATGCACTTTATTGGTTACTCTGATTCAGACTTTGCAGGATGTAAACTTGACAGAAAAAGCACTAGCGGAACATGTCATTTGCTTGGTAGTTCCCTTGTTTCTTGGCATAGCAAGAAACAAGTAAGTGTTGCGCTATCAACAGCTGAGGCAGAATATGTTGCAGCTGGTAGTTGTTGTGCTCAAATCCTTTGGATGAGACAACAACTTTTAGACTTTGGAGTTGTATTGAACAATGTGCCTCTTAAGTGTGATAATACTAGTGCTATCAATATCTCAAAAAATCCTGTAATGCATTCTAGGACTAAACATATTGAGATTAGGCATCATTTCATTAGAGACCATGTATTAAAAGGAGACTGTGTAATTGAGCATGTTGAAACTTCTAGGCAACTAGCAGATATTTTCACCAAACCTTTAGCTAGGGAGCAATTCATCCACATTAGAAGAGAATTAGGAATTCTTGACATGACTAACTGTGTTTGAATAATGAAGTATTTTGATAAAAACTGTGTTGTATGGCATGATTGGATAAATGGTATGATTCATTAATATTACATTTCATGTTTGCAACTCTCCTGTGTGAAAACCTCAAGTTTTTGAACTAAATAATCGATTACACAGCTCATCATAATCGATTAACATGTTTCTGTTTTGTTGATAATCGATTACCCCATGATATGTAATCGATTACAATGCTTCTGTTTTATGCGCAATCGATTACCTTCTAATCCATAATCGATTACACAGCCTCTGTTTCAGGTATAAAACATTTCATCTTCTCAATAATCGATTACCATATTGTTCCAATCGATTAGGACGTTTCTGTTTCTTCCTTAATCGATTATGCCAATTCAATAATCGATTACACTTTGTGCAAAACGTTTGAAATTCCCCAGAAACAGTGAGCTAATCGATTACCTATGAGCTGTAATCGATTAGCATCAGTTCTGCAGAGTCAAAACACTGTTTCCAAAGCCTGCTCGAATTCCCCACTCCCTTAACTCCTCTCACCCCTTCCTAAACCTAATTCCTATCTATAAATACCCCTCTCTTCACCCTCTCAACTCACACTACCTCCTTCCTCTTCCTCACTCTCAAAAGTTCCAAAGAACTCCTTCTCCTTCTCATTTTCCTCTCTGCTTCTCTTCCTCACCATGTCTTCCTCCCGCACAGTTAAAAGAGCAAGGTCCTCCATGGCTCAGGCCAATAACCCCCTTGACTTCTCAAGGTTCTTTTCCTCCCCTAGAGACCTCCAAAACTTTGTCAAAAACTTTTCTGAGAAAGAAATAATGACTCCCCACTTCACCATTGCGGAAACCTTCGATAACCATAGCCTCACCTTTACCTAATGCCTCCACCACTACAACCTCTTTCCCTTCCTCACCCTCAAGGAAGAAGAATATTATCCTGAACTCATAAGGGTGTTCTACTGCAACCTCTGACTTGTCAATGGGATGGTTGAATCCAAAGTGAAGAATGTGACCATCAAGCTCACAAACGCCCAATTTGCAGAAATCTCCCAACTGCCACTCAACAATGCTGATTTCGATGGAGGAGAACCGGAAGATGAATGGGGCTTCAATGCTCTAACTGCTCGTCAATCCTTGTGGAAAGCTGACCGCCCCAGGAGCAACCACAAACTGGTAGGACACTTGACCATGAACAACCGTCTCCTACACTTTTTCTTGGTCAAAATGATAGTTCCTCGTGGTGGGAACTATGCCTTGGTGGAAGAGGATGATGTCCTCTTGATGTGGGCGATGCTGAACCACAAGGCAATTAACTGGGTTCAATTGGTCAAGTTTCACATGCGCCACGCAAAAGACCAACAAAAACTTCCATATGGTATTCTCCTTACCAAAATTTTCAAATATTGTGGAGTAGACTTGGCTGGAGAATTATCTGAGAAAGTGCCACCAAGAGCCTGCATTGGCACTCACCATTTAACTAAAATGGGTCTTGTTTTTGTGCATGGAGCATGGTACTCACGCATGGAGGGCATTGATGACAACATGCCCTTCGAAGCTCCTGCTGAAGATGAACCCGTTCCTCCTCCTCCTCAACAACAAGCTGTACCTAAAGCCTCTTTATCCACTCCTGCTGACCCCTTTGCATCACTCTATGCTCATCTTGATCGCCGCTTCGACCGCATTGAAAACTCTCTTCAAGAGTTCTCAATGACTGAGCAGCAACACTTTGAGATGATGCAACAGCGCTATGAAGAACTCTCCCACCAAATCTCCGAGCTTCGATTTTTTAATCCTGATAACTAGAGTTTTGTTGTGCTTTCTGTTTTTCCTTTCTGCATAAGTTATTAATCTTTCCTTGGTGTACTCCCTTTCATTACATTGAATAAAAATATGTCTTTCCTTATATGCTATACTTGTTTTAGTATTTTTGATGATTCCAAAGGGGGAGAAGAATTAATTGTTCATATCTTGTTTAGATTGCCAAATTAGATAAATGTCTTCTGTGAGATACCCAAAGAAAGCTAAGGGTTATCAATTCTACAATCCATCTGAGATTAAAAGGCTTGTTGCTTAGAATGTTGTATTCTTGAATAAGAGTACATCCCTTAAAGAATCAGTGGAAGGATGGTAGAACTTGAAGAAATTCAAGTATCACAAAGCATTTAAAAGTCAAGGATGGACTTGGAGCAGAAATCACAAAGTGTTGTGAAATCCTTAGCTCCGGTAGCATAAGACTTGTGTAAGATCAAATAGGATATGTCACCAAACCTGAAAGATATGGATATCTTATAAATCAGGAAGGAGGCATATTGCTAAATGACCAAGCTTCTTATGAAGAGGCCAATGCAAGTTTAGATTCTAAGACATGGCATAAGACCATGGGATTTGAAATGGGTTCCATGTATATTAACAAGGTATGAACCTTGGTTGACGCACCTAAAGGGTAAAACCTATAGGAGGCAAGTGGGTTTTCAAAAGGAAAACTAAACATGGATGGTAATAAAAGTACCTTTAAAAGCAAGATTAACAAAATTCAATTAGCTTAAAAACCATTTAGATCCTGTTTATTGTAGCAGTATACCACCATTATGAGATATGGTAGATAGATGTCAAGATGGAAATCATCTTGAGGATGTGTATGTGACACAACCTAAAGGCCTTTTATGCCTAAAACATCTAGGAAGGTATGTGAACTGCAAATGTTCTATTTATGGACTACAGCAAGCTTTTAGAAGCTAGAATCTTCATTAAAGAATGAAGATAAATCTTGTGACTATAAAAGGGTTAGTAACTACACAATTATAGTTCTAGTATTACATGTAGAAGACATGCTTCTTCTAGAACTAATAATATTCTCATTCTATAGTCAAGAGTATCCTTAAACACTTAAGAAGGACTAAGGATTTAATCTTGATAAATAGAAGATGAGCTCGTTGTAAAGGTTACATCGATGTCAATTTTTGAGTAATTTGAAAGACTTAAGATTGCAATCAAAATATATGTGTTGTCAAGATGGTTACGATGTATGCTTGAAAGGTTCAAAGCAAGAAACAATCATTGGTTCTACTAACAAATCTAAGTATTTTGCTATGTTAAATTACAAAAGAAGTCAATTTACATTTAATCATTCCAAATGTTTTGTATCCTATGAGTTTCCACTGTGATGACAATGGAACCATAGAACAATATAAGGAAGTGGATTAATTCAAGCATATACTTAAATAGTTTCATCTTTGGAAGATGTGAAAATATGCAATGTGCATACCAACAAAATTGTTGGGAACCCACTAGTAAAACCGCTTACGTAGTAAAAGCATAAGGGCACTGTAGACGTCGTTAGGCATTAACCTTATCGGCTCTAAGTGCAAGTGGGAGATTGTTGGAAATATACACTAAAAGCCTATATAGGTTCGCATCATCTTTAATAAGTCATTTTTTGTTAAATAGTTTAACAACTTTTACATATCCTTGGAGTAATAGGTCATATGAGAGTTATTCCTAAAATGTCCCTAGTCAAGTATTTACGTGGGGACATGTAAATACATTAGGACTAGTGTGTGAATGTACTGATGATCTGATCTCACAGATCATGGATATAAATGATATCAAGTCTTCACACAGGTACACATTAAGAGTAATGATGTACTAGACAGACCCACCATGAGAACGTTGTGTAACACCTTATTTACTTGCGACTAAAAATTCCAAAAATATGAGAAAATTTTTCACAAAAACAGGCACGTATTATTCGATATAGAAGGAAGCGGGCAAGGGAAGAATGAAGAGCATTCATACGCATATAGCAACCTACAGAGAAGCTAAGACTGGGACCGGCTCATTGGGTTTATCGTAACACACCAACAATGGGCGGATTACACAACACCGTTTGCTTCCTCGGACGGGGTCTGACACCGTCCAGGCAGAGTATGGTAATGCAACAGCGGATGGAGGGAATTCCACAAGGAAAGCTTTCCTTCGAGTAACACTGGTCACTCAATAGGAGGAAATAGATAAGGGAAAGATGTTAATACATTCACACGCATAGCACTCGGTAGAAGGGCGGAGTTCGAATCATCCTACTTAGCTAGGCGGGGTATGTTTGTCCTGGGCGGGCTCCAGGGCGAAGGTGACCCGCTCAACCGTTGTCTCACACCGCCTAAACGATGTGTGGCAATGCAACATCAGACGTGAACTCTTCAAGTAAACCTTACATTAGCGTCTATACGTTCCTACGGGCTGATCCTTTCTCAGAGAACGCTGGGCGTTCAGCTTCAGAGGATAGGTAAGGGAAGAAGAAGGGAGATATACATATGCAAGAGTAGTTTGTGAAGGAAAGAGGAAGTGATTACACCGCCGTCCAGTTCGGCAAAGCACAACAACGCCTGGACAGACTACATCACAACGTTCACTCACTCAGGCGATGTCCAACACCGCCCAGCGAGACATAATAATACGACAACGGAGGAGGGAGGTACAAGGCAGAGTCTCACGTTGATATCTGCTTGCTTCAGCATGGTTCCACACGCTTGGGCGAACCGTCCTAGTTACTTGGGCGAGGTATGACACCGCCTAAGCGAGATCAGCACAACGCCCCTCCAACACAAACACAAGGTAATTTCTCAATCGGATATGGACAAGGGTTCACTTGGTAAATCCTCACGCTCGCACTCCACTCGGGAAAACGGAAAGTTACAGTGTACATATGCGGTAGTAGGTTGTGGAGGAAGGAGGAGCCTGAACTTATCCCGCCCAACTCAACTAATTATAACAACGCCTGGGCGGACTCAACCACAACGCCCAAATCAGGGGTCAACACCGGTGTCTGGATTGCATTGGCATCACGACGGAGAGGAGAGGTAATTGAATGGTGTCCCATTTTAACAACTACTCGCTCCAGCGCGAGTCCTCACGCTTGGGCGAATTGCCCCCATACTTCGGGCGGGGTACGACTCCGCCCAAACGTATCCGACATAAGTCTTCCTAAAGACAATTCATAATTCACTCAGACTTGGCTATAGCCTGCTCAATCATGCTGTCCCTGCGTATCCATTAAAGCACAATTATGAAACAAGGTAGCACATAGCATGTCACACACAAAACCATACATCCATATATATATAAGAGCGTATGTCAATATTTACAACACAAAATCGGATTTCTCCTTGTCCATAAGGTTCTATTTATCCCAAAACACTAACATCCGGTATGAACCAGTCAGGGCTTAATCTAACATCGCCTTAATTAAGCCTTCCAAATGCATCAACACTTCGCTCAGCGTTCCAGCTCTGCTTCTGATCCTCATCTCAAGAGACATTCACTGAAAAATGGCCACTGCAGGGGTGAGCTTTTACATATAAAATGATACTCACAGACTCGGTATCAGCGTCAGTACACACTCCTGCCATCATTCAACCTTTCTCAAATAACCAAGCTCATACAGTCCAAACAACATTCATGCCACACATAATACACAGAGTTTATTTCCACATCCATACATATATTCATGCACTCGGAGTTCCTACGCACATATACATTCATGCATTCAAAATCATACACATATACATACATAGATTTATACATCACCACAATCGGCCTTATATCTATATGCATGCCTGCGGATCCGACTCGGGTAAAGACTCTCAGTTACGGTCCCCTTTTCTTCTGGCCCCTCGTCCCTCAGCTCTTACCAGGTGGCACCGGCCTCCCACGGCGTCTCGAGACTCTCTTCTCTAGCTCCTACGGCTACCACGAGCACTATCGGGATCTAGCCAGGGTTGGTAACTGGAAGTCGTTCCCTTGAGGTTCTTGACCTTCTATGGGTCGCCCCACTCTCACTCATGCAACTAACACGTTCATTAATACCCATCATCTCGCTACGAACACCTTCTCTGTAGTCATTAAGCAAAAGCGGACTACTCGCAATCATTCAGTCAATCACACCAACGCATGTTACAATCGGTCATCAGACTAGCAACACTGAACAAACCATTTAAGAGCATGCACATACATAATTTCCATAGTGACAAGAAAATAGATCCATGCATATCATTCATCATCATCATCCACTAACAGGCTACACCATCCCCATGAAATCACTATCAGAATCTTAAGTCATGCATCAGTTTTAATGATTATGAATACATGCACACACACACACCCACACTCAGCAGTACGTTCATCCGGTACCGTTTGTAGACCATGCATTTGACATGCAAGCGCCCCCTACCTTTTAGAAGAACCTCAGAAATCTTTCCGTTCTTGTCGTTGGGTCCGATGTCTTTCTCCTGGTTCGTTCGGTCTTTCTTGGCTTTGTCGTATCCTGCGCCTGATTCTGGGATGGAGTGTGGTCCGTTCTCCAGTGCTGTAATCAAGATCCCCTGGAGCGAAGAGTAAGATAGAGGAAGAAGGAGGATGGAGACGAAGAGAGAAAAGTAGAGGATGAAGTGACGGAGGAAGGAGTCTAAAGGGATAGTGAGCGTGTCCTTAACCATAGGCTTATGTTTTTATATATGTATGTGCGCACAAGTAAGAGAAGAGTGGGATGGGAGAGTGTGAGCTCAGCAGCCACGCGCACTCCACCCCATCCCCTGACCACCACCATTTTTTTTATATTTTTTTTAATGGCTTAAATATAATTAACAGTTATTTTCTAGTTAAAATCAAGTCTTAATGGTTTATTCTTCATTCGGCATTTAGTTTCAAAACTGGGATGTTACACGTTGCATGGATCGTTACATGAATGTCATAAACGATTCTCAATGTGATAATGGTATATGTAGTCCTTTGACCTGAAGTCACTACGATTCCTACATAAGGAGTTTATTGTTTTAATACAATCAAACGTCTTCTGTAATAAGAGGACTATAAAGGTTGTGGTTAGGCAATGTACAAATTATGTAGAGGAATGTGGGTGATGTAGATGGGATTTGTCTCTCCTATGTGATAGGAGTGATATCTATAGGCCACTTGATGGAGTGAGACTAAGGAAATGCATGGCCATGCTAGAAAGAATAAATATTGGATATTTATTCGGATAAAGTCTACTCCGGTATCAAGTAAAATAAATTGGACCGTACAAGGATGGCACAACCATGCCTTGGGCCCAATTAGGATATCGTGACTAAAGGAACAAACATATAAAATAATTATCACTTATAGGTTATGTTGTTAATAAATAATATTCAGACATAATGAGGCATTGCTAGATGCCGCTCTTATTTTATATTAATAATAAAATAGTTTATTATTAATATAACCGAGTATTTTACCTATAGGGTCACACACATAGAGTAAGCCCATCAGAAAATAGGTTTTTATTTTAGTTGAACTAAAATAAGACTATTGGGCCTAACTCATTTAGAATGAGTAAGGAGCCTACTCTTTAGAGAGCAAATTAGGTCAAACCTAAGCCTATAAATAGAGCATAAGATGCTCATAGGCGGCTACCCTAAAGAGACACAAAAATATGCAAAAGTTACAAAAGCTACACGCCGTCAAACTAGCATTTGGAAGGTGTAGCATTTCTGGTGGGAGTACTCATGTGGACTCCTAAAGGACGAGGCTACGATTGCTTCGATACTCTTCAAGAGGTAATCCTAAAACGCAATTTTTTGTGTGTTTGTCTTATGCTTTGAAACACGGCGCTTTGTAAATCCTATGGGAATCCTTGTATTTCCGCTGCTCATACACTAGGGATTCCTAATAGGTGGTCCCCACCACCTCCTGAAATATCTCTATGTCACTAGGAAGTTAATTAGCTTAGGTCATAGCCTAATGGGCCAAGCCTACCTTGTAACCTAAGTATAAAGGTATCTGTGGTACATGTGTTATAGCTAAGTGGCACATATTGAGAAATAAGAACCTAATCCCTAAAGGAATTCTCTAGGGATTCATGCCTACTACTCCTTATATGAACAGTTCTGAATGGCCTTTTGGGTGCACTTATGAACCTTTCATTACCAAAAAAGAAATCAAAACAAGAAAGGGGAGTCGTCTCATAGGTTTTTGCCTAATGTTGAACTTGTTTATAAACCATTATCTGAAGAAGAGCCTATTTATGAGCCTTTACCACAAGAAGAGCCCACATATGAACCTCTTTCAGAAGAAGAATTCATAAGAAATAGATTGAGAAAGTACAAGTGTCTTCGTCTTATAAAAGAATTGATTGGAGAACTCCAGAATCATTTTTGGGAAACTTCACTAGAGCCTGATGAGTCTCGTGAGACATGCGAAGTTGCTTCAACAAAAGAAAAAGGATCTGGGTCAGCAGGCTGGCTAGAGGATTAATGTCTTGAAGACAATTCCAGTAGCAGTATTGTTTCCTCTTAAAGACAACATTATGTGTTATGCTATCGTATGTCATGTTACTTTAGGACTAATATTTGTTGCCTCTTAAAGACAATAAAAGTTTTTTATTTTCAATAAAGCTTTTTGACTTATGTATTACAAAACTTAGAGAGATTCTAAGTGTTTGTATTTGTAAGATATTAATGAAAGGCTCGTTTATGTACAGATGGCAAGTAATAGTTCTTCGAATATTTCTCGAAATCAAAATCTTGATGAATATCTTAAATCATCACTCGAAAAAATAAATTTATATTGTCAAATCAAGGAATTTGCTGTTTGTAAGGAGGAAGAAAATACTATTGATACAAAGTTATCAAATGAACAAGAAATATTGGATTGAATTTATGATAACTCTCCTCTAGGCTTCAAACATGATCCTTTGAGAGAAGTAAAGAATGTTGAAGTTCAGGATCCACTCGAAGAAGTTAATTTGGGTGAAAATGGAGAGGCCAAGCCAACTTATATAAGTGCTTTGTTAGACAAAAGTTTTTGAGATAATCTTGTAACTTTTCTTAAAGATTACAAAGATTGTTTTGCTTGGGATTATGATGAAATGCCTGGGTTATCTCAAGAATTAGTTGAACATGAGTTACCTTTGCACCTTTGGAAAAACCTGTGAAACAAGCTCTTCGTTGATTTTCTCCTAATATAGTTTTGAAAATTAAAGAGGAGATCGAAAGGTTATTAAAGGCTAAATTCATAAGAACTACAAGGTATGTTGAATGACTTGCTAATGTAGTACTAGTAATGAAAAAGAATGGAAAGCTCAAAGTTTGTATTGACTTTCGAGATCTTAACAATGAATCGCCAAAAGATGAATATCTAATGCCTGTAGCTGATATGTTAATCGACTCAGTAGTGGGTAATGAAACACTAAGCTTTATGGATGGATATTCAGGGTATAATCAAATCTTTATTTTTGAACAAGATGTTTCAAAAATTGCTTTCCGATGTCCTAGTGCTATTGGAACCTATGAATGGGTGGTTATGCCTTTCGGTTTGAAAAATGCTGGTGCAATATATCAAAGGGCAATGGATTCAATTTATCATGATTTAATAAGAAAATATATGCAAATATACATTGATGGCATTATTTTTAAATCTGAATCAAAGGAATTTCACTTACGAAATCTAAGGTAACCTTTCGAGAGAATGAGAAAGATAAAGATAATAGGAAAATAGTGATCTTTACTTGAGAAACCAGAGCTTCATAGTGAACTCCTCAAAGAGAAGAAGAAACGTGAGTTTCAAATATGGTGAAAGGGAGAATAAAAGGGTTTATCTGATTGCTTAGACCAAGGTGATATGACCTCTGTGTTGAATCAGTCTCTATTTATAAGGAGTAGGTAGGAAAGGAAGATGAAGGGGTATGGTTATGTTGGTAATTACATAACCATTTAAATTTTGAAATTTGAAAAGTTATGACCCTTTGAGATAATGTGTTATATACGATAAAGATTTCTGGTATAATTTGAAATTTGAAATTTAAGTGAAAAATCTTGTTTCTCTCTCTTTTTTCCAAAACTTTTCAATTTTGGGGGGCATCTGTTATACCATAAATCTCAAAATGATATTCAAAAAAATCTTGAATTCTCAAAAGGTATATTTCACAGATATATATAAGTCAAATATCCCTTTTTAAAGCTAAAACATATCGAGTTAAGATTTTCTCGAAATATACTTCCATAAAAAACTTCGAGATAGTAAATCAAAAAAGTATTTCGAGAAGTCAAAAAATATATTTGAGAAAATGTTTCCTAAAAATTCTCTCGAAGATATTTTCTAAGTCATCTTTTCGAGAAAAGTATTGCTCGAGACTTTTCGATAAAGTGATGTGCGAAACATATTTTTGTGAAAGGGATTTTAAGAACAAATCGCAAAATCCTTTCGAGAAGTCATCTCAAAATATTTATTTTAAATCAAAGAGATATATTTGAAAAGATTTTACTCGAAATGTTTTCTAGAGAAAGCATTGCTTGAAATCTTCTCCGAGAAAGCATTGCTCAAAATCTTCTTGAGAAAACATTGCTCAAAATCTTCTTCGAGAAAGCATTGCTCGTGGGTGAGAAAGTGTTTCTTGAGACTTATTTTTGAAAAAAAGCATTGTTGAAACCTTTCCGAGATAAATCATAAAAGTCTGTCGAGAAGTCATCACAGGACATCTTTTGAGAAACTTATAAAAGCTTCTCTAGTAAATATTGCTCGAAACCTTTCTTTGTCTTGAACCAATATACAAAAGACTTTCAAAGAAGCAGTGTTTGAAATAATTGATGTGAAGAAATTCCAAAGACAAAGTTCTTGAAAGATATACAAAAAGAGAATTTCAAAAGGATGACTTAGTCAAAAATTCACAAGTGTAAGAAAATCTCTTTGAATAAAAGAGTTAAGTAAGAGTTTTGAGCAACAAAGTTGGCAGATTTTGTATGTGTCAAGATTAGAAGTGTCTTTTGTAACTGCAAATAATGTGTCAAAATTAGAAGTATATTTTGTAACTGTCGAAGACGTGTCAAGATCAAATACCATTTTATAACCGTCGAGGACGTGTCAAGATCGAAGACCATTTTTGTAACCGTCGAAGACGTGTCAAAATCCTATGAATCAACGGTTGTGGTGTTTAGCCTATAAATAGAACCCAATCCATTTGAAAAGGGGGACGGAGGAAAAAAGAACGAGAGAAGATTGTGAGGAGACTGGGAGACTGAGAGGTCTGTCTGAGCATGAGAGAATAGAGAGATTGGAGGATGAAAGTATGAGAGATAAGGATGAGTTTCGACTAGACTTGGATGAGGGACTTTTTCTTTTTTCTTGTATTGTTTTTATACTTTGAAGATGTGAGACTTGAGTCCACAAACAATCTACAAGTCCAAACTGTGAGACAAATGATCGTGCAAAGATCCAAGTGTAAGCTTCCTTCAAAGTATTATCTAAAGTTTAGTTTTACAATTCTATAATTTTTTTTGCTCTTCTCATTCAAGTTTGTTATTACTTTTTTACGCTTTTTATTATCGCATCCTTTAGCTATCTTCTATTCGTGTTTTATGGAATTTGAAGTTTTGGAGCTCCTTTACGAAGCGTTCTTCTTTAGAAAATTTATAAGTTGTTAAACTCTAATTACTTTTCGTGAACCCTCGTGCAAAAAGATATTTAGTTTTTTAAGTCATTATATTCACAACTTCATGAAATTATAACTTTGAGAACTTGTGACGAAGTCGTTTCCCTTTCCAGATTACTTTTCGGAAACTTGGTTTATGTGTACGAATGCAACACACTTTTTGATCAAATAAACGAAAAATAAGCATAAACAATTTCTTAACTACAAATGGCGTGCCATGATAGGAGATGTACTTTGTAACTGCAAATGACGTGTCAAAAGATAAAAAGACTTTTCACTCAACTGTCGAAGACCTGTTAAGATCGAAGACTTTTTTGTAACTGTTGGAAATGTGTTAGGATCAAGAAGCCTTTTTTCATAACCATCGAAGACGTGTCATGATTCTACGAATCAACGGTTGTGGTGTTTAGCCTATAAATGGGACTCAATCTATTCCCTCTACACTCGATGATGGAGTACATGCCCTTATCCCTGATAGCCAACCACAAGCGCATTAGGTATCAAAGTAATAAAAAGATATCATTCCCACAGGGATTATGCCCAAGTACTACTTATAACGGTGATTCAATTATCTAGTGGAATTTGATTAAAATGAATTACCAAAACAATTATGAATAGTAAATCAGAGAACAGAAAATTCAACGTCTTTTGTAAAAGAAAATCAGAGCAAGTTTGGGAAATTGAATCAAAGGTAAATCTTGGGGTAATAAGGGTTCATATGCTAGTATCAAAATTAAAGGTTACTCGCCTATCCAATTATATGATTTCATTCCTAAGGCAGATTCCCCTAAGTTAATTAATACCTTTCTCTCAAAAGCCTATTAACGTGCCTATTTCCCAAAGAACCACGTTCAATTTGTTAATTAGGCCCTTTACGTTCTTTGGAAATCTAATTAAACCCTCAAATAATTTCGCTTACCACCGTAAATCAAAATCATAGGTTCAATTTAGGTATTTTCGAATTACATGCCAATCTCTCGATCACCCATATAATTTGTGATCATCTACGCTTATCTCTAAGTCTTACAGAAGCATTAGACATACATAAATTGAATAGAGATTGAAATCATATGAATTAGAATACAAAGAACAATTAATTGTAACACATAGGCATACTACATCCTTAGCCCTAAGAAAAGAGTTTAGTGTGCCATAAGGATTGTTGTCATCATATCACACATCACAAAATCAATGCCAAACATAAAAGATATCAAAAGTGTAAACTAGGGATTCAGAAATTATAAATTAGTTCTCACTAGGATTTCTAATTCTTCCACCCAAATCTGCAAATTTGATTGCCCATGATGAATTTGACTCTTGATTTCCAATGAAATCTTCCCAAAGAGTTCTTCAAAATCTCCCAAAAGATGTGTCAAAATCTATCTATGAAGAAGTGTCCTCTCAAATCCCCTAGAGTGCCCATTTAAAACCCTCAACAATTGAAAGATTTTGGCCTCATACGGGACAACCATGACCAGTGGTTCGGGTTCTGTTCCCTTTTAAACCATAAATTCACATTTTCTATGACAAACAGGGAGAAGCACGAGCAGTGGTGGATAACCACGGCTAGTGGTGGGTTCTGACTTGCTCTGTGTTGCTCTACAGTGCCAACCACTGGTAGTGGTGGCTTCCACGGCCAGTAGTGGTGATGTTGATGTTTTGCCCTTAAATAGAACCAACAACAGCCAGTGGTGGGTAAGCACAGCTAGTGGTGGGTTCTGCCACCAATTTCCTCTTTTCTAGTGCTAACCACGACCAATGGTTGGCCACCATTGGCAGTGGTTTCCTCTAACCTTACCAATATACACTCCCAAGGGTCTCAAAGGTCTCTTCTTTCATCCACTTTGCTATTTTTCCTCAAAATAGACCTAGAACATCATTAATCCTGCATAAATGGGAACAACCAAGTAGTAATAACGGAAAGGAATCAAAATCAAGGGAATAGGGTAAAAACAATATACAAAAACCCTAAAAACTACCAGACTATACCACAACCAACAGTCAAACCATATTCACTAAGATTAAACTTAGGGTACTTTTTCTCACTTTCCACTCAGTGTATGTGCTTGTATTTGAATCCACTGACACCACAACATTCTAAACACTACCATAGGCTTGGCAATTGACCACAGACTCCACAGTTATCAAGAAAACATGCATTGGTCAAAAGGTCTTTTAAAGGGTTATAATGGGGCCAGGGGATTCATATCATGGGAATGGAAATCAAGAAAAAGGGAAATGCAAAGGGCTTAATTTTATAAGAAGAGCAATATCACAAGAAGGTAAGCAAACCTCAATTCAATAACTCTTTATACCTTCAAACCATAAAGGGTATGATTCATTTTTATTTTTATCTTCTTTTTTTTGAGATCAAACTCCTTATCTTTCCTCTTCTTTGAATCACACACCCCAAACTATCGTGGTTGTTGTTTCTCAATTCAATTTTCAATTCAACCCCTTTTAGATAGCTTACACTTTTTGCCTCTTCTATATGTGAATTAGAAACCATTACGTTAAAGGTTTTGGAACAAAATAATCATATTATTTCATAGCTCAAAAGGGACAACTAATGGATTACACTTTCAACAAATTCTGAGGTTAAAGAAAACAAAACCAAAAGTGCCTTTTTCATTCCAAGCATGCATTCACAAATCGTTTTGAATTGGTCAAAAGCCAAGTTCTAGAGTGCCATCAAATGTATGAATCACTCAGTCAAAGAATCATGGGTCATTTATAATTTAATGCACTGAACACCCTATTGGCTCAAAAGCTCACATTGGTAATTGGCCTAATCTAAGAAACACAGTTATCATGTAGAGTGATTATTCTGGCAAGAATAACATTCGAAAACTTTTTATTTTTATTTATTTATTTATTATTATTATATATATATATATTTAATTACAAGATTCACTTAAGTAATGCTTAAGATCCAACCAATCTACATCACATGTCATATAGATAACAATAACTGCAATTAGCAATCAATGCTAGCCCAAGGCATATGAGCAGACATACAACCATGCAAATGAACCAGAAAATAAACATACAATCATGCAAATGAACTAGAAAATAAAAATAAACAAAATAAAAAAGAATAAACTAAGAACAAGCTAAACTTTTGTGTACCCATCACCTTAAACTAAAACTAGACATTGTCCCTAATGTCCATATCAAGGGTACCACAGAGGTCCGTAATTGAGGAACCAGGGGAAATGGGACACAAAAGTTCAACTGATACCTGTCATGGAGAAAGGGGTGGAAGTGACCCTGTTGGGTGTGCCAATCATACATGGCATCTACCCGGTCAAAAATCTGATCAATACGGGCCCCCTAATAGGTTTGCTCAACAGACATCTATTGAAGCAAAGTATACATTCATTGTATGGAAAAAGGTGGCTCCTCACGAAAATAAGAGGACTCACCCTGTTCTGGAGGCCCAGTGGGTAGTGTTATCTCGGTAAAAAGTGGAGTATGATCATCCTTATCTACAAAAAGAAAAAGTGTCTTGCCTTCCAAACTAGTACAAGTAGGATTAGGCAAGGGGTGAGGAATAGAAAACCCAGCTATTACCAAACAGTATACATCATTTTCCTTAACAATCATCCCCATATTAATCAATTCAGCAATGTCAACCCTTTTGGGTTGATGGAGGAGATTATCTTGGTCCAAATCTATGCCTATATACCTAGCAATGGCGTTTATGTAACCAACCATAACAATCTTACCAATGGTGGAATTTTTGACCCGAGAGAACTGGCTACACAACCACTTGGTAGAATCAATGTGAGTATTATGAAGCATAGAGTGGTGAAAAAATACCTCGGGCTGATGCATAGTACATGGACTATCATACCGCCCAAAGATGGATCGGGCCATGAAACGCTGCAGGTAACAGAAAACTGGGTAATGGATGGTTGTAGCCTTGGAAGTGAAAGCATCATAACGGCCTTTATGGGAGATAAGATTCCAAAAGTACCTGAAATTAAACTCGTTTTGGATGCTATCAACACCCCCTGGAGGAAAATTATAAATAGTAGCTACTTCATCCAAAGGCAACCTATAGTCGGTAATATTAAGCCAGAAAGTAAGCTCCCACCCGAATCTAGATTGGCACCTATTGACCTCTATGGAACATAGAAATTCTAAAGAAGTATGCTTATGCACAGGTTCAAATAATTCAATAAAAGAATCCCACCCCATATTTGACACAAGCGTAAGGTATCTTCAAACATTCCCAGTTCCATTAAAGTATCTTTACAAAAATATCTAGAAGGAATAATCTCTCAACTCAATAAAGATTCCAATCTCATCTTTTGCCCCTCCGATGGGCATTCAATATCATTTAGGTTGGAGTAGTTAGAAGACTTACCTTTAGTCTTCCATTTCTTAAAGGGAATCTTTAAAGCCATGGAGTTGAATATAAAACTTGGAGATGACCTCAGTGTGGAATTTAAAGGCTTAAGTTCCCCTTTTGGGTTCACCACTTTATCATACATGACTTTAGTGGTGCATAACCTATAACATCCTAATTATTAAATTGATGACCAGATTAAAATTAAGATTAATTACAAATTAGGATTAATTGTTAATTGAGATTAATTATAAGTTAAAGCTTGACCATTGATTGTGATTGATTGATTGTGACATATGACAATGGAGTGGCTGCCATTTCACGTTCTTCCACCCGCTTACTCTCTGATTTTTCTCTTGACCCATGTGCTGAAGATAAACCACCCCTTCATTCTCTCAAAAATCCCCACGAGACTCTTCCTCTTCTTCCACTTTTCTTCTCCTTCTTCTTCATTCTTCTTCTTCGTTAGTTTACGACTGTGGTGTTGTGGAGGACTTGAAGTTCCCCACTGTTGGTAAGGAGCGATCGTTCGAGTAGAAGGGAAACAGCTTCCAGGCTGAGTGAAGAGTTCGACTGAGTTCGACGGTTACTGAGCAGGAGAGAGCGATTAAGGAAGCGAAGGAGACACAGAATCAGCGTTGAAAAACAAAAGAGCTCTTAGAGTCTCTTCAGAAGGTAGGGGGCGCTTTACATCTCAAATGCATATTTATGGACGGATCCCGGGTGAAAGTACTGTATTTTATGTTTATGCTTGTGAATATGTTGATTGTGTGAATCATATAATGATAACTTTCGAATACCGGGTGTATGTGTGCGTTAGCTGAAGCACGTAAGGTTATATCCTTCTCCGTCCATGAGATGTATGTTAGTGAATGTATGAAAATGTACTGGATCTGTGTTGGCCGAGTGCATGCGTTAAGAGTTTGTTATGCTAAGTCCCGTGTGTAGTTTGACACTTAACGACATGTGGTATATGTTATTGATATTGCTAATACTGAGTGTATATTGTGGGACTGTTGGTTGATTCCTGGGTAGATTTTTATATTAGAAAGCATGAAACCGTGTTGTTGTGAATAATGGTATGATTACCGAGTACTTGTACTGAGAAGCCGAGGGTAAAGGCCTGATTGATATCTTATGATTATATGCATGTAAATACTGGGATGAATCTGATGGGATTTCATAATGAATACATGAGATGCATGTGTTATGTGGTTTTACCGAGTGAAATGTCACTGTTGTGCTAATGAATATGTATGGAAAAATAATAAAAGACCTTGGGTTGGACTCAAGGCAATACCGAGTGAAACACTCGTGTACTAGCGTTGGACGCTTGGTGAAAGTCCTTGGGTTGGACTCAAGGAAAGCTTACTGAGTTGGACTCGGGGCTGCCCGTAACACTCCCGTTGTCGCTTGGAGCGATTGTGTTACGTGTGAGGGCAAACAGTTTGGTACCAGTAAAACGGCCGGATTAGCTTGGAGTTGAGAAAAAGGCTTGGAGCCTATGTTGCAACATAAAAATTAATAAAAAACTGATCAGATCCGACTAAAATTAATGTGTGCATACTTATACTTTTGATAAGCTCAATGTGGTTATATGCGTATGTATGGAAAATATCAATATGAGTAATATGGATGTGTATTACTGATTAATATGGCTGTGTGTTATTTGAATAAATTCCGATTGAATGATACTGTGTGTGGATATATCTAATGACAGTGCATGTGATAGATTGATTGAGAGATAATGTTGTATAGTGGAAAGCTAGAGGATTTTCTGAGTCATTACTGTCATTTTATATGTAAAAGCTCACCCCTAGTGTGGCTATATTTTAGTGGATGTTGCTCGGAATGAGGAATGATGGGAGAGCACCAATTGTTGGGAAGTGCAATGTACAGTGGAAGTGTACATGTGTATATATATATTGTATAGATGGTTTTTGTATAGCCTTGGCTGGCTCTTAGTTTATCGTTCTGTTTTTAATGTGTAGGATTTGAACTCTCTCAGTATTGAGAGTAAAACTAAACAGATTTCAATATATATATATATAATATATAATGCTATGTGTTTTATCTTGTTCAGTGGGTAATGATGTGGGTGAATGTCTAAGTGGTGTGCATCTATATTCTACCAAATGAATAATGCTTGCGTGATTCCGAGTAAGGGAGAGCTAAGGTAAATCCGAGTGAGGTGAGATAAGAGGCCCTCTTCCGAATGAAGAAGGGTTGGGCTAATTCCGAGTGAGTTATGCTCATTAAAGGACTATTTCCCTAAGAGGATCAATCGACGGGTGTTATGTGAGAAACCCCTTTAATAAGCCTATCCCGAGTGGATAAGGCCATGATATCCCGAGTGAGTGAAGTCATGTAATTCCGAGTGGGAATTGACTTAAAAACTTCCCGAGTAAGAACTTATTAGAAATTCCCCGAGTGGAAAGGAGCTAGAGTATTCTGAGTGAATGAAGTTATGAAATCCTTAAGCGAGACTTGACCTTGTAGAGAGTTCTCAGGGTAAGAGAGACCAAACATGCTGAGTAAAAAATATGTGAAACATTTATGAGTGATACGAGACTGAGGAAAATATTCCGAGCGAGGAAAACTTAGGTTCAGATTCCGAGTGATAAGATTACCGAGTGGACTTAGGTTCAGATTCTGAGTGATAAGATTACCGAGTGAACTTAGGTTCAGATTTCGAGCGATGAGGATACCGAGTGGACTTGAGTTTAGATTCAGAGTGGTCGAATTAGCCGAGTGCCTTGTTCGCTTGGGCGAGTAAGGTGTCGCTCCAGCGATCATGGTTCGCTTAGGTGCTTCTTCCGCTGGCTATTGTTGATCGATACTGGGTATTATCAACGTGGGGCATCCTGACCCAGTTCTTCCTTTCTTTGGTCGGATTCCTGTTCCGATTTCCCCCTGTTAGCCGCTCATAATTTTTGGAAAATTTTTTTTCTTTCTTTCTTGCTTCGAATTTTATTTAATTTAGTTAGGATGTTTCATTTTGGTATCAGAGCGGACTTAAAAGGTCCAAGGCCAAGGTATGCTTACTCTTAGTAAGCGGTTGTGTACATTATGACCGAGTGTTGTAATTATTTGCAGCATCTGATGGATTTGATCCATGTTTAAGCACAATTTGAGTGGCCATATGCCTATGAGGTGTTGTTTTAGGGGTAGAAGATTGTTCCTACCCTGGTCCGATTAATTATATGATACTTAAGGATTGTATAATAATGTGTTATAATTGTTGAATGTAGGATTGAAGTCTGATCGGTAGTGAGTAATTTTGTAAACTTATCCTTGAAAGGGGTGTTAATTTCAGGATAAGTCATGGCAAATCGTCACATCATGGAAGCCATAGCCACGACATTCCAGCATTTCACCGACATATTCGAGAGGCAGAGCCAGCCTCGAACTGATGATGACCAAGGGTTGGACCGCTTCCTAAAGAGGAAGCCGAGTGAGTTTGAAGGAGGATTCAATCTCGAATCGGCTTATTCATGGATTTAGGATTTAGAAAGGATCTTTGGTGGCCTTCAATGTACCGAGGCCCAAAAAGTGGACTATGCTGTATATATGCTGCGAGCTGAAGCCGGGTGTTGGTGGAAGATCACCAAGGCCCGATTGACTGATGCAGGTACCCAGTTAATCTGGGAGAATTTTAAAGCATGTTTTCTGGAGAAATACTTTCCTGACACGGTGAGGAGTCGGAAAGAGTTGGAATTCATGGAACTAAAGCAGGTTCTATGACTGTTGAAGAATATGCTGCTAAATTCGAAGCACTGTGCCTATTCTATCCTCCATTTCAGCAACCTGGAACTGAGGGTTCCAAGTGCATTAAGTTCGAAAGCGGATTGAGACCCAAGATTAAGAGAGCCTTCAGACACCAGGAGATCTGGAATTTTCCAGTGTTAGTGAACAAATGTAGAATTTTTAAGGAAGATGAGAATGTCCACCCGGGACAGAGCAGCAGGACCGACACGTCCTTGAAGCCACAACAGCCTCGCTTCAAGAAGCCGGGCAATGTTGGAAGAGGCAGATCCTCCTCTAAATATCGAGGATGGGGAAATCGTGGTGGTCGTTTTGGAGGTCGTCCTGGGAATGGTAAGTGCTTTAGATGTGGTGGTGACCACTTTGGCCGAGAGTCTGATGTTGGAAGAGATGTTGTATGCTTCCATTGTAATGAAAAAGGGCACGTACACCCCGACTGCCCTCAGCTGTAGCAAGCCAATACAAACGTACAGCGTGGAGGTTTCCAAGGAAGAGCTGGCGGAAACGGCAGCCGAGGGAATGGTGGCAGAGGCAATGGAGCTCGGGGTAATATGATGTTTTCCCAAAATAACCGAGAGAGAAATGCTGAGCAACCAGCTGCAGGACGGGTTTATGCAATCAATGTCGAGCAAGCTGCACAAGCCAACGACTTAGTGCAAAGTAAGTGCTCACTCGGTAAACATACTCTTGATGTAGTTTTTGATTCTGGAGCTACCCACTCTTTTATAGCTGATGATTGTGTGAGACGTTTGAGGTTGCCGACTGTGTATATGGATCGGACTTTGGAGGTAGCCAATCCGACCGGCGTTAAAGTGTTGACATCGATGATGTGCAAAGATGTAACCTTTACGTTGGGCGATCAGAGTTTTACCTTCGATTTAGTATGTGTGCCTCTGAAAGACCTCGACATCGTGCTTGGCATGGATTGGCTATCGGCCAACAAGGTGCTGGTGGATTGTCAAAACCAAAGGGTGATTTTTCCGGGACAAATCCATAATGATTACACAGTGGAAGGTATAGCCCAGTTATTTGTGATGCTTTGTTTGACCGAGGGTGAGAGTAGAACCCGAGTGCATGATATTCTGATTGTTTGTGATTTTCTTGAGGTGTTTCCAGATGATGTGCCGGGTGTCCCTCCAAATAGAGAAGTTAAATTCTCTATTGACTTAATTCTTGGAGCCGAGCCAGTCTCCAGTGCTCCTTATAGGATGTCTCCGACTGAATTAGCTGAGTTGAAGAAGCAAGTTGACGAGTTGCTCGGTAAACAGTTCATTCGACTGAGTGTATCACCGTGGGGTGCACCGGTGTTACTCGTCAAAAAGAAAGACGACAACATGAGACTATGTATTGACTACCCACAGCTAAACAAGCTTACGATCAAGAACCGGTACCCATTACCTAAGATTGATGATTTGATTGATCAGCTACGGGGTGCTTCAGTCTTCTCAAAAATCGATTTACGATCGGGATACCACCAGATCCGGGTGAAGGACTCGGATATTCCCAAGACCGCGTTTAGGACTCGGTATAGTCATTATGAGTATGTAGTAATACCATTCGGCGTGACAAATGCCCCTGCTGTATTCATGAATTACATGAATAACATTTCCACCCATATTTAGACCAATTCGTGGTCGTTTTTATCGATGATATCTTGGTTTATTCTAAAACCCTTGAGGAGCATGAGGAACATCTCCGATCGGTACTCCAAATATTAAAAGAGAAACAACTGTTTGCGAAACTTTCGAAGTGTGACTTCTGGATGGATAGGATCCATTTTCTTGGGCATGTAATTTCTGAGGAAGGTGTCTCGGTAGATCCTTCCAAGGTGGAAGCTGTAATGGCGTGGGAGAGGCCTAAGTCGGTCTCGGAGATCAGAAGCTTCATGGGTCTGGCCGGTTATTATAGAAGGTTTATTGAAGGATTCTCTAAGCTTGCTCTGCCCTTGACCAAGTTTACTCGGAAGAATGCCCCTTTCGTATGGAGTTCTGAGTGTGAGAAAAGTTTCCGAGAGCTAAAGACTAAGTTGACAACGGCTCCAGTGTTGGCATTGCCAAATTTGCAAGAAAGCTTTGTAGTGTACTGTGATGCATCTAGACTCGGTCTCGGATGTGTGCTGATGCAGAAGAACCGAGTGATAGCTTATGCCTCTCGTCAATTGAGGCCACATGAGCAGCACTATCCGACTCACAACTTGGAGTTGGCAGCTGTTGTCTTCGCGTTGAAAATATGGAGACATTACTTGTATGGCTCCAAATTCGAGGTTTACAGTGACTACAAAAGCCTCAAATATTTATTCGATCAGAAAGAGCTAAACATGAGGCAAAGGAGGTGGACGGAATTCTTAAAAGATTATGACTTGGAGTTGAAGTATCATCCGGGTAAGGCGAACGTTGTGGCCAACGCCTTGAGTCGGAAGTCAATTCATGTGGCAACAATGATGGTGAAGGAAATGGAATTACTTGAGCAATTCCGAGACATGAACTTACATACAGATGTCTCTTCATCTCGGAAGGTAACGCTCGGAATGTTGAAGATAGCTATTGAGTTTCTGAAGCTAGTGTATGAGAAGCAAAGGTCCGATTCCTACTTAGCTGAGATGAAAGAGACTCAGGCTAAGGGCAAGGATCTGTCCTTAACCGAGGGCTCGGATGGAATTTTCCGGGTGAAGGATAGGATATATGTGCCGGGTGTTGGTGAATTGAGGAAGATGGTGCTCGATGAAGCCCACAAGAGCCTGTTAAGCATTCACCCGGGCACTACAAAGATGTACCATGACTTGAGGATGCACTTCTGGTGGCCTGGATTGAAACGAGACGTGGTCGACTATACGGCTCGGTGTATCATTTGCCAGAAGTTGAAGGTTGAGCACCAGAAACTGTATGGTGGAATGCAACCTCTTGAAATCCCCGTGTGGAAATGGGACTCAATTGCCATGGACTTTGTAATGGGATTGCCTAGAACCCGAGCGGGTTATGATGCCATTTGGGTCATTGTGGATCGGTTGACGAAGTCTGCACACTTTCTACCCATGAATATAAGATATTCACTGCAGAAATTGGCCCAGATTTATATCCGAGAAATTGTCCGACTGCATGGTGTGCCGAGTTCTATCGTGTCGGACAGGGATCCTAGATTCACGTCCTGGTTTTGGACAAGCTTACACCAAGAATTAGGCACAAAACTCTGACTGAGCTCAGCTTACCATCCCTAGTCGGATGGGCAGTCCGAGCGGACAATACAAAGTTTGGAGGACTTGTTGAGGTCGTGTGTGTTGGAGCACGGTGGTAGTTGGGAGTAGTGCCTCCCTCTGATTGAATTTACATATAATAACAGCCACCAGAGTAGCATTGGCATGGCACCATATGAAGCATTGTATGGCCGGAAATGTCGAACCCCACTCTGTTGGTCGGAAATCGGTGAAAGTCTATTGTTGGGACCGGAAATTGTGAAGCAGACTTCTGAACAGATTCAAGTAATTAGGGAAAAGATGAAGGCATCTCAAGACCGACAGAAAAGCTACAATGATAAGCGGACCAAGCCGCTTGAATTTTTGGTCGGCGATAAAGTGTTCTTAAAGGTTTCACCAAATAAAGGGGTCGGACGAGCCTTGAAGAGTGGGAAATTAAGCCCCTGGTACATTGGACCCTATGAAATTTTGGAAAGGGTAGGTCCTGTGGCATACCGATTAGCATTGCTGACTCATCTATCAAACTTGCATAATGTGTTTCACGTGTCTCAATTGAGGAAGTGTTTACCCGATTGTACACACGAGATGCCGGATGATGAAGTCAAAATCAGAGAGAACTTGACGACTATTGCTGTACCGACTAAAATTATGGACCGGTCGGTAAAACGCTTGAGGAGCAAGGATGTGCAACTAGTAGAACTAGCGTGGCAACAAAATGGATGTACTTCTTATACTTGGGAACGTGAGGATGCCATGAGGCAGCAGTATCCTGAGCTATTTTATTGAGGTAAGCTTGCGTTGAATTTCAAGGATGAAATTCTGAGAGGGGGAGAATTGTAACATCCTAATTATTAAATTAATGACCAGATTAAAATTAAGATTAATTACAAATTAGGATTAATTGTTAATTGAGATTGATTATAAGTTAAACTTTGACCATTGATTGTGATTGATTGATTGTGACATATGACAATGGAGTGGCTGCCATTTCACATTCTCCCACCTGCTCACTCTCTGCTTTTTCTCTTGACCCATGTGCTGAAGATAAACCACCCCTTCATTCTCTCAAAAATCCCCACGAGACTCTTCCTCTTCTTCCACTTTTCTTCTCCTTCTTCCTCGTTCTTCTTCTTTGTCAGTTTACGACTGTGGTGTTGTGGAGGACTCGAAGTTCCCCACTGTTGGTAAGGAGCGATCGTTCGAGTAGAAGGGGAACAACTTCCAGTCTTCCAGGCTGAGTGAAGAGTTTGACTGGTTTAATGGTTACTGAGTAGGAGAGAGCGATTGAGGAAGCGAAGAAGCAACAGAATCAGCGTTGAAAAACAAAAGAGCTCTTAGAGTCTCTTCAGAAGGTAGGGGGCGCTTTACATCTCAAATGCATAGTTATGGACGGATCCCGGGTGAAAGTACTGCATTTTGTGTTTATGCTTGTGAATATGTTGATTGTGTGATTCATATGATGATAACTTTCGAATACCGGGTGTGTGTGTGTGTTAGCTGAGTCACGTAAGGTTATATCCTTCTCCGTCCATGAGATGTGTGTTAGTGAACATGTGAATGTATGAAAATGTACTGGATCTGTGTTGGCCGAGTGCATGCGTTAAGAGTTTGTTATGCTAAGTCCCGTGTGTAGTTTGACACTTAACGGCATGTGGTATATGTTATTGATATTGCTAATACTGAGTGTATATTGTGGGACTGTTGGTTGATTCCTGGGTAGATTTTTATATTAGAAAGCATGAAAGCATGTTGTTACGAATAATGGTATGATTACTTAGTACTTATACTGAGAAGCCGAGGGTAAAGCCCTGATTGATATCTTATGATAATATGCATGTAAATGCTGGGATGAATCTGATGGGATTTTATAATGAATACAAGAGATGCATGTGTTATATGGTTTTACCGAGTGAAATGTCACTGTTGTGCTAATGAATATGTATGGAAAAATAATAAAAGACCTTGGGTTGGACTCAAGGCAATACCGAGTGAAACACTCGTGTACTAGCGTTGGACGCTTGGTGAAAGTCCTTGGGTTGGACTCAAGGCAAGCTTACCGAGTTGGACTCGGGGCTGCCCGTAACACTCCCGTTGTCGCTTAGAACGATTGTGTTATGTGTGAGGGCAAACGATTTGGTACCAGTAAAACGGCCGGATCAGCTTGGAGTTGAGAAAAAGGCTTGGAGCCTATGTTGCAACATAAAAATTAATAAAAAACTAATCAGATCCGACTAAAATTAATGTGTGTACACTTATACTTTTGATGAGCTCAATGTGGTTATATGCGTATGTATGGAAAATATCAATATGAGTAATATGGCTGTGTATTACTGATTAATATGGCTGTGTGTTATTTGAATAAATTCCAATTGAATGATACTGTGTGTGGATATATCTAATGACAGTGCATGTGATAGATTGATTGAGAGATAATGTTGTATAGTGGAAAGCTAGAGGATTTTCCGAGTCATTACTATCATTTTATATGTAAAAGCTCACCCTTATTGTGGCTATATTTTAGTGGATGTTGCTCGGAATGAGGAATGATGAGAGAGCACCAATTGTTGGGAAGTGCAATGTACAGTGGAAGTGTACATGTATATATATATATATTGTATAGATGGTTTTTGTATAGCCTTGGCCGGCTCTTAGTTTATCGTTCTGTTTTTAATGTGTAGGATTTGAACTCTCTCAATATTGAGAGTAAAACTAAACAGATTTCAATATATATAATATATAATGCTATGTGTTTTATCTTGTTCAGTGGGTAATGATGTGGGTGAATGTCTAAGTGGTGTGCATCTATATTCTACCAAATGAATAATGCTTGCGTGATTCTGAGTAAGGGAGAGCTAAGGTAAATCCGAGTGAGGTGAGATAAGAGGCCCTCTTCCGAATGAAGAAGGGTTGGGCTAATTCTGAGTGAGTTATGCTCATTAAAGGACTATTTCCCTAGGAGGATCAATCGACGGGTGTTATGTGAGAAACCCCTTTAATAAGCCTATCCCGAGTGGATAAGGCCATGATATCCCGAGTGAGTGAAGTCATGTAATTCTGAGTGGGAATTGACTTAAAAAATTCCCGAGTAAGAACTTATTAGAAATTCCCCGAGTGGAAAGAAGCTAGAGTATTCTGAGTGAACGAAGTTATGAAATCCTTAAGCGAGACTTGACCTTGTAGAGAGTTCTCAGGGTAAGAGAGACCAAACATGCCGAGTGAAAAATATGTGAAACATTTCCGAGTGATACGAGACTGAGGAAAATATTCCGAGCGAGGAAAACTTAGGTTCAGATTCCGAGTGATAAGATTACCAAGTGGACTTAGGTTCAGATTCCGAGTGATAAGATTACCGAGTGAACTTAGGTTCAGATTCCGAGCGATGAGGATACCGAGTGGACTTGAGTTTAGATTCAGAGTGGGCGAGTAAGGTTTCGCTCCAGCAATCATGGTTCGCTTAGGCGCTTCTTCCGCTGGCTATTGTTGATCGATACTGGGTATTATCAATGTGGGGCATCCTGACCTGGTTCTTCCTTTCTTTGGTCGGATTCCTGTTCCGATTTCCCCCTGTTAGCCGCTCGGAATTTTTAGAAATTTTTTTTTTCTTTCTTTCTTGCCTCGGATTTTATTTAATTTAGTTAGGATGTTATTTAACCCTTACTGCATTTTGATGTTCCTGCAGGCTTATTCAGAAAAACAAAATCAAGTGGGTCCTTAGGAAGAATCTCTTCCTTCACCACTTGGTCAACTAATTCAATGCTACAACAAACATTATCATGAAAAGGTTTTTTCAAAGCATCTATCAAATTAAATTTAACCTTTTTGTCCCCTATAGTCAGAGGTAACTTACTATTTTTAACATTAATCACAATACCTACAGTGGCTAAAAATACCCTGCCTAATATAATAGGGATCATAGAATCCTCATCCATCTCTAGCACAACATAATCAGTAGGGATAAAATTTTTTCCTTACCCTAATAGGAACATCCTCTAAAATATCTATAGGATACTTAATGGATCTATCAGCTAATTGTAAGGACATCCTAGTAGGTTTCAATTCACTCAATCCTAGCTTCTTAGAAATAGACAGAGGCATCAGGTTAACACTAGCTCCTAAATCATATAAAGCTCTATCTGTTGACATATCACTAATCATGCATGGGATAGAAAAGCTACCTGGGTCCTGAACCTTGGGTGGTAGCTTCCTTTGGATCAGTGCACTGCACTCCTCAGTAAGTGCTACTATACCATCTTCCTCCAGCTTCCTCTTGTTGGACAAAATATCCTTCAGAAACTTCGTGTAGGTAGGCATTTGCTGCAAAGCATCAGTGAAAGGAATATTAATGTAGAGCTTTTTTAAAACCTCAAGAAACTTACCGAACTGTTTGTCCAACTTGGCCTTGGCCAAGCGCTGAGGAAATAGAATGGGAGGTTGATATGCTTAACCTCTTCATTCTTCTTTTGCTTCTCTTCTTCTATAGCAGGTGGAGGTGATATAGTCTCATCCTCCTTAGGGTCCTTCTCAACTTGTTTTTCCTTTGGCGGTATTGGATCTTCATATAGCGTACCACTCCTACGCATTACAGCCATTGCGTGGTTGGATGAACCTGGTTCAAGTTTTCCTGGAAATGTCCCTGAAATTCTGGTAGAGCTGGAAGCTTGTTGAGCAATCTAAGTTTGCAATATCTTGTTGTAGGTGGCAAGAGAGTCCACCTTTGAGGCTAGGTTCTTTATAGCATCAGAGAACTCATCATGTTGTTTTAACTGGGTAGTCACAAAGGTCTCCATCAAAGACTCCAACTTAGATTTTTATGGAATGTAGGGTCCTTGTGGTTGCCAAAAATTACTCGGATTGCTTTGATAGGGAGGTGGTCGGCTTTGGAAACCACGTGGTCCTTATGGTTGTCTAAAATTACTTCTATAATTTCCACTATAGTTCCCAATAGCATCCACCTGATGCATTTCTGGCTTGACATTCTGAGTCACTCTAAGCTGACATCCTGAAATATTATGACCTGAAACACCACACAGCTTACAAACAAGATTAGAAGTACCTATTCCTAATTTATCAAATTTATCAATTTTAACAGATGATGCTTCTAGTTTAGCAGCTAATAAAGAGAGAACATCAACAGAGTACTTACCTGGAGTTCTTGGTAAACTCCTTTCAAAAGACCACTAGTATGTGTTTTGGGCAACCTTCTTAATGAGATTGTAACCTTCTTCCATGTTCTTACTCATGAAGGCACCGCCAGCTGCGGCATCCAAGCTTACCTTTTAGTTCAGAGTCAGTCCATTATAAAATATGTGCACCGTTAACCAGCGTTCAATACCATGGTGTGGGTATTCCCGGAGCATTTCTTTGTACCTCTCCCAGGCATCATATAGAGTTTTATCATCTTTCTGAGTGAGAGTGATGATTTGCTTCTTTAACTGGTCTGGTTTGCTCCTTGGATAATATTTGTTGAGGAAGGCATGAGACAACTGTTCCCATGTAGTGTTTGATCCCTCTGGAAACATATACAACGAAGCCTTGGCCTTGTCTCTTAAAGAAAATGGGAAAAGCCTAAGCCGGATAGCATCGTTTGAGACCCTATTTACCTTGAGCGTGTCATAATACTCAAGGAAAATCTAAAGATGTAAGTTGGGATCCTCGGATGGCAATCCTCCAAACTGATTTTATTGAACCATCGAGAGCAAGGATGGCTTCAACTCAAAATTATTCACCTCAATGTTTGGTGTAGTGATGTTAGACCTTTGGCTCATCGCATTAGGCGCTGCAAAATCACAGAGTGCTCTGTTGTCTTGATTTTCCATTTGTGTTTGGCTTGTTGAACTTGAAGGTTGGTGCCTTTTTTGTTCAATACGTGTCCTTAGGGTTCTGATCTTTCGTTGGGTTCTTTCAATCTCAGGATCAAATATATGCTCAAAGCTATCACTTTTTCGCATAAAGGGGCCTACACAAATTTATAGACAACAAAGAAAAACAAGCGTAATTCTACAGAAAATTGAAATAAAATAGAAAAATTTAGAAAAATACAAAAAATGCAGACTACTCTAATCAAACACCGCTTAGCCAATATTGGGGGAAAACACAATCCCCGACAATGACACCAAAAACTTGATAGCAACCGCAAGCGCACGGGGTATCAAAGTAATAAAAAGATATTGTTCCCACAGGGATTATGCCCAAGTACTAGTTATAACGGTGATTCAATTATCTAGTGGAATTTGATTAAAATGAATTACCAAAATTATTGTGAACAGCAAATCAAAGAACAGAAAATTCAACTTCTTTTGTAAAAGAAAATCGGAGCAAGTTTGGGAAATTGAATCAAAGGTAAATCTTGGGGTAATAAGGGTTCATATGCCAGTATCAAAATTAAAGGTTACTCACCTATCCAATTATACATTTTTCTTCCTAAGGAAGATTCCCCTAAGTTAATTAATACCTTTCTCTTCAAACCATATTAACGTGCCTAATTCCCAAAGAACCACGTTCAATTTGTTAATTAGGCCCTTTACATTTTATGGAAATCGGATTAAACCGTCAAACAGTTTCGCTTACCGCCGTAAATAAAAATCATAGGTTCAATTTAGGTATTTTTGAATTACATGCCAATCTCTCGATTACCTATATAATTTGTGATTATTTACATTTATCTCTAAGTCTTGTAGAAGCATTAGGCATACATAAATTGAATAGAGATTGAAATCATATGAATTAGAATACGAAGAACAACTAATTGTAACACATAGGCATACTACATCCTTAACCCCAAGAAGAGAGTTTAGTATGCCATAAGGATTGTTGTCATCATGTCACATATCACAAAATCAATGCCAAACATAAAAGATATCAAAAGTATAAACTAGGGATTCAGAAATTACAAATTAGTTCTCACTAGGATTTCTAATTCTTCCTCCCAAATCTGCAAATTCGATTGCCCTTGATGAATTTGACTCTTGATTCCCAATGAAATCTTCCTAAAGAGTTGTTTAAAATCTCCTAAAAGGTATGTAAAAATGTATCTACGAAGAAGTGTCCCCTCAAATCCCTAAGAGTGCCTATTTAAATCCCTAAACAATTGAAAGATTTGGGCCTCGTAGGGGACAACCACGACCAGTGGTTCGGGTTCTGTTCCTTTTTAAACCATAAATCCGTAATTTCAATGACAAACAGGGATAATCACGGCCAGTGGTGGGTTCTGACTTACTCTGCTTTGCTCCAGAAACTCACAAGTGTCGTGGAAGCATTGTAGCGTACAATGGCCAACTTATAGAGGGAGAATACAGAATTACGAATGCGAAGAAGGAAGAAAGGGAAACCTCCAGCCACTATAACACACAGTCCACCAAGCAGGACATGGATGGCCATGATTCATAATAGACCCAGGGTATAGAAAAACATGAACTCACGCACCCTTATGCTGCCCATCCATTTGTGGAGCGAGTTATGAATGCTCTGACTCAGCCCAATTACAAACCCCCGACCATGGAGAAGTATGATGGTAGAGGGGACCCAGACAAACATCTCACGATGTTTGCTACCACCATGCTGATCACAGGGGCCTCGGATTCCCTATTCTGTCGAACTTTCCCCAGCACACTGACCAAATCCTTACTACGCTAGTTCTCGCACCTCTCTCCAAGAAGTATAGCCGACCTCTCCAAATTGACTAAGAAATTCCTAAGTCAATTCGCCACTAGCTGAGCGGTGCAACAAACCTCCCATAGCTTGATGAACTTGAGGCAGCACCTCGACGAAACCCTGAGGCAGTATATGGCCCAATTTTTTGAGCAGGTCTGAGCTTCAAAGTCACTCTGTATGCCATGCATATTGGTCTCCACCAGAGCCAATTTTTTGACTCCCTGGCTAAAAAACCGCCCCTTGATATGGACGATTTCAAACAACGAGTAGCCCGGTACATTAGCTTGGAAGAGAGAGAGGTTGGGGCGTGGGGCATTAGGAGCGAAATGCTCCCCGAGCAGAGCTTAAGCGAAGGAGTCCTAAGCCAAACCAAGACAAGCATTTCGAAGCTTACGCAACCTCCAAATATAGTCGATTCACTCCTATGAATAGTGGATGAGATCGAATCATGCATGACATTTATAGTATAGGCATGCTCAAACTTCCCCCTCCTGGGGAAGGGCCCAAGGGCATAGATAGAATTAAATTCTATGAATTCCATCGAGCCCCTGGGCACAAAACAAAATACTGCTGCTCCCTTCAGAACCAAATTGAACACCTGATCTGTCAGGGGCACTTTAGAAGGTTTTTCAATTGTAGGAACAACGCAGTGCGTAAGGGAAACCAGAAAAGAGAGAGAACCCTTGGACCAGGTAGAGCTCTAGACTTGAGACCGTCCCCGCACAGATAGGGGGCGTCAAAATCCAGAAGATGAAAGAGACAATGGGAGATGGGTCAATCATACCATCTCCGGAGGATTCCCTGGGGTCCGGGCACACCATCAATAATAGGTAGGACAGGTAAACTTTTTACAGGGAAGTATAGGAACAAAGGTCGTAACCTTTGACAGGTCGGACTTTCCTGAAGGAGGCCCCAACATAGATAAGCCAATGGTGGTTACCATGGGGATCACCGACTGCATCATGGAGAGGGTGTTTGTGGATCAAGGGAGCTCAACAGACATCTTACACTGGAAGGTGTACCAGAGGATGTGTCTACCCCCACACTGGCTGAGAAGGTATGATGGCACTCTACTCAGTTTTACTGGTGATTCTATGCAGATTCTAGGATACGTTAAAGACCACCTTTGGAGTCAGGGTAAGCAATCGGGCCATCATGGTCAACACGTTGCTGGGTCGCCCAACCTTTAACACCCTAGGGTCGGTAGTTTCCATGATGCACCTAACCATGAAGTTTCCCTTGAAAGACAGAAGGGTTGGAGTGGTAAGAGCAGACCCAAAAATTGCACAGGAGTGTTTAATGCAAATTCATTGGATGATGATTTTTATGGCAAGCGCACCAATCATTAGAAAGTAATATATTTGTATCGTTCCCACAGGGATTGAGGTAATTACCATAACCAAGGACTGATACTAACTAAACCAAGCAAGAAATGTGAACAATTCATGAAATGTTCTTTAAGTTTCTGATTTAATATTTTTGTGCTTTTTAAAATGCAAATTCAAAATATAAAACAATTGATGAGATTAAACACTAATTTAAGAATAGGTTGGAATTAGCTTCAGCTCTCAATTTCAGTTAAAGCTCATGAATGGAGAACTATTCCCTAAATTACAGCATGCAAAACTTTACAAAAGACTAATCCCTAAGTCCTTAGGCAATTAATGCTAATCTCAATGCAAATAAACCCTAATTCTTTAGGTGATCATGTACACTGAAACCTAATGCGAAATTAAGAGGATGAACCCTAATTATTCACCTAAAACCTTAGGCCTGGAGTAATTAGGTAGTAAGAAGAATACCTAAGTTCTCAACCATGATTCCTCTTTGAGAGAACTTGAAAATAGATCTGAATCATCCAATTCAGAGTTGAAATCCACTTCTTGATATGTTCTTCATGCTTTAAGATAGAGAACACTCCAGTCACAGGGCTAAACTTCCATTGAAGCTTCAGCTATTCCCATCCTTATGGATTTAGCATTCCATGAAGGGAGAAGAGGTGAAGGTGGAGTTGGAGTACATAGTATAGTGCAGAGAATTTAGAGAGAAGAAAAGTATAGAGAGAAATAAATATGAAGAATGAATCTGTATTATGAAATTTGTATGTCTAATTAACTTATTAAAGCTATTTATATCCTTACAATAATTACAAACTTAATCCCGGAATCTACCCCTAATAACTTACAAGATAAATAGAAAACATAAATTAACTAATTTACAACTGAATTTCAAAATGGTAAGTTGTTTCCCTCGTAATTACGCGTAAGCAAGCCCACTAGCAGTGTTGGAACGCTTGGTTTCTGCTTGGCAGTTTTTCTCTGAAATGTCACCCGCGTGTAGGCACGGTCGAGGTCAGTGTAGGCACGTTTGTCTCAACCAAAATGTTCAACCTAGGTACGCTTGTCTCATTGTAGGAACGCTCATGGTCAACGTCGCTACGCTGAGCCTTTGGAATCCCTTCCTTCCAAGTGAGCATGGGTACGCTGTGCTGGGCGTGGGTACACTGGTCCTAAAATTCAACATAAAACTTACACTAGTGTAGGTATGCTGAGTGCTAACGTTAGTATGATCAGGAGCCTTTGAACTCAAGAAATACTCTTTTTCATTTTGTTATCTTTTATTCTTAATTCAAAGGGAAAAATGTTAAATTAACAACTAATTAGTGAAATTTCGTAATTGATAAATACTTTCTAATTTACCTCTAACTTAATAATTAAACTCAAACTTTCACATAAACTAGGGATAAATATTATCAAATAATTAAGTCTTTTCAAGACTTATCACATCCCCAAACTTAAAACTTACTTGTCCTCAAGCAAGGCTCAAATTAATTAACTTAATATACTAAATTCATGTTCCTCCTCAGACCAATCTTAAACAATTTTAGTGCATCACATAGATGAAGGACCTTTCAATTGATCCTTGACAATCTGAATGCAAGAGTCTAGACTGGAAATGTACCAATGATGCTTCATTCTCTCTGGGTTAAATGTGTTTCTCTCTACTCTTAGTGTTTAGGGAATATAATTGTGCATACATCACTTGCAAAATAACAAGTAAACATAGGCTTGTAATCCTCAAAAAAGTAACTGCACATGGATCAATAAGGACTTTAATTGGCTTGTAATAAGGTTAGGTTACAGGCTCTATTTTTGTTTCTCTGGTCAATGCAAAGGTAATTAGGGTGTTCATTGATTTTTGCCTTGCCTTGAACCTGTTTTCCTTTCTGATTTTTTTCCTCAAAGAATAGAGAAGGTAACTTCAGAATTTTGGATGTTACTTCATCTTTGATTTTTATTTTCAACTGTCTCTTAACTATTTTCAAAGCTTTTCTCTTTTTCTTCTTTTTTTTAGTCCTTTGGACTCTTTCCGTTTGGTTTTTCTCATGCACCTTTTTTTTCTCACTAAAATTTTTCAGAGTGTGCCTTTTTATTTCTGTTAGGCACATTCTTTTTCCCCAAACTTAAATGTTGCTAGTTCTAGCAACTAGTCAAAACAACACAAGCCATGAATGACATCTCAAGGGTTAATACATGGTTTTTCTCTAGAAAATCACGGCTTGTAATGTAGGTATTATCATTGAAGGAAAGTCCCAGGCTCAAAAATTAAGGTCAATAGGTAAATATGTGTAACACCCTAATGTAAATGAATCATACACGGTAAAATAAAGGAAAATTTTTTTTTCTTTTTACGATAAAAAGAAGATCAGAATGCCTTGGCGCAAGAAATGAGAGGAGAAGAAGAACAAGAGCGAGAAAGCCGATTCAGAGGAGTTGACAGCGGAAGAAAGGGGGATTCACTTAGGCGAACCACGCAGCAACGCATACTCGCTCAAGCGAAAGCTTCTCTCGGTACCCGCTCATTTCACTCGGCATTCCGCACTCGGTTTCCCACGCCTAATTCACTCGGAAAAATCAGCGCCTAATTCACTCGGAAGAATCAGGTCTCAGTTCACTCGGAAATGTAATTTATGCTACAGCTTCAACAATCAGAACACATGCACGAATAATACGGGAATGGTCCTTACTATCACTCACTCGGAATCTATGGGAACTCCTCACTCGGAACAACCTCTGCGCCCTCTTTGTTACTCAGGGTATCTTACTTAGTTTTCACTCGGGTATCACTAATTATTCTACGCTCGGGAAAAATCCTAATAGTTGTCACTCGGAAAGCATCTCTAGACTCTCAACTCCAAATCCTAACAGCTTGTCGTTGGAGCAATCTTCTACATCAATCCCTACTCAGAGCTAGCTGATTCCACTCACTCAGAACATCTGAACCTCTCCCACTCGGTGACAGAATTGTAAACTCACACTCTAGACCATGAATTGGCTTCCCTCATATTGAGTTATGTTATTTCCTACACATTCGGAAATATGAACGCACACATATATATAAGGATCACCCCGACATTTCACAGCATGAGATGGACATGCAACATGGCATAAGCATAGGCATATACATACATATAGAAGTGTATATCACAATTTTGCAATCACGAAGTCATGCTTCCATTCCAAGGGATTCAACTCTATTTAAAAGGCTAACAACAAAACACGAGCCGGCCAAGGCTTAACTCAAAACACTATAAACAGCATATGCACAGTCATGATATTCCATAGTGCATCAGCACTTCACCCGGCATTTCAGCTCCTCCTCCAATCCTCGTTACGAGAGATGTTCACTGAAAGTTACCACAGCAGGGGTGAGTATCTTAAATTTTAAATGGTAGATACTGACTCAGGTTGCCTCACATTTATACAACAATATACATACATATATATATATATACACAATTATACATGGCAACAATTATAGTCAGGGCAATACCAATCATCCAGAACACATACAAGACCCTCACCGATCGGAATCCATCAGACATCACTCGGCCCTTTACATGCATCAACTCGATTATATCAACATGCAACAATCAGTAGTATTATACTAAGACCCGTGAATTAGAATGCACCTTTTGAACATTTATCAGTCAGAATCCACAATCCTCACTCGGCTATATATATATACAACTCTCCAATACATAACATACATTCTTAGACCAGAATTCAATCGGCATTAACAGCATATACACACGGAATAGTGCACTCGGTCATGAGCATATATATATATATATCATCTCACTAACACCGTCACAAGCATAATTAATTCTACACAACTTCAGTAGCAATATAAACACGGATTATTCACTCGATTATATGCATTCATCCTTTCAATAACGTTGTCACCTGCATGATCAATTCCAGACAATATCAACAGTTAAAACAGAGTAATTCACTCGGTTATAAACATTCATCATCTCATTAACACCTTCGCATGCATAACCAATTCCAAACAATATCAACAGTTAATAGGCACATAGCATTTCACTCGGTTCTGCATTCGTGTGTATCGGTTTAGACGTTGCAACGTAGGCTCTCAGCCTTTTTATACATAGCTCTCAGCTATCAAATCAGCTCCCAGCTGCTTGGCCGTTTTACAGGTACCCAACCGTTTGGCCACAGGTGACACCAACGCTTTCGGCGCCAACGGAGGTGTTCACAGGCAGCCCGAGTCCCACTCAAGGGCTACCTTGAGTCCCACTCAAGGATTTCATAGCGTCCCACGCTTTATAACCGATGGTAGTGTCCCACACTACGTGCTTCCAGCACAACGTATCCCATGCGCCACACGCGGATTCATCACACAACATAGAATTCATGCAAACAACCTTCACTCAGTTATACATATTTCACATGCAGTCGGTAATACACATTCCAGGATTCCACGTATTAATTTAACACACACATGCTTCCATGCAATCATCATCATAGCTCTATTAGCAACATATGAGTCCAATGCAACCGATGGTAATCAATATCAAGCTTCTAACAGCATTCTTATCAACTCCGGCATAACATGCACTCGGTATACAGCAGTATCAGAACTTACCCAACACATGCATCCATATGAAGATCAACAGGTTCAAACAAACATTTCAATCAGCACAACACAATATGCAATCGGTATACAGCAGTGTCAAGACTTAATCAACGCATGCATACATATTAACATGAACGGATTCAACAAAGCATTCCAGTCAACACAACATAACATGCAATCGGGTTCTGTGGTATCTAAACTCAAACAACGCATGCATCTTCAAGGATGATAATAACATGCAAGCATATCATACAACAGGATACAAAACCATCATTATCAACACTCGAGACCCGTTCATAACCCATGCATTTAACATGTAAGGTACTCCCCCTACCAACTACGAGACTCGGAGAGACTTTTCTGCTTGGGTGTTGGTTCTCTTCCTCGCTGCTTCACTCAACGCTTCCACTCGCTTAGCCTTTACTTGAACGCTATTTCCCTCCACGAGTGGTGCAGGGCTGTTTCTGCTTCTGCTTCGACGCTCGTCTTCTACTCGTGTGAGGGAATTCTGACTCCTCTGCAGCACCGTCACTCGGCTTTCGAAACAGGGAATGGAACAGAGGGCATAAAAGGAGAAGAGAAGAAGAAAGAAGAAGAAGAAACTCGCAGGGGATTCTGAAGAACGAATGGAAAGGAAGGCCATCGTCCCCTTATAAATACATGCATGAGGGAAAGAATGGTGGGGTGGGAAAACGTGAGGAGCAGTCTGCTCATGTCACCCATTCCCATCAGCACCCACTAAGCCAATCATCCTTTTTAATCAGTACACTCCTTAAGTTAATGGCAATTAATAAACAAATCCCCTCTTCTGAAATTATTATTTTAATGGCTTTATTCATCCGGTACATTATTAAAAATTGGGATGTTACAATATGCATAAGGTAGGCTATATTTGGCTATAGCTAATAAATAGAAACAAGGCCTTTATCATTTCCATGTACCAATCATAATATGCATAAGCAAGGAGAAATTACAAGTTCTGCCACACTACTATTAAGCAAGTACACTCACAAAATCTTAAGCATCAATTAACACATCCCCAAACTTAAAACAATGTAGTCACATCAAATTATTATCCTAGGCCCTTAAACATGTACTACAACAGATTATGATAAGTATGGTCCTTCAAGCCTCATAAATTGTAGCACACATCAGTAATTATATTCAAGCAATTACCTAAGACAAACGTTTTAGCTTTGGAGATGCAATAGTCTTATCATTCTTATCCTATACATTATTATATTTTTTTCTAGAATAATCATCAATGAGTAAGAAGTAAAGGAAACTTCCCTCTTTACCTGTGTAGGCAAGTAAGTGCGTATCTTCCAGTGATGACCAGTGATTACCAACAACGAATTAAGAAAAATAATAACATAGAAACCAAAACAAATAATGTGGAAATGGAAAGCTGTAACTGAGATAATAAATGAAGTAACACAAAACAAGTAGTTTAAATTTTACAATCCAAAAATGGAATAATAAAGTCTAAACTGAATTATAAGGAAAAAAATAAAACTCCTAAACTACTCAGTAATAGTACCATCTCTCTCTTTAGTAGTGTCAACCATCTCTTCATCAACTGCCTCATCATCAACAGTCTGATCAACATGTGGTGGAAATTCTATGCTCAAGGGTGTATCAACTCGAGGGATGGTGAAGCCTATAAAAGCCATCCATTGATCTTTATCAGTTGGAACCCTTATCTCTTCAGTAGGGTCCAAGTTCATTGCAGTGGCCATTTTCTTCAGCAGCATATCATGGTTCATCACTAGATTCATAAGTCCCAGGCTGCATCTTCTTGATTACTTGTAGTTCCCCCAAGATGGTGGTAAGGATTAGAGTAGAGGATTGTTCTTGGTGAGAAAATGATGGTTTGACTGGTTTTGACTTGAAACGCTTAGGTTTTTTAGGAATATAGTGATCAATCTTGTCCCTCAACCAGGCATGATTCTGGGCCTTTTCCATTTTCACCTTGGTAAACTCCTCCTCCTGCACCTTCACAGAGTTTATCTTGGCCAAAAGTGAAAGGACAAAATAATATGGCAGTTAGGCATATTTCTCATGAGCCTTAACCATTTTAAACAGAATCAAATCACCCAAATGAACATACAATTCTTGCATTAAATAGTAAATAGAAACTAACCTTTTCACCATAATTTTAGTAGCATGAGCCACTGGTTGTAGTAAAAAGAGAAGATATTGGCACCAAATCATAGGGACATCAAGAAGAGTATTTTTCCTTACGAATTTTGGAGCACCACCAATAGTAGTTTCAAAGGTGGTCCCTTCTTGACAGCATACCTCCAATACCTTCTTCACAAAATCAGCATTCTCATCCAATGAGAACCCATTCAGTATTTTAGTGTATTGACATTCAACATCTTCCACCACAGGTAATCGCAAAGCCTTATTAAGAATTTCACTGGAAAGTGGGATGACAACACCCCTTAGATAGGAAGAATACAGGGTATCATCATCACTATCATTGACCCTCAAGTTGGCATAGAACTCCCTAGTGAGTTCTTGATAGCCATGACCAGCACTTTATTAAAATTTTGCCACCCCCGACAAACATGGCAGCCCTCATAGTTAGGTCAAGATAATCTTCCCCACTCAACAACATCACCCTGTCCCTAATCACACCTCTCTCCCTGAACTTCCTTTCATAGTCCTGAGTAGCCTTGTTATCTCTAAAACGCTTCCAATCAAAGTCTTCTCCCTGTTTGGAACGTTTCTCCCCTTTTCAGACTTCCTCTTCTTAATAGGGGAGGAGAAGTAGGAGTACTAGCAGCGGCTACCACCTTTCCCTTCACTTTACAAGATGCTTTTGCTTGTTCCATTTCAATTAACCTCTTAGTTTTATGAATGGAACGAGAAGGTCTAGATGCCATGGCAAGCAAATACAATGAAATATATATAGAAAGTAGAAAGGTGTATGAACTATCAAGTGATGGGTGATAGCCAACCGTAAGTTCACGGGGTATCAAAGTAATGAAAAGATATCCTTCCCACAGAGATTGTGCCCAAGTACTAGTTATAACAGTGGTTCAATTATCTAGTGAATTGATTAAAATGAAATACTCAAACGATTTTAAATAGTAAATCAGAAAACAGGAAATTCAACGTCTTTTGTAAAAGAAAATCGGAGCAAGTTTAGGAAATTGAATCAAAGGTAAATATTGGGGTATTAAGGGTTCATATGCTAGTATCAAAATTAAAGGTTACTCGCCTATCCAATTATATGATTTTGTTCCTAAAGCAGATTCCCCTAAGTTAATTAATACCTTTCTTTCGAAAGCCTATTAACGTGCCTAATTCCCAAAGAACTGTGTTCAATTTGTTAATTACACCCTTTACGTTCTATGGAAATCTGATTAATCCTCAAACAATTTCACTTACCATTGTAAATCAAAATCATAGGTTCAATTTAGCTATTTTCGTATTACATGCCAATCTCTTGATTACCTATATAATTTATGATCATCTACATTTATCTCTAAGTCTTGCAGAAGTATTAGGCATACATAAATTGAATAGAGATTGAAATCACATAAATTGGAATGCGAAGAACAACTAATTGTAACACATAGGCATACTACATCCTTAGCCCCAAGAAAAGAGTTTAGTGTGCCATAAGGATTGTTGTCATCATGTCACATAACACAAAATCAATGGACACAATGCACACTTATCAAAATACCTTAAACTAAAACATTGCTTGTCCTCAAGCAATCACTGAATGCATACAAGCATATAATGAAAAACCAACACACCCAAACAAACTTAAGGAATATTTTGTGTATTTATTTTTTTTATTTTTGTGTTTTTAAGTGATTTGATACACTACCAGAATATATCACAACCAACAGTCAAACCATATTCGCTAAGATTAAACTTAGGGTACTCTTTCTTACTTTCTACTTAGTGTTTGTGCTGGTGTTTCAATCCACTCAGACCACAACATTCTAAACACTACCATAGGCTTGGCAATTAACCACAGACTCTATAGTTATCAAGAAACATACATTGGTCAAAAGGTCTTTTAAAGGGTTGTAATGGGGCCAGGGGATCATAACATGGGAATGGAAACCAAGAAAAATGGAAATGCAAAAGGCTAAATTCTATAAGAAGAGCAATATCACAAGAAGGCAAGCAAACCTCAATTCAATAACTCTTTATACCTTCAAACCATAAAGGGCATGATTCATTTTTCTCTTTCCCTTCTTTTAATTTTGAGATCAAACTCCTTATCTTTCCTTTTCTTAAAATCACACACCCCAAACTATCATGGTTTTTGTTTCTCAATTCAATGTTTAATTATCGCGACCGGTGGATCGCGGCGGCATGGAAAAACCTTCCAAAGCGAACGGAGATGAAAAACAGAATGGAATAGGGAGTCGCCACCACCATATTTATCCATATAAAAAAACATTGGAAAAAAAACTTTATCAAGGCACTAGTTAAAATAAGATTCAAGTTCGGGAGTCGGTTACGAGTGGGGAAGGCATTAGCACCCCCTACGCCTGTTAAAGAAATAGTACCAAAATTTGAAAATGCGCATCAAAAATAGCCCTAAAACATTTTTTATTTTCTTCTCTTTTTGTTCTTGAAAAAAAGGAAACAAATGAGATAAATAAAAAAGCTATGAACAAAGACATTGAGGATATTTAGCTACGGCTAGGAAACCGACGTCAAATTGTTTCTTCACCTCGTCCTTAATCTTAAGAAGCATCTCTGGGTTCATTTGGTGCAGCTTCTGTTTAATCGATGGACATTCTGGCCTTAGAGGTAACTTGTGCTCTAGAATACTATTGTCCAACCCTGGCATATCTTGATACGACCATGCAAAGACATCATGGAACTTTTTGAGTAGTTTGACTAGTTCTTCCCTTCACTCCTTACTTAGAGAAGTGCCAATCTTGACTTCTTTCGCCTCTCCTTTATCCCCTAGGTTAATGGTTTCGACTCTTTCTTGATAGGTCGAATTTCCCTATCTTCTTGCTCCAATAACCTTGTTAATTCGGGTGAAGGCTCAAAGTGTTCCTTCCCTTCTTCATTGGCATAGTTATTCAGATGATCAGAGTCGTGAAATGAGATCAAAGTCTCACTATTCTCAAGGGAATCATTTTCAAATCTGCATTTTATTGTATTATAGTGAATGAAAAAGAAAACAAGCAAGCAAAAGGATCAAACTGAAGGATATAGACCAGAATGGGATACTAGATTTCAGAACATGTTCATTAATGAAAGAAATAAACAAACAAGTTTCACCTTTATTACAAAAAAAAGGGTCCCAAAGCCTTAGGCATAACAAAGGGACCAACAAGCCACAAGGGTATTGTTAAATTACTCTGATAAAATATTTAAAGTTGTGGGGAATTCAATGATCTCCCAATTACACAGCTCTTGGTTCGGCAGGCAAGCATACACAAGTCCAGCATCATCATCGGGATTATCTTCAATTGCGGCCACTTGGTCCGAAGGCATTATCCCTGCACTCCAAAAACTCTGGTAAAGGTCACAGACGGGGATTCTCATGGTATGAGGTTCTCGGCCAGTGAGACGGGCAGCCCTCCTTTCTCTTCTCTCTTCCCCCGCCCTTCTTTTATCAGCGGCCATAGGCCGGTATCCCAAGCCATATCTATCTTTGTTTTTAGGGAGGCACACAGGTTCGATTCTTCCTTCCAGGTCTCGTCCCAGCCCTTTTCCTGGCTCATACCCTTCATGTAGCATTGTCCTTGCCATTACTAAGGATATATTTAGGAAGAATGTTTTTGTGGTGCCCTTTCCCAAGTACGTAGTGTTAGTTATTTCCAAAGCTTGAAAAGAGGTTTCAAGCTCTTCTTCCGCCGCTTCAATATATGGGGTGGTGACAGGCTTGCTGACTAAAAAGTCCTCTTCCCTAGAAACAACCACCAACTTGTTATTGATGACAAATTTTAGTTTTTGATGTAATGTGGAAGGGACCACCCCGGCTGAATGGATCCACGGCCGATCTAGTAAATAGCTATAAGCGGGCACGATGTCCATGACTTGGAAGAGGATCTAGAAGGTACAGGGTCCCACCTGTATTGGCAATTCGATTTCACCCATGACTTCCCTGTGAGTCCTATCAAAGGCTCACACCACCATAGAGCTCGGCCTCATATGCGTCCTGTCGAAAGGTAACTTTACCAATGTGACTTCGGCATGACATTGAGGAATGACCCATTATCGATAAGCACTTTCGCAAGGATATGGTCTCGACATTTTACGGAAATATGACGTGCTTTGTTGTGTCCTATTCTTTCCGTGGGTACTTCGTCGTCTTGAAGGTCAAGTAGTTACTGGCGACAATGTGCCCCACTATGCCTTGGAACTTATTAACAGGTATGTCGTGGTTGACATGTGCCTCACTCAACACTTTCATCAATATGTTTTGGTGCAATTCAGAATTCATCAACAGAGATAACAGGGAAATCTTTGCAGGAGTGTGGTTCAATTGATCCAGCACTTGATATTCACTATGGTGAATGAACTTCAAGAATTCTTAGGCTTCTTCATCAGTCACTTCCCTCTTTGCTTCGCCAGTAGTTCCTTCTCCCCCAATTTTAGCCTTCCTAGCAACCTAGTGAGGCGTTTGTTCTGGAGAAGTATAAACTCTTTCACTCCAGGTCATTCCTCCAATTCCCACAATATTGGTGACGAAAGTTGAGGGTGAGTCATTTGTTGCTGAACTGAAAATGACCACATCTGCATTATATTTCCATGGGACTTCCTTGGAATTCTTGAATAGGAACAGTGTAAGAGTTTGCACCATGATGACCGGCCATGGAAAAACGGGGGCTGCTGGAGTACTTTTGCTATAAAATATGGTCAAGGGCTTCGGGGCTTGTATCCTTGGTTGATCCTGAATCATACTTATTTCACCTTCTCGGTGCTTACAAACTTTTACAGTATGGCTATCAATGAGTCCTTGAAGGATTCTACGAAAGCTTTGGCATTTGGCAGTTTGTTCCTTGTCATATCTTTCACCCCATGAACCCTCTATCAAACCTCTTTCCAGTAAATGAGAGTGAATCGCCCTCAATGGTGTTCTTATATCAGTAACACTCATGATACAGTCTTCATCAACCCCGATAGCATTGACCCCTGGACCTCCATGATTGGGTAATGGGTTCATGGATATATTCGGACTACCCTCTCGAAAATTGATCCAATTAGCCCGAAGCAGATCTCTTTCCTTGAATTTCAAAGCTAAATAGTTCTCCGTGGTATGCCCTAGTGCACCAGCATGGTAATCTCACTGTGCATTCGGGTCATACTCCTTAGGGTAAGGAGGTTGCATTGGCCTTAAGGGACAAGGTTCCACCAGAGTGCTTCTGAGAAGATGACGTAAGAGTTCAGCATAACTCATAAGGATGGGATCAAACTGTATCTAGGGATGGTCATTACTGGGCTTTCTTGAATTCGGATTTGGGTTGGGTGGTATGGTGCTTGTTGGGGTATGGGAGGTCTTGCAACGGGTGGTCAGAAATGGGGCTGAGTTGGATTTTGCACTACTGCCACATATGGGTATGGTGCATAAAGGTTGGTCAGCGGAAAAGTGACAGGAGTGGAAGGGTTTGATTAATTCCTCCGGTTATAAGAAATGGTGTTGATCTCCCCAATTCTCTTCTTACCTTCACTGGTTATTGTTCTTTTCATGGATCCTAGTCCAGATAAGCTTTGGGCGATTTTCCCAGTTCTTAACCCATTTTCTATCATTTCGCCAATAGTGACGATATCAGAAAAATATGATAAAACACTTCCGATTATCCGATCATAGAAAGGAGATAAAAGTGTGTCAATGAACATGGAGACTACTTCTTTTTCTGATAATGGGGGATCCACTTGTGCGATGACCTCCTGCCACAGTTGTGCGTATTCCTTAAATGTCTTGTTCTTCTTTTTCATCATGTTTTGCAACTACACCTTGTCTAGCGCCATGTCTAGATTGTACTTGTATTGTCTTATGAAAGCATCTGCCAAATCCGCCCAACTATAAATACGAGATCGTTCTAGATGTGTGTACCAGGTCAAAGCAGCCCCAGCTAGGCTGTCCTGGAAACAGTGGTTCAACAACAGGTCGTTGGAGGTGTGCGAGGCCATCTTTCTGCAATACATTGTAAGATGATTTTTAGGGCAAGTTAAACCCTGATACTTGTTGAAATCTGACACCTTAAACTTTGAGGGAAGGACAACATCCAGAATCAAACATAATTTAGTGGCCTTTCCCAATCTGAAACCTCCCATCCCTTCCATCGCCTTCAAACGCCTTTCCAGGATCTCTATTCTTCTATCTTGGGTGGCAGCGGAAATGCCTGAGCTAGGGGCAACATGGGGATTTGTATGCCATTAAGGTTGGTAAACGTGTGCTAGGTCTACATTTAATGGGGAGATCTGGGGTCGGGTGATGGTTTCAGCGGTATAGGCAGGCTGGGTAACTTGGGCTTGAATGGCTTGTGTTTGGGTTTGGGCTATCTGGAATTCACGAAGTGGTGGTACGCTTGGTTGAATAGGATGAGGGGCTGGTTCTTAGTGGTTTGGCTCTTCTTGTGAGTTAGTGTGGAGAGGGGGAAAATATCCTGGGGGTAAGCTATATAATAGGAAAGGAATGGCATTGTCGTCCGTATCCACGAAGGTATGTTGTTGGGTATATGTCGTGCCACGACCGGGTTGGGATTCAACAACGGGGTTTGGCCTTCTGATATGGACGCTGAGGGGTGGTACTGTAGGATTGAGGATTTGTTCTCCAGCTGGGCCAGGAGGGTGTCACAGGGTAGGCGGATGGTGCTGGGCGTCCTTAATACCGGTAGAAGAACCCTCTTCTGTGACTCTTTTTTCCAGAAGTTTGGCCATCTCGGCCATCTGTTCCTTGAGTTGATTGAGCTCAGCTGTTAAATTCTTGTTTTCTTGCTCTATCTCTGCCATGAGTTTCTTTCGGAGCCTAGTTCCATAAGGATGCTTACCAGTAATGTCTAAAGAAACACAGAGATGCGTTAGAAGAAAAACAAGTTGATAACAGAAATAAAAAAGTAAAAAGAAATTGCGCAGGACGCCATTCGGGACTCAGCGTGTATCCTTCGACTGTTCCTCAAAACATCGCATTTAAAAGTACTAAGTAAAGCAGTAAATGAAAATTAACATGAGATAGTCATGGAGGCAAAAGATTCCTTTATTTCATACGTCCACAAGGGTACAATGCTACTGTAAAGGCCTGATTACAATGCATGAAAACATATTAGCCGTTCCTGGCTTGGGCAATCATAGCCCTCATTTTACAAATTCTCTCCCTACAATAACTCAAGAAAGTTAAAATTTCTTTCGGAGTAGTGAGAGGATTGGCCATCTCCTCAGCTTGTTTCAGCAAGAATGAGAGATCTTTTAGAACTCCATTTGCCAAGTATGCTAGATTGGCGAAGTGACCCATCCACGAGCGAATTATTTCATCTTATTGAGTCAACTTGGCCTCCAAGAGGCGCATAGCCTCTTGACAGTCTTGCTCTATACACATGGCGTGTTGTCATTCACCATTTATTTCCTGCTCGCAAGCTCGTACCATCTCGTTAAGTTGCTGCTCCAACCTGTGGACTTGGGATTGCAACAACTTATTTTGTGCCAAAGCGTTCCATTCATTTTCTTTAGATTGTGTCAGCATATCCTTTAGAAAATCTTTCTTAGCAAAGATGGTATCACTTTGTTTGCTTTTCATTTTTAGCTGAGAGTTGGCAGCCCGGAGACATTGCTCTTGTTTCATCCTATAATCTTCTTCAAGCTTTCGTTTCTTCCCAATCTCTTCTATGGCTTGCTTATTCTCCAAATTTTCCCTTTTCTGAAGGGTGCATTCTTGTTGATATCTCAGCAAGTCTTCCTCTAGCTTCTTATTCTTAGAAGTCAACTCCTTTATCTTGGCCTTCAATGCCTTGGTTGCTTAATCTTCTATGATAAGTGGTGGAGCAGGAGTGCTTGCCGGTAGATAAGAAGGACTCCTGAAAGGCAATTTAACAATAGAAACCCTATTCAGGACACATTCATGATACTCCTTTCCCACAACATGGATTTGTACCTCTAACTCTTTTCCCATCTTTTGGACCTTTCTCCACGCATTCGCTATATCCTGAATGACATACATATAGCTTTCCTTCGCATAATACAAAATGAAACGAGTGAGCAACTCTTCATTTGGTGGTCCAAGCAAAGGATAAGCCAACTGACGCTTAGCTATAACAGGATTATAGTTGATACATCCGTGCATGCCAATAAGAGGAACATTTGGATAATTCCCACAGTGATGGATGATTGATTTGACTTCCAACCATTGGGGATACCATCTGACTTTTTCAGCTGTGAGCCCTACAAGATGGTTTGCTCATTCACGCCTATTTTTTACTGCCAGTTGGCATAGTTTTAGATCGGAGACAGGACATTCGGCCTTACAAATCTGATGGAAAGCATGAGACATGAGCCATACATATAGAACAGGTAGACAACAAATGATCCTCCTTCCGCCTTGCGTGTGAAAAAAATCCATGGTGCAGTACACATTGGCCAACACTGCTATGACGGGATTCTCAAGCCTGTGTTTGCAAGCTATGAAGATAGCGATAGCATCATAATCCACGTAGTTATCAAGATTAGGGAACAAGACAACTCCATAGATAGTAAGAGCTAAAGTATCCATAAAAGTTTCCCAATCTTCCTTATCTGCCAGGATCTGCATGTGTTTCTCAAGAAACTCTTGAGTGAATCCAGGAATCTGATTTCTATTCATCTGCTCACTCTTCAATGTCTCAGGATGGATTTTGGAAATACGGGCGACAGAAGTGATAGTTGCATGATGGTCAAGATGACGGTAGGGAATCTGTCCTTCCAAAGGCATCCCCAAGATTTGTTCAAAATCTTCTATAGATGGGGCCAACTGAAAGTCCCTAAATATGAAACATCTGAGAGGCGGGTCATAGAACTGTGTTAAGGCTGTGATCTCCTCAGTTTGCACTTCCACTTCTAAGAGCTTTAGAATCCTCCCATACTTTCTGGTAAAGGCCATTTTCTATGTCAAGTTCAATTTTCTTCCCACTGTTTGTAGACTGCCAGTGTCAATTTTCTTGGATTTAACATGTAGTATTCTTCTTAATTCAGTCACATCTGTACCACAACTATCATGTTTCATGTTAATTTCCATATTTGCTTAGAGGTACTTACTAAGTCCCGAATGGCTTCCTACAAGAAAAAAGATAAGGAGGAAAAAAAATAAAAAATATTAGTTACTGCCATGTTTTGGAAACCATTACTTCTTTACAATTTATTGAAAAACATTTTCACTTTGGGAAGCAACGGTCGTCAAAACTCGTGCCAAACTAAAGTCATATGGGTCATAGATTTCCCAATCGTTGTTAATGCCTTGAAAAGAAACAAAATTATATTTCACCTTTCATTTTTGTTTTGACGATTAGGAAGATCTATGACCCAGGACTCAGAGGTACACAACGAAGAGGGAGCTGCCTACCTGTTAAAAGATTACTAGTCTTTTTAGAAAAGTGAGTTACTTTTTGAATAAAGTAATCCTTTGACGGGTAAACGGCTCATCAATTTGGATTCAAAAGGGAAAGCGAGAATGATGTAAGGTAAAGTAAATTCTGCCCTTTTTGGCCTAAGTCATTTTTTTCTGGAAGTCTTTTTTGGGCCCTACGGCTTGTCTAAGAGTGACTCCTCACATCGGGTGGTTCGAACTAGACTTCTAAAAGGTTACTAGAGTAGGGAATCTACTGGGTGCGTTCATCATGAAAGGTCGAACTCTAGTTGAGGTTCATACCATCGCCGAATGGGAAGTACATCCCAAACGACACCGCTACTAACCTCCCCTAACTTAAGTTTCATTTAGGGTCCGGGTATAGGACGCCACTCATAACTGTGTGCAAAAATATGAGTGTAGTGTGTGAAAGGGCATTCAATACCTGTACCTTACCCCATCCTGCACAGAGAATGAACATAGAAAAATAACACAAAGTCGTCTACCCTAGGATTCAATAATTACACAGAAAAATAACACAGAGTCGTCTACCCTAGGGTTCAATAATCATGCAAATATTAATAGTGCATAAATGACAAAATACGATTGAAACTAAAAATAAACACCTACGGTGTTAACAAAAAATAAACTAAGGGAAGAAATAAAAACAAACAAAAGGCTATATAGAGACATGTGCTTTTAATCTAATTGGCCTGACTCTCTCCAAGGTCCCCAGCGGAGTCACCATCTGTCACGACTGATGGATCGCGGCGGCACGGAAAAACCTTCCAAAGCGAATGGAGATGAAAAACAGAACAGAACAGGGAGTCACCACCAATATTTTTATCCATAGGAAAAAGCATTAGAAAAAAAAGTTTATCAAGGCACTGGTTAAAAATGAGATTCAAGTTCGGGAGTCGGTTACGAGTAGGGAAGGTATTAGCACCCCACTACGCCTGTTAAAGAAATGGTACCAAAATTTGAAAATGTGTATCATAAATAGCCCTAAAACATTTTTTATTTTCTTCCCTTTTTTTCTTGAAAACAAAGAAAATAAATGAGAAAAATAAAAAAGCTAGGAACAAAGTTAACAGGACGTCTCATCCAAATTAACCCTATCTTTGGTGAGAAAACGCGTGGAAAAGGAAAGAATACTAACAAGACGTCTCGTCTAAATTAGCCATTCTCTCATGAAAATGTAGGGTCGAAAAATGGATGAGGTTAACAGGATGTTTCGTCCAAATTAACCTCATCTGGAGGAAGATGATAACGGCCAGAAAGAAATGGAGAAAATCAACAACACGTCACGTCTAAATTGACTTTCACAAAAATAATAAGAATGAGATTAATTTATAAGAAGAACGAGAAAGGAAGAGAAATGCGCCCGACAGGAATTAATTCCTGGTCCTACATATTCTCGAGCTTCCGAGAAATCAGGGTTACGTAGTTCTTTGGAGGGATATTCTCAAAATAATGTTATAAGGTTCGGTAACAGATTGGTTCTGAAAGGAAAAAGGAATACAAGACAAAGTTCTCCGCACGTGTATAGTGTTGGAAATATGCACTAAAAGCCTATATAGGACGCATCATTTTGAATAAGTCATTTTTGTTAAATAGTTTAACAACCTTTATTTATCCTTGGAATAATAGGTCATATGAGAGTTATTCCAAAAATGTCCCTAGTCAAGTATTTACGTGGGGACATGTAAATACATTAAGACTAGTGTGTGAGTATACTGATGATCTGATCTTACAGATCATGGATATAAATGATATCAAGTCTTCACACGTAATTTTTTTTGTGTTTATCTTATGCTTTGAAACACAGCGCTTTGCAAATCCTATGGGAATCCTTGTATTTCTGCTACTCATACACTAGGTATTCCTAACATATAGGACCTAGAAATAGTATAGGCAAAAGTACTTCTGCATGACACTAACTTAAGATTACCCCTATACTAAAAAAATATCAAAATGCATGTTTTGTTATTTTGCACTATGGAATGGAACAAAAAGAAATTTTGAGAAAAACAGAATAAATAAAAACAAGAAAGAGATGATGGAATTGTAACCGGTATAGGAGTGCACACTGGGAAGGCCGGGCTCGAGACTCAGGGTCGGTGTGGACTGGGAAGGCGATGATCAGCGTGGGGCTGTGAGAATGGATCAGGTAGTTACCGAATCCGGTATGGTAGCTTAGTAAGATCTGGTATGATAGGTCAGAGAAAATCTCAGGGACTAGATAAAGATCCGGTATTAGCAGGAGTAAATTTAGGACAGGACCGGTAGTCAATCCGAAGTGGGTCTGATGTGGAAATGGGAATCTGGTCAATGTTCAATTAGCTGGAAAAGGAGAGATGGTACTATTTTTTTTAACACTTAAAATGCAAAGGGAATTCAAAAGGAAATTTGAGCAGAGTTTTGGCAATGACAGAAGAGTCTTCTCGGGGGGGGGGGGGGGTAAGGGATCAGAACTTCGGACCCTTGGACCTCTTCAAGTGAGGCATTTATAGAGGTTTTTCAACCTCCACCTATGCTATTGAGTGCTTTGACAACTGACATTTCCATCGGCCCAGGCTCGTAATGGCGATACAGGCCGGCCACTGAATAGTTATGGGGAATAGAGAGAAGTGAGAAGTTTTTTATTATTTCATACTTCATCCTGCCTGCCATTCTTCGGATTTGATGGATCGAATCTGGGAGTGCTTTCCACGTCATAGGACGAGGTCCAAGACGATGTGGGAGTGCTTTGAATTCTTTACATCGGGGTAAGACTGAATGATACGGGCTGAACTGGTCCCCTTAGGATCGGTATAGGCAAGGATGGTGTAACAATCACACCGGTATAGGCACAAGACAAGCTGGCGTTGGTCCATTAATCATGCCCTACACCGACTCATTGTTTAGCCGGTGTTAACTTTTTATTTGTTTGTTCCTGTTGGCCTCATTTTTGAAGTACATTTGGGCCAGACCGGAGGAGGTGTTCACATCAATTCAACCTCTTTTGGTTAGCTTGCCCTTTTTGCCTCTTTTATATGTAAATCAGAAACCATTATGTTAAAGGTTTTGGAAGAAAATAATCATATTATTTCATGGCTCAGAAGGGACAACTAATGGATTACACTTTCAACAAATTCTGAGGTTAAAGAAAACAAAACCTAAAGTGCCTTTTTCATTCCAAGCATGCATTCACAAACCTTTTTGAATTGGTCAAAAGCCAAGTTCTAGAGTACCATGAAATGTGTGAATCACTCAGTCAAAGAATCATGGGTTATTTATAATTTAATGCACTGAACACCCTATTGGCTGAAAAGCTTACAATGGTAATTTGCCAAATCAAAGAAACACAGTCATCATGTAGAGTGATTATTCTGGAAAGAATAGCAATCAAAAACTTTATATATATATATATATATTATTTTTCTATTTTACAAGATTCACCCAAGTAATGCTTAAGATCCAACCAATCTACATCACATGTCATACAGATAACAATAATTGTAATTAGAAATCAATGCTAGCCTAAGGCATATGAGTAGACATACAATCATGCAAATGAACTAGAACATAAGCATACAATCATGCAAATGAACTAGAAAGTAAAAATAAACAAAAATAAAAAGGAATAAAGTAAGAACAAGCTAAACTTTTGTGTACCCATCACCCCAAACTAAAACTGGACATTGTCTCTAATATCCATATCAAGGGGGCCAAAGAGGGTCGTAATTGAGGAATCAGGGGTAAAAGGACACAAAAGTTCAACTGATACCTGTCATGGAGAAGAGGGGTGGAAGTGACCCTTCTGGGTGTTTAAAATGTTGAATTTCCCCACACTGGGCTGTACCATGGCCGGTGGTTGTAAACAACGGCCCGTGGTTTGTTTTGTTTCTCCCTAAAAATTGAAATGTAACTTAGACCATGCACCTGATGGCAACCACGGCCAGTGGTGACAAACCACGATCAGTGGTTGCCACTGTGTTGTTCCTAAAAATTCCATGTTCACAAAGAGGAAAAACTTGGGCCAAACCACTGCCAGTAGGGGATATACACAGCCAGTGGTTGCCACTATTTTGTGTCATAAAACAAAATGCAAAACACCAACTTTGGCATATTCATATGATCCAAATTAAGACATGTATCATGGTAATAAAAATTATGCCTTACTCCAAAGCATAGCAATTCAACAAGTTCTTGTTTATTAGTTTTCACTTTATTTGATTTTTTTTACCAACTAAAACATTCAAAAAAACATAGAAATATAAACAACTATGGGGTTACCTCCCCACCAGTGTTAAGTTTAACGTCTTCAGTTGGACGCTATACCTAAATTACAACCAAGAACCTATTAGAGCCATGAAATTCATACCTGAGTGTGGAATTTAAAGGCTGAAGTTCTACATTTGGGTTACCACTTTGTCACACATGACTTCAGTATCATGTTTCAGTGGTGCATAACCCTTAGTGCATTTTGATCTTCCTGTAGGCTCATTCAGAAAAACAAAATCAGGTGGGTCCTTAGGAAGAATCTCTCCATTCACCACTTGGTCAACTAATTCAATGATACAACAAACATTATCATGAAAAGGTATTTTCAAAGAATCTATCAAATTAAATTCAACCTTTTGGTCCCCTACAATCAGAGACAACTTACCATCACCATACCTGCAGTAGCTAAAAATGGCCTGCCTAATATAATAGGGATCATAGAATCCTCATCCATCTCTATCACAACAAAATCAGCAGGGATAAAAAATTTTCCTATCCTAATAGGAACATCCTCTAAAATACCTATAGGATACTTAATAGATCTATCAGCTAATTGTAAGGATATGCTAGTAGGTTTCAATTCACTCAATCCCAACTTCTTAGAAATAGACAAAGGCATCAGGTTAACACTAGCTCCTAAATCACATAAAGCTCTATCTATTGATATATCACCAATCATGCATAGGATAGAAAAACTACCTGGATCCTGAAGCTTGGGTAGTAGCTTCCTTTGGATCAATACATTACACTCCTCAGTAAGTACTACCATACCATCTTCCTCCAGCTTTCTCTTATTGGACAAAATATCCTTCAGAAACTTCACGTAGGTAGGCATTTGTTGCAAAGTATCAATGAAAGGAATATTAATGTAGAGCTTTCTAAAACCTCAAGAAACTTACCGAACTGTTTGTCCAACTTGGCCTTAGCCAAGCACTGAGGAAATGGAATGGGAGGTTGATATGGCTTAACCTCCTTCTTCTTCTCTTGCTTCTCTTCTTCCATAGCAGGTAGAGGTGATATGGTCTCATCCTCCTTAGAGTCCTTTTCAACTTGTTTTTCCTTTGGCGGCATTGGACCTTCATATTGTGTACCACTCCTAAGCGTTACAGCCAGGGCGTGGTTGGATGGACCCACTTCTGGTTTTCCTGGAAATGTCCCTGGAATTCTGGTAGAGCTGGAAGCCTGTTGAGCAATCTGAGTTTGCAATATCTTGTTGTAGGTGGAAAGTGAGCCCATCTTTGAGGCTAGGCTCTTGATAGCATTAGAGAACTTGTTGTTCTACTTCAATTGAGTAGCTACAAACGTCTCTATCAAGGACTCTAATTTTGATTTTTGAGGAATGAAGGGTCTTTATGGTTGTCTGTAGTTACTCTGGTTGCCTTGGCTTAGAGGTGGTCTATTTTGAAAACCAGCTGGGCCTTATGGTTGTCTAAAATTATTTCTATAGTTACAACTATAGTTCCCAATCACCTCAACTTGATGCACCTCTGCTTCGGTACTTTGGGATACTCCTATCTGATAACCTGTACTAGTATGTCTTGAAACACCACATAATTCACAAACCATATTAGCAGTACCTGTACCTAGCTTATCAAATTTAACAGACAAAGCTTTTACCTTAGCAGTAAGTAGGGAAATAACATCTAAAGAATACTTACCAGGAGTTTTTGATGGTAAACTCCGTTCAGATGACCACTGGTATGTGTTTTGGGCAACCTCCTCAATGAGATTGTAACCTTCTTCCATGTTCTTACTCATGAAGGCACTGCCAACTGCGGCATCCAAGGTTACCTTCTGGTTCGGAGTGAACCCATTATAGAATATGTGCACTGTCAACCAGCATTCAATACCATGGTGTGGGCATTCCCAGAGCATTTCTTTGTACCTCTCCTAGGCATCATATAGAGTTTCATCATCTTTCTAAGCGAAAGTGATGATTTGCTTCCTCAACTGGTCTATTTTTCTCCTTGGATAATATTTGTTGAGGAAGGCATGAGACAACTGCTCCCATGTAGTGATTGATCCCTACGGAAGCGCGTAAAACCAAGCTCTGGCCTTGTCCCTTAAAGAAAATGGGAAAAGCCTCAGTCGGATTGCATCGTTTGAGACCTCATTTACCTTGAGCATGTCACAATACTCAAGGACAATCTGAAGATGCAAATTAGGATCCTTGGACGGCAATCCTCCAAACTGACTTTGTTGAACCATCGAGAGCAAGGATGGCTTCAACTCAAAATTATTTGCCTTAATGTTGGGTCTAGTGATGCTAGACCTTTGGCCCATCGCATTAGGCACTGTAAAATCATGGAGTGCTCTGTTGTCTTGATTTTCCATTTATGTTTGGCTTGTTGAACTTGAAGGTTATTGCCTGTTTTGTTCAATGTGTGTCCTAAGAAGTCTGATCTTTCGAAGAGTTCTTTTAATCTCAGGATCAAATATATGCTCAAAGCTGTCATTTTTCACATAAAGGGGCCTACACATGCCACACCCTGGTTTTCTGGACCCAAATCCCGATGTAATCAAGCTATTTAAATAATAAAAATACGAGTAAATTTTTTACGTTCAAAATAATTTCAAAACACCACCACGATTACATCAATACCCGAATCACAGAAAACTAAAGAGTAATAAAATATAACTGGATCGATAACTAACTTGCCCATAACGGTATACAAAATAATAGGGTTTACAGCAGAAGAAGAATGTGTATACCGGGCATATACCTAGTCCTATATATGAAGATATGAGAAAAGGCCCAAGCAATCATACAATTTCAAAATATAAGACTCTTAGGCCACAATCGACTATACACTTGAATCATAATTGTTTATCATTAATAGTAAGTAGTTTATACATGAGACATCCCTCACCAGATGGCATCAATCTAGTCATCACTTACATACTAATTATATAGTCTACATTCATAAATACATAAGTTTGTTACATATACTTATTTAACTTTCTAAATCATCATCCTTATGTACAATTTAATTCAATACGTTAAAATTCACAATTGATGCCGGCCAAGGCACTTCCATTACCACTCTTTACCTTTGCCAAAACTTCAATTCAAGTCATATCTCGGCCCATGGTAACCCTGCATTACAATGCTAAAAAGGAGACCACATGGGAGAGTGAGTTATACATTCAAAATGACGAATATTTATACATTGTGATTATGTGTACATGTATACAAACAACATGTGTGCTTTGCAACAAAGTTATTGATTCATCATTCAATCTTCATCACATTGTCATAATAGGCATACAAGCCTCATGAATCGTAATTCACAACATAAGCAAGCACAAGCACACACACAATCACATTGCCACATATCAACATGGCATTCACAATCATCATCGTCAAATTATTAAGTCTATAATCATTTCCTCCTCGCAAGGGGATTTTCATCTCTCTTAGTCATCCCTGTAACACCCTAATTTTAATAAGTAATAAACCTAAAAACAGGGAAAATTTTTTTCCACAAAAACAGCCACTAGACAGTCGGCATAGAAAGAAGAGGAAGGCAAGGGAGATAAAAGAATATTCATACGTATAGCAATCAGCGGGAGGAACAAGGCTGTCGGTATTCAGCGGAGTACAGCAGCTTAAACCGGTCCAATCAGTTTAGCGAAATACATCAGCGCCTGGGCGAATCCCATGAACAGCGCCCACTCGCTTCAGCGCGATCCCATACGCTTGGGCGAAACAGCTCTGGTCGCTCGGGCGAGGCACGATTCGCTTAAGCGATGCCAACACGAAAGCCTTCCCAAACACACACTCGTTGGAGCTAAGTCTAATTCGCTGGGGCGGACACAGGTACAAGGTAATTTCTTACTCGGATTTGGGAGATCGGTTCACCCGGTAAATCATCACGCTCGTACTTCACTCGGGGGTCCTCACAACTCCTCATTTCATTCATATAGGTCACAAGTATAAACCACTCGGTCTATAGATCCTCACTCACTCAGATTTTACATCATTCACTCGGATTATAAACATCTTACACTCAGAACCCATTCTATTTTAAACCACTACACTAACTCCTCTCTCAGAAGAGGATCCCTCAAGGTTTTCACTCGGAAATACGAACTCTACCTCACTCGGGTTTACCTATATTTTTCACTCGGGATCACTCAGCGTATTCATTCAGAAATACCCAAATACTATAGTCTCGCTCGGAATCATCAACTCAGCACAATTCATTCATCAACAACCTTCGAATCATTTAGCAACACATTCCAGTCGGAAGACGCATCAAATCAACATAGAGTACATATGTACGAATATATATTCCCAGAAACATAGATATACCCATAATTCCAATCTACCGACCCATAAACATGTAACCATATACTCGGAATACCCATTATCTTGATATTATGCATTTACCAATACTTACGATACCATACAAGTGACACCATGACTATTCTATCTTTATAAATGAATATATTTAATCGTCATTTTACATGAGAGCCGGCCAAGGCTACACGGACAGAACATAATAATGCAATACAAGTACTCAACAGTCGGAGTGCACTACACTCGGACTTGAGACCCTATCATCATTTCCGAGCACGACCTGCACACACTGAAAAATGGTGTAGGGGTGAGCATCTTAGATATTAAATGGTAGATACTGACTCGAGTTGTCCCACAATTATACAGCAGTATTTATATACACTCAATCATACATGGCAACGATTAAAGTCAAAGCAATACCAATCAACCAGGACACACATCAGACTCTTACCGATCAGAATTCATCAGTCACCACTCGGCCAGGTGCAGATATACAGCCAATAACATTAATATAACAACAATCAGCAACATGATAATACCAACGAATCAGAACGCACATATTCAACATTTTCTGATCAGAATCTAATAGTTCTCACTTGGCTATATACGCATAACATTTCAATAACATTAACACATATTCATGGAGCAAACTTCAATCAGCATCAACTGCGTATACACACAGAATACTCTCTCGGTTATATCTATTCATCATCTTCTTAACATCATCACACGCATAATCAAATTCCAGTCAGCATCAGCAATACATATACACAGAGTATTCACTCGGTTATACACATTCATCCTTTCATTAACATCATCGCATGCATAATCAATTCCAAACAATATCAATCAGTTAATACACACAGAGTATTTCACTCGGTTATAAACATTCATTATCTCATTAACACCTTCGCATGCATAACCAATTCCAAACAATATCAATAGTTAATAGGCACATAGTATTTCACTCAGTTCCGCATTCGTGTGTATCAGTTTAGACGTTGCAACGTAGGCTCTCAGCCTTTTTATACATAGCTCTCAGCTATCAAATCAACTCCCAGCTGCTTGGCCGTTTTATAGGTACCCAACTGTTTGCCCACAGGTGACACCAACGCTCTTAGCGCCAACGGAGGTGTTCATAGGCAGCCCGAGTCCCACTCAAGGGCTACCTTGAGTCCCACTCAAGGATTTCATAGCGTCCCACGCTTTAATAACCGATGGTAGTGTCCCACAATACGTGCTCCCAGCACAAACGCATCCCATGCGCCACACGCGGATTCATCATACAACACAGAGTTCATATACACAGCCATACATGCATCTCATGCAATCGGTGCCAGGCATTAACAGAACTCAACAACACATGCATCTCATGCAATCGGTATAGCACATCACCAAAACCCAACAGTACATGCATCTCATGCAATCGGTATAGCACATCACCAAAACTCAACAACACATGCATCTCATGTAGTCGGTATTGGACACTATTAGATTACTAATTTCACATCCTCACACATGCAGTCAGCATTTCAAGCTCACAGTAACTTGCACATCCCATAAACCACACAGTAATCATCAACTGCACTGCAACACATTCATTTCATATAATCATGCAATATTCTCAAGGCTATTAACATGCATTTCACATACGAAATCAAACATGCATTACTCCACACCAAGTCACCATGCATTCGGTACCATATACTCACCATGCAAGCAGACATAGAATCAGACATAAAGTCAGCAAACCATTGACACCCGTAACTCGTTCATAACCCATGCATTTAAGATAGAAGATACCCCCTACCTGGACTGAAGCTTTCAGTCGGTCAACACGACGCTCAATTCCAGAGGAACACTGAGTCACTCTTAGCACATCTGCATGCAAGAGCAGGGGAGGCCCAAGACGCCCAGCTCTCGGCTCGCTCCCTGGAATGGCTCTATCACAACGCTGTGAACACTCCAACCACCTTGAAGCTCCTCGAAGCGCAGATCTCCATTGAGACTTGGCAGCTTCGAGCAAGGAGAGGAAGAAGGAGGGAAGCCGACGAAGGAATGAAGGAACAAGGAAGGAGACGGGTTGCATGCAGAGGGAATGCACACCCTCACCCTCACTGGCTCGTCGAGTAAGGAAGGAGGACTTCGATCCTTAGCCACCATTATTGCGGACTCACGGAAACAGCGAGCAGAGAAGAAAGAAGAAGAGAAGAGGAGTGAAGAGCGAAGAAGAAAAGAGAGAAAACAGAAGGAAGAGAAGTCTGAAGGGGAAGAATGGGTGATAGTGTACCCATATATGCATGCACGGAGAGAGAAGGGAAGAGTGGGGTGGGAAAGCGTGAAGCAGTACACCAATTAGAATCAGCCAGCATTTATTAATTAACCACTCTTAACCAGTCATTATTTCTTAAGTTGAGTAAATTAAGTTAATTATAATTAATAAATAATTTTCCCACCTTGCAATTATTATTTCAATGATTTATTTTCATTCGGCAATTAATTATTAAATCGGGATGTTACAGTTCTCCCCCTCTCAAAAGAATTTCGTCCTCGAAATTCAATCGGTAACTTACCTTACATACATAACTCAGAAAATTAATGTCTCAATCACTCACACGACTGTGCTTCCACAAGCATTCACCGACCGGACCACAATTTCACTCAGCAAGGATTCACCACTCAAGTGGTTTACTGACCGCACCACAATTCCAGTCGGCAAGACACAAAATTCAGGTCCCACTTGATTACAACCTCATCGCAGAATTTAATATATATATTTAGGGATTCAATTTCTAAAACGTACCATGTCCCTCATTTAACTTAGCCAATTTCGTCATAAGCAGTGGCACTTCCTAATTTCTTGGCCGCTCGGCCATATATTCTCAACACCATTTGGCATATTCACACCATCGGTTTCCTGACTCGAATGAGTTACTCGGCACAATAATGAAATCACATAAAGCATAGGCTCGACATTGTGACGTGGGGAACACATCCTTAGAGGTTATCCAACCAGTTGGGAAAAATTCAGTCGATAAACAAGACCACCGACTCCCAAAATACTCACTCCCGACCGATTTCTCTCGGACCAAACCCTCGGGTTTTCAAAACCTGACCACAAAATCTCTCTCTTACACCAAAGGGAACACTCAAGGAATTTCCATGTGTTTCAATTAACACAATTTACCCGGATTTGCTTCGCATATGCACTACACTAAATTCTGAAATCTTAGATTCCTACCCATGCTTCTGGCTAATTCCATGCTTTCATCCTGAGAGTTTCACTCGGTCCTCTTACACAAAACATCACTCGGGGTTCGAGGGTAATTCTCACCCGAAAATCCTTCCACTTACCAGAAATTCACTCGTAACTCGAGCCTACCTCGAAACCAAGCCTGAGTTCAAGCTCAACAGTCCCAATCACTGACTTGAGTACGACTTCAATTAAATCCTTCACTCGGATATCTACTTCCTCTCGGAGCCCCCTTCACTCGGAAACTTGCACACTCTAAGTTCCATTTTCTGACCAGAAGGACTTTTCTCCTGGAAGATCACTCGGTTAACCTTTCAAAACTCCAATTTCAGTGACAGTTTGATCACCCTTCTTATTCCAATACCAATCATCCTTTTAGTAGCCAATCCGTACCCAGCAACCTCTAATCCTCTCGGAAGCAGACACGTCAAGGTCAAACAAACCCTCTACCTTCATTTTGGTAAACAATCGCATAATACTCATTTAATATAACTCTCATCATCACTCAGAATCGTCTGAAAGACTCACCATCACCATAAGCAGTTACAGATTCACCTGCCCGACTCATGAATTGCTGCATCCAACTTATAGGATGACGTCTCATTCCTATAGGGTTACAATAATTACATAGTCACTGCAACGTGTACGCTGCCACATTACCTATGGCAAGAAGAGTCATCTCAGAGCAGCATGCCTCACACGGACCAGACTCACCCAACTAATACTAATTCACATGGTAGTTAATGGCAGTTCACACACATAAGTAATACATCTACATCAACATCATGCATCACATAGGGTACATCACGCATCAATAATCATGAAAATTATTTATCACTTCTGTAAAATAGTATGATGGCAATACAACAATCGGCTTCTAGCCAACACCGAGTAAATATTTCCTCTAAACCTTATTCCTCACAAAACCATGGCTCGGATTAAATTCTTAATTCTCAGCTATATAATAACATCACTCCCTCGGGTTCACGCAATTCACTCAGGATTAAGCAATTCACAATCACATATGCTATTATAACACATCATGAACTCAGCAACGACACTAATGTACATACAGACACTCAGTCGGATTTCATACCAATTATTCATGGCTATATTATTGTTCACTACATCATGCACCATAACCACAACATCATATTGCACTTGGTAATAGCATCGACATATACATATACTCATCCAATCAGATTTACCCAAATCAATTCCAAACTACATTAAGGGTTTCATTCATAATATCATATCCACATATTCATATAATTCACACTGAGCTCATTTATCATCATAAGTGTACACACAGTCATTCAATCAGAAATTGTACCATACATACATTCTCAATTATAACATTGCATCACACTTGGCAACAGCATTAATACATGTACATTCACTCAGTCAGACCTTATTCATACAGCATCATCAAGTCGGAAACTACTCAAATCGTTCAAATCCATGCAGATCATGTCAGCCTCAATAATAATGCTCTTATACTCATTTATTCATGCAGTTGGCGAATCAGATGCATACGATTTATTCACCAGGAGTCCAACTCTAATGCACTCGGCATTTGCCTTGAGTCCAACCCAAGGACTTTCATTAAGCATCCAATGCTCATGCTCCAAGCATGGCCTCGAGTCCAACTCGGAGGTCTTTTAGGATTAATCTTAGAATCCTCAATACCCCACGCATTCATCTAATTGCCTACTCTGAAAAACGTTCAATACTGATGCATTTCATTATAAATCACACACAGCTCTTATTTGCTGACTCACAACATAAGCCACTCGACATTCTCATTAGCATATATATATATATACACATCTTTCAGACGGGGTATCATCACAACGATTTACAATTAATATCTATCACAATATCCGGGTGTTGCATGCATCAATAATTAATCACACACAGATCATGTATTTCAATCATCAAACAACTGTCATGTTTCAATTTTAAAGCAATACATAAAAGCAGTTCACCCGGAACCCGTCCAAATTACATCGTTTCAACTCATATAGATCAGCATATAAATATATCCATCAATCATTCACTCAGTTATCACAAACCAGGAACCAAGACTCTATCATAATCTAATTATTCAATCAGGGTTCACCCTTAATCACCTATATCATATATATATATATTATGCAGGGTTCATGTGCTAGGTTACAAAACATCCATCATAAATAGCATTCGGCAGTAATGGTAACACTCCTATTTACAAGTATTCAGTCAGTATTCGCAGAATTATTAACATGCATTCACGGACAGAGTCACACCATCACTAAACAGTTCACAAATACCACAATCCAGGAGTTGCATGCACAACTACTCAATCTTAGTACAGCTACCAACACATCTCACACATAACACATCACATGATAATCATTCAAGCCTCAATGAGTTATTACGTAATTGTTCTACTCGGCTCAACAACTCACAAGGTTAATAAATTATTAGACTTAGAATCCCTAAGGGGTCACTATTTATCCAGTATCCCACGATGGGTACCTCACAATATTCAAATATTGTTATAAGGTCTAGTACCATTCACTCGGTTTTTCACACACCAAACCAAGACAGTATCCAAGTCAAACAGATGTTCTATTTCACATTCATTCGTTCATGGTCATGCCTAATCAACTGGGTCACTACACCTATTGGTCCAGCATCTAGTCCATCACTCACTTGGTTTCTTTCAATCGCCACCGAGACACAACCCCAATTTTAACATATATCCGATCTCACCTTTACTCACTTATTACACACCCAGATTTTCAACTTAGGAACTACAACCCATCCCTTATACTGTAAATCATATACATCATATACCATTCATTCATCACACATTCAAATTCCTCAACAAGGCACAGGCATACAACCACACCATTCATAATCAACATACACCAAATCCAATAGAAGATCATAAGCACATATCATCACACGAGTCATGATGGAACAGGTATCAACATACAATAGAATATCATCAGCAATTGTGACAATCTAGCTTAATGCACTCAACCGTCCACTAACAGTAGGCAAACCTTGGCCATGGACCTTTTGGTCTGCTCTGATACCAAAACGTAACACCCTAATTTTAATAAGTAATAAACCTAAAAACAGGGAAAATTTTTTTCCACAAAAACAGCCACTGGACAGTCGGCATAGAAAGAAGAGGAAGGCAAGGGAGATAAAAGAATATTCATACGTATAGCAATCAGCGGGAGGAACAAGGCTGTCGGTATTCAGCGGAGTATAGCAGCTTAAACCGGTCCAATCAGTTCAGTGAAATACATCAGCGCCTGGGCGAATCCCATGAACAGCGCCCACTCGCTTCAGCGCGATCCCATACGCTTGGGCGAAACAGCTCTGGTCGCTCGGGCGAGGCATGATTCGCTTAAGCGATGCCAACACGAAAGCCTTCCCAAACACACACTCGCTGGAGCTAAGTCTAATTCGCTGGGGCGGACACAGGTACAAGGTAATTTCTCACTCGGATTTGGGACATAGGTTCACCCGGTAAATCATACCGCTCGTACTTCACTCGGGGGTCCTCACAACTCCTTATTTCATTCATATAGGTCACAAGTATAAACCACTCAGTCTACAGATCCTCAATCACTCGGATTTTACATCATTCACTCGGATTATAAACATCTTACACTCAGAACCCATTCTATTTTAAACCACTACACTAACGGATCCCTCAAGGTTTTCACTCGGAAATACGAACTCTACCTCACTCGGGTTTACCTATATTTTTCACTCGGGATCACTCAGCGTATTCATTCAGAAATACCCAAATACTATAGTCTCGCTCGGAATCATCAACTCAGCACAATTCATTCATCAACAACCTTCGAATCATTTAACAACACATTCCTGTCGGAAGACACATCAAATCAACATAGAGTACATATGTACGAATATATATTCCCAGAAACATAGATATACCCACAATTCCAATCTACCGACCCATAAACATGTAACCATATACTCGGAATACCCATTATCTTGATATTATGCATTTACCAATACTTACGATACCATACAAGTGACACCATGACTATTCTATCTTTATAAATGAATATATTTAATCATCATTTTACATGAGAGCCGGCCAAGGCTACACGGACAGAACATAATAATGCAATACAAGTACTCAACAGTCGGAGTGCACTACACTCGGACTTGAGACCCTATCATCATTTTCGAGCACGACCTGCACACACTGAAAAATGGTGTAGGGGTGAGCATCTTAGATATTAAATGATAGATACTGACTCGGGTTATCCCATAATTATACAGCAGTATTTATATACACTCAATCATACATGGCAACAATTAAAGTCAAAGCAATACCAATCAACCAGGACACACATCAGACTCTTACCGATCAGAATTCATCAGTCACCACTCGGCCAGGTGCAGATATACAGCCAATAACATTAATATAACAACAATCAGCAACATGATAATACCAACGAATCAGAACGCACATATTCAAGATTTTCTGATCAGAATCTAACAGTTCTCACTTGGCTATATACGCATAACATTTCAATAACATTAACACATATTCATGGAGCAAACTTCAATCAGCATCAACTGCGTATACACAAAGAATACTCTCTCGGTTATATCCATTCATCATCTTCTTAACATCATCACACGCATAATCAAATTCCAGTCAGCATCAGCAATACATATACACAGAGTATTCACTCGGTTATACACATTCATCCTTTCATTAACATCATCGCATGCATAATCAATTCCAAACAATATCAATCAGTTAATACACACAGAGTATTTCACTCAGTTATAAACATCCATTATCTCATTAACACCTTCGCATGCATAACCAATTCCAAACAATATCAACAGTTAATAGGCACATAGTATTTCACTCAGTTCCGCATTCGTGTGTATCGGTTTAGACGTTGCAACGTAGGCTCTCATCCTTTTTATACATAGCTCTCAGCTATCAAATCAGCTCCCAGCTACTTGGCCGTTTTACAGGTACCTAACCGTTTGCCCACAGGTGACACCAACGCTCTCAGCGCCAACGGAGGTGTTCACAGGAAGCCCGAGTCCCACTCAAGGGCTACCTTGAGTCCCACTCAAGGATTTCATAGCGTCCCACGCTTTAATAACCGATGGTAGTGTCCCACACTACGTGCTCCCAGCACAAACGCATCCCATGCGCCACACGCGGATTCATCACACAACATAGAGTTCATATACACAGCCATACATGCATCTTATGCAATCGGCGCCAGGCATTAACAGAACTCAACAACACATGCATCTCATGCAATCAGTATAGCACATCACCAAAACCCAACAGTACATGCATCTCATGCAATCGGTATAGCACATCACCAAAACTCAACAGCACATGCATCTCATGCAGTCGGTATTGGACACTATTAGATTACTAATTTCACATCCTCACATATGCAGTCAGCATTTCAAGCTCACAGTAACTTGCACATCCCATAAACCACACAGTAATCATCAACTGCACTGCAACACATTCATTTCACCATGCATTCGGTATCATATACTCACCATGCATTCGGTATCATATACTCACCATGCATTCGGTATCATATACTCACCATGCATTCGGTATCATATACTCACCATGCAAGCAGACATAGAATCGGACATAAAGTCAGCAAACCATTGACACCCGTAACTCGTTCATAACCCATGCATTTAAGATAGAAGATACCCCTTACCTGGACTGAAGCTTTCAGTCGGTCAACACGATGCTCAGTTCCAGAGGAACACTGAGTCACTCTTAGCACATCTGCATGCAAGAGCAGGGGAGGCCCAAGACGCCCAGCTCTCGGCTCGCTCCTTGGAATGGCTCTATCACAACGCTGTGAACACTCCAACCACCTTGAAGCTCCTCGAAGCGCAGATCTCCACTGAGACTTGGCAGCTTCGAGCAAGGAGAGAAAGAAGGAGGGAAGCCGACGAAGGAATGAAGGAACAAGGAAGGAGACGGGTTGCATGCAGAGGGAATGCACACCCTCACCCTCACTGGCTCATCGAGTAAGGAAGGAGGACTTCGATCCTCAGCCACCATTGTTGCGGACTCACAGAAACAGCGAGCAGAGAAGAAAAAAGAAGAGAAGGGGAGTGAAGAGCGAAGAAGAAAGGAGAGAAAACAGAAGGAAGAGAAGTCTGAAGGGGAAGAATGAGTGATAGTGTACCCATATATGCATGCACGGAGAGAGAAGGGAAGAGTGGGGTGGGAAAGCGTGAAGTAGTACACCAATCACAATCAGCCAGCATTTATTAATTAACCACTCTTAACCAGTCATTATTTCTTAAGTTGAGTTAATTAAGTTAATTATAATTAATAAATAATTTTCCCACCTTGCAATTATTATTTCAATGATTTATTTTTATTCGGCAATTAATTATTAAATCGGGATGTTACAATCCCATCTCAAATGCCATGCACCTATGGCTAATGCATATGTCAACTGTTTAATGTATATGCAATGGATCTATTTCAATCACCCATGCGCACATGGTATCTCAAGTGATCGCAACCAGTTATAATCATCATCATATTGGTTTCCCACCACGCATGGGGTACTCCCTTCTAACAGCCTCGCAAGGTGCTTTTCTCGTAATCGTAACCACGTATATCAATGCTCAATATTTTGGTTTCCTGCCTCACAAGGGGTACTCTCTCCTCGTGATCGCAACCATGGGACATCATAGGAACTCGCAAGCCTATTTCATTTCAAGTACCAAGTGATCACAACCACTGGCTTATCATTATACAATCCCGCAGGATCTCTCATTATGATCGCAACCTCATAATCATTCATTTCATAATGGTTTCCCTCCACGCATGGGGTACTCCTTCCTCGTGATCGTAACCACGGATATTCATTCACAATGGTCCCTGCAGGGCCGTTCATTTCAACAACTAGGTGATCACAACCACCGGCTCAATGTCATATCATCATCACGTCGGTTTCCCGCCTCGCAAGGGGTACTCCCTTTATGGAACCCCGCAAGGTTATTCATTGTGATCGCAACCACATAATATCAATGTTATGCCATACCATGAATGCAACAATGTAATGATGCAAATGTCAATCTTAACCTCGCAAGGATATCTCACCCTCTCAATTAGGGGTATATTGTATATGTAGTTTTATTATCATTGGCATACAAGTAATCACAAGGCCCCTCAAGGCACAACATTCATAGCCACATTAAACCACGCATGGTAATTAAAATCATATCAAGCATCATAACATTTATCCACACATGGAAAACAACAAGGTATTTCAAAACATACATTTAGCAATCATCATTGTATCTCACACATACAAGTCAAATACTTGCATCAATCATAATGGAATCACACTTATCAACAAGAACCACTACTGCTTGTCCAAGGGTTTATTCAACAACAAGATCCCTTTTCAATCAACATTATCATTCATCATTCAATATATCTGGTATCATTCACTTTTAATCATCATTACCACCATTTCAAATCCATCGGTTTATACACTCACTGCCATTCAATTATCCCCTCATTCGTTTCATTGTCACACAAGATGTGTCATTTAACCACATCATTTACTTTTTATCATGATTCATAATATATCAATAGAGGTGAGGCATACATGTTTCCATAATATAGCATAGGCATACACATACCTTGCCATGGCCTTAAGCCATTCCCTAATTTCCACTAAGACAAACCACATATATAGCCCTAGTGAATTCGCTCGTTTTTACATGCCGAAAAGGGTTTTGGGCAATAATGATCCCATGATAAATTTCAACATTAAGACATGATAAAATCTTACTTTTAGTCTTAAAAATAGTGGGACATGTCACAAATATCACCTATTAGTCCCGATTTGATAACCATAAAAAGTTGGGCTCAAAACCCTCTTAAACTTGTATTTTTCAATGCAGTCAGTTTGGTATTTTACAAATAATGAGAGATAGAAAACTCCAATTAAAGTGAGACCAATTCTCACACCTCTGTAACACAGTTATATACAACTTTCATGAAGAAGTTGGAGGCCAAAAACGTCATAAAATGCCCAACAGGCGTAATCAATTATAGAGTAAAGGTTAGTCAATTACAATGCCATAATCGATTACAGAGAAAAGTATAATCGATTACCAAGCTCTTGTAAGTCGTACCATGCATCAGGTATTTTATCTAATCGATTACGAGAATTAGACTAATCAATTACATGGTCTCTGTTTGGTTCATATTTGATTATAAAATTGTATGTAACCGATTATCTTGGTTCTGTTTAGCTTATAATTGATTACAACCTTGAGTATAATCGATTATGGTGCTACAAACAAGAAGGTAATCGATTAAGCTAATCAATTCCCTTAACAACAGAAGCCTTGTAATTGATTAGGCTAGGAATCTAATCGATTACACCCTATCAGATTGCAGAAATTATGCCAATTTTCAAAGGAAAATGAACTTCCCACCCACCTAAATATATGCAAATGACATCGGAACTCTACCAAATTTTGACACGAGTTATAATATACCATTTGTGACGTGTGGCCACCGGTTTGTCTCAAAAATTCCCAAAAATAAGGGACTTATGCGTATAAATGCGTTTTGCCTACTATGAGGCACTTTTGTGCAACTCAAGGGCCTATTCCCAATAGAATTGGCCCATTCTAATTCCTACAAGTCATAAACTACCTATATGGGCTATTGGAACTATCACATGTCATCAAAATCACATAAAACTCAATTTGACCCTCTGAGTTCCTCCATTATGCATTATCTTTCAACCTTATCACTAATGCCATCATAATGGCCACCACATTCAATGCCAAACATCCACATATATTCTCAATTCACAAAACATATACTTCATCCCCTCAAGGATGGTTCATTAATATGTACATATTTCAACCCCTCATGGGTTATTCATCAACCTATATACACATATATTATCATCAATAGCCAACAATTTACCATTCATAACATTTCACTATAAACATCGCAAGGCAAGCATGAGTATCATGATATACATACATCACTAATTATTCTACTTATGCATTTGGAATGTAAACTCCTCTCCTACCTCGAGGGAAGAACCACAATCCAAATGCTCCAATTATTTCACCATATTGTCCGAATCATAATCTACACATTCTATATATACATACATACACTAAATTAATGAGCCATCATAAGGCATCATCATAATTTCAAGCAATGTAAATATATCTTAAGGCTTACTGTCAAGTCCTAGACTTGTTAAACACCAAATTCACATACTTATGTTAGGCTTTGGGAATTCTTTTCCTAAAACCAAGATTCTCTAAGTCTTAAAGGGCCAACCAAACCCAATAACATCATTATCTACTTCATCACATAATGCAATCGCATATTACATTAATCTTTCAAATATCATCATCGTCACTTAGAGCTCAACATAAGCTATCCTTGCTTCTTTTAAACCATCCTCAATTAACAAATTCTAATCGCACAAATCATGGCCTATCAATTTACTAACCAATATGTATATCTCATTGATTCCACCATTAATGGTCATCTACCATTTTCACTATTATTCATCATTATTCAAGTCAACACTCAACATTATTAATGTGATCTTTCATCATCACTATGCATTCTCCCAAAACATTAAATGGTACCCATACACCAAATTTTCATACATTTCCATTTGGATCAATCCTTGATTCAACATTACATGTTTTTCCCTAAATTCTTAGAGCTAGGGTTTTCATTAAAAATCCAATATCCATTATCATTAACAATACCCAACACAATTTCTTATGGGTTTACACTTAAAAATTATTTTTCATATCATCATCATTCATTTCTCTCCATTCCTAAAGTTAGGGTTTCATTCAGAACTCAACAATCACCATTATCACCCATCATTTTCCACCATCTAGAATGCCATTTCCGTGTGCTACCATTAAGACATATAAAAGTTCACATTCAACACATTTCACTTTAGGGTTTCCACATCCTATGGTTCCCATGCCAATCCTCATGCATTTAATCTCTCACCCAACACCCATAACCCAAAATCTAGGGCATAAACTCATTAAAAATTTTGAAAAACTTACCTCAATCCAAGAAACAAGTAAGCTTCCAAGAGAGGGAAAAAGCAACACGAAAATGGGAGAGAAGAGGGAGAGGGAGTTCCAACCACAAGCTTTTCCTTCAAGCTCCAATGAAAATGAAAATGGAGAAGGAGATGGGTTCCAATCTTGTCTAGGTTTTTAGAGAGGAAGAATGAAGAGGAAAATGAAGAAGAAGAAGAAAAGAGAGTGCCTTGCCAAAGGAGAGTAAAACCAATGTGAAAATAAGAGAACAGGGAGGGGTTTTATTTTAAATTTCATTCCCTTAATTAAAATTTTTCCATTTTACAACATACAGGATCTTTGTTCGGGCTCATTACTTTATCTAAACATTATTCTGAATATAAATTCGGATTCCCAAAAATATTCTTAACAGCCCTGACCAAAGACATCTGAATCAGAGATACTTGGTCTGACACCCATATTTTAATCGGGTATAATTTTGTCTCTTAAAGCCTCAATAAATTATAAATAATCCTTATAAATCTCAATTTAATTATTTCAATATTTTTGGGACACTTATTAACCCATTTATAATTATTTAATATTTATTCCTCTCGATTAATCTTTTTATAAAATTTGGGATGTTACAGCAAAAATTTATAGACAACAAAGAAAAACAAGCGTAATTCTGCAGGAAATTTGAAATAAAACTAAAAATGCAGAAAATATGCAGAAAATACACACTAGTCTAATCAAACACTGCTTAGCCAATATTGAGGGAAAACACAATCACTGACAATAGCGCTAAAAACTTGATAGCCAACTATAAACGCACAGGGTATCGAAGTAATAAAAAGATATTGTTCCCATAGAGATTGTGCCCAAGTACTAGTTATAACGGTGGTTCAATTATCTAGTGAATCGATTAAATTGAGTTACTCAAATGATTTTAAATAGTAAATCAGAAAATAGGAAATTCAACGTCTTTTGTAAAAGAAAATGGGAGCAAGTTTGGGAAATTCAATCAAAGGTAAATCTTGGGGTATTAAGGGTTCATATGCTAGTACCAAAATTAAAGGTTACTCGCCTATCCAATTATATGATTTCGTTCCTAAGGTAGATTCCCCTAAGTTAATTAATACCTTTTTCTCAAAAGCCTATTAACGTGCCTAATTCCCAAAGAACTGTGTTCAATTTGTTAATTAGACCCTTTACGTTCTATGGAAATCCGATTAATCCTCAAACAATTTCATTTACCGTCGTAAATCAAAATCATAGGTTCAATTTAGGTATTTTCATATTACATGCCAATCTCTCGATTACCTATATAATTTGTGATCATCTACACTTTTCTCTAAGTCTTACAGAACCATTAGGCATACATAAATTGAATAGAGATTGAAATCACATAAATTGGAATGCGAAGAACAACTAATTGTAACATATAGGCATACTACATCCTTAGCCCCAGGAAAATAGTTTAGTGTGCCATAAGGATTGTTGTCATCATGTCACACATCACAAAATCAATGCCAAGCATAAAAGATATCAAAAGGGTAAACTAGGGATTCAGAAATTACAAATTAGATCTTACTAGGATTCCTAATTCTTCCTCCCAAATCTACAGATTTGATTTCCCTTGATGTTTTTGACTTTTGATTCCCAATGAAAGCTTCCAAGAAGGTTCTTCAAAATCTCCAAAAAGATATCTCTCTCACCGTCTCTGCAGAACTCTCTTTCATATCCCCTAGAGTGCCTAATAAAAACCCTAAACAATTTAGAGATTTAGGCCTCGTAGGGGATAACAACGACTAGTGATGGATAACCATGACCAATGGTTTTGAGTCCTGTTCCTTTTTAAACATAAATTCACAAATTTTTGTAACAAACAGAGCCAACCATGGTGAGTGGTGGCTTCTAACTTTCTTTTCCTTTTTCCAGTGCTAACCACGGCCAGTGGTTTGCCACCACTGATAGTGATTTCCTCCAACCTTGGCAAAATGCACTCCTAAAGGCCTCAAAGGTCTCTTCTTTCATCCACTTTTCTATTTTTCCTCAAAAGAGACCTAGAACATCATTGATCCTACAAAAATAGGAACAACCAAGTAATATGTGTGGAAATGAATCAAAATCAAGGGAATCGGGCATGAAATAATATGCAAAACCCCTAAAAACTAGACCTAAAAATAACCAAAAACAATACACAATGCACACCTATCAGGTGGTATATGGCAACCGGGATCACGGGGGCACGGCCAACCTTTGAAAATATAATAAAACTTCAAAATGATTTCAAAAAAATAGGGAGTCGCTAAAGACCATGAAGGATTTTGATAATGACAAAGACTAAATGCCAAAGATCAAGAATGAAGATTCAAGACCAAGGCAAAATCCTAGTAAGACTCTATTAAAGAAAAATATGGCCATTAAAATAACCAATGATTGAAAAGAAAATGAATTTTTGAGCCATAGTAATCGATTACCATATAGCAAGTAATTGATTACCAAACAACGAGTTTACCTCACTAGAGTAATCGATTACCAGGTCTGAAGAATTTTTGAAATTCAAAATAAAAAGATTTCAGCAAATTAATTTTAAAACTGATTCAAGTAATCGATTACCTCGCAAGAGTAATCAATTGCCATGTTTTGAAGAGTTTTAAAATTCAAAGGTTTTAGCAAAACGTTTTAAAACTGATCCAAGTAATCGATTACATGATTCTTGTAATCGATTACATGCTAACGGTTACTTTAAAATGACAGTTTTAAATAAACGTAATCGATTACACATTTATGGTAATCGATTACCACCAAGTCAGAAATGCTGAAACATTGCACCTCTTCATGAAAAAGTTTGATGAAACCTTATAACTCTTCACAAATTATTATTTAATCCAAGAGGTATCTTTTCAATTATTTTAATCATTAAATTCACACTTCTTGAAGGCCTTTCTAACCCTATAAATAGGGATGCTCATCATTTGCAAAAACACACCAATTCTTCTAATTCTTTCTTAAGACCAATAAAGGCCATATTCTTCTAAGTAGAGTTTCTACTTATTATTGCTCTTCAATTTGTTCATATGCTCTAAGAAAAAGAGTGCTCCTTTGATTACTTTCTTCAATTGTGAGATATTTTGTTGTTCTGGGAAACACTCCCAAAGGTTGTAAACAAAAGTAGTGAGACTTTTGTTGCTGTAAAGAAGCTTCACACAAGGGCAGGGTTGTGCCAAGGTATGGAAGGTTCGTTGTACTATTATGATAATAGTGAATTCCTTAAGAGGATCTTGAGGAGACTGGACGTGGGCAGTGGTTGGCCGAACCAGTATAAAACACTGTTTGTAATCTCTTAACCCTACTCTCTGTTTTATATTTACTTAATCTGCTGTCTATTATGAACTCTATTTTGTACTTTATCATCTTAAGCATTGAAATTTTAAATAAAGTGCATCTAGTAAATTAATTTAGAAAAACTCAATTCACCCCCCCTCTTAAGTTATAGGAGGCCACTAGATTAACAAGTGGTATCAAATCTAGCTTCTTGTATAAGGTTTAGAAACTTCAAGAAGTAGAAATGGCCTCTTCTAACCTTATCTTCCCTAAGGGAAATTCACTCCATAAGCCTCCTGTATTTAACGAAGTAGGATACCAATATTGGAAAACCCATATATTCATAGAAGCTAATGATATAGACATATGGGACTCCATTGAAAATGGTCTAATTATACCAACCAAAGTAGTTGGAGAAGTAACCATGATTAAACCAAGAAGTGAATGGATTGATGCAGATAAATCAAATGTACAATACAACCTCAAGGCTAAAAATATAATAACCTCGGCCTTAGGAATGGATGAATACTTTAGAATATCCAATTGCAAAACAGCAAAAGAGATGTGGGATACTTTAGAAGTAACTCACGAAGGAACAAGCGATGTAAAGAGATCAAGAATAAATACCCTAGCTAGGGAATATGAATTATTTAGAATAAATAATAATGAAAATATACAGGATATGCAAAAGAGATTCACTCATATAATCAATCATCTTGCATGCTTAGGAAAAACTTTTTCAAATGAAGATCTAATTGACAAAGTCTTGAGATGCTTAAACAGGGAATGGCAACCAAAAGTAACAGCCATATCAGAATCATGAGACTTAGCCACAATGTCACTTGCTACTCTATTTGGTAAACTACAGGAACATGAACTTGAACTCACCAGATTAAACGAACATGAGGAAGGAGATAAAAAGAAGAGAGGTATTGCTCTCAAGACATCCATATAGACATCAAATGATAGTGATGAAGAAAGTATGAAGGAAACAAAAAGCATGGATGACACTGAAGAATTTGGGATGCTTGTTCGGAGATTCAATAAATTCTTGAAGAGAAAGAAAGGACAAATAAAGTCAAATTTCAGAAAATCCTTCAAGAAAAATGATGAATCAAACCAAGGGCCAAAATGCTTTGAGTGTGGAAAGTATGGACATATGAAGATGGAATGTCCAACCTTAAATAAAAAGACAGAAAAACCAGAGAAGAAGTACCCAAAAAATAAAAGAAGAGCCTATATCGCTTGGGATGAAAATGACCTAAGCTCTTCTGAGGAATCAGACCATGAAGAAGCAAATCTCTGCCTGATGGCAAACACTGAAGAGGTAATAGATTCAAATCCTACTTTTGATGAAATACAAGATGCATTTAAAGATCTCCATAATCAGTATCAAAAACTAGCTAAGAAATATTTAAGTATGAAATCTCTAATTTAACTTTAGAAGAAAGCCTATCAAAACAAAATCAAGAACTAGGACAAATTAAGATAGAAAAGGAAAACTTAGAAACTAAGCTTAAGACTGAAACTGCTATTAGACGTACATGCTCAACGTGTCAAAAGAATTTACAAGAAATTAATGACTTAAAAAATACACTAGCCAAATTTACCATGGGAAGAGACAACCTAGATATACTCCTTGGAAAACAAGGATGTCATTTTAATAAGGCAGGACTAGGTTTTGACCCCTCTAAAAAGAAAAAGTTGTGTAAGAATTTCTTTATATCACAAAAGACCTCAACCAGTCCTTTTGTTAAATGTTATCACTGTAGAAGAAAGGGGCATACAGCATCTACATGTAATATAAGAAAGAATGGAACTCTAAATTCAAACAAGATTTGGATTAGGAAGCAAGTCCCAACAAAATCTAACCTTCAAGGACCTAAGAAGATATGGGTACCTAAGATAAAAAACCTAATCTTTGTTGCAGGTATGGTTGGTCAGTAGACAGTCAAGCTGGAATCTTGACAGTGGCTGCTCCAGGCACATGACAGGAGCTATATCAAAATTCTCCTCACTAATTATGAAGAAAGAAGGATACGTCACCTACGGTGACAACAACAAAGGCAAAATCCTTGGAGTTGAAAAAGTTGGAAAGAATCCTACAACCTCCATTGACAACATGCTGTATGTCAAAGGACTAAAGCATAATTTACTAAGCATAAGTCAGCTATGCGACAAAGGTAACCATGTCATATTTAACTCTGACACATGCATAATTAAAGGAAAAGATAATGACATTATAAAATTTATTGGAAAAAGAATCAATAATATTTATATCATAAACTTGGATAATCTATCATCTAGTCAAGCCCGATGTTTAATAAGTCATGAGGAAGATCCATGGCTTTGGCATAGAAGGATAGCACACATACACATGGATCACCTAAATAAAATAATTAAAAAGGATCTGGTCATAGGTGTACCAAACTTAAAATTTATGAAAGATAAAATGTGTGATGCCTGTCAAAAGGGAAAACAGGTAAAAATACCTTTTAAGTCAAAAAATATTGTCTCTACAACTAAGCCTCTACAATTACTACATATGGATTTATTTGGACCATCAAGAACTAAAAGTTTTGGTGGAAACTACTATGCTATAGTAATTGTTGATGACTTTTCAAGATTTACTTGGACTTTATCTTTGAAAAATAAAAAAGAGGCTTATTCATCTTTTAAAAGATTAGCTAAAATAGTCCAAAATGAGAAGGATCTAAAAATCATTAGTATTAGAAGTGATCATGGAGGGGAATTTGAAAATAGATCTTTTGAAAAGTTTTATGATAAATATGGAATCAAACATAACTTTTCAGCCCCTACGACCCCTCAACAAAATGGAGTAGTTGAGAGGAAGAATAGATCACTAGAGGAACTAGCAAGAACAATGCTTAATGAGACTAATCTTCCCAAATATTTTTGGGCAGATGCTGTTAGTACTGCATGTTATGTAATGAATAGGGTATTAATTAGACCTATCCTAAAGAAAACACCCTATGAACTATATAATGAAAGAAAACCTAATATATCTCATCTACATGTTTTTGGATGTAAATGCTTTGTGCTAAATAATGGAAAGGATAATCTAGGAAAATTTGATGCTAAAGTAGATAAGGGAATTTTCCTTGGATACTCCTTAACAAGTAAAGCATTTAGAATATATAACAAAAGGACTCTAACCATTGAGGAATCCGTTCATGTGTCCTTTGATGAAACTAACCCTGTGAGTTTGGAAAGAATCATAGATGATGTTGCAGATTCACTTGAAAAGACTCAAATAAGTGAAAAGAAGGAAGATTGTCAAGACAATCATGAAGAAAGTCCAACACCATGTGATGACCTTCCTAAGACATGGAGAATCAACAAAAAACATCCTATCGATAACATCATTCACTAGTGCAAAAAATGGCTACGATAACGGGATATGATCACGGTCCAAGGAAAAACCGTGTTTGAAAAATATGCGGTGGCATTTTTGTAAATATGAAGAAGTTTTTTAATCACGGTTCTGATGTAACCGTGGTCATAGGAACAAGGTTTTTTTATTTTAATTTTTATATTTTTAAAAAATGTACCTATAATCACGGTTGAGAAGAAACCATGATTGTAGGGTATATATAATCACGGCTTTATGGGAAGACGTGGTTATATCTACAACCCAGTTTTTATTTTAATTTTTATATTTTTAAAAAATGCACCTATAATCACGGTTGAGAGAAAACTGTGATTGTAGGGCATCTATAATCACGGCTTTATGGGAAACCGTGATTATATCTACAACCAGATTTTTTTATTTTAATTTTTTATATTTTAAAAAAATGTACCTATATTCACGGTTGAGAGGAAAACCGTGATTATAGATGCCCTACAATCACAGGTGCTTAGGAACCGTGGTCATAGGTGTTTTCAAAATATATAAATTTTGAACGTCGCGCTCATTCTCTTTCTCTGTTAGCTTTCTCCCATCTTTCTCTCTAAGATTTCTCCTTTTTGTTTTCCCATTGCCATTGACGTTTGCATTTGTTTGTATTCTAGATCTAACGTGGTTCTATGTATATATTTTGCAGGTTTTCTTTTGCTATTCTCGTTGCGCGCCATTGACGACCACCACGCCACCCTTCTCTTATTTTCTCGTTCAACCATGTAAGGCTTCTCTTTTGTACATCTCTTCTTTTCTATTTCTTTCGATTATAATGAAGGCTTTACATTGTTAGTTTTTCTGTTTGTTTTTGTTGTCTACGTTTTGCTTCTGTTTGTTCCTATAATGGAGGTTTTCTGTTTTGAAGGTCAACATTGGGGTTATTTTGAGGAGGATGTTGGTGCTAACTGCGGAGATGTGTGCAGAACCTGATCGAAAGGAACGGTGGTGGTGATGGTGAGTTGGGTTTGGATTATGGCGTATAAGATTAAAGAAGGTTGGCTTTTAATCACGGTTGTGGTTAGCAACCGTGATTAAATAGGGTCTTATTTAATCACGGTTTCAAATACTGTGATTAAATGTAATCTATAACCACGGTTGTGAACCGTGATTAAAAGCCATGATCTATTACCACGGCTGGAACAACCACGGTTCATGAACCGTGATTAAAGGCCAATTTTAACCGTGATTAAATCCCTTTTTTGCACTAGTGATTGGTGATATCTAAAAAGGGGTAACAACTCGAAAATCTCTTAGAAATGCATGCAATTCTATGGCATTCGTATCACAAATAGAACCTAGAAATATGATGGAAGCAACAAATGATGAAAATTGGATAATGGCCATGCAAGAAGAATTAAACCAATTTGAACGAAATCAAGTATGGGAATTAGTACCAAAACCTAACAAACATCAAATCATAGGGACTAAATGGGTCTTTAAAAATAAAATGGATGAACATGGAATAATCATAAGAAATAAGGTAAGGCTAGTTGCAAAGGGTTACAATCAAGAGGAAGGCATAGATTATGAAGAAACCTATGCACCAGTAGCTAGATTAGAAGCCATAAGAATGCTCTTAGCCTTTGCATCATACATGGACTTCAAACTATATCAAATGGATGTTAAGAGTGCATTCTTAAATGGTTATATAAATGAAGAAGTATATGTCTGTCAACCTCCAGGATTTGAAAGTGATAAATTTCCTGACCATGTGTTTAAATTAAAGAAAGCATTATATGGTCTTAAACAAGCACCCTGAGCATGGTATGATAGACTCAATAAATTTCTGCAAGAAAATAATTTCAACAAAGGAAAGGTAGACACAACCTTATTCATCAAAAGAAATGATAATGATATTCTCTTAGTTCAAATATATGTTGATGATATTATTTTTGGATCAACTAACGAAAATCTATATAAGGAATTTTCCCTAGCAATGCAGAATGAATTTGAAATGTCTATGATGGGAGAACTGAACTTCTTCCTTGGGCTACAAATTAAGCAATCTAAAGAAGGCATATTCATCAATCAATCAAAGTACTGCAAGGAACTATTAACTAGATTCGGAATGATGAATGCCAAAGATATCTCAACACCAATGAGCACATCTACCTATCTTGATAAGGGTGAAGCTGGGAAATCCATTGACGCTAAAATGTATCGAGGTATAATCGGATCACTACTATATTTATCTGCAAGTAGGCTCAATATCATGTTTAGTGTCTGTCTCTGTGCTAGATTCCAAGTTAATCCAAAAGAATCCCATCTAAAAGCAGTAAAGAGAATCATGAGATATTTAATAGGAACAGGAAACCTAGGCCTATGGTACCCTAAAGGAACATCTTGCAATCTAGTCGGGTATTCCGATTCTGACTTTGCATGATGTAGAACTGATGGAAAAAGTACCAGTGGTACTTGCCATCTAATAGGGTTAGCCTTAATATCCTGGCACAGTAAAAAGTAGAATAATGTTTCCTTATCTACAGCAGAAGCCGAGTATGTCGCTGCTGGTAGTTGTTGCACTCAAATATTATGGTTGAAACAACAACTACTAGATTACGAAATTCATTTAGATCATATTCCTATTAAGATTGACAATACAAGTGCAATAAACCTTTCTAAAAATCCAGTGCAATACTCAAGGACTAAGCATATAGAAATCAGACATCACTTCCTTAGAGATCATGTTCAAAAAGATGATTGCATTTTAGAATTTATTGAGACCCATAAGCAACTCGCAGACATTTTTACAAAGCCTTTGCCTAAAGAACAATTTTTCAATCTTAGAAATGAATTAGGCATCATCAATTTCCCTTAAATTGGTTAAAAATATATGCAAAACTAGACTATGTAATCGATTACATGAAACACGTAATCGATTACTAGCTATTCAAGCAGCTAAGGCCTCCACGTGGATCAGTCACTTGAGCTTCAGTAATCGATTACCCCTGAGAAGTAATCGATTACCACATCATGAATCAGGTCAGTACTCATTCCTCTCTTTTCTATTTCTCAAAGTACCTACTTGAATATGCTGCATGTTTAAAATTTTACGAATTCACAAATTTATTTCCTATTTCAAACTTAACACTACAAACTTTAAATTTTTTCAAAATAATTTTTCATCATTAATATTTTTAACTGTTTCATTAATTTTTTAATCCAAATTCCCTTTAAAATTTAAAATTTCTCTCCATCATTCTACCTTTACAAAATTACTCTCCTCAATTTATTCAACTTTAAAAATATCAAATAAAAACTCCATTATCAGTTTTCAAACCATCCTGATTCACATCATTCTCTTATTCATTGGCATATTTCCTTTCAAACAAAACGCATGCTTATCCCATTTACATATGTTACAATTTTTTTTCAAATTATGTTCCCAATAATTGCTCCATTCTAATTCCCTCTTTCCCACTCTCTTTGCACATATTTTCCCAAACCAGTAGTCACGTCCCATCATGTCTCTTTTGACCCTTCAAAAACGTAACCTGCCAAGTAATCGATTACAACCAATTGACTATACAATTGTAATCGATTACCACCCGTTACCTGGCCTTTCCAATTGCTGTAATCGATTACTCTATCTTTGCGTTGCCACATATAATCGATTACTCATATTCGGGTCTGTTAAAAATCACTTCTTTCACTCTTATTTTTACTATTCACCTTCTTCTTCATCTAGTCTCCTCCGTAACACTACCATGGAAGACCAATCTCCTACCTACACTCCCACACCACCTGTAACACCCTAATTATCTACAACTAATAAATCCCAAAATATGAGAAAATTTTTCACAAAAAACAGTCACGTAACATTTGATGTAGAAGGAAGCAGGCAATGGGGAAAACTAAAAACATTCACGCGCATAAAGCAACCTACAGGGAAGCTAAAACTGGGGCCGGCTCAATGGGTTTATCGTAACACACCTACACTAGGGCGGATTGCACAACACCGTTTGTTCGCTTAGACGGAGTCTGACACCGTCCAGGCGGGGTAAAGAATGCAGCAGCGGATAGAATCAATGAGGCTTCCCTTCGAGTGATACTGGTTACTCAACAGGAGGAATAGATAAGGGAAAATATGCTAATACATTCACACGTGTAGCATTTGATGAAAAGGCTAAGTTAGAATCATCCTGCTAGGCTAGGCGGGGTATATTTATCTTGGGCGGGCTGTCCTAGTTACTTGGGCGAGGTATAACGCCGCCTAAACGAAATTTACATAACGCCTCTTTAACACAACTACAAGGTAGTTTCCTCCGTCGGGTATGGACAATGGTTTACTAAGTAAATCCTCACACTCGCCTTTCACTCGGAAAAAATGAGAAGTTACAGGGTACATATACATTAGTAGGTTGTGGAGAAAGGAAGAGTTTGAACCTATTCCGCCCAACTCAACTAATTATGACGACGCCTGGGCGGACTTAGCCATACGCCTTCGGGCGGGGTACGACTCCGCCCAACGTATCCGACATAAGTTTTCCTAAGGCAATTCTTGGTTCTTTCGGACTTAGCTATAACCTGCTCGATCAGGCTGTTCCTGCGTATCTATTAAAGCATAATTAGGAAACAAAGCAACACATGGCATTACACACACCAAAACCATACATCCATATATATACATAAAAGTGCACGTCAATAATTACAATACAAAATCAGACTTCTTCTTGTTCATAAAGTTCTATTCATTCACAAAGACGTTAACATCCGGTATGAGCTAGTCCGGGCTTCATCTAACAACGCCTTAATTAAACCTTCGAAATGCATCAGCACTCCGCCCAGCATTCCAGCTCTGCCTTTGATCCTCCTCACGAGAGACATTCACTGAAAATGGCCACTGCAGGGGTGAGCTTTTACATGTAAAATGATACTCACAGACTCGGTATCAGCGTCAGTACACGCTCCTGCTTTCCTTCAATTTTTCTCAAGTAACCAAATTCATACAATTCAAACAACATTCATGATACACATAATTCACAGAGTTTATTCCACATCTAAATACATATTCATGCATTCAAAATCATACACATGCACATATATAGATTTATACATCATCACAATTAACCTTACTCCTACATGCATGCACGCGGATCCGACTCGGGAAAAGACTCTCAGTTACAGCCCCCTTTTTCTTTTGGCCCCTCGTCCCTCAGCTCTTACCAGGTGGCACCGGCCCCCCACGGCGTCTCGAGACTCATTTCTCTAGCTCCAACGGCTACCACGAGCCCTATTGGGATCTAGCCAGGGTTGGTAACTGGAAATCATTTCCCTTGGGGTTCTTGACCTTCCATGGGTCACCCCACTCTTACTCATGCAACTAACACATTTATCATTACACATCATCGCGCCATGAACACATTACCGTAGTCGTCAAGTAAGAACGGGTATCTCCCATTATTCATCATCATTCAGTCAATCGCACCAGCGCATGATACAGTCAATCATCAGACTAACAACATTGAGCAATTCAATTAAGAACATGCACATACACATTTTTCACAGAGACAACAAAATAGATCCATCATTATCATCCACGAGCAAACTACGCCATCGTCACGAAAATCACTATCAAAATCTCAAATCATGCATCAGTTTTAGTAGTTGTGAACACATGCATACATGCACAGCATCAGTTCTAATGAATTATAAAAACATGCACACACACTTGGCAGTACGTTCATCCGGTACCGTTCTTAGACCATGCATTTGACATGCAAGCGCCCCCTACCTTTAGAAGACTCCTCAGAAACCTTTTCCGTTCTTGCCGTTGGGTCCGATGTCCTTCTCCTGGTTCGTCCGGTCTTCTTTGGCTTTGTCGTATTCTGCGCCTGATTCTGGGATGGAGCGTAGTCTGTTCTTCAGCACTGGAATCAAGATCTCCAGGAGCGAAGAGTGAGATGGAAGAAGAAGAATGAAGACGAAGAGAGAAAACAGAGGATGAAGTGACGGAGAAAGAGTCTAAAGAAATAGCGAGAGTGTTTTTCACCAAGGCTCACGCTTATATATATATACATATGTGCATGCGCACAGCAAAAGCAAGAGTGGGATGGGAGAGTGCGTGCCCGTCAGTCACGCGCACTCCACCTCATCCCCTGTCCGCCACCATTTTAATATTTTAATGGCTTAAACTCACTTAGTTAAATGCACTTAACAGTTATTTCTAGTTGAAATCAAGTCTTAATGGTTCATTCTTTATTCAGCATTAAATTTTAAAACGGGGATGTTACAGTTCTCCCCCACTGAAAAGGAATTTCGTCCCCGAAATTCAGTTGGTACTTACGTAGGTAAACAGTTCGGGGTACTGCTGTCGCATGGCGTCTTCGCGCTCCCACGTATAGGAGGTGATTTTGCCTTGCTGCCACTCCACCTTAACCAGCCTTACGTTCTTGTTTCTTAAGCGTTTTACCGATTGATCCACGATTCCAACCGGTGTAGTCACAGCGGTTAGATCTTCCTTGATCTCTACCTCGTCGTCAGGCATCGTGTGGCTGGGGTCATGCAAATACTTCCTTAGTTGAGACACATGAAAAACGTTGTGTAATCGGGACAAGTGAATTGGTAACGCGAGGCGGTATGCCACGGGGCCAATCCGTTCTACTACCTCATAAGGTCCGATGTAGCGAGGGCTTAACTTCCCACTTTTTAAGGCTCGTCCAACTCCTTTACTCGGAGAGGTTCTCAGAAACACTCGATCTCCGACTTGAAATTCCAATGGCTTGATGCGTTTGTCATGGTAGCTCTTCTGCCTGTCTTGTGATGCTTTCATCTTCTCCCTTATTACTCGGATCTGTTCTGTGGTTTGCTTCACGATGTCTGGTCCCAATAGTAGACTTTCACCCGTTTCCGACCAACAGAGCGGGGTTCGGCATCTACGCCCGTATAATGCCTCGTAAGGTGCCATGCCAATGCTGTGATGATGGCTGTTGTTGTACGTAAACTCGATCAAGGGAAGGTACTGCTCCCAGTCCCCACCGTACTCTAACACACACGCTCTCAATAAGTCTTCTAGACTCTGAATCGTTCGCTCGGATTGTCCATCCGATTGGGGGTGGTAGGCAGAACTAAGCCAAAGCTTCGTCCCCAGTTCTCGATGCAAGCTGGTCCAAAATCTGGACGTAAATCTAGGGTCCCTATCTGAGACGATGGAAGTAGGTATGCCATGCAGTCGAATAACTTCTTGAATGTAGATTCGAGCCAATTTATGCAATGGGTACTTCATATTTACAGGTAAGAAGTGTGCACTCTTCGTCAATCTATCAACAATGACCCAAATGGCATCATGGCCCGCTCGGTTCCTGGGTAATCCCATGATAAAATCCATCGCAATTGAGTCCCATTTCCACACGGGGATTTCCAGAGGCTGCATTGCACCGTATGGTTTTTGGTGCTCTATCTTCGATTTCTGACAAGTGATACACCGGGCCACGTACTCCGCCACATCCTTCTTTAGTCCGGGCCACCAAAACTGTCTCCTCAAGTCGTGGTACATCTTCGTGGTTCCTGGGTGAATACTGAGTAGGCTTTTGTGGGCTTCATCAAGCACCATTCTTCTCAATCCTCCTTCACTTGGTATGTATATTCTGTTCCTCACCCGGAAGATCCCATCTGATCCTTCTGCCAAGGATAAATCCTTTCCTTTAGCCTGAATTTCCTTCATTTCAGCTAGGTAAGAGTCCGCCTGTTGCTGTTCGTACACGGATTTTAAGAATTCGTTGGCAATCCTCAACGTACCGATTGTCATCTTCTGAGAGGAAGGGGTGCCAACATGCAAGTTCATGTCTCGGAACCGCTCCAACAACTCAACTTCTTTTGCCATCATGGCTGCTATGTGGAGGGATTTTCGACTCAAAGCGTCTGCAACGACATTTGCCTTACCTGGGTGGTATTTCAACTCGAAATCATAGTCCTTCAAAAACTCAATCCACCTTCTCTGCCTCATGTTCAGCTCCTTTTGGTCGAATAGGTATTTGAGGCTCTTATGATCGCTGTACACTTCAAATTTGGATCCGTACAAGTAATGCCTCCAGATTTTCAATGCAAAAACTACTGCTGCCAACTCCAAGTCATGGGTCGGATAATGTTGTTCGTGGGGTCTCAATTGTCGAGAGGCATATGCTATCACCCGATCTTTCTGCATGAGTACACATCCTAATCCGAGTCCGGACGCGTCACAATAGACCACGAAGCTTTCTCGTAACTCCGGTAATGCTAACACCGGAGCAGTTGTCAACTTATTCTTCAGCTCTTGGAAGCTGCTCTCACACTCCGGACTCCACACAAAAGGAACGTTCTTCCGAGTCAATTTAGTCAGAGGTAATGCCAACTTAGAAAAACCTTCGATGAACCTTCTATAATAACCTGCCAAGCCCATAAAACTCCTTATTTCCGAGATCGATCTGGGCCTCTCCCACGCTATTACAGCAGCTACCTTCGCAGGATCCACCGAGACGCCTCGCTTGGAGATCACATGCCCGAGGAAGTGGATCTCATCCATCCAAAATTCGCACTTTGAAGGCTTTGCAAACAATTGCTTCTCCTTCAACACTTGGAGTACCGCCCTGAGATGTCCTTCATGCTCCTCCGATGTCTTAGAATAAACTAGAATATCGTCGATGAAAACAACAACAAACCGATCTAAGAAGGAATGGAATATGCTGTTCATGTAATTCATGAAAACAGCAGGGGCGTTCGTCACACCGAACGGCATCACTACATACTCATAGTGACCATACCTAGTCCTAAAGGCAGTTTTAGGAATGTCCGAGTCCTTCACTCGGATTTGGTGATATCCCGATCGTAAGTCGATTTTTGAGAAGACTGAGGCTCCACGCAGCTGGTCAATTAAATCATCAATTCTAGGCAGTGGGTATCGATTCTTGATTGTGAGTTTGTTGAGCTGTCGATAATCTATACAAAGTCTCAAGCTGCCATCCTTCTTCTTAACAAGTAGCACAGGTGCGCCCCATGGTGACACGCTTGGTCTAATGAACTGCTTCTCAAGTAACTCATCCACTTGTTTCTTCAACTCTATCAATTCAGTTGAGGACATTCTGTAGGGTGCACTGGAGACCGGTTCGGCTCCAGGGATCAAGTCTATAGAGAATTCAACTTCTCTATGGGGAGGTACACTCGGGACGTCCTCTGGGAACACTTCTGGGAATTCGCAGACAACCGGAATTTCGTTCACTAGGGGCTCATTCTCATCTTTGGTTAGGCAAAGCATTATAAATAGTTGGGTTATACCTTGTGCCGTGCCATCTTCAGTGGGTTGTTTTGGGAAAACGATCTCTCGGTTTCTACAATCTACTAATACCTTATTGGCTGAAAGCCAATCTATTCCAAGCACAATATCAAGACCCTTTAAGGGCATGCAAATCAGATCGAAGGCGAAACTCCGATCATACAACTCAAATGCTACATTTTTACATATGGACGATGTGAACACAGTAGGGCCAGTGGGGCTGGCCACTTCTAGAGTCCGGTTCATAGACACAGTTGGTAGCTTCAACCGTTTCACGCACTCATCAGCTATAAAAGAATGGGTTGCCCCCGAATCGAAAACAACATTAAGCGTATTCATTCCAAGTGAGCACTTACATTGTACTAGATCGTTTGCTGGTGCAACATCCTCTGCATTGATGGTGTAGATCCTTCCTGTCGCTGTTGGGCCGGTGTTCCTCTCTCGATTGTTCGGGGCATGCATCATATTTCCTCTGGTTCCGTTGCCTCTGCCACCAGGTCGTGGGTTATCATTCACTTTGGTCCGATCTTGATATCCTCCTTGACGCACATTGGTGTTTGCCTGGCGGAGTTGGGGGCAGTCCGGGCGAACATGTCCCTTCTCTCCGCAGTGGTAGCATTTAACATTTGTATCATTGCATTCCCTAGCAAAATGATCACCGCCACATTTAAAGCATCCGCCATACCTTGGTCGTCCTCTCATCTGCCTCCCTCGGTCATTATGGTCCTGATATCTGGTGAAGGGTTCATTCCTCCTCACGTTCCCTGGCCTCTTGAAACGTGGTTGCTGAGGCCTCAAGTGTTGGTTGGCTCTGCTGCACTGGCCCGAATGGGCCCTGTCATCCTCTTCGAATATTCTACACTTGTTCACTAAGGCAGGGAAACTCCGGATTTCATGGTATCTGCAGGCCCTCTTGATATCCGATCTCAGTCCGTTCTCAAACTTAAGACACTTGGAGTGCTCCGTTCCTGGCTGCTGGAAGGGCGGATAAAATAGGCACAATTCTTCAAATCTGGTCGCGTATTCTTCCACAGTCATGGAGCCCTGTTTTAACTCCATAAACTCCAGCTCCTTCCGACTCCGCACTGTGTCGGGAAAGTATTTGTCTAGGAAGCAGGCCTTGAAATCGTCCCATGTCAGTTGATTGTCATCTTCGGGGAATTGGCTCCTAGCTATCTTCCACCAATTCTCCGCTTCATCTCGTAGCATATACACTGCACATTCCACCTTCTGGGCTTCGGTACAGCGAAGACCCCTAAAAATTCTCTCTAATTCCTGAGTCCACTTGAACGCCGCCTCAGGGTTCCGTCCTCCTAAGAATTCACTCGGCTTCCTCTTCAGGAAGCGGTCCAGCACATGGCCATCCTCAGGATGAGTTTGGCCTTGCCTTTCAAACACATCAGCAAAGCGTTGGAATGCTGTGGCTATAGCCTCCATACTTTGACGATGCGCCATTCCTTATCCTGAAATTGACATTTAAGGATAAGTATACGGAGCCACTCACTACCGATCTAGTTATTAGTCCAACAATTAATAACTTAGCACATTATGTCATTCGCCTAAGTCATATACACAATCGGACCAGGGGAAACAACCCCTTGTCCTCAAGACAATCATCAATCAGGTCAACCAGCATCAGAACAATTTCAACCATTCAATCAAAAGACACAATCACCACCGCTTACACTTGGTAAGCATATTTTGGCCTTGGACTTTTCGGTCCGCTCTGATACCAAAATGTAACACCCTAATTATCTACAACTAATAAATCCCAAAATATGAGAAAATTTTTCACAAAAAACAGTCACGTAACATTTGATGTAGAAGGAAGCAGGCAATGGGGAAAACTAAAAACATTCACGCGCATAAAGCAACCTACAGGGAAGCTAAAACTGGGGCCGGCTCCATGGGTTTATCGTAACACACCTACACTAGGGCGGATTGCACAACACCGTTTGTTCGCTTAGACGGAGTCTGACACCGTCCAGGCGGGGTAAAGAATGCAGCAGCGGATAGAATCAATGAGGCTTCCCTTCGAGTGATACTGGTTACTCAACAGGAGGAATAGATAAGGGAAAATATGCTAATACATTCACACGTGTAGCATTTGATGAAAAGGCTAAGTTAGAATCATCCTGCTAGGCTAGGCGGGGTATATTTATCTTGGGCGGGCTGTCCTAGTTACTTGGGCGAGGTATAACGCCGCCTAAACGAAATTTACATAACGCCTCTTTAACACAACTACAAGGTAGTTTCCTCCGTCGGGTATGGACAATGGTTTACTAAGTAAATCCTCACACTCGCCTTTCACTCGGAAAAAATGAGAAGTTACAGGGTACATATACATTAGTAGGTTGTGGAGAAAGGAAGAGTTTGAACCTATTCCGCCCAACTCAACTAATTATGACGACGCCTGGGCGGACTTAGCCATACGCCTTCGGGCGGGGTACGACTCCGCCCAACGTATCCGACATAAGTTTTCCTAAGGCAATTCTTGGTTCTTTCGGACTTAGCTATAACCTGCTCGATCAGGCTGTTCCTGCGTATCTATTAAAGCATAATTAGGAAACAAAGCAACACATGGCATTACACACACCAAAACCATACATCCATATATATACATAAAAGTGCACGTCAATAATTACAATACAAAATCAGACTTCTTCTTGTTCATAAAGTTCTATTCATTCACAAAGACGTTAACATCCGGTATGAGCTAGTCCGGGCTTCATCTAACAACGCCTTAATTAAACCTTCGAAATGCATCAGCACTCCGCCCAGCATTCCAGCTCTGCCTTTGATCCTCCTCACGAGAGACATTCACTGAAAATGGCCACTGCAGGGGTGAGCTTTTACATGTAAAATGATACTCACAGACTCGGTATCAGCGTCAGTACACGCTCCTGCTTTCCTTCAATTTTTCTCAAGTAACCAAATTCATACAATTCAAACAACATTCATGATACACATAATTCACAGAGTTTATTCCACATCTAAATACATATTCATGCATTCAAAATCATACACATGCACATATATAGATTTATACATCATCACAATTAACCTTACTCCTACATGCATGCACGCGGATCCGACTCGGGAAAAGACTCTCAGTTACAGCCCCCTTTTTCTTTTGGCCCCTCGTCCCTCAGCTCTTACCAGGTGGCACCGGCCCCCCACGGCGTCTCGAGACTCATTTCTCTAGCTCCAACGGCTACCACGAGCCCTATTGGGATCTAGCCAGGGTTGGTAACTGGAAATCATTTCCCTTGGGGTTCTTGACCTTCCATGGGTCACCCCACTCTTACTCATGCAACTAACACATTTATCATTACACATCATCGCGCCATGAACACATTACCGTAGTCGTCAAGTAAGAACGGGTATCTCCCATTATTCATCATCATTCAGTCAATCGCACCAGCGCATGATACAGTCAATCATCAGACTAACAACATTGAGCAATTCAATTAAGAACATGCACATACACATTTTTCACAGAGACAACAAAATAGATCCATCATTATCATCCACGAGCAAACTACGCCATCGTCACGAAAATCACTATCAAAATCTCAAATCATGCATCAGTTTTAGTAGTTGTGAACACATGCATACATGCACAGCATCAGTTCTAATGAATTATAAAAACATGCACACACACTTGGCAGTACGTTCATCCGGTACCGTTCTTAGACCATGCATTTGACATGCAAGCGCCCCCTACCTTTAGAAGACTCCTCAGAAACCTTTTCCGTTCTTGCCGTTGGGTCCGATGTCCTTCTCCTGGTTCGTCCGGTCTTCTTTGGCTTTGTCGTATTCTGCGCCTGATTCTGGGATGGAGCGTAGTCTGTTCTTCAGCACTGGAATCAAGATCTCCAGGAGCGAAGAGTGAGATGGAAGAAGAAGAATGAAGACGAAGAGAGAAAACAGAGGATGAAGTGACGGAGAAAGAGTCTAAAGAAATAGCGAGAGTGTTTTTCACCAAGGCTCACGCTTATATATATATACATATGTGCATGCGCACAGCAAAAGCAAGAGTGGGATGGGAGAGTGCGTGCCCGTCAGTCACGCGCACTCCACCTCATCCCCTGTCCGCCACCATTTTAATATTTTAATGGCTTAAACTCACTTAGTTAAATGCACTTAACAGTTATTTCTAGTTGAAATCAAGTCTTAATGGTTCATTCTTTATTCAGCATTAAATTTTAAAACGGGGATGTTACACCACCATCACCTTCTGTCCCAACCAAGAAAAAGAGGACTCATGGCTCCTCTTCTTCCTCTAATCAGCCTACACTGAATCCTTCCCTTCACACCTTTGTAGAATTTTTCTCCAACTCTGTCCAATAAACCCATTTTTACTCTTTATTCCACAGCAGAGACATCATTGACCCCAAATTCATTGATCTCCCTGTGATCGAAAATGTCGACTGCTATCAATTTTTTGACATTCAGAATCTGATCCCCTTTCTCACCATCAAAGAGGATCACTATCCTGATCTTGTCTGTCTGTTTTATTCCAATCTTCAGATTACTGATGGCTGCATAATATCTGAAGTAAAGAAAGTTCCCATAGTCATTGATTCTGGCATCTTTTATGATCTTACTGAACTCCCTTCCGTCGGAGAAATTTATGAAGATCACCTCTCCGAAAACTGGGAGCATGACTTTAATAATCTTGAAGCCCGCCGCCTTGTGTGTTCTGAACTGCTAAATTTGCTGGCCGTCTCTTGGCTGGATCTCTCTTTTTTAGTTGTAGGGTCATGCATTATATTCTGGCTCGCATTCTTGTTCCCCGAAACACAAATTTGGCCCAAATAACTGAAGAAGACTTGGTTCTTATGTGGTCTCTCTTAACCGTTCGACCTCTTAGTTGGAGCACTCTTATTCGCTATCCCATGAAGAAGGCTCTGAAAGCCAACGCTCCTCTTCCATATGCTGGCCTCATTACCCGGATCCTTCGCCACTTCAAAGTTCCCATCTCTGATGAATTGTGTATCAAACCTCAGTGCTCGTTTATCATTGGCAAGACTGCCTTCTCTTCATTTGGATACATGCAAAACGCTAAAGGTGATTGGATTCCCAAACACTTTGCTCCTCCCCAGGATCCTGACCCAGTTCCCGGTTCACTCTCCATGACTGATCTAGCCACTGAACTCCAATCTCTTCGTTCCTATGTTCGCGATAGATTTGACCATGTGGACAGCTCCATGCAAGCTATCTTATCCCGTCTTCCACCACCAGCTTCTGATTAAAAACTTCCATTCTTTTGTCTTCTTGTTGTTTATATTTTAATAATTTTATTTTTCTTTTATGAAAAACAAGTCCTCGTTTGTCTTTAGTTTTGTCTGGTTATGTTTTGTTCCCTTACAAATATATAATAAACATATTTCCCTTCTCTATTTGTGCACTTTACTTTTAATAATGACAAAGGGGGAGATAATACTCAAAATGATGATATTACCAAAAATATAAATTAAAGGGTAATCAAGAGGCTAAACTGGAAAATTAAGGGGGAGTACCTAAAAGTTATAAAAATTAATCCCTACGACATAACCAAAAGAATATGTACTGTATAGCAAAACTTCATTTTTCAGGATATTAATTGTGATCATCAAAAAGGGGGAGAATGAAGACCATGAAGGATTTTTATAATGACAAAGACTAAATGCCAAAGAACAAGACTGAAGATTCAAGACCAAGGCAGAATCATAGTAAGACTCTATTAAAGAAAAATATGGCCATTAAAATAATCAATGATTGAAAAGAAAATGAATTTTTATGCCATAGTAATCGATTACCATATAGCAAGTAATCGATTACCAAGCAACGAGTTTACCAAAGTCTGAATCTTTAATGATTGTAATCGATTACCTCACTAGAGTAATCGATTACCAGGTCTGAAGAATTTTTGAAATTCAAAATAAAAAGATTTCAGCAAATTAATTTTAAAACTGATTCAAGTAATCGATTACCTCACAAGAGTAATCGATTACCATGTTTCGAAGATTTTTAAAATTCAACAGTTTCAGCAAAACGTTTTAAAACTAATCCAAGTAATCGATTACGTGATTCTTGTAATTGATTACATGCTAACGGTCACTTTAAAATGATAGTTTTAATGAACGTAATCGATTACACATTTATGGTAATCGATTACCACCAAGTCAGAAATGCTGAAACATTACACCTCTTCATGAAAAAGTTTGATGAAACCTTATAACTCTTCATAAATTATTATTTAATCCAAGAGGTACCTTTTCAATTATTTTAATCATTAAATTCACAACTCTTGAAGGCCTTTCTAATAGGGATGCTCATCATTTGCAAAAACACACCAATTCTTCTAATTCTTTCTTAAGACCAATAAAGGCCATATTCTTCTAAGTAGAGTTTCTACTTATTATTGCTCTTCAATTTGTTCATATGCTCTAAGAAAAAGAGTACTCCTCTGATTACTTTCTTCAATTATGAGATATTTTGTTGTTTTGGGAAACACTCCCAAAGGTTGTAAACAAAAGTAGTGAGACTTTTGTTGTTGTAAAGAAGCTTCACACAAGGGCAGGGTTGTGCCAAGGTGTGGAAGGTTCGTTGTACTATTGTGATAATAGTAAATTCCTCAAGAGGATCTTGAGAAGACTGGACGTAGGCAGTGGTTGGTTGAACCAGTATAAAACACTATTTGCAATCTCTTAACCCTACTCTCTATTTTATATTTACTTAATCTGTTGTCCATTATTAACTCTGTTTTGTACTTTATCATCTTAAGCATTGAAATTTTAAATAAAGTGCATCTAGTAAATTAATTTAGAAAAACTCAATTCAGCCCCCTCTTGAGTTTTAGGAGGCCACTAGAATAACAGTCGCCACCAATATTTTTAAGGGCAAAATACCAGAAAAACCTTTGTTAAAGCATTGGTTAATAAAGAATGAGATTTCATGTTCAGGAGTTGAATTACAGGTAAGGAAGGTATTAGCACCTTCTAACTGTCTGTTATGAAACAGTTACCTCAAATTGGTAGCGTGCATTAGAAGTAGCCTAGAAATTGTTTTAACTTCTTTAGAAAAGGAATAGACAAAATAGACATAGAAGTTTTGAAATAAGATTAACAGGACATCTCATCCAAATTAATCTTAAACAGAACAACTTGACTAAACAGTGACAGTAAGACTAAACAGTGACAATAAAATATCAAACAGTGACAATAATGATCAATAGGACGTCCCGTCTAAATTAACCACAAAATAAAGTTTAGTAATAGGGGATAAAATAAATTAATTAAACAAACAAAAGGTTAATAGGACGTCCTGTCCAAATTAACCTTAATTTCTAATAAGAAAAAAATGTAAAGGAAAATAAAAGAAAACTAAAAAGACATTTTATCTAAATTAATCCTTCTTTATTAAAAAATGACCAGTTGAAAATTTGAAAAAGTTAACAAGACGTCTTGTCTAAATTAACTTTTTTTTAAAATACTATTATTTAACGAATAACATCCGAAAAAATTTAAAAAGGTTAACAAGACGTCTCGTCTAAATTAACCTTCTCATAATAAAATAGTATTTTAAAATTTAGAACGAATAGTATAAAATTAATTGAGATGAAACAAAAATAAAAAAGAAAATGAAAGTAGGCCCAACAGGAATTGATTCCTGCTCCTACGTATTCTCGAGCTTTCGAGAAATCAAGGTCACGTAGTTCTTGAATTGAATGTTACAAGAATAAACTCTTAATAGAGTGAATATTCAATTTTAAAAATAAAATGAAATAAACTCACAAAATAATAATCCTCATAGAGAGTATTTGGAATCTTAAATACTCAAAACACTTTTTTTAATTAACTCTCAAAAAAAAATTAAGGAAAGCTTTCCTTAAGGAAGAACAAAGGAGGAGAAATGGAAACTTGAAGAGGAACTGCTTCTCTTCAGCAAGAATGAAAAACAAAGAAGAAATGGAAATAGAAGAGGAAATGCTTCTGTCTGTTGGTCTCCTTCACAGCTTCAATGAACCTCCTATTTATAGGAGTTCTAAAGCATGGTGGATGCTTAATTTATTCCCTCCTACTCCATAATTTACGTAATTTGTCTGCTTAATGGACCATACAATCAATTCATAGTGCGATGTAATATGACATAAGGTTGTCTTCACTCACAAAAACTCAATTTTTAACTGAATGAATCAATTCATAAGCTGAAATTTTGAGTGTTCTAGCCACTTGAATCGATTCAAGGTGATGATGAATCGATTCATGCTTCAAAAACATCATATCTTGGGCCATCATGAATCGATTCCTGACTGCTTGATTCGATTCCCAGACATTTAAATGAGTATGAATCGATTCCTGAGGCTTATGAATCGATTCTTGGTGCTGAAAAGGTCACTAGTGGAAAAAATGGCTTTAATCACGGTTAAAAAAGGCTTTTAATCACGGTTGAACAACCGTGGTTAAAAGTGGGCGTGGTTGTATATCAGGATATTTAATCACAGTTGAACAACCGTGGTTAAAAGTGGAGTGGATATAACCACGGTTGCCCCTAACAACCGTGATTAAATGTACTGGACCAAAAAAAAAAATTAAAAATCGTGGTTATCATCTTCACCATTCAGAAACAGCAAGAACACAATGAACACCAACACCAGAAATAAGAAACGCAGCAAGAACGCAAGAAACAAAAACAGAAGAAAAGTAAATGAATGAAACAAGAGATGAAGAAAAGTAAATGAATGAAACAAAATCAGAACAACCACAAGAAACAAGAAACAAGAAACAAGAAACAAGAATGCTACTGCAAAACGAAGAACACAAGTATAAATCTAAAATGTAAACCTGTAAATAAGCAATGGCGTGCGATGGGAAACCTGTAAATGGCATATGAAAAATAGTGAGAAGTCACATAATAAACAAATCTAGAACGTAAATAATGAAATGTAGATGTAAATGGAAACATGAAAACAGAGAAGAGAAACCTTACAGAGAAGAAGGAGAGAAAAGAGAGTTAGGCGCGCTCATGAAATTACGAAATTTAAAACGAAAAGGAAGCTATAATCACGGTTACACAAGGAACCGTGGATATATGTATAACCTATAACCACGGTTATGAGAGTACCCGTGGATATATGTATGACCTATAACCACGGTTACTCCAGGACCCGTGGTTATATATATGTATGACCTATAACCACGGTTACTCCAGGACCCGTGGTTATATATATGACATATACCCACGGTTGAACAAGGGACCCATGGTTATATGTGAAAATCTTATTTTGGCACTAGAAAACACCATAAAAAATTTTAGAATTTTTAGAATTTATTTGGTAGGTAAAGTAGAAGCCTAAAAATCCAAAAAATAAGCAATAAAATCACAAAAAATAAAAAATTTTGAGAAAACAAGGGTTTTTTGAAAATCTGAGCAACCCCAACTGGCGTAGCGAGTTGGAATGAATGCGGATTTTTTTTCTACCCCAAAATCATATGCAGCAATAAGGATTCTGAGTTTTCTAGCTCAAGTTATGCTCGTTTGAAGTTTGCCGATTTTTGTCGTCACAAAATTTTTGTATCTCTCAATCAAAAATTTATTTTTCAAAAATTCCAACTCGAATGGCTAATAAGTACCAAAAGAAGTCATGACGCAAAAAATCAGATCAAAATTCCATGTTTTTCTATTTTTTTGGATTTTCCTAAAAATAAGGTGAATAATATTTTGACATATAACCACGGTTGTCAAACAACCGTGGTTATAGACACACTTTTAATCACGGTTGCCTAACAACCGTGAATAAAAGTTTTCCCAAAAATTTCAAAAATGCCATCTCGTTTTGACATATATCCACGGTTGTCATACAACCGTGATTATAGAGACTTTTAATCACGGTTGCCATAACAACCGTGATTAAAAGTTTTCTCAAAAATTTCAAAAATGCCACCGTGTCATTTTTAATCACGGATACACACTAATCCGTGATTATACCCCCGTGGTTGTATCCATTTTTTCCACTAGTGGGTGCATGAATCGATTCCTGGACTATGGACTACGCATGAATCGATTCCTGCACTAGGGGAATCGATTCCTGGCCTTTAAATTTACAATATTGGTACTTCCAGGGGCATGAATTGATTCGCCACTTTGGTGAATTGAATCCCAGCCTTTAATTTTGGGTTTTTTGAACTTCCATGGGCATGGGGCTGTTTGGTGGCTTTGGCTCTCCTCTATATGCATCAAACAAAACTTGCTCACACATTTGAGGGCTGATGCGGGACAAATTTGAAAAACGGGCCCAACATAAGAATTATAGGTCTTTCTCGTAGATTTAATTTGATATTTGGCATAAAAATTTTCATCGAGAAACGAGGGAGATATGGCACATTTACGAAACCTGCTCTAGGGTGTGACGGGACACATTTGCAAGCAAAATAAATTTACTAGGTAAAATGGGTAGAGAATTAGCTTTCATACCCTTTATGAAGGTTGTAGATTTCCTTGATGTGAATCCATATCAAAAGGAACGGAGTCCTTTCAGTACTATAGGAGGGAGATATGAATTTTTCCCTAAAGGTGTAGAGCAGTTAGGAAGCTGGAACAAGTCTAGGAAGATTATTAAAACTGCACCAATTGGTGAGGTTATAGCTTTCTAAGCCTTTAAAAAAGTCGTAGATAATTTTGTTATGAAAATTTTAAGACCAGGTTGTGTAAATCGAAGATCATATAAAGGAGTTATGAATTTTTAAGCGAACCATGCATAGAATAGAGTGCCCAAATGATGGAACTGTACCAATGGGCCAAACAAAAATAGGTGTTCACAGATGCCCCTCTTTACTTCTTTTTTGTGAGAAGAACATGAAGTCTCTTCATATTTTTGAAGTGGAAAATAAAGTAAAGACATGAACACTATTGTCAAGATCATTCCAGTTTCAGTAACTAGGAGAGGAAATATTGTTCTCTTTAGGCATTGAGGAAAACCAATTGTAGTGCTAATTTCGGTGACTTGGAGAATGAGGCAAAGTGTTAACTTTAATGACAGTTGGGATAACTTGGGAAATACAGTAAGAGTGCCAACTTTGGCAATAGTGGTGACAATCTTGGGAAATATAAACAGGAATGCCAACTTTAGCGTCTTGGAAAATTAACGGGATGCTAACCTTGGCAATTGGAAAAATAAGCTGGATACTGATCTTTAGAAATTGGGGAAAATAAACAAGGTGCCAACTTTGGCAACTAAAGTTAACAAATTAGAGGATTTTTTCTGATATTGAAAATGGGATAGCCTAGGGATGTATACTTGAAGCTTTGAAGAAGAGTAAATGACACAGAGAATTATCCCAACGTGTTTTGATTGGAGGACACAGCCTAGGAATGGGTACCTGAAGCTTTGAAGAAAATAATTGACTGGGGAATGCCCCTGGCTCAAATTGAGAAACGGAATAGCCTAGGAGTGGGTTCCCGAGGCCTTTTGATAGAAAACAAATGATTTTAGGGGATGCCCTTGACTCAAATTGAGAAATGGAATAGCCTAGGAGTGGGTTCCTGAGGCTTTTTGATAGAAAACAAATGATTTGGGGGGATGCCCCTGACTCAAATTGAGAAATGGAATAGCCTAGGAGGGGGTATCTGAGGCTTTAATAGGATTTAAATGACTAGGGGAAATAAAGGGCTTGAAAAAGGCCAAAGCTTAAAAAGGTGCTAACTTTGACAATGAGAAAACTTGAAAAGTCCAATCCTTGGTAGCGTAGAAATTTAAAGGGGTTCCCCTTTTGAAGATTGAGAGAAGCCAACTTTGGCGATTGAAGAAAAAGCTTGAAAGGTGCCAGTTTTGGCAGTTATAGTTCCACTAGGAAGAGGACTTGATTGAGGTGTCGAGGCCTGACATGGCTGTCTATTTTTAGCAACCTTCAGAAAAAAGGGTAAGTAATGCAGAGATAAAATAAATTGAAATTCAGGTAAATTCCTTGGAACCGCGACCCCTAGGATGACTCATGAATGAAGCAGAATAAAGGAGATGACTATAACTTCGAAGCACGTGCCAGGCCGAGTCTCTGCGATAATTTTCTGAGACAAGATCGAGTAATAGGGGCATCCTGTCCCTCACGACTTAAAATATTTACCATTTTTCATTATTAAGAAATACATGTTTTAAGTCAACAAAACTCATGCCATAAACACATACCAAAAAGGGTGAAGTTTTATTCATGTATATCAGACAGGTACAGAGAAAGGAAAGCAAGGAACATAAATGGAACAAATAGAGTAAAGTAGAAAAGGTCAAAGGTAGGTGAAATGGGGAAGACTCATAGACCCTCTAGTGAATCCCTGAGAATAACGAAAATCTTGGTCCCTTATCACGACTTTGTGTTCACCCTTTGACTCTACCTTTGAAAAGCTAATTCGACGATGATTCACGTGCCCCAGCTTGGGCCGACACATCTTGCATGGGAGGTTTTAGTCATACTGCTAGAATTTAGACCCTAATTCTTACCTGAGTCGCCTTTTTAGGTTTTCGACTCACCAGGTCGCTCTAACTTTTACCTAGGCTGCCCTTTCAAGTTTTCAGCCTAGTAAGCATTTTTTCTTTTTATTTCTCACTTGTTTCTTTTTTTTGGCATTTCCTCTATAGGCATAGTACTTCTTCACTTTGTCTGCATTTACGAGCATCGGCAAGTCCTCATCGTCTATGTTAATGAGTATTAAGGCTCCTTTAGAAAAAGCCTTTTTCATGACATATGGCCCTTCATATTTAGGTGCCCATTTGCCTCAGTTGTCATTTTGGATTGGCAAGATTTTCTTAAGGACCAGGTCCCCTTCTTGAAATTATCAAGGTCGTATCTTCTTTTGAAATGCTCGTTTCATACACCTTTGATATAACTGACCATGACAAAAGGCAGTTAGCCTTTTCCCATCTATCAAGTTTAGTTAGTCATATCGAGCTTGGACCCACTCGGCCTCTTCTAGATCTGCCTCCATTATCACCCTGAGGGATGGAATTTCTACCTCAAAAGGCAAGATTGCTTCCATACCGTAAACTAGAGAGAAGGGTTTTGCCCCAGTTGAAGTCCAGATCGAGGTACGATACCCGTGTAGAAAGGGAGCATCTTGCTCCAATCTCTGTAAGTCACGACCATCTTTTGTATGATCTGTTTAATGTTCTTATTCACTGCCTTGACCGCTCCATTCATCTTCGGTCGATATGGAGAGGAGTTGTGATGGCGAATCTTGAAGCTCTCACAAAGTTCCCTCATTATCTTATTGTTCAAATTCGTACCATTATCAATAATTATCTGACTTGGTAAGCCATATCGGCATATCAGTTCTCGCTTGACGAACCTGACCATAATATTTCTTGTTACATTGGCATATGAAGCTACCTCTACCCATTTGGTGAAATAATCAATGGTGACCAAAATGAAGTGATGACCATTTAAGGCTTTCGGCTCGATGGGCCCGATGACATCCATGCCCCACATTGAGAAAAACCATGGTGCTGACAAGACATTCAGGGATGACGGGGGTGCGTGAATATGGTCAGCGTATATCTGACATTTGTGACACTTTCAAACATAAGCAAAGCAATATGTTTCCATGGTCATCTAATAGTATCTGGCCCTCAAGATCTTTCTTGACAGGCAATGCCCATTAGCGTGAGTTCCGAAAGATCCTTCATGGACATCGCTCATGATTTTGTTTGCTTCATTAGTGTCGACACATCGAAGGAGGACAGAGTCGTGATTTCTCTTATAAAGAATATCACCATTCAAGAAGAAACCCATGGCAAGCCGTCTTAGGGTTCTCATATTATTCTCTGTAGCATTATTGAGGTATTCTTGACTCTGAATATATCTTTTAATGTCATGATACCATGGTTTCCCATCTATCTCCCCTTCTATTACTTGGCAGTATATAGGTTCACGACGTTCCTTTATCTTGATGAGAGGTGTATCGTAGTCAATACTTATTTTGAACATTGAGGCGAGAGTGGCCAAGGAATCAGCCATCTGATTATCATCCTGAAAAACATGATGAAAAGAGATATCATCGAATTCCTTGATTAGCTCCTTGATATGACCTTGGTAAGGAATCAACTTGTTATCCCTAGTCTCTCATTCACCTTTCAGTTGGTGAATGACCAAGGCAAAATCCCCGTAGACTTCTAACTTCTTCACTTTTGCATCTAATACTGCTTGGATCCCCAGAGAGCACGCCTCATACTCAGCGATGTTGTTAATATAATCGAAATAAAGTCTGGCGCAAACAGAGATGAATTCCTTGTCTGGTGAGATCAGGACGACCCCAATCCAATGCCTTAGTGCATTAGAAGCTCCGTCGAATCTCAAAGTCCATTTGTCTTTCTGATCACCTTCTACATTAAATAGTGCCAAGATATCCTCATCCGGGAAATCAAACTGCATGGGTTGGTAATCATTGACGGGTTGGTGCACCAAATAATCTACCAGAGCACTTCCTCTTACAGCCTTTTGAGTGATGTAGGTTATGTCGTACTCAGTTAATAAAACTTGCCATCGAGCAATCCTTCTGGTCAAGGCGGGCTTTTCAAAGATATACTTGATAGGGTCCATTTTGGAAACCAAACAAGTACTGTGAAATAACATGTACTGCCTCAAACGTTGGGCAGCCCATGCCAATGCGCAACAGGTTCATTCAAGAGCAAAATATCTCATTTCGTACTGAGTGAACTTCTTGCTTAGGTAATAAATAACATGTTCTTTCTTCCCGGTCTTATCATGTTGACCCAACACACAGCCCATGGACTCATTCAACACGGTCAGATACAAGATCAATGGCCTTCCAGGGGTTGAAGGCACCAGGATCGGTGGTTCCTTGAAATATTGCTTTATTTTCTCAAAATCCATTTGACAATCTTAATTCCATTGCCCCTGTTGATTCTTACGAAGCAGCTTAAAGATCGGCGTACAAGTTGTCGTTAGTTGTGAGATGAACCAAGCAATATAGTTTAACCTTCCTAAGAATCCTCGGACTTCTTTTTCTGTACAGGGGGAGGAATTTCAAGAATCGCTTTGACCTTGTCTGGATCAAATTCTATTCCTCTTTTCCTCACAATGAAACATAACAGTTTACCTGATCTTGTGCCAAAGGCACACTTGGCCGGGTTCAACCTGATCTTAAACTTCCTCAGCCTTTCAAAAAGCTTTCACAAATCAACAATATGCCTTTCATCAATTCTAGATTTGGCAATGATACTGTCCATATAAACTTCTATCTCCATATGCATTATGTAATGGAAGAGGGTCACCATCGCCCTTTGGTAGGTTACCCTAGCATTTTTCAACCCGAAGGATATCACTTTGTAACAAAAGGAGCCCCATAGAGTGGTAAACGTGATCTTCTCTATATCTTCAGGCGCCATCTTAATCTGATTATATCTAGAGAAATAATCCATGAACAAGAAAATGGAATATTGAGTTGTATTGTCAACCAGAACATCAATCTGTGGTAAGGGAAAGTCATCTTTGGGACTAGCTTTATTCAAATCCTGGTAGTCCACACGCATCAGTACCTTTCTATCCTTCTTTGGGATAGGGACAATGTTGGCCACCCATTGAGGGTACTTTGCCATAGCTAAGAATTCGACATCAAACTGCTTCTTAACTTCTTCTTTGATTCTTAAGAGTATTTTTGGTTTCATCCGGCATAGTTTTTGCTTTATCGGGGGACAGTCTGGCTTCAGTGGTAATTTATGCTCGATAATGCTAGTGTCAAGGTCGGGCATGTCTTAGTAAGACCAAGCGAAGATGTCGTGGAACTCTATTAACAACTTAATTAGTTCTTCCTTTCACTCCTTACTCAAGGAGGTACCAATCATGACTTCTTTCTTATCTTCCTCATCCCCCAAATTAATAATCTCAACTATCTCTAGATGAGGCCAAATTTCTCTGTCCTCTTGTTATAATAACCTTTCTAGCTCGGGCAGTGGCTCACAATCTTCTTCACCCCCTTCATCAGCGTAATCAACCGGGTGGTCAAAGTCGTGAAACGGGATTGCAAGCTTGCTATTCTCAAGAGAATCATTTTCGGATATGCATTTTAGTGTATTATGACAAATGAAAAAAGAAAATAGGTGAGTAAAGGATTTAAATCAAGAAAAGATATTGTGAAATTCAATATGCACTTATTGATGAGAAATGATAAAACAAGTTTTTACCCTTATTGCATGAAAGAGTCCCAAAGCCTTAGGCATAGCAGAGGGACTAACAAGTATAAAAAGCATAATTAAATTACTTTGGTGAAACATTCAAAGTCGTAGGGAGTTTGATGGCCTCCCAGTTACAAAGTTCTTGGCCCGATGGGCAAGCAAACACAAAACCAGCACCATCACAGAGATTGTCTTCAATGGCGGCCACTTGGTCTGGAGGCATCAACGCTGTGCACCAAAAGCACTGGTAGAGATCGCAGATGGGGACTCTTGCAGTATGAGGCTCTTTGCCGGCAAGACGGGCAACCTTTCTTTCTTTTTTCTCTACCTCTATTCTTCTCCTATCAACAGTTGTAGGCCGGTATCCCAAGCCGATACCATTTCTATTCTCAAGCAGATGCAAAGGTTTAACCTCTCTATTCAAAGTGTGACCTAGCCCTCTTCCAGGTTTATACCCCTCTTGAAGCATTATCTTCGCCATTACTAAGGATGCACTTGGCATGTAAGCCCTCACCATTATAGTTCCTTCCCCCACATAGGTGGTGTTTGCTATCTCTAACGCTTAGAAAGAGGTATCGAGAGCCTCTTTTGCTGCCTCAATATAAGGGGTCGTCAGGGGTTTACTGACCAGAAAGTCCTCCTCACTAGAAATGATTATCAACTTATTATCAATGATGAACTTTAGCTTTTGGTGTAGGGTATAGGGGACCACCCCAGCGGAATGAATCCATGGCCGGCCCAACAATCAACTATAAGCAGGCGTAATGTCCATGACTTGAAAATGGATTTGGAATGTGCATGACCCGACCTGTATTGGCGGCTCAATCTCGCCCATGACCTCCCTACGAGTTCCATCAAAAGCTCGTACTATCGTGGCACTTGGCCTCATATATGTCCCGTCGAATGGCAATTTGGCCAATGTAGATTTGGGTATGACATTAAGGGATGACCCATTGTCAATAAGCACTTTTGCCAAGATATGATCTCGACACTTGATGGAGATATGGAGAGCTTTGTTGTTCCCCATTCCCTCTGACGGTATTTCATCGTCAATAAAGGTCAGATAGTTATCTATAACAATATGACCCACTATTCCCTGAAACTTGTCAATGGGAATATCATGACTGACATGGGCCTCGTTCAACACCTTCATCAACATCTTTCGATGTGGCTCAGAGTTCATTAGTAATGATAACATGGAGATTTTAGCGGGGGTATGGTTCAGCTGGTCAAGTACTTGATATTTTCTATGGCGAATAAACTTTAGGAATTCATGGGCCTTGTAACATCCTGATTTAAAAATTAACTGCCAAACGGAATTAAACCATTAAAATAATTATTTCAAAGTGGAGACTTCTGTTAATTATAAGTAACTCAATTAACTTAACTTAAGAAATAATAGCTGAATTAATTATGAATAATGATGATGGCTGGATGATTGTGATTGGTGCTTGTGGCTGAGTGGAACTGCCTGATTCATGCTTTCCACCCCACTCTTCTCTTCTTCGTGCACACACACATATATATATAAGCCTATGGTCACTCATCTTCCTTCAGATTCCCTCTTCCTCTACTGCCTTATTCTCTCTTCTCTTCTCTTCTCGTCCTTCGTCTTCTTCTTCCCTGTTCATTGTTTCGTTCCTGGAATCGCACGACGATGATACTATAGAAGACTTGGAGTTCCTTCGGCTGGTAAGGGACGATCATCAGGGTGGAAGATGAACCGCTCCCTGTCCCACGGTGCGACTGCGTTCACGGAGGCCTGTACGAGTGTGAACCTGGGCGAGGCAATCAGAGGCAAAGGACAGCGTCAGGAAACACGGGAACCCCTCGACTTCCTTCAGTAGGTAGGGGGCGCTTTGCATTTCAAATGCATAGCTTGTGAACGAATTCCGAGTGAAGTGTTACTCATGCATGTATGGTTGAAACTGTTTACTGTGATATATATATATATATATGATTGATAGCTTTTGTATACCGAGACATGCGAGGATTGAATCCGGTGGTAGTCCTCTTACATCTGATATATGTGGTTATGAGATACACTGTTGGGTATGTGGATGCATGTGTGAGTCATGGGACCGTGTGTGAATGTGGTGCATGTACCTTAAATTGCCATACTAAGTCTGGTTAATTATTTTACTTATGAATGTATGAAGTAGATATCCCCGATACCGAGAGTTAATGGGTGAATATTGTTGTCCGACTGAATGTTATATTCGAATATGAGATGTTGTTGATGTGCATGTTGACGTGATTTCTGGGTGCTCTGTTCGGGGGAAACAATGGGTAGACCCTGTTTGCTATCTTATACTACCATGCGTGTGAATGCTGGAAAATAAATTGTGTTGCTGTGAAATGATGAATGAATTGCATGAAGAATGTGGTTATGACACGGGGAAGGAGGAGTATTATTGTATTGGCAAAAACATGGAAAATGCAACTGAAAGACCTTAAGTTGGACTCAAGGCAGTGCCGAGTGCACTAGCGTTGGACGCTTAAAGTCTTGAGTTGGACTAAAGAAAGCCCACCGGGTTGGACTCGGGGCTGCCCGTAACACTTCTGTTGTCGCTTGGAGTGATTGTGTTACATGAGAGGGCAAACGGTTTGGTGCCAGTAAAACGGCCGAACCAGCTTAGAGCTGGAGGAAAAAGGCTTGGAGCCTATGTTGCAACGTAAAGATTTGGTAATAAAGTGGGGGTCGGAACCGACTGTAGTAGACATGCTTACATACATATGCTCTTATACTGTGATGAATTACTGTGTATATGCATGTGTGTTAGAAATGATATGGCTTGTATAGCTGTGTACTAAATGTATGAATCCCGATTGCATGGTACTGTTATATGTAGATATAATGGAGGGCAGTTAACATTATAACTATTAGAAATGTAACGTTGTATGGTGAAAGGTTTATGAGCTTCCAAGTCATTAACTGTCATTTTAAATGCAAAAGCTCACCCCTGCTGTGGCAATATTTTCAGTGAACGTCTCTCGAAACTACGAGTGAGGTGGAGCTGCTGGCCGAGTGGATTGGCTGTGCACTATAGAACTATATGTATATATGTGGATACTGTGTATAATGTTTTGGTTAAGCCTTGGCCAGCTCGTGTTTTGATATCGTTCTTCAAAATAAAATTGAATCCCTTCGGGTTGGGGACATGACATTGTGCTTGTAATTACTTGTATACATTCCTATATATATATGTATGTATGCGTTGATGCCATGCTGTGTGTTCATTCCATTCTGTGCGTAATGTCTGAGTGGTATATATATATATATTCATGTTCTCCCGAGCGTGTATGGATAGTATGACTTAGTATATAGGAAGCCAAGTTGTGGTCTAGAGAGTGAGTTCATGACTCTGTCACCGAGTGGGGGAGGTTTAGATGTCCCGAGTGAGTGAAGTTATACAACTCCGAGTAGGGATTGACGTGGAAGACTCCCCAAACGATGAGTTGTTAGGATTTCGGAGTAGAGAGCCTAAATATACTTTCCGAGCGATAACTGGTAGGATTTTCCCGAGCGTAGAATAATTAATAAATTCCGAGTGAGAATCCACCGAGTGAAGGTTTCCCGACAGAAGAGTGACACCTAAGGTTCTAAGTGGACCCCATTGTAGTAATTTATGAGTAGCAAGGGAATCTGAGTGAGTCCTAGCTCAGTGGAATGATTAGAGTAAGGAAGATTGTGGCTACCGAGTGAAAAATGAGTGAAACACCCGAGTGGCAAAAAGGGCGTGGAAGTTATTCCGAGTAAGAAGACTTTGTAGACTCTGAGTGAGTGGCGATGGGAACCAATTCCGAGTTGTTCGTACATGTATTCCGATTGGATGAAGTCATGGAATGCGTTACGTTTTCTGAATAGGACTGGTATGTTTAAGGGCAAATTCGAGCGAATAGAGAGTGGACCCTTCCGAGTGAACCAGGAGTTGAAATCCGAGTGCAAGAATGCCGAGTGAAGTGAGAGCGTGCCGAGTGTAACTTTCGCTGAGCGAGTAAGCGTTCCTATGTGATCCGCCTGGGCGTTTTTCCCTTCCTTCGCTGTCAGCCTCCTTGAGTCGGTTTTACTCCTTTTGCCTCCCCTTCCCTTATTTCCTTGTGCCAATCATTCTGGATTTTTTTTTTATTGTGGAAATTTTTTCTCTGTATTGTTAGTTTTTATTTAAAATAGGGTGTTATAGGCCTCTTCATCAGTGACGGCCCTTTTTGCTTCACCACTACTCTCTTCTCTACCCACTTTGGCTTTCTCAGTAATCTGATCATTCTTTGGTTTTAGAGGAACGTACACCATCCCACTTCGGGTCACATCCCCTACCCTAGCAATATTCCTGATGGACGATGAAGATGGATCACTCTTCACTGAGCCTCTAGTGAACACATCTGCGTCGTACTTCTAAGGTGCGACTAGAAAATCCTTTAATGCAAGTGGGGTAGGTGCTTGAACATTGATGATTGGTTATACAGAAATAGAAGCCGCTAGAAGCTCTTGTTATAGAAAATTGTCAACGGCTTAGTGACTTGTGTCCCTACCTGTTCCTGGACCATATTTATGTCGCTTCCACGACGCTTACAGACCTGCATGATATGGCTGTCCATGAGACTTTGAAGGATCTCACAGAAACCTTAAAACTCGGCAGTTTGGTCATTATCATGCTCTTAACTCTAGGTTCCTTCAATCAATCCCCTTTCGAGCAAATGGGAATGAACTACCCTTAACGACATTCTCATGTCAACAACATTCCTGACGCACTCCTCATCATTTTCCACAGTGTTGACCCCTAAATTCCCATGGTTAGGTAGGGGATTCGTGGCCACATTTGGACTTCCTTCCTGAAGGTTAAGCCATTTGGCCTTAATCAGGTCCTTTACTTTATATTTCCATGCCATGTAGTTTTTGGTGGAATGCCCTGGTGCTCCGGTGTGGTAATCGCATCAGGCGTTGAGATCATACCCCTTAGGGTAAGGGGGTTCCACTGGCGTAGGGTGCTACTAAACCGTTATGAATGAGGAGAAGTAAGAGTTTGGTGTATGTCATTGGCATTGGGTCAAACTACATAGGGGTACGGTCGCTGTTAGGTCTCCTTGGATTAGGATTAGGGTTGGGTGGCTGAGTACCTTGTTATGGAGGACGGTATGGCCGTGGTATCGGTGTTCTGATAATGTGATGACAAAAGTGGGAAGGATAAGAGGTTGTGTTATGGACGGCGATGGCCATATGTGGATACAGTGCATAAGGATTGGGAGCTTGCAAAGTAGGCGGGGGCGAATGATCTTGGTTGGGCCCTCCTCGGATCGTAAGATATGGAACTAGTTTCTCCATCTCTCCTCCTTCCATCACATGGCGCTGGTCATTTCACAGTAGATGCCCCAAATGGACCCCAGGTAATCTTTCCCATCCTTACCCCGATCTCTATCCTTTCTCCGATGGTCACAATGTCAAAGAAGTTAGATGAGACGCTACCAATCATCCTATCCTAGAATGGTGATTGGAGCGTGTCGATAAACATTCCAACTACTTCTTTTTCTGATAGCGGGGGGTCCACCTATGCAGCAGTCTCGTGCCACCGCTGCGCGTATTCTTCAAATGTCTCATTATCTCTCTTTGTCATATTCTGCACCTACACTCTATTGGGTGCCATGTCCAAATTGTATTTGTATTGCTGATAATGGTCAAACTAGCATTATATTCATGTGGTTATTTGAAGTATTTTTGTAAGAAATTGAAGTGAATGGATTGATAAAACAAAGAATTTGCTCATGAAAAAGTAAAAATAAAATAATTTGTTGAGAATTGGAAAAATATCTTGAAATTCTTTAAGAAATACACGAAAAACTTCAGTCAAAGAAGAGTCAAAAGGACAAACATCAAACATCACGCTTGAGCAAAGTTAATACTCGCTTAAGCATGATCTTGCTGGAGTCATATTTCTAAAAGCAATCACGCTTGAACGTGGAAAATAGAAGCTCAAGCACATAATTAAGGAGACAGCCACGCTTAAACGTGAGTTTAATAAGCTCAAGCATAGGCACAAACAAAAGCATCAAACCTCCCACACTTGAGCAAAGAATGAGGACGCTTGAGCGTATGAAGTACATGCCTGGTGTAGCCTTGGGCGTGACCTGCGCGCTTGTACGCGAGACTAGCGTGATCAAGCATGAAGTCGAAAAGGCATCAGGTATCCTCTCACTTAAGCATGGACATTATAAGCTCAAGCGCAGCCACGCTCAAGCGAGATTATCCCACGCTTGAGCGTGCTCATATAAGCATGGGCACCAAATTTTCTGTTGACCAATGGTACGATCCAAACTCATCCACTTCCCAATGTTTCTGACCACTCCTGCAATGCCACTCAGCAAGTTGGAGGTACGGTTAAGCGTGACAAAGGAAAGCTTAAGCGTGACTCCTCTATAAATAGAGCAGAAGAAAAAGGGAACAACATCCAGTCTTTTGTTCTTTCATCAATGTTCATCATCCAATTTTCTCTCTTGTATTCATTTTTTTCTTATATTTTTAGAGTGAAAATGCAAGTCATGAGTAGCTAAATTTATTCATAGGGATTCGTTACAATCCATTCAAACCCCAAGTAATGCTACTGTAAGTTTTTTATTTGTATAACAAGATTTGATAGTTTTTGTATTTCATTCTACACTTAATGCTTGAAAGTACTTGATCACTATTTTCTTGTCTTTGGTTTTCTTAAGTATATTGGGAAATAACTTTTGAGAGTAGATCTGAATGAAATACTTGTTGTAAGTAGATGACCAGGGATAGTGTCTATTGCAATGAACGTCTAAAAAATTGATCATTAATGCTGGAATAATTTCAAGGTGACTGAGGGATCAGTAGGTTGAAATCATTCTTCTAAAGTTTGTAGTCGAGGGATCGATGCAAATGACTTTGATTGTGACGTAAAAATTATCATTTCAAGTTATATACATGCAAAGTTATATAGCTTACATAAGGTGAGATGTGATGACAAACCAATCCCAGTTTTCCAAATCTGATTTTTACCAAAACTCTTTACTGTTGTTCTTTACATTCATTACTTTCTATTAACTATTGCAATCAATATCTTTTAGAACAAACCAAATCAAACTTCTTTTCAAACTAATTTAAGAGCTAAGATATTCAAGTTAACACCTCCTCAGTGGAACAACAACCCCTTTTACTACAACCCTAAGTGCTTAAACTTGGCACTAATCTTCCATTGAATCCATATTATACAAACTTGATTCTTTATTTAGACACTTCAATTCTTTACATGTTAAGAATCATTACCAAGTAAAAAGTCTTCCATTGATTCAAGTTTGAAAATCTAAGCACTGAATTGATAAGACTTTGTGAATAATTTTTGTTCATTTTTCATTTTTTTTACATGTGGTAATTTTGCTTGAGTAAGTGCTTGATTTATGCTTTTAAGAGGACATAGATCAAAAGAGCAACTTGTATTTGATCCAGAGATAAACTAGTTACTTAAGAAGATTAAGAAAGCAAAGAAAAAGCAAAGCTTCCATATAGGAGAAACTTCTTCCTCAACACAAGCTGAGAAAATGGCGGATGACAACAGCAACAATCAAAATCCACCTAGAAGAACACTGGGAGACTATGCATTACAATAAGGACTCAGACATTATTCAAGCATCGCTATTCCAAATACAATAAGGGCCATAGAAATGAAACCTGCTTTTCTTAGTTTAATTAGTTCCCACCAATTCCATGGAATGACAAGTGAAGATCCATATACTTACTTGGCCACATTCTATGAATTAGTTAGAACTATGGGTTTTGAACAAGAAGTAATTGAAGCTGTATATCTAAGATTGTTTCTTTTCTTTTTAGTAGGTAAAGCAAAAGAATGGCTCCAATCCCATCCAAATCAAAGCTTGAATAGTTGGGACACAGTGGAAGAAAAATTCTTGCAAAGATTTTTCCCCCCATCTAGATTCATCAAGGCTAAGTCATACATAACAACATTCAAACAAGGCCAAGATGAACCTTTCCGTGAGGCATGGGAACGTTTTAAGTCACTGCTAAGGAAATGCTTGAATCATGGTTTAGAAGATATTGCCTAACTAAATATCTTTTACAGTGGATTAGGAGCAGATACCAAAATGATATTAGATGCAGCGACAGGAGGTACCATGATGACAGTGGATGACGAACAAGCCACAAGAATCATTGAAGCATTATCCTCCACAGAGTACCAAGCCCAACATGATAGAACTCAAGTCCAAAAGAAAGAAATATTGGAGCTAAATACCACAGATGCCATTCTAGCTCAAAACAAGATTCTCACATAACAAATTGAAGCTCTCACATAGCAGATGGCAAAACTCCCTCAGTAGTTACATGCAGTGCAAACCTCTACAGGCAATTAACAATCACAATTGAAATTTGATTTTTTTGGAGGTGATCATTAGAATAGACACTACCTAGGAGAACAACCTAACCAATCCATCCTCTATATGAACAATTAAGGTAAGCAGAATAATTTCAATAATAATACTTATTCTAACAATTTTTCACAGGGATGGAGGAATAATCAAAACAGTGGTGGATGGAAACAAGAGGCAAGCATATCCAACAGACAACACCCATATCAACAAGGGCTGCCTCCTTTACATGAGAGGACATCAAAATTGGAGGACACTCTGGGGAAGTTCATGTAAGTTTCCATCACTAATCAAAAACATACAGAAGCCTCAATAAGGAATCTGGAAACACAAGTGGGGCAATTGGCTCGTCAAATTGCTGACAATTCGCAATTTGGAGCTAATACCCACCCAAACACGAAGGAACATTTCAAAGTAATTACCACGAGGAGTGGAAAGGTCACTAGACAAGAAGAGGAGAAAGCAGGAACGATACAGGAAAAGAGCCTTGAAAAAGAATCAATGAAAGAAGGAGCTACAGAGAAGAGTGAGGAAGAACAAGAAAATAAAGACAATGATGTTGTAGAGATGAAGGAGATATCATAAAAAAATAAAAAAGAAATAAATAAAAGAAGGAAAAAAAAGGTGGATGACCCAGCACTATAATTGAAAAGTTTGCCTTATCCAAAGAATCTTTCAAAGAAAGACAAGGAGAGGCAATTTACGAGGGTCATGGATATTTTCAAAAGGTTGCAAATAAACATACCTTTTGTAGAAGCCATGGAGTAAATGCCAACCTACGCAAAATTCATGAAGGAGCTATTGACAAAGAAGAAAAGATTTTTAGAGGAGACGATAGAGCTGGAAGCAGGATGCAGTACTATTATCCAAAAAGCATTGCCACAGAAAACTAAAGATCCAAGCAGCTTCACAATCCCAGTCACTATTGGTACACTACCAGTAGGGAAAGTGCTTTTAGATCTTAGAGCCAACATCAACCTGATGCCTTTGTCAATGGTAAAAAGGATTGGAGATTTGGAAGTCAAACTAACACGGATGACCCTTTAATTGGCAGATCGATCTATGAAATTCCCTTACGGGATAGCAAAGGACGTGTTGGTAAGAGTCGATAAATTTGTCTTCCCAGTAGAATTTATCATCATGGACATTGAAGAAGACTCAGAGGTGCCTCTCATTTTGGGCAGACCTTTCATGAAAACAACAAAGGTGATCATTAATGTAGATGATGGAAAGCTCAAAGTAAGAGTACAAGATGAAGAGGTCAATTTCAATGTATTTGATGCAATGAAGCACCCTGCAGAGAAGCAACAATGTTTTAAAATTGATGTTAAAGATATAGCCATTGGAAAAGAAGCAAATAAATGGCTTAATAGTCATTGGAAAAGAAGCAAATAAATGGCTTAATAAAGACCCATTGCAGAAAGTACTCACGTGTACTTTAGAAGAATTAGATGAGAAGGACAAAGAAGAAGTTGAAGAAATTTTGAAGGAGATGGATTGCAAAAAGCCTATTGTACAAGAGGAAAAACACTATGAAAAGTTGCCAGAGAAAGCAGAGAGTATAATGGGGAAGGTGGAGTTGAAAGTCTTACCATCACACTTGAAATATGCTTTTCTTGATGAGGAAGGACAAAAGCCTGTTATTATTAATAGTCACTTGTTAGAATCTAAGGAAAAACAATTAATTCAAGTATTGAAAGACAACTCAACCGCAATTGGATGCAGGCTAGAAGACTTGAAGGGAATCACCCCAGCATACTGTATGCATCATATTTATATGGAGCAAGAACTCAAACCTGTTGCTCAACCTCAGAGACGTCTGAATCCAACCATGAAGGAGGTTGTAAAAGGAGAGGTAATTAAATTACTAGAAGCAGGAATAATTTATCCTATCTCTGATAGTTCTTGGGTGAGTTCTATACAAGTGGTCCCAAAGAAAGGAGGTACGACTGTCATAAAAAATGACAAGAATGAATTGATTCCTACAAGAACAGTCACAGATTGGCGAATGTATATTGACTACAGGAAACTCAATACAGTAACTAGGAAGGACTATTTTCCTCTACCATTCATGGATCAAATGCTTAAAAGGTTAGCAAGACAAGCATACTATTGCTTTTTGGATGGTTACTCCGGTTATAACCAAATAGTTGTTTCACCAGAAGATCAGGAAAAGACAACATTCACATGTCCTTTTGGGATTTTCGCATATAGGAAAATGTCTTTTGGATTATGTAATGCTCTAGCAACATTTCAAAGGTGCATGCTGGCTATTTTCTAAGACTTGATGGAAAAATGCATAGAAGTCTTCATGGATGACTTCTCTGTTTTTAGATCATCATTCGAGCGCTGCCTAGAAAATTTGAACATGGTGCTGAAAAGATGCATGGAGACCAATTTAGTCTTAAATTTGGAGAAATGTCACTTCATGGTAACTGAGGGGATTGTGCTAAGACATCAAATTTCTAAAAAGGGCATCGAAGTAGACATAGCCACAGTGGAAGTGATTGACAAGCTGCCTCCATCAACCAATGTCAAAGGAGTAAGAAGCTTTCTAGAACATGCAGGATTTTATAGGAGGTTTATCAAGGACTTCTCCATGATCACCAAACCTCTGAGTAATTTATTGCAAAAAGATGATTCTTTTCAATTTTATGATGCATGCTTGACTGCTTTTAATTTGTTGAAAGAAAAATTGATAATTGCTCCTATTATAGTTGCTCCTAATTGGGAACTTGATTTTGAAATGATGTGTGATGCAAGCTACTATGCAATAGGTACAGTTCTTGGTCAGAGAAAATCTAAAGTTTTTTATCCTATACATTATGCTAGTAAAGCTTTGAATGAAGCTCAAATAAATTATGCTACAACAGAAAAAGAATTGCTAGCAATAGTGTATGGCTTGAAAAATTTAGATCATATTTAATTGGTTCCCAAGTTGTTGTTTTTACAGACCATGCAGCTATTAAGTATTTGCTGAACAAATCTGAGTCTAAACCAAGGCTAATCAGATGGATTCTTCTTCTACAAGAATTCAATTTGATTATTCAAGACAAGAGAGGAAGTGAAAACCATGTAGTAGACCATTTGTCAAGATTGATTAATGATGAAGTCTCAAAAATGCAACCTGAAGTTCAAGATAACTTCCCAGATGAGAGGTTACTATTGATTCAGAACAGACTGTGGTTTGCAGACATGGTAAATTTTAAAGCTGCAGGAGTGATTCCTGATGATCTTTCATCGCAACAAAAGAAAAAGTTTTTGAAAGATGGAAAATAATTTATATGGCGTGATCCATACTTGTTTAAGCTTGGATCAGACCATATTCTAAAGAGATGTGTATCTCAGGAAGAATCCAAGAATATCTTATGGCACTGTCACATATGGAGGACACTTCAATGGAGAGAGGACAACAACTAAGATTCTTCAATCAGGTTTTTATTGGCCTTCATTGTTTAAGGATGCTAATGTTTCTGTACAGCATTGTGATGCATGTCAGAAGACAGGAAGCATATCAAAAAGGAATGAGATGCCATTAACCACTATTCTTGAAGTAAAAGTCTTTGATTGTTGGGGTACAGGCTTTGTTGGACCCCTACCTACTTCACTTTCAAATGAGTACATTGTCGTGGTAATGGATTATGTGTCAAAGTGGGTAGAAGTAATGGCCTATGTTAAAGCTAATGCCAAAACTGTGATCAAGTTTCTCAAGAGAAACATTTTTAGCAGGTTTAGTACCCCTCGTGTGCTTATAAGTGATGGAAGATCTTATTTTTTCAACATGTAACTTCAAAGGTGTCTAGCATATTATGGAGTAAAGCACAAGGTAACATCTCCATATCACCCTCAAGCCAATGGTTAAGTGGAGGTGTCAAACAGAGAGATCAAGAGGATCTTGGAAAAGTCAATTGGCTAAAATAGAAAAGATTGGTCTTTAAAACTTGATGATGCCTTGTGGGCATATAGGACAGCCTTTAAAGTGCCAACTGGATTTCACCCTACCAGTTTGTGTATGGAAAAAGTTGCCATCTCCCTGTAGAGCTTGAACATAGAGCATATTGGGCAATGAAATTGCTCAACTATGATCCCAAGGCATTATCCCAAGAAAGAAAACTTCAGATGTAGAAGTTGGAAGATTGAAGGGTGGAGGCTTATGAATCCTCAAGGATTTATAAAGAAAGGATGAAAGCTTACCATGACAAATAAATTCTAAAGAAGAGTTTTTATCTAGGATAATCTATACTTCTATTCAATTCAAGATTGAAACTATTCCCAGGGATGTTGAAGTCCAAATGGTCAGGGCCATTTGTAGTAAAGGAAGTCAAGTCATATGGAGCCATTGAGTTGCGAGACCCTCAATCTGACAGAACATGGATAGTAAATGGCCAAAGACTCAAGCCATATCTAGGAGGAGAAGTGGAGAAGCTGTCCACTCTTATTCATATACATGAACCATAATAACAACTCTTTAGGCATCAAGCTAAGGACGTTAACCAAACGCTTGTTGGGAGGCAACCCAATCATTTCTTTTCTTTTCAGTTTGTTGATTTAAATTTAGGTAATTTATATATTGTGTTTAAAGCTTTTCCACTTCTATTTTCAATCAACTCATCACAATCAATCTCAATTGACAAAAGCCAAGCTCAAGAGTATAGAAAATTTTAGCCACTGTCAAACGCTATGCACACTTAAGCTTGATTCTTTAAGCTCAAGCGTAGCTAGCTCAAGGGACCAAGCGTGACTTGTCACGCTTAAGTATGCAGAAGTATGATGGACACTATCCCAAATTCGATTAAGTGCAGGTAAGGCGCTTAAGCGAGGAAAGATAAGTTGGATATTGATCTAATTTCGCTTAAAGAAGAAAGTACTACGCTCAAGACAGGAACCTTAGTTGTGATTCTGATTTATTTTCGCTTAAGCGAATGATTTGGCACTTGAGTGAGAGAAGGATAAACCAAGCATCAGAGAAGTAATCCCGATCACGCTTGAGTGAAATAAGTTCACGCTTGAGTGAAAGGAATTGGAAGAATCAGGGGGTCTTCACACTTGAGCTCAATAAGTTCATGCTTGAGTGAAAGGAATTGGAAGAATTAGGGGGTCATTACGCTTGAGCGTGACTATCAAGCTTAAATGTAAAACCTAAAGGGAACACAATCACACTCAAGCGTGATCCTCCATGCTCAAGCGTGGTAAAGAAATAATTGCATAGGGGTGAGGCACCCAAGCGCCAGACCAAGCGCGAGAGGAATGGTGCATTATGGTTGATCACGCTTAAGCGTGAAATGTTACACTCAAGCGAGAAGTTTTTAAACTGCCCCGTCTGATACCATTAAATAAGAGAATCAAAGCCATTAAACCCATCACTCTCATTTTAACCATTTTGCATTTCATAATTCCCTTCCACAAAATTTTCAGATTCTCACACCTTCAATTTCATTTTCTTAAAGCATTCAAAATCACTTCTACACATTTCTCACTTTTCTTCTACATTGTGCATTCTCCTTATCATTCGAAGCAAGGTAACTCTAAACCGTTTCTCTTTTCTCTAAAGCATCTTGCATATGTTTTGCTATGTTGAGTTGTAGAAAGCATGTTTAGGTCTTCATATGGAATCATGCTTCTCTGTTTTGCTTATTTATATGATAAAATGTTCTACTTCATCTTGATTTGTTCATTCAATATTGAAATGCTTCATTATTCTAAAGTAAACATTGTGAAAAATCCCTTCTGCTTTAAGGGCGCACACCAACTATCCGATAAAAGTCCAGAATGTGTCATACATGCTTGATGTTAACGGATTGAACTGATATTGTCATGCCAAATAAAATCACTGTTTCTTTGCTTAGTCACTAATAGGCATGCTTGATTTAGAAATAGATGCATCATTGAGTAAGAAATCTCTAGGCTCACTAAAATTGTTACTAAAATTGTTAGAGACATACCTTTTATCTTGCCATTTGATATGATGATTGCTAAGTACATTATAGATGGCTAAAATAAAGCAAGTTGAACATGTTTCCCCTGCAACCACTTCTCCAGCAAGAAGTTCTAGAAAGAATAAGGGAAAAAGGCCATGCACTGATGACCAGGACTGTGAACACCTCTTTTTGTCCGGTCAATTGGTTCAGTTCCATCTTTTGAGCACTCTTTCATGCGCATGGTTCATTTGAAAATTCATAACTCCTTCATACGATCTTTGATTTGCGCAAACCCAGTCTCTAAATTTTCGTAACAAAATTGTCTACGACTTTTGTGAAGACCTTGAAGGCTGAATCCTTACCAATTGATACAGTTTTAATAATCTTCCTAGACTTGCTCCAGTTTCATGACTGCTCTGCACATCTTTAAGAAAAAATTCATATCTCCCTCATATGATACTCAAATGACCCCATTCTTTTTTCTATGGCTCCACATCAAAGAGATCTACAAACTTTATGAAGGCCACAAAAGCTAATTCTCCACCCATTTTGCCCAGTGAATTTATTTTTCTTTCAAAATGTGTTTCTGTCACACTCTGGAGCAGTTTTCGTAGATGGGTCATATCTCCCTCATTTCTTGATGAAAAGTTTTGTGCCATATATCAAATTAAAGCTAAGAGAAAGATATACAACTTTCATGTTGGACTCTTTTTCAAATTTGGCACGCATCAGCCCTCAAATGCACGAGCAAGTTTGTGATGCGTAAAAAGGGAATGAAAAAGCACCAAACAGCATCATGAATCGATTCAACACATGCATGAATCGATTCATGCGTGAAACAGCCCCAAAAAATCAATTTTTAGTGGTTTGAATCGATTCATAGCCCTCTTGAATCGATTCATACGAATTAAAAGCACCCAGGATGTGAATTTTTGAGGTTTGAATCGATTCATCAGCCTTTGAATCGATTCATCAGCATTTGAATCGATTCTTTCGAGTTTCAAAGGGGTTGAATCGATTCTTCCATCAATTGAATCGATTCACACGTTTAATTTTAGCCCAGAATTGCATTTGGAACACATGAATCGATTTATTTCACCATTGAATCGATTCATGAGTGAATTATTGGCCCAGAAACACGTTTTCAAGCTTCTGGATGGTGGGCAAGGCACTCAAAGCTGATAATGGAGCACTCAAAGCTGATAATGGAGCACTCAAAGCTGATAATGGAGCACCATGATTTGTTAATTAATGAGTGCACCCTCCAATTCCAATTGTTTATGGCAATGGCTTTGCCTTTGGACTCCTATAAATAGGAAGCAAGGTAAGGGACACCAGACACCATTCTTCATTCACACAAATTCCTCCCTCATTTGTTCTTCCTCTTCTCTTCTCTGTTGGAGTTTTTCCAGCAGATTCTTCATTGAAGGCAATCAATCCCTTGAAGAAACCATTCGTTCTTCCTCTTCCTCTTTCTCTGTTGGCAATTTCTTCCTCCAGCAATTTTTTCATTTCCAGCAAGTTTTGCATTTTCCAGCAAGTTTTTTTCATTTCCAGGTTATTATGTTCTTTTCTTTTCTTCTCTTTTCTTTGTAGTTGTTATTGTGTAGTTTCATTTCTTCTTCCAGCAAGTTTCTTTTCATTTCTAAGTTTTTCATTTCCATGTTATTTTTAATATAGTATGCTTAATAATAAAATAAAAATAATAAAATAATAATAAAAAATAAGTAATAAGTTTTTCACATGTTTTGTTTTCTAGCCTAAAAATTTCCATTTTTTTAACAGTGTCGTACGGGAATACTTCCGTCTACACAACCTCCTTAGGATCCGTACACGTGCGAAGAACTTCGTCTTGTATGAGTTCCCCACCTCAATAACTTCCATCATCATGTATCGAGTCAAAAAAAATTTTTTTTAGAACTACGTAACCCTGATTTCTTGATAATTCAAGAATACGTAGGAGCGGGACTTTAACTCCTGTCGGGCCCATCTTTCTTATTTCTTTTTGCTGATTTATTTCCTTACTTTCATGTTTCTTTCATAAATGTTCTTTTTTTTTACTTCCGTGAAAATCAATTTAGACGTGACGTCTTGTTGATTTCTCCCTAGTTTTTTTGCTCAAGCCTCGCCATAATTCATAGGGAAGAGATATTTGGGACGAGACGTCCCGCTTATCTCTTTCCTATCCCTATCCTTTTTACTCGAGGATGTATAATTTAGGCGTGACGCCTTATTAGCATTCTTTTCCCCTCTCTGTCTCATATCGAAGTCGAGTTTAATTCGGATGAAACATCCCGTTAACCTCGCTTCGACATTCTATGTTTGTACAATTTCTCTCACTCCATTCCGTCATTTTTAAATAAAAAAAGATACAACAATAAAAGGGAAGAAATAAAATATCTTTTGTAAGGCTATTTATGTTGTGCGTTTTCAATCTTGGTACTATTTTTGACAGGCAATGTAGGGTGCTAATACCTTCCCTACTCGTAACCGACTCCCGAACTTGAATCTCAATTTTTAACCAGTGCTTTACTGAACTTAGTTTTTTCCCAATGTTTTTCCTATGGATAAAACGTTGGTGGCGACTCCCTGTTTCATTTCATGGCGAGTCCTCTCCTCGCCGCGCCGTCGCGATCTAGGTTGCGACAGATGGCGACTCCACTGGGGACACTTAAGAGAGTCAGGCCAGTTTGGTTGAAAGCGCGTTTTTTATATAGCCTTTGTTTAGCTTGGATTTCTTCCCCCTGTTTTTTTTTATTTTCTGTTAATTGTTGTGAGTGTTCGTTATCGTTTGCATCTTGTTATTCGTTTTATCGTCCATGTTCCGTATGATTGTTGAACCCTAGGGTAGAAGACTATGTTACTTTTTTGTAATCATTGAACCCTAGGGTAGACGACTTTGTATGTTTGTTCTGTGTTCGTTCTTTATGCAGAATGGGGTAAGGTAAAAGGTATGGACTGCCCTTCCACACACTACACTCACAATTACTTGCACACACTTATGAGTGGCGCCCTGTACCCGGGCCCCAAATGAAACTTAATTTAGGAGAGGTTGGTAACGGAATCGTATGGGATGTACTTCCTATCCGGTATTCGTGAGAACCTCAACCAGAGTTCGACCTCTCATGATATACGCACCTAGTGGATTCCCTACTATTTGCGTCCCTGTCATGGTTAGGATCTTGGCTCTGGTGAGCTTCTAGATGTCTAGCGGAAGCCACCCGGTGTGAAGAGTCACTTTTTAGAAAAGCCATAGGGCCCAAAAAAGACTTTCAACAAAACCCGACCTAGGTAGCACAAGGGCAGACTTTACTCTACCTTACGTCATCTTTTGTTTTCCCTTCTATCCAAGAAGAATGAATTATTTACCACCCGCGGATTTGCTTAGTTTTTGAAATAATGACTCGTACAGTATACTTCGGGTGAATAGATAATCCTCTTTTGGTCGTATACCTCTGAGTCCTGAGTCATAGATTTTCCTAATCGTCAAAAAAAAAATCAGAAAAAAATATAACCTTATTTCCGCTCCAACGGGGGCGTCGATGACGCTTAGAAAGTTTATGACTATTACGACTTGGATCCTTGGTAATCGCTGTTTCCCCAAGAAAAATTGCTTATCAATGGGAAAGTACTGGTTCCAAAACATGACTGATTTCTTTTCCTTATCATTTTCGTGGGAAGTTACTCAGAATTCAACGAATACCCTTAGAGTATCTGTGGGAGCTAACATGGGATTGAACCCAAGAAATAAGGGATGTAATTGCCCAAAGAAAATGTTTGAGCTTGAGGCCCCCGCCTCGGGGTGAAAATTTTCTTCTGTCCTCATGACTATCCCATATTAGATTCCATGTTTACTATACCTAGTACTTTCGAACGATAAGTTCAAAGGAATGGTCAAAGGATACTCGTCAAGGCATGTGATTGCTTCCCATGACACTCTCTTCCCTTCTGTTTCCATTTGACATTTCTTTTTCTTATTTCAAAGACGCCGAAGGACACTCTTACTAGACTTTCAAAGGAGACTCATGGCTGAAAGAGAGCAAGAAATTGAAAATCTCAGGAGTGAAGTTAACCAGCTAAGGAAACAAGTGGCAGAGATGGCCAGACTTTTAGGAAGAAAGATCATAGAAGAGGAACCCTCTGCGGGTGTCAAGAATGATCAACATTTTCCAACCACCCCACTCCACCTTCCTGGACTAACAAAAGACCAAATTCCCTCATTTTATAACCAACAAGGGGGTCATGATTCACAAACAATGAACCCCCATATTTCACAGTCCTCCCAATCGCCAGGGGCACCTATCACGAGAATGTCCGCTTCAGGAAATAAGGGAAAAAGGAAAGGAGATGCTAATTCCACTTCCTGTAACCAAAAAAGGGCCCAACCTGGACTAATGACTCATAATCCCTTTCAGCCTACCGGTCTCCCTACACCTTACATGGCCGCCACCACCCCTAACCAGGCTTCCACTTTTTCCCCTTTTCCACTCTGCTTTCGTCCATATATCCCTCAAACACTTTCCCATTACTTGCCACAGCCCTACTGTCCCTCACTAAGGCAGACTCAGCCACCTAATCCAGACCGAAAGACAATAAGATCCACTGATAGTCGAAAACCGGTCCGGTTCAACCCCATTCCCATAACCTACACAGAACTTTTGCCTTACCTTATCCGTAATTCCCTTGCGGTACCCTGTCCGTTAAAACCATTAGTTCCGCCTTTCCCCAAAGGTTATAATCCTAATACCCGATGTGATTACCATGCTGGGGCCCCAGGACACTCTACTGAAGATTGTCAGGCTTTGAAATTCAAAGTGAGGGATCTGATTAAAGCCAAGTGGCTGGATTTCCAGGAAGGGATTCCCAATACAATCATAAACCCCAGGTCTGGCTATGAGAGTCCTGGATCAGAATGATAAGGAGAGGCTGGAGGCATGGAGAGGATGAAAGTTTTGTACCAAGAGACCATCTAGCTCTTTACGACTTTAAACTTCTGCTTTTATGGCTTTTCAACCCAAATGCTATGGCTAAGGTATTGGGATATTTTATGTAATAAAGGCAAAAGTATATTTTTATCATTTCAGGTTTTTTCTCAATGAATGCGTATCAAATCTCAAAATGTTTCCATTCGCTTCCCTTATTTGTTTTAACACTCCCTTTGTCCATTGGCTCTCTTTTACTTTCCCTCCTTCTCTTTGCCGTCATACATAAAAAAAACAAAGAAAAACAAAAAAAAAACAAAACAAAAAATATCCATCCAAAAATGATCCTTCTGAGAACAACGAGATCACAATCCTATTTCATAACTTTGACCGCTTGCTTGATCACGCTGACAAAAAGGGTAACAAGGGTAAAAGTTCTTTGACCGAATTAACCAGGATGTCTGAATAAGGGGCATCTAGCTTTATCCAGGAGCATTCAACAAGGTCAGTACACGAAGTGAAGAGGGTCCATGAATGACTAAAAATTGATCCAATCGACTCGGAAGACGAACTTCACAATGAATAATGGCATATCTACCTTTCGAGGAAATGTTAGTATTGACCAATATGAATGGCAAAGACTTGCTAGAGCTCATGAACGTGAACATGGTCAAGAAATATTCTGCCAAAAAAAAAAACAAAAAAAACAAAAAAACAAAAAAAAAAAAACAAAGAAAGGAGTCAAGGTTGGTGCCCTACGCCTACACCAATTGGGGCGAGCTGATTCATAGATCAAATTATCGCTCTTCCACATGGGGACATAAAAGTTATCAAGCTAAGAACGCGACAAAAACGATGTGTCATCTGTGTCGCAATCAACACCCCAACACAAAGGAGGTATAATTGTTCCCCTACCAGTGTATAGTCTACTGTGATACTGTTAATATCATAGTTATCAGCCACATTGGCTAAGGGTGAATAAAGCAGCTAGACCATAATGAAGGTACCAAGGGGAAGCATATAAAAAAAAGAAGGGAAAAAACAAAAAAAATGAAGAAGAAGAAAAACGATGAAAAAGAAAGATGAAAGAATGAACAAAAGATACAGACTTGGAATGAGCCCCCTCATTGGTGCTGAAAAGGGCTCACCCCTGTTTCCTTGGATACATGGTGTTGGAGAACTTTCCTATTAACATCTATTTCCCCGTAGGAGGAAACTAGAATAAGAGAGATCAAATAAACTCATTATCAATCAGCTTAAACCTTTGCCGTGGAGGACGCAACCTTGAAAAAAAAAAAAAGAACAAAAACAAAGCGAAACATGCTCGTTAGGCTGAAAACCTGGGAAGGCAGCCTAGGCAAAAGTTAGAGCAACCTGGTAAGCTGAAAACCTGAATAGGCAGCTCAGGCAATAAATTGGATCAAGATTTTGGCAGAGTAATTTTCTTATGGGAATGGTTCGCTTTCAAGTTAAGGCATAAGAACCGTAGCCCAACTACCCTTTTCCAGAGGCAAGATCAAAATGGTGAATTCAAAGTCATGATGTGGATTGAGATACACACTGTTCTTAATAGTTCATTGGAGGATTTGTGAAATCATTCCTGTTCCACCCAATTATCAATATTTTCCATGCAACCCCACTTGCTTCTTTGGCCTACCTTTTCCCACTCCCCGCTCAACTTGTAAATATAATCTCACCTCTTTTGATACGTGTTCATATTGAGATTTCCCCTGATTTGATAAAACATATGTTTTTCCTTAATGTATAAAGTGAGAAGGTAACGAAATTTAAAGTCATAAAGACAAGATGTTCTAGTTACTTGATCTCGCCTCAAGCGATCATTATGAAGACTAGGTCTGACACGTTTCCAAAAGCTGGGGTTGCTTCATCTGCTCTGTTTCAGTCATGGGTCACTTCGAATCTCTAAGGATTGTGGCTTTGCAGAAGGTCTCTTTAAGTTCCAATTTGTTTTGCACCACTAACCTTTCTTGTAGGACGTCATGACAAGTAGAAGTGTCGAGTCTCAACTGTCAAGATTAGCACTTTCCGAGGTTTATCCGTTAGTCACTAAGGCTCACCCTCATTGAAACCAACTCTCCTCGGATTTCCTTCTCATAACCCACCCAAATCATTGGACAAAACACCTTGCTGTGGCCGAATACGATGCCTTCCTAAGTTTTCGTTGTGCCTTGAGATTTCCATTAAGGCCTCGTAGTCGGAGTTGATATCTTCTCAAGATTTCTGTCTTGCTCATGAGGCATGTTAGGGGTCACATTTACAAAGATCAACTTGGTATATCCCAACAGCAGTCAAGGATACCCTGTTCCCTGGCAACGATGTTAAGCACGGGTTAATTTGGAAGGGATGTCCTGTTAACCCCAAAATCTTTTACGCCTGGGATTTTACCCCCACCCATATTCCTCTCTTTCGGTAAGCCCGCCATACATCCCTGATAGACTCTAGATCTGCTCTCTCGATCCAGGGGTGGTACCTCGAGTTTCTTTCAATCATATTCTAACTGAGGCATCTTCCTAGATTTCTTTTCCAATGAAGGGACAGTTCCCTGAATTTCAAAATAGCTCAAACTGGGGCATCTCCCCAGATTTCTTTTTCAGTCAAAGGGAAATACTCTTAAGACTTTTAGTCTTTCCATACTGGGGCATCTCCTCAGATTTCTCCTCGAGTTTAGGGACAGTATCCCAAAATTCAGTCATGGCAAGCCGGGGAATCACCCCAGGATCATTCTCTTTCAAATCAAGGAGCAGTTTCTCAACAACCTTCGATCACGACAAATTGGGGCATCACCCCAGGTTCATTTCTCTTTCAGGTAAGAGGTAATCCATCAACCTCCTCAAACTGGGGCATCACCCCAAATGTCTCTTCTTTCAATCAACGGGCAATTCCACAAAATCCTTACTGCCCAAATCTTCTTCCCCAATAGAGCCATAAATTCCCAAATCCTTTCCCAGTGGAACCATAAATGCCAAAGCTGGCACTGCCCAAATCTTCTTCCCTAATAGAGCCATAAATTCCCAAATCCTTCCCCAGTGGGACTACACTTCCCAGTCAATCCAAAACTGGGGCATCTCCCCAGATTCTTCTTTTGGTCAAGGGACATTTTTCCCCGAAGACTCTTTCGATCATGTCAAACCAGGGCATCTTCCCTAAGTCGTCATCTCTTATCGGCCCCAGGACCGTACCCCGCGCTCCCAGAGTATCCGAACTAGAACATCACCAGGACCTCTCTTCGTCAAAAAGGAGCATTCTCCAAGCCTCGTCCAATCATATCAAACTGGGGCATCTCCCCCCATGTTCGTTCTCATTCATTCAAAGGGGCAGTTCCCCAAGATTTCATCCAATCATGTTAAACTGGGGCATCTCCTTAGATTCTTCTTTCATTCAAGGGGCAGTTCCCCAAGATTTCATCCAATCATATCAAACTGGGGCATCTCCCTGGGTTTATTCTCTTATTCAAGGGGAAGTTCCCCAAGATTTCATCCGATCATGTCAAACTGGGGCATCCCCCTGGGCTTGTTCTTTCATTCAAGGGGCAGTTCCCCAAGATTTCGTCCAATCATCTCAAACTGGGACATCCCCCTGGGTTTATTCTTTCATTCAAGGCGCTGTTCCCTAAGATTTCATCCAATCATGTCTAACTGTGGCATCTCCCCGAGTGTATTCTCTCAAGGGGCAGTTCCTCAAGAACTCACAGTCATGGCAACTGAGGGTCAACCCCAGCCTTTACATTTCCTGCCAACATTGAGTTAATTCGGACGAGACGTCCTGTTAACTTCCCCAACCTTTACATTTCCTGCCAACAGTGAGTTAATTCGGACGAGACGTCCTGTTAACTTCCCCAACCTTTACATTTCCTGCCAACAGTGAGTTAATTCGGACGAGACGTCCTGTTAACTTCCCTAACCTTTACATTTCCTGCCAACAGTGAGTTAATTCGGACGAGACGTCCTGTTAACTTCCCCAACCTTTACATTTCCTGCCAATAGTGAGTTAATTCGGATGAGACGTCCCGTTAACTCCCCCAACCTTTACCTTTCTACAAATCAAGGGCCACACCCCACATTTATTTCCCTATCAGTCAAGGGGCAATTTCCCACCTTTTACCTTTCTATCAAGGGCCACACCCCACATTCATTTTCCTATCAGTCAAGGGGCGGTTCCCCACCTTTACCTCTCTGCAAACCAAGGGACACACCCCACATTTATTTTCCTGTCAGTTAAGGGGCAATCCCCACCTTTATCTTTCTGCAAACCAAGGGCCACACCCCATATTTATTTCCTGTCAGTCAAGGGACAATCCCCTACTTTTACTTTTCTGACAACCAAGGGCCACACCCCACATTCGTTTTCCTGGCAGTCAAGGGGCAATTCCCCACCTTTACCTTCCTGCAAACCAAGGGCCACACCCCACATTCATTTTCCTGTCAGTCAAGGGGCAATTCTCCACCTTTACTTTTCTGCAAACCAAGGGCCACACCCCATATTTGTTTTCTTGCCAAACCAAGGGCCACACCCCACATTTATTTCCCTGTCAATCAAGGGCCACACCCCACAATCAAGGGCCACACCCCACATTCATTTTCCTGTCAGTCACGGGGTAATCCCCCACCTTTACTTTTCTGTAAACCAAGGGCCACACCCCACATTTGTTTTCTTGCCAAACCAAGGGCCACACCCCACATTTATTTCCCTGTCAATCAAGGGCCATACCCCACATTTACTTTCCTGCAAACCAAGGGCCACACCCCACATTTACTTTCCTGTCAACCAAGGGCCACACCCCACATTTATTTTCCTACAAACCAAGGGCCACACCCCACATTTACTTTCCTGTCAACCAAGGGCCACACCCCACATTTACTTTCCTGTCAACCAAGGGCCACACCCCACATTTATTTTCCTGTCAAACCAAGGGCCATACCCCACATTTACCTTCCTGTCAACCAAGGGGCACACCCCAAGGCCACGCCCCACATTTACTTTCTTGCAAACCAAGGGCCACACCCCATATTTACTTTCCTGTCAACCAAGGGCCACACCCCACATTTATTTTCCTGCAAACCAAGGGCCACACCCCACATTTACTTTCCTGTCAACCAAGGGCCACACCCCACATTTACTTTCCTGTCAACCAAGGGCCACACCCCACATTTACTTTCCTGTCAACCAAGGGCCACACCCCACATTTATTTTCCTGTCAAACCAAGGGCCATACCCCACATTTACTTTCCTGCAAACCAAGGGCCACACCCCACATTTACTTTCCTGTCAACCAAAGGTCACACCCCACATTTACTTTCCTGCAAACCAAGGGCCACAGCCCACATTTCCTGTCAGTCAAGGGCCACACCCCACATTTCCTTTCAGTCAAGGGGTAATTCCCCACTCTTACCTTCCTGTCACCCAAGGGACGATACACCTCCTTTTTGGAAAACAGCTCTCTTGATTCTTCAAAAAAAAAAACAAAAAAAAACAAAAAAAAAACAAAAAACAAAACAAAAACAAAAACAAAAACAAAAAAAAAAGAAAGAAGAAGGGAAATAGAGAGGATAAATCAAGAGGTCCCACTTGGCCCCTACATCGGTGTTCATATCTTTACTTCATTTTCACTTCAAAAACACAGAAAGCTTCGTGTTTCTCCTGTGAAAAAGAAGTAAAGAGGGGCATCTGTGAACACCTCTTTTTGTCCGGTCAATTGGTACAGTTCCATCTTTTGAGCACTCTTTCATGCGCATGGTTCATTTGAAAATTCATAACTCCTTCATACGATCTTTGATTTGCGCAAACCCGGTCTCTAAATTTTCGTAACAAAATTGTCTACGACTTTTGTGAAGACCTTGAAGGCTGAATCCTTACCAATTGATACAGTTTTAATAATCTTCCTAGACTTGCTCCAGTTTCATGACTGCTCTGCACATCTTTAAGAAAAAATTCATATCTCCCTCATATGATACTCAAATGACCCCATTCTTTTTTCTATGGCTCCACATCAAAGAGATCTACAAACTTTATGAAGGCCACAAAAGCTAATTCTCCACCCATTTTGCCCAGTGAATTTATTTTTCTTTCAAAATGTGTTTCTGTCACACTCTGGAGCAGTTTTCGTAGATGGGTCATATCTCCCTCATTTCTTGATGAAAAGTTTTGTGCCATATATCAAATTAAAGCTAAGAGAAAGATCTACAACTTTCATGTTGGACTCTTTTTCAAATTTGGCACGTATCAGCCCTCAAATGCACGAGCAAGTTTGTGATACGTAAAAAGGGAATGAAAAAGCACCAAACAGCATCATGAATCGATTCAACACATGCATGAATCGATTCATGCGTGAAACAGCCCCAAAAAATCAATTTTTAGTGGTTTGAATCGATTCATAGCCCTCTTGAATCGATTCATACGAATTAAAAGCACCCAGGATGTGAATTTTTGAGGTTTGAATCGATTCATCAGCCTTTGAATCGATTCATCAGCATTTGAATCGATTCTTTCGAGTTTCAAAGGGGTTGAATCGATTCTTCCATCAATTGAATCGATTCACACGTTTAATTTTAGCCCAGAATTGCATTTGGAACACATGAATCGATTTATTTCACCATTGAATCGATTCATGAGTGAATTATTGGCCCAGAAACACGTTTTCAAGCTTCTGGATGGTGGGCAAGGCACTCAAAGCTGATAATGGAGCACTCAAAGCTGATAATGGAGCACTCAAAGCTGATAATGGAGCACCATGATTTGTTAATTAATGAGTGCACCCTCCAATTCCAATTGTTTATGGCAATGGCTTTGCCTTTGGACTCCTATAAATAGGAAGCAAGGCAAGGGACACCAGACACCATTCTTCATTCACACAAATTCCTCCCTCATTTGTTCTTCCTCTTCTCTTCTCTGTTGGAGTTTTTCCAGCAGATTCTTCATTGAAGGCAATCAATCCCTTGAAGAAACCATTCGTTCTTCCTCTTCCTCTTTCTCTGTTGGCAATTTCTTCCTCCAGCAATTTTTTCATTTCCAGCAAGTTTTGCATTTTCCAGCAAGTTTTTTTCATTTCCAGGTTATTATGTTCTTTTCTTTTCTTCTCTTTTCTTTGTAGTTGTTATTGTGTAGTTTCATTTCTTCTTCCAGCAAGTTTCTTTTCATTTCTAAGTTTTTCATTTCCATGTTATTTTTAATATAGTATGCTTAATAATAAAATAAAAATAATAAAATAATAATAAAAAATAAGTAATAAGTTTTTCACATGTTTTGTTTTCTAGCCTAAAAATTTCCATTTTTTTAACAGTGTCGTACGGGAATACTTCCGTCTACACAACCTCCTTAGGATCCGTACACGTGCGAAGAACTTCGTCTTGTATGAGTTCCCCACCTCAATAACTTCCATCATCATGTATCGAGTCAAAAAAATTTTTTTTTAGAACTACGTAACCCTGATTTCTTGATAATTCAAGAATACGTAGGAGCGGGACTTTAACTCCTGTCGGGCCCATCTTTCTTATTTCTTTTTGCTGATTTATTTCCTTACTTTCATGTTTCTTTCATAAATGTTCTTTTTTTTTACTTCCGTGAAAATCAATTTAGACGTGACGTCTTGTTGATTTCTCCCTAGTTTTTTTGCTCAAGCCTCGCCATAATTCATAGGGAAGAGATATTTGGGACGAGACGTCCCGCTTATCTCTTTCCTATCCCTATCCTTTTTACTCGAGGATGTATAATTTAGGCGTGACGCCTTATTAGCATTCTTTTCCCCTCTCTGTCTCATATCGAAGTCGAGTTTAATTCGGATGAAACATCCCGTTAACCTCGCTTCGACATTCTATGTTTGTACAATTTCTCTCACTCCATTCCGTCATTTTTAAATAAAAAAAGATACAACAATAAAAGGGAAGAAATAAAATATCTTTTGTAAGGCTATTTATGTTGTGCGTTTTCAATCTTGGTACTGTTTTTGACAGGCAATGTAGGGTGCTAATACCTTCCCTACTCGTAACCGACTCCCGAACTTGAATCTCAATTTTTAACCAGTGCTTTACTGAACTTAGTTTTTTCCCAATGTTTTTCCTATGGATAAAACGTTGGTGGCGACTCCCTGTTTCATTTCATGGCGAGTCCTCTCCTCGCCGCGCCGTCGTGATCCAGGTTGCGACAAGGACAATGCTCCAAAATTCAGGAACAAGGACAAGACTAAGGGTTATGAGGATATTCAAAACTGGGCCTTTATTCCAGAAAGAAATGTGGATTTAGCTTTGGGAAAGTGCGATGCCTTTCTGTAGGTTGTTAGAATGAGGAACTGGTTGAAGATATGTTATCCAAGTGAGAAATATGATCCGAAAATCATCAAGGAACTTTATGCCAATGCATGGCCTAATGATGATGAAGGTGATCGCAGGACATATGTGAGAGGCCATTGGCTTTGATATGATAAAGATGAGATCAACTTTTACCTAGGCAGCATTATAGAGGTAGGGGAAGGAGAGCATGTGAATATACTGCTATGAAATTGAGAAATGAGTTTATTACTACTAATGATCTTGAAGCAGCAATATGCATACCAGGGCGTCATTTTCAAATGGGGCAACGAGAGAACCCACTACGTATCTTAAGAAAGGACATAACCACTATTTCTCAAGTGTGGACCTCTTTTCTGCTTGCTAACATAGCCCCTAATGCACATGTCTCTGATTTAGTTTTTAGCAGGTGTTATCTACTGTATTGCATTCTACAGAATGACATCTCCATTGACTTAGCCCAAATCATTTCTGATGAAATCCATAAGTTTGTGAAGCCTGATCAAAAGTATTCTCAGGTAGGACAGAAGGTAAAAAGGAGCCTAGAATTTCCTGCTTTCATTACTGATTTTTGAGCAGGGCATGGAATTAAGGTACAGGACCTCAAACTTATTAGACCACCCATAGATAGACATTTCATTGAACGCCATTGTAGCATCCAGGCATCACCTGCACCAGATGCACCTCCACCACCTACTTCTCAAGCACCACCATCAGGAACAAAAACTGCTCCTCCCCCTCTCATTAGCAAAACAAAGACGATCTTTGAAGGAATTTATCAGCTTAACATCAGGCAAAACCATCTTTTGGCACAACAGAATGCCAACCATAGAGGTCTTATGCACCTGCATCATGGGCTGTACCATAACATTCCAACAGGCCAACATAACCCCTGGATGGATCCTGTTCAGTTTGCAGCCCACATTGCTTGACCTGGGGACAAGCCTCCAGTTAGGGAAGAAGAGACAGAAGAAGACACAAAGGATGATGATGAGTGAATTTTCTTTCTGAGTTTCTTTTCTGGTTTTTGGTTTCCTTTTTAATTCCTGTTAGACTTAATTTTAGTTTTCTTTTTTATTTCTAACTTGTTGCAGACAACATTTTCTTCTTAGGGTATTTCAATTTGAATTTTATGCTTGATTGATGAATTTGTATGATTTGTTGATTGATGAAGTTTGCATGATCTGTTGATTGATGAAGTTACATGATTTATTTAAATGTTTGGATATGAACATGTATGCAACTGAATTGTTTTCCCAACCCATAAGCAAGAAAATTAAATGAATGTGAAGATCCAACAAGTTAGAGCAACAAAATTTAAGACAGTCATTGATTTTGAAAAGGCAAACTAGCTAAATTAGGAACCAGGAAAATGAAATAAATGAACCTTTGAAATTCTTTACATGCTTCAACCTTTTTCTATAGAATATTGGAGTATGCCTTTAAACTTGGTGATAAGAGAGTGATTAAACACTGAAAGCCTCATTAGAAATTGTTAAGTTGGCATTGCCTAATTTTCTGATTAACCTTTTTCTTAAGAAATAAGCAAGGAAATGATCAAGGCACTTTTGAAAAAAATATTTAGCCTAGAGCCAAAAAGCTACCCTTAACAAAATATCCCATTCTTAGGTAGCCCATTTGAGCCAGAAATGTTTTCATAAAAACACCCTAAGCATAAAAAATAAAATTCCTACCTTATCAGCATGCTTAATGAGAAAAGTGTATAAAAATTTTTTCCAATAAGATTGATGCAAGAAATGGAGGTTGAAAAAGAAAAATGCTAAAGAAAAATAGTAAGTTCTCCATACAGAAATCTTTGAACAAAAAGGAGAACTAGAAAAAAGAAGATAGAGAATTTTGAATCTCAAAAAGGAAGAAGCCTTATAAACTTTGAAAATTTCATTACTTATGATCTTCTTTATGCATGCAATTTGAAATCCAAGAAAAATTAAGAATTCTTGTTAGCCTAGCCTCATTACAACCTCGTTAAAAGACCTTTTTTATCCTTGCTCTTCTTTTGTTTTGGTTTGATTGGAAATGACTGTCAATGTTAACTAGGCAGTTCTAATGATGAACGTGTGAAACAAACACCTAGTGAGAAACAATGAGAAGCTTCTTATTCTTACAACATTAGGTTACTTGCTTTATGAAAAAATAAATTGTGCATCACATTTTAGTTGAATGGGTATTAAGGAATCCATAAGTCCAAAGAAATCAAATACTGTCTTTTAATTTTGTTCATACTTAGAATCTGAGCATCATGAATATCTTCCTATTTAAACCTTCATTCTTTTTGCTTGAGGACAAGTAAAACTCTAGGTTGGGGAGAGTTTGATAATGGTCAAACTAGCATTATATTCATGTGGTTATTTGAAGTATTTTTGTAAGAAATTGAAGTGAATGGATTGATAAAACAAAGAATTTGCTCATGAAAAAGTAAAAATAAAATAATTGGTTGAGAATTAGAAAAATATCTTAAAATTCTTTAAGAAGTGCAGGAAAAACTTCAGTCAAAGAAGAGTCAAAACGACAAACATCAAACATCACGCTTGAACAAAGTTAATACTCGCTCAAGCGTGATCGTGCTGGAGTCAGATTTCTAAAAGCAATCACGCTTGAGCATGGAAGACAGGAGCTCAAGCGCATAATCAAGGATGAGTTTAATAAGCTCAAGCGTAGGCACAAATAAAAACATCTGACCTCCCACACTTGAGAAAAGAATGAGGACGCTTGAGCGTGTGAAGTACATGCCTGGCGTAGCATTGGGCGTGACCTGTGCACTTAGGTGTGAGACTAACGTGATCAAGCATAAAGTCCAAAAGGCATCATGTATCCTCTCGCTTAAGCGTGGAAATTATAAGCTCAAGTGCAGCCATGCTCAAGCGAGATTATCCCACGCTTGAGCGTGCTCATAGAAGCATGGGCACCAAGTGTTCTATTGACCAGTGGTGCGATCCTAACTCATCCACTTCCCAATGTTTCTGACCACTCCTGCAACGCCACTCAGCAAGTTGGGGGTACGCTTAAGCGTGACAAAGGAAACCTTTAACGCGACTCCTCTATAAATAGAGCAGAAGAAGAAGGGAACAACATCCAGTCTTTAGTTCTTTCATCAACATTCATCATCTAGTTTTCTCACTTGTATTCATTTCTTTCTTATATTTTTGGAGTGAAAATGCGAGGCATGAGTAGCTAAATTCATTCATTGGAATTGGTTGTAATCCATTCAAACCCTAAGTAATGCTACAATAAGTCTTTCATTTGTATAACAAGATTTGATAGTTTTTGTGTTTCATTCTGCACTTAATGCTTGAAAGTACTTGATCACTATTTTCTTGTCTTAAGTTTTCTTAAGTATAGGGAATAACTTTTAAGAGTAGATTTGAATGAAATACTTGTTGTAAGTAGATGACTAGGGATAGTGTCTATTGCAATGAACGTCTAAACAATCAATCATTAATGCTGGAATGATTTCAAGGTGACTGAGGGATCAGTAGGTTAAAATCATTCTTATGAATGTTGTAGTCGAGGGATCGATGCAAATGACTTTGATTGTGACATGAAAATTATCATTTCAAGTTATATACATGCAAAGTTACATAGCTTACGTAAGGTGAGATGTGATGAAAAACCAATCCCAGTTTTCCAAATCTGATTTTTACCAAAACTCTTTACTATTGTTCTTTACATTCATTACTTTCTGTTAACCATTGCAATCAATATCTTTTAGAACAAACTAAAACAAACTTCTTTTCAAATTAATTTAAGAGCTATGATCTTCAAGTTAACACCTCCTCAGTGGAACGACAATTGCTTTTACTACAACCCTAAGTGTTTAAACTTGGCACTAATCTTCCATTGAATCTATATTATACAAACTTGATTCTTTATTTAGACATTTCAATTCTTTACATGTTAAGAATCTTTACCAAATAAAATGTCTACCAATTACTTCATGAAGGCGTCTGCTAGGTCCTTCCAACAATAAATACTGGTTCTTTCAAGGTAAGCATACCCGGTAAGGGTAGCCCCGACTAGACTATCTTGAAAATAATGGATTAACAACTTGTCATCGGAAGCGTATGATGGCATCTTCCGGAAATACATCGTGAGGTGATTCCTCGGGCAACTCACTCACGATATTTGTCAAAATCTGGTACTTTAAACTTGGGAGGAATAATGATGTCCGGGACGAAGTAGAGTTCAGAGGCATCTACTAATCCAAAACCTTCTACACCCTCCACTACCCTCAGTCGTTCCTCATGGATTTCTATCTTCCCCTTTTTGTTGGGAAGTAGCAACCGTGCTAGGGCTAGCAGCTGGGTTCATCATCTGAGTCATTCCTTATGGATTAGCAGCGTAAGGGTTTGCATATCCATTTGGGTAACTGTAAGGCTGATAGAAGGGTGCAGATGCATAGTACTGGTTTGTTAGGCTAGTATTTAGTGTGGGATCCAGGGATTGGGCTGCAGCTTGTGTAGCATGGACTGGCTAGGCCATTTAGGTGACTTGGGCTTGGGTAGTTTGGGCTTAGGCGACTTGTGGCTCTTGGAGTGGTGGTATCGTTGGCTGGGCAGAGGGTGTAGTGTGAGGATTCAGTTCTTGTTGATTATTGGGGTCTTGTGGGTTAGTGAGGAGTGGTGGAAAGTATCCTGGTGGTAAGCCGTAAAGAGGGAAACGCACCGGGTTGAACAAAAGACATGTTGTTTATTGGTTAGGGATCAACAACAGGGTTGGGCCTCCCTATGTTGATAGTGAGAGGAGGTGCTATGGGATTGGGAATTTGGGCCCTTGCTAGACCGAAGCTTGACGGATAAAGCGAGATGCCTAGTTGCGGTTGGGCTTCCTCGATACCCTCCAAAGAGCCCCCCTTTATGATTCTCTTTTTTAGTAGCTTTGTCAATTCCACTACCTGCCTTTTAACTGGTTGAACTCGTTTCTAAGACTTTCATCCATGATTTCTGCTTCGGCCATGAGTCTCTTTTGAAGTCGGGTCTAGTAAGGATGCTTACCCATGATGTCTAATGGAAGATAAAAGAAATATAGGAATTTGTTAAAAAAAAGCATTAAATAATTAAAATGAAAGTTGTAAAGGAAAAGTAAATGTAGTTGAGTGCGAAGCAATTCGGAAATTGACGAGTATCCTTCGGCTGTTCCTCAGAACGTCACGTTCAAAAGTACTAAGTAAAGCAGCGAATGGAAATTAACATGAGATAGTTATGGAGACAAAAGAATCCTTAATTCTGAATTCCATAAAAAAGTACATTACTGTTAAAAGTGCTTTGTTACAATACGGGGAAAATAGATTAGCCGTTCCTGGCTCGAGCAATCATGGCCCTCATCTTATAAATTTGTTCCCTACAGTAACTTAGGAAGGTTAAAATTTCTTTGGGATGGTTAGAGGGTTAGCCATTTCTTCAGCTTGCTTAAGTAGGAGCAGGACATCTTCCAGCGTCCCATTGGCCAAATATGCTAGGTTGGTGAAACGGCTCATCCAGGAATGAATGACTTCATCTTGTTGTGTCATTTCAACTTCCATAGCGTGTATAGCCTCACGACAGTCTTGTTCCACTTCCATTACGTGTTGACGCTCGCCATTTATTTCTCGTTGGCAAGCCTCTACTACCTCATTAAGCTCATGCTCCACCCTGTGAATTTGAGACTGCAGACGTTCTTTTTGCACTAAGGCGTTCTGCTCGTTTTCTTTGGCCTGTGCCAACATATCCCTTAGAAGATGCTTATTGGCCAGAATGGTGTCTCTTTGATGAATTTTCATCTTTAATTGAGAGTTGGCTGCTCGGAGGCATTGATCTTGTTTTCTTATAAGGTCTCTTTCAATTTTTTGCTTCTTTCTGACCTCCTTAATGATCTGCTTGCCCTCATGATTTTCTCTTCCTTGAAGGGCGCATTCTTCCTGGGACTTTAGCAGTTCTTCCTCTAACTTCTTATTTTTGGCAGTCAGTTCTTCTATTTTAGCTTTCATTGCTTTGGTCGCCTCATCTTCAAAGATAGGTAGGGGAACGAGTATGCTTGTTGGGAGAGAGGAAGGACACCTGAATGGTAGCTTGACAATAGAGACTCTATTCAGAACCCATTGGTAATATTCTTCTTTCACAGCGTGACTTCTAACTCCTAACTCTTTCCCCTTCTTATGAACCCTTTTCCATGCCTCTGTTATATTTAGAATAACAAAAGTGCAGTTTCCCCCAAGTAGTATAGGATGAAGGGAATCAGCGATTCTTCATCGGGTGGTCCAAGCAGCGGGTAGGCTAACTGGCGCTTGGCTATAATAGGGTTGTAATTGATGCACCCTTGGGTGCCCATGAGTGGAACTGTAACATCCCAAATTTTATAAAAATGACTAAATGTGAGGAATAAATATTAAATAATTATATGAGTTGATTTATGTCCCAAAAATTTAGAAATAATTAAATTGGGATTTATTATGATATTTATAATTCATTGAGATTTAAGAAGTTAAGATTATACCCGGTTAAAATATGGGTGCCGGACCAAGTATCTCCGATTGAGATGCCGTTGGTCAGGGCTGTTAAGAATATTATTGGAAATCCGAATATATCTTCGGAATAATTTTTTGGATAATGTATTGACCCCGAACTGAGGTCCTATTTATTATAAAATGGAGAAGTTTTAATGAAGCAAAAAATTAAAACACAAAACCCCATTTTTTCACTCTTCCTCATGTTATCCCTCTCTCCATTTTCCCTTCAATTTTCGGCAACCCCCTCCTCTCCACTCTATCTCCATTCTTCTTTTTCTCCTTCTTCCTTATTTTGCCAAAACCATGGCCTCTCTCTCCATAACCATTCTCCACCTAAATCCCTTGGTTTCTTTGGATTCATGGAGCATATATGGGATATTGAGGCAAACAATTGATGGGTTCTTCTTTTCTCCCTGTCATTTTCATTTTGGGGCTTGAGCTTGGAGAAAGAGGTAAGATTTTGACCACCCATGGCTTTTGTTTATGGTTTTGAGTTTTTTTCAAGTATAGTGAATGGAGATTGGGTGTTATTTTAATGAATGGATGTATCTTGAACCAAACCCTAGGTTGGATAATCCTTGAGGATTCATTGTTGTTGTTGATAATGAATAGAATCTAATGTTGTTAGCCTATGGATACATATAAATGGTTAAAATTGATGATTATGGATTATTGATAAAAACCCTAGAAATTAGGATTTTGGGGCTTTGTCAAATCCTTAAGAAAATTTTAAGTTATTGATGTTGGAGTGGTTTTATATATGAGAATGAGTTTTGAATGAGCAATATTGATGGTTGATGTTGAGGGATTATGAAATCAAGGAAATAGAGTAATGGCTCAAAGATTGGTAAGTGTGTTAAGAGTTGTTGTGAGGGCTTGAATAATGATAAATAATAGTGAAAATGGTAGATGACCATTAATAGTAAAATAAATGAGATATACATATTGGTTAGTAAATTGATAGGCCATGATATGGGCTACTTGAAATTTGTGGATTGATGATGGCTTTGAATAGAGCTAGGAGACTCATGATGAATTTAATTGATGAAAGAGATAATGATGTTATTGGGTTCGGCTAGCCCTTTGAAACTTAGAGAATCTTGGTTTTGGGAAAGAAATTCCCGAAGCCTAACACAATTGTATGGATTGGTGTTTTAACAAGTCTAGGACTTGACATTAAGCCTTAAGATATATTTACATTGCTTGAAGTTATGAGGATGCCTTGTGATGGATCATTAATTTAGTGTATGTATGTATATGTGGAATATGTAGATTGTAATTCGGACGACGTGGCAAAATGATTGGAGCGTTTAAATTGCAGGTCTTCCCTCGAGGTAGGAGAGGAGTTTACATTCAAATTGCATGAGTTATATAATTGATGATTATTGTATTTCATGAGACTCATGCTTGCCTTGCCATATTTATATTGAAATGATGTGAATGGCAAATTGTTGGCTATTGATAATAATATATGTGTATATATGTTGAAGAATAACCTATGAGGGGTTAAAATATGTACATGTTGATGAACCATCCTTGAGGGGATGAAGTATATGTTTTGTGAATTGAGAATTTATGTGGATGTTTTACATTGAATGTGATAGCCATTGTGATGGCATTGGTGATAAGACTGGAAGATAATGTATAATTGAGGAACTCATAGAGTCAAATTGAGTGTTATATGATTTTGATGGTGTGTGATAGTTCCAATAGCCCATATATGTAGTTTATGACTTGTAGGAATTGGAACGGGTCAATTCCATTGAGAAATGACCCTTGAGTTACATTAAAACGACTTAAATCGGGTAAAATGCATTTATGCGCATAAGTCACTCATTTTTGGGAATTTTTGAGTACGGCCAGTGGCCACACGTCACAAATGATGTATATAAGTTGGTCTTAAAATTTGGTAGAGTTTGAAGTTGACATGAAAGAGTTAGGATGCTTAGAAGTTGAAAAATTGAACAAAATTTGCAAAATTGTTGTCTTGAATCAATTCAGAATAGTCTTGAATCGATTTAAGGGTCACTGGAGGTGTTTGAAACGATTCAAAGCTCTCTGTAAGTGCTTGAATCGATTCAAAGCCCTGTTATGGCCACTGTTATGCTATTTTTTTCTAGCTGCTCTATTTCCTTTGTGTTTTTGGACAGTTTGGGCACCTTAATGACCTTTTTCACCTCCAACTTCTTCATGAAAGTTGTAGATAATTATGTTACGGAGGTTTTAAAATTAATTTCACTTCAATTGGAGTTTTCTAACTCTTATGAGGCCTAAAATACCAAACCTACTGCAGTGTAAAACTCACATTTAAGAGGGTTTTGAACCCAACTTTTTATGGTTGTCAATTTGGGACTAATAGGTGCTATTTGTGACATGTCCCACTATTTTTAAGACTAAAAGTAATATTTTCTCATGTCTTAATATTGAAATTTATCATGGGCTCATTATTACCCAAAACCCATTTTAGTATGTTAAAACGAGCGAATTCACTAGGGGTATATGTGTGGTTTGTCTTAGTGGTGATTGGGGAATGGCTTAAGGCCATGGAAAGTTATGTGTATGCCTATGTTAGGTTATGAACACATGTATGCTTCACCACTATGGATATATTATGAATCATGATGGAAAGTAAGTGATATGGTTACATGACACACCTTGTGTGATGATGAAATTAATGAGAGCATAATTGAATGACAATGAGTTATTATAACTTGATGAATTTTGAAAACGTATCAATGGTGATTAAAAATGGATGATGCCATACATATTGCATAATGATTAATGTTGTTGAATGAAAAGGGACGTTGTTCTTGAACATGCCCTTGAATAAGCAGTGTTTGTTATTTTTGATGAGTGTGGTGCCAATATGATTAATACAAGTATTGACTTGTATGTATGAGATGCAATGATGATTGCTGAATGTATGTTTTGAAATATATTATTGGTTTCCATGCTTGGATAAATGTTATGATGATTGATATACTATGAATGCCACGTGTGGATTTATGAAAATGTAAATGTTGAGCCTTAAGGGGCCTTATGGTTGATTGTATGCCAACGATAATAAAAACCAAATTTATATAAGATACCCCTAATTAAGAGGGTGATATATCCTTGCGAGGTTGATTGGCATATGCATTTTTTCATCTTGCATTCATGGCATGGCATAACATTGAATATGTGGTTGCGATCACAATGATGAAAGATCCTGCGGCATTCTATGAAGGGAGTACCCCTTGCGAGGTGGGAAACTAACGTGACGATGATATGATATCGAGCCGGTGGTTGCGATCACCTGGTTGTTGAAATGAAAAGGGCTTACGAGTTCCTATGATGCCCGTGGTTGCGATCACGAGGCAGGAGTACCCCTTGCGAGGCGGGAAACCAATATGAATTATTGAACGTGGTTGCGATCACGAGAAAGCACCTTGCGAGGCTACTAGAGGGAGTACCCCTTATGAGGCGGGAAACCCATGTGAATGAATGATATGGTGGTTATGATCACCTGATGAAATGAAATCGGATCTGTGCATATGCATTATTAAACAGTTAACATATGCATTAGCCGTAGGTGCATGGCATTTGGGATGGGATGACCACGAGAGATGAAAGACCCCTTGCGAGGTGGAGTTAATAAAGATTTAATACAATGATGATGATGATTATGAATGCCCTCGATGATAAGTGGCAATGTGATTGCGTATGTGCTTGTGCTTGCTTATGACATGATTTTTGATTTATGAAGCATGTATATATATTTATAAGAATGTGATTATGAATTAATGATGATTTATTAATTTTATAGCAAACCACATATGATGAATGAATGCATGTACACTTAATCACAATATATTATATTCATCATTTTGAATGTATAACTCACTCTCCCATATGGTCTCCTTTTAGCATTGTGATGCAGGGTTATCATGGGCCTAAATGAGATTTTGAATTAAAGCTTTTGGCAAAGGTAAATAGTGGTAGTGGAAATGCCTTAGCCGGCATCAATTATGAACTTTAATGTATTGAATAAATTGTATATGATGATATTGAGGATTTAGTGAATTTGGATATGTATAAGATAATCCTTTGAATTTGTGAATCATGTTTGTATAATGCCAATAGGTGAATAAATAGGTCAATTATGAGATATGGGCAGTGGAGATAGTTGGGGTATGACCCCAGGTGTATATGTATAGGTATGTCTTAGGCATTGCATGTGTATGTTTTAAGCGTATAAATGGATCATGATCTAATAGGTTTATGTTGGGGGTTTGCATGCTTTACCGGGCCTTTTCTCATATCTTCATATATGGGACTAGGCATATGCCCGGTATACACATTCTTCTTCCGTTGTAAACTCTATTATTTTGTATACCATTATGGGTAATTTAGTTATCGATCCAGTTGCATTTTTATAAATCTCACTCTTCAGTTTTTTGTGGTTCGGGTCTTGGTGTGATATCAGAATTACTTTGAGAACGCAAAAAATTTACCCGTATTTTATTAATTATTTATATCGATCACATCGGGATTCGGGTCTAGAAAACTGAGGTGTGACAAGCTGGTATCAGAGCGTATTTTGCTCTAAATTAGAGTTATTGGTTACTATTAGAGCATGGTTGCTCTGTGATGAATTGGCATTAGGGATGTGTGGAGCATAATTACTCAATTGTTAGACATTTTTGGTGATCATTGGAGTGTAGTTAACCTATGTGGACTTATGAAAGTTATTGCCCAAGGTTGGGTTTATGATAGGGCGTTGGTTTCCCATTATTGATTCCGTAAGAATTAATGTTATTGAGCTATGATTGTTGGTTATGGAAATATGCTCATTTATCATTGAAGTGTATGATACACTACTAGAGCATAAGTATTCATTGATGGTTTTAGTTGATTCATGAGATCAAATATATACGGATGAATTCCTCAATATGGTTGATATGGTTGTTTGTGTAAGTTCGACCAAGTTCCTTATACTATTTCCTTCAAATGATAAATACATTATTATTATCATTGATATTGATTTATAATGAGTATGAAGTGAATAGATGATGAATTTATACCATGTATGATCATGGGTATGATATATTGAGTATGAATTGATTTAAAGATGGACCTATGCCATGTGTTGATCATGGATAGGAAGTATTGAGAGATGGATTGCTATTGTGGTAGACCATGGATGTTGAGACCATGAAATATGTATCAAAATTGAATTGTTGGTTAGGTCTCTTGTATGATTCATACTTGTGGCTCTTAGCCGAGGTATGCTTGTTGAATGAAAAGAACTTGTGTGCTAGGGTTAATTAAATTAACGATAGTGAAAGAATTCCCTAGTGTGGGCATTTTCAAATTTAAATGATTGGTTGTGCCATTTGTGAAATATGGATTTTATATCCTTTGGCATAAGAACCTTATATATTATATGATACAAGTAATTTGTTATGTCTCCCTAGATTGGGACATGGATAAGTGACAAGATTATGAATGTGAAATTATGTTGGCATATGATCAGGGTTATGTCTCAGTTTTTGTGTGTGAAAACCGAGTGAACGATTGATTTGATTTTGACCCACTAGGTGTGATAACCTAGATTGACTTGGTATGATCTTGCATGATCAAACTTTGTGGATGATTGATTTAATTGGGCCCTATGGTGGTCTCGGCTCTATGACATATTATGAACTCTATTTAATGATGTTTGGATGTTGTGGGTGTATCCTACGATGGGTACTAGGTTACCCTTGGACTTTCTAAGTCTAATGATCGATCAAGCATTGTGATTGATTGAGCCTTAGTGAAATTAATTATGTGATGAATTGTTGAGGCTAGAGCCGACATAAGATAGAATACGAAGGATGAATGTGACCCCTGAATAACTTATGAATAATAATATTGAGTTCGGAGTATGACGAGGTATTGGCAATGGTATATGATTTTACGGTATGACTATGGGCTAAATTGTGTGCCCTTGAGGTTATGATCATTAGATTAATTATGGATTGTGATATGACTTAGAAATGACATGTGTGATTACGGGTTGGTAGATGGAAATTTGATCGTGTCATTACCTCCCTTTAATTTGAAAGATGACGTATTGATGATAGAAACCACATAATAATGTGATAAGGTATGAGATATGCCTCCAATTTATGAACTTTGATTGTGATCTGTGAGGAGAATCCCTAATATGAGAGCTTGTCATATGATAAGGAACCCTATTTTAACCTCGGAGTTGTGTACTTCTTGCGAGTTTGGTAGCTCGTTTAGGCTTGAATCGATTTATAACCAATGATGTGTGAATAAGACAAATGATTATTAGGCTATTTGATCATGTCTTCAGGATGGACGAGGCACGATGATGTGGTATTTACTCCGCAATGATTGAAAACTTATGGTAGGTACATGAATTTATGGTGATGTTAATTAAAGATTTGAAGATTGGTATGGCATGATGGATGCCAAATTAATTGTATAATAACGATGAGATATGAATATGTTAGTCGTGGACTTGTAAGGATTGTCACTAAGTCTTATATGGACTGGTATCGTTTGAATATGTGTGACCGATGTGAGCAATGGGAATACGAAGTACTGGTCCCGATATGGCCTTACATGCCATAGGCATTGTGGCAAGATGCACTTATGCGCCGACTTCATGTGTTTGTGGTAACCACTACGGGATTGGGACGCCTTCCTGTATGTCGGATGCAGCAAAGCGTAGGCCGGGCAGGTGTAGGGTTGTAACTGTAACATCCTGGATTTTTAAATAAAATAAATTTATTGGGTAATGATAATTAATCCTTATGGTCAAATAATTATGGGAGATGTTGCTAGACATTAGAGGTGAATTATCGGTAAATTAAGACTAACTGGAACCGGAGGAATTAACTGGTGATGTGGGACCCACTTGATTTAATTAGATGTTTGATGGGTCTAGAATGTTTGGAAAATTATTGTGGTTAAGGTGGTATAATTAGAATAATTTTTGGTGTTAAGAAAATAATTAACTGGACACGATGCATGATATGAAACGGGGAAATTACGAACCAAATTGGAATAAAAGAAAATGAAAAAAACTTCTTTTTCTTTTCCCTTTCAGCCGTGGTCTCTCTCCCTCTCACCTTTCATACTTTTACACAATGGATAATAGACTAAAAGGTGCATTTCTTTATCCAATGGGTAATACCCAATTTATATTAAAAACTACTCTCCCTTTTCTCTTCCCAACCGTACACTTTCTTCTTCTTCACCATCCATGTTCACTTTTCTTCTTCTTCTCCTTTTCTCCACAAACCGTGACCCACCCTCTTCTATACCCATTTTCATCAAAACTAATACAAAAGCTTGGATTTGTGAGGCTTGAATGACATCTATGGAGCTTGGGAGCTTGTGGGGTCATCTTCTTCCTCTTCCTCACTTCATTTTCATTTGGTGGAGCTTAAGCTTGAGGTAAAGATTTCTTACCTCCACCTTGTTTTATTTATGGTTTTGGGGTTGTTGAGTTGAAGTTGGTGATGTTAGAAACCTTGCATGTGGGTGGAAATGGAAATCCTAGGCTTGAATGTTTGGAAAGAGAACCCTAAGTATTAATAATTTGGGGATTTTTGACCCACTTGATGATTTTGATGATTATGGATGTTTATGAATAGAGTATATGAGAGGAATGGATTTTTAGAATCATTAAGATTGATTAATGAGGTTGATGATATTTGCATGTGAGTAGATTTGATGACTTGAGGAATAAATCTTGAGAATAGGAAAATGATAGGCAATGTTAAGTGATGTTATTGGTGATAACAATAATGATGGATGACCATTGATAATGGATACTTGACTTGATGAAGTCTTAGGCCATGATAAATGCCATAAGGGTTTATTGATTAGTGATGGCTTAAGAAAATCCATGGTGACTTAAGTTGAAATTGGATGCCTTGTGATGGCTTATTAATTTCATGTACATATGTGTGTTGTTGATAGGATTGTATTCCGGATAATGATGCATAATAATCAAAGCAATCAGAGCGTTGGAATTGCGGTTCTTCTCTCGAGGTAGGAGAGGAGTTTGCATTTCAAATCGCATGAGTGAATTCATTGTTAATTATGTATATGTTAAACTCATGCAATGCCTTGCCATGAATGTTTTATATGATTAATTTGATGAAGTGATGAATGATGGCTTGGCTTATGTTGAATGTTATAAAAATATATGTATTTATATCATATTGATGATAAGTGGTTGATGGTCCCTTGGTTGGACGTGAACTAATGATGGTGAAAATTTATGAATGAACGAGTTAAATTATAGAGGATTGTTTTGAGATGAGTGATTATAGCTGAAGAATTGGAATTTAAAGGAGTAATTGATGAGTTGGAATGAGAATTCCTAAGTATGAATGGTCAGAGCGAGTTTCATATGCCTCATGTGATGAGTATGATGTATTAGTGGTGAATCAGTTGGCCTAGAGTGAGATTTCAGGTGTTAAGTTGTAAGAATTGCTGATTCTGCTTATGTCCAAGTGGTCTCGCTCAAGCGAGAAGGGATCTCGCTTAGGCGAGACTCCCCTGTATTGGTATAATGGTCTTTGGACCAATTTCGCCTAGGCGGGTGAGGTTTCCGCTCAAGCGAGCTGCATATTATGCAATCAGGGGAGTTACTGGACGAATCTCGCTCAAGCGGACATGGCCGCGCTTAAGCGGGCTAGTGAGGAAATGGTCACTGTACATTTTTTGCCCAAGCCTGTGTGAGTGGCTTGAGCGAAAGTGTGAAGTTTGATGCTGGGAGGGTGCCCACTCAGGTGAGTGATTGGTATGGTTGTGTCTTGACCGAGTGTAGCGAGTGAGTGGGAGCAAGTAAGATTCTGGAGGAAATTCCACTCGAGTGGGAACCTTAGAAAATAATTTCATGATGTGGTAAATTTCCAAGTGAAATCCGAGTGAGCTATATCCGAGTCAGGATCTTCCGAGTGAGGAAGTGGACATAATCTGAGTAAGAAGGCTCTTGAGTGTGATGATCTGGGTAGTGGAATCCCAAACGGGGAATTTTCGAGTTTAGTGTAACTCATTCTGAGTGGAGTGCCTCCGAATGTGCAATTCCGAGTGGTGTGATACCGATTGGGGTTACTCGGTATGAGTTTGTCCAGAAGTACTCTGGAATAACTCCGTTTGAGTGAAAAAGAAAGGAAGTCGGATTTGGAACGAAACGCCGAGTGAGAACTGGTTCGGTGATGAGTCAGTTTTAAAATGAGATGCCGAGTGAGTGACCAATTAGGTGGTGAGTCGGTCTCTGGAATGTTTACCGAGTGGAACCCTGTGTAAGTGAAGACTCGGATTTAGAATGAATTTACCGAGTGGAAGATTAATTGAGATGACTCAGTTTTGGAATGAAATTGCCGAGTGAAAGACTGATTGAGAGATGACTCGGATTTGGAATTAATTGGCTGAGTGAATGATGGGTTGGTCAAGATTAATTTGCTGAGTGGAAAACCTAAGTGCTTTGAGCCGGTTTCAAGGAGATCCTGCCGAGTGAAAACCCGAGTGTTGGGAGTCGGTTTTGATTGATTTTACCGAGTGGACAACCGAGTGTGATAGGTCAATTTTAAAGTAATTTGCCGAGTGAAGGACCAAACGAGAGGAATCGGTTCTAGAACAGGTTTACCGAGTAAAAACCGAGTGTTGGTAAGAACGACCTCTGGTCGGATTTCGCTTAAGCGAGCTGGTGCTTCGCTCAAGCGAGTGTTAAAGGAATTGGTTACTGGATGTATTTCGCCTACGCGAAAGGGGGGTCGCCCAAGCGGACCTAACCTGTCTCGCTCAAGCGGAGGTAAAACTCGCTTGAGCGAGTTTCCACCAGAATAGGTTTTACTCGATATTACTGGTGGCAGACTCATGTTTGACCCTCCTTCTTGTCATGATGAGGAAAATTTGAGATGAATAAGGGGTTGTATGAGAGGTAATGTGATGATGATAAAACATGGTGGTGATTAAGATTGATTGGCACGTGGGAATTAATTAATTATGTATTTACCTCCTGTATTAAAATAATGCATTATGATATATTTGCCACCTGAAATTGAATGATAAGAGGATGATAATGAGACTATGATGGCAGGATTATGAGATATATCCTAGAGCGAATTTGAAATTAAAGGAAGGATAATTAAATGACATTAAACAACGATTGATGATGATGTTGAACACTCTCTTTCACAAAGAGGTGTATATTTATATTGATGAATTGTTGTGTACCATTGTGTGTGATACAAGCATGGTCTTGTATGTGTGGTATGAAATATGAAATTGAAAATGTTATGAATGCCACACGATTATATATACATATGAGTATACTTGAGCAATGGTAATGAATAATGAGATGAAAATACACTAAATGAAGTGTGATAATATTGATGAATAATATGCGATGTTGAAATGCCATAGTGGCTGTTTGCAAGTATTGACTTGTGTGTATGATGTGAAATATATGTGAAATATGTTGAGATGGAAATGCCACATTAAAACTTGAAAATAATGATTAAGAAACCAACAATGATGAAATCCACTAAGGTGTATGGTGGTGTTGGTGATTATGATGATGATGATTGATGAGTGGCATTTAGGATGCACAGAGTGAGAATGCATTTGATTTGCATTGCATTGTATCCATGGCATATCATAGCTGTCTAAGTGGAATATTAGGGGGTTCCACTAGGCGGGCCCAGTGGGAGGGCGGCTCAGTGCACGAGCGTATTGTTGTTTTCCCCTGTGGCTCGGTGTGTGGGTCACGAAGCTGTCCATAGTTTGGTGATGAGGCACCCTATGTGGCGGGCCCAGTGGGCGGGCGGTTCTATGGTGAGCGAGTTACCTCGGTGTTCGACGGGGCACGGCTCTCTCGATGTGTGTTCGGGAGGGGCCCGTAGCACTTTTGGCAAGTAAGGCCATGTTGTTGATCTGCAAGTCACGGGGTGACTAGTGCTACAGATGGGCGATATCGGTTTGGTACCAGTAAAAGATGTTGTTGAGATGCATGCATGCTTTGAGATCTATGTACACATTTTACTACTGCAGTAGGGGTATAGTAGCATACCTATGCTTGACCCATAACTTGGTGTTTATTCTCACAGTTGGATCCGCATTTGTTGTCTATTCCATTGTACATATGCATTAGCCATAAGAGCATTAGCCATAAGAGCATTTGCATATAGCATGGAGATATGTCAGAATATGATGATGATTGAGATGATGAGATGGTGTTGATGAGAAGGGTAATTAATATACCGAAAGACCACATAAAAGTAATAAATGTTATGAATATATAAAATGATGTTGGATATGACGATATGTATGTTATGGTCCAATGTAATGAAGGGCGTATTTGTTTATGATTGATAATGATGATGTTAGCCCATGGTGGCTTTGATGAAAGACTAGAATGGTCTATATTGATGTGTTGGCCCATTGTGGCAATGTGATAGATATGTGTTGGCCCATTTTGGCAGTGTGATGAATGTGTATATGCTTGCTTTGCTATGATTTGACGTATAAGTATATATTGATGAGTTAATGATATATGATGATTGTTGATGTGTTTAGCAAAGCATACATGATGTTGATATGCATATGCACATAATTTCAATTGTATTCATATCGTCATTTGAAATGTATAACCCACTCTCCCATGTGGTCTACTTTTTAGTATTGATGCAGGAAAACCATGGGATGAGGACGTTTATAAAGTAAAGCTTTTGAGAAGGTAAATAGTTGTAGAGGAATACCTTGGCCGGCAGCATTGTAATTTAACATGTTATGTATATGATGATTAGTAAGATGTTGTAATTATTGATATTGATGGACGAATTGTGAATATGTATACACTTGGAGGATATACTAATAATGGAGACATATGAATTTAAAGTTGGGCTGGTTATGGTCTATTATAAATATGAATATTGGAGATGTCTGACACATGACCATATAGATAAGTATATACTTATATCTTAGGCATTGTATGCTTATGTGATTATGTAAAATGATGATGGTTGTATATTAGGCTTATGATATGCCATTGCATTCTTGCGGAGCCTTTTCTCATATCTTCATATATGGGACTGGGCGTGTGCCCGGTATACACATTCTTCTTCCGCTGTAAACTCCGTTATTTTTGTATACCGAATGGGCAAACTATTTATCGATCCAGTTATGGGTTACTTAATCTCACTCTTTGGTTTTCTGTGATTCGGGTCTTGATGTGATCATGGTGGAGTCTTGGAAATATTTTTTTAAACGCAAAAAATTTAATCGCATTTTTATTAATTATGACGATTACATCGGGATTCGAGTACAGAAAATCAGGGGTGTTATAGTAACTGTTTATGATGAATGTACTAAGCCTATCTGGTCGTACTGAGTATGAACATGTGAGCTTTGTTGGATGAGTTGTGATCGATGATATATGACACACTTAGATGTAGAAAATTTTGTGTAGGAATGATGAAATGATTATGAACATGTCTTGATGGACTTTGGGAAGTCCAATACTATTTTATGACAATGTTATAACTTGTTGTTGTGCGGCCTGAAGTATGGCCTTATAATATATGTGTCGAGGTTAAATTTCGAGGACGGAATTTCTTTTTAGGTAGGGTGGATTGTAACATCCTAAATTTTATAAAAATGACTAAATATGAGGAATAAATATTAAATAATTATATATGAGTTGATTTATGTCCCAAAAATTTAAAAATAATTAAATTAGGATTTATTATCGTATTTATAATTCATTGAGATTTAAGGAGTTAAGATTATACCCGGTTAAAATATGGGTGTCGGACCAAGTATCTCCGATTGAGATACCGTTGGTCAGGGCTGTTAAGAATATTATTGGGAATCCGAATATATCTTCAGAATAATTTTTGGATAATGTATTGAGCCTGAACTGAGGTCCTATTTATTATAAAATGGAGAAGTTTTAATGAAGCTAAAAATTAAAACATAAAACCCCATTTTTTCACTCTTCCTCACATTATCCCTCTCTTCATTTTCCCTTCAATTTTCAGCAACCCCCTCCTCTCCACTCTATCTATATTCTTCTTTTTCTCCTTCTTCCTTATTTTTCCAAAACCATGGCCTCTCTCTCCATAACCATTCTCCACCTAAATCCCTTGGTTTCTTTGGATTCATGGAGCATTTATGGGATATTGAGGCAAACAATTGATGGGTTCTTCTCTTCTCCCTCTCATTTTCATTTTGGGGCTTGAGCTTGGAGAAAGAGGTAAGATTTTGACCACCCATGGCTTTTGTTTATGGTTTTGAGTTTTTTTCAAGTATAGTGAATGAAGATTGGGTGTTATTTTAATGAATGGATGTATCTTGAACCAAACCCTAGGTTGGATAATCCTTGAGGATTCATTATTGTTGTTGATAATGAATGGAATCTAATGTTGTTAGCCTATAGATGCATATAAATGGTTAAAATTGATGATTGTGGATTATTGATAAAAACCCTAGAAATTAGGATTTTGGGGCTTTGTCAAATCCTTAAGAAAATTTTAAGTTATTGATGTTGGAGTGGTTTTATATATGAGAATGAGTTTTGAATGAGCAATATTGATGGTTGATGTTGAGGGATTATGAAATCAAGGAAATAGAGTAATGGCTCAAAGATTGGTAAGTGTGTTAAGAGTTGTTGTGAGGGCTTGAATAATGATAAATAATAGTGAAAATGGTAGATGACTATTAATAGTAAAATAAATGAGATATACATATTGGTTAGTAAATTGATAGGCCATGATATGGGCTACTTGAAATTTGTGGATTGATGATGGCTTTGAATAGAGCTAGGAGACTCATGATGAATTTGATTGATGAAAGAGATAATGATGTTATTGGGTTCGGCTAGCCCTTTGAAACTTAGAGAATCTTGGTTTTGGGAAAGAAATTCCCGAAGCCTAACACAATTGTATGGATTGGTGTTTTAACAAGTCTAGGACTTGACATTAAGCCTTAAGATATATTTACATTGCTTGAAGTTATGAGGATGCCTTGTGATGGATCATTAATTTAGTGTATGTATGTATATGTGGAATATGTAGATTGTAATTCGGACGACGTGGCAAAATGATTGGAGCGTTTAAATTGCAGGTCTTCCCTCGAGGTAGGAGAGGAGTTTACATTCAAATTGCATGAGTTATATAATTGATGATTATTGTATTTCATGAGACTCATGCTTGCCTTGCCATATTTATATTGAAATGATGTGAATGGCAAATTGTTGGCTATTGATAATAATATATGTGTATATATGTTGAAGAATAACCTATGAGGGGTTAAAATATGTACATGTTGATGAACCATCCTTGAGGGGATGAAGTATATGTTTTGTGAATTGAGAATTTATGTGGATGTTTTACATTGAATGTGATAGCCATTGTGATGGCATTGGTGATAAGACTGGAAGATAATGTATAATTGAGGAACTCATAGAGTCAAATTGAGTGTTATATGATTTTGATGGCGTGTGATAGTTCCAATAGCCCATATATGTAGTTTATGACTTGTAGGAATTGGAACGGGTCAATTCCATTGAGAAATGACCCTTGAGTTGCATTAAAACGACTTAAATCGGGTAAAATGCATTTATGTGCATAAGTCACTCATTTATGGGAATTTTTGAGTGCAGCTGGTGGCCACACGTCACAAATGATGTATATAAGTTGGTGTTAAAATTTGTAGAGTTTGGAGTTGACATGAAAGAGTTAGGATGCTTAGAAGTTGAAAAGTTGAGCAAAATCTGCATAATTGCTGTCTTGAATGGATTCAGAATAGTCTTGAATCGATTCAAGGGTCACTGGAGGTGTTTGAATCGATTCACATGAGTTTTAAATCGATTCAAAGCTCTCTGTAAGTGCTTGAATCGATTCACATGAGCTTAAATCTATTCAAAGCCCTGTTATGGCCACTGTTATGCTGTTTTTTCCAACTGCTCTGTTTCCTTTGCTGTTTTTGGCCCGTTTGGGAACCTTAATGACATTTTTCACCTCTAGCTTCTTCATGAAAGTTGTAGATATGGTTTCACTTCAATTGGAGTTTTCTAACTCTCATGAGGCCTGAAATACCGAACCTACTGTAGTGTAAAACTCACATTTAAGAGGGTTTTGAACCCAACTTTTTATGGTTATCAATTTAGAACTAATAGGTGATATTTGTGACATGTCCCACTATTTTTAAGACTAAAAGTAAGATTTTCTCATGTCTTAATATTGAAATTTATCATGGGCTCATTAGTGCCCAAAACCCATTTTAGTATGTAAAAATGAGCGAACTCACTAGGGGTATATGTGTGGTTTGTCTTAGTGGTGATTGGGGAATGGCTTAAGACCATGGCAAGGTATGTGTATGCCTATGTTAGGTTATGAACATATGTATGCTTCACCACTATGGATATATTATGAATCATGATGGAAAGTAAGTGATATGGTTACATGACACACCTTATGTGATGATGAAATTAATGAGAGCATAATTGAATGACAATGAGTTATTATAACTTGATGAATTTTGAAAAAGTATCAATGGTGATTAAAAATGGATGATGCTATACATATTGCATAATGATTAATGATGTTGAATGAAAAGGGACGTTGTTCTTGAACATGCCCTTGAATAAGCAGTGTTTGTTATTTTTGATGAATGTGGTGCCAATATGATTAATACAAGTATTGACTTGTATGTATGAGATGCAATGATGATTGCTGAATGTATATTTTTAAATATATTATTGGTTTCCATGTGTGGATAAATGTTATGATGATTGATATACTATGAATTCCACATGTGGATTTATGAAAATGTAAATGTTGAGCCTTGAGGGGCCTTATGGTTGATTGTATGCCAACGATAATAAAAGCCAAATATATATAAGATACCCCTAATTGAGAGGGTGAGATATCCTTGCGAGGTTGATTGGCATATGCATTTTTGCATCTTGCATTCATGGCATGGCATAACATTGAATATGTGGTTGCGATCACAATGATGAAAGATCCTGCAGGATTCTATGAAGGGAGTACCCCTTGCAAGGTGGGAAACTAACGTGATAATGATATGATATCGAGCCGGTGGTTGCGATCACCTGGTTGTTGAAATGAAAAGGGCTTGTGAGTACCTATGATGCCCGTGGTTGCGATCATGAGGCAGGAGTACCCCTTGGGAGGCGGGAAACCAATATGAATTATTGAACGTGGTTGCGATCATGAGAAAGCACCTTGCGAGGCTGCT